>CM055123.1:160845452-162210452 GCA_029206835.1 Rana muscosa
AACAATTCCCCTGAGCGCCTTCCACACATAACCGCCGCTGGAAGCACTCTCGAAGAGAACTGCGAGACAACTTTCCACAAAAGCAACCAACAGTGTAGCAACCAATTTTCATCAACATTGCTTAACAATGCATGTATCACCTGCGTCCACCAATTGGTACTACGCAGTACCATGTCGCCCTTCTGCTGTGGATACATGCAGGTGTACATTGGAAAGATTTTTACCAATTCCCACAATATCTCAGTTATTTCTAGACATGCCGCATCTAAACACAGAACTGTAGGAACTTTTCCTTTACCAACGATGTGGAGGGGCTCATTTGCTAAGGCGTGAGAGGCCGAGACACTTAAAGAGACCTCTACCTCAGAGGCAACTAACAAAATTTGCGGCTCCCGCTGAGCACTGCTAATCGCATGTGTCACACTCATCCTCTCACTTTCAGCAAAACTGAGCCCTTCCAAATCGCTATCCATTACCTCATCAACCTGACGTTCAACATTACTCATCTCTTTTACTATGGACAAAACCTCTGCCATGTATGCGCCCTTTTCAGATCCTTCCAACTGGAGAGGGTTAATTTCTGCAAAAGCCAACGCACCTGTGTCTACCGGGCCTGCAGACTCTCTGTTTTGCATAGCAGAAATGGTGTCCACTCCACTGTTACCCACTGAGCCTTCCTTGTTTAAATGCACTTGTGGCAAAACATTTTTAAACACAACAGGCTGCAATAACATAACTTCACCACTTTGCTCGGGTGGCGCTTCACTAAACCCATGAGGACTGTCAGCAGTGACAGACCGTAGCAACTCATTATCACTACAAGCAATTTCAAATATTTGAGTTTTACCATTTTTCTCATCACCAAGGTCAAATACCCTCTTATCTATCAGAGCGGCACCACAGTTGTCCCAGGCAACCTCTGGCTCCAACACACAGAGCTCCCTGGAGGTTTCTAAGGACACCTCTGCAGCCTTATATACTGTTGCCAAGGGGAATCGCATATCCTGCTTAGCGATCACCCCTACCTCATTAAGCATCACATTACCATAAGCACATGTATCATCAGCATTCATAAACATAGCAGTTTTATAAACTCTATCAAATTGTCCTTTGTCAAAACACATGGCACCCTGCGTGCCACTCCGCACACCACCCTTTCTCTCCAAAGGAATTATTTTGCCCACTAGGGCGTCTTCACAGTTGTCCTGGGAAACCACTTGCCTCACCACTGCAGGCTCCTTGGTGGTTTCCCTTGGCAACTGCGCAGCACCTGTCACTGTAACTAGGGAACATGGCATACCAACTGCTTTGGTCACCCCTAGCACATCTCTCCCAGCACTCTGCTGGATTACCTTAGGTGTACCCAGAGTCCATATGTCCTTTTCAATTTTTGACCTCGCTGCAAGCAGGGTTTTAACCTGTGTCTCCCCACTGATCTGGGTAGCACACTGCAACAAGTTCATTTTTACACCTTCAGTGGATCTCCGCTCTGGGATTACTTCCACTTCAGTGTGGGCAACCACACAGTCAGTCTTTCCCGTGATTTTAACAGGAACAGTCTTACCATTCTCTTTAGCATGGGTTGAAGGCTTCAATTGAGGGCGTTGTCCCTTCTTTGCCATGCTCTCACAAGATGACGCCCCCTCCTGGACACAGGGTAACATTACATCCCTCTTGGATTTTCCAACATGGTCTGCAGGCAAAGCATTAAGCCCAACAACACGAACAGCAGCTGTATTCCACAAGCTTGGACAAGAAAAGATCCCGTGGCCCAGCTGACCACATTCCAGGCATGGCACTTGGCGACTTTCTCCTGTTGCTAAGGGAGACGGCACTCTCCCAACATGCAGACTTTTACTGGTATCTCTATGAGGATGGTGGTATACCTCCTCTCTGTAGCTCCTCCTTTCTGAAAACATACTTTCTCCGGTTGCTATGGGAGACCACATTCTCCCCGCTGATCTTTTCCAGCGCTCTCTAGATTGGATTTCTCCTAGGAAATTGTCGTAGTCATCTCGGTTACTATACATCCCACGGTACACCTCCTGGTACTCCTCTATCAGAAAAAGTTGCACCAACTCAACCCAGCGATTTCTGGGCCATCCTCTGTAGGAAGCAATCAAGGCAAAGTCATCCAAAAAATCTTCAACACTTTCCAAAGGTAACAAAAGCCGTACGAAGCCAGCTGTACGGATTTCTGCTTTGTTGCCACGGGCAACCGCACCCATCTGCTCACTCTTTACACTCAGAGCAGACTTCTCATACCTTTGCTTTGGTGAAGCCTGGGACAAAGGGCATTTAGAAACTTCATGCCCCCACTCACTGCACCGCAAACAGCGCCCTTGGTTCTTAACCCATTGCACATTATTAGCTGGCCATCTTGCATCAGCGTTGCTAGGGGCAACAACATGTCCTTCCCCTTTAACTTGGTTCAGTGCGGCCAAGTGTCGCCTGCACCAATCTACTGCAGACTCAGACTTTGGTGAACTCTCCATACTTGCAGTCACCTGTGCACTCCTTTCACCAGTGTTGCTAGGGACAACACCAGCTCTGTCTCTCATCTCAGCAAACATGGCTTCCTTTTTGCGTTTTGACCGCCCCATCTCTGCAGTCAGGCCAACAAAGTTTTTTTTTTTTTTAACACAGTTCCTTTTAACACAGGAAAAATTTGAAGTACTGTCTCCAAGACTTGCAAACAGCACACTTTCACATGCAGACTTCACTCTCTGCTTGAGCTCACTTCCACAGGCACATCACCTGTATACAACACAGTCCATTAATTGAACTCCTGTGCAATGCAGTTCGTCTGGCTGTCCCACACAGCTAACAGCAGTTCACCGCAGAAAACTTTAACTTTTCATTCAGATTGGCTGTTCATCACAGTATTGCTGCAAAACACACAGTTTCTTTTTACTCACTGTTTTTTAGTATGCGCGGATCTGGAACTCTTCCAAAAAACTGCCCGCATTCTCCACCATATGTAAGATTAGGGGTTGTTAGCTCTCGTGGTGGATGCGTTTTTCCACTGATTCAGGCCAGTCAGGAACTCTGTTTAAGGGCATGGTAGCCCATTTTTATTTAAAAGCACAGAAGTTAACAAATACATCCGTAGCATTCACAGGGGGGTTCCACCATTCCTGTATCTTGCATATTTAACAGTTTAGCCTCCTAGCTTTACCTTCTTGCTATCCGGCTGTTTCAGGCTTTTAGCCTAGGCCTTAGGTCTGCTCCTCAGACCCAAAGAGTTTCCAAGAGATAAGCTCACTCCTCGCTTACTCCAGGTCAGCAGCTGGTTGCTTACTTCACCAATGACATCTGCCTCCTGCAGACATGCATACTCTGGCTGCACCCATGCAGCGCCTGACTCCTCTCCAAGGGATGGGAGTCCACCTGACTCCCATACACAGACTTCCTGTCTGTTGGGTGGAGCCCTGATCCATAGTCATGTCAGAACTAAATAGCCCAAGACACAGCTGTTCACTCAGCATGTCTTTCTTTACCAAATCTGGCATAAACCAACACTCTTTAAGGACGTACAGGGTCTCACCATCACAATACATATATATATATATATATATATATATATATATGTATGTATACATGTATGTGTGTGTGTGTGTGTGTATATTAGGGATGAGCTTCGTGTTCGAGTCGAACATACGTTCGACTCGAACATCGGCTGTTCGATCGTTCGACGAAGATCGAACGATTTGGGCCGTTCGCGCCAAATTCGAGTGACGCGAACGGCCCACAATGCACTACGCCATCGCAGTGTCATCCAGGCGCTGTGATTGGCCAAGCATGCACTGTGACCCCGCATGCTTGGCCAATCACAGCGCCGGCAGCGAGGAGAGCAATGATTGGCCACAGGCAGGATGCCTGTGGCCAATTATTGCTGAGGGTGTTTAGTACACGCCCCACACTATAAAAGGCCGCCAGCACGGCGGCCTAGTGTAGTGTGTTCCGGAGCAGGGATAGAGCAGCATAGGCAGGGACAGTGACTGTTATTTCTTTCTTGCTTAACCTGGATTCCTTTAGTTTAGGGAAAGAGAAGGATAGGTAGGGAGAGTGTCAGTGTGTTTTGTGCTTGTGCTATAGTGTGCTTAAAAAAAACATTTATTCTAGGGACAGAAAACTGTAGGTAGGGACAGTGTCAGTTTCTTTCACTCTGCAAGTCCTTATTTCCAGGGACCTGGAAGGACAGTGAGTGAATTGTCCTTGTGCTATATTGTGCTTAAAAAAACATTTATTCTAGGGACAGAAAACTGTAGGTAGGGAGAGTGTCAGTTTCTTTCACTCTGCAAGTCCTTGTTTCCAGGGACCTGGAAGGACAGTGACTGAATTGTCCTTGTGCTATATTGTGATTAAAAAAAACATTTATTCTAGGGACAGAAAACTGTAGGTAGGGAGAGTGTCAGTTTATTTCACTCGGCAAGTCCTTGTTTCCAGGGACCTGGAAGGACAGTGACTGAATTGTCCTTGTGCTATATTGTGATTAAAAAAAACATTTATTCTAGGGACAGAAAACTGTAGGTAGGGAGAGTGTCAGTTTATTTCACTCTGCAAGTCCTTGTTTCCAGGGACCTGGAAGGACAGTGACTGAATTGTCCTTGTGCTATATTGTGATTAAAAAAAACATTTTTTCTAGGGACAGAAAACTGTAGGTAGGGAGAGTGTCAGTTTATTTCACTCTGCAAGTCCTTGTTTCCAGGGACCTGGAAGGACAGTGACTGAATTGTCCTTGTGCTATAGTGTGCTTAAAAAAAACATTTATTCTAGGGACAGAAAACTGTAGGTAGGGACAGTGTCAGTTTCTTTCACTCTGCAAGTCCTTGTTTCCAGGGACCTGGAAGGACAGTGAGTGAATTGTCCTTGTGCTATATTGTGCTTAAAAAAACATTTATTCTAGGGACAGAAAACTGTAGGTAGGGAGAGTGTCAGTTTCTTTCACTCTGCAAGTCCTTGTTTCCAGGGACCTGGAAGGACAGTGACTGAATTGTCCTTGTGCTATATTGTGATTAAAAAAAACATTTATTCTAGGGACAGAAAACTGTAGGTAGGGAGAGTGTCAGTTTATTTCACTCTGCAAGTCCTTGTTTCCAGGGACCTGGAAGGACAGTGACTGAATTGTCCTTGTGCTATATTGTGATTAAAAAAAACATTTATTCTAGGGACAGAAAACTGTAGGTAGGGAGAGTGTCAGTTTATTTCACTCTGCAAGTCCTTGTTTCCAGGGACCTGGAAGGACAGTGACTGAATTGTCCTTGTGCTATATTGTGATTAAAAAAAACATTTATTCTAGGGACAGAAAACTGTAGGTAGGGAGAGTGTCAGTTTATTTCACTCTGCAAGTCCTTGTTTCCAGGGACCTGGAAGGACAGTGACTGAATTGTCCTTGTGCTATATTGTGATTAAAAAAAACATTTATTCTAGGGACAGAAAACTATAGGTAGGGAGAGTGTCAGTTTATTTCACTCTGCAAGTCCTTGTTTCCAGGGACCTGGAAGGACAGTGACTGAATTGTCCTTGTGCTATATTGTGATTAAAAAAAACATTTATTCTAGGGACAGAAAACTGTAGGTAGGGAGAGTGTCAGTTTATTTCACTCTGCAAGTCCTTGTTTCCAGGGACCTGTAAGGACAGTGAGTGAATTGTCCTTGTGCTATATTGTGATTAAAAAAAAAATTTTTTCTAGGGACAGAAAACTGTAGGTAGGGAGAGTGTCAGTTTATTTCACTCTGCAAGTCCTTGTTTCCAGGGACCTGGAAGGACAGTGACTGAATTGTCCTTGTGCTATATTGTGATTAAAAAAAACATTTATTCTAGGGACAGAAAACTGTAGGTAGGGAGAGTGTCAGTTTATTTCACTCTGCAAGTCCTTGTTTCCAGGGACCTGGAAGGACAGTGACTGAATTGTCCTTGTGCTATATTGTGATTAAAAAAAACATTTATTCTAGGGACAGAAAACTATAGGTAGGGAGAGTGTCAGTTTATTTCACTCTGCAAGTCCTTGTTTCCAGGGACCTGGAAGGACAGTGACTGAATTGTCCTTGTGCTATATTGTGATTAAAAAAAAACATTTATTCTAGGGACAGAAAACTGTAGGTAGGGAGAGTGTCAGTTTATTTCACTCTGCAAGTCCTTGTTTCCAGGGACCTGTAAGGACAGTGAGTGAATTGTCCTTGTGCTATATTGTGATTAAAAAAAACATTTTTTCTAGGGACAGAAAACTGTAGGTAGGGAGAGTGTCAGTTTATTTCACTCTGCAAGTCCTTTTTTCCAGGGACCTGGAAGGACAGTGACTGAATTGTCCTTGTGCTATATTGTGATTAAAAAAAACATTTTTTCTAGGGACAGAAAACTGTAGGTAGGGAGAGTGTCAGTTTATTTCACTCTGCAAGTCCTTGTTTCCAGGGACCTGGAAGGACAGTGACTGAATTGTCCTTGTGCTATAGTGTGCTTAAAAAAAACATTTATTCTAGGGACAGAAAACTGTAGGTAGGGACAGTGTCAGTTTCTTTCACTCTGCAAGTCCTTGTTTCCAGGGACCTGGAAGGACAGTGAGTGAATTGTCCTTGTGCTATATTGTGCTTAAGAAAACATTTATTCTAGGGACAGAAAACTGTAGGTAGGGAGAGTGTCAGTTTATTTCACTCTGCAAGTCCTTGTTTCCAGGGACCTGGAAGGACAGTGACTGAATTGTCCTTGTGCTATAGTGTGCTTAAAAAAAACATTTATTCTAGGGACAGAAAACTGTAGGTAGGGACAGTGTCAGTTTCTTTCACTCTGCAAGTCCTTGTTTCCAGGGACCTGGAAGGACAGTGAGTGAATTGTCCTTGTGCTATATTGTGCTTAAAAAAACATTTATTCTAGGGACAGAAAACTGTAGGTAGGGAGAGTGTCAGTTTCTTTCACTCTGCAAGTCCTTGTTTCCAGGGACCTGGAAGGACAGTGACTGAATTGTCCTTGTGCTATATTGTGATTAAAAAAAACATTTATTCTAGGGACAGAAAACTGTAGGTAGGGAGAGTGTCAGTTTATTTCACTCTGCAAGTCCTTGTTTCCAGGGACCTGGAAGGACAGTGACTGAATTGTCCTTGTGCTATATTGTGATTAAAAAAAACATTTATTCTAGGGACAGAAAACTGTAGGTAGGGAGAGTGTCAGTTTATTTCACTCTGCAAGTCCTTGTTTCCAGGGACCTGGAAGGACAGTGACTGAATTGTCCTTGTGCTATATTGTGATTAAAAAAAACATTTATTCTAGGGACAGAAAACTGTAGGTAGGGAGAGTGTCAGTTTATTTCACTCTGCAAGTCCTTGTTTCCAGGGACCTGGAAGGACAGTGACTGAATTGTCCTTGTGCTATATTGTGATTAAAAAAAACATTTATTCTAGGGACAGAAAACTGTAGGTAGGGAGAGTGTCAGTTTATTTCACTCTGCAAGTCCTTGTTTCCAGGGACCTGGAAGGACAGTGACTGAATTGTCCTTGTGCTATATTGTGATTAAAAAAAACATTTATTCTAGGGACAGAAAACTGTAGGTAGGGAGAGTGTCAGTTTATTTCACTCTGCAAGTCCTTGTTTCCAGGGACCTGGAAGGACAGTGACTGAATTGTCCTTGTGCTATATTGTGATTAAAAAAAACATTTATTCTAGGGACAGAAAACTGTAGGTAGGGAGAGTGTCAGTTTATTTCACTCTGCAAGTCCTTGTTTCCAGGGACCTGGAAGGACAGTGACTGAATTGTCCTTGTGCTATAGTGTGCTTAAAAAAAACATTTATTCTAGGGACAGAAAACTGTAGGTAGGGACAGTGTCAGTTTCTTTCACTCTGCAAGTCCTTGTTTCCAGGGACCTGGAAGGACAGTGAGTGAATTGTCCTTGTGCTATATTGTGCTTAAAAAAACATTTATTCTAGGGACAGAAAACTGTAGGTAGGGAGAGTGTCAGTTTCTTTCACTCTGCAAGTCCTTGTTTCCAGGGACCTGGAAGGACAGTGACTGAATTGTCCTTGTGCTATATTGTGATTAAAAAAAACATTTATTCTAGGGACAGAAAACTGTAGGTAGGGAGAGTGTCAGTTTATTTCACTCTGCAAGTCCTTGTTTCCAGGGACCTGGAAGGACAGTGACTGAATTGTCCTTGTGCTATATTGTGATTAAAAAAAACATTTATTCTAGGGACAGAAAACTGTAGGTAGGGAGAGTGTCAGTTTATTTCACTCTGCAAGTCCTTGTTTCCAGGGACCTGGAAGGACAGTGACTGAATTGTCCTTGTGCTATATTGTGATTAAAAAAACCATTTATTCTAGGGACAGAAAACTGTAGGTAGGGAGAGTGTCAGTTTATTTCACTCTGCAAGTCCTTGTTTCCAGGGACCTGGAAGGACAGTGACTGAATTGTCCTTGTGCTATATTGTGATTAAAAAAAACATTTATTCTAGGGACAGAAAACTGTAGGTAGGGAGAGTGTCAGTTTATTTCACTCTGCAAGTCCTTGTTTCCAGGGACCTGGAAGGACAGTGACTGAATTGTCCTTGTGCTATATTGTGATTAAAAAAAACATTTATTCTAGGGACAGAAAACTGTAGGTAGGGAGAGTGTCAGTTTATTTCACTCTGCAAGTCCTTGTTTCCAGGGACCTGGAAGGACAGTGACTGAATTGTCCTTGTGCTATAGTGTGCTT
Organism: Rana muscosa; assembly: GCA_029206835.1. NCBI lineage: Eukaryota > Metazoa > Chordata > Amphibia > Anura > Ranidae > Rana > Rana muscosa. The sequence continues at coordinate 160,854,139 of CM055123.1, forward strand.
AAAAAAAACATTTATTCTAGGGACAGAAAACTGTAGGTAGGGACAGTGTCAGTTTCTTTCACTCTGCAAGTCCTTGTTTCCAGGGACCTGGAAGGACAGTGAGTGAATTGTCCTTGTGCTATATTGTGCTTAAAAAAACATTTATTCTAGGGACAGAAAACTGTAGGTAGGGAGAGTGTCAGTTTCTTTCACTCTGCAAGTCCTTGTTTCCAGGGACCTGGAAGGACAGTGACTGAATTGTCCTTGTGCTATATTGTGATTAAAAAAAACATTTATTCTAGGGACAGAAAACTGTAGGTAGGGAGAGTGTCAGTTTATTTCACTCTGCAAGTCCTTGTTTCAAGGGACCTGGAAGGACAGTGACTGAATTGTCCTTGTGCTATATTGTGATTAAAAAAAACATTTATTCTAGGGACAGAAAACTGTAGGTAGGGAGAGTGTCAGTTTATTTCACTCTGCAAGTCCTTGTTTCCAGGGACCTGGAAGGACAGTGACTGAATTGTCCTTGTGCTATATTGTGATTAAAAAAAACATTTATTCTAGGGACAGAAAACTGTAGGTAGGGAGAGTGTCAGTTTATTTCACTCTGCAAGTCCTTGTTTCCAGGGACCTGGAAGGACAGTGACTGAATTGTCCTTGTGCTATATTGTGATTAAAAAAAACATTTATTCTAGGGACAGAAAACTGTAGGTAGGGAGAGTGTCAGTTTATTTCACTCTGCAAGTCCTTGTTTCCAGGGACCTGGAAGGACAGTGACTGAATTGTCCTTGTGCTATATTGTGATTAAAAAAAACATTTATTCTAGGGACAGAAAACTGTAGGTAGGGAGAGTGTCAGTTTATTTCACTCTGCAAGTCCTTGTTTCCAGGGACCTGGAAGGACAGTGACTGAATTGTCCTTGTGCTATATTGTGATTAAAAAAAACATTTATTCTAGGGACAGAAAACTGTAGGTAGGGAGAGTGTCAGTTTATTTCACTCTGCAAGTCCTTGTTTCCAGGGACCTGGAAGGACAGTGACTGAATTGTCCTTGTGCTATATTGTGATTAAAAAAAACATTTATTCTAGGGACAGAAAACTGTAGGTAGGGAGAGTGTCAGTTTATTTCACTCTGCAAGTCCTTGTTTCCAGGGACCTGGAAGGACAGTGACTGAATTGTCCTTGTGCTATATTGTGATTAAAAAAAACATTTATTCTAGGGACAGAAAACTGTAGGTAGGGAGAGTGTCAGTTTATTTCACTGTGCAAGTCCTTGTTTCCAGGGACCTGGAAGGACAGTGACTGAATTGTCCTTGTGCTATATTGTGATTAAAAAAAACATTTATTCTAGGGACAGAAAACTGTAGGTAGGGAGAGTGTCAGTTTATTTCACTCTGCAAGTCCTTGTTTCCAGGGACCTGGAAGGACAGTGACTGAATTGTCCTTGTGCTATATTGTGATTAAAAAAAACATTTATTCTAGGGACAGAAAACTGTAGGTAGGGAGAGTGTCAGTTTATTTCACTCTGCAAGTCCTTGTTTCCAGGGACCTGGAAGGACAGTGACTGAATTGTCCTTGTGCTATATTGTGATTAAAAAAAACATTTATTCTAGGGACAGAAAACTATAGGTAGGGAGAGTGTCAGTTTATTTCACTCTGCAAGTCCTTGTTTCCAGGGACCTGGAAGGACAGTGACTGAATTGTCCTTGTGCTATATTGTGATTAAAAAAAAACATTTATTCTAGGGACAGAAAACTGTAGGTAGGGAGAGTGTCAGTTTATTTCACTCTGCAAGTCCTTGTTTCCAGGGACCTGGAAGGACAGTGACTGAATTGTCCTTGTGCTATATTGTGATTAAAAAAAACATTTATTCTAGGGACAGAAAACTGTAGGTAGGGAGAGTGTCAGTTTATTTCACTCTGCAAGTCCTTGTTTCCAGGGACCTGGAAGGACAGTGACTGAATTGTCCTTGTGCTATATTGTGATTAAAAAAAACATTTATTCTAGGGACAGAAAACTATAGGTAGGGAGAGTGTCAGTTTATTTCACTCTGCAAGTCCTTGTTTCCAGGGACCTGGAAGGACAGTGACTGAATTGTCCTTGTGCTGTATTGTGATTAAAAAAAACATTTATTCTAGGGACAGAAAACTGTAGGTAGGGAGAGTGTCAGTTTATTTCACTCTGCAAGTCCTTGTTTCCAGGGACCTGTAAGGACAGTGAGTGAATTGTCCTTGTGCTATATTGTGATTAAAAAAAACATTTTTTCTAGGGACAGAAAACTGTAGGTAGGGAGAGTGTCAGTTTATTTCACTCTGCAAGTCCTTGTTTCCAGGGACCTGGAAGGACAGTGACTGAATTGTCCTTGTGCTATATTGTGATTAAAAAAAAACATTTATTCTAGGGACAGAAAACTGTAGGTAGGGAGAGTGTCAGTTTATTTCACTCTGCAAGTCCTTGTTTCCAGGGACCTGGAAGGACAGTGACTGAATTGTCCTTGTGCTATATTGTGATTAAAAAAAACATTTATTCTAGGGACAGAAAACTGTAGGTAGGGAGAGTGTCAGTTTATTTCACTCTGCAAGTCCTTGTTTCCAGGGACCTGGAAGGACAGTGACTGAATTGTCCTTGTGCTATATTGTGATTAAAAAAAACATTTATTCTAGGGACAGAAAACTGTAGGTAGGGAGAGTGTCAGTTTATTTCACTCTGCAAGTCCTTGTTTCCAGGGACCTGGAAGGACAGTGACTGAATTGTCCTTGTGCTATAGTGTGCTTAAAAAAAACATTTATTCTAGGGACAGAAAACTGTAGGTAGGGACAGTGTCAGTTTCTTTCACTCTGCAAGTCCTTGTTTCCAGGGACCTGGAAGGACAGTGAGTGAATTGTCCTTGTGCTATATTGTGCTTAAAAAAACATTTATTCTAGGGACAGAAAACTGTAGGTAGGGAGAGTGTCAGTTTATTTCACTCTGCAAGTCCTTGTTTCCAGGGACCTGGAAGGACAGTGACTGAATTGTCCTTGTGTTATATTGTGATTAAAAAAAACATTTTTTCTAGGGACAGAAAACTGTAGGTAGGGAGAGTGTTTTTTTTCTTTCACTCTGCAAGTCCTTGTTTCCAGGGACCTGTAAGGACAGTGAGTGAATTGTCCTTGTGCTATATTGTGATTAAAAAAAACATTTTTTCTAGGGACAGAAAACTGTAGGTAGGGAGAGTGTCAGTTTCTTTCACTGTGAAAGTCCTTGTTTCAAGGGACAGAGAAGGACACCTGAAGGTAGCCCTTATTGCTTTTTTCCCATCTCCCTGCAGGCCATCTATTAGAATGTCTGGAAGGCAAACAAGGAGAGGCAGACAGTCAGGAGGCAATAAAAGAGGGCAAGCAGGCTCTGTGTCTGGGGGCAACAGTGCTGGTCGTGGACGCGGTGCATTGTCATCAGCACATGGCCATGGGACACGCTTGTCCTTCTTTTCGGCAGCTGGACATGTTGAGCCACATCATGCCGAAGACTTGGTAGAGTGGATGACCAAGCCCTCCTCCTCCTCCTCATCCTCTCTCACCCAGGCTCAGGGTACTGGAAAAGCAGCTGCCAAAGCGTCGTCTTCCCTGGTATCAATGTCAGACAAATCATCAGTCACTCCTTCCCTAGACCCACCATGTCCTCCTCCTGAGGAGTCCCCCGAACTGTTTCAGCACAGTGTTGGGTACATGCTCCAGGAGGATGCCCAGCGTTTCGAAGGGTCTGATGATGAAACCCAGCTAGAGGAAGGCAGTAGCGTGAGAGCAGACAGAGGGGATGCTCAAGAAGGACACCAATCTGGCAGTCATGTTCCAGCAGCTGCAGCATACTGCCAGATTGGCTCCAGTGATGAGGAGGGAGGGGATGATGAGGTCACTGACTCCACGTGGGTGCCTAATAGGAGAGAGGAGGAGGAGGAGGATGAGGAGGAGGCACATCTCCAACGAGGCAGGATGCCCTTTGGTGGCCAGCGTAAGGGCAGTACACCGACGGAATCACACCGCAGAGCTCCGCCTGTGCAGGGCGCTGCCTCTGCCCGTCATTCAAAAAGTTCTTTGGTGTGGGCCTTTTTTGAGGCTAGTGCATCAGATCGCACAGCTGCTGTTTGCAACATATGTCTCAAGCGTATATCGCGTGGCCAAAACATCAGCCGCTTGGGTACCACATGCCTGACCAGACATATGTTGACCTGCCATGCAGCTCGTTGGCAAGCCTACCTCAAAGACCCACACCAAAGAACAAAGCGGACCTCTCCTTGCACCGCATCAGCTGGGATCTCCAACCCCACTATAACTTCAGTCCTCTCTGAAACATGCACTGAGAGGAATGAAGGTGTAGAATTAGGTGTGTCACAGCCAAGTACTTGCGCCCACTCTGCTAGCAGTACACCGACGTCCGATTCTAGCAGGCAAATTTCCCTGCCCCAGCTGCTGGACCGTCGAAAGAAGTTCACTCCCAGCCATCCACATGCCCAGCGGTTGAATGCTAGCTTGGCTAAATTGCTAGCGCTTCAACTGCTGCCTTTTCAGTTGGTAGACTCGGCCCCCTTCCGTGAGTTTGTGCAATGTGCAGTTCCTCAGTGGCAGGTTCCCAAACGCCACTTTTTCTCACGGAAGGCTATTCCGGCTCTCTACCGGCATGTGGAAGGCAATGTCTTGGCCTCGCTGGACAGGGCGGTCAGCGGTAAGGTGCATATTACCGCTGACTCATGGTCCAGCAGGCATGGACAGGGACGTTACCTTTCTTTCACGGCCCATTGGGTCACTCTTTTGGCAGCTGGGAAGGATTCAGGACAAGGTGCAGTAGTGTTGGAGGTTGTCCCACCGCCACGCCTCCAAAATGCTACTACTGGTTGTGACACACCTCTCTCCTCCACCCCCTCCTCTTCTTCTTCCTCCATGGCCTCTTCCTGTGGTTTGTCCTATGAACCAGCGGTGCTCCGTAGCCGTTCACGGGGCTACGCAAGTACGCAGGCAAAAAGATGCCATGCCGTGCTTGCGCTGGTGTGTTTGGGGGACAGAAGCCACACTGGGGCAGAGGTCCTGTCTGCTCTGCAGGGCCAGGCCGAGAGGTGGTTGACGCCACGCCAGCTTAAGCCAGGAATGGTGGTTTGCGACAATGGCACCAACCTCCTCTCCGCCCTCCGACAGGGACAACTGACCCATGTGCCCTGTGTGGCTCACGTCCTTAACCTGGTGGTGCAGCGCTTCTTGGGCAGGTACCCGGGCTTACAGGATGTCCTGAGGCAGGCCAGGAAAGTCTGTGTGCATTTCCGCAGATCTTATAATGCCAGTGCTCGCCTGGCTGAGCTGCAAAAGGAGTTGAACCTGCCCAAGAACCGCCTTATATGTGACATGCCCACCAGGTGGAACTCAACGTTGGCCATGCTGCAGCGGCTGCACACGCAGCAGAGGGCCATCAATGAGTACCTGTGCGACTACGGCACCAGGACAGGGTCAGGGGAGCTTGTTTTTTTTTCTCCACGCCAGTGGGGCATGATCAGGGATGCATGCACTGTCCTGGCACCATTTGAGGAGGCCACGAGGATGGTGAGCAGTGACAGTGCATGCATCAGTGACACTGTACCTCTTGTCCACCTGTTGGAGCACACGCTGCGTGGAATAATGGACAGGGCACTTGAGGCAGAACAGAGGCAGGAAGAGGAGGACTTCCTTGCCTCTCAAGGCCCCCTTTACCCAGACAGTGTTCCTTCTGTCCCACCCATCGCACAGGAAGAGGAGGAGGAGGAGGAGGAGGAGGAGGAGGAGGAGGATTGTGTCAGCATGGAGGTGGAGGCTGGCACTCAGCATCATCAGCAGCAGTCTTTTAGGGATGATTTACAGTCCCAAGAAACCAGTGGACTTGTACGTGGCTGGGAGGAGGTGGCTGCGGATCATGTCGTCCTTAGTGACCCAGAGGACTCCGGAGCGAATGCCTCAGCAAACCTACGCTGCATGGCCTCCCTGATCCTGCAAAGTCTGCGGAAGGATCCTCGTATTCTTCGGATCAAGGAGAGGGACCATTACTGGCTGGCCACTCTCCTTGATCCACGGTACAAGGGTAAGGTTGCGGACCTTATGTTACCGTCGCTGAGGGAGCAGAGGATGAGACAACTCCGGGAGGCCTTGCAGAAAGGTCTGTGCAACGCGTTCCCAGAGACTGGGAGGTTGCAAACTCCTGGTCCTGGACAACGAGTTGCTGAGGCTTCGGCCAGTCAAAGAAGGAGCGGTGGGGAAGGTGGCCGTCTGACCGATGCGTTCAGACAATTCTTTAGTCCGCAGCCCCAAAGTATGATCGGTTCCAGCAACCATCGCCAGCGTCTGATAAACATGGTGCAGGAATATCTAGGGGCAAGGTCAGACTTGGACACCTTCCCCACCGAAAATCCTCTGGCTTACTGGGTCTTGAGGATGGATCACTGGCCAGAGCTTGCACAGTATGCAATTGAGCTACTGGCCTGTCCTGCATCCAGCGTTCTTTCGGAACGCACATTCAGTGCTGCTGGAGGATTTGTCACGGATCACAGGGTGCGCCTGTCCACCGACTCGGTTGATCGACTGACTTTCATCAAGATGAACCAGTCTTGGATCACCACCAGCTACCACACACCTGATGCTGATATAACAGACTAATTGATTTTAACATGTCACATCCCTTCAAGACTGATGCTGATGCTGAGTGCCTGTGCTGTTATGTTGACTGGCTATCCTCCTCCTCCGAGTCCTCAATGATACGATTGATGATGATAGCTTGTAAGATCATTTTTGTTTATGGGTGCCGCCACCAGTGCCTAACGCCCAATTTTTCAGCCCCTGTTTAACAGGGGCGTGTAATTACAATTTTTGAAGCAATACTTTGCAACAGGGCTCATTGCTGTGCTCCAAGTACAGTATCTGTGAGGAGTTGCAGTGTTGTGCCACCAGTGCCTAAGGCCCAATTTTTCAGCCCCTGTTTAACAGGGGCGTGTCATTACAATTTTTGAAGCAATACTTTGCAACAGGGCTCATTGGTGTGCTCCAAGTACAGTATCTGTGAGGAGTTGCAGTGTTGTGCCACCAGTGCCTAAGGCCCAATTTTTCAGCCCCTGTTTAACAGGGGCGTGTCATTACAATTTTTGAAGCAATACTTTGCAACAGGGCTCATTGCTGTGCTCCAAGTACAGTTGCTGTGAGGGGTTGCAGTGTTGTGCCACCAGTGCCTAAGGCCCAATTTTTCAGCCCCTGTTCAACAGGGGCATGTAATTACAATTCTTGATCTAATAATTCACAGCAGGGCCCATTGCTGCACCCACCAAGAGTAACTGTCAGGGCTTACAGTGTTGTGGCACCAGCACCACCATCAAAGGCCCAATTTTTACTACCACTGTTCAACAATTATATGTAATTAAAATTCCTGATATAATAGTTGACAGCAGGGCGTTCCAGCACCAACCAAGAGTAACTGTGAGTGCTTACAGTGTTGTGCCAACACCAACAACTAAGGGGCCTATTTCTGCAGAGTATATACGGCAGGTCCCTACTTTCAAACATCCAACTTACAAACGACTCCTACTTGCAAACGCAAGAAGACAACAGGAAGTGAGAGGAAATCTACCACTAGGAAGGAAAATTCTCTCCTGTAAGAATAAATATGGGAGAAAGGTGTCTCCTCTGTACTGATGCTTTATCAGCAATCCTTGTTTCAAGAAAAACACCACATTTCAAAAACAGTTGTCATTGGGACGGAAAGTGAGGTGAAATGTTCTGAACAGGGGCACAGACAGCAAAACAAATGTTACAGGGGTGATAACCCTTACCTATGTTTTCCAAAAAGTTTAAAAATAGATTTTTGGTCTGGAGCTACACTTCAACAATGTACCTGTTCAAAATTACAAACAGACTCTACATAAGAACAAACCTACAGTCCCTGTCTTGTATGCACCGCCTGTATAGGGCTGTTCAGAGTATATAGGGCCTTTTTTATTTTATGTGCGGGGTTCCCCTTAATATCCATACAAGACCCTAAGGGGCTGGTAATGGGCTGGGGTAGGGGGGGGGTCATGGGGTAGCTATGCCATTTTTCTTAAAGAATTTCATCCATATTACCGGGACCAGACATTACATTAAAGCCGCAAGCAGTTTTAAATGGCTTTTTTTTCCTTTAGAAGTGTCATTTTGTGCAGGGACAGTTCTAAACACGGGAAACACGTGGCACTTCACAGGCATACTTTAGACACCCCCCAGGTACGATATTTAAAGGAATATTTGACTTTTTTTTTTTCACTTTATGCATCATTAAAATGACTGCTCCCGAAAAACGACCGTTTTTAAAACTTCTTTTTGCATTGATACATGTCCCCTGGTGCAGAACCCGGGTTCCCAAACCCTTTTTAGGACAATAACATGCATAATAGTTGTTATAATTAGCACTTTAGAATTCGAACGTTCGCATCCATTGTATTTAATAGGGTTCTAATGTTCGTTCGAACTTTCGGTCCGTTCGCGGGTTCTGGTGCGAACCGAACCCGGGGGTGTTCGGCTCATCACTAGTGTATATATATAGATATATATATATATATAAATATATATATATATATATATATATATATATATATATCTCGATAGAGAGAATATATATATATACACACACACACACACACACACACACACACACACACACACATTATATATATTAGGCTTGTGCACAACGGAAAAATTCGTTCCGTTTCGGTTAGTTTCTTTTCGGTCCTGTTGATTCGTAATCATTCGTAATTTTGCTAGACGGGATTTTTCGTGTTCGGACTCATTCGTATTTTTGCAAGCGACATTTTTCGTTGAATTTTTTGTTGCTTTATAATTCGTACTTTCGGTAGAGTACGTTGTCTTTCGTTGATTCTGGACACAACTCCTACTTTCGTAACTTTTTTTGGGTTCGTTGATTCGTAATTTTCCGTGTCTCTCTCACAACGACGCTGCCTATTATGCCTAATGTGCTTCGAATGGATTTGTACTTTTCTAAATACATAGCGGTTATTTGTAACGATTCGAAATCTCGTATTTTACTTTCGTTTTTTACATGCGGCTATAGGCTCCGCCCCTGTACACCATTTTGAGAGGGTTCAGCACGGTGAGGGAGAAGCAGAGAGCAGAGCAGAGTGAGTGTTATTGTGCTTCGAATGGATTCGAAATCTCGTATTTTACTTTCGTTTTTTCATGCGGCTATAGCCTCCGCCCCTGTACACCATTTTGAGAGGGAGTTCAGCATGGTGAGGGAGAAGCAGAGAGCAGAGTGAGTGTTATTGTGCTTCGAATGGATTCGTACATTCGTAACTTTTTTCATAACGAATTATGCCGAAGACCTTCGGGCATTCGCTATTTTGCGGTATAATTTATTTCGGATTCGGTTTTATTCGTAATTGCTCTGTTCGGAAATTCGAATGCTTCCGAATGTCCGAAAGTTGCTAAATTCGGACGAATTTCGATTCGTTACGAAACGAATTGCACAAGCCTACTATATATATATATATATATATATATGTATATAGATACTGTGTATGTGTAGCAGTCCCACCCGCTCTCTCCCTTCTTCTTCTCGGCTGGTTTACTCATCTAGGGGAACTAGGGGGGAGGGGTGAGGTGCTGCCACCAGCTCGCCCCTCTTGTGTGTGTAGAGGTTTGAGCTATGATCTTTACCTTCGAGTCTGTGTCCCTGTCCAGAGATTCCACTTCAAAAATGGCCAGTAGATAGGTGAAGGTAGAACACTTTTCTCCCAGAAAATTAAGCCCACACCAGGTGACAGTACAACATCTATATTTATTTCCGCAGAGATAAATACGCCTCTTTGCAAGCAGACAGGTTGATACAAACACAAACTTGGTGGGGTGAGGGTTCAGGCACAATCCTTTCGGATCAGAGAAGCTGCTAGGAACTCACAACAACTTTTGTCGCACGGTCGCTGTCACCGACCGTGAGGTTGGTCCCTGCCACAGACCGGGTGAACGATGAGGTCTCTGCCACAGACCTTAGAATAGGCCTCTGCCACCGACCTGATGTAGCTGGGTCTCTTCAAAGACCATAGAACATGAACTACCTTCTAATGGCGACCCCTGTTAGGGAGATGATCCATCCCGGACGATCCCCAGAGGCCTGCACTGTCACCAGCCAAAGCTGCGCTGGGTCTTCAGGCCAGGTCACCTCCCTGGTTCTCCTCGCCCGAGACTCAGGTCCCCTCACTCGGTGGGCCCCCTAGGCATCTTCTCCCATGCGGGACCCAGTCAAAGGTACTGGGCCCCAGGTCTTTGTTAGTACCTTACCCCAGGCCTAAGGTGCCTGGGATGGAACTCAAACTCCCTCGCACCCAGGCCGAGGGCACCTGGGGGCGGATGACAGAGCAGCAGCCCCCAGGCTGAAGGTGCCTGGGGCTCGGGCCTCGTGCGCAAGATGTCCGTCCCCTTTATACCCTCTCCCAGCAGGCACAGTGGGTTCCCTGCCCCGCCGTACTACTGCCGCGAGAGGACACAAAGGGCACGGCCCTATAATGATGGTTCAACCCCAGCCCAAGGCTACAGCGCCATCCAGGGGCCGCAGGGAACTGAGCACCATTATATCCTCCACGTTAGATTCCTAACAATTAGTGTATCTGGGTTATACTACCACCCAGATACTCCCCCCAAATGTTAACCCCCGCTACATATGCATATGTGTATGTGTATATATATATATATATATATATATATATATATATATATATTGTGACAGCAGGAAGGTAAAGTCACCTGGTTGCATCCAGGGGGGTAGATATATTTCGCCCAGATTCAGGCTTTACGCCGACTTATACAACTAGGTGGAGAGTTGTATAAGCCCAGCTGAGGCTAGTGGGCTCATGGATGACTCATACCTCTAGGGAGAGTGTGGGGCGTCGTGCAGACAGGGAGTTGATGAGACCAGCTGAAGCTTGTCAGCTCATTTAGGCCTCTATAAAAACTCCCAGCTTCATTAGATGTTAGCTCATGCCTGGACCCAGACCTGTGTGGACTGTCTAGGGAGAGTGAACCCCTGTGCGGTGAGACAAAGCCTGTGTGGCTATTTGCTTGGACATTTAAAACCAGGGACTTAGGGACTAGGACAGCACTAGGCTGATCCCAGTCGTTAGTTAGGAAACCTGTATGTTTAGTCAGAGGTCAAGTTGACCAGGATTTATTTTGTTTATGTTTCTTTTGCTTTGCTGTGTTTTGTCACTGTAAATAGAAAATAGACCGCACCTTTTTGATTTTGAAAACCACAACCTCCGTTTGCTGGGCCTGTTTTGTGTGGGGAGCCCATCTCGGGGGTCACACACACCCGCTGCCGAGCTAACCCCCTCACAATATATATATATATATATATGTATGTGTGTGTGTATGTATGTATGTATGTATGTGTGTGTATATATATATATATATATATATATATTGTTAATATTAATTTTTAACCCACTGGTGCTGATATTAGGAAGAAATAAGCCTTCTTCCTCTAATCACACCAGCTTCTCTCCCGGATTCTCCACTTCTGAGCTGGTGAATCTGGAAGGGAGATATTTCAGTGGAAAGGCTGTGAGATCTTCAGATCTCACTTTATTAAACTGGCCGTTTGTGACAAAACGGTCATGTGTAGGGATGAGCTTCGTGTTCGAGTCGAACATACGTTCGACTCGAACATCGGCTGTTCGATCGTTCGACGAAGATCGAACGATTTGGGCCGTTCGCGCCAAATTCGAGTGACGCGAACGGCCCACAATGCACTACGCCATCGCAGTGTTATCCAGGCGCTGTGATTGGCCAAGCATGCACTGTGACCCCGCATGCTTGGCCAATCACAGCGCCGGCAGCGAGGAGAGCAATGATTGGCCACAGGCAGGATGCCTGTGGCCAATTATTGCTGAGGGTGTTTAGTACACGCCCCACACTATAAAAGGCCGCCAGCACGGCGGCCTAGTGTAGTGTGTTCCGGAGCAGGGAAAGAGCAGCATAGGCAGGGACAGTGACTTTTATTTCTTTCTTGCTTAACCTGGATTCCTTTAGTTTAGGGAAAGAGAAGGATAGGTAGGGAGAGTGTCAGTGTGTTTTGTGCTTGTGCTATAGTGTGCTTAAAAAAAACATTTTTTCTAGGGACAGAAAACTCTAGGTAGGGAGAGTGTCAGTTTCTTTCACTGTGCAAGTCCTTGTTTCCAGGGACAGGGAAGGACAGTGAGTGAATTCTCCTTGTGCTATAGTGTGCTTAAAAAAAACATTTTTTCTAGGGACAGAAAACTCTAGGTAGGGAGAGTGTCAGTTTCTTTCACTGTGCAAGTCCTTGTTTCCAGGGACAGGGAAGGACAGTGAGTGAATTCTCCTTGTGCTATAGTGTGCTTAAAAAAAAACATTTTTTCTAGGGACAGAAAACTCTAGGTAGGGAGAGTGTCAGTTTCTTTCACTGTGCAAGTCCTTGTTTCCAGGGACAGGGAAGGACAGTGAGTGAATTCTCCTTGTGCTATAGTGTGCTTAAAAAAACATTTTTTCTAGGGACAGAAAACTCTAGGTAGGGAGAGTGTCAGTTTCTTTCACTGTGCAAGTCCTTGTTTCCAGGGACAGGGAAGGACAGTGAGTGAATTCTCCTTGTGCTATAGTGTGCTTAAAAAAAACATTTTTTCTAGGGACAGAAAACTCTAGGTAGGGAGAGTGTCAGTTTCTTTCACTGTGCAAGTCCTTGTTTCCAGGGACAGGGAAGGACAGTAAGTGAATTCTCCTTGTGCTATAGTGTGCTTAAAAAAAACATTTTTTCTAGGGACAGAAAACTCTAGGTAGGGAGAGTGTCAGTTTCTTTCACTGTGCAAGTCCTTGTTTCCAGGGACAGGGAAGGACAGTGAGTGAATTCTCCTTGTGCTATAGTGTGCTTAAAAAAAACATTTTTTCTAGGGACAGAAAACTCTAGGTAGGGAGAGTGTCAGTTTCTTTCACTGTGCAAGTCCTTGTTTCCAGGGACAGGGAAGGACAGTGAGTGAATTCTCCTTGTGCTATAGTGTGCTTAAAAAAAACTTTTTTTCTAGGGACAGAAAACTCTAGGTAGGGAGAGTGTCAGTTTCTTTCACTGTGCAAGTCCTTGTTTCCAGGGACAGGGAAGGACAGTGAGTGAATTCTCCTTGTGCTATAGTGTGCTTAAAAAAACATTTTTTCTAGGGACAGAAAACTCTAGGTAGGGAGAGTGTCAGTTTCTTTCACTGTGCAAGTCCTTGTTTCCAGGGACAGGGAAGGACAGTGAGTGAATTCTCCTTGTGCTTTAGTGTGCTTAAAAAAAACATTTTTTCTAGGGACAGAAAACTCTAGGTAGGGAGAGTGTCAGTTTCTTTCACTGTGCAAGTCCTTGTTTCCAGGGACAGGGAAGGACAGTGAGTGAATTCTCCTTGTGCTATAGTGTGCTTAAAAAAACATTTTTTCTAGGGACAGAAAACTCTAGGTAGGGAGAGTGTCAGTTTCTTTCACTGTGCAAGTCCTTGTTTCCATGGACAGGGAAGGACAGTGAGTGAATTCTCCTTGTGCTATAGTGTGCTTAAAAAAAACATTTTTTCTAGGGACAGAAAACTCTAGGTAGGGAGAGTGTCAGTTTCTTTCACTGTGCAAGTCCTTGTTTCCAGGGACAGGGAAGGACAGTGAGTGAATTCTCCTTGTGCTATAGTGTGCTTAAAAAAAACATTTTTTCTAGGGACAGAAAACTCTAGGTAGGGAGAGTGTCAGTTTCTTTCACTGTGCAAGTCCTTGTTTCCAGGGACAGGGAAGGACAGTGAGTGAATTCTCCTTGTGCTATAGTGTGCTTAAAAAAAACATTTTTTCTAGGGACAGAAAACTCTAGGTAGGGAGAGTGTCAGTTTCTTTCACTGTGCAAGTCCTTGTTTCCAGGGACAGGGAAGGACAGTGAGTGAATTCTCCTTGTGCTATAGTGTGCTTAAAAAAAACATTTTTTCTAGGGACAGAAAACTCTAGGTAGGGAGAGTGTCAGTTTCTTTCACTGTGCAAGTCCTTGTTTCCAGGGACAGGGAAGGACAGTGAGTGAATTCTCCTTGTGCTATAGTGTGCTTAAAAAAAACATTTTTTCTAGGGACAGAAAACTCTAGGTAGGGAGAGTGTCAGTTTCTTTCACTGTGCGAGTCCTTGTTTCTAGAGACAAAGAAGGAAAGTGAGGGGAATTCTCCTTGTGCTATAGTGTGCTAAAGCATTCCTCATCAACCATCTTTGAAATCCTTGATTTTTGGACAGTCAGGGAAATTGTCGTTGTGCTATTCTGTGCAAAAGCAATCATCCTCAACCATATTTAGAAATCCTTAAGTAAAGGGACAGAGAAGGACACCTGAAGGTAGCCCTTATTGCTTTTTTCCCATCTCCCTGCAGGCCATCTATTAGAATGTCTGGAAGGCAAACAAGGAGAGGCAGACAGTCAGGAGGCAATAAAAGAGGGCAAGCAGGCTCTGTGTCTGGGGGCAACAGTGCTGGTCGTGGACGCGGTGCATTGTCATCAGCACATGGCCATGGGACACGCTTGTCCTTCTTTTCGGCAGCTGGACATGTTGAGCCACATCATGCCGAAGACTTGGTAGAGTGGATGACCAAGCCCTCCTCCTCCTCCTCATCCTCTCTCACCCAGGCTCAGGGTACTGGCAAAGCAGCTGCCAAAGCGTCCTCTTCCCTGGTATCAATGTCAGACTCATCATCAGTCACTCCTTCCCTAGACCCACCATGTCCTCCTCCTGAGGAGTCCCCCGAACTGTTTGAGCACAGTGTTGGGTACATGCTCCAGGAGGATGCCCAGCGTTTCGAAGGGTCTGATGATGAAACCCAGCTACAGGAAGGCAGTAGGGTGAGAGCAGACAGAGGGGATGCTCAAGAAGGACACCAATCTGGCAGTCATGTTCCAGCAGCTGCAGCATACTGCCAGATTGGCTCCAGTGATGAGGAGGGAGGGGATGATGAGGTCACTGACTCCACGTGGGTGCCTAATAGGAGAGAGGAGGAGGAGGATGAGGAGGAGGCACATCTCCAACGAGGCAGGATGCCCTTTGGTGGCCAGCGTAAGGGCAGTACACCGACGGAATCACACCGCAGAGCTCCGCCTGTGCAGGGCGCTGCCTCTGCCCGTCATTCAAAAAGTTCCTTGGTGTGGGCCTTTTTTGAGGCTAGTGCATCAGATCGCACAGCTGCTGTTTGCAACATATGTCTCAAGCGTATATCGCGTGGCCAAAACATCAGCCGCTTGGGTACCACATGCCTGACCAGACATATGTTGACCTGCCATGCAGCTCGTTGGCAAGCCTACCTCAAAGACCCACACCAAAGAACAAAGCGGACCTCTCCTTGCACCGCATCAGCTGGGATCTCCAACCCCACTATAACTTCAGTCCTCTCTGAAACATGCACTGAGAGGAATGAAGGTGTAGAATTAGGTGTGTCACAGCCAAGTACTTGCGGCCACTCTGCTAGCAGTACACCGACGTCCGATTCTAGCAGGCAAATTTCCCTGCCCCAGCTGCTGGACCGTCGAAAGAAGTTCACTCCCAGCCATCCACATGCCCAGCGGTTGAATGCTAGCTTGGCTAAATTGCTAGCGCTTCAACTGCTGCCTTTTCAGTTGGTAGACTCGGCCCCCTTCCGTGAGTTTGTGCAATGTGCGGTTCCTCAGTGGCAGGTTCCCAAACGCCATTTTTTCTCACGGAAGGCTATTCCGGCTCTCTACCGGCATGTGGAAGGCAATGTCTTGGCCTCGCTGGACAGGGCGGTCAGCGGTAAGGTGCATATTACCGCTGACTCATGGTCCAGCAGGCATGGACAGGGACGTTACCTTTCTTTCACGGCCCATTGGGTCACTCTTTTGGCAGCTGGGAAGGATGCAGGACAAGGTGCAGTAGTGTTGGAGGTTGTCCCACCGCCACGCCTCCAAAATGCTACTACTGGTTGTGACACACCTCTCTCCTCCACCCCATCCTCTTCTTCTTCCTCCATGGCCTCTTCCTGTGGTTTGTCCTATGAACCAGCGGTGCTCCGTAGCCGTTCACGGGGCTACGCAAGTACGCAGGCAAAAAGATGCCATGCCGTGCTTGCGCTGGTGTGTTTGGGGGACAGAAGCCACACTGGGGCAGAGGTCCTGTCTGCTCTGCAGGGCCAGGCCGAGAGGTGGTTGACGCCATGCCAGCTTAAGCCAGGAATGGTGGTTTGCGACAATGGCACCAACCTCCTCTCCGCTCCTTCGACAGGGACAACTGACCCATGTGCCCTGTGTGGCTCACGTCCTTAACCTGGTGGTGCAGCGGTTCTTGGGCAGGTACCCGGGCTTACAGGATGTCCTGAGGCAGGCCAGGAAAGTCTGTGTGCATTTCCGCAGATCTTATAATGCCAGTGCTCGCCTGGCTGAGCTGCAAAAGGAGTTGAACCTGCCCAAGAACCGCCTTATATGTGACATGCCCACCAGGTGGAACTCAACGTTGGCCATGCTGTAGCGGCTGCACACGCAGCAGAGGGCCATCAATGAGTACCTGTGCGACTACGGCACCAGGACAGGGTCAGGGGAGCTTGGTTTTTTTTCTCCACGCCAGTGGGGCATGATCAGGGATGCATGCACTGTCCTGGCACCATTTGAGGAGGCCACGAGGATGGTGAGCAGTGACAGTGCATGCATCAGTGACACTGTACCTCTTGTCCACCTGTTGGAGCACACGCTGCGTGGAATAATGGACAGGGCACTTGAGGCAGAACAGAGGCAGGAAGAGGAGGACTTCCTTGCCTCTCAAGGCCCCCTTTACCCAGACAGTGTTCCTTCTGTCCCACCCATCGCACAGGAAGAGGAAGAGGAGGAGGAGGAGGAGGAGGAGGATTGTGTCAGCATGGAGGTGGAGGCTGGCACTCAGCATCATCAGCAGCAGTCTTTTAGGGATGATTTACAGTCCCAAGAAACCAGTGGATTTGTACGTGGCTGGGAGGAGGTGACTGCGGATCATGTCGTCCTTAGTGACCCAGAGGACTCCGGAGCGAATGCCTCAGCAAACCTACGCTGCATGGCCTCCCTGATCCTGCAAAGTCTGCGGAAGGATCCTCGTATTCTTCGGATCAAGGAGAGGGACCATTACTGGCTGGCCACTCTCCTTGATCCACGGTACAAGGGTAAGGTTGCGGACCTTATGTTACCGTCGCAGAGGGAGCAGAGGATGAGACAACTCCGGGAGGCCTTGCAGAAAGGTCTGTGCAACGCGTTCCCAGAGACTGGGAGGTTACAAACTCCTGGTCCTGGACAACGAGTTGCTGAGGCTTCGGCCAGTCAAAGAAGGAGCGGTGGGGAAGGTGGCCGTCTGACCGATGCGTTCAAACAATTCTTTAGTCCGCAGCCCCAAAGTATGATCGGTTCCAGCAACCATCGCCAGCGTCTGATAAACATGGTGCAGGAATATCTAGGGGCAAGGTCAGACTTGGACACCTTCCCCACCGAAAATCCTCTGGCTTACTGGGTCTTGAGGATGGATCACTGGCCAGAGCTTGCACAGTATGCAATTGAGCTACTGGCCTGTCCTGCATCCAGCGTTCTTTCGGAACGCACATTCAGTGCTGCTGGAGGATTTGTCACGGATCACAGGGTGCGCCTGTCCACCGACTCGGTTGATCGACTGACTTTCATCAAGATGAACCAGTCTTGGATCACCACCAGCTACCACACACCTGATGCTGATATAACAGACTAATTGATTTTAACATGTCACATCCCTTCAAGACTGATGCTGATGCTGAGTGCCTGTGCTGTTATGTTGACTGGCTATCCTCCTCCTCCGAGTCCTCAATGATACGATTGATGATGATAGCTTGGAAGATCATTTTTGTTTATGGGTGCCGCCACCAGTGGCTAAGGCCCATGTTTTACAGGGGCGTGTACTTACAATTTTTTTAGCAATAATTTGCCATAGGGCTCATTGCTGTGCTCCAAGTACAGTATCTGTGAGGGGTTGGAGTGTTGTGGCACCAGTGCCTAAGGCCCAATTTTTCAGCCCCTGTTTAACAGGGGCGTGTCATTACAATTTTTGAAGCAATACTTTGCAACAGGGCTCATTGCTGTGCTCCAAGTACAGTATCTGTGAGGGGTTGTAGTGTTGTGCCACCAGTGCCTAAGGCCCAATTTTTCAGCCCCTGTTTAACAGGGGCGTGTCATTACAATTTTTGAAGCAATACTTTGCAACAGGGCTCATTGCTGTGCTCCAAGTACAGTATCTGTGAGGGGTTGTAGTGTTGTGCCACCAGTGCCTAAGGCCCAATTTTTCAGCCCCTGTTCAACAGGGGCATGCAATTACAATTCTTGATGTAATAATTCACAGCAGGGCCCATTCCTGCACCCACCAAGAGTAAGTCTGAGGGCTTACAGTGTTGTGGCAACGCCACCACCACCACCACCACGAAAGGCCCAATTTTTCAGCCCCTGTTCAAAAGGGGCATGTAATTACAATTCTTGATCTAATAATTCACAGCAGGGCCCATTCCTGCACCCACCAAGAGTAAGTCTGAGGGCTTACAGTGTTGTGGCAACGCCACCACCACCACCACCATGAAAGGCCCAATTTTTCAGCCCCTGTTCAAAAGGGGCATGTAATTACAATTCTTGATCTAATAATTCACAGCAGGGCCCATTGCTGCACCCACCAAGAGTAACTGTCAGGGCTTACAGTGTTGTGGCACCAGCACCACCATCAAAGCCCCAATTTTTACTACCACTGTTCAACAATTATATGTAATTAAAATTCCTGATATAATAGTTGACAGCAGGGCGTTCCAGCACCAACCAAGAGTAACTGTGAGTGCTTACAGTGTTGTGCCAACACCAACAACTAAGGGGCCTATTTCTGCAGAGTATATACGGCAGGTCCCTACTTTCAAACATCCAACTTACAAACGACTCCTACTTGCAAACGCAAGAAGACAACAGGAAGTGAGAGGAAATCTACCCCTAGGAAGGAAAATTCTCTCCTGTAAGAATAAATATGGGAGAAAGGTGTCTCCTCTGTACTGATGCTTTATCAGCAATCCTTGTTTCAAGAAAAACACCACATTTCAAAAACAGTTGTCATTGGGACGGAAAGTGAGGTGAAATGTTCTGAACAGGGGCACAGACAGCAAAACAAATGTTACAGGGGTGATAACCCTTACCTATGTTTTCCAAAAAGTTTAAAAATAGATTTTTGGGCTGGAGCTACACTTCAACAATGTACCTGTTCAAAATTACAAAGACATTCTACATAAGAACAAACCTACAGTCCCTGTCTTGTATGCACCGCCTGTATACGGCTGTTCAGAGTATATAGGGCCTTTTTTATTTTATGTGCGGGGTTCCCCTTAATATCCATACAAGACCCAAAGGGGCTGGTAATGGGCTGGGGTAGGGGGGGGGTCATGGGGTAGCTATGCCATTTTTCTTAAAGATTTTCATCCATATTACCGGGACCAGACATTACATTAAAGCCGCAAGCAGTTTTAAATGGCTTTTTTTTCCTTTAGAAGTGTCATTTTGTGCAGGGACAGTTCTAAACACGGGAAACACGTGGCACTTCACAGGCATACTTTAGACACCCCCCAGGTACGATATTTAAAGGAATATTTGACTTTTTTTTTTTCACTTTATGCATCATTAAAATGACTGCTCCCGAAAAACGACCGTTTTTAAAACTTCTTTTTGCATTGATACATGTCCCCTGGTGCAGAACCCGGGTTCCCAAACCCTTTTTAGGACAATAACATGCATAATAGTTGTTATAATTAGCACTTTAGAATTCGAACGTTCGCATCCATTGTATTTAATAGGGTTCTAATGTTCGTACGAACTTTCGGTCCGTTCGCGGGTTCTGGTGCGAACCGAACCCGGGGGTGTTCGGCTCATCACTAGTCATGTGCTGTGATGAGAAGCAGAGAACATGTTCTCTGCTCCTTATCTCAGATTATTAAACTGGCAATGCTCTGAGATAAGTCGTGATCATCATGATCTTGGCTCATCACGGTTTATTAAACGTACACCCTGATTAGATAAATTTACAACGCTAAGCTAATTGGCCAAAATGGCTCCAGCTGATGTGACCATACATTGGAATCCTATCCAGCGTTGGAGTGGATGTGGTGAGAAAACAATGAAAATATCCCATATAGTCCTATTGGGAAAAAGCCGAACGACTATGGTGACAACCATTCGCAATTATTGTACCTGAAAGTTAGGTTAATGAGGGGAGAGAGAGGCCTGATCAGCATGGTAGTCAAAGTTCTATCAGTGAAGACAGGATTTGCGAGAGATGGAGAAGATTTGTACCTGATAAAGTATCCCCCGGTCAGCAGCTCTCATAGTAGTAAACCATCCTGCAGTGGTGGCTGTATTGCGTGCCATATATATATATATATATATATATATATATACACGCCCCATTCCGTCGTCATCGAATCGGGGAAAGCCAAGATGACATCATCCGGAAAGGCCGCAAAGGTCAACGCGCATGCGCCCCACGGATCCCGCACATGCGCCCTAGGGAGGGAATGGACGCACTACGCCAGGACATAGAAGGGCAGCTGATTGGCCAGCCAGCAGCGCGATGGGAGGAAAAGGGTGGATTCCCCCCATCGCAGAAGATGGCAAGTGTCACCTGCATGTGGGTGTGTACATAGTGACGCTTGAGCGGCCACATAGCACCACAACAAGTCCCCTGTGGAGCCACCCATAGAGCCATCCGGACGGCGCCCACACACCAAAGGCGGGCAGCTAGCAGTTCCTGAAGGATTTTAATAATAAAACAATAAAACATACTGTATATACTCGAGTATAAGCTGTTCCGAGTATAAGCCGAGGTACCTAATATTACCCCAATAAACTGGGAAAACGTATTGACTCGAGTATAAGCCTAGGGGGGGAAATGTGCCCATTGCCACCTCACTGTGCCAATTTCCCAACCTTACTGTGCCCATTGCCACCTCACTGTGCCACCTTACTATGCCCATTGCCAGCTTACTGTGCCCAACCTCACTGTGTCCATTGCAGCCTCCCTGTGCCCGAGTCAGTGTACCTGAAAATCTTTTTATACTGCAGCCGGTGTCCATTGTTTAAATATTGCGGCTTTTTCCTGGTCCCTTCCGTTATAGACGTTTCCAGCAAACACTGTGTTGAGTGTTCTGCCTATCACAGAGATCCTCTCATTCTCTGACTCCATTTCCCAGCAGGCACTGTGTTCAGTGTTCTGCCAATCACGGATGTCTTTTCATCCTCGGACAAGAGAACGTCCATGATAGGCGGAACACTGAACACAGTGTCTGCTGGGAAACGGAGTCCGAGAATGAGAGGACCTCCGTGATAGGTGGAACATTCAACACAGTGTTTGCTGGAAACGCCTATCACGGAAGGGACCAGGAGAAAGACGCGATATTTAAACAATGGACGCCGGCCGCAGTATAAGAAAATTTTCAGGTACTGACTCGAGTATAAGCCGAGGGGTGTACTTTCAGCCCTAAAAAAAGGGCTGAAAAACTCGGCTTATACTTGTGTATATACGGTAATATTATATATAGAGGTATTCAATATAGAAAATATAAATAATGAGCTACTTATCCAAATAGGGGGAATAATTGCTCACAAGATTTAATTGATGTAGTAATTAAAATAACCCAATTTCACAGGGTTCTACTGTTCAGCAAAAAAGTTGCAATTGCTTATAGGACAGGAAACATATTGACATAAGCCATACCAATAATTTCCCAACGATCAAACATTCCATTAAGACCCAACTATAAGAAAGATTTATATGATTGGGCTTCATTAATGCCCGGGGCATGTGTGGCATCAAGACGCTCAATCCACATGGTCTCTCTACGGAGTATTTGTCCCATTCACCGCCCCGAGGGTCTCGAGGGACCACAGCAAGGGCAATGAATGACACAAGGGGAGTATCAAATTTGTGATGCAGATCCAGATGTCTGCTCACTGCTGTGATCATCTTGCCACTGCCTGAATAATAAACATGGTCTTTGATACGGGACCAAAAATGTCTGATCGTTTTGCCTACATAGAAGGCGTTACATTGGCAGGACATCAGATAAATCACACCTTGTGTATTGCAGTCAGCATAAAAATTCAGAGTATGAATTTCACCATTCGGAAGTCTAAATCTAGTGCCTGTAGAGATCCAAGGACAAAAGGAACATCTACCACAACGTGTGATGCCATTGGGAGTAGGTCTGGATTGCGTGTTATTGGAATAATGGCTAGAAGTCAATTGGTCACGTAGAGATTTGGACCTTCTAAATGTTATATCAGGTCTAGATCTAACATATTTGGTGAGGACAGGATCATCACAAAGGAGAGACCAATGATTAGTCAAGATGTTTCTCAGTTCTAAATGATGGGTGGAGTATCTCGTAATGTACCTTACAGGTTGGTTATGTTCATTGGCCTTAATTTTGTATAATAGGGAGTTCCGAGACTGGCGCAGCGCTTTGTTGTAAGCGCTGCGTAGCAAGGTTTTAGTATACCCTCTAGCTCTAAGTCGATCACGGAGCATGTTTGCCTGGATTTTAAACTCCTCAGTATGTGTACAGTTGCAACGTAGTCTAAGATACTGTGCATAAGGTATGCTACGGATAAGAGTGGTAGGGTGAGTACTATCAGCGTGCAATAGCGTATTACCGGCTGTTTCTTTACGAAACAATGTTGAAGCCAGTTGACCATTGTCATCCTTGAGGATAGTTAAATCCAGGAAGGTGACCTTGTGTAGGTCACTAGATACTGTAAATTTCAAGTTAAATGGGTTCTGATTAAGGATGTCGATTACGGCCTTGAGTAGGGTAGAGGTGCCAGTCCAGAAGATAAATATGTCATCGATATAACGTAGCCAGCAAGCCGCATGGCTCGTATATCGTGACAGTGAATCATCTGGAAAAAGGTAACGTTCCCACCCCCCAGGTACAGGTTGGCATAGGCAGGTGCGCAACACGTGCCCATAGCCACCCCTGCACCTGGAGGAAGTGGGACTCTTTGAACATAAAACAATTACGGGTCAAAATAAAACGTAACAAGTCCAATAGAAACTCACAGTACTTCCAACGGTGGTGATCCTGCTCTCTAAAGAAGGTCCGGACTATCCCGATGCCCTGTTCGTGAGGGATGCTGGAGTACAAAGCCTCCACATCTGAAGTCACGAGCAGGGCATCGGGAGGCACAACCATCCTTTCAATGTGTTTGAGGAGGTCAAGAGTATCCTTGGTATAGGACGGTAATGCCATAACGTGTGGCATCAAGATAGAATCAACCAGACGACTAGCATTTTGCGTTAGTGAACCAATGCCAGATACAGTTGCAATAAAAAGTATGTGAACCCTTTTGGAATGATATGGATTTCTGCACAAATTGGTCATAAAATGTGATCTGATCTTCATTTAAGTCACAACAATAGACAATCACAGTCTGCCTAAACTAATAACACACAAATGGAGTTGAGCGGACACCTGGATGTTCGGGTTTGACGGGTTCGGCCGAACTTTGACCCGAACTTGACCCCGAACCCCATTGAAGTCAATGGGGACCCGAACTTCTGAGCACCATTCGCGCTTGTTTCCCGTGCTTAGAACTGTCCCTGCACAAAGTGTCATTTCTGAAGGAAAAAAAGTCATTTAAAATTCACTCGTGGCTATTAATGAATTGTCGGCTCCCGGCAATACATAGAAAAGTCATTGATAAAAAAAAAAAAGCATGGGGGTTCCCCCTAATTCAATTACCAGGCCCTTCAGGTCTGGTATGGATATTAAGGGGAACCATGCCGCAAATTTAAAAAAAAAATGTGTGCGGTTCCCCCAAATATCCATAACAGGCCCTTCAGGTCTGGTATGGATTTTAAGGGGAACTCCACCCCAAATTAAATAAAAATGGTGTGGAGTACCCCCAAAAATCCAGACCAGACCCTTTACCCGAGCACGCAACCTGGTAGGCCGCAGGAAAAGAGGGGGGTGAGAGAGCGCCCCCCCCCTCCTGAACAATACCAGGCCACATGCCCTCAACATGGGGAGGATGTCCCCATGTTGATGGGGACAAGGGCCTCATCCCCACAACCCTTGCCCGGTGGTTGTGGGTGTCTGCGTGCGGGGGGCTTATCGGAATCTGGAAGACCGCTTTAACAAAGGGGACCCCCAGATCCTGGCCCCCCCTATGTGAATTGGTAATGGGGTACATTGTACCCCTACCATTTCACAAAGAAAGTGTAAAAAATAAAAAATAAAATACACAGACACCATTGGGAAAGTCCTTTATTAAAAAGAAAAAAAGAAAAAAAAACATTCCAGCGATGAAATCCAGTGACCCGCAGCGATCCCGATGTCCAGCGCTGTCCAGACGAAATGTCATTGGCTGAGCCTGAGCGGACCTGATGGGGAACTTCCTCGGCAGTGTAATAAATGATTAGACCCGCCCCTTCTAAAGTTCCCCATCAGGTCCGCTCAGCCAATGACGTAGGTGTAAGGCTGAGGACCTGATGCGGAACGTGAGAAGGGGCGGGTCTATTCATGTATTAAACTGTGGATGAAGTTCCCCATCAGGTCCGCCCCCTCATATTGTTGACTTGCATAAAGCTGGAAAGGGTTATAAAAGTATCTCCAAAAGCCTTGCTGTTCATCAGTCCACGGTAAGACAAATTGTCTATAAATGGAGAAAGGTTAGCACGGCTGCTACTCTCCCTAGGAGTGGGCGTCCTGTAAAGATGACTGCAAGAGCACAGCGCAGACTGCTCAATGAGGTGAAGAAGAATCCTAGAGTGTCAGCTAAATACTTACAAAAGTCTCTGGCATATGCTAACATCCCTGTTAGCGAATCTACGATACGTAAAACACTAAACAAGAATGGATTTCATGGGAGAATACCACAGAGGAAGCCACTGCTGTCCAAAAAAAACATTGCTGCACGTTTACAGTTTGCACAAGAGTACCTGGATGTTCCACAGCAGTACTGGCAAAATATTCTGTGGACAGATGAAACCAAAGTTCAGTTGTTTGGAAGAAACACACAATACTATGTGTGGAGAAAAAGAGGCACAGCTCACCAACATCAAAACCTCATCCCAACTGTGAAGTATGGTGGTGGGGGCATCATGTTTTGGGGCTGCTTTGCTGCATCAGGGCCTGGACGGATTGCTATCATCAAAGAAAAAATGTATTCCCAAGTTTATCAAGACATTTTGCAGGAGAACTTAAGGCCATCTGTCCACCAGCTGAAGCTCAACAGAAGATGGGTGTTGCAACAGGACAACAACCCAAAGCATAGAAATAAATCAACAACAGAATGGCTTAAACAGAAGAAAATATGCCTTCTGGAGTGGCCCAGTCAGAGTCCTGACCTCAACCCAATTGAGATGCTTTGGCATGACCTCAAGAAAGCGATTCACACCAGACATCCCAAGAATATCGCTGAACTGAAACAGTTCTGTAAAGAGGAACTGAAACAGTTCTGTAAAGAGGAATGGTCAAGAATTACTCCTGACCGTTGTGCACGTCTGATCTGCAACTACAGGAAACGTTTGGTTGAAGTTATTGCTGCCAAAGGAGGTTCAACCAGTTATTAAATCCAAGAGTTCACATACTTTTTAAACCTGCACTGTGAATGTTTACATGGTGTGTTCAATAAAAACATGGTAACATTTAATTCTTTGTGTGTTATTAGTTTAAGCAGACTGTGAGCCACTTTGTTTACATGCAACTGTCCAGGGATGTTGCATGTAAACAAAGTGGCTGGGAATTCTTTAATGTCCATGTTTGATCAATGATGTCATACCCTTGAGCGTACCAACACTGTGACCCGGTGGAATAGCCGAGAGAAGGAGAGAGTGATCCTGTGTTTGCTGACAAGGCACATCTTTATCTATTTTGTGGTGAGTGCATCCCCAAAAGGGGATTTTTTTCTACAACATCTCACGGATGAAGTTTCCCTGTATCGCTGCACTAATAAGGATCAGGCTGTCTGCAGTTCTTCATCTGCTATTATTCATACATTTATGTGTATAGAGACACTTAAAGAAGCTTGTCATTTATGACAAGAGCGCTGCTACACTATTTCTTGGACAATCTGGGACGGATTTTATTTTATTTTTAGTATTATTGTTATTAGACGGTTTTATTATTTATATGTATGATCCAGACCTCTGAATGGTCCATACAAATATTGTATTTTTCCACATCTGTTTCTCATTTTTCAGCAGCTGCTCAGTACATAATAGACTCATTTCTATATTGTATTTACTCATTCATGTATTAGTATTATTTCCCTGCTCACAACTCACACCAATAATTGCTACACCTCCACAAGCGCTGAGCGGTGCTTACTTAGGTAGGGCCCAGTTTTCTTTAGCACCTTTTCATACAATGATTGAAATATATTCAGTTTAAAATGTATTGGTATGTTTCACATTGATGCGTGTATACCAATCTTTGTTACATAAGATGTCCATGACCATTTTTTCATAGTTATTTTTTGTCATCAAGACAATGTTTCCTCCCTTGTCTGCAGCCTTTATCTCAAGGTCAGGATGATTCTGCAGCCGCAAAATCGCTTGTTTTTGAGGAGGAGAAAGGTTACTAGTTTTTTTGGTGACATTTTCTTGATGTCATTGACTGTGCCCATCAGGAAGGCCCAAATGTTTGGATTGGTCATTAGGTTGGGAAACCATTGTGATTTAGGTTTAAATTTATTTGGGGGAAAGCTAGTTGGATTGCAATGGTATTGAGAAGGAGTCCATTATGAACTCACAGTACTCCCACCGGTGGTGATCCTGCTCTCTAAGGAAGGTCTGGACTATACCGATGCCCTGCTCGTGAGGGATGCTGGAGTACAGAGCCTCCACATCTAAAGTCACAAGCAGGGCATCGGGTGGCACGACCATCCCTTCAATGTGTTTGAGGAGGTCAAGAGTATCCTTGGTATAGGACGGTAATGCCATAACGTGTGGCATCAAGATAGAATCAACCAGACGACTAGCATTTTCCGTTAGTGAACCAATGCCTAATCGACCAAGACCTTTATAATTATTTGAATATCTGCAACCCTAGGCTAGCAACTTTCTATGCGTACCTAAAATACATAAACATCCATTATTGGCCCCAAGTAGACCTATAGTATTTGGCATTGGTTCACTAACGGAAAATGCTAGTCGTCTGGTTGATTCATAGTTACATAGTTAGTCAGGTTGAAAAAATAAAAAGTCCATCCAGTTCAACCATAAAAATAAATAAAAATAAAATAAAAAATATTGTACAATCTCATATACCCAATTCTATACCCACAGTTGATCCAGAGGAAGGTAAAAAAAACGATTTACCCTGGATCAACTTTACCTATAAATGTTAGTACTCAGTTATATTTTGTACATTTAGGAAAGTATCCAGGCCTTTCTTAAAGCAATCTACTGAGCTGGCCAGAACCACCTCTGGAGGGAGTCTGTTCCACATTTTTACAGCTCTTACTGTGAAGAAACCTTTCCGTATTTGGAGATAAAATCGTTTTTCCTCTAGACGTAAAGAGTGCCCCCTTGTCTTTTGTGTTGACCGTAAAGTGAATAACTCAACACCAAGTTCACTATATGGACCCCTTATATATTTGTACATGTTAATCATATCCCCCCTTATTCTCCTCTTATCAAGAGTGAATAAATTCAGTTCCTCTAATCTATCCTCATAGCTGAGCTCCTCCATGCCTCTTATCAGTTTGGTTGCCCTTCTCTGCACTTCTATCTTGATGCCACACGTTATGGCATTACCGTCCTATATCCAGGATACTCTTGACCTCCTCAAACACATTGAAGGGATGGTCGTGCCTCCCGATGCCCTGCTCGTGACTTTAGATGTGGAGGCTCTGTACTCCAGCATCCCTCACAAGCAGGGCATCGGGATAGTCCGGACCTTCCTTAGAGAGCAGGATCACCACCGCTGAGAGTACTGTGAGTTCATATTGGACTTGTTACGTTTTATTTTGACCCATAATTGTTTTACGTTCAAAGAGTCCCACTTCCTCCAGGTGCAGGGGGTTTTTATGGGCACGTGTTGCGCACCTACCTATGCCAACTGTACCTGGGGGGGTGGGAACGTTACCTTTTTCAGATGATTCACTGTCACGATATACGAGCCATGCGGCTTGCTGGCTACGTTATATCGAGGACATATTTATCATCTGGACTGGCACCTCTACCCTACTCAAGGCCGTAATCGACATCCTTAATCAGAACCCATTTAACTTGAAATTTACAGTATCTAGTGACCTACACAAGGTCACCTTCCTGGATTTAACTATCCTCAAGGATGACAATGGTCAACTGGCTTCAACATTGTTTCGTAAAGAAACAGCCGGTAATACGCTATTGCACGCTGATAGTGCTCACCATACCACTCTTATCCATAGAATACCTTATGCACAGTATCTTAGACTACGTCGCAACTGTACACATACTGAGAAATTAAAATCCAGGCAAACATGCTCCGTGATCGACTTAGAGCTAGAGGGTATACTAAAATCTTGCTATGCAGCGCTTACAACAAAGGGTGCGCCAGTCTCGGAACTCACTATTATACAAAATTAAGGCCAATGGATATAACCAACCTGTAAGGCACATTACAAGATACTCCACCCATCATTTAGAACTTAGAAATATCTTGACTAATCATTGGTCTCTCCTTTGTGATGATCCTGTCCTCACCAAATATGTTAGATCTAGACCTGATATAACATTTAGAAGGTCCAAATCTCTACGTGACCAATTGACTTCTAGCCATTATTCCAATAACACGCAATCCAGACCTACTCCCAATGGCATCAATGTTGTGGTAAATGTTTCTTTTGTCCTTGGATCTCTACAGGCACTAGATTTAGACTTCCGAATGGTGAAATCCATACTCCGAATTTTCATGCTGACTGCAATACACAAGGTGTGATTTATCTGATGTCCTGCCAATGTAACGCCTTCTATGTAGACAAAACGATCAGACATTTTCGGTCCCATATCAAAGACTATGTTTATTATTCAGGCAGTGGCAAGATGATCACAGCAGTGAGCAGACATCTGGATCTGTATCACAAATTTGATACTTCCCTTGTGTCATTCATTGCCCTTGCTGTGGTCCCTCGAGACCCCCGGGGCGGTGAATGGGACAAACAAATACTCCGTAGAGAGACCATGTGGATTGAGCGTCTTGATGCCACACATGCCCCGGGCATTAATGAAGCCCAATCATATAAATCTTTCTTATAGTTGGGTCTTAATGGAATGTTTGATTGTTGGGAAATTATTGGTATGGCTTATGTCAATATGTTTCCTGTCCTATATGTAGTGATGAGCCGAACACCCCCGGGTTCGGTTCGCACCAGAACCCGCGAACGGACCGAAAGTTCGAACGAACATTAGAACCCTATTAAATACAATGGATGCGAACGTTCGAATTCTAAAGTGCTAATTATAACAACTATTATGCATGTTATTGTCCTAAAAAGGGTTTGGGAACCCGGGTTCTGCACCAGGGGACATGTATCAATGCAAAAAGAAGTTTTAAAAACGGTCGTTTTTCGGGAGCAGTCATTTTAATGATGCATAAAGTGAAAAAAAAAAAGTCAAATATTCCTTTAAATATCGTACCTGGGGGGTGTCTAAAGTATGCCTGTGAAGTGCCACGTGTTTCCCGTGTTTAGAACTGTCCCTGCACAAAATGACACTTCTAAAGGAAAAAAAAGCCATTTAAAACTGCTTGCGGCTTTAATGTAATGTCTGGTCCCGGTAATATGGATGAAATTCTTTAAGAAAAATGGCATAGCTACCCCATGACCCCCCCCCTACCCCAGCCCATTACCAGCCCCTTTGGGTCTTGTATGGATATTAAGGGGAACCCCGCACATAAAATAAAAAAGGCCCTATATACTCTGAACAGCCCTATACAGGCGGTGCATACAAGACAGGGACTGTAGGTTTGTTCTTATGTAGAGTCTGTTTGTAATTTTGAACAGGTACATTGTTGAAGTGTAGCTCCAGACCAAAAATCTATTTTTAAACTTTTTGGAAAACATAGGTAAGGGTTATCACCCCTGTAACATTTGTTTTGCTGTCTGTGCCCCTGTTCAGAACATTTCACCTCACTTTCCGTCCCAATGACAACTGTTTTTGAAATGTGGTGTTTTTCTTGAAACAAGGATTGCTGATAAAGCATCAGTACAGAGGAGACACCTTTCTCCCATATTTATTCTTACAGGAGAGAATTTTCCTTCCTAGTGGTAGATTTCCTCTCACTTCCTGTTGTCTTCTTGCGTTTGCAAGTAGGAGTCGTTTGTAAGTTGGATGTTTGAAAGTAGGGACCTGCCGTATATACTCTGCAGAAATAGGCCCCTTAGTTGTTGGTGTTGGCACAACACTGTAAGCACTCACAGTTACTCTTGGTTGGTGCTGGAACGCCCTGCTGTCAACTATTATATCAGGAATTTTAATTACATATAATTGTTGAACAGTGGTAGTAAAAATTGGGCCTTTGATGGTGGTGCTGGTGCCACAACACTGTAAGCCCTGACAGTTACTCTTGGTGGGTGCAGCAATGGGCCCTGCTGTGAATTATTAGATCAAGAATTGTAATTACATGCCCCTGTTGAACAGGGGCTGAAAAATTGGGCCTTAGGCACTGGTGGCACAACACTGCAACCCCTCACAGATACTGTACTTGGAGCACAGCAATGAGCCCTGTTGCAAAGTATTGCTTCAAAAATTGTAATGACACGCCCCTGTTAAACAGGGGCTGAAAAATTGGGCCTTAGGCACTGGTGGCACAACACTGCAACTCCTCACAGATACTGTACTTGGAGCACACCAATGAGCCCTGTTGCAAAGTATTGCTTCAAAAATTGTAATGACACGCCCCTGTTAAACAGGGGCTGAAAAATTGGGCCTTAGGCACTGGTGGCACAACACTGCAACTCCTCACAGATACTGTACTTGGAGCACAGCAATGAGCCCTGTTGCAAAGTATTGCTTCAAAAATTGTAATTACACGCCCCTGTTAAACAGGGGCTGAAAAATTGGGCGTTAGGCACTGGTGGCGGCACCCATAAACAAAAATGATCTTACAAGCTATCATCATCAATCGTATCATTGAGGACTCGGAGGAGGAGGATAGCCAGTCAACATAACAGCACAGGCACTCAGCATCAGCATCAGTCTTGAAGGGATGTGACATGTTAAAATCAATTAGTCTGTTATATCAGCATCAGGTGTGTGGTAGCTGGTGGTGATCCAAGACTGGTTCATCTTGATGAAAGTCAGTCGATCAACCGAGTCGGTGGACAGGCG
This sequence comes from Rana muscosa, assembly GCA_029206835.1. NCBI lineage: Eukaryota > Metazoa > Chordata > Amphibia > Anura > Ranidae > Rana > Rana muscosa. The sequence continues at coordinate 160,885,462 of CM055123.1, forward strand.
CACCCTGTGATCCGTGACAAATCCTCCAGCAGCACTGAATGTGCGTTCCGAAAGAACGCTGGATGCAGGACAGGCCAGTAGCTCAATTGCATACTGTGCAAGCTCTGGCCAGTGATCCATCCTCAAGACCCAGTAAGCCAGAGGATTTTCGGTGGGGAAGGTGTCCAAGTCTGACCTTGCCCCTAGATATTCCTGCACCATGTTTATCAGACGCTGGCGATGGTTGCTGGAACCGATCATACTTTGGGGCTGCGGACTAAAGAATTGTCTGAACGCATCGGTCAGACGGCCACCTTCCCCACCGCTCCTTCTTTGACTGGCCGAAGCCTCAGCAACTCGTTGTCCAGGACCAGGAGTTTGCAACCTCCCAGTCTCTGGGAACGCGTTGCACAAACCTTTCTGCAAGGCCTCCCGGAGTTGTCTCATCCTCTGCTCCCTCTGCGACGGTAACATAAGGTCCGCAACCTTACCCTTGTACCGTGGATCAAGGAGAGTGGCCAGCCAGTAATGGTCCCTCTCCTTGATCCGAAGAATACGAGGATCCTTCCGCAGACTTTGCAGGATCAGGGAGGCCATGCAGCGTAGGTTTGCTGAGGCATTCGCTCCGGAGTCCTCTGGGTCACTAAGGACGACATGATCCGCAGCCACCTCCTCCCAGCCACGTACAAGTCCACTGGTTTCTTGGGACTGTAAATCATCCCTAAAAGACTGCTGCTGATGATGCTGAGTGCCAGCCTCCACCTCCATGCTGACACAATCCTCCTCCTCCTCCTCCTCCTCCTCCTCCTCCTCCTCCTCCTCTTCCTGTGCGATGGGTGGGACAGAAGGAACACTGTCTGGGTAAAGGGGGCCTTGAGAGGCAAGGAAGTCCTCCTCTTCCTGCCTCTGTTCTGCCTCAAGTGCCCTGTCCATTATTCCACGCAGCGTGTGCTCCAACAGGTGGACAAGAGGTACAGTGTCACTGATGCATGCACTGTCACTGCTCACCATCCTCGTGGCCTCCTCAAATGGTGCCAGGACAGTGCATGCATCCCTGATCATGCCCCACTGGCGTGGAGAAAAAAAACCAAGCTCCCCTGACCCTGTCCTGGTGCCGTAGTCGCACAGGTACTCATTGATGGCCCTCTGCTGCGTGTGCAGCCGCTGCAGCATGGCCAACGTTGAGTTCCACCTGGTGGGCATGTCACATATAAGGCGGTTCTTGGGCAGGTTCAACTCCTTTTGCAGCTCAGCCAGGCGAGCACTGGCATTATAAGATCTGCGGAAATGCACACAGACTTTCCTGGCCTGCCTCAGGACATCCTGTAAGCCCGGGTACCTGCCCAAGAAGCGCTGCACCACCAGGTTAAGGACGTGAGCCACACAGGGCACATGGGTCAGTTGTCCCTGTCGGAGGGCGGAGAGGAGGTTGGTGCCATTGTCGCAAACCACCATTCCTGGCTTAAGCTGGCGTGGCGTCAACCACCTCTCGGCCTGGCCCTGCAGAGCAGACAGGACCTCTGCCCCAGTGTGGCTTCTGTCCCCCAAACACACCAGCGCAAGCACGGCATGGCATCTTTTTGCCTGCGTACTTGCGTAGCCCCGTGAACGGCTACGGAGCACCGCTGGTTCATAGGACAAACCACAGGAAGAGGCCATGGAGGAAGAAGAAGAGGAGGGGGTGGAGGAGAGAGGTGTGTCACAACCAGTAGTAGCATTTTGGAGGCGTGGCGGTGGGACAACCTCCAACACTACTGCACCTTGTCCTGAATCCTTCCCAGCTGCCAAAAGAGTGACCCAATGGGCCGTGAAAGAAAGGTAACGTCCCTGTCCATGCCTGCTGGACCATGAGTCAGCGGTAATATGCACCTTACCGCTGACCGCCCTGTCCAGCGAGGCCAAGACATTGCCTTCCACATGCCGGTAGAGAGCCGGAATAGCCTTCCGTGAGAAAAAGTGGCGTTTGGGAACCTGCCACTGAGGAACTGCACATTGCACAAACTCACGGAAGGGGGCCGAGTCTACCAACTGAAAAGGCAGCAGTTGAAGCGCTAGCAATTTAGCCAAGCTAGCATTCAACCGCTGGGCATGTGGATGGCTGGGAGTGAACTTCTTTCGACGGTCCAGCAGCTGGGGCAGGGAAATTTGCCTGCTAGAATCGGACGTCGGTGTACTGCTAGCAGAGTGGGCGCAAGTACTTGGCTGTGACACACCTAATTCTACACCTTCATTCCTCTCAGTGCATGTTTCAGAGAGGACTGAAGTTATAGTGGGGTTGGAGATCCCAGCTGATGCGGTGCAAGGAGAGGTCCGCTTTGTTCTTTGGTGTGGGTCTTTGAGGTAGGCTTGCCAACGAGCTGCATGGCAGGTCAACATATGTCTGGTCAGGCATGTGGTACCCAAGCGGCTGATGTTTTGGCCACGCGATATACGCTTGAGACATATGTTGCAAACAGCAGCTGTGCGATCTGATGCACTAGCCTCAAAAAAGGCCCACACCAAAGAACTTTTTGAATGACGGGCAGAGGCAGCGCCCTGCACAGGCGGAGCTCTGCGGTGTGATTCCGTCGGTGTACTGCCCTTACGCTGGCCACCAAAGGGCATCCTGCCTCGTTGGAGATGTGCCTCCTCCTCATCCTCCTCCTCCTCCTCTCTCCTATTAGGCACCCACGTGGAGTCAGTGACCTCATCATCCCCTCCCTCCTCATCACTGGAGCCAATCTGGCAGTATGCTGCAGCTGCTGGAACATGACTGCCAGATTGGTGTCCTTCTTGAGCATCCCCTCTGTCTGCTCTCACGCTACTGCCTTCCTCTAGCTGGGTTTCATCATCAGACCCTTCGAAACGCTGGGCATCCTCCTGGAGCATGTACCCAACACTGTGCTGAAACAGTTCGGGGGACTCCTCAGGAGGAGGACATGGTGGGTCTAGGGAAGGAGTGACTGATGATTTGTCTGACATTGATACCAGGGAAGACGACGCTTTGGCAGCTGCTTTTCCAGTACCCTGAGCCTGGGTGAGAGAGGATGAGGAGGAGGAGGAGGGCTTGGTCATCCACTCTACCAAGTCTTCGGCATGATGTGGCTCAACATGTCCAGCTGCCGAAAAGAAGGACAAGCGTGTCCCATGGCCATGTGCTGATGACAATGCACCGCGTCCACGACCAGCACTGTTGCCCCCAGACACAGAGCCTGCTTGCCCTCTTTTATTGCCTCCTGACTGTCTGCCTCTCCTTGTTTGCCTTCCAGACATTCTAATAGATGGCCTGCAGGGAGATGGGAAAAAAGCAATAAGGGCTACCTTCAGGTGTCCTTCTCTGTCCCTTGAAACAAGGACTTGCAGAGTGAAATAAACTGACACTCTCCCTACCTACAGTTTTCTGTCCCTAGAATAAATGTTTTTTTTAATCACAATATAGCACAAGGACAATTCAGTCACTATCCTTCCAGGTCCCTGGAAACAAGGACTTGCAGAGTGAAATAAACTGACACTCTCCCTACCTACAGTTTTCTGTCCCTAGAATAAATGTTTTTTTTAATCACAATATAGCACAAGGACAATTCAGTCACTGTCCTTCCAGGTCCCTGGAAACAAGGACTTGCAGAGTGAAATAAACTGACACTCTCCCTACCTACAGTTTTCTGTCCCTAGAATAAATGTTTTTTTTAATCACAATATAGCACAAGGACAATTCAGTCACTGTCCTTCCAGGTCCCTGGAAACAAGGACTTGCAGAGTGAAATAAACTGACACTCTCCCTACCTACAGTTTTCTGTCCCTAGAATAAATGTTTTTTTTAAGCACAATATAGCACAAGGACAATTCACTCACTGTCCTTACAGGTCCCTGGAAACAAGGACTTGCAGAGTGAAAGAAAAAAAACACTCTCCCTACCTACAGTTTTCTGTCCCTAGAAAAAATGTTTTTTTTAATCACAATATAACACAAGGACAATTCACTCACTGTCCTTCCAGGTCCCTGGAAACAAGGACTTGCAGAGTGAAATAAACTGACACTCTCCCTACCTACAGTTTTCTGTCCCTAGAATAAATGTTTTTTTTAAGCACAATATAGCACAAGGACAATTCACTCACTGTCCTTACAGGTCCCTGGAAACAAGGACTTGCAGAGTGAAAGAAAAAAAACACTCTCCCTACCTACAGTTTTCTGTCCCTAGAAAAAATGTTTTTTTTAATCACAATATAACACAAGGACAATTCACTCACTGTCCTTCCAGGTCCCTGGAAACAAGGACTTGCAGAGTGAAATAAACTGACACTCTCCCTACCTACAGTTTTCTGTCCCTAGAATAAATGTTTTTTTTAATCACAATATAGCACAAGGACAATTCAGTCACTGTCCTTCCAGGTCCCTGGAAACAAGGACTTGCAGAGTGAAATAAACTGACACTCTCCCTACCTACAGTTTTCTGTCCCTAGAATAAATGTTTTTTTTAAGCACAATATAGCACAAGGACAATTCACTCACTGTCCTTCCAGGTCCCTGGAAACAAGGACTTGCAGAGTGAAAGAAACTGACACTGTCCCTACCTACAGTTTTCTGTCCCTAGAATAAATGTTTTTTTTAATCACAATATAGCACAAGGACAATTCAGTCACTGTCCTTCCAGGTCCCTGGAAACAAGGACTTGCAGAGTGAAATAAACTGACACTCTCCCTACCTACAGTTTTCTGTCCCTAGAATAAATGTTTTTTTTAATCACAATATAGCACAAGGACAATTCAGTCACTGTCCTTCCAGGTCCCTGGAAACAAGGACTTGCAGAGTGAAATAAACTGACACTCTCCCTACCTACAGTTTTCTGTCCCTAGAATAAATGTTTTTTTTAATCACAATATAGCACAAGGACAATTCAGTCACTGTCCTTCCAGGTCCCTGGAAACAAGGACTTGCAGAGTGAAATAAACTGACACTCTCCCTACCTACAGTTTTCTGTCCCTAGAATAAATGTTTTTTTTAAGCACAATATAGCACAAGGACAATTCACTCACTGTCCTTACAGGTCCCTGGAAACAAGGACTTGCAGAGTGAAAGAAAAAAAACACTCTCCCTACCTACAGTTTTCTGTCCCTAGAAAAAATGTTTTTTTTAATCACAATATAACACAAGGACAATTCACTCACTGTCCTTCCAGGTCCCTGGAAACAAGGACTTGCAGAGTGAAATAAACTGACACTCTCCCTACCTACAGTTTTCTGTGCCTAGAATAAATGTTTTTTTTAATCACAATATAGCACAAGGACAATTCAGTCACTGTCCTTCCAGGTCCCTGGAAACAAGGACTTGCAGAGTGAAATAAACTGACACTCTCCCTACCTACAGTTTTCTGTCCCTAGAATAAATGTTTTTTTTAAGCACAATATAGCACAAGGACAATTCAGTCACTGTCCTTCCAGGTCCCTGGAAACAAGGACTTGCAGAGTGAAATAAACTGACACTCTCCCTACCTACAGTTTTCTGTCCCTAGAATAAATGTTTTTTTTAAGCACAATATAGCACAAGGACAATTCACTCACTGTCCTTCCAGGTCCCTGGAAACAAGGACTTGCAGAGTGAAATAAACTGACACTCTCCCTACCTACAGTTTTCTGTCCCTAGAATAAATGTTTTTTTTAAGCACAATATAGCACAAGGACAATTCAGTCACTGTCCTTCCAGGTCCCTGGAAACAAGGACTTGCAGAGTGAAATAAACTGACACTCTCCCTACCTACAGTTTTCTGTCCCTAGAATAAATGTTTTTTTTAAGCACAATATAGCACAAGGACAATTCACTCACTGTCCTTACAGGTCCCTGGAAACAAGGACTTGCAGAGTGAAAGAAAAAAAACACTCTCCCTACCTACAGTTTTCTGTCCCTAGAAAAAATGTTTTTTTTAATCACAATATAACACAAGGACAATTCAGTCACTGTCCTTCCAGGTCCCTGGAAACAAGGACTTGCAGAGTGAAATAAACTGACACTCTCCCTACCTACAGTTTTCTGAACCTAGAATAAATGTTTTTTTTAAGCACAATATAGCACAAGGACAATTCACTCACTGTCCTTACAGGTCCCTGGAAACAAGGACTTGCAGAGTGAAAGAAAAAAAACACTCTCCCTACCTACAGTTTTCTGTCCCTAGAAAAAATGTTTTTTTTTAATCACAATATAACACAAGGACAATTCACTCACTGTCCTTCCAGGTCCCTGGAAACAAGGACTTGCAGAGTGAAATAAACTGACACTCTCCCTACCTACAGTTTTCTGTGCCTAGAATAAATGTTTTTTTTAATCGCAATATAGCACAAGGACAATTCAGTCACTGTCCTTCCAGGTCCCTGGAAACAAGGACTTGCAGAGTGAAATAAACTGACACTCTCCCTACCTACAGTTTTCTGTCCCTAGAATAAATGTTTTTTTTAAGCACAATATAGCACAAGGACAATTCAGTCACTGTCCTTCCAGGTCCCTGGAAACAAGGACTTGCAGAGTGAAATAAACTGACACTCTCCCTACCTACAGTTTTCTGTCCCTAGAATAAATGTTTTTTTTAAGCACAATATAGCACAAGGACAATTCACTCACTGTCCTTCCAGGTCCCTGGAAACAAGGACTTGCAGAGTGAAATAAACTGACACTCTCCCTACCTACAGTTTTCTGTCCCTAGAATAAATGTTTTTTTTAAGCACAATATAGCACAAGGACAATTCAGTCACTGTCCTTCCAGGTCCCTGGAAACAAGGACTTGCAGAGTGAAATAAACTGACACTCTCCCTACCTACAGTTTTCTGTCCCTAGAATAAATGTTTTTTTTAAGCACAATATAGCACAAGGACAATTCACTCACTGTCCTTACAGGTCCCTGGAAACAAGGACTTGCAGAGTGAAAGAAAAAAAACACTCTCCCTACCTACAGTTTTCTGTCCCTAGAAAAAATGTTTTTTTTAATCACAATATAGCACAAGGACAATTCAGTCACTGTCCTTCCAGGTCCCTGGAAACAAGGACTTGCAGAGTGAAATAAACTGACACTCTCCCTACCTACAGTTTTCTGTCCCTAGAATAAATGTTTTTTTTAAGCACAATATAGCACAAGGACAATTCACTCACTGTCCTTACAGGTCCCTGGAAACAAGGACTTGCAGAGTGAAAGAAAAAAAACACTCTCCCTACCTACAGTTTTCTGTCCCTAGAAAAAATGTTTTTTTTAATCACAATATAACACAAGGACAATTCACTCACTGTCCTTCCAGGTCCCTGGAAACAAGGACTTGCAGAGTGAAATAAACTGACACTCTCCCTACCTACAGTTTTCTGTCCCTAGAATAAATGTTTTTTTTAATCACAATATAGCACAAGGACAATTCAGTCACTGTCCTTCCAGGTCCCTGGAAACAAGGACTTGCAGAGTGAAATAAACTGACACTCTCCCTACCTACAGTTTTCTGTCCCTAGAATAAATGTTTTTTTTAAGCACAATATAGCACAAGGACAATTCACTCACTGTCCTTCCAGGTCCCTGGAAACAAGGACTTGCAGAGTGAAAGAAACTGACACTGTCCCTACCTACAGTTTTCTGTCCCTAGAATAAATGTTTTTTTTAATCACAATATAGCACAAGGACAATTCAGTCACTGTCCTTCCAGGTCCCTGGAAACAAGGACTTGCAGAGTGAAATAAACTGACACTCTCCCTACCTACAGTTTTCTGTCCCTAGAATAAATGTTTTTTTTAAGCACAATATAGCACAAGGACAATTCACTCACTGTCCTTTCAGGTCCCTGGAAACAAGGACTTGCAGAGTGAAATAAACTGACACTCTCCCTACCTACAGTTTTCTGTCCCTAGAATAAATGTTTTTTTTAAGCACAATATAGCACAAGGACAATTCAGTCACTGTCCTTCCAGGTCCCTGGAAACAAGGACTTGCAGAGTGAAATAAACTGACACTCTCCCTACCTACAGTTTTCTGTCCCTAGAATAAATGTTTTTTTTAAGCACAATATAGCACAAGGACAATTCACTCACTGTCCTTACAGGTCCCTGGAAACAAGGACTTGCAGAGTGAAAGAAAAAAAACACTCTCCCTACCTACAGTTTTCTGTCCCTAGAAAAAATGTTTTTTTTAATCACAATATAGCACAAGGACAATTCAGTCACTGTCCTTCCAGGTCCCTGGAAACAAGGACTTGCAGAGTGAAATAAACTGACACTCTCCCTACCTACAGTTTTCTGTCCCTAGAATAAATGTTTTTTTTAAGCACAATATAGCACAAGGACAATTCAGTCACTGTCCTTCCAGGTCCCTGGAAACAAGGACTTGCAGAGTGAAAGAAACTGACACTCTCCCTACCTACAGTTTTCTGTCCCTAGAATAAATGTTTTTTTAAGCACAATATAGCACAAGGACAATTGACTCACTGTCCTTCCAGGTCCCTGGAAACAAGGACTTGCAGAGTGAAAGAAACTGACACTGTCCCTACCTACAGTTTTCTGTCCCTAGAATAAATGTTTTTTTTAAGCACACTATAGCACAAGGACAATTCAGTCACTGTCCTTCCAGGTCCCTGGAAACAAGGACTTGCAGAGTGAAATAAACTGACACTCTCCCTACCTACAGTTTTCTGTCCCTAGAATAAATGTTTTTTTTAATCACAATATAGCACAAGGACAATTCAGTCACTGTCCTTCCAGGTCCCTGGAAACAAGGACTTGCAGAGTGAAAGAAACTGACACTCTCCCTACCTACAGTTTTCTGTCCCTAGAATAAATGTTTTTTTAAGCACAATATAGCACAAGGACAATTGACTCACTGTCCTTCCAGGTCCCTGGAAACAAGGACTTGCAGAGTGAAAGAAACTGACACTGTCCCTACCTACAGTTTTCTGTCCCTAGAATAAATGTTTTTTTTAAACACACTATAGCACAAGCACAAAACACACTGACACTCTCCCTACCTATCCTTCTCTTTCCCTAAACTAAAGGAATCCAGGTTAAGCAAGAAAGAAATAACAGTCACTGTCCCTGCCTATGCTGCTCTATCCCTGCTCCGGAACACACTACACTAGGCCGCCGTGCTGGCGGCCTTTTATAGTGTGGGGCGTGTACTAAACACCCTCAGCAATAATTGGCCACAGGCATCCTGCCTGTGGCCAATCATTGCTCTCCTCGCTGCCGGCGCTGTGATTGGCCAAGCATGCGGGGTCACAGTGCATGCTTGGCCAATCACAGCGCCTGGATGACACTGCGATGGCGTAGTGCATTGTGGGCCGTTCGCGTCACTCGAATTTGGCGCGAACGGCCCAAATCGTTCGATCTTCGTCGAACGATCGAACAGCCGATGTTCGAGTCGAACGTATGTTCGACTCGAACACGAAGCTCATCCCTACCTATATGCAATTGCAACTTTTTTGCTGAACAGTAGAACCCCGTGAAATTGGGTTATTTTAATTACTACATCAATTAAATCTTGTGAGCAATTATTCCCCCTATTTGGATTAGTAGCTCATTATTTATATTTTCTATATTGAATACCTCTATATATAATATTATGTTTTATTGTTTTATTATTAAAATCCTTTAGGAACTGCTAGCTGCCCGCCTTTGGTGTGTGGGCGCCGTCCGGGTGGCTCTATGGGTGGCTCCACGGGGGACTTGTTGTGGTGCTATGTGGCCGCTCAAGCGTCACAATGTACACACCCATGTGCAGGTGACACTTTCCATCTTCTGCAATGGGGGGAATCCACCCTTTTCCTCCCTTCGCACTGCTGGCTGGCCAATGACGATGGAATGGGGCGTGTATATATATATATATATGGCATGCAATACTAGCGTGCTTTATACAGCCACCACTGCAGGATAGTGTACTACTATGAGAGCTGCTGACCGGGTGATACTTTATCAGGTACAAATCTTCTCCATCTCTCGTAAATCCTGTCTTCACTGATAGAACTTTGACTACCATGCTGATCAGGCCTCTCTCTCCCCTCATTTAACCTAACTTTCAGGTACAATAATTGCAACTGGTTGTCACCATAGCCATTCGGATTTTTCCCAATAGGATTATATGGGATATTTTCATTGTTTCCTCGCCACATCCACTCCAACGCTGGATAGGATTCCAATGTATGGTCACATCAGCTGGAGCCATTTTGGCTAATTAGCTTAGCGTTGTAAATTTATCTAATCAGGTGAGTTCCCATTGTATGCAGTGCCTGATTACAATATCAATTTCTGCACCTCTCATCCTCCTGCAGTTGCATTTGTGTCTATCATATTATATTGCTGGCTTTTTATTACCTTAGCAATACTACTCTATAATCCACAGTAAGTTGACTATTTATGGTATTTATATATAATTTTTCACACCACCTCCACCCAATATGTGGGGGGTTTTACATTTCTATATTGTTTAAAGTAGCTACTATCGGGCAAAACATCTGCTACCACATGGCTTTTAGCCATGGCTGACGCCCCCTTTAACCATTATCTGTAGTCCTCACACTGGATTTGATTTAAAGAGTTAATTAATTTATTTTTTAACTGTGATTATCATTTATATGCCCCCATAGCTACCCAATGTCTCTTGCCACCCCTATGAGTGTCTGTCTCGGTGCTGAGGTGCCACAGGCTTTGGCAGCCTATCATTCCTATATAACATTTTTTGTTTGTTACATAACTTGTACTGTCATTTATAATGTAAAAAATTCTTAATGTTTTTCTTGTTTTAAATTTCTTGTTAGTCTACATGCTATGCTCCTGAAGAAGCGTGAATGCACCCGGAACTTGTTGAGCGAATATTACATCATATTCAACAACTTCTACCACCTTACTCCTACCTCATTTATCCTATGGAATGTGTATTGTATGGAATAATTTTGTAATTCCTTCATCATCCCAGTGAGGTTTTTTTTCTATATAATGGAGGTATTGTTGTATCGATCTAATGATGTGGGCTTTTTTAACAAGGTTGTTTCTATTATTATTTATGCTCAATAAATTTATACTTTTTTAACTAACTTTTGTAGTACTGTGCCTAAAAAGTCCAAGTCCCAAACATTTCCCATTATTCATTACATCTCCAGCATTGTCTAGGGGCAGTTGGGTTTGCGGGCGTGTCGTATGTCTGGGGTTCTATACCAGAAGAGCAAAATCTTAATTGCAGTTTCTCTCTGCACTACACAAAAGGATTCCCAAATTTTCCCCCAATCTATTTAAGATATAGGTCATTGTAATATATGGGTCCATTTCTTCATATAGTTATGAGATGACTCCGTTAATGGGGGGGCTTCATGTAGGATTTTATATATGGACGAGATTAATTTGGATTCATATGGTCCATTGGCACATATATGTTCGAAGATGGTGGGTTTCTCTAGAGATAGAGAGAGGAAAAAAAATGTAATTGTATATATGAGTACAAAAGTGATGTAGGGAGCTGATGTTTCATTTGGAGGTCTGCAAAAGACAGGAGTCTACATGTCACTGGATGTACAAGTTGTCACAATTGAAAGATTCCCGCTTGAGTCCATGGGAGCGTCCGTATATACGATAAACCATCGGGAATGTCCGGGTTAAAAAGTACATTCAAAAATGGAGGGCAGGAGGAGGAGAGGGAGAACCACTCCGAGCATCTCTTCCAAATAGATAGGGTCAGAGCATTGGAGCTAATCATAGGGATCTTATTTGGGGCATGTGTTTGTTTGAGGAGGACAGAACAAAAAATCTCCTGCGCTCCGGTGTTTCGCTAGACATGGGTGGTGTACTCCAGTCTTTAGTTTAAGGCAAAGTCTAGAGTCTTGCAGCCCTCCTCAGAACAATGGGTGTTCATATAGCTAGAAAGAAAAAGAAAAGTGGCCCCGTATATGTATCCATGTGTTGAGGGGGACCCAGCCAGTGACCAGTAGTGACCATTAGTGTGCTCTATATTTATTGCTATTTTGTTGTATTGTTTCCCCATTTTTACCTATCCTGGCAACTAGAGGGAGCGACGCCATTATTATAGGTGTGCGCGCGCACGAGTACCATTATCAGGAGAAGAGTGGAAGTGATGCCTTTAGGCGGGCTGGAAGTAGCGGGTGGAATGCAAACACACCTGCACTTCCGAGCCGCGTTCTCGGTATGTTTGGTTCCATTCGGTTAGCCAGAAGTGCGGGTTGGAACGCAGCAGACACCTGCACTTCCAGATTGTGGGATGGTGTGCGTTCCAATGGACACATTGGGAGAGCCAGGGGCACCGGATTGACTGAGCTTGGACAACAGCGATTGCCCGACCACCACCCGCAGCGCCCCGAGGGGAGATATATGAGGGTAAGGACTTTTTAGCTCTCGATTTGGCCTGCACTTACCTCTGTTTCCTCCCCTCTTTATATCTGAGGAGATCAGGTTGCAGTTTGGCATAGATATGTTGGTGTACATAACTGTAACCCTTGCCAGTGTAAAAGAAAGGGGAGGTGCCATATTGCTTATAGTGCAAGTTGTGTTGTACCACTAATGCTCCTATTTGACCATAACAGATTGCCAGTAGGCTACCCTCTATTGGGATGAGAACATGGGAGTTCTGTCCCTATAGGCGGAGCAAACCTGGATTGATGGGCGGGGCTTAGTTGAATGATGGTCACCTGGGCTTAAACCTATGGATGCACATGTGTATATATATGGGGGCACACAGGAGAGAGGTACCACGGACCGTCTAGGCTCTGAAGAAAGGGGTGCGCCCCAGAAACGCGTCAGCCGTTCAGCCGTTTGGCGTACGTCCGATCCTCTTCTCATCAAGTCCTGCTTGCAGGTGCCAAGAGATCCATCTTGACTGTCAGAAAAGCCTTTATCTAAGCTTGTTTGTGAGTAGGACTATTGCTTTTATTCTATTTTTAATAAAACTTTTATTTTTGGTAATGCACTAGGTCGGTGCACCCTCCTTCTTTTCTTTTTCTTTGTTTGAGGAGGGCCATAACATGTAACATGGTTGTACCGGGACGGTAACCCCCATTTCAATCTCAACCCATCTATTTGGGGCCTTCCTAGATATCCAGGAAGTCAATACTGGGAGATGGGATGCATAGTAATATTTAATGATTTTTTAAGGCTAGGACTACTGAGCTTTCAATCCTATGGGAGGCGTTATTCCATACAAAGTGGAGACATTTCCTTTGGGAGCTTTCAATTGCGACATTGGAACTGAGATTGGGAGCGTCTCAAATAAGTATAGCAATTTGGGAAGAATCGACATCTTGAGAACATTAATTCTTCCAAAAGAGATATAGGAAGAGCGGTCCATTGATTTAAGACAGGCATGTCCAAAGTCCGGCCCGCGGGCCAATCGCGGCCCGCGTTTCGGTTTAATTTGCTCCCCCTGGTGATTTGGGTATAATTTGGCCCCCCAGGGCCAAAAAGATATATGCCATATTTATCTAACAGGGAGGGGGCGGGACGAGTGCCATCAGATTACATACAGGAGAATCTCCTGTTTACTAGGCGGCATCTGTAATAGGAAGTCCCGTCTCCTGGGCTGCCATTGGACGACTTTTCTGTCTATCATAGGAGGCAGGACTTTGTATTAAAGAGGCAGCTGTGTAAACAGGAGATTCTCCTGTATGTAATCTGTTGGCACTTGTCCTGCCCCCCTCCCTGTCCCCTCCGAGGCTACAGGTGGGCATCGATCAGGCTGCACTGATGACAATAGTAAGGCTGCTTTCATCATGGCAATGGTAAGGCTGCTTTCATCATGGCAATGGTAAGGCTGCATTCATGGCAATGGTGAGGCTGCATTCATGGCAATGGTGAGGCTGCGGATGGGCACTAATTAGGCTACATTGATTGGCACTGACCCTTATTTTGCTTCACAGTTCTTTATTTAAAATGTAAGTTTTTTTCCTGAAACTTCCTCTTGAAGTGAAGGTGCATGTTATACGCCTGTGCGTGTTATACGCCAAATTATATGGTATATCCAAATAACACGCCCGAGATCATCTCTTCACCACACACAGCCACAAAGGTAAGATAATTCTTGTTGGGCAGTTTAGTGCTCGGACAAACACACTTAGACCAAATTTTAATGTTTCAAAGAATGTCAGGCAAAATGGTCGTCCCTCACACATGTTCACTTCATCAAATCTGGCCCTCTTTGAAAAAAGTTTGGACACCCCTGCCCTAAGCAATGGCACCAGACAGGGCTGTCCTTTGTCACCCTTGCTTTTTCTCCTAAGTTTGGAACCCCTTGCCCTGACCATCAGGTCCCAACCGGACATTTGGGGAGTACCGCTGCGACAGCAGGTATATACGCTATCACTTTTTGCCGATGATATTTTGCACTCATTTCTGAAAAAAAGCCTTATGGGCTTCCCACAAGGTGGAAATCTCCAACACCGAACCTTCATTTAATTGAAAAAATTCAGACAATTTTTGTTGCAGTTGGGGTTGGATCTCGGGATTTCGTATCAAGGATTAATTGAGACGCCAATGGCAAGTTTTGGGTGTTGTAGCAGATAGAGCAATATCCACATTAATGGGTGCATGGTCCGACCAACTGATAGGGTTTATCTCTGATGAGACTACATAAGATAGTAGAGGGGCGGTTACAAAGAAATGGTCTAGTCTAGAATATAGTTTGTGAGGGGGGAATAAAATGTATATTCTTTCTGAGTGGGGTGTTTCACTCTCCACGTATCATAAAGGTTATGAGATCTAGTCAATTTACGAAAGGAGGCGGACAGTTTCTGAGTTACTTGGTTGGGGACATGCAAACATTAAAGTCTCCTCCTATAACCATAAAGGGCTGTGAGAAGGGTTGTAGATTCTCAAATACCTTTGTAAGGAAACCAATCTGTCCCACATTCGGGGCATAGATATTAGCCAGGGTAAATAATGTGTTTTGGTGACTACAACTCAGGAGAACAAATCGACCACAGGGGTCTAGATAATAAGAAAGGTCACGTATTGGGCTGGCACATTTAATTAGAATTGCAACTCCAGCTTTCCCAGAGGGATCGGAAGCCATAAAGGCAATAGGGAAATGTTTGGAGGCAAACTTAATAAAACCGCCAGGTCTGAAATGGGTCTCCTGAATCATAATCCCATCCGCCTTGGAGGATCTGAATTCCTTCAAAGCTATCCATCTTTTTTGAATGGAATTCAAGTCCTTCACATTGCAAGAAAAGATCTTAAGAGCCATGATATATCATATAGGCATATAGCTGATGAAATACAGACTTTTAGCATACAAATACTGTATATACTCGAGTATAAGCCGACCCGAATATAAGCCGAGGCACCTAATTTTACCACAAAAATATGGGAAAACGTATTGACTAGAGTATAAGCCTAGGGTGTCCATCTGCATGCCTCACTGTGCCTCACTTTGCCTCACTGTGTCCATGTGCACGCCTCACTGTGTCCATGACTCACTGTGTCCATGACTAGACTGACGTTTAACATGGGAGTCTATGGAAGGGGTGCCCGGGTTTGAAAAATCGGTGCTCCCAGGTCGTAAGTCCCCCAGACAACAAACTTTGCACACTTGTAGAGGATGAGTGGGGCTACATGTGTGCCATGTTTGGGGTCCAGGGGACCTATGGCCGGTACCGGGTCCCCAAATTCCGGGAGATCAGGTGCAAAAAGGTAACTTGAGTATAAGTCGAGGGGGGCATTTTCAGCACAAAAAAATGTGCTGAAAAACTCGGCTTATACTCGAGTATATACGGTACTGATCCATTGTGCAACAAACATAAAAAACATTAAAGCATATATGTTAAAATGGTGCAAAAAAATTGCACTGAAAACCAAAAGAAGGTAAAGAATTTTTTTTTTTTAAATCATATAATTAATTTTTTTGAGAGGCCTGAAGAGAAAAATATCCTCAGGAATCCAAGGCAAGGGCCTAGGATAGTGGTGAGGTGCATGGCTGCCTGCAAGATCCAATGGTGAGGTCCCATATCCTCTGAGTTAACAGGTAACAATGTTTAGTGGGAGGCAACCGGCATAACGAAAAGTATAGCAAAAACGTCAAAAACGTCAAAACAGCCAAAGGGGGGAGCCTCTAGGTAGAGGTAAATGACTCCCATACTGGAGTCTGTGGCATAGACAAACTAATCGCCGTCTGTCTATAGAATTGAAAAAGATCTGCTGAAGGTGATAGGACTTCAGGTTGGGAATCTGGAAGGGTTAGCTCGTTGAGAATAAAAAGGGGGGGTGAGGGGGCGCTTACTATAAAAATATTTTTATAAAAAATAGCGTGCATAAAACATCAAATATTGATAATTGCAAAACACATCCATAAATGACTCTTCATAGAAGTGACATAATAAAAATACCACAGTGAAAAATAATTAAAGAAGAGTACAACAATCCAGTGCAGAAATCACCTGTGTAAAAAAATATATAAATGTAATCCTGTGTATGCAAAATACATACACTAGAAAAGACTATATACAATTGTGCAATAAACAGTCTTTAGTGCAGAAAAAAAATTCCAAAAAAAAAAAAACATGCAAAATAATGCAAGTCTTTGTGCTGGAAAATCTCCAAGCCACATTCCACAGCAATGTGCAAAATAAATCCAAAAAGTGCAGATGAAAAACAATTGTCTCCTAATTGCAGTGATATCCAATTAAGTGCAGGTGCTTTCATCCAGTGCTACGTGCCAAACGTGCCAGAGAGCCATGGTGACATCACTTTCCGGGTGCGGCCGAACCCAAAAGTCTTCCTGCACACAGTACTGTCAGTATATGCTGAATTACCTCTGCTTAAAATGTGAGTGTTTTACCATTAATAAAAGTTCGTTTTTGTGTTAAATACTACACTATGGAGTACCCTCTTTTTCCTGCATGTGTCTGTCTGAGCATCAGACCAGGAGGTGTGACCATAGAGAGAAAGTGAGCAGGGATTGTTTTTTATGAGGAATACAACAGAAAGGCTTATTATTTAGCCTGTTAGCCCTGGTTCACACTGGTGCGATTTACAAATCTCATGTTTTGAGTGCGATTTGGCACTCCGATTTCTTTCCCAGTCACTTCTGATTTTGTTCCAATTTCTTTTGTATTTGTTTGCGATTTCTGGAGCCTACTTGCGATTTGCAGATAGTATGATTTGTACTTATTCCAATGAAAAGCAAGCTGATTTGTGACTTAATAAAGATAGCAGCGCTGGCTGTGAAGAAAAAAAAAAAGGACTTGCTCCAAATACTGTAAAGCCCCGTACACATGGTCGGACTTTTGCCCAACAAACTTCGTTTTAAGCAAGTTGGACCAACAATCCGACCGTGTGTACGCTCCATCGGACAAACTTTTTTTCGTTTGGTTATGCTTTCATCAGACAAAAGTTGGGTCTGCAAACGGACAGACTTTTGCCCAACAAAAGTCCGATGGAGCAAAGTCCTACCGTGTGTACAGAAAACCATAGGACTTTTGTCCGATGGACAAAACAACTAATGTTAAAATCAACCAACAATAGCAGAAGTTGACCAAAGGGTGGCGTTAAAGAGAAGAAAAGAGCAGAAAAACCATGTGATGTTGCAAAAAGTTTTGGGAAAGTTTGCAGAAAAGTCCTGTGGTGTGTATGCTATGGGTGTGCCCGGCCAACTCCGTTCGGACAAAAATCCACGGAAAAGTCCGATGGAAGTCCGACCGTGTGTACGAGGCTTAACACCTTCTAGGGGAGGGGACAGGTCAGCTGTTTTCATACACATAGCAGCGTTGGCAGGGTTAAAAAAAAAGTCCTGCTCCAAACTCATCACGAAAACACCTACTAGGGGAGGGGATAGATCAGCTGAAGCTGCAATGACATCACCAAAAAAAAATAAAAGACTGCTCCAAATCGCACTGATATAAACAGTACTGCAATTTCAGGTCGATTTACATAGCACTCTATGGATGTTAAATCGACCTGAAATCGCAAAAAAGTAATACAAAAACCTTTTGGAAATCGCTAGTGTCTTGTGTCGCACCAATTGGACATTTCCATTGAAATCCATGGGGTGCGACTTCAGGTACGATTTTGAAATCGCATGTCACACCTGAAATCGCACCAGTGTGAACCAGGGCTTAAGGTGAGAGGCTGTGGGAAATGTCTGGCACATAGCACTGGATGAAAGCACCTGCACTTTATTGGATATCACTGCAATTAAGAGACCATTGTTTTTCATCTGCACTTTCTGGATTTATTTTACACATTGCTGTAGAGTGTGGCTTGGAGATTTTCCAGCACAAAGACTTTCATTATTTTGCATGTTTTTTTTTTTTTTTGGAATGTTTTTTTCTGCACTAAAGACTGTTTATTGCACAATCTTATATAGTCTTTTCTAGTGTATGTATTTTGCATACGCAGGATTACATTTATATATTTTTTTACACAGGTGATTTCTGCACTGGATTGTTGCACTTGTAAAAAAAAAATTGCAGTGGTATTTTTATTATTTCACCTTTATGAAGAGTCATTTATGGATGTGTTTTGCAATTATCAATATTTGATGTTTTATGCACGCTATTTTATAAAGTTTAAAATATTTTTAAAGTAAGCACCCCCTCACCCCCCCTTTTTTTTGTTATAACTTTCAGTGTGTGAACACTTTTTAGGTGGCTGCTACTTTTTTAGTTTTTAGTATATTTTATCCCTTATTGGTTTGCGCATTAGTTCCCCCATTTTTCATTAGCTCGTTGAGATGTTGAAGAAGCCTTATGCGATCTCCGACGAACTGGGGTCCAGATCTTGACTGGTGTCGTGAGTGGTTTGGGGTTCAGGACAGGAAGCTGGAGTTCATCCTCAGGGATGGGTGGAAGTCCCAAATTGCGGACGAAAGCTTCACTTTCATAGAGGTCTCTCAACGAGAACTGGACACCATCTTTGGAGGCAGATCGACGGAAAGGGAAACCCCAACGGTGGGGTACTTGATGATTCTGTAAGTGAGTGGTGACAGGGCATAGACTGCGTCTTTTAGTCAATGTGATGGGGGAAAGGTCGCTGAAAATTTGATACTTAGCATGCTTAAAATCTATGCAGGATTTATTGTGGGTTGCAACAGTGAGAGCTTACTTGCTTTCAAAGTAGTGGGAGCGGACAATAATGTCTCTGGGGTTGGAGCCAGGGGGAGGTTTGGGGGCAAGAGATATGTGGGCTCTATTAAGGACGCCAATCAATGTCTGGAATGTGGGGTGCCAGTGTGACAAACAGGCCCAGGAGGTATGAATGTAATTCTTTGTCACTGACAGTCTCAGGGACCCCACAGATCCTTACATTTTTACGGCGTTTCCTATTCTCCAAATCCTCTTGTTGCAATTGGAGTTGTGAGACTGTGTGTTTCATTGCAGCATTGTCTTTTTCTAAAACATGTACATACTGTACTAGTTGATTAAATTTATTTTCCAAAGTATCGGTGCATTCCCCAAGTAGATTTATCTCCCCTCTGAGCTCATGTGTAATTTTACCCACCTCTATAGCAATGCTGTGAGTCAGGTCCTGGAGTAGGGATTGTAGCTTTAAATCCAGCACAGTGGCTGTCACTGCTGCTGTAGACTCAGGTGGCTTGGTTTGCTGGGACATGTGGTCCTCTGGAGGTGTGTTTTCTGCCGCTATGTGGAGGTCGGCATGTTCCGGCAGGTCGGCCAGGCTACTCGAGGCCGGGGATTGCAGCTTAAGGAGGAAGCGTTCCATGTGCTGGCTAGGCTGGAACTGTGATGGCGGGATAAATCCGCAGTATATACCTTTTTGGTATCCAATTTTTCCCACAGGATGTCCGAGGGCCACTGGCTGCTGATGGATTTGCTCCTGGGGCTATGGATGCAGGAGCTGCGGACAAGGAGACAGGGACCGGAGCTCGGCTCTCACATGTCCACTATCTTACACGCCACACATGCGCATCTGCTAAGTAAATTTTAATGAGATGCTAATTAGCTCAGTGACTATGGTAAAGATTTGCTTACTTCTGTTATGCAACAATGTGCAAAATGTTGCCTCAAGGTGATTGTGTATAGTTTGACAAATATTTTGCCACTACTTTTATTAAGCTCAGCAAAAATTCCCTTTAAGAAATAAACTTATTTTTAAAAGTTCACATTCTCTTCTCCTTTATTAAAGGATACCCCATAGTAGGCCTTGTAAAGGTCTTTCTAGACAAAACTTGTGGTATTATTTTGTGATATATTAGGAAAGAATTTTCAACTGTTATCCCACGTTACTTCATTCTATTTATTTATTTATTTTCTAAACTAACTATGCGTTTTCCTTGTTTTATTTCTTCCTAGAAATATCAGTTCCTCTGCTACTCTTTTGGCATGGGGTTTCCCTTAAAAAATACATTCCAGACCCGTGGGGAAGCCCATTGACAGTTGATGACTCATCGGTTGTTAGGGACGCCACGGCCGGCTTCCTGGCCCCGCTCCTTAACAACCAAATTATAATGCACCCTGATTGGACAAAGCTTTGCCCAATTAGGGCACAAAATGCCCTGTGCAGCGCTCAGTGCATTGCAGGGCGTTCAGCTGAACAAACACCTGCTGAACTCCCTGCAAATTTAGGTGTTCCCCGAACAGGGCGAACAACCAATGTTCGGCCTGAACTGATGCTCGGGCCGAACCGTTCACCCAACTCTAGTGTTTGTTATACAGCTCACCCAACTCTAGCATTTGTTATACAGATCACAGTCCTGTCTCCAACCTTTCAGAAATTCCTGTTGAAGCATCAGTATCAGTTCCAAATTGGGAGAAGCATTTACTAGCCTTCTTCACTTCCATAATCTATCAGTGTGGACATTCAGCCTTTCACCAAGTTTAAAAATAATCTGTTCACACTTTGATGAACAGATCCAGCTGCAATTAGTATAGACAATATGTGCATGACACTTAAAGTGATATAAACCCACAGCCACCATTTTCACTTTATATCATGCCTAGATAGCATTATACCTGGATGTCTCAAAGTAAAAAAAAGAAATATCTACATTTATTTTTGATGCCTTTTACACTGTAGTAATGTGACGTTGTTTCACTAGGTCCACACCACAATGTGTGATTGCTGGATGGAGCTAGCTGGAGACATCAGACACAACCTGTAAAATCACAGCTGTACACTGCAACACAATAGCAGAGAGGCTTCCTGTGTGAGCTGTTGGGAACAGCAATCTGTATACTGCCCTTAAAGCATATGCTGTATGTGGAACCTGGGACTGGTAACCAGACAGAGAAATCCCCTATCAATCATCATTAAATTTATGCTGAGGAAACAAGGTGAAGTCATTGAAACTACAGGAGATATTGTGGGACAGTGTGAGTGGCAACAAAGCAGTCACAGCATCAGCTGCTATTGCATGGATACAAAGAAGAGGGAGGACCTTAGAAACAGTAGGATCAACCAGGTATCTAAATATACAAGATGAGGAAAGAAAAGGTAAAACACATGAATATAACATGAACATCATTATAAATATACATTTAAAGGTAGATGTTTTGAATTTAAAGACACTTTAAAGGCTAATTTGACCTTTGTGAACAAATAATAAATGCACAAATTTTGGAATAATAAAATGTGCATTTATTATTTTTTGCTCTGAAGCCTGCAGAGCCTTGAACCCACGATCAGTGGATGAATTAAGCTGAATAATCAAAGCTTCATCTAATTCACCAAGCTAAGTATAAATTTACTTTCAAAATGAAAAAAGAAATGCTGATGAAACCTACTGTCGCCAAACTATATTAAATTCTATCTCTAGATAAAAAATTTCTGACAAGGTTTTGGATAGAATGTGGCAGGGTATCACCATGTTTGACTGTTCCACTGGCCTCTGGCAAAGGGATTTCCCCTGACTTCTTGTTCTGGTGACACCTTTAACCACATAGAAATTAAGGCAAAATTGGACAGGGGAATAGACACAGATAACACGTCAATGCTGACTGCTGTTAGAGGGTTCCCATATTTACCTTACAAAAGGTGTTTATATTTTTGTCTGTGTTTCAGTTGTAGAGTTCACTTCCTGCCTTATGAAAATTGTGTCACCCTAACAGGAAGTGATTGTGAATCTCTGTAATGGAGTCAAGGACAGCTGAGAAAGCTGACAGGGGTTTTAATCCTTCCATACTCTATCCCAAATTAGGTAAAATAAAATAAACTACACATAGGCTTGAAGCAATGTTGCCAACCGCCCATGTTTTTACGGGCAGCCCGTAAAAAACTGGCATATTTTCGGTTCCAGTAAAAATCCGCTTTCAGCCAGTGACACTCTCGGCTCAACTGCGCATGTGCAGTTCCCGGCCGGAGCCAGCCAAAAGTTTCCAATGATCTGACTGAGTAAAGTTACTTTTACCCTCCCCCTTTCTCTCAGCACGCCTTATTCAAGTTCCTCACAGGAGATGCTGGGAGGGGGAGCAGTGGAGACAGCCTGCAGTGGAGGACGGAGTTCAGCCTAGCCTAAGGTAAGCTAGCTGAGCAACATGCAATGCAGTCCTGTCGGTGGCTTATCTAAGAGGGCAGGAGGAGGGGGAGAGGGGAGTAGAGGATAGGCTCTGTGGAGCAGGCTACTTTCTCATGCTGTTACACTAGATCGGTTTTGTGTGTGAACTGCTCTGCTTCTAAAGGAAGTATGTTTTCTGAGATCTCCCCCCGATCCCTATTACACCTCTCTGTCCCTACCCATTACCTGCTCACCAGGCACAATCTCCTCTCCTGCATGATCACCTCATGTGTCAGGCTTTGGCACTACAAATCCCAGCATGCCAGGAGAGGGGAGGCAGCAACAATATCACAGATCAGGCTGGTTTTGTAGATGAAAAGTGCTGGTGTTGTATAGTGTGAGTTTATAAAATGTATGATCATTATATATTTGATTATTTATTGTGCTTGATGGTCTTAAGGTGTTTATTATTCATATATATATTTTTTTTAGTAGCTAGTGAGAAAATTTGGTGTGGAAGCGCACTGGAGTATTTTTATTTGCTTAAAATTGAAAGACAGAGTATTGAAGGGATGGGGGAGCTGAATGGACAGAGAGATGGAAACAGTGAGGAGTGAGTTAGGGTCCTTTTACACATGTGGACCATTCAGGTCCGGCTGTCAGCTTTTTAGGCGGACCTGATCGGATGCTCCATGTACCTCTATGGAGCAACGGATGTCAGCAGTGACATGTTCACTGACATTCGATTTCCTTCCGATCCGCCAAATCCAGATGGATGGTGACCCTATTTTTCCTACGTCTGGCGGATCGGATGAAAACGGACAGGCTGTCCATTTTTCTCCAATCCCCCCACCCATAGAGGAGAGCGGGGCTCTGACAGGTCCATCCCTGCACAGTGAGCGGAGACGGACCTGTCATCTGCCGGCTCAGCGGGGATCAACAGAACGATCCCTGCTGAGCAAGTGGAGTCCATGAAAATGGACATATATGTATAAAAGAGGCCTAAAGGATGGAGGTATAGATTGGGTGACAGAGAGATGGATGATGGGATAGAGCAAGGCATGGTGGGATGTGAGCGAGACAGAGAAATGAAGGGATGGTGCAAAGGATAGAGGGATGGAGTTATGGAAAGAAAGAGGGAGAGACGGAATAATGGAGGAATGAAAGTGATGGAGGATCGAAAAGGTGGAGGGATAAGGCACAAGGATTGATGGATGGACAGCATGATGGAGGGAGGGAGGGATGGAGCAAGAGATAAAAAGATGGAGTTATGGAAAGATAAAAGAAAGGAGGGACAGAGTAACAGAGGGATGGAAGTGATGGAGGGTGAAGAGGTTGGAGGGACCTGCAACAGAGGGAGGGATGGAGATGGGAGAGGAGGTGCAGGGGGGATGGAGAGATGGAGACAGGGAGTCTTTAGAATTGGGGACATTAACTCTTGTGATCCTGGTTGTTACCTGGGATTTTTGCTCACTTTCTGGGGTGGCTATGGAACAGAAATTAAGGGGAAATCTCTCCAGTTGGACATACGTGACAAAATCTGATGGGTTATAATAACCCACCCTTACTATATCAAAAATAACATAAGAAATATGTTTATTTAATTTTATTTGTTTTACCTTAACTTCTATCTTAAACCAAATTTTATAACTGCATATTACTATATTACTTGTTTGTAGCTTAAGTACTGAAATTTTCACTGAAAACTGTAATTTTGTAACTTTTAGAAAATGTCAGTAAAAACTTGGCTGTGCCAGTAAATTTTGAGTTTTGTGTCAGTGAATTTTAGTCTTGTAGGTTGGCAACACTGAAGTCTTACAAACAAAGGATTAAAAAGTATTGCATTGTGAAAACCAATACAGGGTTGAGAAGAATTTTACAACAACAATATATACTTACAAAACAATCACAAAAGATCGACGATGATGGCATATGGTTGCATCTTGCTTGAGGGAGCAAATATATATTTATAATTTTTATATATATATATATATATATATATATATCGTGTACTGAAGAGTGTGACGTGCACTATGGTGAAAACACATGTGCATAGCAAGCAGGCCATCCCACTGACAATATATAAAGAAAAAAAAAAAGAGAGAGGGAAGGCTGCACAAGTAAAGTACTTATTCAAAAATAGTAATAATTTACATAATATCCATAATATGCAAGGTAAATTAACAGTTTCAGGCTAAAGCCATAACACCCTTCTTGAAACCATATGTATGAATAACATCAAGATACAAAGCCAATTATATATATTCACATTCATCATCTGGAACCAATTAATCCATATAGCATTCATTAAGTAACCATAATCATTAAAATTTGCATAAAGATGAAACAAAAAGACCATCAGGTGTAATGAGCTCCCTATACTTCATGAGGATACCAGGGCAAGGCACTTGTTATAAAAAAAAAACAGAAAAAATTCAAAAAATATATGTATACAACATTTTTAATTCTGAACCAGGCATATAGTTGGAGGATATTACTACATATTACAAAAAAATCATAACTACTAATCTATAAGAAAAGGAAAAAATTAAAGCTAACAAATGATAATAAAAATACACAATTATGCAAAACCCCATTACAGGAATTAATATAGGTCAAAATCGGGCTCAAAGTATCTAAACAATGTATCCAAGATACTTCTCGTCGATTATGTGATATACCATCAATAACCATGTATTTTAACTGTGATACATGATGTCCCGTTTCTAAAAAGTGTCTTGCTAATGGTAATTTGTCAAATTTGTCCCTAATAGAAATTTATGCTGTGTGATCCATTCCTTAACCTTCTGAGTACTCTCACCCACATATAAAAACCCACATGAGCACTCAATAATATACACCACATAAGAGGATTTGCATATATAATGATCCCTTATTGGTATACTATAGCCTTTATGTGGATGAGAAAAATATTTACCTTTTATCATATTAGTACAATGAATACAATTTAAACAAGAGTAAGAACCCTTGTTTCGTGGACCTAAAAATGTAGTTGGTATGGTAAAATTCTGGAATTGACGGATAATTTTCAGATAGTATAGACCAGTGTTTCTTAACTATATTAAATACATATACTTGACAAATTATCATTAGCAAGACACTTTTTAGAAAAGGGACATCATGTATCACAGTTAAAATACATGGTATTTGTTGGTATACCACGTAATCGACGAGGTGGAAATAGAGAATCGGCTTTAAAAAAACTAGAAGTGTCTTGGATACATCATTTAGATACTTTGAGCCCGAAGGGGTTAAACTCAGATTTTGACCTATATTTATTCCTGTAATGGGGTTTTGTATAATTGTGTATTTTTATTTTTTGTTATTTAAATTTTTTTCCTATTTTTATAGATTAGTAGTTATGCATTTTTTGTAATATGTAATAATATCCTCTAACTATATGCCTGGTTCAAAATTAAAAATGTTGTATACATATATATATATATATATATATATATTTCTGATAACAGGTGCCCTGCCCTGGTATCCTTATGATGTATAGGGAGCTCATTACACCTGATGGTCTTTTCGTTTCATCATTATGCTAATTTGAATGATTATGGTTACTTAGTGAATGCTATGTTGATTAATTGGTTCCAGATGATGAATGTGTATATATATATATATATATATATATATGAATATTATTTTCTGAAAAGCATACACCCTAGAGAATAAATTATTGGAAGTTCCACTTCTTTATGTCACACAATAATAGCGCAAAGAAACACAAATTGTAATTATAAAATACACCAATGGTAAGATTGAGGATGTTGCCATTCATGCAGATCTAGCAAGGGGGATATGATAAAGAGGTGAACACTGAGTTTTGTGGGGACAAATACTGTTGAGGCAGGAAATGCTTGTGTCTTGAAATGGATGACAGAAATCAAAAGCTAAAATTAGTAAGCATTTCAGCACTATGGACATTTCAGGCAACTCTGTTTTAGGTGAAGGGTATTGTTGTTTTGGAGTGCCTGAATTCCCCTGCAACAACCAAAAACAGAATAATATATGCCATGAAAGAATGACATCTTGCCAATTTAAAGTGACGCATTGGATGCAGAGGCAGCCATTACTCCAGCAGCAGTATCCAGCGGAAGGTAAAATATACCAAATATATTTGAAAGGAGTAGATCACCCAAATTAACTATGTAGCAAATATTTAGATTAATCTAACACATCATCATTGATAGACCCATGTTCTCCTCCAGAATGGACTTGAAGCAGACCTGATCCAGGTTGCAGCCCCCAGGTACACCCAGCTGAAGATGCGGAGACCACTTGCATGTGCAGAGTACAGATGACAGGATACAGAAAAACATTCTGGGAAACAAGCCAAGATCAGGGCATGTGTCATTAAAGGGATGCATGTTGGGTCTTGGTGTATTCCTAAGAACCTGCGTCTCTAATAGCACTATTGGGTATTTGTAATACCACTACAAAAGGTTAAAAAAATTGTTTGATAATATCTCACTCCTAGCCAAGCTGGAATGTGTACAATTGTTGGCACTTCCTGCTGCAGCTACGTTTCCAATTACACTGAAGCTGAAGATGCTATTATTGCTCATGTAGAGATAATGCAGCAGCTGAGCAAGAATTTGAAGCCATAAATACTAAAAAACCTTGGACCAGCTGGGCAAGTTGGATTGACTGGCTCAATCCATTCAACTGGTTCACGGGAATTGTAAGCTGGTATGCTGGCCTCCTGCATGGACTCCTCTATGTTGTTGGAATATGTATCACTGTATATGTATTGGTTCAATATTTGCCTGCTCTCCTGAAATGTTTGATCTGCGGCTGCATGGATCACGGACCAGTCACTTTGGTAACCCCTGTGTTTGTATAAATTCCTTGTTGCTTTTTCACCTGACTCACTTCCTGATGAAGCCATGTGGGTTAGTGTCGTTACGTGTGGATGCAGAACCAGGTGACATC
The DNA here is from genome assembly GCA_029206835.1 of Rana muscosa. Classification (NCBI taxonomy): domain Eukaryota; kingdom Metazoa; phylum Chordata; class Amphibia; order Anura; family Ranidae; genus Rana; species Rana muscosa. The sequence continues at coordinate 160,912,775 of CM055123.1, forward strand.
AGTCCCGGACCCAGTTATTGGAACCTTATGTGTGAGTGCTGTTTTGGCATTTTTTAAATGCTTTTTCTAAATTAATAAAATTTGAGTATTTTACCTCAGGAGTGGTTGAGTATTATGTGATTGTTAGAAAATACTACACTTTTTTTTCTTTATGTACAGCGGAGTGTATGGAGATACAGCCAGCTGAGGTCGGCACATAAATCTAGGAGCCATATTTTGTGTATGAGGCCAGATGATCATCATACCTATAGAAGGATTGTTGTCCTAAAAGCCCATTTGATCTGCATTAATTTACAGATCCACTTGCAAGGTGAGCGAGCATTTTAGCTGGTGGTGGAGCAGAACACTTGTGTGGCAGTGGTGTACATCGTTTATAAGGGTGAAGAGCCCTCAACACTTTTTTTTTATTATTTGCTTTTGGATAAAAAATGTGGACTATTTGGAAACTTTTTTCAGTGAATCACATCGTTTTTAAGGGTGAAGGGCCCTAAACACTGAGGGAGTGCTACTTTCACGTTATTGCTGTTTTTCATGTTTTGGATTTTTTTTATGTTACTAAGTGTATAAGGGGTTGACGTCATAAGAATATGATTTTGATATGGGAGATTTTCTATAATATGTTTAAGCACCTATGATTATGTTCACTTAATGCCAGAGGTTGGTCATATAATTAGACAATCTGTGTTAAGCAGAGCAAATACACACCTTTTTTCAATCTTCTGAAATGTTGACATTGTGCCTGTACTGTAAAGCATGAAATTAATATTTTTTTTTGCTCTGAGCTTGTAGGCCTGGATCATCCTTCCTCTTATGAGATGGTGGCTACTTTTGTCCAAGTTGAGACTGACAGTATAACTGTCTCACTGTCTAAGAGATAAATAACTCAGGAGGGACTGTTAAGATAAGATACAACATAGGGTTGAGTTATTAACATGTAAATATTGAATTATTAACATGTAACAAAATGATTAACAATTAAGTTATGCTCCCTACTCCCTCATCACAGGATTTGATAAAGTATTTTTTTCCCCCAAATGAAGGGATTTTACCCCTGCAGAAAATGTTCGTTTTTTTAAACTAATTGTCTTAAAGATTGAAGTACACATCCTTCCAGTCTAATGTTACTTCTAAAACTTATGAGATTGATCATTTTTTAACTTTTTCATCAAAGAATGTAGTGTATATTATCACCTGCCCATGTGAGCTACAATATGTTGGCCGCACTGTATGCACCTTTCAAGTGCGGATGAAAGAACACATTGCCAACATAAAAAAAGGTTTTCCTAAACATAGCCTTTCCAATCATTTTGATTGTCAACATGGGAGAAACTTAAAAGGCATTTCCTTTATGGCCATTGACCAATTTAATCCCCATTGGACAGGTAGTCATATCAGGGGAGAAATTTCCAACCTTGAAACCAAGTGGATTTTTTTGTTAAAGACATACAGGCCCCACGGTTTGAATATAGAGTGGGATATAAATGCTTTCCTAAACAATAGTTGATAGCCTCCTTTTTTTTATTATTGTAGATTAATATCCTCTTTTTCCTACATCGGGTTTTATGGGGGTCCATTTTTATTTTTATGGATTTTTATCCATAAGAATTCGTTCATGTACTGATTCCTGTGGGAATTCATGAGGGCGGACGAATCTTGCTTGCTTCCGGGTTGTGGAGCGCAGTAATGAAGGTATTTTACTTCCGGTTTTGATTCTGTATATAAATGGTGACTTGTACATGCGTGACCGTGCCCCTGATGACGTCTGTGAGTGACTAAACGTGTCAGGGGAGTTTGGTCACATGACATTGCCACGCTGAACGGTCGGCCATCTTACTGGTTGGAAACATTGCTGCGGTAATGAGGTTTTACACGCAATTTTAACTGCAATGTTTGTGAGTATTCTGGCTTTATTTTAATAAATTCATTTTGTCAGTAATACTCCGCAATGACTTTTTTTAGTCCATTCCCATATGTTGGTGTGGTGAATTCCTGCTTGAGGTGGATCGTGTCTGGTTTCAAGGGATCAATCATCTTGCATGTATGGGAAATAAGAGTTGAAGTATTTCATAAAACGCATTTGACTACTTTTGATTAAGCCTTGGTTCACACTGTAGCGATGCGGGAACCAGCATGATTCCAGTGCCGGTTCCCGCATCGCATATCTCCCGCAGGCAGTTCACAGTTACCCTCTGTGAACCGCTGCGGGTGTCAATACAATGATAATGACACCCCCAGATCGGCTCATAGATCACAGTGCGAACTGTGGATTCAGACAGGAATTGGATTGCATAGGTGATAACACCCATACGATCTGATTCTACTGTGGGAAAAAGTCCCTGAACCTTTTTTGTGTGAATCCAACGCGAGTTTAGCCATACAAACTGATCATTGGATGAGAACAGGCAGATTTCCCAGTACAGCTAGAGAACTGACCACAGTTCTGCTTAGTGTGGTCAATTTTTAATAGGAAAGCAATGGCAGCAACAACAGGGAATTTGTTCAAAGGAAGCAATACACAGAGTACAGAATAATTCTTCATACAAGTGCATGGTACAGCAGGCACATATCAGGAATACGAAATGTTGTGGTAACAAACACTTTAATAATTTTTATTTTTGCTTTGCTTCACGGACCCCAGGGCAGTGCCCGGCCCCCTTTACCCATTTTGGACAATCCCTTGCCTGTTGGCCATTCTTGTTGAATATATAGAAATGTAAATTTAATTCTATTTTTACTGTAATTGTAAAATACTGTAGATGACTGGAAAATAATACAATGAATATGGTATAAAATGTAGATTGAGAAAGGAGGGGGGTTCCGGATGGAGTTGTTCAACTTCCTTTGTTTTGGGTGTGCTAATTCATGAGCATAAGTATGATCCTTTCACATTGGGTATACTATGGGCAATACATTGAATGGTCTTTTATGCTCACTTGTTTGTATTTTACCTTTTTTCTCTTGAAAAGAGGTATCCGGGATTGATTTTCACAAATTTATTCAGGCCTGGACAAGTAAAAAATTCCAACCACCTCTCCTAATGAATTAATACATCCACCACCAGTACCATCACAATGTCACCCTTCTCCAAGCTCCATTTATTATGTATATATGTGTATTTAAATCTAAAACAATAAATTAAATGACCTGACAAAGATATATACTTTGAAACTATCCCGGGTTAAATGTCGGCTGATTTGTATATATCTCTGTAACGCATTGGGGGTTGTTTACGAAAAGAAAATCCACTTTGCACTACAAGTGCAAACTACAAAGTGCACTTGGAAGTGTGGTCGCTGTAATTCTGAGGGGTAGATTTGAAATGAGGGGAAGCTCTGCTGATTTTATTATCCAATCATGTGCAGGCTAAAAAATATTTTATTTTTTTTCCTTGCATGTCCCCCTTAGATCTACAGCGACTGCATTTCCAAGTGCAGTTTCAGTGCAATTTCAAGTGCACTTTGCACTTTTAGTTTGCACTTGTAGTGCAAAGTGTATTTGCCCTTATGCCGCATACACACGATCGATTTTTTCGACGGTGAAAACACCGTCGAGAAAATCGACGTGAAAAACGAGGAACAGCTTGTTCCCCCCACACACGGCCGTTTTAAATGACATTTTTTTTTTTTTGGTCGAAAAAAACGACCGTGTGTGGGCTCCGCGGCAGTGTTTTCCAATGGGAAAACTGCAGCGGAAAAAAACGAGCATGTTCTAATTTTTCTCGTCGTGATTAATGTCGTTTTTCCCGTCGAGAAAGACAACAAAAAGCCCAAAGGAAAACATTTAATTTTTCGCGACGGGAAAAACGGTCGTGTGTACGCGGCATAAGTATATAACCCCCAATGTCCCTTAACAATAATGAAATTGATTTAAAAAACAAACAGAATCAGGCCTCGTACACACGACCGATTTTCTCGGCAAGAACCAGCAAGAAACTTGCTGGCAGAGAGGTCTTGCCGAGTAAATCGGTCGTGTGTACGCTGCTATCGGGTTTCTCGTCGAGAAAACTGACAAGAAACCTCGACGAGAAAATAGAGAACCTGCTCTCTATTTTCTCGTCGAGATTCTCGTTGGCATGTTTCTCGACGAGAAAAGTGAGTGTGTGTACACTTACCTGTCCGCCGGGAAGCCCGCGCATATTCGAAATGAATTCGACGCATGCGCGGTAGCTTCCTAGGCATACGTAGGTTATACCAAGATGGCGGCGACGGCATCGAATGTGACGAGCGCATGCTCGACGTAGTCGATGACGTCACCGCGTACACTCCTTTCAAAGAACCGCGGGTTCTTTGAAACGAGCGTGTGTACACTCGGCCGGGACAAGTTTCTTGTCCAAGAATCTCGTCGAAAAAAACGACATGTTTTTTTCAACGAGAATCTCGGCCGTGTGTACGAGGCCTCACAGTAAAAGCTTATTCAGAGCTGGTAAAGCTTAGTATCACCAAAATCCATTACATGATTTTGAAAGTTCTCAATTTAGGGCAGCAGAGAATAACTAAAATACTACATGCAAGCATAGATTTGTAAAATCCCTCCAGAAACAATATGACTTTGCCTGTTTGTAATAGTTTAATTATAAATATATATGATTTAGCACTTGCATGTAACAAGCTTCTGCAGGAAAAGTAATTACTTTGCTATTATACTTCCATGGGGAAAATATAATTTAAATACAGATGAACAGATAGAATATATGAACAAATATGACTGATGTAGTTAACATAGTTTCAAATATTTTCTAGAGCAAATTAGATTGATACACTTTAATAGAACAAAACAGGATTATCTAGGAAACAGTTCAACTATACCATATAGCTTATTTTTTATTCGCATAAATGTGAAATACCTTTGCTAAATCCATGCATTCAGATGGAATGCACATACAGTAAAATAGTAAATATGGGACTGTTTGTAAAGCCAGTAAAATAATATTTTAATTTCACTGAATTATGCACAAATTTATTACCAGAATCCCCCTCCTACCACAATAATACCACCTTAAAGCAGACTTCCACCCAACCTATCCTTTTATTGTTCCTCCCTCCTCCCTTTTACAGAACTACAAAAGTTGTATTATTTTCTGGAAAGTACAGTACCTTCTTAAGCTGCAAGGCAGTACTTCTTTAACCACTTAAGCCCCGGACCATTTTGTAGCTAAAGGACCAGAGGTGATTTCAGAATTTTGCACTGCGCTGCTTTAACTGTAAATTGTGCGGACATGCAATGTTGTACCCAAATGAAATTTGCGTCCTTTTCTTCCCACAAATAGAGCTTTCTTTTAATGGTATTTGATTGCCTCTGCGATTTTTATTTTTTGCGATATAAACGGAAATAGACCGAAAATTTTGAAAAAAAATAATATTTTCTACTTTTTGTTATAAGAAAAATCGAATAAACTGAATTTTAGTCATACATTTAGGCCAAAATGTATTCAGCCACATGTCTTTAGTAAAAAAAATGTCAATAAGCGTATATTTATTGGTTTGCGCAAAAGTTATAGCGTCTACAAACTAGGGTACATTTTCTGGAATTTACACAGCTTTTAGTTTATGACTGCCTATCTCATTTCTTGAGGTGCTAAAATGGCAGGGCAGTACAAAACCCCCCCAAATGACCCCATTTTGGAAAGTAGACATCCCAAGGAAATTGCTGAGAGGCATGTTGAGCCCATTGAATATTTTTTTTTGTCTCAAGTGATTGAACAATGACTAAAAAAAAAATTACAAAAAGTTGTCACTAAATGATATCTTGCTCACACATGCCATGGTTATATGTGGAATTGCACCTCAAAATACATTTTGCTGCTTCTCCTGAGTACGGGGATACCACATGTGTGGGACTTTTTGGGAGCCTAGCCGCGTACGGGCCCCCGGAAACCAAGCACCGCCTTCAGGATTTCTAAGGGCGCAAATTTTTGATTTCACTCCTCACTACCTATCACAGCTTTGAAGGCCATAAAATGCCAAAATAGCACAAAACCCCCTCAAATGACCCCATTTTGGAAAGTAGACACCCCAAGGAAATTGCTGAGAGGCCTGTTGAGCCCATTGAATATTTTTTTTTTGTCCCAAGTGATTGAATAATGACAAAAAATAAATAAAAAATGCTTGGATTTTGGGGTCCCGTACGCGGCTAGGCTCCCAAAAAGTCTCACACATGTGGTATCCCCGTACTCAGGAGAAGCAACAGAATGTATTTTGGGGTGTAATTCCACATATGCCCATGGCATGTTTGAGCAATATATCATTTAGTGACAGCTTTGTGCAAAAAAAAATATATATATATTTTTCCGCAACTTGTGTCAACATATAAAATATTCCATGGACTCGACATGCCTCTCAGTATATAGCTTGGGGTGTCTACTTTCCAAAATGGGGTCATTTGGGGGGTTTTGAACTGTTCTGGCATTTTATACACAACATTAGGAAGCTTACATCCACTCTTCTAACCACTTGAAGACAAAGCCCTTTTTGACACTTTTTGTTTACATGAAAACATATTTTTTTTTGCAAGAAGATTATGTTGAACCCCCAAACATTATATATATTTTTAAAGCAAAGGCCCTACAGATTAAAATGGTGGGTGTTGCATTTTTTTTTCTACACAGTATTTGCGCAGTGATTTTTCAAACGCATTTTTTGGGGAAAAATACACTTTTTTAATTTTAATAAACTAAAACACGCTATATTGCCAAAATGTTTGATGAAATAAAAAAAGATGATCTTAGGCTGAGTACATAGATACCAAACATGACATGCTTTAAAATTTCGCACAAACGCGCATTGGCGACAAACTACATACATTTTTAAAAGCCTTTAAAAGCCTTTACAGGTTACCCCGTTAGATTTACAGAGGAGGTCTACTGCTAAAATTACTGCCCTCGATCTGACCTTCGCGGTGATACCTCACATGCATGGTGCAATTGCTGTTTACATATGACGCCAGACCGACGCTTGCGTTCGCCATTGGGCAAGAGCAGGGCAGGACAGGGGTGCTTTTTTTTTTTTATTATTATTAATTTTGCTTTTTTATTTTATTTTTAAATTGTTTCTTCCATATATTTTTTTTTTATCATTTTTACTGTTATCTCAGGGAATGTAAATATCCCCTATGATAGTAATAGGTAGTGACAGGTACTCTTTTTTTGAAAAAACTGGGGTCTTCTAGACCCTAGATCTTTCCTCTGCCCTCAAAGCATCTGACCACACCAAGATCGGTGTGATAAAATGCTTTCCCAATTTCCCAATGGCGCTTTTTATATCCGGGGGGGACATTCCCTCCCGCTGCTTGTAAAAGCAGTCCAGAGGCTAATTAGCCACTAGGATTGCTTTTACATGAAAGCCGGCCGCTGGCTGAAAAGAATGATACCAAGATGATACCTAAAGCCGCAGGCATCATTCTGGTATAAACATTAGACATGTGCATTCGTTTTCGTCCGAATGCATTTTCGTCCGAATTTCAGCTATTTTCAGCTATTATCATTTTAACAAACGAAAACGAAAGCACAGAATCCGAAAACCGAAAGATCCGACATAAACAAATGCTTTATTTTCGTTTTCGTTGCTACAACAGTTCGATATAGATAGGAGATTCGACGTGACGCTGACAATAACAATCTGTGTCTATCGAACCTGTGGTCGAATGTGCCTAACCTTAACTCTATTAGTCCAAGATTATTCTACATAGGAGAGAAAAGATTCGACATTATAGAGAGAAAAGATTCGACATAGGAGAGAAAGATTCGACATAGGAGAGAAAAGATTCGACATAGGAGAGAAAAGATTTGACATTATAGAGAGAAAAGATTCGACATAGGAGAGAAAAGATTTGTTATTATAGAGAGAAAAGATTTGACATAGAGAGAAAAGATCACTGCTGGAATTGGGTGGGGGAAGTAAAATAAAAATAAAGTTGATGATGAATGTTATTGGCTGATTGTAACCAAAGAGGAGGAGCAGTAAAATAGCTAGAATGACGAAGATTCGACAAAGCATCGAAAGTTAGAAGATTCGACGGTGCAGCAAAACTGTACGACGCTGCAATCGTACATTTCTGGTCAAATGCTCCGCCCATAGGCTATAGAAGAATTCTAATGTTGGTTGACTAGTAATAGTAATGAATAAATATAATTATTACTAGTCATACAACATTAGAATTCTTCTATAGCTTGTGGGCGGAACATTCGACCGGAAATGTATGATTGCAGATTCGTAGAGTTTCACTGCTCCGTCGAATCTTCTTTGAACATTCGACAGACACCATAAGCCTTCAATGACAGATTCGACCTTAATTAATTCAGATTTTCGGACGAATGCAATTTCTAACGAAAAACGAAATAAATAAAAACAAATTTCGGGAGTAACTAAATAAATTTATTTTTCGGACAAAAACGAAATTCCGAAACGAAATATTTCAGTGTGCACATGTCTAATAAACATTCAAAGTCCAGCAACATACCAGTACGTTGCTGGTCCTTGTTGGACATGTATTGTAATCTTTTTTTTTTTCATGTAGCCAGTTGGCTGAACGAAAAAAGAGATTGATCGGTGGGTATGCCCACCATTAGAATACCGCCCTTCATCCACCCACTTCTAATGATGGGCATACATGCACCATTTATATATGCCGAAGCATGGGGGCATCCTCCCGCAAAAAAGTTATGCCTCACACACATGGTCGGACTTTTCCACGGGCAAGCCTCCGTCGGAATTTCAACCGTATGTACGCAAAATCGCTCCTCCGCCCCTGCTGCCCCAATGCTTCGGCATATATGCTTTTTTTTTTAACTGTGGTGGTGAAATCACCTCCTACAGCACTGGAGTCGCAGGGATCAGCGATCTGCGAACGCCGCAGTTATGTGTGTTGTGTTTTGTAAGTGAAAGTGATCGATCGATACTGCACTTGGGTGGCCTGGGCTGGACCGAGGGGCAAAACGCAGGTGCTAGCAGGTATCTGGGCTGATCCCGCTAACACTGCGTTTTTGGGAACCCTAAACTGCTGGGGACGCTAGTATAGATCTGATCAGATCAGATATTGATCTGATCAGATACTATACCACTAAGGGGGGTGTATGCTTCACGTGTGGGTGTTAGCGTTACTGGCACTAACCTGACGCTGCCTGGGATGTGACGCAGACCCTCTCTGACGCTAAAACCTAATTGATATCACCCGTCGGGCGATCAGGGGTTTAAACCTTTATTGGGTTATATATACGGCGGGTGCCCTGACACTATAAAAAGCAAACTAACTAACTAGCATCACCCGTAACACTTATATGGTGATCACTGGTGAAAGGGTTAACTAGGGGCAATTAGGGGGTTAAAACCTTTATTAGATAATATATGGGGGTACCTGACGCTATAAAAACCTGCGGCGAACCTAAAAAAAATTACTGGCTACCGATCTGCATTACCGACGCTAAGACAGCGATCAGAAAAATTATCGCTTAGCGACAGTGGTGATAGGGGGTGAAAGGGTTACCTGGGGGGCGATCAAGGGGGTTAAACCTTTATTAAATAATTTATGGGGGTACCTGACGCTATAAAAACTTGCGGCGAACCTAAAAAAAATTAATGGCTACCGATCTGCATCACCGACACTAAGACAGCGATCAGAAAAACGATCGCTTAGCGACAGTGGTGATAGGGGGTGAAAGGGTTACCTGGGGGGTGATCAAGGGGGTTAAACCTTTATTAGATAATTTATGGGGGTACCTGATGCTATAAAAACCTGCGGCGAACCTAAAAAAAATTACTGGCTACCGATCTGCATCACCGACACTAAGACAGCGATCAGAAAAACGATCGCTTAGCGACAGTGGTGATAGGGGGTGAAAGGGTTACCTGGGGGGCGATCAAGGGGGTTAAGCCTTTATTAGATCATTTATGGGGGTACCTGACGCTATAAAAACCTGCGGCGAACCTAAAAAAAATTACTGGCTACCGATCTGCATCACCGACGCTAAGACAGCGATCAGAAAAATGATCGCTTAGCGACAGTCGTGATAGGGGGTGAAAGGGTTACCTGGGGGGAAATCAAGGGGGTTAAACCTTTATTAGATAAGTTATGGGGTACCCAAAGCTATAAAAACCTGCGGCGAACCTAAAAAAAATAACTGGCTACTGATCTGCATCACCGACGCTAAGTCAGCGATCAGAAAAATGATCGCTTAGCGACAGTGGTGATAGGGGGTGAAAGGGTTACCTGGGGGGTGATCAAGGGGGTTAAACCTTTATTAGATAATTTATGGGGGTACCCGATGCTATAAAAACCTGCGGCGAACCTAAAAATAATTACTGGCTACCGATCTGCATCACCGACGCTAAGACAGCGATCAGAAAAATCATCGCTTAGCGACGGTGGTGCTAGGGGGTGAAAGGGTTATCTGGGGGGTGATCAGGGGGTTAAACCTTTATTGGGGGGGTTAGGGGGCTACACTGGACCTAAAACTATTTTTAGTGACACTTTTACAGTCACAAATGTCACTGATTGCAGTGATCAGTAAATAAATGGTCACTGCAATCAGTGACACTGTGACTGGGGGCTGGGGGGTGATATGGGGGGGCCTGGGGGGGGCGATTTGTGTGCCTATGTGTCCTGGTGTCAGTGTAGTGTTAGTGCACTGACCTGTGTGTCTTCTCTTGCACGACGCTCGGTAAATGTGAGCGCCGCATGAGAGATGACATCACTTCCTCCTGCTTCCTCTGCCTGTGTTTACATTACACAGCAGAGGGAGCATTTTCATTCGCTGGGAGCGATCGCGGGGGGGGGTGGCCGGAATCGAATGGCCGCCCCCTCATCTCGGATCGCTCCCCAACAAATACCGACCACTCACTGTATAGGAGGGGGGTCCGATCGGACCCCCCAACTGTACAAAGGCAATCACGTACACTGTACGTGATTGTGCCTGTCGGTGCCATTCTGCCGACGTACATATACAGTGAGCGGTCGTTAAGTGGTTAATGTTCACCTTTTTAACCACCAAAAGTTACATACAGTAAGTTAAACAAATACAAAGAAATTTCCATAACTCATACTTACAAACCAGCCAGCGACCAACCAAATGAGTTAGTCGCAAATTAGTCTACACACATTTGCAAATATATGCGTAAGCTACAGGTCCCATCAAGGTACCCTGTTTTCTGTAGTCCTAACTCTAACTTCTGGGAGTCTCCACAATGGAAGCACATACATTTTAATGAATAGGCAGAGGGCAGGTGAGCCTGGAAGGAACCCACCCCTCCTTAAAAGGTACAGGAGCACACTGAACACCCAGCAAAAAGTTACCTAGGCCCCATTCTGTTTCCTTGCATTGCCACATATCCCAGAAGTCATTCGTTTTTTGTTTTTTTATTGGAAAAAGCCAACTTTATTTGGATAAAGTAATTTTACCAAGCAGTTGCTTATGTGGAATAATAAACAGTACATTATAACAGTCATTTTGTGTGAGATTCTTTGTACATACATGTTAAGGCACAAGTTTATGAGGGTATATACATCCAGTATATAAGAGACTTCATGTCATTCTACTACCAATACAGTTCTGATTAAGATTTTCATGGTTTACACCTTCATAGGACAGTCACTTTCTACTTTCATCTAAGTAGGCCTGTCTGCAGGGCTTGGAGTATTTTAGGCACATGTTTCTCCATCCTCTAACCATCTATCCCACACCTTTTGAGTACTTATGCGCACACTTTCTATGGGCATAGACTAATTTTTTAACTGGTAGTGCATCATTAACGTCCCTCTTCCATTGGCGTATGGAGGGAGGCTGAGCCTGCATCCATACCTTGGCTATGCCCTTACGTGCCATAAACAGAGTTTCATTTAGAAATGTAGCTTGGTATTTGTCAATTTCTACGTTTGGCAGAAGTCCCAGAAGACATAGTTTGGAGTTCAATACCACTGGGGATCCCATATTGTCATGTAAAAACTAAACAATCTGCGTCCAATATGTCTGAATGTTTGGGCAGCTCCATATGAGATGGAAGAACGTGCCTGGTGCTGAATGGCACAAATTGCATGTCGGGTCATATATATGGAGGAATTTTTCCTTTTTTAGGGGAGTCAGGTAGGCTTTGTGTACAATGTATATCTGTGTCAGTCTGTCAGATAACTTGGGAGACATCAGTCTGGTCCCTTCCATTATTTCTTCCCAGTCTTCCCTCTCTATGGGGCCTACGTCTTTTTGCCATTCCATTTTTGCCTTTTGTGCAATGGCATTTGAACTACGGTTTCTGATCTTTAGATACAGGGTCGATATGAGTTTAGAGGGTTCCTCTCCCATTATTATATCCAGAACTGGGGGAGAGTCTGACACTACTTCCATTTTTGGTAATTGTGTTTTTAATGCATGGCACAGTTGTAGATACTTAAAAGCGATCTGGTTAGGGAGTGTATATTCTTCCTTAAGTACTTGAAACTGCTTGAGTCTGGAGTTAGATAACACCTGCTGGAGGTATATTATGCCATGTGTAGCCCATACTGTCGAGTCTGAGAAAGATTCTAACTCAGGTAGGTGTTTGTTGAACCATAGTGGGGTGTGGGTGTGAATTTTTCCAGTGTTTTGCTTTTTCAACGTGATTTCCCATATTCTTTGATGATGGAGTAGCATTCCCATATTATACCTTGTTTTTTTTTTTGTGATTTGTTTCAGAAGTCATTAGTTTACTGAGGGCACACAAGAGCCACAAGATTTGGCAGGTGTGCAGACATGTCGTCCTTCTTACTGTGGCTGTGGATGCACAGGGGATCTGCCACATGTGCACAGTAGTTTTGGGTCTCTACAATACCCCATTACAAAAAGCTAGCAGCCTCTGTGCTGCTAGATTCCTATATTAGGGCATTTTTTTAAGATGTCGGTGCAGAAAAAGGACAGAGGGGAGGTAATGATGCTGAGATGAAGTTTCTGTTCAAAGTAAAATTTCAGCGCAGTGCTAACTAATATAACTTAAATTGTTCCCTCCCCCCCTCCTACTACCTATGCCATCTAACCTGTATAAAAGGTTTGTATACTCTATTTTTAGTTAATTCTGCTCACGTTAACCACAGCTCTGGCTCCCCTTGTCAGTCAGTGGCAGCTGCAGGGGAGAGAAGGAAGCACTGACAACAGCTGGGACATGGGTGCCCATGAGAGACTACCTCTCCCTATGCAGCCACCCCTCCCTAACACATGGGATCATGTGATCAGAGCTGACTAAAATTAGGTAAGTATAGACATCTTTTTAACACAGGTTAGGCAAGATAGGTAGCAGGAGAGGAGAGGGGACATTTTTAAGGCCAGTCAGTGCAAGGCTGGAATTAGACTTTAAGATACTTTAAAATATAACTTAAGGCAAAACTTTTTTTAATTTTTGATAGAATGGAGAGAGATTCCCCTGTTTACCTTCATCACTCAAAGAGAAAGTAAAAGAAAATTCCAAATTATTAGGTTGTCCCCAGATCCGGAATTGAGGGTAAATCTTCCAATGGGGACACTAGTTCTGGTGGCTCTGGGGATAGTCAGAAATGCCCTCACTCTGGAAGGAGTTCTTCTTAATTCCTGATTTGGCTATGGGATTGGAAATTAAGAGAAATCTCCACAATGGAACACAGATGGCAAAAAAATTACGCAGATTATAACCCTTATTTGCCCTATCCAATCTGAAAAAAAGTTTTGCTTTATTTCTACTTCAAGGTAAGTAACTTCCCTAGCTTTCCTCAATGAAATTTACTGGATTACTAAGTTTAGGAAATGTTATGTTCTTGACAAAATTTTTTTTTAAACTGTATGTGGAAAGTGTTTATACGTTTGCAAACTATCTACTGAACTGCTTTCTCTATATTTTCTGTTATAGTTATATCAGCAGCACAGCCAGACCCCCTCTGTCTCCAATGATCCTATATGGAGTATATATATCAGGTAGATGGCTCCTTATACATCATCTCTAACTTTAATTCCGACAACAAAATGGATTTATTTCCCATGGAATGTTGGCTCAAACTTGTTGTCGGAAATTTCGAACATCAAGAACGCGGTGACGTACAACACGTACGACAAGCCGAGAAAAAATACATTCAATAGCCAGTGCGGCTCTTCTGCTTGATTCCGAGCATGCGTGGAATTTTGTGCGTCAGAATTGTGTACACACGGTCAGAATTTCCGACAAGAAGTTTTGTTGTCGGAAAATTTGAGAACCAGCTCTCAAGTTTTTGTTGTCGGAAATTCCGACAGCAAATGTCCGATGGAGCCTACACACAGTCGGAAATTCCGACAACAAGCTCCCATCAAACATTTGTTGTCGGAAATTCCGACCGCGTGTACGCGGCATAATAGTTAATCTACAGTAGGTGTAGAGTGACCAAAAATCTTTACTTATAAAATACAATTTGGTTACTAAGTTTACCCTTTCAGTTCTTATATTGAGTAAAGGTTAGGTGAATTGCTCTTTCTCTCTATGCCTCTTCTTGTACAAAGGGTTTTATTGAAATTACAGATCGAAAGAACAATACAAAAACATTGGTGGATAAATCATGGAGTAAAGATTACAAAATACTTCAAAAATCAAAGTGCTTAATCCAAGACACATAAATGTAAACAGGCCCATGGAAGTCCAAGGGCTATCGCATGGGATCTGCAAGAGATTATTGTCAGCTTGAAAGTCCAGGTGAAGTGGCAGCACGCTGGGCTAGGTTGGAGTGCTGGAGGACTTGCATAGCCATATATAAAGCAGGTATCGAGAGGTAAATTCAAAACATAACATTTCAAAAAGAGGAGAAACACAGAAAAAAGTGGAAAGAAAAAGAATGCAAAAAGAAAAGTAGTATATACCCTTTTCCAAAAGAAGTATTCTCACACCATGTATCTGATCCCAGCAGGACCAGGCCTGTGGGCCAGAAAGACCTGAATAAAGATAGAAAGAAGCGGAGAAAAGGAGAAGGACCAGAGAAAGAAAAGAGTGGGTGTGGGAGCAGATAAAGGGAAAAGGACGAAGAAAAGAAAAGGGGGGTAAAGGGAAGGGGGACTCCATGGGGTGGGGGGAACAGAGGCATGCTAAAGAGAAAAAAGAGCTGGATCAAATCTAGAAGGGTGACTATGAGCCACCCAAGGTTGCCATACCCAAAGGAATTTATCATGAGTATCTGATAAAATGTCCGTCAGTTTCTCGTTTACCATAATGTTGTTCATACAGTTTTTAACTGCTTTGAAACTGAGGGCCGGTGATTTCCAGGCCCTTGCTATGGTCAATTTAGTTGCAGTAAAAATGTGCGATGCCAATTGGCGTTCCAGACTAAGTAGTTCTGTGATTGGTTTCCACAGAATGGCCTCAAAAGGGTTCCTCTTTAAGTTGGTGTTAAATAGGTTGCAAAGGAGCGTGTAGACCCTGACCCACAATCTGGACACCCTAGGACACATCCACCAAATGTGAACCATTGTACCCTCTTGAGAACACCCACGGAAACATAAGGGGGATAGGATGGAATAAAACTTGCCAATCTGGCCGGGGTATAATACCATCCGTAGAACACTTTACAGTATAAGCGTTTTCCAAAAAGAGGACATTCTTGGAGCACTTAGACAGTGCAATGGTCATAATCAGCCAATCCTCTGGGTCAAGCTGCTTCCCAGGTTCCGCTTCCCACTGGAGGTGGTAAGGTCTTAAGGGTGGCTTTTTGGAGGCAATTATGGCTGCATAGATTAAAGAGAATAAACCAGAGGTTTGGGGACATGATATACAGATGCTTTCAAAAGAGGTCAAAGTATAAGGGGTGGGTCGAGATTTTATAAGTTGTGGGAGAAAATGGCGGAGTTGCAGATAGCTGTAGTGCTCCCTGAGGGGAATGTCGTGAGAGGAGCGGAGGGCTGCAAACGTGATAATCTTGGTGGGGTGAACATGGAATGGATATCTACAAATCCATTTTCAGTCCACCATGTGAACGGTAGTGGGTTGTCGCAACCTGGTGGGAATAGTGGGCAATGAAGGAGGCAGAGCAGGGGAATATGGGGGAGATGAGGCCCGCTGAGTATTTGACCTTGTCCCACAACTGAAGAGAATGGGCCAAACATGGACCTATAGTATTCAGGCGGTGTACTAGGGGAAGCCAAGGGAGGGAGGCTAATGGTGTCGGGTGGGAATCCACCAAGTCAATGGTGGCCCACAGTGGCATTTGGTGTTGCTCATGAAGATGGGAGAGTGGGGCAATGCCTGCTGCCATGTAATAAGCTTGTAAAATGTGAACCGAGAGGCCACCATTGATCTTGCTGGCATATAAAACCTGTCTTTTAATCCTGGGTCTCGTGGAACCCCAGACAAACTGCATAATTTTGCGTTGATGTATACGCAGAATATGAGATGGAACCTGGACTGGTAAGACTCTAAAAAAATAAAGCAGTTTTGGGAGATAGGTCATACGCACAGTCGCTATTCTACCAAACCAGGGCAATGGAAGAGTGGACCAGGAGGAGAGCATAGCTTCTAGATTCCCAAAGAGTAAAGGAAAGTTGGCATGGTATAGTCCCGATTACTTTGGGGTAAGCCTGATCGCCAGATAGGGTAATGAGGGTAACCGCTGGAAGGAGAATGCATTTTGTAGGGATGCCAACTCTGAGGGT
This sequence comes from Rana muscosa, assembly GCA_029206835.1. Taxonomy (NCBI): domain Eukaryota; kingdom Metazoa; phylum Chordata; class Amphibia; order Anura; family Ranidae; genus Rana; species Rana muscosa. Next base: position 160,929,366 of record CM055123.1, read on the forward strand.
TAAAGGTTGATCGACATTGCTTTAGATTTGGCGGGGTTAACTGATAGGCCCAAGAACTTCGCAAAGGTATTTAAAATAGAAAATAGGTTCGGAAGGGAGATCCTAGGTTTAGTAAAGAAAAGCAGAATATCGTCCGCAAACAACGATAGTTTATGCGAGATACCTGCTATTTCCACCCCCGATATGTCTGAAAGGGACCGGATCGCCTCTGCCAAGGGCTCCAGCGCCAAGATAAATAGAAGTGGAGAAAGTGGGCACCCTTAGCGGGTTCCCCTTCTGATAGGGAAAATAGGCGACTGAAAACCGTAGTACTTAACTTTGGCCTGGGGGGAGTCGTAGATAGCTGAAACCCAACTCAAAAAGGAGGTGCCGAAACCATAATGGTGGAGCACCTGTGTCAAGTAAGGCCAAGACAAGGTGTCAAAGGCCTTATTGACATCCAATGACAAAAACATTGTTTCTAAGGACCGACCGTGAACTATATGTTGAATTTGGAGAAGCCTTCTAATGGCATCAGCCGCCTGTCTCCGTGGGACGAATCCCACCTGATCCTTCTTTATCAAGCATGGGAGGGAGGAGTTCAGGAGGTTAGCTAAAATCTTTGTCAATATTTTTATATCGATGTTGATTAGGGAAATTGGCCTAAAATTGGCCCAAGAAGAATGATCCCTGTCTGGTTGGGGATCATTACAATGTTGGCGATCAACAGATTAGGTGTGAACGGTTGACCCTCCTTTACCGAATTATACATAGCCGTTATGTATGGGGCAATGACATCTGCTAATTTCCGGTAGTACAATGCGGTAAAGCCGCCCGGGCCTGGCCTCTTACCCACCTTCAATTCTTTAATGCATTGGAGAACTTCCGAGACCTGAATGTCCCATCCATTAAGGATGTGTGGGTTTCGGATACAGAAGGTAAAGACAAGTCTTTCAAAAAGTCATTAAGGCCCTGGGTGGAAGATTGGTTGGGGCTGAATGAAGATTAGTAAGGCGATGACGGAATTCATCCAAGACTCGATGGGAGTTACCAGTAAGAATGTTGTGGAGGGTGTGCAAAGTAATGGGGGCAAATTTTGGAGTAAAAGTGCACAATCTATTGGCCAGCATCGCATTAGGTCTGTTCGCCTTAACATACCATTTCTGCGGAGCCTAGCGCAGAGTTAGTTCCGCTTCATCAGTTAAGCATAAATCTAGATCCGTACGGGCCTTGTCTAAAAGCCTGTGATTGGCAGGAGTGGGAGATTGCTTGAAGGCCAGTGACAAGGCCTCCAGATGCTGCTCCAAATTGCATTGAACCTGGACTCGCTCCTTCTTACGTTTAAATGCCAGTTGGATAACGTGGCCCCCGAAGGACAGCCTTATATGCTTCCCATAACGTCACTGGGGATAAAACTGACCCTGCATTGAGTCGGAAATACTCCACAGAAGCTTTGTGGATGTCTCCAAGGATCGGCTTAAAAGATAAAAGAGAGTCATTCATCACCCAGGGGGAATGTTGCGGTTTGGTAAGCAAGGAGTGGCAAACAGTCAGGATAGGGTCGTGGTCCCACCACGCGGCTGCTAGGATAGAGACAGAAACAATTAAGGGAAGGTGCTTGCGCAATACAAACATATGATCATTCCTGAAATGAGAATGATGAGGATGGGAATAATGAGTATAGTCCCTACCCATGGGATGCATCTCTCTCCAGACATCTACCAGGTCGTGGCTGTGCAGGGAATGTAAGAATTGTTTTGCAGCAGGGGAGGGAAGTTTATGATCCAAAGGGTAATTATCAAGAGAAGGGTTCAGCGTCACATTAGAGTCACCCGCCAATAAAAGGGTGCCCTTCTGATGGGCCTTTAACAGGGAGCAGATGTGGGTCAGGAAAGGCCCCGGATTAACATCCGGGGGTGTAGTAGGTCATGATGGTTACCTCATTATCCTGGACAGTACCTTGCAGAATAAGGTATCTGCCATTTGGGTCTGCTACTTGTTTACTGCAAATAAATGAGACTGATTTGCGTTTAGCAATAAGGACACCTCTCTGTTTAGTAGGGCCATTAGCCAAATAGACTTGGGGGTAACTTGCATCAAAATATTTGGGACAGGAAGAGGAAGATTATTGGGTTTTCCGGTAAGCATGCTACATCTATTCTTTGTTGTTTGAGGTATTTAAAAATCTTGACCTGTTTTTGGGGTGAATTCATGCCCTGGACATTCAGGGACAACCAATGGAGGGTCATAGAATCAAAAATGTGCACCTATGAATTGCCCTGTCCACACACCCCGGGGACTGAAGAGAAGAGAGATGCAGATGGAGCAGAGAAAGAACAGAAAGAGGGGGGGAAGGAAAGCAAGACATAGAACATAAGGATACTGAGGAGGACTCATGATAGAGTAAGCAATGAGAACTTAAATGCATCACTTTGTAGGATGTAAAGCTCACAGTAGGGTGGGAAGTTGGCCATGACAGCCATCTCTGCCAAGTGCCAACACATAGGGGGAGCAGTGGTCCGTCGGAACCACCGGCCTACTAAGAAATAATGTAGTAACTTAAAAGTCATTAGCATTAAATCGGACAAACCTCTGAAAACATAACAAATGGAACAAACAAAGACAATAGGACAAACTAGGTACATATAAAACATATGAAGGTATAGATGCAAAGGTTCCTCGGGCTCCCAGAGACAGCAGCCAAGGGTCCTCCGCCTCCGGGGGACTGAGCTGACCAGTGTAGTTATTCCCCAGCCTCAGTTCCACCAAACCACAAGGCGGGAATGGAGAACCATGCTGAGGAGGCAAAAATAACAGCCAACTTGGCAAACAGTTACCTACGTGAGTTAAAATACCCTCCCACCATGTGACATTCCAAGAGTCAGCCACAGCAACTATAACAAAAATTAACCGGGTAAACAAATTCAGGCTGACAGGAGTGTATCACTGCAGAGAAGGGTGAGGAGGCTATCTGAAGTCAGGGACCCTACATGAAAACAAAGGGGAGGTAGTCAACACCCCTGACCACCATCTCACAGGTGGGGTGGCCAATAACAAGGTAACCACCCTTGGCTCTTCAGCAAGTATCACGGCAGGATCTAAGCTTAGCAGGAAACACAATCCAAGCCATGCCATCCTGGTCCATCTATAAGGCTAGCCATTGGAGGAGTTCCATCAGTAGCGGCACAGGATCAGGTAGCAAGAAACACTAGAATGCTCAAGAATTTGAAGTAGACAACTTCAGCCATCGTTGGACGTATGGAAGGGTTGGGCCTGTAGATCTCGCAGCACCTGGGATCCGGATTGAGATTTTTGGGATGCTTGGGAGGGCTGACGAGAGGGTCGAGAGGTTCCGGGTCTGTGTGACGGGGACGGTGCATCAGTTGGGGACGAAGGTAGACCAAATTGTAACTCCAGGAAGAGGCACTTTAGTTTGGACGGAGAAGTGGCATGGAACTGGCGGCCCAGGTGGGAGAAAGAGAGCTTAAATGGGAACCCCCATCTGTACTTGATCCCCTGGGATTGTAGAATTTGAAGATAGGGTTTGAGGCTCCGGTGACTCTCTATGCCTCTTCTTCAGTTATAAACTAGACCAGGCATGAGGTATCTTAATTCTTTGGCAAAGTATTTGTGAAAATGTTATATATTGGCCAAATCTCCTATGTTATTAGTACAGCTAGCCCTAAACCTTAGAACTTAAGCCATACAACAGGACTTCCATAATTTGGTAAATGTTTTGCAAAGAATGTTCTGGTAACTGACAAAAGGATGGACTATTTAACTCTCAGTGGTTTAAAGTTGTTGTTTTTTTTATTGTGGATTTAATTTGTTAGCATAAAATCAGTTAAGAATTAGCACTGTTCATTTTCTTATTCACAAATACCTTTTTTTTTCTTTTCTTGATTTATGACAAAAAACAAAGAAGGTAATGCACCTTCGAAACTGGACAAAACTGCCAAAATGTATATTTCCATAAAAATGTGTAAATATTATCATTTAACTATTTGTGAATAGAGCCTGTATCCATCTTCTTTTACCAGTCTTTTTACATTCTCTGAGGTAGCTGCTATCAAGGTAAAAAAATCACCCCAAAAATTTGTCAAATATTTAATTTATAAGGATGGGGTTAAACTGCTACACCTTTAGCAAATCATTTCCAAAATACGTTTTTTTATTTTTATTTTACCAACACCAACTGTTTCTGTGATTCGGACAGATACAGAGATCAGAGCATCAGTTATCAAACTGACAATAGGTTCTCGACAACTACACATGTGGGTATGTGTCAAGCAGGAAAGGACTTTAATGCCGCGTACACACGATCGGAAATTCCGACAACAAATGTCCGATGTGAGCTTTTTGACGGAAATTCCGACCGTGTGTAGGCTCCATCGGACATTTGCTGTCGGAATTTCCGACCACAAAAATTTGAGAGCTGGTTCTCAAATTTTCCGACAAGAAAAGTTCTTGTCGGAAATTCCGATCATCTATATGAAATTCACATGCTCAGAATCAAGCAGAAGAGCCGAACTGCCTATTGAACTTCATTGATCTTGGCTCGTCGAACGTCTTGTCTTTGAGCCAACATTCCGTCTGAAAAAAATCCACGGATTTGTTGTCGGAATTTAATTTAACCACTTAACGACCGCCCCATGTACATATACGTCGGCAGAATGGCACTGACAAGCACAATCACATACCTGTACGTGACTGCCTTTGTATGGGTGGGGGGTCCGATCCCCCCCCCGATACATGAAGCGGTCGTTTTCTGTTTACCGGCGATCCGGGATGAGGGGGCGGCCGTTGGTTTCTGGCCACCCCCTCGCGATCGCTCCTGGCAAATGACATTCTTCCTCTGCCTGTGTAATGTAAACACAGGCAGAGGAAGTGATGTCATCTCTCCATGCGGCGGTCTTTTCGTCCAGAGCGCCGTGGAGAGAATACATCAGGTTAGTGCACCAACACTACACTAACACATAGGTACACATAGGCACACATTTCACCCCCAGTCACCCCCAGATCACCCCCCAGGTCACCCCCTGCACCCCCAGTCACAGTGTCACTGATTGCAGTGATCATTTATTTACTGATCACTGCATTTAGTGTCATTTGTGACTGTAAAAAGTGTCAGGGCAGTTAGGTTTAGGCCCCTTTAGGTTCAGGGTAGCCCCCTAACCCCCCCAAATAAAGGTTTAACCCCTTGATCGCCCACCAGGTAACCCTTTCACCCCCTATCGCCAGCGTCACTAAGCGATCATTTTTCTGATTGCTGTATTAGTGTCGGTGGTGCCCCTAGGTAGCCAGTTATTTTTTTAGGTTCGCCGCCAGGTTTTTATAGCATCAGGTACACCCATATATTATCTTAACCCCCTGATTGCCCCTAGAGTTAACTCTTTGAACAGTGATCACCGTCTAAGCGTTACGGGTGACGCTGGTTGGTTAGTTTGCTTTTATAGCATCAGGGCACCCGCCATATATAACCCAATAAAGGTTTAACCCCCTGATCGCCCGGCGGGTGATATCAATTAGGTTTTAGTGTCAGAGAGGGTCTGCGTAGCCCCAGGCAGCATCAGGTTAGTGCCAGTAACGCTAACACCCACACGCAAAGCATACACCTCCCTTAGTGGTATAGTATCTGATCAGATCTATACTAGCGTCCCCAGCGGTTTAGGGTTCCCAAAAATGCAGTGTTAGCGGGATCAGCCCAGATACCTGCTAGCACCTGCGTTTAGCCCCTCCGCCCAGCCCAGCCCAGCCCACCCAAGTGCAGTATCGATCGATCACTGTCACTTACCAAACACAACACACATAACTGCAGCATTCGCAGAGACAGGCCTGATCCCTGTGATCCCTAACAGTTTTTTTGGTAGCGTTTGATACATTTTCTAACAGTCAGGTTCTTTTTTACCTGTGAATCTTACTAGTGTACCACTAAATTTAGAGCCCAAAATGGCAAATCGAAGGTACACTAGTAAAGAGGCCTACGAGATTCTGAGCATGACAGATAGTGAAGAGGAGGTCACGTATCTGTCAGATTTAGGCTCAGAATACATCCCCGTAGAAGACAGCAGCTCCATGTCAGATAGCACTGACGACGAAGATGATGAGGTCCCTGCTAAGGTCAGGCGTACCCGACCCCGATCTTCTGATGTTGTTGAGGAGCAAGAACCGCAGGGCTCTCGTAATTTGGAGCAGAGTAGTACTAGCACTGCTATTCCTTCTGGTCAACTGGTAAGCACCAGCGGCCTAGTACAGCCTGGACGTACATCCAGCACTGCAGTATCACGTGGTGACGTGGCGAGTCCCATATGTGCAGTTCAAGCTGGCGAGGTGGCAAGCACAAGTAGTGTCCCACTGCCACCAAGAAGAAGACAAAGGCAGGCCCGTCGTGCCCAAAGTGCCCTTCCTGCAGAAATCGTCTATCCTGATTGGGTGCCCAACACTTCTGCAGAACCCGTACTTCCCCACTTGATTTGTTTTCGCTGTTTTTCACGGAAGATCTCTATAGATCTATTGTGGACCAGAGTAATTTATATGCTGGTCAATTCATCGCCGCTAATCCCCAGTTGTCATTCATTGCCAGCGATTGGAAACCAATTACGGTTTCTGAATTTAAAACCTTTCTGGGCCTTTCCCTCAACATGGGCACACATAAATTTCCAACATTGCGCGCCTATTGGTCCACGCGCCCAATTGACCATATGCCCGTGTTCTCTGCCTCCATGTCCAGGAAATGATACGAGCAGATCTTGCGGTTCATGCACTTCAACGACAATGAACTTTGTCGTCCACGTGGAGACCCTGAATTTGATTGGCTCTACAAAATTCGGCCCCTCATAAACCACTTCAAAGAACGTTTTGCAGCCTTGTTTACTCCCGATCAAGTTGTCTGCGTTGATGAGTCCCTGATTAAATTTTCTGCCCGCTTGTCTTTCAAACAGCACCTTCCCAGCAAGTGTGCCAGATATGGGGTCAAGCTCTATAAGTTCTGTGACAGGGCAACAGGCTATGTATGGAGCTTTATGGTTTATGAGGGAAAAGATAGTGTGACAGCAGGCAGGTAAAATCACCAGGTTGCATCCAGGATGGAAGGTATATATGTCCTAGATTCAGGCTTTATGCCGATTTATACCACTAGGGGGAGTGCTGGGAGTCTTGCAGGGGAAGAGTTAATGAGCCCAGCTGAAGTAAGTGGGCTCATTAGGGCCTCTACAAGAACTCCCAGCATGCTAAGGGAGATGCTCCAACCTGGAACCAGATCTGTGTGGATAGTCTGGTGATCTCTGTGCGGTGAGCCAAAGCCTGTGTGGTTAGTGCTTAGAACTTCTAAAAGCAGGGAGCTAGGGACTGGGACAGCACAAGGCTGTACCCAGTTGTTAGTTAGGGACACCAACGTGTGTAGTGAGCGGTCAAGTTGACCAGGATTTTTTTTCCTGTTTCTTTTGTTTTTGCTGTATTTTTTTTGTCTGTATATAGTTCAAATAAAACCACACCCTTTTGTTTTCTCCTACCACTGTCTGCTGTGCCTGTTTTTGTGTGGTGAACCCATCCAGGGGGTCACACACACCCGCTGCTGAGTTAACCCGCCCACAATAGTCCGGTAGAGCTGGAGAACTGCCCAGATTACATAGGGAGCGCTGGCAAGATAGTGTGGAACTTGGTGTCACCCTTATTCGGAAAGGGGTACCACTTGTATGTGGACAATTATTACACAAGCTTGCCACTGTTTAGTAACTTGTTTGATCATCAGATTGGAGCATGTGGCACCGTGCGACCTAATTGCCGGGGCTTTCCCCAGGGGCTTGTAGATTCCCGTCTTAAGCTGGGGGAGAGAGCCTGCTTGAAGTGTAATAATTTGCTCGCTGTGAAGTGGAGGGATAATAAGAATGTTTTCCTTCTTACCTCCCTTCACGCAGACACGACAGTCCAAATTCGTACGGCGACTGGTCTTGTGGAGAAACCCCTCTGTGTCCACGAATATAACCAAAATATGGGAGGGGTGGACCTCAACAACCAGTTGTTGGCGCCGTATCACATTGCCCGTAAGGCGAGACGCTGGTACAAAAAAGTGTCTCTATCCTTATTTCAATTGTCTTTGCTGAACGCTCATGTGCTATACAGAGCTTCAGGCGGGAATTTATCCTTCCTCAAATTCCAGGATGAGATAGTCACAGACCTCCTGTATCCAGGCGGTTCTGCACCTCACCATCCCCAACCAAATGCAGTAAGCCGGCTGCGTAAAAGGCATTTTCCGTATGTCCTCGAGAGTACCCCTACCCCTACCCAACGAGCCCCCCAAAAAAGATGTTGTGCCTGTAACAAGCGTGGATTTAGGTGTGACACCCGTTATTTTTATCCACTCTGTCCTGACAATCCTGGTCTGTGCATTGGTAAATGTTTTGAACGCTTCCACACAAAAGTTTTAGCATAGGGTACAGCATTTCACAGACTATGACACACTTACACAGGGTCTCCCAAGATGCCATCGCATTTTGAAAAACCCGAACCGTTACAGTTGTTAAAGTTACAAAAAAACAAGAAAAACGTAAAAAATAAAAAACACACAAAAAAATAAAAAATAGTTGTCGTTTTATTGTTCTCTCTCTCTCTCTCTCTATTTTATCTCTATTGTTCTGCTCTTTTTTTACTGTATTCTATTCTGCAATGTTTTATTTTCAGGTATGTAATTTTTTGTTTTCAGGTGCGCCATTCAGCTGCAGCGCGGATTTATTTATCTTGACAGCAACAGCGTTTGCTCCCACGATACATAAAGCCGTGACTCCAGTGCTGTAGGAGGTGATTTCACCACCACAGTTAAAAAAAAGAGCATATATGCCGAAGCATGGGGGCAGCAGGGGCTGAGGAGCGATTTTGCTCCTAATGTCGCGTACATACGGTCGAAATTCCGACAGAGGCTTGCCTGTGGAAAAGTCCGACGTGTGTACGCGGCATAACCTTTTATGCCGCGTACATACGGTCAAAATTCTGACGGAGGCTTGCCCGTGGAAAAGTCCGACCATGTGTGCATAACTTTTTTGCGGGAGGATGCCCCCATGCTTCAGCATATATATATTTTAGGCACAGGTTGCGTTAAAAAAAGTTTTATTTTTTATTAGTTTTTTTTTTGGTATTTGCTTTGCAGGTATGGTATGGTAAGGTCTCACTGTTGTACTGTAATGTTACTTTGTTTTAATGTTACCCATCATTTGCTTAGCAGGTACGCCATTCAGTTGCAGCGTGAATTTATTTATCTTGACAGCAACAGCGTTTGCTCCCACGATGCATAAAGCTGTGACTCCAACGCTGTAGGAGGTGATTTCACCACCACAGTTAAAAAAAAAAAGAGCATATACGCCGAAGCATGGGGGCAGCAGGGGTGGAGGTGCGAATTTACTCCTAATGCCGCGTACATACGGTCAAAATTCCGACGGAGGCTTGCCCGTGGAAAAGTCAGACCGTGTGTACGCGGCATAACTTTTTTGCGGGAGGATGCCCCCATGCTTCGGCATATATAAATGGTGCATGTATGCCCATCATTAGAAGTGGGTGGATGAAGGGAGGTATTCTAATGGTGGGCATACCCACCGATCAATCTTTTTTTCGTTCAGTCAACAGGCTGCATGAAAAAAAATTACAATACATGTCCAACAAGGACCAGCAACGTACTGGTATGTTGCTGGACTTTGAATGGTTATACCAGAATGATGCCTGCGGGTTTAGGTATCATATTGGTATCATTCTTTTCAGCCAGCGGTCGGCTTTCATCTAAAAGCAATCCTTGCAGATAATTAGCCTCTCGACTGCTTTTACAAGCAGTGGGAGGGAATGTCCCCCCCCCCTGGATATAAACAACGCCATTGGGAGATTTTGGTGTGGTCAGATGCTTTGAGGGCAGAGGAAAGATCTAGGGTCTAATAGACCCCAATTTTTTTTCCAAAAAAGAGTACCTGTCACTACCTATTGCTATCATAGGGGATATTTACCTTCCCTGAGATAACAATAAAAATGGTAAAAATAAAATAAAAATGGAAGGAACAGTTTAAAAATAAAAAAAAAGGGAAATAAATAATAATTAAAAAAAAGCACCCCTGTCCCCCCCTGCTCTTGCACAAAAGCGAACGCAAGTGTCGGTCTGGCGTCACATGTACACAGCAATTGCACCATGCATGTGAGGTATCACCGCAAAGGTCAGATTAAGGGCAGTCATTTTAGCAGTAGACGTCCTCTGTAAATCTAATGTGGTAACCTGTAAAGGCTTTTAAATGCTTTTAAAAATTTATGTAGTTTGTCGCCGCTGCGTGTTTGTGCGCAATTTTAAAGCATGTTGTGTTTGGTATCCATGTACTTGGCCTAAGATCATATTTTTTATTTCATCAAACATTTGGGCAATATAGTGTGTTTTAGTGCATTAAAATAAAAAAAGTGTATTTTTTTCCCAAAAAAATGCGTTTGAAAAATCGCTGCGCAAATACTGTGTGGAAAAAATAAATGCAACACCCACCATTTTAATCTGTAGGGCCTTTGCTTTAAAAAAATATATAATGTTTGGGGGTTAAACATAATTTTATTGCAAAAAAAAAAAGTTTTCATGTAAACAAAAAGTGTCAGAAAGGGCTTTGTCTTCAAGTGGTTAGAAGATGATGTGTGACATAAGCTTCCTAATGTTGTGCATAAAATGCCAGAACAGTTCAAAACCCCCCCAAATGACCCCATTTTGGAAAGTAGACACCCCAAGCTATTTGCTGAGAGGCATGTTGAGCCCATTGAATATTTTTTCTTTTGTCCCAAGTGATTGAATAATGACAAAAAAAAAATGTACAAAAAGTTGTCACTAAATGATATATTGCTCAAACATGCCATGGTTATATGTGGAATTTCACCCCAAAATACATTCTGTTGCTTCTCCTGAGTACGGAGACACCACATGTGTGAGACATTTTTGGAGCCTAGCCACGTACAGGACCCCAAAAACCAAGCACCGCCTTCAGGCTTTCTAAGGGTGTAAATTTTTGATTTCACTCCTCACTGCCTATCACAGTTTTGGAGGCCATGGAATACCCAGATGGCACTAAACCTCCCCAAATGACCCCATTTTGGAAAGTAGACACCCCAAGCTATTTGCTGAGAGGTATGGTGAGTATTTTGCAGATCTCGCTTTTTGTCACAAAGTTTTAAAATTTAAAAAAGAAAAAAAAAAAGTATTTTCTTTCTTTATTTTCGAAAACAAATGAGAGCTGTAAAATACTCACCATGCCTCTCAGCAGATAGCTTGGGGTGTCTACTTTCCAAAATGGGGTAATTTGAGGGGGTTTTGTGCTGTCTTGGCATTTTATGGCCTTCAAAACTGTGATAGGAAGTGAGGAGTGAAATCAAAAATTTGCGCCCTTAGAAATCCTGAAGGCGGTGCTTGGTTTTCAGGGCCCCATACATGGCTAGGCTCCCAAAAAGTCCCACACATGTGGCATCCCTGTGCTCGGGAGAAGAAGCAAAATGTATTTTGGGTTGCAATTCCACATATAACCATGGTATGTGTGAGCAATATATAATTTAGTGACAACTTTTTGTAATTTTTTTTTTGTCATTATTCAATCACTTGGGACAAAAAAAATATTCAATGGGCTCAACATGCCTCTCAGCAATTTCCTTGGGGTGTCTACTTTCCAAAATGGGGTCATTTGGGGGGGGGGGGTTGTACTGCCCTGCCATTTTAGCACCTCAAGAAATGAGATAGGCAGTCATAAATTAAAAGCTGTGTAAATTCCAGAAAATGTACCCTAGTTTGTAGACGCTATAACTTTTGCGCAAACCAATAAATATACGCTTATTGACATTTTTTTTTACTAAAGACATGTGGCCTAAATGTATGACTAAAATTGAGTTTATTTGATTTTTCTTATAACAAAAAGTAGAAAATATCTTTTTTTTTCAAAATTTTCGGTCTTTTTCCGTTTATATCGCAAAAAATAAAAATCGCAGAGGCAATCAAATACCATTAAAAGAAAGCTCTATTTGTGGGAAGAAAAGGATGCAAAATTTGTTTGGGTACAACATTGCATTTTCGCGCAATTTCTAGTTAAAGCAGCGCAGTGCCAAATTGTAAAATCACCTCCTGGTCTTTATGCTGCGTATTGGTCTGGGGCTTAAGTGGTTAAATGGTATTAGTTTACAATGATAACACAAGGTAAATGCTGGTTTTCAGGATGTCATGCTGATATTCCTGCACTGAATCACTGACCTGGAAAAAATATGGACCATATAAACAAAATATTAAACAATTTTGACTTTTACCTGACTGTACTTATCTACATAATTAGTGATTTTAGCTATGTGGTTCAAAAAGTCATGAAACTAGTGGGCTCAGCATAACAGTGATTAGCATTTTCAGTAGAATATCAACAATGGAAGCCCCAAAAACAACCAGCCAGAGACACTGGGTGATGTCAGTGACCAAATACGGCCATGACCATTTTTGGGCAGTTATGTCACCTATCATCCCTGAATGGTTTTTATTAGACAAAAGCCAGATGGGGGTCTGTAATTTGCAGCATGACTAACAGTGAAGAAGCATTGTCATATAGTGGGTCATTGTGGCAGGAAGTCATTATGTTTAATAAGGATTTGGGATGAGCTTAGAACTTTGGCTTTTGAGGCATTCAGACAAATGCAATGGGTGCTGGCACCCGCTGTGTCCCTAGCAACCACCACCATCACTGGCACATTGCATTCCATATTTGGTCAATCATGTCACTACTATTAGCTGGGACCTCCCTGATGGTAAGATGTTTGTACCTAGGGTTCTGTCTAACGCCTATATTAGTAAATTTTCTGGTCATCCACATATCAAGAAAACTCACCCTATAGTGTCTTGGGACTTGTGGTGACCCTCCCTTAACCACTTGCTGACCGCCGCACGACGATGTACATCGACAGAATGGCACGGGCAGGCATATGGGCGTATTTGTACATCCCTGCCTCCCAGCGAGTAGGGGGCTCAATCGAGCCCCCCCCCCCAGTGCCCGTGGCAGTCAGAATCCCTCCAGGAGCGATCCATGATGAGGGGCGGCCATTGATTCATGGCCACCCCCTCACGATCGCTCCTGGCGAATCAGATGCTTCCACTGTCTGTGAATTGTAAACACAGACAGAGGAAGTGATGTCTTTGAGGCGGTCTTTTCGTCCGGAGCTCGAGGAGAGAAGACATCAATAGTAAGTGCACCAACACTACACTAACACCAGCACACATAGGCACATAAATCATCCCCCAGTCACCCCCCAATCACCCCCCAGATCACCCCCTGCACCCCCAGTCACAGTGTCACTGATTGCAGTGGTCATTCTTTTACTGATCACTGCATGCAGTGTCATTTGTGACTGCAAAAAGTGTCAGGGCAGTTAGTGTTAGGCCCCTTTAGATCCAGGGTACCCTCTAACCCCCCCTAATAAAGGTTTAACCCCTTGATCGCCCCGCAGATAACCCTTTCACCCCCTGTCGCCAGTGTCACTAAGCGATCTTTTTTCTGATCGCCGTACAAGTGTCGCGGGTGATGCTAGGTACCCCCCTAACCCCCCCTAATAAAGGTTTAACCCCCTGATTGCCCCCTAATTAACACTCTATTTTAGTGTCAGGTACCCCCATATATTACCTAATAAAAGTTTTAACCCCCTGATTGCCCCCTAATTAACCCTTTCACCAGTGATCACCATATAAGTGTTACGGGTGACGCTGGTTAGTTAGTTTGCTTTTTATAATGTCAGGGCACCTGCCGTTTATTACCCAACAAAGGTTTAACCTCCTGATCGCCCGGCGGGTGATATCAGTTAGGTTTAAAAAACGAGAGCTAGCAGGGTGGGACTTTGAATGAGCCACGCAGTCAACAAAAATAATTGATAATAGGCATTTATTGCATACCAGGTGGAAATAATACAAAAAACTTGATTAATGTCACAGTATAAATCTGTATCCGTACATAAAGCGCATGAATAATACATATCCATAGGGAAGGATCATGGGTATGCACCTCTTGGCTTCCCGTAATTTGGAGTAGATACCGAGATACATAAACAGTTCATATATTCATTGGTACAAAGTACATAATTGTAAAAAATTAAAAACACGTGATCGATTTAAACATGGCGAATACTTAAGCTTAACGCGTTTCATGGAGTTAATATCCATTCTTCAGGAGCAAACATGTGTGTATCTGTAATAAAGGAAATGTAGGAAATATAAGGAATCCCTAAAGAGCTGTCCCATTGAAACAGACCAGGCTCAGGCTCAGAATACAATCCTGTAGACGACAGCGGCTCCATGACAGATAACACTGACGATGAAGGTGAGGTCCCTGCCAAGGTCAGGCGTACCCGACCCCATTCTTCTGCTGTTGTTGAAGGTGAAAAAAACGCAAGGCTCTCGTATGGACCAGAGAAGTACTAGTGCCGCTCATCCTTCTGGTGAACTGGCAACCACCAGCGGCCTAGTATACCCTGGTCGTACATCCAGCACTGCAGTAACACTTGGTGATGTGGCGAGTCCCATAAGTGCAGTTCAAGCTGGCGAGGTGGCAAGTACAAGTAGTGTCCCGCTGCCACCAAGAAGAAGACAAAGACAGGCCCGTCATGCCCATAGTGTCCTTCCTGCAGAATTCACCAACCCTGATTGGGTGCCCACCACTTCTGCAGAACCCGTACTTCCCCCATTCACTGGCCAACCCAGAATTCAGGTGGAATCAGTTGATTTTATGGCACTTGATTTTTATTTGCTGTTTTTCACGGAAGATCTCTATAGATCTATTGTGGACCAAACTAATTTGTATGCTGGTCAATTCATCACTGCTAATCCCCAGTCCTCCCTTGCCAGAGAATGGAAACCAATTACAGTTTCCGAATTTAAGACCTTTCTGGGAGTTTCCCTCGACATGGGCATAGTTAAATTGAGTGAGCTGTGGTTATATTGGTCCATCGACCCAGTTTCCCATGTGCCCGTGTTCTCTGCCTCCATGGCCAGGAAACGATACAAGCAGATCTTGCGGTTCATGCATTTCAACCATTGAACTTTGTCATCCTCGTGGAGACCCTGAATTCGATCGGCGCTACAAAATTCGGGCCCTCATAAACCACTTCAATGAACGTTTTGCAGCCTTGTATACTCTTCATCAAGTTTTCAGCGTTGATGAGTCCCTGATTACATTTTCTGGCCGCTTGTCTTTCAAACAGTACCTTCCCAGAAAGCGTACCAGATATGGGGTCACAATGTATAAGCTCTGTGACAGGGCCACAGGCTATAAATATAGTTTTATGGTTTATGAGGGAAAAGATAGTCACGTAGAGCCGGAGAACTGCCCAGATCACATAGGGAGCGCTGGCAAGATAGTGTGGAACTTGGTGTCACCCTTATTCGGAAAGGGGTATCATTTGTATGTGGACAATTATTACAGGAGCGTGCCACTTTTTAGTCACTTGTTTGATCAGCAAATTGACGCATGTGGCACCGTGCGACCTAATCACCGGGGCTTACCCCAGAGGTTTGTAGATTCCCATCTTAGGCTGGGGGAGAGAGCCTGCTCAAGGTGTAATAATTTACTCGCTGTGAAGTGGAGAGATAATAAGAATGTTTTTGTTCTTTCCTCCCTTCACGCAGACACGACAGTCCAAATTCGTACGGCGACTGGTGTTGTGGAGAAACCCCTCTGTGTCCACGAATATAACCAAAATATGGGAGGGGTGGACCTCAACGACCAGTTGTTGGCACCATACCTAGTTGGCCGTAAGGCCAGACGCTGGTACAAAAAAGTGTCTGTATATTTATTTCAATTGGCTTTGCTGAATGCTTTTGTGCTATACAGAGCTTCAGGATGGACTGGATCTTTCCGTAAGTTCCAGGGAGATATTGTCCGAGCCCTCCTGTATCCAGGCTGTGCTGCACCTCACCATCCCCAACCAAATGCAGTAAGCTGGCTACATGAGAGGCATTTTTCGTATGTCATCCCTACTACCCCTACCCAACGAGCCCCCCAAAGAAAATAATGTGAGTGTAGAAAGCGCGGCTTTAGGTGTGACACCCGTTTTATTTGTCCACGCTGTCCTGACAATCCTGGTCTTTGCATTGGTGAATGTTTTGAACGCTACCACACACTAGTGCAGTTTTAGCATAGGGTACAGCATTTCACAGACTAGGACACACTTACACAGGGTCTCCCAAGATGCCATCGCAGTTTGAGAGACCCAAACCTGGAACCGAACAGTTACAGTTACAAAAAAAAGTGTAAAAAAAAAAAACACAAAAAAAAAAGTTGTTGTTTTATTGTACTCTCCCTCTCTATTCTCTCTCTCTATTGTTCTGCTCTTTTTTACTGTATTCTATTCTGCAATGTTTTATTGTTATTATGTTTTTTCATGTTTGCTTTTCAGGTATGTAATTTTTTATATACTTTGCCGTTTACTGTGTTTTATTGTTAACCATTTTTTTTGCGGATTTATTTATCTTGACAGCAACAGCGTTTGCTCCCACGATACATAAAGCCGTAACTCCAATGCTGTAGGAGGTGATTTCACCACCACAGTTAAAGAATAGAGCATATATGCCGAAGCATGGGGTCTGCAGGGGCGGAGGAGTGATTTGCTCCTAATGCCGCATACACACATTCGAAATTCCGACAGAGGTTTGCCCGTTGAAAAGTCTGACCGTATATACGCGGCATAACATTTGCGGGAGGATGCCCCCATGCTTCGGCATATATAAATGGTGCATGTATGCCCATCATTAGAAGTGGGTGGATGAAGGGAGGTATTCTAATGGTGGGCATACCCACCGATCAATCTCTTTTTTTCGTTCAGCCAACAGGCTGCATGAAAAAAAAAGATTACAATATATGCACAACAAGGACCAGCAACGTACTGATATGTTGCTGGACTTTGAATGGTTATACCAGAATGATGCCTGCGGGTTTAGGTATCATCTTGGTATCATTCTTTTCAGCCAGCGGTCGGATTTAATCTAAAAGCAATCCTAGCGGCTAATTAGCCTCTAGACTGATTTTACAAGCAGTGGGAGGGAATGTCCCCCCTCCCACCATCTTCCATGGCTTTCTCTGGCTCTCCTGTCCCAACAGGGAACCTGAGAATGCAGCCGGTGGTTCCGCCAGCTGACCATAGAGCTGATAAGAGACCAGAATGTCTCCAATCATCTCTATGGCCTAAGAAAACGGAAGCTACGAGCATTTCATGACTTAGATTTCGCCGGATATAAACAGCGCCATTGGGAAATTGGGAAAGCATTTTATCACACCGATCTTGGTGTGGTCAGATGCTTTGAGGGCATAGGAGAGATCTAGGGTCTAATAGACCCCAATTTTTTCAAAAAAGAGTACCTGTCACTACCTACTGCTATCATAGGGGATATTTACATTCCCTGAGATAAAAAAAAAATGATAAAAAAAATGGAAGAAACAGTTTAAAAATAAAATAAAAAAGCAAAATAAATAATAATAAAATAAAAAAAGCACCCCTGTACCCCCCATCTCTCGCGCAAAGGCAAACACAAGCGTCGGTCTGGCGTCATATGTAAACAGCAATTGCACCATGCATGTGAGGTATTACCGCAAAGGTCAGATCGAGGGCAGTGGTAACCTGTAAAGGCTTTTAAAGGCTTTTAAAAATGTATGTAGTTTCTCGCCACTGCGCGTTTGTGCGCAATTTTAAAGCATGTCGTGTTTGGTATACATGTACTCAGCCTAAGATAATCTTTTTTATTCCATCAAACATTTGGGCAATATAGTGTGTTTTAGTGCATTAAAATAAAAAAAAGTGTTTTTTCCAAAACAAATTCGTTTGAAAAATCGTTGCGCAAATACTATGTGGAAAGAAAAAATGCAGCACCCACCATTTTAATCTGTAGGGCCTTTGCTTTAAAAAAATATATAATGTTTGGGGGTTCAATGTAATTTTCTTGCAATTTTTTTTTATTTTTCATGTAAACAAAAAGTGTCAGAAAGGGCTTTGTCTTCAAGTGGTTAGAAGAGTGGGTGATGTGTGACATAAGCTTCTAAATGTTGTGCATAAAATGCCAGGGCAGTTCAAAACCTACCCAAATTACCCCATTTTGGAATATAGACACCCCAAGCTATTTGCTGAGAGGCATGTTGAGTCCATGGAATATTTTATATTTTGACACAAGTTGCGGGAAAAAGACAATTTTTTTATTTTTTTGCACAAAGTTGTCACTAAATGATATATTGCTCAAACATGCCATGGGCATATGTGGAATTACACCCCAAAATACATTCTGTTGCTTCTCCTGAGTACGGAGATACCACATGTGTGAGACTTTTTGGGAGCCCAGCCGCGTACGGGACCCCAAAAACCAAGCACCGCCTTCAGGCTTTTAAGGGTGTACATTTTTGATTTCACTCCTCACTGCCTATCACAGTTTCGGAGGCCATGGAATGCCCAGATGGCACAAAACCCCCCCAACATTTTGGAAAGTAGACACCACAAGCTATTTGCTGAGAGGTATGGTGAGTATTTTGCAGATCTCGCTTTTTGTCACAAAGTTTTGAAAAAAAAAAATATATATATTTTCTTTCTTAATTTTCAAAAACAAATGAGAGCTGAAAAATACTCACCATGCCTCTCAGCAAATAGCTTGGGGTGTCTACTTTCCAAAACGGGGTCATTGGGGGGGGTGCTATCTTGACATTTTATGGCCTTCGAAACTGTGATAGGTAGTGGGGAGTGAAATCAAAAATTTACACCTTTAGAAATTCTGAAGGCGGTGATTGGATTTTGAGGCCCCGTACGCGGCTAGACTCCCAAATAGTTCCACACATGTGGTATCCCCGTACTCAGGAGAAGCAACAGAATGTATTTTGGAATGTAATTTCACATATGCCCATGGCATGTTTGAGCAATATATCATTTAGTGACAACTTTGTGCAAAAAAAAAAAAGTTTGTAATTTTCCCGCAACTTGTGGCAAAATATAAAATATTCCATGGACTCAACACGCCTCTCAGCAAATAGCTTGGGGTGTCTACTTTCCAAAATGGGGTCATTTGGGGGGGGGGCTTTGTGCCATCTTGGCATTTTATGGCCTTCAAAACTGTGATAGGTAGTGAGGAGTGAAATCAAAAATGTATGCCCTTAAAAATCTTGAAGGCAGTACTTGGTTTTCGGGGTCCCGTACGTGGCTATGCTCCCAAAAAGTCCCACACATGTGGTATCCCCGTACTCAGGAGAAGCAGATAAATGTATTTTGGGGTGCAATTCCACATATAACCATGGCATGTGTGAGAAATATATCATTTAGTGACAACTTTTTGTAATTTTTTATTTTTTTGTCATTATTCAATCACTTGGGACAAAAAATTTAATATTCAATGCCTCTCAGCAATTTCCCTGGGGTGTCTACTTTCCAAAATGGGGTAATTTGGAGGGGCTTTGTACTGCCCTGCCATTTTAGCACCTCAAGAAATGAGATAGGCAGTCATAAACTAAAAGCTGTGTAAATTCCAGAAAATGTACCCTAGTTTGTAGACGCTATAACTTTTGCGCAAACCAATAAATATACGCTTATTGACCTTTTTTTACAAAAGACATGTGGCTGAATACATTTTGGCCTAAATGTATGACTAAAATTGAGTTTATTAGATTTTTCTTTTAACAAAAAGTAGAAAATATCATTTTTTTTACAAATTTTTGGTATTTTCCGTTTATATCGCAAACAAATTTAATCGCAGAGGCAATCAAATACCAGCTCTATTTGTGGGGAAAAAAGGACGCAAATTTTGTTTGGGTACAACATTGCATGACCACGCAATTACCAGTTAAAGCAGCTAGTGCAATGCCAAATTGTAAAAAGACCTCTGGTCTTTAAGCTGACAAATGGTCCTGGGCTGAAGTGGTTAATAAGGATGTGGCTCTTTTTGTGAAATTTTGTGTGCGTTGCAAGTCTTGTAGAACCAGGCTACCTGTTACCTCTATTCATTCCTACTCACCTTGACTGGATTTTTTTGTGGATCTCCCTCCATCTCAGGGCAATATTATTATTTGGGTTATTGTTGACAGGTTCAGTGAGGTGTCACATTTCCCTCTTCTCTTCAGGCTCCCCACTGCTCATCAGCCTGATTCACTTTCATCAAAGATATTTTTTAGGTTTTATGGCTTTCCAGTTAATATCACCTCTGATCATGGCACTCAATTTGTTTTGGAAAGCCCTTTGTTAAATTCTTTGTACTTATCTTTCTTTTTCCTTTTCTGAACTCACCAACTAGTCTTTAGAAAATTCGCAGCTGCTTTGACTCTAATAGATAGAATGTGCCTATATTTTACCTTGGGCTAAGTTTGCATATACAAATCAGAGACACTTATTTCTGCTTTCCCTTCAGCATCACAGAAGCCCTATACAGGATCTATGAATGGGTGGCGCTATCAATCATTTGCTAGTTGCCTATTCAGAAATCCTGTGTCATCCTTTAAAGTTGTATTACATCTTCTATAAATGGTGATTCTGGAAGGAAAGGGTAGGCATAATTAAGCTATCTTGATGAGAGCTTCTGGCGGCTCTTTAGCTCTATTAACCCCTACTGCACTGGAAGATTAAAGTTGTAGGGATAGGTTGCGGAGGTTAGGAAAGATGAAAACTTCTCCTAAAACAGGATCAACACAAAGGACACTTCATACTAAATGTAAGTCATATCCCTTGTGCTGATTTTTATGTTTGTGTTTTTAGCTAAACTGGATCAGGCATACAACTTGCAATGAGATCCAATCAATTCAATGATTTATGCTGCTGCAACCAGTGTAGCAGTGGATGATGGTTTAGGATAGGGATGAGATGACCCAAAAGGCCAGACATTTCTGATGTAAGGCCTCCACAGTAAGGCCAAGTTGTAGGTTTATGTAGAAGCTAGAAAAGGTGTTGCAAAGAATAGGAGGAATGCCCAGATGTTTTGCACATGACTGGTCAATGAAGAGACAGGTGAGGTCACAATCCAAGAAGAGAGAGAGACATGGACTAAAAAGAGATTTGAGCAAGTAGAAAGAGTTTATTTCTGTCAGGCCTAAAGAATTAAATACAGAACACCTGTGACTAAAATGTATGAAAAAGTAAAAA
Organism: Rana muscosa; assembly: GCA_029206835.1. Lineage (NCBI taxonomy): Eukaryota > Metazoa > Chordata > Amphibia > Anura > Ranidae > Rana > Rana muscosa. Next base: position 160,950,453 of record CM055123.1, read on the forward strand.
TATATAAATAACTGCAGCTCACCACATATACCCCTGTTCATGTATGTTTCTAAATTATAAGGAAAGGAGAGTTGTGCTTTCCAAAACTCGTAGGTGAAAATGTAAAGACCCTATAATCTTAATCGTTACTCAGTATACTAATAAATTTGCTGTATAAAGTGTGAGATGTGTTTGGCTATGAGACATGAAGTGAAGGGAAATCTCCACAATGGGATGGCAAAAAAACATTTGACAGGGGTTATAACCGTTCCCTACTCTATCCAAAATGAAAACTTCCTTCCTTACATGGAGATGGACGCCACCACTTTTTTTGTTTGCCCTGTCTCTCTAAAATAGCAGATAGCACAGAATATTAAATAATTTAAATAATTATGTTCATAACACCTAGTTCTCCCATTTTGATTGTCAGATTTGAAAATAACATCCATAATTCATCATTACATTTTGCAGTTAGATATACTATACATAATTTTTTCTCTACATTTAGAACTTTATTCATCAGCATATTTTTGTAACATTGAGATGGTCCTATTACCTGCAATAACCCTTCCCCATCTTCTCCCATTTCATCTGTCAGTAGTGACTGACTTCTTTCTGACCAAACTGCCCCATTATTTTGAAGCTTACACTTTCCCCCTGAAAGAGTATTTAACCCATCCTAGTTTAAGTACTCTTCCAATCTTCTCATAAACCTCAACCTCAGCACAGCAGAATTCCCTTCCATCCAGGTGCAAACCATCTTTATTGCATAGGTTGCACCTCAACAAAAAGTTACCCCAGTGCTCTACAAACCAGAATCTTTTTTTCTTTCACTAAGACCTATTTTTGTGTTGCAGATGACACAGGCAATTTTCCACATTTTATAACTGTGGAGAGCACTCCCTTTAAACATATAGCCTAGTTATTTAAATAAACTCAGAATGATTCTCCACTTTCCATGTATTCAATGCATGAAAGCTGGGTTATGTACAGTCCTTAACAGTAATCTATCCACCAAGTCATATACCAAGCCCCTGGCACAAGGGAAATTTGGTTAGGTGACAAATTAGTGACAAATCATTCTATCATCTTTCTGATTATAGAATTCCTTATAACTGTGATCTGTTTAAGTCTTCCTGCATTATCCTTCTTACCACTAGATGGAATGCTCTCCCAGATGTTAGGAGGACCAATAACATCTAAGGTCTGCCTCTTCTAGGTTTACCCCCATATAGTACCTGTTCAGTCAGCTTGGCACATTTGTTTAGGTGCGCATGACCTGAGCACTTAAACAACCTTCCTTTTTCAGCCATTTCTTCTAACTACAGTAACTCAACTTGCTATCTTCTAAGTGCACTCATTAACTGTCTGTTCAGTGAGCAGTAGATTCCTGTCAAGGTTAGCAAATTCTTTCTGTATCGCATTTTGTTCCTTCTGATCTTTATTCAATCTTCTAAAAGGTAGATTTCTTATATCTGCCATAGAAGCACTTATTCTGGAGCTGTTTCTTAATTTATACATACACGTGACTAGGGATGAGCTCAATGTTCAAGTCGAACGCATGTTCGACTCGAACATCGCCTGTTCGTCTGTTCGCCGAATTGCGAACATTATGGGCCGTTCCTGCCAAATTCGTGTGACGCGAATGGCCCACAATGCACTGCGCCATCGCACTGCATTTCCGGCGCTGTGATTGGCCAAGCATGCAATGTAACCCCGCATGCTTGGCCAATCACAGCGCCGGCAGCGAGGAGAGCCATAATTGGCCACAGGCAGGATGCCTGTGGCCAATCATAGCTCAGGGGGGTTTAGTACACGCCCCACACTATAAAAGGCCGCCAGCGCAGCGGCCTCATGCAGTGTGTTCCGGTGTGCAGGGAAAGAGATACATAGGCAGGGAAAGTGTGTTCTATGTTCTATTCGTTTCTCAGGCATCTGCAGGAGTTAGTGGGTGTTGTGTGCCTTCAGCACAGTATACACCTGGATCTACACTTTATTGCTATTCTCTTAGCTAGATAGGCAGGCAGGGAAAGAGATACATAGGCAGGGACAGTGTGTTCTATGTTCTATTCTTTTCTCAGGCATCTGCAGGAGTTAGTGTGTGTTGTGTGCCCCCAGCACAGTATACACCTGTATATATCTGTCATTGCTGTTCTCTAAGCTAGATAGGCAGGCAGGGAAAGAGATACATAGGCAGGGACAGCGTGTTCTATGTTCTATTCTTTTCTCAGGCAGCTGCAGGAGTTAGTGGGTGTTGTGTGCCCCCAGCACAGTATACACCTGTATATAGCCATCATTGCTGTTCTCTAATAAAGGCATCTGCAGGAGTTAGTGGCACAGTATACACCTGTATATACCCGTCATTGCTGTTCTCTAATACAGGCATCTGCAGGAGTTAGTGGCACAGTATACACCTGTATATACCCGTCATTGCTGTTCTCTAATACAGACATCTGCAGGAGTTAGTGGCACAGTATACACCTGTATATAGCCGTCATTGCTGTTCTCTAATACAGGCATCTGCAGGAGTTAGTGGCACAGTATACACCTGTATATACCCGTCATTGCTGTTGTCTAATACAGGCATCTGCAGGAGTTAGTGGCACAGTATACACCTGTATATACCCGTCATTGCTGCTCTCTAATAAAGGCATCTGCTGCAGTTAGTGGGTGTTGTGTGCCTCCAGCACAATATAAACTACCCAATTGCTGGTTTTCCCATCTCCCTGCAGGCGATTACTATGTCTGGAAGGCCAACAAAGAGAGGCAGACCGTCACGAGCCAATAAAAGAGGGCAAGCAGGCTCTTTGTCTGGGGGCAACAGTGCTGGTCGTGGACGCGGTGCATTGTCATCAGCACGTGGCCATGGGACACGCTTGTCCTTATTTTCAGCAGCTGGACGTGTTGAGCCGCATCATGCGGAAGACTTGGTAGAGTGGATGACCAAGCCCTCCTCATCCTCCTCATCCTCCTCATCCTCTCTCACCCAGGCTCAGGGTACTGGCAAAGCAGCTGTCAAAGTGTCCTCTTCCCTGGTATCAATGTCATCATCAGTCACTCCTTCCCTAGACCCACCATGTCCTCCTGAGGAGTCCCCCGAACTGTTTGAGCACAGTGTTGGGTACATGCTCCAGGAGGATGCCCAGCGTTTCGGAGGGTCTGATGATGATACCCAGCTAGAGGAAGGCAGTAGCGTGAGCGCAGAGAGAGGGGATGCTCAAGAAGGACAGAAATCTGGCAGTCATGTTCCAGCAGCTGCAGCATACTGCCAGATTGGCTCCAGTGATGAGGAGGGAGGGGATGATGAGGTCACTGACTCCACGTGGGTGCCTGATAGGAGAGAGGAGGAGGAGGATGAGGAGGAGGCACATCTCCAACGAGGCAGATTGCCCTCCGGGGGCCAGCGTAAGGGCAGCACACCGACTGAATCACACCGCAGAGCTACGCCTGTGCAGGGCGCTGCCTCTGCCCGTTATTCCAAAAGTTCTTTGGTGTGGGCCTTTTTTGAGTCGAATGCATCAGATCGCACCGCTGCTATTTGCAACATATATCTCAAGCGCATCTCGCGTGGCCAAAGCATCAGCTGCTTGGGCACCACTTGCTTGACCAGACATATGTTGACCTGCCATGCAGCTCATTGGCAAGCGTACCTTAAAGACCCACACCAAAGAACAAAGCGGACCTCTCCTTGCTCCTCATCAGCTGGGATCTCCAACCCCACTATGCCTTCAGTCCTCTCTGAAACCTGCACTGAGAGGAATGAACGTGTAGAATTAGGTGTGTCACAGCCAAGTACTTGCGGGCACTCTGCTAGCAGTACACCGACGTCCGATTGTAGCAGGCAAATTTCCCTGCCCCAGCTGCTGGACCGTCGAAAGAAGTTCACTCCCAGCCATCCACATGCCCAGTGGTTGAATGCTAGCTTGGCTAAATTGCTAGCAATTCAACTGCTGCCTTTTCAGTTGGTAGACTCAGCCCCCTTCCGTGAGTTTATGCAATGTGTGGTTCCTCAGTGGCAGGTTCCCAAACGCCACTTTTTCTCACGGAAGGCGATTCCGGCTCTCTACCGGCATGTGGAAGGCAATGTCCATGCCTCGCTGGAGAGGGCGGTCAGTGGTAAGGTGCATATTACCACTGACTTATGGTCCAGCAGGCATGGACAGGGACGTTACCTTTCTTTCACTGCCCATTGGGTCACTCTTTTGGCAGCTGGGAAGGATGCAGGACAAGGTGCAGTAGTGTTGGAGGTTGTTCCGCCGCCACGCCTCCAAAATGCTACTACTGGTTGTGACACACCTCTCTCATCCACCCCCTCCTCTTCTTCCTCCATGGCCTCTTCCTGTGCTTTGTCTCCGGAACCAGCGGTGCTCTGTAGGCGTTCAAGGGGCTACGCAAGTACGCAGGCAAAAAGATGCCATGCCGTGCTTGCGCTGGTGTGTTTGGGGGACAGGAGCCACACTGGGGCAGAGGTTCTGTCTGCTCTGCAGGGGCAGGCCGAGAGGTGGTTGACGCCATGCCAGCTTAAGCCAGGAATGGTGGTTGGCGACAATGGCACCAACCTCCTCTCCGCCCTCCGAAAGGGACAACTGACCCATGTGCCCTGTGTGGCTCATGTCCTTAACCTGGTGGTGCAGCGGTTCTTGGGAAGGTACCCGGGATTACAGGATGTCCTGAGGCAGGCCAGGAAAGTCTGTGTGCATTTCCGCAGATCATATAATGCCAGTGCTCAGCTGGCTGAGCTGCAAAAGGAGTTGAACCTGCCCAAGAACCGCCTTATATGTGACATTCCCACCAGGTGGAACTCAACGTTGGCCATGCTACAGCGGCTGCACACACAGCAGAGGGCCATCAATGAGTACCTGTGCGACTACGGCACCAGGACAGGGTCAGGGGAGCTCAGGTTTTTTTCACCACGTCAGTGGGGCATGATCAGGGATGCATGCACTGTTCTGGCACCATTTGAGGAGGCCACGAGGATGGTGAGCAGTGATAGTGCATGCATCAGTGACACTGTACCTCTTGTCCACCTGTTGGAGCATACGCTGCGTGGAATAATGGATAGTGCACTTGAAGCAGAACAGAGGCAGGAAGAGGAGGACTTCCTTGCCTCTCAAGGCCCCCTTTACCCAGACAGTGTTCCTTGTGTCCCACCCATCACACAGGAAGAGGACGAGGAGGAGGAGGATTGTGTCAGCATGGAGGTGGAGCATGGCACTCAGCATCAACAGCAGCAGTCTTTTAGGGATGATTTACAGTCCCAACAAACCCGTGGACTTGTACGTGGCTGGGAGGAGGTGGCTGTGGATCATGTCGTCCTTAGTGACCCAGAGGACTCCAGACCGAATGCCTCAGCTAACCTACGCTGCATGGCCTCCCTGATCCTGCAAAGTCTGCGGAAGGATCCTCGTATTCTTCGGATCAAGGAGATGGACCATTTCTGGCTGGCCACTCTCCTTGATCCACGGTACAAGGGTAAGGTTACGGACCTTATCTTGCCATCGCAGAGGGAGCAGAGGATCACAGTGTGCGCCTATCCACAGACTCGGTTGATTGACTGACCTTCATAAAGATGAACCAGTCTTGGATCACCACCAGCTACCAAGCACCTGAAGCTGATATAACAGAATAATTTATTTTCAAATGTCACATCCCTTCAAGACTGATGCTGATGCTGAGTGACTGTCCTGTTATGTTGACTGACTATCCTCCTCCTCAATGATCCGATTCTTGATGATAGCTTGGAAGAACTTTTTTGTTTCTGGGTGCCGCCACCAGTGGCTAAGGCCCAATTTTTCAGCCCCTATTTAACAGGGGCATGTAATTACAATTTTTGATGCAATGCTTTGCAGCAGGGCTCATTCCTGCACTCCAACTAGAGTATCTGGGAGAGGTTGCAGTGTCGTTGCACCAGCACCAGTGCCTAAGGCCCAATTTTTCAGCCCCTGTTTAACAGGGGCGTGTAATTACAATTTTTGATGCAATACTTTGCAACAGAGCTCATTGCTGTGCTCCAAGTACAGTATCTGTGAGGGGTTGCAGTGTTGTGGCACCAGTGCCTAAGGCCCAATTTTTCTGCCCCTATTCAACAGGGGCATGTAATTACAATTCTTGATCTAATAATTCACAGTAGGGCCCATTCCTGCACCCACCAAGAGTAACTGTGAGGGACTACAGTGTTGTGGCAACACCACCACCACCACCAAAGGCCTAATTTTTCTGCCCCTCTTCAACAGGGGCATGCAATTACAATTCTTGATCTAATAATTTACAGTAGGGCCCATTCATGCGCCCATCAAGAGTAACTGTGAGGGCTGACAGTGTTGTAGCACCAGCACCACCACCAAAGGCCCAGTTTTTCCTACCACTGTTCAAAAATGGCAGGTAATTACAATTCCTGATATAATAGTTCACAGCAGGGCGTTCCAGTGCCCACTAAGAGTAACTGGGAGGGCTTACAATGTGATGGCAACACCGACACCTAAGGGGCAAATTTCTGCAGAGTATATACGGCAGGCCCCTACTTTCAAACATCCAACTTACAAACGACTCCTACTTGCAAACGGAAGGAGACAACAGGAAGTGAGAGGAAATCTACCCCTAGGAAGGAGTTAATATGGGAAAAAGGTGTCTCCTCTCTACTGATGCTTTATCACCAATCCTTGTTTTAATAAAAAAAAACACTTTTCCAAAAACATTTGTCATTGGGACGGAAAGTGAGGTGAAATGTTCTGAACAGGTGCACAGACAGCAAAACAAATGTTACAGAGGTGATAACCCTTCCCTATGTTTTCCAAAAAGCTTAAAAAAATTTTTTGGGCTGGAGCTACACTTAAACAGTGTACCTGTTCAAAATTACAAACAGATTCTACTTAAGAATAAACCTACAGTTCCTGTCTTGTTTGCACTGCCTGTATACTGCAGTTCAGAGTATATAGGGCCTTTTTTATTTTGGGTGCGGGGTTCCCCTTAAAGCGGTTGTATACCGCAAAACTTTTTTTTTTGGGTCAACCTGCAAGGCAAAGGTATAATGAGCTAGTATGACTAGCATACTAGCTCATTATCAATCACTTACCTTAGATCGAAGCCCCTGCAGCGGTCCTCGGACGCGTCCTCCGTCGAATCCATGATACCCGGAGTGACTTCCGGGTATTGCCGCTCCGGCGCTGTGATTGGCCGGAGCGGCGATGACGTCACTCCCGCACATGCGCGGGGAATGGCACGATCCCCGCGCATGCGCGAATTACCGGCAGTGTACGGCAGGCTCCCATTCAAGAGCCGCCGCGCTCAGTGCGCCTGCGCCGTTATCTACGGCGCGCATGCGCCGTAGATAGCGGTACAGTTTTTTGTGCAAATATCTCCGAGACTGTGTAGGTCTCGGAGATATTACAAGCACCTACAGGTAAGCCTTAATGTAGGCTTACCTGTAGGTGCTTGTACAAAATTTGGGTATACAACCACTTTAATATCCATACAAGACCCAAAGGGGCTGATAATGGGCTGGGGTAGGGGGGGGCTGATGGGGTAGCCATGATATTTTTCTCAAAGATTTTCATCCATATTGCCAGGACAAGACATGACATTAAAGCCGCAAGCAGTTTTAAATGGCTTTTTTTCCTTTAGAAATGTCATTTTGTGCAGGGACAGTACTAAACACTTTACACACCTCCCAGGTACGATATTTAAAGGAATATTTCACTTTTTTTTTTTTCACTTTATGCATCATTAAAATGACTGCTCCCAAAAAAACGTCTGTTTTTGAAACTTTTTTTTGCATTGATATGTGTCCCCTGGGGCAGAACCCAGGTCCCCAAACCCTTTTTAGGACAATGACTTGCATATTAGCCTTTATAATTAGCACTTTTGATTTTGAACATTCGCAATCATTGTATTTAATAGGGTTCTAAAGTTCGCGCAAACTTTGGGTCTGTTCGCAAGTTCTGGTGCGAACCGAACCGGGGGGGTGTTCGGCTCATCCCTACACGTGACATGCTGTGCATTGTGGAAAAAAAAAACTTCAGCCTGACTATCACTCATTATCCCAGTTCCAATGCTTGTACGCTTCTTATAGGAAAAGGAAAATATTGCTTACAGTTTTAAACTGGCACAACTGATATCATGGAGTGGATACACCGATGGGGATTACAGTATTGGAGATTGGAAACATGACAGAAGAAATCAAATTGGACTGTGCGTGTGATATTAAGGATGATAATTGAATGCAATAACTGCATTATAGCATTTTGGATGGAGTGAATTATAGCACTTTACATTGTTTTATACTATTAAAGTGTATATTTGTATTTTAGTAGCGCATTAGTATTTTTTATTGTTGCATCAGTGTATGTAATAGTATGTTAAGTAAAAGTTAACAGTGCACTTAATAGGAAAGTGTTTGTTTAAAATCCCTGGGTTTTTATAGGAAAATTAACATATTACATAAAGGTTTAAGCCCTGGTTCACACTGGTGCGATTTGACATGTCAAATCGCATGTCAAATCGGCGAAATTTGCTGCAAATTGCGGGCAATGGCACCGTCCTAATCGGTGTGACGCCGCATCTGCGGCGCTACACCGATTTCAAAAAGTAGTTTCTATACTACTTTTTGCGATTTCAGCCGCGATTTACATTGACATCTGTGTCAGATGTCACTGTAATCGAGCTGAAATCGGGACTGACAGGCAGGAGTGAAATCGTGCGAGTTCAGCTGAACTCGCACGGCTTCACTCCCGCAGCCCCAGTGTGAACCTGGGCTTAAACATCTTTTGTTTTCAATTCTTGTGTTTTTAGCTCCACTTAGTTAATACTCTTTGTTCACAAGCCACTGTGGCTTGAAGCATTTTGTTTGGAAAGGATCCCAGTAAAGCACCTAAATTAAAATGGAGCATAAGTAGGTACTTAGAATTTGCATAAAGTTTTTATAGTACTCATTTGAAGTACTATCAACTCCTGGGGATTTGTTCGCTTGTAGATAATTGATAACCTTTATAATCTCAGTTGTTGAGAATTGGGTGTTCATTTGTTTAATTACGCTTGAGATAATGCTAGTAGATCAATAGAATTGAAATATTTGTTGTCATATTCGGTAGGGGGTTAAGAAGTTCTCATATAATTTTTCAAATTATAAAACCAGCTACAGTAAATGTGTTTGCAATCTTTAATTGGGTAATACCTTTTTATCATAGGCGTGCGCACCAGGTGTTCCTGGGCACACCCTAATCACCTTGTGCAGTGCAGATTGCCCCTACTGCCCTGGCTCATTCCTGCCCCCCCGCAGCACTCCCGGCTTCCTTCCTCTTCTCTTCCAAAGGCTGCTGCTGCTGGCACACACGGGGAAGTTTTAAAAGGAGTGGGGGAAGGGGCCGGTAAATATATAATTTACTGGCCCCTTCACTTTGTGAATGAACACAGTAAGTGATCGGTACCATGTGTTTGAGCATTGGAGTGCACATCCTAATACAATAGGCTGCACACACCTATGCCCTTTATACTAGGAAATACACTTTTCTTTAAAAAAATATATATATATATTATTCACTTTGAAAATTACCAAAACAACAGCATACAAACCACAACAAAAATATCCATTGGAGTAATTCAGTTTACATTTAAATATTGATAATATGGAATGCTCCTAAATAAGGACTGGGGGTGTGCATTGGTCGGGTGGAGTATAGTGTTTCCCGCGGTGGGTTTCCTAAATAAGGATGTGCCTAGTGTGCCATCCCCCTGTCTAAATATGTTAATGTCCAGGAAGAATACTGTCAATGGATCACTTTGCATTGTAAATCTTAAATTAATTGCATTAGCAGCCAAGTCATAAATTCCTGCAGGACTGTCCTACTGGAGTTCCACACCATGAATATATCATCTATATACCTGTACCAACATGTCCCCCTTGCAACCCCCTGCACCCGGAGGTAGTGGGAGCCATCGAACATGAATACATTTTTAGTAAGAATATGATACAACAGATGAAGGCATTGTAGGGTTTAGCTGACACATCCTTTTCATTCAGGAATTTCTCCACCACAGAAATCTTTCTGGGGGATACTGCAGTATAGAGCCTCAACATCCATAGAGACTAATATACTATCTGATGGTATTATAATATCATGCAATTTATTCAATAGTTACATCGTATCCTGAATGTATGACGGAAGACCAAGTACATACGGTCACAGAAATATGTTAACCAGACGACTTCCTTTTTCTGTTTTGGCTCCTATTCCCAAAATGATCAGATGGCCAGGTGGCCTTACTATATCCTTATGGATTTTTGGTTACGCATAAAAGTATGGAATTCTAGCACGTGGGACCTGTAAGGCCTCATAGATAATAATTCCATTACTATATGCATCTTTTTTTTTTTTTGTCCAGGAAGGATATTATCAATGGATCACTTTGCATGACAAATCTTAAATAAAATGCATTAGCTGCCAATCGAGTCATAAATTCCTACAGGACTGTCCTACTGCAGGGAGAGCAAAACAGATCTCATTGGAGCATGTTCCTAACGAATGGTCTCATGAAGTACAGATGCATTGGTTTAGGTGTCTCAGTGAAAGACATGGAAGTCAAGGAGCCGTGTGTATCTATCATTCAGGTGGGAAGGAACTGGGTTGTTCATTTGCCTTACTTTTTTCATACAGTGGTCAATCTGGACAGATGCTTATGTAGCGGCCTCACCCCTCTCTCCCTTTCTCATACTCGGCTTGTCTTTCTTCGTCTAGGGGTCTCAGTGCTGGGGAGAGGGATGAGATACACCACGGCCCATGTCCTCCATAGCTGAGAGGTAAAGGCCAGAAAGATTGGGCTTTGTGTAGGTGTCCTAGAGTCAAGTCTAGTACTTTGTCCCTGACTCCCTTGCTCCTAGTAACCAGAGTTCCACACAGTGATTAGGTCCAACTCAGTTTTATTCTTCTTGGCGTGCAAACATACAGTTTCTTTTTTGAGTAATAATGGGGATAGATCGAGGCACAATCCTTTCCCTTCTGTTGCTAACCACTGTGGTATCACCAGTGGTGAATAGTCACTCCCACTGACTATGTGAGGTAGAACGTGAATTACCTTCACTAGCACGGCCCCTGTCAGGGGAAGGAAATCCGTCCAAGGGAGAAACCGGAGGTCTCTCTGTCACCAGTGATGCTGCGCCGGACTCTCCAGAGAAGTTCCGCACACCAGTCCTCACAAACTCAGACACGGGCACCCAAGGAGTTAGGGCCCCCTCGGATTCCTCCACCCTCGCGGAACTCAGTCGAAGGTACTGAGCCCCAGGCATCCGCCATAGTACCTCACCCCAGGCTAAAGGTGCCTGAGATGGACTCCATCTCCGCTTCGGCTAGGTCAAGGGCACCTAGGCCTGGAACACTGGAACGCCAGCACCCAAACTGAAGGTGCCTGGGTGCGGCCGAGTCCTCCGACTCCCACTCCGGACTCTCAGCTCTGAACTCTGAACCCCGTGGTAAGGGCGTCCGTCCCTTTTATCCCCTCTCCCTTTGCATCACAGCGGGTTCCCCGCCACGCTGTACCAGCTCCAGGGAAGGACAAAAAGTGAGTTCAGCTCCGGCCCTGGGCAACAGCGCCACCTGTTGACAACAAGGAACCTCACACCACCAGAGTCCTCCAAGAACCAGAAAAAGGTCCCGGATCCCCTAGCAATTAGTGCATCTGGGTTACACTACCACCCAGATGCTTCCCCTAAATTCAAATACCCGCTACACTTGTATAAATTATTCCAGGGTCCGGTGAATCATGGTTTCATCTTTCAGGGTATGAAGCTTGGGTGAATTGCAGTATCATTTCATTCAGTGTCTACACTCCATAATCTGAACTCTGGCAGGTGGCATTCATCTGGCCTCTGGCAAAGCTGAAATGAATAAAAGGCTGGTCTTGGTTGTAGCAAAGCATTGAGAGTCCTCATAAAACTTGTCAATGGCACCAAAAGAGGAAGTAACTATATTATTAAGAGGACTGTATTGCTCTAGCAAATGATGTGCCCAGGACTGCAGTATATCTTATAACAGTTAGCTGATGAAGCCCACCTTGGTAGTCTATTAAGTAGGTACATCATTTCAGTGCAAAGTATAGTTCACAAACATTTTCAAAAGGCCACATTTACTACAGTCTTTAGCAAAACATTATACATTATTAACAATATTCTGGTGTGGGTACTCAGGGGCTCAGAAGGTGATATTATGAAGGTAGGTCTCTCAGCTGGAGCTTCAAAAGTCAATACGGCAGCAAATGCAGATGAAGGTGGAGTCTGTGGTAGACAGACATAGATGACATAGATTTAAGTAGACCCCTAAGTTCGAAACTCCCAGGACAATGGGGAGGCCAAATCAAAATGAGAAATAATATACAGGAATCTAGCCAGCAGCACTACAAAGACACACAAGAGAAGGGTGTCGGGTTACAGGCTGGGTCAATAACAGGTACCTAATCAGGAACAGGGTCATTGTTCGGGAGAAGACAGGGTAGCAAGGTACAGAATCAGTAGCAGAAACATAGTCAGGAGTTCAGGCAAGAGTATGTAGCAAAAATTTTATAAGCAAAATAGGCCAGGGAGAAATCTAGAAGCAGGTTAGATGATAACCAAGTTAATAACAGGGGTCAGATTTAGGATCTCTGGTCAAGAAAAGATGTTTTAAGACCATTGAGCACTAAGTCATGCATGAGCTTAGCTTTTAAATAGCCTGTCTGACACCAATGACTATAGCAAGCATGTGAGCCTGCCTGTGCACACAGTGAAGGGCATGCATGAGAATGCCAGCAGCCATGTGCATGTGTAGTGATAGTTTTTTCAAGACAGAATATTCCCCTCTTATTTAATTTTCTGTTTATCAGTATTTAACATGTTTGAGGGAGAGTAATGCCGCGTACACACGATCGTGATTCACGGCGGTGAAAACACCGCCGTGAATCACGACATGAAATTAAATGAAAAACGAGGGAACGGCATTTTCCCCCACACACGACCGTTTTTCCCGTCATTTTTTTCTTTGTCGAGAAAAACGACCGTCTGTGGGCTCCGCGGCAGTGTCTCCCTATGGGAAAATGATGGAAAAAACGATGAGAAAATTTAGAACATGTTCTAATTTTTCTCGTCGTTTTTCCTGCCGTTTTTCTCAACGAGAAAAACGGCATAAAGCCCACAGACGATCGTTTTTCTCGGCGAAAAAAAAAAAAAAGTAATTTTTCCCGACGGGAAAAATGATCGTGTGTACGCGGCATCAGGCTTTAATTAAACACTTCAGCCCTGGAAGATTTTACCCCCTTCCTGACCAGAGCACTTTTTACAATTTGGCACTACCAATTGTGCGGTCATGCAATGCTGTACCCTAACAAAATTTGTGTCCTTTTTTCCAACAAATAGAGATTTCTTTTGGTGGTATTCGATCACCTCTGCAGTTTTTTTTTTTGCACTATAAACAAAAAAAGAGCAACAATTTTGAATTTTTTTTTTTTACTATTTGCAACAATAAACACCCCCCCCCAAAAAAAAAAATCTTCATCAGTTTAGGCCAATATATATTCTTCTACATATTTTTGGTAAAAAAAATCCCAATAAGCGTATATTGATTGGTTTGCGCAAAAGTTATAGCATCTACAAACTATGGGAAAAATGTATGGCATTTTTATTACTTTTTTTTTTTTTTTTACTAGTAATGGCAGTGATCTGTTATTTTTAGCAGTACTGCGACATTGTGATGGGCAGATCGGACACTTTTGACAAATTTTTGGGACCATTGACATTTATACAGCGATCAGTGCTATAAATATGCACTGATTACTGTGTAAATGTCACTGGTAGGGATGGGGTTAACACTAGGGGAGATCAAGGGGTTAAATGTATGTTCCCTAGATGTGTTCTAACTGTGAGGGAATAGGACTAACTGGGGAGGAGACATATCGTTGTTCCTACTTGGTAGGAACAAACAAACAATATGTCTCCTCTCCCCTGACAGAACAGGGATTTGTGTGTTTACACACACAAATCCCCATGCTGGCTCTCGTGCACACATTCGCACGTGGCTGGTGGCGATCGCACCCGCGGACCACGCGCATCGCGTCCCCCACCTCCGGAGGCGCATGCATCCCCTCTGGCGGCTTTTAAAGGGAACCCGGTACCGATACAGGGTTTTGCGCAGCGGTGTCATTGTGCCGCAGTAAAAGTATGTGAGCAGGTTGGGTATCAGTTAAAGCCTATGCTGCTAGTGACTACATTGTGAAATAGATGTAAACTCTTAATAGGGGACATTTAGTAAGTAAAATACTTGCTTTTTTTGTTTTTAATACTTTGTTGCATCCTAGTGCTGCCTATCTCCCATGGCCTCCTTGCACCCATTTCCTGTCTACATGTACAGTATGTTCCCCAGCAAGACCTGCATTGAATTTCACAGGGCAGGTTTCCTCATGGTGGACAATGCCCACATAATGGGGTTGATTTGCTAAAACTCGAGAGTGCAAAATGTTGCAGCTGTGCATGGTAGCCAGTCAGCTTCTAACTTCAGCTTGTTCAATTAAGCTTTGACAAAAAAAAGAAACTGGTAGCTGATTTGTTTCAGATTTTGTACTCTCCAGTTTCAGTACATCAACCTCAATGTGTGTTGATCCCTTGTAGTTTCCACCATATACTTGTGTGGCAACACAGGAGCATGGTTGGGAGACAGGGACAGGGAGGTGTCATCCTATGACAGAAAGTGCTTGAGCAAGAAACTTCATGGCAGGGATACCAGTTATTAATTTATTAAAAGATGAAGACTGATTAAAAATATTTTTAAAAATGAAAATAACTTGTTAATGCTTTAATGAGATTTTAGCGATTAAAATTACATGTATTTTAAGTGACAAACTTTCCACAGCTATAAAGCTTTATAATTTCCAGTCTCAAAGTTTACAGTTTTAAATCTAGGTAATGAATCCTTAAATAGCTTTCTACTGAAACAAATTGAATTACTGAAAATATCTTGTCTAAATTTCCATATGATAGAGCACTGTTATATTTTGGTACTCACCTGAGAGTAAATGTTTTTGTTGTTGATAGTTATTTTCAAGAGAACATCTGTTCTCTTTCGCTCTTTCTCCCTCTCTCTCTCTATACTGTATATATATATCATTCATAATTCTAAATGTCAAAGAACTATAATTTTTCAAAATCAAACTGTTACAACATTGTCATCCTACCTTAAGTAACAAAGTCCATATCCACAATAGGATATACTGTATGCTGCTGTTGATAGCCTACTAGCCTACTATCAGAGCTATCAGATAACTTTAGTCACTCACCAGTATACTGGTGTCCTGAAAAAAAATAAATTATGAGAATTGTTACAAATAATAGGATTTTTTAATACAGCTTACCTGTAAAATCCTTTTCTTGGGAATACATCACGGGACACAGAGCCTTAATTACTTAATGGGTTATGTAGTCACCACAGGTGATTGGACATTGGCAAACCCAACTAAAATTGAGTTCCTCCCCTATATAACCACTCCGAAATGGAGAGTACCTCAGTGTTGTAGCAAAGCAATAAGTGTCCCACGTTTAGCTCCGAAGAGGGGTGGAAGCTCTGTGTCCCGTGATGTATTCCAAAGAAAAGGATTTTACAGGTAAGCTGTATTAAAAAATCATATTTTCTTGCTCATACATGACGGGACACAGAGCCTTAATTACTTAATGGGATGTCTCATAGCAATGCTTAAATTGAGGGGAGGGAGACACAGATCAGATATAAAGACCGCCATTGGGCCAGAGGATCTATACTGCTGCCTGCAGTACACTACGCCCGAAGGCGGCATCCTCGTACCCTCTCACATCTACCTGGTAGAACTTGGTAAATGTATGGACTGAAGACCAAGTAGCAGCCTTACAGATCTGAGCCATGGAGGCCTGGTGATGCACTGCCCATGAAGCACCAACTGCTCTAGTCGAGTGCGCTTTCAGCTGAAAAGGAGGAATCTTCTTTTCTAAACCATAGGCCTGAATAATGACTTGTCGATTCCAACATGCAATAGTAGACTTTGACGCTGCCTGGTCCTTCCTTGGGCCCTGTGGCAGGATAAACAGACAATCAGTTTTTCGTATCTGAGCCGTAGCTTGCAGATAAACCTTTACCGCTCTTACAACATCTAGAGAGTGTAGACTCTTCCTCAGCAGATTGCAGATCTGGAAAAAAGACGCAAGGACTATATCTTGATTCAGATGAAATCCTGAAACCACCCACCTTAGGTAAAAAAGTCAGGTGAGGACGCAGCACCACCCTGTCATCATGAATAATCATATACGGCTCTTTACACGGAAGAGCCGCCAATTCCGATACCCTCCTTGCTGAGGATATGGCTACAAGAAAAAACAGTTTCTTTGTCAAAAGACTTAAGAAAGCATAATGTAATGGTTCAAAAGGTAGTTTCTGTAAAACAGACAATACCAAATTCAAATCCCATGGGCACACGGGAGACTTATCCGGCGGATTCAAGGGCAGCACTCCCTGAACAAAGGCCCGGATCAGGGAATGAGAGGCAAGCAGTCTTTGAAAGAATACCGACAAGGCCGAGATCTGGCCCTTGATAGTGCTCAAGGCAACCTTAATTTCTAAGCCCAACTGAAGAAAGGCAAGAATCCTATTAATGACATACTTCCTAGGATGCCATCTTCTGGGTTCACACCAGGAAACATATGCCTTCCAGATTCTGTAGTAGATGAGCCTGGAGGCCGGCTTCCTAGCATTAACCAGAGTGGATAGGACTGGGCCTGAGAGCCCACGCTTTCTCAGAATGTGGGTCTCAACAGCCAAACCGTCAAATTTAGACTTTGTAAGGCAGGATGGAATATTGGACCCTGCGACAGAAGGTCCGAGCGTAGTGGGAGAACCCAAGGTCTTCCTTCTGCCATCTTTATGATTTCAGCGTACCAGGGTCTCCTGGGCCAAGCCGGGGGGCGATCAAAATCACCAGATTTCCTTCCTACTTGACTCTCTGAAGGAATCGTGGGAGAAGTGGAACTGGAGGGAACGCATATATCAGAGAATATCGATCTCACGGAATTGTCAGGGCATCTGACCCCTGAGCAAAAGGATCTCTTGTCCTTGACACAAAGTTGTCCAGTTTTGTGTTGAACCTGGAGGCCAACAGATCTACATCTGGGGTACCCCATTTCTGACATATGATTTGAAATATGTCGGGGTGTAGAGACCATTCTCCTGGACTCAGTTGCTGGTGGCTTAGAAAATCCGCCTGCCAATTTTCTTCCCCTGGAATGAAGACTGCAGACAGGCAAGGAACATGCCTTTCTGCCCAAGTCAAAATGTGATTCACCTCTCTCTGAGCATACACTTCTGGTGCCCCCTTGGTGATTTATATAGGCCACTTCTGTGACATTGTCGGACTGTATCCGAACAGGACAGCCCTGCAGTCTGTAAACCCAGACTCTGAGGGCCAGATGGATTGCCCGAATTTCCAGAATGCAATGTAAGAAAGTGGGGGCACTTTTGGTCAAATCTTGTAGCACCACATCCCATGTAATTTGAAATTGGAAAAGAAGGGGGCAATGGGTATACTCAGTACCCTGGGATTTTCAAATACGGTGCTAAATAGAGACTGACAACAAGATCAAATCTTAAAAGGTTTGTTCATTTTATTAACATGAGAAAGACACAAGATATACATAAAATATAAAATAAAATAACCATCCTTGAAAGCGTGTAACTCAAAGATCAAGGTATCCCTCAGAGATCTGGCTCTCCTATAAGTAATTTCAGGATAAGGTTTGATCCACTTGGAAATTTGTTCATCATTTGTTAGTAGGTGCCAGTGTTTTTGTAAAATATGTCGGACTTCTCGATGTTGATTTGAGTATTTGGTTATTAGACGTACTCCCGGGTCAGGTTTAGCTCTCTTGGGGCCATGTAAAAGAGCATTTCTATCCTGTTTTTTAGTTCTTGCATATGCTTTTTTGAGGCTTTTGTTACTGTAGCCTCGTTCTAGGAAGCGTGCTCTGAGTAGTCTAGCCTCAGATTCAAAATCTTGTTGATTGCTGCAATTACGGCAAAGTCTAAGGTATTGCCCGTAAGGCACACTGGCAATTAGAGATTAGAGATTTTGGGTGTGCACTTCCTGCATGAAGCAGGGAATTTCCTGCCGAGGATTTACGGTATAAAGATGTACTAATAGTGCCATCACTGTTGGCACTGATTTTTAGATCAAGGAAAGTCAAATTTGTTTGACTTATTTCAAAGGTAAACTTCAAATTAAAGCTGTTAATCTTAAGGCGGTTTAGGAAGGTGGTGAGGGCATCCCTGGGACCGGTCCATACAAAAATATCATCAATAAATCGTCGCCATAATTTGTTACCAACTATTTTCCCACTTTACATATGTAATAGTGTGGTTTTTCCCTTTTTCAAGATGGCGCGGCTGACTTCAGCAGCACGGAGGGCTTCATCACACACGTCCTCTGACGTGGGACAGGCCACGCCGGTTGGCTGCTTCACTGACGCACGCGCCAGTCCCAATCATTGGTTGACGCGTGCGTCTTACATGGACCTCCTAGCAGACGTCCGCACCACGGCGATGAGGTCAGACACCGCCGCGGTGGGGGTATATGAAGCGCGGTCTGCACCGCTCACTTTCTGCCAGGATTCCTCCCCACATCAAGGGGCTAGTTGCACTCCCTCCAGCTGGACTATGCTGTACGCTTATTCATCTAGGTAAGGCATTGCATGGATGCTTTGTCATTAGACTTTTTGATTCATGTGTTTCTCCAGGACTCATTCTCTTCCATTCTGATTTATATGTTCTGTTTTTGCTTTATAGCTGACAGATATCTTCCAATGCATCTAATCTCCCTTTTGGGTTGATGTGCACTTCCGATGACTCATTCATTTCCCATTCAAACATCTTAGCCTTAGTGCCCCTATGAGCAATATTGATGCTAGACACTTACCGACAATTTATTGGCATATCTATTCTATAAAGGTAAGAGGTTACGATTTTGAGTATTACATAATTGAATGTGTTTGTGCAGCCTCGGTACTTATAACACATTTTACTTACCATTTATAGGTATCCATTTCATGCTACTTAATATACCCTATGGTTGCGTATACTAATAGGTGGGCCACTGGATTTTGCTGTTTGGTAGAGTGGGGCAATGGAATATTGCTGTCTCGTTTGAACTGTGGGGCTCTGAGAGAATCCTTCCTTCCATTTATATTAGATGAGTTTTTATTGCAAACTGGTGAGTGCATATGTATACATATGTATGTTTGGTGTTCAGTATGGGTCCTGATCAACTATGTATGTTTATTTGTTTATGTATTTATATTTTTCCCCATTATCATGTCAATATTGATGCGTTAACTTCTGTGAGTTAATTTAAACAATGCTATATGTTGATGCAACATTAATCCTTAACCATCCTCTGTGCTAACCATATGTATTCTGTGTTTTCAGTATAATTCTGCTACTGTCACAATCACTCCTGAGGAAGCTATTTTAGCGAAACTAGTAGAGTGGCGACCTAGCAAACTGCACCTTGATCTTTGAGTTACACGCTTTCAAGGATGGTTATTTTATTTTATATTTTATGTATATCTTGTGTCTTTCTCATGTTAATAAAATGAACAAACCTTTTAAGATTTGATCTTGTTGTCAGTCTCTATTTAGCACCGTATTTGAAAATCCCAGGGTACTGAGTATACCCATTGCCCCCTTCTTTTCCAATTTCGAATTTCCAGAATGTTGATGGGCAGGAGCCTTTCGGTTCCGGACCACCTCCCCTGGGCAGATGCTTCATCTAGCACTGCCCCCCAGCCTAGAAGGCTGACATCTGTCGTTACTATTTTCCAAGCAGGCGGGGGAGACAGATTTTGGGGGAGCAACCACCAATTGAGGCTCTGGCGAACCTTTGGAGATAAGGTCATTGGAAGGTCCAGGGCCTGAATGTTTTTGTTCCAAGCGGACAGAATGCTGCCCTGCAATGGCCTTGAGTGAAACTGGGCGTAAGGGACAGCCTCGAATGAGGCTACCATCCTTCCTAACAACCTCATGCATAGACGGATGGAAGGTTTGTTTTTGCCCTTATCACTCGGACCAAGTCCCTTTTGGCTTCTGCCTTTGGCTTGGGTTGGAATACCCTGCTTTGGGATGTGTCTATAATAATTTCCAAGTATTCTAGCCTTCTTTGAGGCTGTAAGGAGGACTTTTCCAGATTGAGGCCCCAGCCTAGGTACTCTAAATACTCCACTGTGCTGTGCACATTTAGGTCTAAGTGCGTAGCGGACTGATCTATGAGCAACTGATCATCCAGATAGGCTGTTACTGCTATGCCCCATGCCCTCAACCTTGCCAGGGGTGGGGCCAGTATTTTTGTGAACACTCGTGGGGCAGTAGCCAGACCGAAGGGGAGGGCCACAAACTGAAAGTGGCACTCATCCACCGCAAACCTTAGAAACTTTTGATGAGCGGGGAATATTGGCACATGAAGATATGCATCTCTGATGTCTATTGATGCCAGGAATTCTCCTCACTGCAGGGTGGAGATAACTGAACGGACAGACTCCATGCGAAAAGAGCGAATGTTCAGAAATGTATTCAGGTTTTTCAGATCTATAAAAGGTCTGAGATCTCCGTTTGGTTTTGGAACCGTAAAAAGGTTTGAGTAAAACCCTGAGCCCTGATCTTCTGGGGCTAACTCTATGATTACCCCTTGGGACAACAGGTGTTCCAAGGCCAAAAACAGAGGCCTCCTTTTTTCTGGATCCTTGGCAATTCTTGATCTCAGAAAACGGGGTGGCGGAAGTTCTCTGAATTCCAGCTTGTAGCCTGAGGACACCATGGAGATGACCCACTTGTCCTGAACTTCTTTACGCCAGGCGTTTGCAAATTGCAGCAGCCTTCCCCCCACTCGGGCGAGCAGGGGCACCCCTTCACAGGGAAGTTTTGGGGTTTTGTTTGGAAGATTTTGAGCCCCAAGTCCTTTTCTGCCCTTGGGCTTGGCTCTGGGCCTTTCCCCTAGTATTAGACTGGGGAGGCCGTCGCCACTGCCTGGAAAATTAGGTTTCAGGGGCTGGGGAAAGAGAATGCTTAATAGAAGGGCGTTTACTCTTCTTTTTAACTGGTAACAGAGTAGACTTGCCTCCTGTAATCTTTTGGATATACTTATCCAAATCATCCCCAAACAGGCGTCCTCCACAAAAGGGGAACGCCGCCAAGTATCTCTTGCAAGAAACCTTGGCTTCCCAGTGTTTCAACCAAAGGGACCTGCGCATGTGTACCAGCAGGAGATTCAAGCGGGATGCTTGCTGAACAGAGTCCATAATCGCATCAACCGCAAAACACAGGGCCTTAGGAAGGTCCTCATGAACCTCGATATCCTCTGCAGGGAGGAGGCTAATCATCTGCTTCACTTGTTCCTCGAGGAACTGACGCATTCCAATTACTGCAACCGCAGGTTGCACTACAGCACCGGCCATAGAGGAGGAGGCTTTCAATAAAGATTCCAGTTTTTTATCAGTTGGATCTTTAAAGCCCTGAGCATTGTCTATAGGACAAGTCAGGCTTTTGTTTGCACAAGAAATAGTTGCATCTATAGCAGGTACCCCCCATTTCTTAGTGAAACCTTCCTCCATAGGATAAAGGAGGGAAAACTACTTAGGAGGAGAAAACTGTTTATCTGGGTGAGCCCAGTCATCATACGTCAGTTTATCCAGCAAGGGATGAACTGGGAAGGAGCATGCAGCTTGTGGGGATTTCCGAGATCCCAAGGAGGAAACAGAGGACACAGAAGCTTCAACAGGAGGCAAATTGTAAGTGGCACGCACTATCTCTGCATAATATTGCACCTGCATCTTTAGCGACTGAGAGGAAGAAGGGAACTTCTCTTCATCCTCTGAGACCTCAGACTGCAACTGATCCTCATCTCCAGAAAGGGATTTTCACCCTCAAAAAGCTCATCTGATGAGAGAGCCAAAGCAGATGCAGGGGATCTACCCCGTTTTCTGCCACAGGAGTTTGCGATTACTGTAGTAATCCTTCCCTCCAAGCCATCCAAAGCAACTTTTAGGCCTCATGCCCACGGACGTTTTTACAGCCGCGTTTTTTACAGCTTAAAAACGCCTGTCCATGTTAGTCTATAGCTTCATGCCCACCTAGACGTTTTTGAGCTGCAAACAGCTTAGACGTTTTTAAGCTGTAAAAAAAACCCAGGACCAGTGCGTTCCTCAGCGTCGGAGTTAGGCAGAAAAAAACGCGAGCGTCAAAAAACGCTCAAAAACTCGCAAAAACGCACACTAACGCGCGGTCGCGTTTTTTAGCTCCGACGTTTTTTTTTTCTCTAAAAAATTTACAATAACAAGGACAGGCGTTTTTAAGCTGTAAAAAATGCAGCTGTTAAAAACGTCTGTGGGCATGAAGCCTTAAAGCGTCCTCAGTGACGTATACAGGAGCTGCCATAGGAGAAGCTGCAAAGCCTGACAGGGGCACATGATCATCCTGTGAGGCTGTTACCAGACTGACAGAGGGGGATGGTAAACTGCAGGCAAGCTCAGAATCCTTAGACATAAGCGGGGATTTCTTAGTGCCTTTTTTACTTGCCCTTGTACCTCTTCTGAGAGACATAGTCAAAGCAGAGGTACTATAACAAAAAAGCAATCACTGTTGTGCTATAGTCTTACAATACACAATATTAGCTCACCGCACAACCTGATGCCGAGTAGGAGTCTTAGGTTTGCCTGGTTCAATCAATAGGAATGCTTACAGCCAACAGCTCTGTGTCCATGCCGCTTACAGAAGGCTCTGGCGTGCTGGGCTTTTTAAAACAAGCCTCTTGGCGCCTGCACACAGGTGTGCCGTTCACGCGAACGGGCATGAGCAACCACGGCCCTCCCCCTTCTCATCCTGCCTATGGACAGTCAAAAGCGTGCTCCCAGTTTCTATTGGATTTATCTGTTAGCAGATCATTTGTGAGTTTTAGGAGAGCAGTTTCCGTAGAGTGTTGAGGGCAGAATCGAGACTGAAGGGAATTAAGAAGGTTATTCTCAGTGAGGTGGTAACTCAGTGGGTTGCAGACCAGGCGTTCAAGTAGTTTGAATAAAAAGGAGATCAAGGAGATGGGGCGTAGGTTGTTAAGATTGGTGTGTTCTAGTGAGGGCTTATGTATGGGGGGACTGGTGCATGTTTTAGAGAGTTGGGGAAGATGCCAGAAGAGAGGGAGAGATTGAAGATGTGAGCTAGAGATTGTAGAATAGGGCCAGAGGGTGATTGTAGCATTTGTGAGGGAACAGGGTCCAGGAGGCAGGTGGTTAGGTGGACATTAGTGAAAGGTTTAGCAACCTTGTCTATATTGGGGAGTTCAATGAAGGAAGTAATGATTGTACCTGTGGGCATGGAGTGTTAAGTGGGGAAGGTATCTGTACAGTGGAGATCTCATCATGAATTGTATCAATCTTATGCTTGAAGTGATTGGCAATGTCCTGGGCAGTGACCGAGTTAGTGGGTAGAGGCAGTGGAGGACGAAGTAGAGAGTTAAAGGTAGAGAAGAGATGACGGGGATAATAAGTTGTTAATGAGAGTGATAAAATAGGTCTGCTTGGCAGTGAGGGGGCTGGAAATTTATTTCTGGTGGGAAGATTTACATTGGTTGAAATCTTTCTAAAACGTAGTCTTACGCCACAGGCGCTCAAGAGCTCGGCTATGTTTTTTCAGACTTCTGGTGTCATAAATTTGCCAAGGTTGTAGGGTCGGGGCCTAATTCTGTGTGTAGTGAGGGGGCCAGGTTGTGTCCAGGGAGGATGACAGTGAAGTGTTGTAGACAGAAGTGGTTAAGTTGGGGCAGGACAGGGATGAGATTTTGTCATAGAGGTGGTCAGTGGCAGAGTAGAGAAGGGAAGGGTTCAGGTGGCAAAGATATCTACGGGTAATTGTTAGGCAATTGGAGGGAGAGGAGGTGGAAGAGTAGGAGAGGGTGAAAATAATAAGTTAGTGGTCAGAGAAAAGGAAAGAATTGTTGGAGAGGTTGCACGGAGTGCATAGGTGGGAGAAAACAAGGTCAAGGGTGTTACCGTCAGAGTGAGTAGAAGCATGTATCCATTGTTTCAGGTTAAAGGAGGAGGTTAGACTGAGAATTTTGAAAGTAGCAGGAGTGTTAGTATTAACAGGGATTTTGAAGTTACCGAGAATGATTGTGGGGATTTTAGAACAGAAAAAGTAGGGTAGCTAGGCAGAGCAGTCATCAGGAAAGGCTGATACTGGTCCAGGGGGTCGGTAGATCACAGCTATCCTTAGAGAAACTGGAGAGAAAAGATGAAAGCAATCAGGGATGAGCCGAACACCCCCCTGTTCGGTTCGCACCAGAACCTGCGAACAGACAAAATGTTCGTGTAAACTTTAGAACCCTATTAAATACAATGGACTCAAACGTTCGAAATCTAAAGTGTTAATTATAAAGGCTAATATGCAAGTTATTGTCCTAAAAAGTGTTTGGGGACCTGGGTCCTGCCCCAGGGGACATGTATCAATGCAAAAAGAAGTTTTAAAAACGGCCGTTTTTTCGGGAGCAGTGATTTTAATAATGCTTAAAATGAAAAAATAAAAGTGAAATATTCCTTTAAATTTCGTACCTGGGGGGTGTGTATGATATGCATGTGAAGTGGCGCATGTTTCCCGTGCTTAGAACTGTCCCTGCAAAAAATGTCATTTTTGAAAGAAAAAAATGCATTTAAAACTCACTCGCGGCTATTAATGAATTGTCGGCTCCCCGGAATACATACAAAAGTCATTGATAAAAAAAAAAAAGCGTGGGGGTTCCCCAGAATTCAATTACCAGGCCCTTCAGGTCTGGAATGGATATTAAGGGGAACCCCGCCGCAAATTTAAAAAAAATTGACGTGGGGTTCCCCCAAATATCCATTCCAGGCCCTTCAGATCTGGCATGGATTTTAAGGGGAACTCCACCCCAAATTTAAAAAAAAAATGGCGTGGAGTCCCCCTAAAAATCCATACCAGACCCCTTATCCGAGCACGCAACCTGGCCAGCCGCAGGGGAAAAGGGGGGGACGAGAGAGCGGCCCCCCTCCCTCCTGAACCGTACCAAGCCACATGCCCTCAACATGGGGAGGATGTCCCCATGTTGATGGGGACAAGGGCCTCATCCCCACAACCCTTGCCCGGTGGTTGTGGGGGTCTGCGGGCGGGGGGCTTATCGGAATCTGGAAGACCCCTTTAACAAAGGGGACCCCCAGATCCCGGCCCCCCCTATGTGAATTGGTAAGGGGTACATTGTACCCCTACCATTTCACGAAGAAAGCGTAAAAAAATGTTTAAAAAAACACACAAACACCTTGAAAAAGTCCTTTATTTAAAAAAAAAAACATTCCAGCGGTGAAATCCAGTGTCCCGCGGCGATCCCGATGTCCAGCGCTGTCCTTCATTGGTTGTGCCTGAGCGGACCTGATGGGGAACTCCCTCTCAGTATTTTAAATGTATAGACCCGCCCCTTCTAAAGTTCCCCATCAGGTCCGCTCAGCGGACGAGATGCGGAACATGAGAAGGGGCGGGTCTATACATGTATTACCAAAGTGAGAGCAGTCCCCCATCAGGTCCGCCCCCTCGGTATGTCGGACCCGCCTACGTCATTGGCTTGAGCGGGGAACTTCCTTCACTATGTAAATTTAAATTACACAGTGAAGGAAGTTCCCCGCTCAAGCCAATGACGTAGGCGGGTCCGACATACCGAGGGGGCGGACCTGATGGGGAACTGCTCTCACTGTGGTAATACATGTATAGACCCGCCCCTTCTCATGTTCCGCATCTGGTCCGCTGAGCGGACCTGATGGGGAACTTAGAAGGGGCGGGTCTATACATTTAAAATACTGAGAGGGAGTTCCCCATCAGGTCCGCTCAGGCACAACCAATGAAGGACAGCGCTGGACATCGGGATCGCCGCGGGACACTGGATTTCACCGCTGGAATGTTTTTTTTTTTGTTTTTTTTTAATAAAGGACTTTTTCAAGGTGTTTGTGTGTTTTTTTAAACATTTTTTTACGCTTTCTTCGTGAAATGGTAGGGGTACAATGTACCCCTTACCAATTCACATAGGGGGAGGGCCGGGATCTGGGGGTCCCCTTTGTTAAAGGGGTCTTCCAGATTCCGATAAGCCCCCCGCCCGCAGACCCCCACAACCACCGGGCAAGGGTTGTGGGGATGAGGCCCTTGTCCCCATCAACATGGGGACATCCTCCCCATGTTGAGGGCATGTGGCTTGGTACGGTTCAGGAGGGAGAGGGGGCCGCTCTCTCATCCCCCCCTTTTCCCCTGCGGCCGGCCAGGTTGCGTGCTCGGATAAGGGGTCTGGTATGGATTTTTAGGGGGACTCCACGCCATTTTTTAAAAAAATTTGGGGTGGAGTTCCCCTTAAAATCCATGCCAGATCTGAAGGGCCTGGAATGGATATTTGGGGGAACCCCACATCAATTTTTTTTTTAATTTGCGGCGGGGTTCCCCTTAATATCCATTCCAGACCTGAAGGGCCTGGTAATTGAATTCTGGGGAACCCCCACGCTTTTTTTTTATTTTTTATCAATGACTTTTGTATGTATTGCCGGGAGCCGACAATTTATTAATAGCCGCGAGTGAGTTTTAAATGCATTTTTTTCTTTCAAAAATGACATTTTTTGCAGGGACAGTTCTAAGCACGGGAAACATGCGCCACTTCACATGCATATCATACACACCCCCCAGGTACGAAATTTAAAGGAATATTTCACTTTTATTTTTTCATTTTAAGCATTATTAAAATCACTGCTCCCGAAAAAACGGCCGTTTTTAAAACTTCTTTTTGCATTGATACATGTCCCCTGGGGCAGGACCCGGGTCCCCAAACACTTTTTAGGACAATAACTTGCATATAAGCCTTTATAATTAGCACTTTAGATTTCTCCCATAGATTTTTCGAATTTGCCGCGAACACCCCAATTTGTTCGCTGTTCGGCGAACGGGCGAACAGGCAATGTTCGAGTCGAACATGAGTTCGACTCGAACTCGAAGCTCATCCCTAAAAGCAATGTGCCTCAAATGAGGAGAGTGACAGAGAGGGAGGTCGGTGAAGTACCTTATTGTAATCATTGTAATCAATACCTACTGTCATGAAAGCGCAATTGGGCACACAATATAGCATTTCCTGAGTGCCAGAAACTTTGTTAGACATTGGGTATACAGGTAAATTGTGGATGCTTTAAGGTGCATTCAGTTTGCATTTGAGATCAATTTGAGATACCTCTGAGTTCCTTTACAAGTGCTTCTGACTCAGAGTTACCCTACTTCTGTTGTGCACTGGAAATTTTTCTAAGCTATATCAAAATTCTACAGCCCCATTGACATGTGTGGGGAGAAACACTGCACTGAGTTGAACAGAAGCCATGTATGCATGTATGCAGGCTCTTATTCCAAATATGTGCATTCTATGTACCCCTGTTCTTATTCACTTCAATTTTTAGGGAGGTGTACAACAATAGAAATGAGCACAGATCCTTAAAATCTAAGTCCAGATAATTACACATGCAGTTCACTTACTATAGTGGCTGATATTGTCAATATCTGTATATCAGTATTGAGGCTTAAATTGGTTACAGATTATAAGAAGTGATACAAGCCCTACAATTGAATAAAAGGATCAGCTCAGTTTTACATTTGCTGTATAAAAATAAATAAATATATATAATATATATATATATATATATATATATATATATATATATATATATTAAATCTTTATTGGGTTTTGCACATTACATTGGCACATAGCAAATTAGTTCTGAGGCATGTGCAATCTTATAAAAGAGTAAACAATTGAGGATTGAGCATGAGGGGCGGTGGGGGTATGGGGAAGGGGGGAGGATGGCAAGGAAATCATATTTACCTATATAATAATAATACAACAATGTGTTTCAGGATGAAATGACAACCAAAACCTTAGTACCTTCAGGAGTGGAAGCAATGTTTGGAGTAGTTAATTAGTAATCTCAGAGATTGGCTTAGCTGTAACAGTGGAGGTGGGTGAGAATATTGGTTGTGAGTAGGAAAGAGTCATGGTCGTCAATCAGCTTCAGGGGTTTGTGGTTGTTCTTCAGGGTGGTAGGAAAGCAGAGGGGTCAGACAAGTTGGATAGCTTGAGGTTACCTAGAGAATTTGTAAGATCTCGTTTTAGATACCAGTTCGTATAGAAAAATGGTTGCATGAGTTCCTGTAAATCCTTTTGGGTGAATGTGAGTTACATATATTTGCGCCATCTTGCGAAGAAGCGTGGGGGTTGATCGAAAATTCAATGTAATGGTGTCTAGTCTCTCCAGATAAAAGAGCGATTTTTTTTACTGCCTGTAGGTTGGGCGGTGCTGACTTGATCCAATGCGACATGATAGTCCTGCTGGCAACCAGGAGACATATATGAGTCCATTGGGAGATGTTGAGTGGCCCCTTTGCTGATGATGTGGATAAAGGTGGTCCACAGCCGAGCAGGCATATAAGATGATGTTTTGGTATCCGGATTTTAGTGATCTTGTAGATAAAGGTCAGCACAGTGTTCCGATACGTAGTGATAGGTTGGCATTCCCAGAGACGGTGAAGCAATGTGGGTCATGGTAGGGAGCACCAGGGGCATTGTTCTTGAGTAGGTTCTGTTTTGTTGATGCGAAAAGGGTAGTATGCCCTATGTATAATTTTGAATTGCGTTTCACACCATGTTTCTGAGATAGTGAGTTTGTGTACATGTCTTTATCCCTCAAGGATTTTCTCCGGTAAGTCGTTGTCAACAAATATGTTAGACCATATTTGGAATTGCTTGCTTTGGTATTTTTCTGTTTGATGTGTAATGAGGTGTAAGTAAAGGCTGGAGATGGAGTAGACATCCCTCTGGACTGCAGTATCGATAAAGGACTTTTGAAAGGGATCCGTTTTAGGTCCATACCAGAACCACAGATAGTTGACTAATTGGTAGTAGAAGAAGATATGTGTCGACGGCAAGGAATATTCCTGTGATAGGATTTGGAAAGATTTAAACTCGCCAGGGTTATTAAGGAACATGGGGGTAACTTTAGTAAGACCCTTAGTTCTCCATCAATCAAAGGCTTTATGTATAGTGGATGGGAGAAACATAGGGTTACCTTGGATCGGCAGATGGCATGAAATACTTGAGGGTAGCCCCAGTAATCTTCGCACCTCTCTCCAAGCGATAATTGTATCTTTGATTAGTACACTTGACTTGAGGTGTGGTGGTAGTTTGTTAGGATTCGAGTGGATGATGGCTGAAAGGGCATGTGGATAGGTCGAGGTGCCCTCGAGTGTGGTGTTGGAGTATTTTGATCTTCCAGACAGCCAGTCAAGGCCCTGTCTAAGTAGGCAGGAAAGACACAATTTTTGCAATGTAACACTTGGCTTTTTGTGGGACCATATAAAGGCAGACAGTGCCTTGTGGATTCTTTGTATATCAGAGTGTTTTAATAGAAGAGGTATGGTCTGCATTGGGTAGAGTAGGCGTGCGAACAACACCATTTTAAAAAGGTGACATCTCCCTAAGAGCGAGAGGGGGAGGGTTGCCCAAGCTTCCAGCTCCTTTAAAACTTTGGTTATGAATGGTGGAAAGTTAAGTACATAGAAGGAGGATGGTTCTCGGCCTATATAAATGCCCAGATATGTGATATGTGTTGCTATGGCAAATGGGGATAAGTATCGCCATTTAGCAGACATCCAGGGCTGGAGTGAGAGAACTTCACTTTTGTCAAAGTTAACTCGAAAGCCTGAGCATAAACAAAAGTTCTTAAAGAGCTCTCGGAGTCTGTCGAAGTCTGAGAGGGGGTTGGTGGAGAACAGCAATATGTCGTCTGAAAATAAAGCGGAGCGGAGAATTTGGTTACCCATAGTGATGCCACTAACACCATCAGGTGAGTTAAGTATTCTGGATAAAGGCTCAATAGCGATGTTAAAAAGTAGAGGGGCAAGGGGGCACCCTTGCCAAGTTCCCTTTGTCAAGGGGATCATGTCAGAGATAAAGTCGGGGGTGACCGGGCGCGCAGTTGGGGATTCGAACATTTGTCTTAAAAAACGCATGATTGGGCCCAAAAAAACGAAGTCTGCCATCACTCTGAATAGCCAGGACAAACTAATGTTGTCGAAAGCTTTTTCGGCATGGAGTGACACTATGGCAACGTCATGGTCAGGGTGTGATCTAGCGTACTCCAGTGCCATCAATACCTTACGTATGTTTAGGATGTCTGATTGTCCCGGGACAAAGCCAGATTGGGCTGGGTCTAATAAAGAGGAAAGTAAAGGAGCCAAACGGGATGCAATTAATTTGGATAGGATTTTAACGTCCACATTGATTAGGGAGATTGGGCGGTAGGAGCCTGGGAGTAAGGGATCTTTTCCTTTTTTGGAGATTAATCTGATGTGTGCCTGTGTTCCTGTAGGGAGATAAGGGCCACCGTCCCACATAGCCGAATAGACATGTTTCAGGGTGTCAGGGAGAAAGTCTTTTGTTAATTTATAGAATTCAGCCGTGTAGCCATCTGGGCCTGGGGCTTTGGCAGATGCCAGAGATTTGTTTGACAGTTGGATGTCGTTAATGGTGATGGGAGCATTAAGTGCCTCCAGGTGGGCACCCTGAACCTTAGGTAAATGTATTTTGGCTAGTAGGGCTTTCGGCAGTCGTTTGGTCATTTAGGTCAGTGGAGTATAAAGTTGTGTAGTAGTCTGCAAGCAGTTTACTAATTTTGGTTTGTGAGGTAACTAGGGAGCTGGCTGTATTTTTTAGGGCAGAGATATGGGTAGGTCATCTGGGTCCCGAGCATAGCTTAGCCAGAAGTTTGCCCGCCCTGTTACCAAACCTATGAAAACGTAAAGTAGAGTAGGACGTTTTAGCCATTTCTTGTTGTTCGGCCCATAAGTCGAAATTGCGTTTGGCTTTTCTCCATGAATGTATGTTGTCGGGGGTGCGGTTAAGTGTTAGAAGTTTGTGAGCTGAGCGTAATGCTTAACTAGCTTGCACGTATTGCTGTTTGCCATGTTTTTTAAATTGGGTGGTATAGGAAATGATTTTCCCTCTTAGGAAGGCTTTGCCAGCTTCCCAAAAGAGATTTGGCTCAGTAAGGTGTGCTCCGTTCGTAGATGCATATTCTGCCAATGCTTCATGTAGCATGTGCCGAAAGTCCTCATTGTCAGCTAGGTAGAAAGGAAAGTGCCATATGATATGGGCGGGGGAGAAGAGGGTTGGGCATTGGTCATGCGTATTGCGATGGGGCTGTGATCCGAGATTCTGGCGTCGCTGATTTCCGAGTCACATAGTGTCGGTAGCAATGCGTGAGAAGCAAAAGTAGTCGATACGCAAAAAGGAGTTGTGGGGGGCAAGTAGAAAGTATATTCTCGATCTGTCGGGTGACTTAAATGCCATAAATCTACTAAGCGCATGTCAGCGATGGACTGTGCTAGAAGGGTCGAGGCAGGAATTGGTGGGGTAGAGTTATTTGGCTTACGGGTCAGGTCACCCGTGCGGTCAGCTAGTGTGGACATAACTAAGTTGAAGTCCCCGCCTACTAAGTGCAGAGTCTCAAGGGCATTCAGTGCCCATTTCACCATGTCTTGAAAAAATGAAGTGTCTGGAGAGTTGGGAGCATATATGTTAGTGATATCTACTTCCTTGGTAGCTAGTGTCAGATGTAGTGTCATTTTGTGGCCTGTCAAGTCAGTCCTAACATCTTTGATAGTATGTCTTAGGTTTTTGTGGAGTAATATAGCTATACCAGATTTACGGCCTATTACCGGTGAGTCATAAACAGATTCTACTCGGGTCCGTACCAAACTTTTGGGTTTTGGGGTCCCGGACCCGAACCCGAACAATTGACTGTATGTTCGGGTTCGGGTCCATTGTTCGGCAATATGCATGTAAAGTCACGCATGTTTCCCGTGCTTAGAACTGTCCCTGCACAAAGTGTCATTTCTGAAGGGAAAAAAGTCATTTAAAATTCACTCGCGGCTATTAATGAATTGTCGGCTCCCGGCAATACATAGAAAAGTCATTGTTAAAAAAAAAAAAGCGTGGGGGTTCCCCCAAATTCATTTACCAGGCCCTTCAGGTCTGGAATGGATATTAAGGGGAACCCTGCCGCAAATTTTAAAAAAAATGCGTGCGGTTCCCCCCAAATATCCATACCAGGCCCTTCAGATCTGGTATGGATTTTAAGGGGAACTCCACCCCAAATAAAAAAAAAATGGCGTGGAGTACCCCCAAAAATCCATACCAGACCTTTATCCGAGCACGCAACCTGGCAGAACGCAGGAAAATAGGGGGGACGAGGGAGCAGCGCCCCCTCCCTCCTGAACCGTACCAGGCCACATGCCCTCAACATGGGGACATCCTCCCCATGTTGAGGGCATGTGGCCTGGTACGGTTCAGGAAGGGGGGCTCTCTCGTTCCCCCCTCTTTTCCTGCGGCCTGCCAGGTTGCGTGCTCGGATAAAGGGTCTGGTCTGGATTTTTGGGGGTACTTCACGCCATTTTTAAAAAAAAAATTGGGGTGGAGTTCCCCTTGAAATCCATACCAGATCTAAAGGGCCTGGTATGGATATTTGGGGGAACCGCACGCATTTTTTTAAATTTGCAGCAGGGTTCCCCTTAATATCCATTCCAGACCTGAAGGGCCTGGTAATTGAATTTGGGGGGACCCCCACGCTTTTTTTTTTTTTTTATCAATGACTTTTCTATGTATTGCTGGGAGCCGACAATTCATTAATAGCCGCGATTGAGTTTTAAATTACTTTTTTTCCTTCAGAAATTACACTTTGTGCAGGGACAGTTCTAAGCACTCATAGAAAGGTCATTGATAAAAAAAAAGCTGTCCCTGCACAAAGTGTCATTTCTGAAGGGAAAAAAGTCATTTAAAATTCACTCGCGGCTATTAATGAATTGTCGGCTCCCGGCAATACATAGAAAAGTCATTGTTAAAAAAAGATGGAAGAAAGGAGAAGACATTAATAAAGGAATTTTCAAAAACCGGCTATTGTCATTTTTAACATTTGTTACACTTTCTTTGTGAAATGGTAGGGGTACAATGTACCCCATTACCATTTCACATAGGGGGGCGGGATCTGGGGGTCCCCTTTGTTAAAGGGGTCTTTCAGATTCCGATAAGCCCCCCGCTCGCAGACCCCCACGGGCAAGGGTTGTGGGGATGAGGCCCTTGTCCCCATCAACATGGGGACATCCTCCCCATGTTGAGGGCATGTGGCCTGGTACGGTTCAGGAGGGGGGGCGCTCTCTCGTCCCCCCCTCTTTTCCTGCAGCCTGCCAGGTTGCGTGCTTGGATAAAGGGTCTGGTCTGGATTTCTGGGGGTACGCCACGCCATTTTTTTTTTACATTTGGGGTGGAGTTCCCCTTAAAATGCATACCAGATCTGAAGGGCCTGGTATGGATATTTAGGGGAACTGCACGCATTTTTTTTTAAATTTGCGGCAGGGTTCCCCTTAATATCCATTCCAGACCTGAAGAGCCTGGTAATTGAATTTGGGATCGGGGGGCGGGGGGCTTATCGGAATCTGGAAGACCCCTTTAACAAAGGGGACCCCCAGATCCCAGCCCCCCCTATGTGAAAATGTAATGGGGTACATTGTACCCCTACCATTTCACAAAGAAAGTGTAACAATGTTAAAAATGACAATAGCCGGTTTTTGAAAATTCCTTTATTAATGTCTTCTCCTTTCTTCCATCTTCTTCCTTCTTCTTATTCCATCTTCTTCCATCTTCTTATTTTCTCCATTCGGGTTTCTTCCTCCATCTTGTTCTTCATCTTCATCTTCCTTCTTCCTTCAGTGTTCTCGTCCGCATCTTGCTCCGGCTTCTTCTTCCCTTCTTCTTTCTTTGGCCGCTCCATTTGAATTGGAGGTTCCCGCTGTGTGACGCTTCAGTTCTTCAGTTCTCCTCTGGGTCCGCTGGCACCCGGTGGCCCCGCCCCCCTCTGACACCATGGGGAAAGTCCCCGTTAAATCCATGTGCGTCAGAGGGGGGTGGGGTCACCGGGTGGCAGCGGACCAAGAGGCAAACTGAAGAACTGAAGTGTCACACAGCGGGAACCTCCAATTCAAACGGATCAGCCGAAGAAAGAAGAAGGGAAGAAGAAGCCGGAGCAAGATGCGGACGAGAACACTGAAGGAAGAAGGAAGATGAAGATGAAGAACAAGATGGAGGAAGAAACCCGAATGGAGAAAAGAAGAAGATGGAAGAAGATGGAAGAAAAGAGAAGACATTAATAAAGGAATTTTCAAAAACCGGCTATTGTCATTTTTAACATTTTTGACACTTTCTTCGTGAAATGATAGGGGTACAATGTACCCCATTACCATTTCACATAGGGGGGTCGGGATCTGGGGGTCCCCTTTGTTAAAGGGGTCTTCCAGATTCTGATAAGCCCCCCACCCGCAGACCCCCACAACCACCGGCAAGGGTTGTGGGGACGAGGCCCTTGTCCCCATCAACATGGGGACATCCTCCCCATGTTGAGGGCATGTGGCCTGGTACGGTTCAGGAGGGGGGGCGCTCTCTCGTCCCCCCCTCTTTCCTGCGGCCTGCCAGGTTGCGTGCTTGGATAAAGGGTCTGGTCTGGATTTTTGGGGGTACTCCACGCCATTTTTAAAAAAAAATTGGGGTGGAGTTCCCCTTAAAATCCATACCAGATCTGAAGGGCCTGGTATGGATATTTGGGGGGAACCGCACGCATTTTTTTTAAAATTTGCGGCAGGGTTCCCCTTAATATCCATTCCAGACCTGAAGGGCCTGGTAATTGAATTCGGGGGAACCCCTACGCTTTTTTTTTTTTTTTTTTATCAATGACTTTTCTATGTATTGCCGGGAGCCGACAATTCATTAATAGCCACGAGTGAATTTTAAATGACTTTTTTTCCTTCAGAAATGACACTGTTCTAAGGGACAGTTCTAAGCACGGGAAACAGCGCTAATAGTCCTCAGAAGTTCTGGTCACCATTGACTTCAATGGGGTTCGGGTTCGGGGTAAAGTTCGGTCCCGAACCCGAACTTTTTTCTGAAGTTCGGCCGAACCCGTCGAACCCGAACATCCAGGTGTCCGCTCAACTCTAGTTTCTACCCATAGTATGCGTAGACGTGTTAAATCGTCTGTGGACAAATGCGTCTCTTGGAGCAGCGCCACATCTGTCTGGAGACACTTCAAGTGTCTAAGGATTGACATGCGCTTACTTGGAGAGCGAAGCCCTTTAATGTTCCATGAGACAATCTTTAGGTGATTCCCATCGGTTGAGGAGGCCATGTCTGGTGTGGAGGAATGTATTGACTTTGAAGTTTGCAATCGAGCCTCCCTGCAGGCATTGCATCATCAATCTGAGAGTCACCAAAGAATTGTAGGTTTCCTGAGGGTATAGGTACAAAACAGGTAAGTATGAACATCACATAACTAAAATAATAAAAGAACAACAAAACAGAAGTCAGGTGAAAAAAAACACCCAACGGACGGCGAATACTTCACTTTTTTCCACATGAGGTTTGACCACATCGCCAGTCGCTTGCTCCTCTCCTAGGGAGGAAGTGTGAGCTTCAGGTGGGGGGGGGGAGAAGGGTGGGAGAGGAAAGTAAGTAGATTGGGGATAGCTATTTGGGTAGGGGTTAGGTGGGGATCCAGTCAGAGCTGGGTGGAGGGAAAGGTTCTGGAGAGCTGGAGCTCAGCTCTGTGGTAGGGATGAGCCGAACACCCCCGGGTTCGGTTCGCACCAGAACCCGCGAACGGACCGAAAGTTTGCACGAACGTTAGAACCCTATTAAATACAATGGATGTGAATGTTCGAAATCTAAAGTGCTAATTATAACGACTATTATGCATGTTAATGTCCTAAAAAGGGTTTGGAAACTCGGGTTCTTCACCAGGGGACATGTATCAATGCAAAAAGAAGTTTTAAAAACTGCAGTTTTTCGGGAGCAGTCATTTTAATGATGCATAAAGTGAAAAAAAAAAAGTCAAATATTCCTTTAAATATCGTACCTGGGGGGTGTCTAAAGTATGCCTGTGAAGTGCCACGTGTTTCCCGTGTTTAGAACTGTCCCTGCACAAAATTACATTTCTAAAGGAAAAAAAGCCATTTAAAACTGCTTGCGGCTTTAATGTAATGTCTGGTCCCGGTAATATGGATGAAAATCTTTAAGAAAAATGGCATAGCTACCCCATCACCTCCCCCACTACCCCAGCCCATTACCCCCCTTTGGGTCTTGTATGGATATTAAGGGGAACCCCGCACACAAAATAAAAAAGGCCCTATATACTCTGAACAGCCGTATACAGGCGGTGCATACAAGACAGGGACTGTAGGTTTGTTCTTATGTAGAATCTGTTTGTAATTTTGAACAGGTACATTGTTTAAGTGTAGCTCCAGCCCAAAAATCTATTTTTAAGCTTTTTGGAAAACATAGGGAAGGGTTATCACCCCTGTAACATTTGTTTTGCTGTCTGTTCAGTGTGCACCTGTTCAGAGCAGTTCACCTCACTTTCCGTGCTAATGACAAATGTTTTTTGAGAATTTGGGGTTTTTATTGAAACAAGAATTGGTGATAACGTATGGGGGGTTTAAAAACGCCAGCATTTTGTCATTCCATCTCAGGCTGTGGGATGGAGGTGACCTCACTTTGAACTTCCCTGATTCAGGTAATGTACCTTTGGGAAATGGATGATTTCATGTTTTCTTGATATGTTGCTTGATGATGGCACTCCATATCTTAAGTATGCTTTGCATACTAGCAGTGCAGTGTGCTTTAATTTAGCGCATCTAGTTGCTTTCTATGTGGCGTTTCCTGTATATATATATATATATATATATATATATATATATATATATATTATTATTTTTTTATATGATAACTCATCCAACCAGGCATCAACATTCATGTCTGGAACATAACTCTCTTTGAGAAGTTCATTATATAAAAAGTGTTTGCCTCAATCTTCCTTTTTGTCTATTTCCCATTTATTCATTTATTTTTTAGGATATACCACACTGCTGGACAGATCTATCAGTCACCTTTTCCAGCTATATTATGGAACTTGTCCATTTGGTCGCCTCCGCTTGCCTATTTTTATCTTAAAAGCATCTGAACAGAGTAAATTAGTATACTTCTTTGAGCCCGCTGGCCTTTACATTTTACATACTATATTATGTTTAATCTGTCTGCGATTTTGGAAGCACATTAGTCATTAGGACTTGTCTTCTTTTTGGTTAGGTCTAGAGTTGAGCGGACACCTGGATGTTCGGGTTCGACGGGTTCGGCCGAACTTCGGAAAAAAGTTCGGGTTCGGGACCGAACTTTAACCCGAACCTGAACCCCATTGAAGTCAAAAAAGTAATGGAAAGGGCTAGAGGGCTGCAAATGGCAGCAAAATGTTGTTAAGAGCATGGCAAGTGCTCTGCAAACAAATGTGGATAGGGAAATAACTTAAAATAACATAAAAAAAATAAAATAATAAAAAAATATGCTGGAGGCCCCCTTTTCAGCAGAAGAGGTACAGGAAGTCATTAAGAACTTCAGAAACTCAATGGCACGATGCCACACATATGGTGGGAATGCCCCAGAATACGCCCTTTCTGGAATAAATTATTCAATTTAATGGATAATCTAGTGGGAACATAAAATACTTTGAAATAAAAATGTAGCGGGGTGCTAAATTTAAGGGAAGTGTTTGAGTGGTAAATAGGCTCAAACACCCTAATTCTGTAGGATTCATGGACCATTTTGTCCTCGGGGGACAGTATTGGTGTGCAGTTCCCTGCGGCCTACAGGTGGCGCTGCCATGGTAGGCTAGGGTTGAACCGCTGATACAGTGCTGTGCCTTTTATGTCCCCTCTTGGCAGTAGTACAGCGGGGCGGGGAACCTGCTGTGCATGCCGGGAGAGCATATAAAAGGGGCAGACCTTTGGCCTGGGGGCTGATGTCCAGTGGGGTCCACGCCCAGGTGCCTTCGGCCTGGGTGCATGTGTTCCTGTTCCATCTCGGGTACCTTTAGCCCAGGGTGAGGTACTATCCTGGAGTTCCTGCTGCCCTGGGTATGGAGGCCTAGGTGCAGGAGTAAAGCCTGGAGTCCAGAGCCCTTCGTCTGGAGTCCGCTAAGGGTCGAGGAGTCTTAGGGTGCCGCCTCGTGTAGGGGACCATGTTCCAGGGAAGGGAGGATCATTCTGATGGACCGATGCAGGATTCACGGTGAAGGAAGGGTTTGTTGACTCCCTGGAGAGATGTCTTCCCCTTGATATGGGCTAGGTTCGTAGAAGGAGAAGCTCAAGGTCATCTTGACTGTATCAGAGGCCTTATTCACCCGGCCCGTGGCAGGGGCCTTATACACCCTGGTCTGTGGCAGAGACCAAAGTTCTCCAGGTCCGTGGCAGGGGCCTTGTACAACCGGTCTGTGGCAGAGACCAACCTCAAGGTCTGTGGCAGAGACCGTGCACCTAAAACTGTTTGAGAAACCTAAGCAGTGAAGTGAATGTGCTACGTTTGTGCCTGGACCTCCTCCACACCTTAAGCTGTCCTGTTTCTTTGCTCTAACCTTTTCTATCCGAGTAGAGTTTATTTTGCCATGAGAGAATAAGAGTTGTAATTTCAGCTGGTGTGGACATTGACTTTACTGGGAATTAAAGGACTTGCATCTACCTACAGTAGAGGTGAGAATCATCCTCTGGAGGAGTTTTGACTCCGGCTGTGGACACGGCCCGTCATGTACACCGCTCAACCTCTTTATATAGGAGGGTACGGGCTGGTAGTGCGGTGTGCCTTTCTCCCTCCTGCGAGGAGCCAACAACATAAAGGCAGGTAAGGGGGAAAGGATCTGTGCGCTACAAAAAAATAAAATAAAAATTATAATCTTGACCTAGGACAGGGATATGCAATTAGCGGACCTCCAGCTGTTGCAAAACTACAAGTCCCATCATGCCTCTGCCTTTGGGTGTCATGCTTGCTGCTGTCAGAGTCTCGCTATGCCTCATGGGACTTGTAGTTTGGCAACAGCTGGAGGTCCGCTAATTGCATATCCCTGACCTAGGAGGACGATGTCCATATGGAGTAGGAGGTTGAGGTGGCGGTGGATGTGGCTGTGTAGGTGGAAGCGGCGGTGGAGGAGGACGAGGTAGCCAACACTGGTTCAAAAATACAACAATGGCTGGGTAAGGCCGGTGATGTGTCGTATTCTGTCCCCCGTCAAATAGTGTCCACCCTGTACTGCGCTTGCTCAGTATGTAGGACAAGGGGATTTCGAAAATCTCCCAAGACGAACGGCGCCTGCATGGTGAGTTCAGGTGAAGGCCACACCATCCGTGGTTCAAGCCAAGCCAAGTGAGGCTGTGCCCGAAGCGTGGCGATCGAACTGAGCCCGTGAGGGGCCCTGTTACTATGTGCTACCGTATGTCCACTTGGATGGTGGGGCTTGAACCTGCACTCACTGCGCAGGCGCCGTTCATCTTCGGAGATTTTGTGAATCTCCTTGTCCTCTGTACTGTGCAAGCGCTGCGCCTTCGCAGTATGGGCCGGACACAATCCGATGGCCGGACAGTTTTTGTCACAACACCGGTATACATGTCTATTCTGCACAAGGTACGGACAAGTCCTGTGGGATCCATGCCTGGTTAATTTTAATGAACGTGAGCTTGTCCACATTGGCTCTGGACAGGCGGCTGTGCTTGTCTGTGATAACGCCCCCTGCCGTGCTAAATACACGTTCAGATAATACACTGGCTGCAGGGCAGGCCAGCACCTCCAAGGCATAAAGGGCAAGCTCAGGCCATGTGCCCAATTTGGAGACCCAGAAGTTAAAGGGGGCAGACCCAGTACGTGTAGGCCTGTGGACACATACTGCTCAAACATGTTGGTGAAATGCTGCCTCCTGCTAAGACATTCCTTCTCAGCTGGTGGTGCTGGTTGTTGTGGCGTGCTGACAAAGCTTTTCCACATTTCAGCCATGCTAACCCTGCCTTCTGAGGTGCTGCCGGTGCCCCGGCTACGTTGGCGACCTCTTCCTCCTCCTCTGCCTTCGCCTTGTGCTTCCACCGTACGCCCGCTGTCAGGTGGGAATGCCACCAGCAGCGCGTCTACCAGCGTGCGCTTGTACTCGCGCATCTTACGATCCCGCTCCAGTGAGGGAATTAAGGACAGTACTTGTCCTTGTAACGGGGATCCAGCAGGGTGGCCACCCAGTAATCAGCACCAGTTAAAATGTGGGCAACTCGGCAGTCATTGCGGAAACACTGCAGCATGTAATCGCTCATGTGTGCCAGGCTGCCCAGAGGCAAAGAAAAGCTGTCCTCTGTGGGAGGTGTATCGTCTGTGTCCTCTGTATCCCCCCAGCCATGCACCAGTGATGGCCACGAGCTGGTCTGGGTGCCACCCTGCTGTGAAAATGTCTCCTCCTCCTCCTCCTCCATCTCCTCATCCACCTCGTCATCCTCCAGAACTGTGCCCTTTCTGCCGGACAATTGTGTACCTGGCGTTTGTTGGTGCAGGAACCCACCCTCGTAGCCACTTGTGAAAGACTGCCCTGAAAGCCTTTGAAATGATCCCGCTTCCTCCTCCTCCTCCTCACCCTCCTGTGCCACATCCTCTTCCATCATCGCCCGAAGCGTTTTTTCAAGGAGGCATAGAACTCGGATAGAAACGCTGAGAACGGCGTCATTGGCACTGGACATGTTGGTGGAGTACTCGAAACAGCGCAACAAGGCACACAGGTCTCACATGGAGGCCCAGTTATTGGTGGTGAAGTGGTGCTGTTCCGCAGAGCGACTCACGCGTGATTGCTGCAGCTGAAACTCCACTATCGCCTGCTGCTGCTCGCACAGTCTAGCCAGCATGTGCAAGGTGGAGTTCCACCTTGTGGGCACGTCACATATGAGGCGGTAATCGGGAAGGCCGAAGTTACGCTGCAGCGCTGACAGGCGAGCAGCAGCAGGGTGAGAACGCCGAAAGTGCGCACACACAGCCCGCACTTTCTGCAGCAGCTCTGGCATATTGGGGTAATTTTTAAGGAACCTCTGGACCACCAAGTTCAGCACATGCGCCAGGCAAGGGATGTGCGTCAAACCGGCTAGGCCCAGAGCTGCTAAGAGATTTCGTCCATTATCGCACACCACCAGGCCGGGCTTGAGGCTCACTGACAGCAACCACTCATTTATTGGTCTGTTGTTCCATGTCCCTCCACAACTCCTGCGCGGTGTGGGTTTTTTCCCCCAAACAGGAAAGTTTTAAAACTGCCTGCTGTCGTTTACCCCTGGCTGTGCTGAAGTTGGTGGTGAAGGTGTTACGCTGACCGGATGAGGAGGTGGTAGAGGATGAGGAAGCGGAGTAGGAGGAGTTAGCAACAGGAGGCAAACTGAAGCGCCCTGCAATCCTCGATGGTGGAAGGACATGCGCCAAACTGCTATCTGCCTCAGGCCCAGCCGCCACTGCATTTACCCAGTGTGCTGTTAGGGAGATATAACGTCCCTGACCGTGCTTACTGGTCCACGCATCCGTAGTTAGGTGGACCTTGCCACAGATGGCGTTGCACATTGCACACCTGATTTTGTCCCCCACTTGCTTGTGCAGGGAAGGGATGGCTCGCCTGGAAAAGTAGTGGCGGCTGGGCACGACGTACTGTGGGACAGCCAATGCCATCAGGCTTTTAAAACTCTGCGTCTCCACCAGACGGAATGACAGCATTTCAAAGGCCAGGAGTTTTGAAATGCTGGCATTCAGGGCCAGGGATCGCGGGTGGCTAGGGGGGTACTTCCTCTTCTGCTCCAATGTTTGGGAGATAGAGAGCTGAACGCTTCCATGGGACATTGTGGAGATGGTTGGTGACCCAGGTGGTAGTGTTGCTGGCAGATCCTTTGTTTGCGGGGTGGCAGGTGCCACTGTCACTACAGAGGTGGATGAAGAGACCGAGACTGCAGCAGAAGAGGAAGCAGGAGGAGCCTGAGACCTTTCTTGGTTTTTGAGGTGTCTACTCCACTGCATCTCGTGCTTTGCACTTAGATGCCTGGTCATGCAGGTTGTGCTCAGGTTGAGAACGTTTATGCCTCGCTTCAGGCTCTGATTGCACAGCGTGCAAACCACTCGTGTCTTGTCATCAGCACATTGTGTGAAGAACTGCCACGCTAGGGAACTCCTTGGACCTGGCTTTGGTGTGCTCGGTCCCTTGCTGCATTGGGCAGTAGCAGACATACTGTCTAGGGGACGGACGCTCCGCTTTTGCACCCTGCTCCCTCTTCTGCTGTGATGGTGGCTCTGTGCGACCACCGCCTCTTCCTCCAAACTACACTGGTCACCTGCATAACGTTGATTCCATGTGGGGTCGAGGACCTCATCGTCCTCCACATCATCTTCCACCCAGTCTTCACCCCTGCCCTCCTTGTCTGTCTGCACAATTGCGAAAGCAGCAGCAGTTGGCACCTGTGTTTCGTCATCATCCGAGACGTACTGCGATGGTCCTCCCATGTACTCATCATGAAACATAAGTGGTTGGGCATCGGTGCACTCAATCTCTTCCACTTCTGGGGCAGGGCTAGGTGGATGGCCCTGGGAAACCCTGCTAATAGTGATGAGCCGAACACCCCCGGGTTCGGTTCGCACCAGAACCCGCGAACGGACCGGAAGTTCGAACGAACATTAGAACCCTATTAAATACAATGGATGCGAACGTTCGAATTCTAAAGTGCTAATTATAACAACTATTATGCATGTTATTGTCCTAAAAAGGGTTT
The DNA here is from genome assembly GCA_029206835.1 of Rana muscosa. Classification (NCBI taxonomy): domain Eukaryota; kingdom Metazoa; phylum Chordata; class Amphibia; order Anura; family Ranidae; genus Rana; species Rana muscosa. The sequence continues at coordinate 160,993,202 of CM055123.1, forward strand.
GGGAACCCGGGTTCTGCACCAGGGGACATGTATCAATGCAAAAAGAAGTTTTAAAAACGGTCGTTTTTCGGGAGCAGTCATTTTAATGATGCATAAAGTGAAAAAAAAAAAGTCAAATATTCCTTTAAATATCGTACCTGGGGGGTGTCTAAAGTATGCCTGTGAAGTGCCACGTGTTTCCCGTGTTTAGAACTGTCCCTGCACAAAATGACACTTCTAAAGGAAAAAAAAGCCATTTAAAACTGCTTGCGGCTTTAATGTAATGTCTGGTCCCGGTAATATGGATGAAATTCTTTAAGAAAAATGGCATAGCTACCCCATGACCCCCCCCCCCCCCCCCTACCCCAGCCCATTACCAGCCCCTTTGGGTCTTGTATGGATATTAAGGGGAACCCCGCACATAAAATAAAAAAGGCCCTATATACTCTGAACAGCCGTATACAGGCGGTGCATACAAGACAGGGACTGTAGGTTTGTTCTTATGTAGAATCTGTTTGTAATTTTGAACAGGTACATTGTTGAAGTGTAGCTCCAGCCCAAAAATCTATTTTTAAACTTTTTGGAAAACATAGGTAAGGGTTATCACCCCTGTAACATTTGTTTTGCTGTCTGTGCCCCTGTTCAGAACATTTCACCTCACTTTCCGTCCCAATGACAACTGTTTTTGAAATGTGGTGTTTTTCTTGAAACAAGGATTGCTGATAAAGCATCAGTACAGAGGAGACACCTTTCTCCCATATTTATTCTTACAGGAGAGAATTTTCCTTCCTAGTGGTAGATTTCCTCTCACTTCCTGTTGTCTTCTTGCGTTTGCAAGTAGGAGTCGTTTGTAAGTTGGATGTTTGAAAGTAGGGACCTGCCGTATATACTCTGCAGAAATAGGCCCCTTAGTTGTTGGTGTTGGCACAACACTGTAAGCACTCACAGTTACTCTTGGTTGGTGCTGGAACGCCCTGCTGTCAACTATTATATCAGGAATTTTAATTACATATAATTGTTGAACAGTGGTAGTAAAAATTGGGCCTTTGATGGTGGTGCTGGTGCCACAACACTGTAAGCCCTGACAGTTACTCTTGGTGGGTGCAGCAATGGGCCCTGCTGTGAATTATTAGATCAAGAATTGTAATTACATGCCCCTGTTGAACAGGGGCTGAAAAATTGGGCCTTAGGCACTGGTGGCACAACACTGCAACCCCTCACAGATACTGTACTTGGAGCACAGCAATGAGCCCTGTTGCAAAGTATTGCTTCAAAAATTGTAATGACACGCCCCTGTTAAACAGGGGCTGAAAAATTGGGCCTTAGGCACTGGTGGCACAACACTGCAACTCCTCACAGATACTGTACTTGGAGCACAGCAATGAGCCCTGTTGCAAAGTATTGCTTCAAAAATTGTAATTACACGCCCCTGTTAAACAGGGGCTGAAAAATTGGGCGTTAGGCACTGGTGGCGGCACCCATAAACAAAAATGATCTTCCAAGCTATCATCATCAATCGTATCATTGAGGACTCGGAGGAGGAGGATAGCCAGTCAACATAACAGCACAGGCACTCAGCATCAGCATCAGTCTTGAAGGGATGTGACATTTTAAAATCAATTAGTCTGTTATATCAGCATCAGGTGTGTGGTAGCTGGTGGTGATCCAAGACTGGTTCATCTTGATGAAAGTCAGTCGATCAACCGAGTCGGTGGACAGGCGCACCCTGTGATCCGTGACAAATCCTCCAGCAGCACTGAATGTGCGTTCCGAAAGAACGCTGGATGCAGGACAGGCCAGTAGCTCAATTGCATACTGTGCAAGCTCTGGCCAGTGATCCATCCTCAAGACCCAGTAAGCCAGAGGATTTTCGGTGGGGAAGGTGTCCAAGTCTGACCTTGCCCCTAGATATTCCTGCACCATGTTTATCAGACGCTGGCGATGGTTGCTGGAACCAATCATACTTTGGGGCTGCGGACTAAAGAATTGTCTGAACGCATCGGTCAGACGGCCACCTTCCCCACCGCTCCTTCTTTGACTGGCCGAAGCCTCAGCAACTCGTTGTCCAGGACCAGGAGTTTGCAACCTCCCAGTCTCTGGGAACGCGTTGCACAGACCTTTCTGCAAGGCCTCCCGGAGTTGTCTCATCCTCTGCTCCCTCTGCGACGGTAACATAAGGTCCGCAACCTTACCCTTGTACCGTGGATCAAGGAGAGTGGCCAGCCAGTAATGGTCCCTCTCCTTGATCCGAAGAATACGAGGATCCTTCCGCAGACTTTGCAGGATCAGGGAGGCCATGCAGCGTAGGTTTGCTGAGGCATTCGCTCCGGAGTCCTCTGGGTCACTAAGGACGACATGATCCGCAGCCACCTCCTCCCAGCCACGTACAAGTCCACTGGTTTCTTGGGACTGTAAATCATCCCTAAAAGACTGCTGCTGATGATGCTGAGTGCCAGCCTCCACCTCCATGCTGACACAATCCTCCTCCTCCTCCTCCTCCTCCTCCTCTTCCTGTGCGATGGGTGGGACAGAAGGAACACTGTCTGGGTAAAGGGGGCCTTGAGAGGCAAGGAAGTCCTCCTCTTCCTGCCTCTGTTCTGCCTCAAGTGCCCTGTCCATTATTCCACGCAGCGTGTGCTCCAACAGGTGGACAAGAGGTACAGTGTCACTGATGCATGCACTGTCACTGCTCACCATCCTCGTGGCCTCCTCAAATGGTGCCAGGACAGTGCATGCATCCCTGATCATGCCCCACTGGCGTGGAGAAAAAAAACCAAGCTCCCCTGACCCTGTCCTGGTGCCGTAGTCGCACAGGTACTCATTGATGGCCCTCTGCTGCGTGTGCAGCCGCTGCAGCATGGCCAACGTTGAGTTCCACCTGGTGGGCATGTCACATATAAGGCGGTTCTTGGGCAGGTTCAACTCCTTTTGCAGCTCAGCCAGGCGAGCACTGGCATTATAAGATCTGCGGAAATGCACACAGACTTTCCTGGCCTGCCTCAGGACATCCTGTAAGCCCGGGTACCTGCCCAAGAACCGCTGCACCACCAGGTTAAGGACGTGAGCCACACAGGGCACATGGGTCAGTTGTCCCTGTCGGAGGGCGGAGAGGAGGTTGGTGCCATTGTCGCAAACCACCATTCCTGGCTTAAGCTGGCGTGGCGTCAACCACCTCTCGGCCTGGCCCTGCAGAGCAGACAGGACCTCTGCCCCAGTGTGGCTTCTGTCCCCCAAACACACCAGCGCAAGCACGGCATGGCATCTTTTTGCCTGCGTACTTGCGTAGCCCCGTGAACGGCTACGGAGCACCGCTGGTTCATAGGACAAACCACAGGAAGAGGCCATGGAGGAAGAAGAAGAGGAGGGGGTGGAGGAGAGAGGTGTGTCACAACCAGTAGTAGCATTTTGGAGGCGTGGCGGTGGGACAACCTCCAACACTACTGCACCTTGTCCTGAATCCTTCCCAGCTGCCAAAAGAGTGACCCAATGGGCCGTGAAAGAAAGGTAACGTCCCTGTCCATGCCTGCTGGACCATGAGTCAGCGGTAATATGCACCTTACCGCTGACCGCCCTGTCCAGCGAGGCCAAGACATTGCCTTCCACATGCCGGTAGAGAGCCGGAATAGCCTTCCGTGAGAAAAAGTGGCGTTTGGGAACCTGCCACTGAGGAACCGCACATTGCACAAACTCACGGAAGGGGGCCGAGTCTACCAACTGAAAAGGCAGCAGTTGAAGCGCTAGCAATTTAGCCAAGCTAGCATTCAACCGCTGGGCATGTGGATGGCTGGGAGTGAACTTCTTTCGACGGTCCAGCAGCTGGGGCAGGGAAATTTGCCTGCTAGAATCGGACGTCGGTGTACTGCTAGCAGAGTGGGCGCAAGTACTTGGCTGTGACACACCTAATTCTACACCTTCATTCCTCTCAGTGCATGTTTCAGAGAGGACTGAAGTTATAGTGGGGTTGGAGATCCCAGCTGATGCGGTGCAAGGAGAGGTCCGCTTTGTTCTTTGGTGTGGGTCTTTGAGGTAGGCTTGCCAACGAGCTGCATGGCAGGTCAACATATGTCTGGTCAGGCATGTGGTACCCAAGCGGCTGATGTTTTGGCCACGCGATATACGCTTGAGACATATGTTGCAAACAGCAGCTGTGCGATCTGATGCACTAGCCTCAAAAAAGGCCCACACCAAAGAACTTTTTGAATGACGGGCAGAGGCAGCGCCCTGCACAGGCGGAGCTCTGCGGTGTGATTCCGTCGGTGTACTGCCCTTACGCTGGCCACCAAAGGGCATCCTGCCTCGTTGGAGATGTGCCTCCTCCTCATCCTCCTCCTCCTCCTCTCTCCTATTAGGCACCCACGTGGAGTCATTGACCTCATCATCCCCTCCCTCCTCATCACTGGAGCCAATCTGGCAGTATGCTGCAGCTGCTGGAACATGACTGCCAGATTGGTGTCCTTCTTGAGCATCCCCTCTGTCTGCTCTCACGCTACTGCCTTCCTCTAGCTGGGTTTCATCATCAGACCCTTCGAAACGCTGGGCATCCTCCTGGAGCATGTACCCAACACTGTGCTGAAACAGTTCGGGGGACTCCTCAGGAGGAGGACATGGTGGGTCTAGGGAAGGAGTGACTGATGATTTGTCTGACATTGATACCAGGGAAGACGACGCTTTGGCAGCTGCTTTTCCAGTACCCTGAGCCTGGGTGAGAGAGGATGAGGAGGAGGAGGAGGGCTTGGTCATCCACTCTACCAAGTCTTCGGCATGATGTGGCTCAACATGTCCAGCTGCCGAAAAGAAGGACAAGCGTGTCCCATGGCCATGTGCTGATGACAATGCACCGCGTCCACGACCAGCACTGTTGCCCCCAGACACAGAGCCTGCTTGCCCTCTTTTATTGCCTCCTGACTGTCTGCCTCTCCTTGTTTGCCTTCCAGACATTCTAATAGATGGCCTGCAGGGAGATGGGAAAAAAGCAATAAGGGCTACCTTCAGGTGTCCTTCTCTGTCCCTGGAAACAAGGACTTGCAGAGTGAAAGAAAAAAAACACTCTCCCTACCTACAGTTTTCTGTCCCTAGAAAAAATGTTTTTTTTAATCACAATATAGCACAAGGAAAATTAACTCACTGTCCTTACAGGTCCCTGGAAACAAGGACTTGCAGAGTGAAAGAAAAAAAACACTCTCCCTACCTACAGTTTTCTGTCCCTAGAAAAAATTTTTTTTTTTAATCACAATATAGCAAAAGGACAATTCACTCACTGTCCTTCCAGGTCCCTGGAAACAAGGACTTGCAGAGTGAAAGAAACTGACACTGTCCCTACCTAGAGTTTTCTGTCCCTAGAATAAATGTTTTTTTTAATCACAATATAGCAAAAGGACAATTCACTCACTGTCCTTCCAGGTCCCTGGAAACAAGGACTTGCAGAGTGAAAGAAACTGACACTGTCCCTACCTAGAGTTTTCTGTCCCTAGAATAAATGTTTTTTTTAATCACAATATAGCACAAGGAAAATTAACTCACTGTCCTTACAGGTCCCTGGAAACAAGGACTTGCAGAGTGAAAGAAAAAAAACACTCTCCCTACCTACAGTTTTCTGTCCCTAGAAAAAAATGTTTTTTTTAATCACAATATAGCAAAAGGACAATTCACTCACTGTCCTTCCAGGTCCCTGGAAACAAGGACTTGCAGAGTGAAAGAAACTGACACTGTCCCTACCTAGAGTTTTCTGTCCCTGGAATAAATGTTTTTTTCAGCACAATATAGCACAAGGACAATTAACTCACTGTCCTTACAGGTCCCTGGAAACAAGGACTTGCAGAGTGAAAGAAAAAAAATACTCTCCCTACCTACAGTTTTCTGTCCCTAGAAAAAAATGTTTTTTTTAATCACAATATAGCAAAAGGACAATTCACTCACTGTCCTTCCAGGTCCCTGGAAACAAGGACTTGCAGAGTGAAAGAAACTGACACTGTCCCTACCTAGAGTTTTCTGTCCCTAGAATAAATGTTTTTTTTAATCACAATATAGCAAAAGGACAATTCACTCACTGTCCTTCCAGGTCCCTGGAAACAAGGACTTGCAGAGTGAAAGAAACTGACACTGTCCCTACCTAGAGTTTTCTGTCCCTAGAATAAATGTTTTTTTTAATCACAATATAGCAAAAGGACAATTCACTCACTGTCCTTCCAGGTCCCTGGAAACAAGGACTTGCAGAGTGAAAGAAACTGACACTGTCCCTACCTAGAGTTTTCTGTCCCTAGAATAAATGTTTTTTTTAATCACAATATAGCAAAAGGACAATTCACTCACTGTCCTTCCAGGTCCCTGGAAACAAGGACTTGCAGAGTGAAAGAAACTGACACTGTCCCTACCTAGAGTTTTCTGTCCCTAGAATAAATGTTTTTTTTAATCACAATATAGCACAAGGAAAATTAACTCACTGTCCTTACAGGTCCCTGGAAACAAGGACTTGCAGAGTGAAAGAAAAAAAACACTCTCCCTACCTACAGTTTTCTGTCCCTAGAAAAAAATGTTTTTTTTAATCACAATATAGCAAAAGGACAATTCACTCACTGTCCTTCCAGGTCCCTGGAAACAAGGACTTGCAGAGTGAAAGAAACTGACACTGTCCCTACCTAGAGTTTTCTGTCCCTAGAATAAATGTTTTTTTTAATCACAATATAGCAAAAGGACAATTCACTCACTGTCCTTCCAGGTCCCTGGAAACAAGGACTTGCAGAGTGAAAGAAACTGACACTGTCCCTACCTAGAGTTTTCTGTCCCTAGAATAAATGTTTTTTTTAATCACAATATAGCAAAAGGACAATTCACTCACTGTCCTTCCAGGTCCCTGGAAACAAGGACTTGCAGAGTGAAAGAAACTGACACTGTCCCTACCTAGAGTTTTCTGTCCCTAGAATAAATGTTTTTTTTAATCACAATATAGCAAAAGGACAATTCACTCACTGTCCTTCCAGGTCCCTGGAAACAAGGACTTGCAGAGTGAAAGAAACTGACACTGTCCCTACCTAGAGTTTTCTGTCCCTAGAATAAATGTTTTTTTTAATCACAATATAGCACAAGGAAAATTAACTCACTGTCCTTACAGGTCCCTGGAAACAAGGACTTGCAGAGTGAAAGAAAAAAAACACTCTCCCTACCTACAGTTTTCTGTCCCTAGAAAAAAATGTTTTTTTTAATCACAATATAGCAAAAGGACAATTCACTCACTGTCCTTCCAGGTCCCTGGAAACAAGGACTTGCAGAGTGAAAGAAACTGACACTGTCCCTACCTAGAGTTTTCTGTCCCTAGAATAAATGTTTTTTTTAATCACAATATAGCAAAAGGACAATTCACTCACTGTCCTTCCAGGTCCCTGGAAACAAGGACTTGCAGAGTGAAAGAAACTGACACTGTCCCTACCTAGAGTTTTCTGTCCCTAGAATAAATGTTTTTTTTAATCACAATATAGCACAAGGAAAATTAACTCACTGTCCTTACAGGTCCCTGGAAACAAGGACTTGCAGAGTGAAAGAAAAAAAACACTCTCCCTACCTACAGTTTTCTGTCCCTAGAAAAAAATGTTTTTTTTAATCACAATATAGCAAAAGGACAATTCACTCACTGTCCTTCCAGGTCCCTGGAAACAAGGACTTGCAGAGTGAAAGAAACTGACACTGTCCCTACCTAGAGTTTTCTGTCCCTGGAATAAATGTTTTTTTCAGCACAATATAGCACAAGGACAATTAACTCACTGTCCTTACAGGTCCCTGGAAACAAGGACTTGCAGAGTGAAAGAAAAAAAATACTCTCCCTACCTACAGTTTTCTGTCCCTAGAAAAAAATGTTTTTTTTAATCACAATATAGCAAAAGGACAATTCACTCACTGTCCTTCCAGGTCCCTGGAAACAAGGACTTGCAGAGTGAAAGAAACTGACACTGTCCCTACCTAGAGTTTTCTGTCCCTAGAATAAATGTTTTTTTTAATCACAATATAGCAAAAGGACAATTCACTCACTGTCCTTCCAGGTCCCTGGAAACAAGGACTTGCAGAGTGAAAGAAACTGACACTGTCCCTACCTAGAGTTTTCTGTCCCTAGAATAAATGTTTTTTTTAATCACAATATAGCAAAAGGACAATTCACTCACTGTCCTTCCAGGTCCCTGGAAACAAGGACTTGCAGAGTGAAAGAAACTGACACTGTCCCTACCTAGAGTTTTCTGTCCCTAGAATAAATGTTTTTTTTAATCACAATATAGCAAAAGGACAATTCACTCACTGTCCTTCCAGGTCCCTGGAAACAAGGACTTGCAGAGTGAAAGAAACTGACACTGTCCCTACCTAGAGTTTTCTGTCCCTAGAATAAATGTTTTTTTTTAAGCACACTATAGCAGAAGCACAAAACACACTGACACTCTCCCTACCTATCCTTCTCTTTCCCTAAACTAAAGGAATCCAGGTTAAGCAAGAAAGAAATAACAGTCACTGTCCCTGCCTATGCTACTCTATCCCTGCTCCGGAACACACTACACTAGGCCGCCGTGCTGGCGGCCTTTTATAGTGTGGGGCGTGTACTAAACACCCTCAGCAATAATTGGCCACAGGCATCCTGCCTGTGGCCAATCATTGCTCTCCTCGCTGCCGGCGCTGTGATTGGCCAAGCATGCGGGGTCACAGTGCATGCTTGGCCAATCACAGCGCCTGGATGACACTGCGATGGCGTAGTGCATTGTGGGCCGTTCGCGTCACTCGAATTTGGCGCGAACGGCCCAAATCGTTCGATCTTCGTCGAACGATCGAACAGCCAATGTTCGAGTCGAACGTATGTTCGACTCGAACACGAAGCTCATTCCTACCTGCTAACAGAGTCATCGAAAAGCAGAAGAGACTGCTGCATGATTTGGGGCTCAGACTGCTTGGCTGATTTGCAAGGGGGTGAGGTGAAAGACTGATGGACATGGGTTTCAGGTGCCAACTCTGATCTTTCATCAGAAGAGTGGGTAGGAGAGAATGTGAAGGAACCCGAGGCACTGTCAGCAACCCAATCTACTATCGCCTGTACTTGTCCTGGCCTAAACATTCGTACAGCCTCATTAGGCATGACAAAATACCGCCGCAGGCTCGGTCACCTACTCGCACCTGAGGAAGGTGTTTCACTTGTGCGTGTATCTGGCACAGATCCACCACGTCCTCTCCCTGCAACAGGAGCTCCACCAGCAGCACCACGACCGGGGCCACCATGTCCCTTTGACCTTCTCCTCATATTTTCCAAATTTAGGATCTTGCCCTAAATGGGTGTTTTTGGAAGAGCAGAACACACCCACAGTACGTAACCGCTGAATCGCACAGCTACAGACCTGCAGAAAATGCTATTCAAAAAAAAATTAGTTTTTTTAGTATAGCACAGTAGGAGAAAACTATATAGAAATTGTTTATTTCACACACCTCCACATATGTATAACATACTGCAAAATATTTTTTGTGGCCCTTAATGGCGTTTTTTGGAAGACCACAACACACCCACAGTACGTAACCGCTGAATCGCACAGCTACAGAACTGCAGAAAATGCTATTCAAAAAAAAAATGGTTTTTTTAGTATAGCACAGTAGAAGACAAATATATAGAAATTGTTTATTTCACACGCCTCCACATATGTATAACACACTGCAAAATATTTTTTGTGGCCCTAAATGGCTCTTTTTGCAAGCGTACATTAAAGTGCAATTTTTTTATTTAATTTTTTTTGCCCTAAACTGGTCTTTTTTTGCACGAGCAAAATAAAATGCAAATTTTTTATTTTTTTGGCCCTATGGGTCTTTTGGAAAAGAGCACAATAAAGTGCCTTTTTTTCCCCCTAAATGGATCTTTTTCAAAGAGCAGAATACACCCACAGCATGGAAACGGTGTATCTCTCAACGTAATATATGCAGTGCTGGTGCACTGAGCTTGCAGATAAAAGGTAGATTTTCTCTGACACTGGGCTCATGGCAGTGTAAAAAGACTGCACTGCAACACAAACAGCTAAACCTATGCAGATCGCTGAGTTATATCTCTGAATCTGGACTCCTATTCCTATATAATATATCTCTCTCCCTGAAAGCACCAACAGGAACCTGGCCCTACACTACACTGTCTCTCTATCTTTTCCCTCAGATTCCAGAATCAGGACTAACTCATGTATTTTTCTATCTCTCCCTGAAAGCAGCAGCAGCAGACAAGATTCTCTCCCTATCTATTCTGAAGCAGAGTGACGTGTGTGCTGTGTGCCTCTAGCTTATATAGAAGCTGGGTCACATGTTGCACTGACCAATCACAGCCATGCCATTAGTAGGCATGGCTATGATGGCTTCTAAGGGCACACCAGCTAATCAAAAGGTGATTGGCTGGCCCCTGAAGCATTTCTAACTGCGTAATTAGATTGCCGAACCCGAACCCGGACTTTTGCGCAAAGTCCGGGTTCGGGTTCGGGTTCAGGAAAAAGCTAAAGTTCGGTACGGACCCGAACTTTACAGTTCGGGTTCGCTCAACACTAGTTAGGTCTTTTCTGCCCTCTACAGCTGAACTTAGCCTCTTGCACGGTCCTGCAGTTGTGATCAATTATCCACATCATGTGTGGAGGTCGCGTGTGTGATCTTTCCTGCCTGGGTTGAACAGAGGCTGGGCTCTATACCTGGTAACTATGATGTAAATTTCAGGAATTATAAATATGTGAACATGTAATTATATGTATGACATTTCCTGTTTTTTTGTTCTTTTTTGATTCTTTGCTAGAGCTGGATACATAATTAAGGTGGTTATAGTATACTTCCCTGAAGAAGTCACACCCGGCGAAATATATAGGGATACAACATCATACTTGACACCCCGCCATACTCTTCTTGGGTAAACCAGCAACCCAGAAAGAACCTCTATGTGTTCAGGCTTTGTTTTTATCAATTTCTTTTTTCATAATATGTGTATAATATCTATGTGATATTTTAATAAAAAGTGTATAAATTGAATGTTCATTATGTAATATTTTCTACAAAGCACCGCGATAGTCCCACTTTTTCTCGTTTTTTGGTGATAAAGCATCAGTGGAGAGGAGACACTTTTTTTCCCATATTAACTCTTACAGGAGAGAATTTGCCTTCCTAGGGGTAGATTTCCTCTCACTTCCTGTTGTCTCCTTCCGTTTGCAAGTAGGAGTCATTTGTAAGTTGGATGTTTAAAAGTAGGGGCCTGCCCTATATACTCTGCTGAAATTTGCCCCTTACATGTTGGTGTTGCCACAACACTGTAAGCCCTCACAGTTACTCTTGGTGGGCGCATGAATGGGCCCTGCTGTGAATTATTAGATCAAGAATTGTAATTGCATGCCCCTGTTGAACAGGGGCTGAAAAATTGGGCCTTTGGTGGTGGTGGTGTTGACACAACACTGTAAGCCCTCACAGTTACTCTTGGTGGGCGCATGAATGGGCCCTGCTGTGAATTATTAGATCAAGAATTGTAATTGCATGCCCCTGTTGAACAGGGGCTGAAAAATTGGGCCTTTGGTGGTGATAGTAGTGGTGTTGACACAACACTGTAAGCCCTCACAGTTACTCTTGGTGGGCGCAGGAATGGGCCCTGCTGTGAATTATTAGATCAAGAATTGTAATTACATGCCCCTGTTAAACAGGGGCAGAAAAATTGGGCCTTAGGCACTGGTGCCACAACACTGCAACCCCTCACAAATACTGTACTTGGAGCACAGCAATGAGCCCTGTTGCAAAGTATTGCATCAAAAATTATAATTACACGCCCCTGTTAAACAGGGGCTGAAAAATTGGGCCTTAGGCACTGGTGCTGGTGCCATGACACTGCAACCTCTCCCAGATACTCTAGTTGGAGTGCAGGAATGAGCCCTGCTGCAAAGCATTGCATAAAAAACTGCAATTACATGCCCGTTAAACAGGGGCTGACAAATTGGGCCTTAGGCACTGGTGCTGGTGCCACGACACTGCAACCTCTCCCAGATACTCTAGTTGGAGTGCAGGAATGAGCCCTGCTGCAAAGCATTGCATAAAAAATTGTAATTGCATGCCCCTGTTAAACAGGGGCTGAAAAATTGGGCCTTAGCCACTGGTGGCGGCACCCAGAAACAAAAATGTTCTTCCAAGCTATCATCATCAATCGGATCATTGAGGAGGAGGAGGATAGTAAGTCGACATAACAGGACAGTCACTCAGCCTCAGCATCAGTCTTGCAGGGATGTGACATTTGAAAATAAATTAGTCTGTTATATCAGCTTCAGGTGTTTGGTAGCTGGTGGTGATCCAAGACTGGTCCATCTTTATGAAGGTCAGTCGATCAACCGAGTCGGTGGACAGGCGCACCCTGTGATCCGTGACAAATCCTCCAGCAGCACTGAATGTGCGTTCTGAAAGAACGCTGGATGCAGGACAGGCCAGTAGCTCAATTGCATACTGTGCAAGCTCTGGCCAGTGATCCATCCTCAAGACCCAGTAAGCCAGAGGATTTTCGGTGGGGAAGGTGTCCAAGTCTGACCTTGCCCCTAGGTATTCCTGCACCATGTATATCAGACGCTGGCGATGGTTGCTGGAACCGATCATACCTTGGGGCTGCGGACTAAAGAATTGTCTGAACGCATCGGTCAGACGGCCACCTTCCCCACCGCTCCTTCTTTGACTGACCGAAGCCTCAGCAACTCGTTGTCTAGGACCAGGAGTTTGTAACCTCCCAGTCTCTGGGAACGCGTTGCACAGACCTTTCTGCAAGGCCTCCTGGAGTTTTCTCATCCTCTGCTCCCTCTGCGACGGTAAGATAAGGTCCGCAACCTTACTCTTGTACTGTGGATCAAGGAGAGTGGCCAGCCAGTAATGGTCCCTCTCCTTGATCCGAAGAATACGAGGATCCTTCCGCAGCCTTTGCAGGATCAGGGAGGCCATGCAGCGTAGGTTAGCTGAGGCATTCGGTCCGGAGTCCTCTGGGTCACTGAGGACGACATGATCCGCAGCCACCTCCTCCCAGCCACGTACAAGTCCACGGGTTTCTTGGGACTGTAAATCATCCCTAAAAGACTGCTGCTGATGATGCTGAGTGCCAGGCTCCACCTCCATGCTGACACAATCCTCCTCCTCCTCCTCCTCTTCCTGTGCGATGGGTGGGACAAAAGGAACACTGTCTGGGTAAAGGGGGCCTTGAGAGGCAAGGAAGTCCTCCTCTTCCTGCCTCTGTTCTGCCTCAAGTGCCCTGTCCATTATTCCACACAGCGTATGTTCCAACAGGTGGACAAGAGGTACAGTGTCACTGATGCATGCACTGTCACTGCTCACCATCCTCGTGGCCCCCTCAAATGGTGCCAGGACAGTGCATGCATCTCTGATCATGCCCCACTGGCGTGGTGAAAAAACCCGAGCTCCCCTGACCCTGTCCTGGTGCCGTAGTCGCACAGGTACTCATTGATGGCCCTCTGCTGCGTGTGCAGCCGCTGCAACATGGCCAATGTTGTGTTCCACCTGGTGGGCATGTCACATATAAGGCGGTTCTTGGGCAGGTTCAACTCCTTTTGCAGCTCAGCCAGGCGAGCACTGGCATTATAAGATCTGCGGAAATGCACACAGACTTTCCTGGCCTGCCTCAGGACATCCTGTAAGCCTGGGTACCTGCCCAAGAACCGCTGCACCACCAGGTTAAGGACGTGAGCCACACAGGGCACATGGGTCAGTTGTCCCTGTCGGAGGGCGGAGAGGAGGTTGGTGCCATTGTCGCAAACCACCATTCCTGGCTTAAGCTGGCGTGGTGTCAACCACCTCTCGGCCTGCCCCTGCAGAGCAGACAGAACCTCTGCCCCAGTGTGGCTCCTGTCCCCCAAACACACCAGCGCAAGCACGGCATGGCATCTTTTTGCCTGCGTACTTGCGTAGCCCCTTGAACGCCTACGGAGCACCGCTGGTTCCAAGGACAAAGCACAAGAAGAGGCCGTGGAGGAAGAAGAAGAGGAGGGGGTGGAGGAGAGAGGTGTGTCACAACCAGTAGTAGCATTTTGGAGGCATGGCGGCGGAACAACCTCCAACACTACTGCACCTTGTCCTTCATCCTTCCCAGCTGCCAAAAGAGTGACCCAATGGGCCATGAAAGAAAGGTAACGTCCCTGTCCATGCCTGCTGGACCATGAGTCAGCGGTAATATGCACCTTACCGCTGACCGCCCTGTCCAGCGAGGCCAAGACATTGCCTTCCACATGCCGGTAGAAAGCCGCAATCGCCTTCCGTGAGAAAAAGTGGCGTTTGGGAACCTGCCACTGAGGAACCGCACATTGCACAAACTCACGGAAGGGGCCGAGTCTACCAACTGAAAAGGCAGCAGTTGAAGCGCTAGCAATTTAGCCAAGCTAGCATTCAACCGCTGGGCATGTGGATGGCTGGGAGTGAACTTCTTTTGACGGTCCAGCAGCTGGGGCAGGGAAATTTGCCTGCTAGAATCGGACGTAGGTGTACTGCTAGCAGAGTGCCCGCAAGTACTTGGCTGTGACACACCTAATTCTACACCTTCATTCCTCTCAGTGCAGGTTTCAGAGAGGACTGAAGGTATAGTGGGGTTGGAGATCCCAGCTGATGCGGTGCAAGGAGAGGTCCGCTTTGTTCTTTGGTGTGGATCTTTAAGGTAGGCTTGCCAACGAGCTGCAGGGCAGGTCAACATATGTCTGGTCAAGCATGTGGTGCCCAAGCGGCTGATGTTTTGGCCACGCGATATACGCTTGAGACATATGTTGCAAACAGCAGCTGTGCGATCTGATGCACTCGACTCAAAAAAGGCCCACACCAAAGAACTTTTTGAATAACGGGCAGAGGCAGCGCCCTGCACAGGCGGAGCTCTGCGGTGTGATTCCGTCTGTGTGCTGCCCTTACGCTGGCCCCCCAAGGGCATCCTGCCTCGTTGGAGATGTGCCTCCTCCTCATCTTCCTCCTCCTCCTCTCTCCTATTAGGCACCCACGTGGAGTCAGTGACCTCATCATCCCCTCCCTCCTCATCACTGGAGCCAATCTGGCAGTATGCTGCAGCTGCTGGAACATGACTGCCAGATTGGTGTCCTTCTTGAGCATCCCCTCTCTCTCATCTCACGCTACTGCCTTCCTCTAGCTGGGTATCATCATCAGACCCTTCGAAATGCTGGGCATCCTCCTGGATCATGTACCCAACACTGTGCTCAAACAGTTCGGGGGACTCCTCAGGAGGACATGGTGGGTCTAGGGAAGGCGTGACTGATGATGACATTGATACCAGGGATGAGGACGCTTTGGCAGCTGCTTTGCCAATACCCTGAGCCTGGGTGAGAGAGGATGAGGGGGATGAGGAGGGCTTGGTCATCCACTCTACCTAGTCTTCGGCATGATGCGGCTCAACACGTCCAGCTGCCGAAAAGAAGGACAAGCGTGTCCCATGGCCACGTGCTGATGGTGATGCACCGCGTCCACGACCAGCACTGTTGTCTCTAGACACAGAGCCTGCTTGCCCTTTTTTATTGGCTCTTGACTGTCTGCCTCTCATTGTTTGCCTTCCAGACATTCTAATGGCCTGCAGGGAGATGGGAAAACCAGCAATAAGGCCTAGCTTCAGGAGTATATTTTGCAGGAATCACACTACACCTGCTGTAAGTGCTGCAAATGCCTGTTGGTGTAACACACTAGGAAAACACAGCAATACGGCCTAGCTTCAGGAGTATATTTTGCAGGAATCACACTATGCCTGCTGTAAGTGCTGCAAATGCCTGGTAGTGTAACACACCAGGAAAACACAGCAATATGGGCTAGCTTCAGGTGTTTAATGTGCAGGAGGCACACTACGTCCGCTGTAAGTGCTGCAAATGCCTGGTAGTGTAACACACCAGGAAAACACAGCAATACGGGCTAGCTTCAGGTGTATAATGTGCAGGAGGCACACTACGTCTGCTGTAAGTGCTGCAAATGCCTGGTAGTGTAACACACCAGGAAAACACAGCAATACGGGCTAGCTTCAGGTGTATAATGTGCAGGAGGCTTAGCAACAATGACACTGACACTGTCCCCTGCCTATCCTTCTCTCTCCCTGCACACAAGGTTTAGCAAAGAATATGACACTGACACTCTCCCTGCCTATCCTTCTCTCTCCCTACACACAAGGTTTAGCAAAGAATATGACACTGACACTCTCCCTGCCTATCCTTCTCTGTCCCTACACACAAGGTTTAGCAAAGAATAGATATGACACTGTCCCTGCCTATCCTTCTCTTTCCCTGCTCAGGAACACACTACACGAGGCCGCCGCGCTGGCGGCCTTTTATAGTGTGGAGCGTGTACTAAACCCCCTTAGCTATAATTGGCCACAGGCATCCTGCCTGTGGCCAATCATTGCTCTCCTCGCTGCCGGCGCTGTGATTGGCCAAGCATGCAGGGTCACAGTGCATGCTTGGCCAATCACAGCGCCGGGATTGCACTGCGATGGCGCAGTGTATTGTGGGCCGTTCGCGTCACTCGAATTTGGCGCGAACGGCCCAAATCGTTTGTTGTTCACCGAACGAGCGAACAGCCGATGGTTGAGTCGAACGTATGTTCGACTCGAACACCGAGTTCATCCCTACTCTGTGGTCGACTTTAGAGAGGGAGCAAAGGAGTTGGCTCGCTGCAGGTACTTTAAAGGTAACCATAGGTGCGGGTATGAGTTTGCCTATGTGGTAAAAGAAAGGTCTACCTAGCACTTAAATACAGGTAGTGCAGCGGGTTAGCCCAGTGGTTGCAACAGAGAGTTAAGAAAAAAGAGACAGAGGTGTGGGAGAAAAAAGAAAGGGGGTAATACTATCCGTCTCCTATATTGAGCCGCAGATAGGTAGTCTCTGAAGCATTTCAGCGATTTCCAAAGCGATCATCCTGGTGGGTCAACCGACTGCGTTTGTATGGCGGATTAGTTGGGCTGCGTTGTTGTTTGTGGGGTGCAGAGGGAGAAGTAGCCGGTGTCAAGGAGGAACCTTCTGCAGAGTTGATATGTTCCATTTCTTTTCCTGAGGCATTAAGATATTGTTCCGCTTCCTCCGGTGAGGTAAAAGTGAGGTGTTCTCCTGCGTGCGTTTGGATAAGTAGGATCACCGGGTAGGCCAGGGAGAGTCTCACTTGGTTGTTATTTAACGTTGAGCAGATTGGGGAGAATGCCTTATGTTGTTTCATCACTTCCATCAAGTAGTCTGCAATGAGCAGCAGTTTTGCGCCATCAATAGACATGGAACGTGTATGGTGAAATTTCTGCATAATGGCATTTTTGTCGGCATAGTTGAGACATTTGATGATGACATGTCGAGGTTTGGCGCGACTTTCTGTGTACTGCCCAATGCGATGGGCGCGTTCAATAGTGCAGGGTATGTGAAGCACCAGTTGCTCAGGAATGATTTTAGCGCAGATATTTGTAAGCTGGGTGTTTGGGTATTGATTCTGGCAGTCCAATTATGTGCAAATTGTTTCTCCTCGAGCGATTTTCCAAATTGTCAAATTTGTCCCTATTTTCAGTAGTAATGCGTGCTAGCACTGCAGAGTTAGCAGTGGCATCATCCTCCAGTGCAGATATTCTGTCCTCCACATGAGCGATCCTCTGGGCCTGGGCTTGCACTTCCAGGTGGAGCTGCTCTAGCCCCCTGTGAACAGCAGCGTCTACAGTGGCAGTCAGTGTGGGGCCCAGCAGGGTGACTACCGCTTGTGCTATGCCTGATGGAGATGCAGGATCTGTGGCCGTTGCTCCCAGCAATGTGGGAGACTGCAATGCTTCTGCAGGGCATGGTGCATCCACCATTTTGGCTTCACCTGCCGCCACGTCTCATGCGGGGGTACCATGGAGCACACCGCTCGAGCATACAATCGCTCCATAAATCGGTCCATGTGATGCCTAGGTGTAGTGGGGATCGATGGGGGTCTCCCCGATGCCCTGGCTGGCTTATTTAGCGGGATTCATGAGGAGTGTGGCAGGAGCGATGTATAGCTAGCTCTGCCTCATGTGATGCCGGAACCGGAAGTGAAAATATATTTTTAATAGGTAGGGAATTCTTGATGCATATATTATATTTGTCAGCATATTTATGTTCTTAGATGCATCATAAATTATGGTATTTTAAATAGCAACTGATAATTACAGCAGCACAGTAGCTTGGTGGCACTTCTGCCCTGTGCTTGTATGGATTTATTTCAGGTACTTGTGTTTCTTCCCACACTCCAAAGAGATACTGGTTAAAAGACCTGGGTAAGCATGCAAGTGAGATATGGACCTTTGATTGTAAGCTGGGTCTGGTGTAAATATAAAGCCATGCTATATTCATGCCTGTAATAAATACAAAAATAATATTGATATACTTGATGGCAATACTATTTTGCATTGTCTACCACTTATGGAAATACAGGGATTGATTTACTAAAACTGGAGATTGCTAAATCTGCTGCTGCTCTGCATAGAAACCAATCAGCTTCCAGGTTTTTTGTCAAAGCTTTATTGAAAAAGCTAGATGCTTGTTCGATAAGTTAGAAGCTAATTGGCTACCATGCACAGCTTTACCAGATTTCTCACTCTCCAGTTTTAATAAATCAGCCCCACTATTCATTAAAGCCAAATCAGATTTCAAAAAGATACAATTTAAATATCCAACTACAATATCTAGAATATATTATTGCATATAACGCTTGTCTAAATTGCCTTTATACTGATTTTATATCTTATTTATATTGATGCCATTTTGGAGATTTTCCCTCCTTTTTATTGTATCTGGAAATGACTGTAACATTAATATATTTATTGCACAACTTAGATGTAACATAACATCAGCAGGTGCACAAACACTTTAAAGAGAACATTAAAAATCTCTCTTGCTCAATATAACTATATGATGATGTGTGGTATTATTAAGAGTGAACCAAACAAGAGAATGCATATAATACAATAGGAACAGATTATTCTTTTTTTGTATAAAAGTTTAAATTGATGTTAAATGTCCTTCCTTATTTTTCTTATAAAACTTTCTTTAACAAATGCACTTTAATATAGGATGTACTTGCATTACCAATTTTCTAAAGAAATAGCACAGTAGAAGATGTTTTTCTTTCAGGCTCTTTCTATGATTGAAACACCATATAGTTATTTGAACAGAGCATTTGGGGAGGGGAGGAAGGCAAGACTGCAATAGACAGTTAACAAAAGCCAACTGTTCAATCTACTTTTTTTGAAAGAGCCAGATGGAAAATTGTCAGATAAACAGCACTTGCATCCAATCAGATTCATGCTTTGTTCAGGTATTCTGACAGTCTGAGTGCCGCCTGTCAGAAAACAATAGCCAGCAGGGAGATTTGTCCATCTGCATTGTTTAGCAAGGATGGTGGAATCTGTTAGATTTCTTTTGTTTAGCCCATGGACTGAGCTTGGGCTGATGTGTAGGCAAATACTATAATTTTTTTAAAGAGTTACCGAACAGAAAGGTAAACAATAAACATCTAAAAAGAAGGCTAGATCTTAAATGCCAGCGCTACACCAGCGCTAAAAACACCAGTTTATTCACGTTTAGCCACGTTTTTACATTAGCGTTATTGCATGTTTTCCCGCATTTTTGCTTGTTTTCCAGCGTTTTTTGGGCTTTAGCATTTTTGGGTGTTATTCCATTAAAAATTTACCTAAATTCAGCTTGATGCGTTTAGGCGCATTTTTGGGCATTTTTAGTTTTTACAGCTCATATTTACTGCTCCTGGAAGCACAGGCTGTTGTTTTTTTCTACTGCCCCTAAACACTTATGCCTTCAAACGCCTCTGACAGTTTATGTGTGCATGGAGGGGCTTTTAGTGGCAGTTAAAAAAACTTTATACGCCCCTAACAGCAGCTGTAAAAATGTTCTGTGTGCATGAGCCCTAACCTATTCAAATGCAATATTTCAGATCTACCTGAAAAAAAAAAAAATACAATGATATTCTACACTTTTATTTTTTAAGCTTAATTATACACAAAAATAAAGAAAAAGGACAATATTAAAAAAATAAAAAAACTACTATACAGTACTTTCCCTGTATAAACGATCATGTTTTATAGATAAGTAATGCTGTCCATTAACAGTTTTCTCCTTTTTTATGATACCTGTTATCCATATTTAACCAAACAAAATACTTTTGGTTCACCACAACCATGGATTTGTGGTAAATCTTGTGAGTTAAAGATTAAGGCCCCTTTCACTCTGCAGCGCCACTAAAACAGCGCTAAAGCACTGGTTGTTTTTGCGGTGCTTTAGCTGCGTTTTAGCAGCGCTTTTTGGGCGCTAGCAGGGCGGATTTTTTAAGGTCACGTGTAGAGTTGAGCGGACACCTGGATGTTCGGGTTCGACGGGTTCGGCCGAACTTCGGAAAAAAGTTCGGGTTCGGGACCGAACTTTAACCCGGACCCGAACCCGAACCCCATTGAAGTCAATGGGGACCCGGACTTCTAAGGACTAAAAAGGCTCTAAAAAAGTAATGGAAAGGGCTAGAGGGCTGCAAATGGCAGCAAAATGTTGTTAAGAGCATGGCAAGTGCTCTGCAAACAAATGTGGATAGGGAAATAACTTAAAATAACATAAAAAAAATAAAAAAATATCCTGGAGGCCCCCTTTTCAGCAGAAGAGGTACGGGAAGTCATTAAGAACCTCAGAAACTCAACGGCACGATGCCACACATATGGTGGGAATGCCCCAGAATACGCCCTTTCTGGAATAAATTATTCAATTTAATGGATAAGCTAGTGGGAAAATAAAATACTTTGAAATAAAAATGTAGCGGGGTGCTAAATTTAAGGGAAGAGTTTGAGTGGTAAATAGGCTCAAACACCCTAATTCTGTAGGATTCATGGACCATTTTGTCCTCGGGGGACAGTATTGGTGTGCAGTTCCCTGCGGCCTACAGGTGGCGCTGCCATGGTAGGCTAGGGTTGAACTGCCGATACAGTGCTGTGCCTTTTATGTCCCCTCTTGGCAGTAGTACAGCGGGGCGGGGAACCTGCTGTGCATGCCGGGAGAGCATATAAAAGGGGCAGACCTTTGGCCTGGGGGCTGATGTCCAGTGGGGTCCACGCCCAGGTGCCTTCGGCCTGGGTGCATGTGTTCCTGTTCCATCTCGGGTACCTTTAGCCCGGGGTGAGGTACTATCCTGGAGTTCCTGCTGCCCTGGGTATGGAGGCCTAGGTGCGGGAGTAAAGCCTGGAGTCCAGAGCCCTTCGTCTGGAGTCCGCTAAGGGTCGAGGAGTCTTAGGGTGCCGCCTCGTGTAGGGGACCATGTTCCAGGGAAGGGAGGATCATTCTGATGGACCGATGCGGGAGTCATGGTGAAGGAAGGGTCTGTTGACTCCCTGGAGAGATGTCTTCCCCTTGATATGGGCTAGGTTCGTAGAAGGAGAAGCTCAAGGTCATCTTGAATGTATCAGAGGCCTTATTCACCCGGCCCGTGGCAGGGGCCTTATACACCCTGGTCTGTGGCAGAGACCAAAGTTCTCCAGGTCCGTGGCAGGGGCCTTGTACACCCGGTCTGTGGCAGAGACCAACCTCAAGGTCTGTGGCAGAGACCGTGCACCTAAAACTGTTTGAGAAACCAAAGCAGTGAAGTGAATGTGCTACGTTTGTTCCTGGACCTCCTCCATACCTTAGCTGTCCTGTTTCTTTGCTCTAACCTTTTCTATCCGAGTAGAGTTTATTTTGCCATGAGAGAATAAGAGTTGTAATTTCAGCTGGTGTGGACATTGACTTTACTGGGAATTAAAGGACTTGCCTCTACCTACAGTAGAGGTGAGAATCATCCTCTGGAGGAGTTTTGACTCCGGCTGTGGACACGGCCCGTCAAGTACACCGCTCAACCTCTTTATATAGGAGGGTACGGGCTGGTAGTGCGGTGTGCCTTTCTCCCTCCTGCGAGGAGCCAACAACATAAAGGCAGGTAAGGGGGAAAGGATCTGTGCGCTACAAAAAAATAAAATAAAAATTATAATCTTGACCTAGGAGGACGAGGTCCATATGGAGTAGGAGGTTGAGGTGGCGGTGGATGTGGCTGTGTAGGTGGAAGCGGCGGTGGAGGAGGACGAGGTAGCCAACACTGGTTCAAAAATACAACAATGGCTGGGTAAGGCCGGTGATGTGTCGAATTCTGTCCCCCGTCAAATAGTGTCCACCCTGTACTGCGCTTGCTCAGTATGTAGGACAAGGGGATTTCGAAAATCTTCCAAGACGAACGGCGCCTGCGTGGTGAGTTCAGGTGAAGGCCACACCATCCGTGGTTCAAGCCGAGCCAAGTGAGGCCGTGCCCGAAGCGTGGCGATCGAACCGAGCCCGTGAGGGGCCCTGTTACTATGTGCTACCGTATGTCCACTTGGATGGTGGGGCTTGAACCTGCACTCACGGCGCAGGCGCCGTTCATCTTCGGAGATTTTGTGAATCTCCTTGTCCTCTGTACTGCGCATGCGCTGCGCCTTCGCAGTATGGGCCGGACACAATCCGATGGCCGGACAGTTTTTGTCACAACACCGGTATACATGTCTATTCTGCACAAGGTACGGACAAGTCCTGTGGGATCCATGCCTGGTTCATTTTAATGAACGTGAGCTTGTCCACATTGGCTCTGGACAGGCGGCTGCGCTTGTCTGTGATAACGCCCCCTGCCGTGCTAAATACACGTTCAGATAATACACTGGCTGCAGGGCAGGCCAGCACCTCCAAGGCATAAAGGGCAAGCTCAGGCCATGTGCCCAATTTGGAGACCCAGAAGTTAAAGGGGGCAGACCCGTCATCCAGTACGTGTAGGCCTGTGGACACATACTGCTCAACCATGTTGGTGAAATGCTGCCTCCTGCTAAGACGTTCCATCTCAGCTGGTGGTGCTGGTTGTTGTGGCGTGCTGACAAAGCTTTTCCACATTTCAGCCATGCTAACCCTGCCTTGTGAGGTGCTGCCGGTGCCCCGGCTGCGTTGGCGACCTCTTCCTCCTCCTCTGCCTTCGCCTTGTGCTTCCACTGTACGCCCGCTGTCAGGTGGGAATGCCACCAGCGGCGCGTCTACCAGCGTGCGCTTGTACTCGTGCATCTTACGATCCCGCTCCAGTGAGGGAATTAAGGACGGTACGTTGTCCTTGTAATGGGGATCCAGCAGGGTGGCCACCCAGTAATCAGCACCAGTTAAAATGTGGGCAACTCGGCGGTCATTGCGGAAACACTGCAGCATGTAATCGCTCATGTGTGCCAGGCTGCCCAGAGGCAAAGAAAAGCTGTCCTCTGTGGGAGGTGTATCGTCTGTGTCCTCTGTATCCCCCCAGCCACGCACCAGTGATGGCCACGAGCTGGTCTGGGTGCCACCCTGCTGTGAAAATGGCTCCTCCTCCTCCTCCTCCATCTCCTCCTCCACCTCGTCATCCTCCAGAACTGTGCCCTTTCTGCCGGACAATTGTGTACCTGGCGTTTGTTGGTGCAGGAACCCACCCTCGTAGCCACTTGTGAAAGACTGCCCTGAAAGCCTTTGAAATGATCCCGTTACCTCCTCCTCCTCCTCATCCTCCTGTGCCACATCCTCTTCCATCATCGCCCGAAGCGTTTTTTCAAGGAGGCATAGAACTGGGATAGTAACGCTGAGAACGGCATCATTGGCACTGGACATGTTGGTGGAGTACTCGAAACAGCGTAACAAGGCACACAGGTCTCGCATGGAGGCCCAGTTATTGGTGGTGAAGTGGTGCTGTTCCGCAGAGCGACTCACGCGTGATTGCTGCAGCTGAAACTCCACTATCGCCTGCTGCTGCTCGCACAGTCTGGCCAGCATGTGCAAGGTGGAGTTCCACCTTGTGGGCACGTCACATATGAGGCGGTGAGCGGGAAGGCCGAAGTTACGCTGCAGCGCTGACAGGCGAGCAGCAGCAGGGTGAGAACGCCGAAAGTGCGCACACACAGCCCACACTTTCTGCAGCAGCTCTGGCATATTGGGGTAATTTTTAAGGAACCTCTGGACCACCAAGTTCAGCACATGCGCCAGGCAAGGGATGTGCGTCAAACCGGCTAGGCCCAGAGCTGCTACGAGATTTCGCCCATTATCGCACACCACCAGGCTGGCCTTGAGGCTCACTGACAGCAACCACTCATTGGTCTGTTGTTCCATGTCCCTCCACAACTCCTGCGCGGTGTGGGGTTTTTACCCCAAACAGGAAAGTTTTAAAACTGCCTGCTGTCGTTTACCCCTGGCTGTGCTGAATTTGGTGGTAAAGGTGTTACGCTGACCGGATGAGGAGGCGGTAGAGGATGAGGAAGTGGAGTAGGAGGAGTTAGCAACAGGAGGCAAACTGAAGCGCCCTGCAATCCTCGGTGGTGGAAGGACATGCGCCAAACTGCTATCTGCCTCAGGCCCAGCCGCCACTGCATTTACCCAGTGTGCTGTTAGGGAGATATAACGTCCCTGACCGTGCTTACTGGTCCACGCATCCGTAGTTAGGTATACCTTGCCACAGATGGCGTTGCGCAGTGCACACCTGATTTTGTCCCCTACTTGCTCGCCTGGAAAAGTAGTGGCGGCTGGGCACGACGTACTGTGGGACAGCCAATGCCATCAGGCTTTTAAAACTCTGCGTCTCCACCAGACGGAATGACAGCATTTCAAAGGCCAGGAGTTTTGAAATGCTGGCATTCAGGGCCAGGGATCGTGGGTGGCTTGTGGGGTACTTCCTCTTCCGCTCCAATGTTTGGGAGATAGAGAGCTGAACGCTTCCATGGGACATTGTGGAGATGGTTGGTGACCCAGGTGGTAGTGTTGCTGGCAGATCCTCTGTTTGCGGGGTGGCAGGTGCCACTGTCACTACAGAGGTGGATGAAGAGGCCGAGACTGCAGCAGAAGAGGAAGCAGGAGGAGCCAGAGACCTTTCTTGGTTTTTGAGGTGTCTACTCCACTGCAGGTTGTGCTTTGCACTTAGATGCCTGGTCATGCAGGTTGTGCTCAGGTTGAGAACGTTTATGCCTCGCTTCAGGCTCTGATTGCACAGCGTGCAAACCACTCGTGTCTTGTCATCAGCACATTGTGTGAAGAACTGCCACGCTAGGGAACTCCTTGGACCTGGCTTTGGTGTGCTCGGTCCCTTGCTGCGTTGGGCAGTAGCAGACATACTGTCTAGGGGACGGACGCTCCGCTTTTGCACTCTGCTCCCTCTTCTGCTGTGCTGGTGGTTCTGTGCGACCACCGCCTCTTCCTTCAAACTACACTGGTCACCTGCATAACGTTGATTCCATGTGGGGTTGAGGACCTCATCGTCCTCCACATCATCTTCCACCCAGTCTTCACCCCTGCCCTCCTTGTCTGTCTGCACAATTGCGAAAGCAGCAGCAGTTGGCACCTGTGTTTCGTCATCATCCGAGACGTACTGCGATGGTCCTCCCATGTACTCATCATGAAACATAAGTGGTTGGGCATCGGTGCACTCAATCTCTTCCACTTCTGGGGCAGGGCTAGGTGGATGGCTCTGGGAAACCCTGCTAACAGTGTCATCGAAAAGCAGAAGAGACTGCTGCATGATTTGGGGCTCAGACTGCTTGGCTGATTTGCAAGGGGGTGAGGTGAAAGACTGATGGACATGGGTTTCAGGTGCCAACTCTGATCTTTCATCAGAAGAGTGGGTGGGAGACAATGTGAAGGAACCCGAGGCACTGTCAGCAACCCAATCTACTATCGCCTGTACTTGTCCTGGCCTAAACATTCGTACAGCCTCATTAGGCGCGACAAAATACCGCCGCAGGCTCGGTCGCCTACTCGCACCTGAGGAAGGTGTTTCACTTGTGCGTGTATCTGGCACAGATCCACCACGTCCTCTCCCTGCAACAGGAGCTCCACCAGCAGCACCACGACCGGGGCCACCACGTCCCTTTGACCTTCTCCTCATATTTTCCAAATTTAGGATCTTGGCCTAAATGGGTGTTTTTGGAAGAGCAGAACACACCCACAGTACGTAACCACTGAATCGCACAGCTACAGAACTGCAGAAAATGCTATTCAAAAAAAAAATTGTTTTTTTAGTATAGCACAGTAGGAGAAAACTATATAGAAATTGTTTATTTCACACACCTCCACATATGTATAACTGTCAGGGTCACCTGTGGCCAGGTGACAGATGCACACCGTAGGGGGACAGGAGTGCACCGCAAGGTAGTGAACCCTATGGCTGGCTTCTGCGGATAGGAAACTGGGTGGTTGTGGAAAGCGGGACCAGAGGAGCACAACCGGGATCCTAACGGAAGCTAGAGCCAAGATTCCCCAGGGCGCGGAGTCTAAGACCCAGGTGGTCTTCTCCAGGGCCTCTAGGGGTGAGGATGTTATGCTGCAGGCTGGGACCAGGTCGCGGCCCCTGGAGTTTCCTAGCTCACGCCCCGTAGGATAAGGGGAAAAGAGGGGAAGCAGCAGCACAAGATAAGGGAGAACCGAATAACAAGCTGAAGGTCAGGGACCACAAGCAGACAAGGATAACAAAGAGAATGAGCCGAAGGTCAAGGGTCACGAGCAGACAGGGATAGTCAGGGACAAGCCAATAACGTAACAGAGAGACAGACGTAGCACACGGCAGGCAGGAACCCAAACACACAATGCCTAACAAACACGTTGATCAGCAAAGCAGGCTTGCAGTGCACAGGTTAATATAGTGTTCTGTGATAGGGCCTGGGGTGGAGTCAGGCTGGGAGGAGATTATAAAGGAAGCCAGGTGAAAGGGCTCAGGCCTCTAAGATGAACTCATGGGAAGGAAGGTAAGCTGACAGACAAACACTACTGCATATCCATGACAGTACCCTCCCTCTTATGGGCCCTCCCCCGCCTGGGCCCAGGCTTAAAGGGAAATCTCTGATGAAACCTTCTCAACAGATGAGGTGCAGCAACATCAGATGCAGCGATCCAAGACGCCTCCTCAGGACCAAAACCTCTCCAATGCACAAGGTACTGAAGAATGCCTCTGCAGAGCTGAGAATCCAGAACTTGTCTAACCTCGTACTTAAGATTATCCTCAGAGACCGAAAACGAGGTAGGGAGATGACAAGAAGATCTATTGAGGACCAAAGGCTCTCTAGGAATAAGCAAGGGCATGAGAGGATCAACAGGAATCTGAGGAGGGTCCCCTAGACCCTTAAAGGGGAACTGGTCATCTTGCACAGGACCATCAGACTGGGCAGATGTCAGTGGAACCCTGAAGTCAGGTTGGTTAGAAGGTGACATGTCGCCGGAGTCAAACTGAATAGCTGAAGGACAAGCAGAATGTCCCGAACAAGAAAAAGTAGGAGGCTCACTGGGCATGGGCTGGACTGGCATAACTAGTACAGAGGCAGAGTGAATAGCTGAGTCAGGTGTAGCGACTACCTGAATCACATCGCAAGACGTAGCGACTGCAGGACTTGTAGACAAGCTAGCCTGGCTGTGCGTCCAAGGGTGGTTAGGGACAGAGAAATGTAAATGGTTATGCAACCTGGAATGAATGACCGGCTCAGATTCACAGGGGGCAACCTTGGGTAGGCAGGACGAGGAACAGGAGGGACCCCAAGCCAGGATCTGTCCAGTAGTCCAGTCCACATGAGGAGAATGGAGCTGTAACCATGGGAGACCCAAAATTATAGGCGTTGAGGCCTTGGGTAAGATAAGGAAGGATATCCACTCCTGGTGGAGTGTCCCTACCGACATCTTAACAGGGAGGGTCTGGAAGCGGATAGGTCCCCCTGGGAGAACAGTACCATCAATCGCCAAGACCACCAATGGTGTGGTGAGGGGCAAAATAGTAAGTCTCATGGACGATGCGATTTCCCAGTCCATAAAATTACCAGCGGCTCCGGAATCCAGATATGCTGAGACCGAATGAGAAGAAGCACCAACATGAAGGAACACAGAAAGCAGAAGACGAGAAGGGGAAGGTGATATGTCTGGGTCCAATACTCCACTTTCCAGATGAAGTGGACCCGAACGTTTTTCTGGACAAAGAGAGCAAGTGTCACGAAAATGACCTTTGCCCCCACAGTAAAGACACAGACCAAGAGTTCTGCGCCTAGCACGTTCCTCGGGGGATAGCCTGGTCCGACCCAGCTGCATGGGTTCCTCAGCTGGTAGGAGATGCTCTACGGGTCGAAGAGAGGGGAGCTCAGGCTGACTAAGAACCAAGGAGTGCTGGCGTTGCTTTTCTAAGGTCCTCTCCTGTAAGCGAATATCGATCTGGTTACACAAGTAGATAACGCCGGCCAGATCAGTGGGGATGGTTCTTCCTGCTAATTCATCCTTCACTCTATCAGACAGGCCATGCAAAAAGGTTGCAAATTCAGGGTTCCCAAGGAGGCCTGAAGCTGCTCAAAGCGAGAAGCCAGATCCTGGAGGAATCGCATCACCTGAGTCTGATTCGATTCCTGGGTTTCAAGTCTGCAAACTATGCCCTGCAACGGATCATCCACGGGTAACGGGATGTCAGCCGGGTTCATGGCTGATCAAACTGTCAGGGTCACCTGTGGCCAGGTGACAGATGCACACCGTAGGGGGACAGGAGTGCACCGCAAGGTAGTGAACCCTATGGCTGGCTTCTGCGGATAGGAAACTGGGTGGTTGTGGAAAGCGGGACCAGAGGAGCACAACCGGGATCCTAACGGAAGCTAGAGCCAAGATTCCCCAGGGCGCGGAGTCTAAGACCCAGCTGGTCTTCTCCAGGGCCTCTAGTGGTGAGGATGTTATGCTGCAGGCTGGGACCAGGTCGCGGCCCCTGGAGTTTCCTAGCTCACGCCCCGTAGGATAAGGGGAAAAGAGGGGAAGCAGCAGCACAAGATAAGGGAGAACTGAATAACAAGCTGAAGGTCAGGGGCCACAAGCAGACAAGGATAACAAAGAGAATGAGCCGAAGGTCAAGGGTCACGAGCAGACAGGGATAGTCAGGGACAAGCCAATAACGTAACAGAGAGACAGACGTAGCACACGGCAGGCAGGAACCCAAACACACAATGCCTAACAAACACGTTGATCAGCAAAGCAGGCTTGCAGTGCACAGGTTAATATAGTGTTCTGTGATAGGGCCTGGGGTGGAGTCAGGCTGGGAGGAGATTATAAAGGAAGCCAGGTGAAAGGGCTCAGGCCTCTAAGATGAACTCATGGGAAGGAAGGTAAGCTGACAGACAAACACTACTGCATATCCATGACAATAACACACTGCAAACTATTTTTTGTGCCCCTAAACGGCGTTTTTTGGAAGAGCAGAACACACCCACAGTACGTAACCGCTGAATCGCACAGCTACAGAACTGCAGAAAATGCTGTTCAAAAAAAAAGTTTTTTTAGTATAGCACAGTAGAAGAAAACTATATAGAAATTGTTTATTTCACACACCTCCACATATGTATAACACACTGCAAAATATTTTTTGTGGCCCTGAATGGCTCTTTTTGCAAGCGTACATTAAAGTGCAAATTTTTTTTTTTTTTGCCCTAAACGGGTCTTTTTTTGCACGAGCAAAATAAAATGCAATTTTTATTTTATTTTTGCCCTATGGGTCTTTTGGAAAAGAGCACAATAAAGTGCCTTTTTTTTCCCCCTAAATGGATCTTTTTCAAAGAGCAGAATACACCCACAGTATGGAAACAGTGTATCTCTCAACGTAATATATGCAGTGCTGGTGCACTGAGCTTGCAGATAAAAGTTAGATTTTCTCTGACACTGGGCTCATGGCAGTGTAAAAAGACTGTGCACTGCAACACAAACAGGTAAACCTATGCAGATCGCTGATTTTAATCTCTGAATCTGGACTCCTATATAATATATCTCTCTCCCTGAAAGCACCAACAGGAACCTGGCCCTACACTACACTATCTCTCTATCTTTTCCCTCAGATTGCAGAATCAGGACTACCTCATGTATTTTACAATCTCTCCCTATTAGCAACAGCAGCAGCCAAGATCCTCTCCCTATCTATTCTGAAGCAGAGTGACGTATGTGCTGTGTGCCTCTAGCTTATATAGAAGCTGGGTGACATGTTGCACTGACCAATCACAGCCATGCCATTAGTAGGCATGGCTATGATGGCTTCTAAGGGCACACCAGCTAATCAAAAGGTGATTGGCTGGCCCCTGAAGCATTTCTAACTGCGTAATTAGATTGCCGAACCCGAACCCGGACTTTTGCGCAAAGTCCGGGTTCGGGTTCGGGAAAAAGCTAAAGTTCTGTACGGACCCGAACTTTACAGTTCGGGTTCGCTCAACACTAGTCACGTGTCAACCAGAGCCTTAAAAAAAGTCCTGTTTTGCTTTTAAGGTGCTTTGGAAGTGCTGCCCATTCATTACAATGTGCAGGGGTGTTTTGGGAGTGCTAGTTATAGTGCTCCCAAGCCGCCCCAAAGATGCTTCACACTTGGGCGGTGCGCTTGCGGGACATTAGGAAAAGTCCCGCAAGCGCACCGCCCGAGTGTGAAATTACTCATTGCACTGAATGGGAGTTTTCAGGCACACTTTAGAGGCTATTTCTAGTGCTAAAACGCCTGAAAACAGCCCTTGAGGTCCAGGCAAATGTATGTGACGTTTCCAACCAGGAGAATTTTTTAAAACATAATGCACTGCATGTCCTTTAAATTATGGCAATGAACTTAGAAGAGCCAGTAAGGAAATTGTAGCCCACTCCCTTACTATAAAAAGTAGGGCACGGAGCCTAGTTGATTTACTAAAGGTAAAAAGGCTGTGCATTTTGCAAAGTGCAGTTTCACTCTGCAAGTGCAGTTGCTCCTGAAGTCAGCGCTTGTGTGCTGGTGCGCGTCAACCTGCCGAGTCGGCGTGTGCGCATTGCACTGCGCTGATGAGTCGGCTTTGGTTACCATGGAGTCAGCGGCTATGCCGAGCATTCTTCCTGGATGCCGAGGAGGTCACATGACCGGCCTGTGACAGATGTCGGGGGTGGTGGGACGGACAGATGGGAGTGCATTTGGAGTGGAGGGGCGGGGAGAGACTGAGAGGATGCAACTTCAAACAAGACAGGTGAGACAGGTTAGATAATTACCAACCAGATAAAAGCAATGGCCAGACACACTGACTGCATTCATTTGGAAAAGCAGACTGAAGACAGGACATACACAGCTATACACCAACTCATCAGTAAGTTACATTTTGCAAAACTTTATTTAATTTAGTTACTCTTTTTAATACAGCATCATTTTTTGATCTTGAGAAAAGGGCCTAAGAACTATTTTAGATACAAATATATGTATCATTTGAAGGTTATCCTTAATTGAAGGACAAATACTTTGGACTTTGAAGCTTGTAACTACTGATGGGATCTATTACAATGCTGCAAACAAGGAGCAAGAAAGAGATCTAAATGGGACAATTTGTTTTTGCCAAATAGTTCAACAAGGTAACTGTGTTGACATTAATAGCACATTCCCATGTATGTCATTCCTTGCTGCCATCCACTTCCTATAATGATTTGATAAAATAAATACTTAGTCAGTATAATAATAATATATAAAAAATATATGCGCCCCTCTCCCCTCCCACCCATCTTATGTCTCGCCCTGATGTCTGTCTAGCATTCACATGTGACCTCTTGTAGGCAAATCCGGACCTCCCTCCTCTGGCGCTCGTCTGCGGGGTCACTATGGAGAATCCAGCCATCATGTTTTTATGATTCACTCTGGTTTAGATTTTGTGGTGTTCCACGTGAGGTATGATGTCAGTTGTTCACTGTTTTCCAACCCATATAAACAAATGTTGATCAAATGCAATTTACAACACACTAATAAAGTTTTTTTGAAATACACCATAGATATCTACATAACTCCCTGAAGAAGATCAGTACGATTTAAAAGAGCAAAACGCGTTGGTGATCCGTATGTGGCAGCCAAACGGTTAACTACATATGGTCATTGTGAGATGTAGATATGTATAAGTGAACATCATATATTACAAATTGTATACCAGAGCTCTTAATGTTGCCCCTGTATGTAATTGGATCCATCCTTTTCATCCTTTTTATGTACAATTTTGATACTTATTAATAAACAAATTTAAAAATACTTTATTTAAGAGTTTACAATTTTTTCAGCTGGGAGTTTCTTTCCTCTTTTTTTCTCTAATAAATGAGGTAAAGCTTCACTTTACAAAGAATACCCAAATATGTGCAAGAAAAAAAAAAAAAAAAACAGCATATTTGTTTGCACATGATTGGATGATGGAAGTCAGCAGATCTTTTGCTCATTTTCTAAGCTCTGTAGCAACTGCTCTTGCAGAGTGCAAATGCACTTTGCAAATTGCACAGTCGATTTTCCTTTAGTAAATCATAGTTACATAGTTTCATATAGTTAGTCAGGTTGAAAAATAAACCCCATAGTGTCACTCTATTGGAGCTGTTTTAGATAAATCACACAATCTGTATAGGAAAGTTAAGGATGAGTTAGGAAACTGCATTGTAATGCTGATTGCTAGCTCTTTAGGCAATTAAACCCTTTGATGCCTTTTAATTTTTAGCATTATTGGGAGCTTTTTTGAAGAAGGGCTTCACTTTAAAATGGGTTATTGTTTTTGGGGTTGGTATTTTGGAGGTTTAATTTATTTGGGGGATATATTGTTTTTTTAGTTTGCAGCAAGACTTTCCTTTAGGGGGCTATTTCTGGGTTTCTATTCATTTAGTTTATTTTTATTTTTTATTATGATATAGACTTTGATAACTTTGGGGTGCTCAAAGTGCAGTATTCACTTATTACTAGCCATATTTTCTTGGAGCTGCCTTTTGTACACAACAAATTGTTTCATAGCTTGAAAGACGAAAATAAAAAATAAGTGCAGTGTGTACTTAAACTACCTCACGTTATATCACTCACATTCACCCCACCCCAATATCCCCACAGATAAAATAAAAATTTGATATATACTGGTTAGGCCTAATATCTCTAAATACAACTGTCCTTTTGCTGGCCAGTTTTACTGCTGTATCTTCTGTAGTCTTTTAATTCCTTTAGTAAAGCCCCAGTCCGTACTTTTTGTCTCAAGTAATTTGGACCTACTGTAGCTTTCTGTAATGTTTGGTGTATTTTATCAGTAAAACATTCTGCCTGTATTCTTTTTCTCTAGGACATTAAAAATGCCCTTCTGCTAGCCAATTGTACACTGCTGTATCATCTGCAGTCTCTGGATTCTTAATAAGAGATTGATAGAAATTGGCAAGTGGTAGGACAGGTTTGCCTCAGTGAGACTAGGGACAACCTCAGTGAACTACAAGCCAAACTTTATCTACCAGTCAAAACAGGCACATGATTGATTAAAAAACACATGTTGCTGCTTAAACTACCTGGGGGGAAAAAAAAAAAAAAAATTTCAACCTGAAATAAATCAGATTGAATTGTTTCTGCTATACATACTGTAAGTCAAGTTATTCATAAAGTAAACAGTCAATTACGTGCTGCCAATGTATGCTGTTGCTGCCACTGTTTGTGAACATCTTTGCCACTGTGAGGGCTGCCATTTTTTTTCAACTCTGTTACATTTCAGAGCATGACAGAGTGTAAAACAAAAAAAATAGGCAAAGGCACACCCAAATCGCAACATCAGTACTTGAAGAGTTACAGGTATATAAATGCCTGCACTGCTATACACTATCCACTAAATACCTACAGATGAGAGCTTCTAGCGCTCTTTGTTCTTCACACAATAACCACAATTATAAATAAAATCAGTGCAGTGTTTCCTACATCTTATAAAATCAGCAGTGCTCCCAACATATCACTATATAATTAAATCCCAAAAATAAGAAAACATAGGCTTTTTTCCCTGTGAATAATGCACATACAAAACATCCCCACACTCTTAATCCAAATCTAATAAAAAGTAAATAAAATGCTATAATAAATCAAGCAAATATAAATTACATTTTATAGTGCAAATAAACTGTGGAATCCCAATACACATACATATATATATATATATATATGTGTAGCACACGGACCCTTTTCCCCTGCCTACCTTCACTTTGCAGAGATAAAGGCACACCGTGCCACATGCCCGTATCCTCCTGGTATAAGAGGTTGAGCGGTGTTCTTACAATTTTGGGTCCTGCAGCGAGTTACCTCCCCTCCATTGGTTCTCGTCCCAAGAATATAGGGAAAAGTCTGGCCAATGTCCAAACAATGTTTAAACTCCAAACAGACAAGTTTATTTTATCTTGCTTGAAACAGATTTGGAAATAGGTTGAAGATAGTAACAAAAGCAGGTAGGGAGACAGGTTCAGGCACGCGGCACCCAGTTACCCTATTCTTCACTCAAGCCTGAGTGTGAATTGCTCACCTGGATAGATCCCTCTCACAGTTCTAGCAGCCGGAGTGGAGCACGAACAGTTTCTTTAATTTAGTCCCCTTCACGGACAAGTCTAAGAGATCCTCTGCCACAGAATCCTTTAGTTACTGAGTTAGAACTTTGAAACTCCCATAGATTAGTAGAGACTAGGCTTGTGCAATTCGTTTCGTAACGAATCGAAATTCGTCCGAATTTAGCAACTTTCGGACATTCGGAAGCATTCGAATTTCCGAACAAAGCAATTCCGAATAAGACCGAATCCGAAATAAATTATACCGCAAATAGCGAATGCCCGAATGTCTTCGGCATAATTCGTTATGAAAAAGTTACGAATGTACGAATCCATACGAAGCACAATAACACTCACTCTGCTCTGCGCTCTGCTTCTCCCACACCGCGCTGAACTCCCTCTCAAAATGGTGTACAGGGGCGGAGGCTATAGCCGCATGTAAAAAACGAAAGTAAAATACGAGATTTCGAATCCATTCGAAGCACAATAACACTCTGCTCTGCTCTCTGCTTCTCCCTCACCGTGCTGAACCCTCTCAAAATGGTGTACAGGGGCGGAGGCTATAGCCGCATGTAAAAAACGAAAGTAAAATACGAGATTTCGAATCGTTACAAATAACCGCTATGTATTTAGAAAAGTACAAATCCATTCGAAGCACATTAGGCATAATAGGCAGCGTCGTCGTGAGAGAGACACAGAAAATTACGAATCAACGAACCCAAAAAAAGTTACGAAAGTAGGAGTTGTGTCCAGAATCAACGAAAAATAATGTACTCTACCGAAAGTACGAATTATAAATCAACTAAAAATTCAATGAAAAATGTCGCTTGCGAAAATACGAATTAGTCCGAACACGAAAAATCCCGTCTAGCAAAATTACGAATCAACAGGACCGAAAAGAAACGAACCGAAACTAACCGATTTTTTCCGTTGTGCACAAGCCTAGTAGAGACCATAGGTGCCAATGGGACACACTACAGAAGCTATACTGCAACTCACGAATCCTTCCCTCTGATAGGTAACCAGGCCTCTCCTTCACCGTGAATTTCTTTACCGATCCATCGGACAGGTCCTCCCTGGTTTCCTCTCCTTCAGAGCGGGCCATCCTCACACGGGTTCCCTGGGACTCCAGTGTGTTGGTTGTAGACCCAGTTGAAGGAACTGGGCCTACCTGGAACTCTGTAGCCTCGGGCTAAAGGTGCCCGAGATTCCTCAGCCAATTCACGTACCCCAGGCCAGCAAGGCCAATGGGCGCGACTTCGCCATCAGGGGTCCTCCCTGGAATCCCCCTGGCACACCTCCCCAATGGGGCACACTCCTCCTAGAACATGGCGTCTGCCCTTTTTGTACCCTCTCCCGGCATGCACAGCAGGCCGAACCCGTTCACCGCACGGTAGCCGAGAGAGGACACCCAATCACACCACAACACCACCCGTGGTTCAACCCGAGACCTGGGCAACAGCGCCACCACAGGCCCAGGGGAACTATACACAGGCAACAACAT
This sequence comes from Rana muscosa, assembly GCA_029206835.1. Classification (NCBI taxonomy): domain Eukaryota; kingdom Metazoa; phylum Chordata; class Amphibia; order Anura; family Ranidae; genus Rana; species Rana muscosa. The sequence continues at coordinate 161,028,989 of CM055123.1, forward strand.
GGCAGAGCAGAGTCCATATTAAACAGAATTATAGAATCTGAGCCATACTATTGCTCAGACTGCCCCTAAATTTACAGCATAGCGACCCCATTTTGGGGGGTCCCGCTACATATATATGTGTATATTAGTGATGAGCCGAACACCCCCGGGTTCGGTTCGCACCAGAACCCGCGAACGGACCGGAAGTTCGAACGAACATTAGAACCCTATTAAATACAATGGATGCGAACGTTCGAATTCTAAAGTGCTAATTATAACAACTATTATGCATGTTATTGTCCTAAAAAGGGTTTGGGAACCCGGGTTCTGCACCAGGGGACATGTATCAATGCAAAAAGAAGTTTTAAAAACGGTCGTTTTTCGGGAGCAGTCATTTTAATGATGCATAAAGTGAAAAAAAAAAAGTCAAATATTCCTTTAAATATCGTACCTGGGGGGTGTCTAAAGTATGCCTGTGAAGTGCCACGTGTTTCCCGTGTTTAGAACTGTCCCTGCACAAAATGACACTTCTAAAGGAAAAAAAAGCCATTTAAAACTGCTTGCGGCTTTAATGTAATGTCTGGTCCCGGTAATATGGATGAAATTCTTTAAGAAAAATGGCATAGCTACCCCATGACCCCCCCCCCCCCCTACCCCAGCCCATTACCAGCCCCTTTGGGTCTTGTATGGATATTAAGGGGAACCCCGCACATAAAATAAAAAAGGCCCTATATACTCTGAACAGCCGTATACAGGCGGTGCATACAAGACAGGGACTGTAGGTTTGTTCTTATGTAGAATCTGTTTGTAATTTTGAACAGGTACATTGTTGAAGTGTAGCTCCAGCCCAAAAATCTATTTTTAAACTTTTTGGAAAACATAGGTAAGGGTTATCACCCCTGTAACATTTGTTTTGCTGTCTGTGCCCCTGTTCAGAACATTTCACCTCACTTTCCGTCCCAATGACAACTGTTTTTGAAATGTGGTGTTTTTCTTGAAACAAGGATTGCTGATAAAGCATCAGTACAGAGGAGACACCTTTCTCCCATATTTATTCTTACAGGAGAGAATTTTCCTTCCTAGTGGTAGATTTCCTCTCACTTCCTGTTGTCTTCTTGCGTTTGCAAGTAGGAGTCGTTTGTAAGTTGGATGTTTGAAAGTAGGGACCTGCCGTATATACTCTGCAGAAATAGGCCCCTTAGTTGTTGGTGTTGGCACAACACTGTAAGCACTCACAGTTACTCTTGGTTGGTGCTGGAACGCCCTGCTGTCAACTATTATATCAGGAATTTTAATTACATATAATTGTTGAACAGTGGTAGTAAAAATTGGGCCTTTGATGGTGGTGCTGGTGCCACAACACTGTAAGCCCTGACAGTTACTCTTGGTGGGTGCAGCAATGGGCCCTGCTGTGAATTATTAGATCAAGAATTGTAATTACATGCCCCTGTTGAACAGGGGCTGAAAAATTGGGCCTTAGGCACTGGTGGCACAACACTGCAACCCCTCACAGATACTGTACTTGGAGCACAGCAATGAGCCCTGTTGCAAAGTATTGCTTCAAAAATTGTAATGACACGCCCCTGTTAAACAGGGGCTGAAAAATTGGGCCTTAGGCACTGGTGGCACAACACTGCAACTCCTCACAGATACTGTACTTGGAGCACAGCAATGAGCCCTGTTGCAAAGTATTGCTTCAAAAATTGTAATTACACGCCCCTGTTAAACAGGGGCTGAAAAATTGGGCGTTAGGCACTGGTGGCGGCACCCATAAACAAAAATGATCTTCCAAGCTATCATCATCAATCGTATCATTGAGGACTCGGAGGAGGAGGATAGCCAGTCAACATAACAGCACAGGCACTCAGCATCAGCATCAGTCTTGAAGGGATGTGACATTTTAAAATCAATTAGTCTGTTATATCAGCATCAGGTGTGTGGTAGCTGGTGGTGATCCAAGACTGGTTCATCTTGATGAAAGTCAGTCGATCAACCGAGTCGGTGGACAGGCGCACCCTGTGATCCGTGACAAATCCTCCAGCAGCACTGAATGTGCGTTCCGAAAGAACGCTGGATGCAGGACAGGCCAGTAGCTCAATTGCATACTGTGCAAGCTCTGGCCAGTGATCCATCCTCAAGACCCAGTAAGCCAGAGGATTTTCGGTGGGGAAGGTGTCCAAGTCTGACCTTGCCCCTAGATATTCCTGCACCATGTTTATCAGACGCTGGCGATGGTTGCTGGAACCAATCATACTTTGGGGCTGCGGACTAAAGAATTGTCTGAACGCATCGGTCAGACGGCCACCTTCCCCACCGCTCCTTCTTTGACTGGCCGAAGCCTCAGCAACTCGTTGTCCAGGACCAGGAGTTTGCAACCTCCCAGTCTCTGGGAACGCGTTGCACAGACCTTTCTGCAAGGCCTCCCGGAGTTGTCTCATCCTCTGCTCCCTCTGCGACGGTAACATAAGGTCCGCAACCTTACCCTTGTACCGTGGATCAAGGAGAGTGGCCAGCCAGTAATGGTCCCTCTCCTTGATCCGAAGAATACGAGGATCCTTCCGCAGACTTTGCAGGATCAGGGAGGCCATGCAGCGTAGGTTTGCTGAGGCATTCGCTCCGGAGTCCTCTGGGTCACTAAGGACGACATGATCCGCAGCCACCTCCTCCCAGCCACGTACAAGTCCACTGGTTTCTTGGGACTGTAAATCATCCCTAAAAGACTGCTGCTGATGATGCTGAGTGCCAGCCTCCACCTCCATGCTGACACAATCCTCCTCCTCCTCCTCCTCCTCCTCCTCTTCCTGTGCGATGGGTGGGACAGAAGGAACACTGTCTGGGTAAAGGGGGCCTTGAGAGGCAAGGAAGTCCTCCTCTTCCTGCCTCTGTTCTGCCTCAAGTGCCCTGTCCATTATTCCACGCAGCGTGTGCTCCAACAGGTGGACAAGAGGTACAGTGTCACTGATGCATGCACTGTCACTGCTCACCATCCTCGTGGCCTCCTCAAATGGTGCCAGGACAGTGCATGCATCCCTGATCATGCCCCACTGGCGTGGAGAAAAAAAACCAAGCTCCCCTGACCCTGTCCTGGTGCCGTAGTCGCACAGGTACTCATTGATGGCCCTCTGCTGCGTGTGCAGCCGCTGCAGCATGGCCAACGTTGAGTTCCACCTGGTGGGCATGTCACATATAAGGCGGTTCTTGGGCAGGTTCAACTCCTTTTGCAGCTCAGCCAGGCGAGCACTGGCATTATAAGATCTGCGGAAATGCACACAGACTTTCCTGGCCTGCCTCAGGACATCCTGTAAGCCCGGGTACCTGCCCAAGAACCGCTGCACCACCAGGTTAAGGACGTGAGCCACACAGGGCACATGGGTCAGTTGTCCCTGTCGGAGGGCGGAGAGGAGGTTGGTGCCATTGTCGCAAACCACCATTCCTGGCTTAAGCTGGCGTGGCGTCAACCACCTCTCGGCCTGGCCCTGCAGAGCAGACAGGACCTCTGCCCCAGTGTGGCTTCTGTCCCCCAAACACACCAGCGCAAGCACGGCATGGCATCTTTTTGCCTGCGTACTTGCGTAGCCCCGTGAACGGCTACGGAGCACCGCTGGTTCATAGGACAAACCACAGGAAGAGGCCATGGAGGAAGAAGAAGAGGAGGGGGTGGAGGAGAGAGGTGTGTCACAACCAGTAGTAGCATTTTGGAGGCGTGGCGGTGGGACAACCTCCAACACTACTGCACCTTGTCCTGAATCCTTCCCAGCTGCCAAAAGAGTGACCCAATGGGCCGTGAAAGAAAGGTAACGTCCCTGTCCATGCCTGCTGGACCATGAGTCAGCGGTAATATGCACCTTACCGCTGACCGCCCTGTCCAGCGAGGCCAAGACATTGCCTTCCACATGCCGGTAGAGAGCCGGAATAGCCTTCCGTGAGAAAAAGTGGCGTTTGGGAACCTGCCACTGAGGAACCGCACATTGCACAAACTCACGGAAGGGGGCCGAGTCTACCAACTGAAAAGGCAGCAGTTGAAGCGCTAGCAATTTAGCCAAGCTAGCATTCAACCGCTGGGCATGTGGATGGCTGGGAGTGAACTTCTTTCGACGGTCCAGCAGCTGGGGCAGGGAAATTTGCCTGCTAGAATCGGACGTCGGTGTACTGCTAGCAGAGTGGGCGCAAGTACTTGGCTGTGACACACCTAATTCTACACCTTCATTCCTCTCAGTGCATGTTTCAGAGAGGACTGAAGTTATAGTGGGGTTGGAGATCCCAGCTGATGCGGTGCAAGGAGAGGTCCGCTTTGTTCTTTGGTGTGGGTCTTTGAGGTAGGCTTGCCAACGAGCTGCATGGCAGGTCAACATATGTCTGGTCAGGCATGTGGTACCCAAGCGGCTGATGTTTTGGCCACGCGATATACGCTTGAGACATATGTTGCAAACAGCAGCTGTGCGATCTGATGCACTAGCCTCAAAAAAGGCCCACACCAAAGAACTTTTTGAATGACGGGCAGAGGCAGCGCCCTGCACAGGCGGAGCTCTGCGGTGTGATTCCGTCGGTGTACTGCCCTTACGCTGGCCACCAAAGGGCATCCTGCCTCGTTGGAGATGTGCCTCCTCCTCATCCTCCTCCTCCTCCTCTCTCCTATTAGGCACCCACGTGGAGTCATTGACCTCATCATCCCCTCCCTCCTCATCACTGGAGCCAATCTGGCAGTATGCTGCAGCTGCTGGAACATGACTGCCAGATTGGTGTCCTTCTTGAGCATCCCCTCTGTCTGCTCTCACGCTACTGCCTTCCTCTAGCTGGGTTTCATCATCAGACCCTTCGAAACGCTGGGCATCCTCCTGGAGCATGTACCCAACACTGTGCTGAAACAGTTCGGGGGACTCCTCAGGAGGAGGACATGGTGGGTCTAGGGAAGGAGTGACTGATGATTTGTCTGACATTGATACCAGGGAAGACGACGCTTTGGCAGCTGCTTTTCCAGTACCCTGAGCCTGGGTGAGAGAGGATGAGGAGGAGGAGGAGGGCTTGGTCATCCACTCTACCAAGTCTTCGGCATGATGTGGCTCAACATGTCCAGCTGCCGAAAAGAAGGACAAGCGTGTCCCATGGCCATGTGCTGATGACAATGCACCGCGTCCACGACCAGCACTGTTGCCCCCAGACACAGAGCCTGCTTGCCCTCTTTTATTGCCTCCTGACTGTCTGCCTCTCCTTGTTTGCCTTCCAGACATTCTAATAGATGGCCTGCAGGGAGATGGGAAAAAAGCAATAAGGGCTACCTTCAGGTGTCCTTCTCTGTCCCTGGAAACAAGGACTTGCAGAGTGAAAGAAAAAAAACACTCTCCCTACCTACAGTTTTCTGTCCCTAGAAAAAATGTTTTTTTTAATCACAATATAGCAAAAGGACAATTCACTCACTGTCCTTCCAGGTCCCTGGAAACAAGGACTTGCAGAGTGAAAGAAACTGACACTGTCCCTACCTAGAGTTTTCTGTCCCTGGAATAAATGTTTTTTTCAGCACAATATAGCACAAGGACAATTAACTCACTGTCCTTACAGGTCCCTGGAAACAAGGACTTGCAGAGTGAAAGAAAAAAAATACTCTCCCTACCTACAGTTTTCTGTCCCTAGAAAAAAATGTTTTTTTTAATCACAATATAGCAAAAGGACAATTCACTCACTGTCCTTCCAGGTCCCTGGAAACAAGGACTTGCAGAGTGAAAGAAACTGACACTGTCCCTACCTAGAGTTTTCTGTCCCTGGAATAAATGTTTTTTTCAGCACAATATAGCACAAGGACAATTAACTCACTGTCCTTACAGGTCCCTGGAAACAAGGACTTGCAGAGTGAAAGAAACTGACACTGTCCCTACCTAGAGTTTTCTGTCCCTAGAATAAATGTTTTTTTTAATCACAATATAGCACAAGGAAAATTAACTCACTGTCCTTACAGGTCCCTGGAAACAAGGACTTGCAGAGTGAAAGAAAAAAAACACTCTCCCTACCTACAGTTTTCTGTCCCTAGAAAAAAATGTTTTTTTTAATCACAATATAGCAAAAGGACAATTCACTCACTGTCCTTCCAGGTCCCTGGAAACAAGGACTTGCAGAGTGAAAGAAACTGACACTGTCCCTACCTAGAGTTTTCTGTCCCTAGAATAAATGTTTTTTTTAATCACAATATAGCACAAGGACAATTAACTCACTGTCCTTACAGGTCCCTGGAAACAAGGACTTGCAGAGTGAAAGAAAAAAAATACTCTCCCTACCTACAGTTTTCTGTCCCTAGAAAAAAATGTTTTTTTTAATCACAATATAGCAAAAGGACAATTCACTCACTGTCCTTCCAGGTCCCTGGAAACAAGGACTTGCAGAGTGAAAGAAACTGACACTGTCCCTACCTAGAGTTTTCTGTCCCTGGAATAAATGTTTTTTTCAGCACAATATAGCACAAGGACAATTAACTCACTGTCCTTACAGGTCCCTGGAAACAAGGACTTGCAGAGTGAAAGAAAAAAAATACTCTCCCTACCTACAGTTTTCTGTCCCTAGAAAAAAATGTTTTTTTTAATCACAATATAGCAAAAGGACAATTCACTCACTGTCCTTCCAGGTCCCTGGAAACAAGGACTTGCAGAGTGAAAGAAACTGACACTGTCCCTACCTAGAGTTTTCTGTCCCTGGAATAAATGTTTTTTTCAGCACAATATAGCACAAGGACAATTAACTCACTGTCCTTACAGGTCCCTGGAAACAAGGACTTGCAGAGTGAAAGAAAAAAAATACTCTCCCTACCTACAGTTTTCTGTCCCTAGAAAAAAATGTTTTTTTTAATCACAATATAGCAAAAGGACAATTCACTCACTGTCCTTCCAGGTCCCTGGAAACAAGGACTTGCAGAGTGAAAGAAACTGACACTGTCCCTACCTAGAGTTTTCTGTCCCTAGAATAAATGTTTTTTTTAATCACAATATAGCAAAAGGACAATTCACTCACTGTCCTTCCAGGTCCCTGGAAACAAGGACTTGCAGAGTGAAAGAAACTGACACTGTCCCTACCTAGAGTTTTCTGTCCCTAGAATAAATGTTTTTTTTAATCACAATATAGCAAAAGGACAATTCACTCACTGTCCTTCCAGGTCCCTGGAAACAAGGACTTGCAGAGTGAAAGAAACTGACACTGTCCCTACCTAGAGTTTTCTGTCCCTAGAATAAATGTTTTTTCTAATCACAATATAGCAAAAGGACAATTCACTCACTGTCCTTCCAGGTCCCTGGAAACAAGGACTTGCAGAGTGAAAGAAACTGACACTGTCCCTACCTAGAGTTTTCTGTCCCTAGAATAAATGTTTTTTTAAATCACAATATAGCAAAAGGACAATTCACTCACTGTCCTTCCAGGTCCCTGGAAACAAGGACTTGCAGAGTGAAAGAAACTGACACTGTCCCTACCTAGAGTTTTCTGTCCCTAGAATAAATGTTTTTTTTAATCACAATATAGCAAAAGGACAATTCACTCACTGTCCTTCCAGGTCCCTGGAAACAAGGACTTGCAGAGTGAAAGAAACTGACACTGTCCCTACCTAGAGTTTTCTGTCCCTAGAATAAATGTTTTTTTTAATCACAATATAGCAAAAGGACAATTCACTCACTGTCCTTCCAGGTCCCTGGAAACAAGGACTTGCAGAGTGAAAGAAACTGACACTGTCCCTACCTAGAGTTTTCTGTCCCTAGAATAAATGTTTTTTTTTAAGCACACTATAGCAGAAGCACAAAACACACTGACACTCTCCCTACCTATCCTTCTCTTTCCCTAAACTAAAGGAATCCAGGTTAAGCAAGAAAGAAATAACAGTCACTGTCCCTGCCTATGCTACTCTATCCCTGCTCCGGAACACACTACACTAGGCCGCCGTGCTGGCGGCCTTTTATAGTGTGGGGCGTGTACTAAACACCCTCAGCAATAATTGGCCACAGGCATCCTGCCTGTGGCCAATCATTGCTCTCCTCGCTGCCGGCGCTGTGATTGGCCAAGCATGCGGGGTCACAGTGCATGCTTGGCCAATCACAGCGCCTGGATGACACTGCGATGGCGTAGTGCATTGTGGGCCGTTCGCGTCACTCGAATTTGGCGCGAACGGCCCAAATCGTTCGATCTTCGTCGAACGATCGAACAGCCAATGTTCGAGTCGAACGTATGTTCGACTCGAACACGAAGCTCATCCCTAGTGTATATATATTATTATTGTAATATTGCAATCACAATATGATGAGATTACATAACATTGATTGAATTTATTTTTGCATTTTATAAATGTTTTATTGCATTTGGATCAAGGGTGTGGGGACGTTTTGTATGTGCATTCTTCACAGAGAAAAATAAGGTTGTGCTTTTTGTTTTCTCTTTTTTTTGGGGGTTATATGGTGATAAGTTGCAGGGAGCGCTGCACTAATTTTATATATAGTACATAAAGAGTTAATTACATAAGCGAGGGTGCTAAAACCATAGACTAGGTTTCCTTAAGAAAAACCCAGGGATATTACACTCTAAATAAATAACAAGCAGCACTTCAGACAGGTAGCTTTTCAAGTTTCATATATTTATGAAAGGAAGCATTTAAAGACTTAACAATAAATTGTAGTACATGCACAATATCTTTCCACAGTTCCTTTATCTAGACAAATGTAAAGTTTCAGCTACACGCATCATATACAGTTTCATTAGAACAGGAAAAAGATCCAGACTAAAAGTACAGCAATTAACAAACATCAATACATAAGGATTGCTTAACATGTGGGCACTCAGGCAGTGGCGTTGCTTTGGGGGTGCGGGGGGTGTGGCCGGCACCCGGGTGACACCCGCCAGAGGGTGACACCCGGTTCAGACTGGCACTGGCGCCGCATTGAGAGGTGCGCCGCAGCTCCCTCCTTCCTTTCCAGGATCTCCTCTGCTAAATGCGATGTGTGGGGAGAGAGGGGGAGGAGGGAGTGAGGCAGAGATAGACTGAGTGCCTGGGGTCCGACCGTCCACACACACACCTCCACACTGTGCAGCCACAATCAGATCTCTGTCCCCGCCGGCTGCACTCACTGCTGCTTCATCCTCAGCTTGGACGTGTACGCAGGTCGGGAGCAAGAGCCAAGGATGAGGGACATCATCCACGCTACAGTCAGCACCTTTCCGGAGGTATGCTACAGGAGTACTGTATTGCAGAGGAGGGGGACATAGTGGTTGGAGGGTTGGGGGGCAGACATTTGCAGGTAACAATTATGCTGCCAGGAGTGATTTTAGGGGGGTTAGAGAATAGGTGCTAGGGGGTGCTCTTTGTTTTGGGTTAGAGAGAACTTGTACTAGAAGTAGAAGGGGGGCAGATTTGAAGTTTGACCCCCTCCCCCCAGCGCAGATGCTCTCCCCTCCCAAAGCACCCCCTAGCACATATCCTTTAAGCCCCCCAAATCAAAGATCCCATCCTGGCTCCATCCAGCTCCACCCACCCCCCGATCCCATACCCGCTCATCCATCCCCCGATCCCATCCTGGCTCCATCCCTCCTCCCTGATCCCATACCAGCTCCATCCACCGCCCTGATCCCATACCCGCTCATCTATGCCCCGATCCCATCCCGTCTCCATCCATTCCCCCGATCCCATTCTAGCTTCATCCATCCCCCCTGATCCCATACTGGCTCCATCCATCCCCCCCGATCCCATACCCACTTCATCCATCCCCCTGATCCTATCCTCGCTCCATCCAACCCCCTGATCCCATCCCGGCTATATCCATACCCCCTGATCCTGATCCCATCCCGTCTCTATCCATCCCCCCGATCCCATCCCGTCTCTATCCATCCCCCCGATCCCATCCCGTCTCTATCCATCTCCCCGATCCCATACCGGCTCACTCCATCCCCCCGATCCCATACCAGCTCACTCCCTCCCCCCAATCCCATACCGGCTCCATCCATCTCCCCCGATCCCATACCGGCTCCATCCATCCCCGCTGATCCCATACCCACTCCATCCATCCCCCCTTATTTTATCCTTGCTCCATCCAACCCCCTGATCCCATCCCGCCTCCATCCATTCCCCTGATCCCTTTTCAGCTTCACCCAGCCCCGATCCCATACCCGCTCCAGCCATCATCCCTGATCCCATCCTGGCTCCATCCATCCCCCCTGATCCCATGCCCGCTTCAACCATCCTCCCTGATCCTATCCCCGCTCTATACATCCCCACTCCATCCATCCCCCCTGATCCTATCCCTACTCCATCCATTCCCCGATCCCATCCCCACTCCATCCATCCCCCCTGACCCATACCGGCTCCATCCATCCCCTGATCCCATTCCGGCTCCATCCATTCCCCCAGTCCCATTCCAGCTCTATCCACCACCTCAATCCAATCCCGGCTACATCCATCCCCCCAATCCCATCCCAGTTCCATCCACTGTGATAGGTTAAGGGGGGAGAGCCGTACCGATGCACTAGCCTGCTTAGTGCCGGGGGGTAAGGGTGACACCATGTACTGTATTACCGCACCGGGTGACACCAACCCTAGTGACGCCATTGCACTCAGAATCAGGTGTAGGTCGGAATCACATTTCAGTAGGGATGGGCGAACGGTTAGGCCCGAGCATCACTTCAGGCAAAACATTTGCCCATTCGGGCATTCGCCGAACACCTGAATTTGCAGTGTGCTCACCCTGATAAACACCCTGCAATACACTGAGCGCTGCACTGCAATCTTTGCCCAATCAGGGCGCAGTGTACACTGGTTGTTAAGAAATGGGGCCGGGAAGCCGGTCGCAGTATCCTTAACAACCGATGAGTCATCAGCTGTCAATGGGTTTCTCTGCTGATGGCTAAACAATATAAAAAAAGTGCTGGATAAAAAAATAAAGAAAAAAATGGTGAGGGGGTCCCCCCAGTCCATATCAGGCCCTTCGAGTCTGTGAGGGTTTGGAGGGGAACTCCCCCAATATCCATACCAGACCCTTATCCGGGCATGCAGCCTGGCAGGTCAGGAAAGAGGGGGGACGAGGGAGCGCCCCCCTCCTGAACCATATCAGGCAACATGCCCTTAACATGGGGTGTGGGTGCTTTGGGGCGGGGAAGCTCTGCCCCCCCACCCCAAAGCACCTTCATTTTGATTTGTTTGAATTTTCAGATTGGTGGGCACTATTAATTAATTTTTTAATAGAGTATTTGTCAAAAACTGTCTCTTGTGTTTTTTTACTTTTTAACCCTTTTTTGGTGAATGAGTATGGGTACGATGTACCCAACACCCATTCACATGGGGGGGTTCCAGATTCCGATAAGCCCCCCGCCTGCAGACCTCGCCAACCATAGCCCAGGGTAGTGGCATCATGAATCTCGCTGTTTAGTACCAGGCCTCCTAGCAAGGACAATAAAGGAGCCCTGAGATTAAATGGCACAGACTTCATCAGCTTAGAGCGCAGAGCAGACGTAAAGGGTTCCATATCTGGACCCATCCATTCTGGAAATGTATTTAATCTGGTTATACAACCCATCTCACGTAACCTGGAAATACCCTCTCCTATTGATCTCCAGGAGTAGGCATTTTCCAGATCAGTAAGACTAGCGTATACTCGGACTATGCCATCTCTCACGAGGTCTAACAGTGAAAAATTCACACTAAACTCTCTGGCTTTACGCATTGCCTGACGCAATTGTGGATCATGGGTTAACACTCCCTTAGCCACTGCTTCCTTACCTGACAAAACAACACTGTCTGCCCCTTCATCCCAAAAGCGTAGGAGCCAAATTAATAGGGGCTCGCCAGAACTTTGTTTGTATTGTTTTGCCAGCTCATGGAGTTCAGTTTGTGTAAACTCCTGTACTTCTTCAAATTCAACATCTCTGGGGTTGCAATAATGCACCTCCCCATCTGCCATATCCTCGCTATCATGTTGCCGTTTCCTATGCTTAGTAATGAGAGGCCTGGCATACTTTTTCTTTCCCACTAGCAGTCTGAAGTCCCGCTGTCCCAGTCTGAGGTCCCGGTCTGAAGATCCAGTGTCCCAGTCTGTTAAACCGATACCCGTTACTTAGCTTGCTGGACCAGCGCCTGGTGTCCGGCTCGCTGATCCGGGGCCCGTTATCCAGGCCACTGCCTGTTACCCAGCTTGCCAGTAGGGAGCCTGCTGCCCAGCTTAATGACCCAGAGCCCGCTGTCTGCCCTTATGTGCCCGCTGTCTGCCCTTATGTGCCCGCTGTCTGCCCTTATGTGCCCGCTGTCTGCCCTTATGTGCCCGTTGTCTGCCCAGATGTGCCCGTTGTCTGCCCGGATGTGCCCGCTGTCTGCCTAGATGTGCCCGCTGTCCGCTTTGACGTGCCTGTTGTCCAGTTTAAAGTGCCTGATGACCAGCCTTAAGTACCCTCATGTGCTACTCGATGCCATAGACTATGGGCAATTAAAACTTGTTGGAGCGTCCGGAGGCCGCTCCTTTAGAGGGGGGTACTGTCAGGAAAGGGTTCACCCGTTGGTGGCGCTGTTGGTCCTGTTTATCGCAGTACACCAGCGGGTGTCTTCTTGCAGCCAGGATCTGTGATAAAGTATCTCACCTGCTGGTGGCACTGTCTGATCCATGGACCGTAGTACCAGTGTCCACCAGCGGGTGTATTCCGGCAGTGTGGGGCAGGCAGCACCTCCTGCGCTCAGGTGCTATGTGAGGACAATTACTGCAGTCTCGTAAATACCCAGCAAGCCCTCACATGCTTGCCTTGGTATCTCTCTCCTTGTGCCCTGACCTCGCTTGCCTGTGGCCTGATTCTGAACCTGTTCCTGAGCTTACCCCGATCTTGTCCCTCCTGCATACCTGTTACCTTGGATCCCTGCCCTGCAGGATATCCATCCATCCTCTCCCTGTCCTGTTGGTTTCCCGTCCTCATCTGCTGACTCCCCGTGTATGACCTTGGCCTGGCTTACGTTACGTTTTGGTATATCACTTGTCCTTCTGCTTATCTCTGTGTATGACCCCGGCCTGGCTAAACATTGTGTTATTGGTACTGCCCCTTGCTGTATATGTTATTTGTTGTTTGGGGGTCTTGTGGTTGTTTGTGCACTGTTGTATTCACTTACTTGTCACCTATCTTAATAAACACCATTATCATTAACTTTACATGCGTTTTTGGTTTTCTCTGTGCAGTCCACACAGTCTGGTCTACTAATTCCCTGACATCCCTTCTATGTGATTCGGTATAAATAGCATTAAGGAAGTACCAACCCACTGTGGACACTGTCCTCTTCTCTGCTTTACTTAAATCCAACCCCTTAAGGCTAAAATCTACAAAATGATCTGAGACTTTATCTCCCCAAATCTTATTCAAGGGAGAAGCATACTTCACAAATTCTTTAGCAAGAGGCTCCCATTCATTGTCTCTAGCCCAGATAGGTAAGCTGCACACTTCCCTCTGGCCACCAGAACCCTCTGCAGCCTTGCTTTTCCTAAACAGCTTACGCAGAATTTTACCAAGCACAAACTACACAACACACCACAGAAAAAACAGGTCTGCTTCAGTTGAATAATTGCACAGATCACAGCACGAGCCCCCAAATAGTTTTGCTTGCGTATATATAGCAAGGTTACTTTGTGGAATAAGCAAGGAAGCTGAGACTTCTGCAGTGTGTAAATGTGCTTTCACTATACAAAGATGCTGTACATACAAAACTATTACAATATTAGGAATACAATACAAGACTGACAGATATCTATAACAAGCAAAATGCCTAGCAAATAAACAGCCTATGGTCTATAACAGTAGAAATAAACTTAAAAGCTACTTAACTCTGGTTACTGTATGTTCGTGATCTCCATTGACAACGATGCTCCTGGAGTTCAGGCACCTTCTTGCATGATGAATGGCTTCTGGTGTTAAAGCATGATTAAGTCCTCCTAGCTTATGCCTGAATCCCCCTTTTATGCGTCAGGCTGTTTACCATAGTTACCAAACAACAGAAAACATACCTGTTTACTGTAGCTGTAGAGACAATGGACTGTTGAAACTGTCAACGGTTACAATTGTTTAGGACAGCCTATGTATTCCTTACCAAAACATTAGTTTGAGAAACAGCCTTAAACAAACTCAAACAAAAGCTGATTTCTGTTTCTGTGAAAACTGATGGAAAATAAATAATAATTTTATATATATATATATATATATATATATACTCATATCAAACGCAAGACAGCCCCTCACCCAAAAGCACCTTGTCCCCATGTTGATGAGGACAAGGGCCTCTTCCCGACAACCCTGGCCATTGGTTGTTGGGGGTCTGCCAGCGAGGGGCTTATTGGAATCTGGAAGCCCCCTTTACCAAGGGGGCTCCCAGATCCTAGCCCCCACCCTCTGTGAATTATTATGGGGTACCCCTAACCATTCACCTAAAAAAAGTTTCAGAAATATACACAGTACACATGTTTTTAAAGTAATTTATTAATGCTCCGGCATCTCTTCTGACTTCCCCTCTCTGGCTCTCACTTTGGAAAAGAATAGAGGGTTGTTCCCTGACCTAGAGGTACCCGAGACTGAATCCAGACTAAACGTTTTCATGTCTCATGCCAAAATGCTAGCAATAGAAAGAGATCAAATTCCAGCTTTCGAAAAAACCTGGAATCCTAGGATTAAATACCATTTATCACCACTCTGTGATAACACAATTCTCATGCCATGGTAGCTGACAACCCTACTTAGATAAAAGTGATTTGCAATCCCAAACCCAAACTTTCAGAGCCTTGGTGCTACCCTACTTTCTGTTGTGAATATTATAATGCTTTTTACACCCTCAAACAGGAAGTCATACGATCTGAGCTAATCCAGTGGTCTCCTGCACTTTCTTCTCTATTCTCCTCACTATTCTATTCTTCCTTTTCTTGTGTATCCCTTTTTCTGTGTGTTCTTTTCTTTTATTTATATATATATATATATATATATATATATATATACATTTTTTCTCTTCGGCTCTATTTTTTATTCTTTTACTGAACAGTATTGAAGTATTATTCTATTTAACAAATTTTAACAGCTCTGGTCCAAGCTAATACTCTATATGGTAGCATTATTTCAATCGTAGTTAATTATTCTTAGTTATATTAACTAATTTACTTTTCTTTTCTGTAATGGTCAAATACCCTACCTAACAGTAGCTACTTAGTGGACCTTAAAATTCTACCATTTATGTTAAACATGATTTGTTTACTGTTGTATTATTTATTACAACTGCTTGTATTTACTTGTTGATCCAATCAATAAAATATTTTGACAAGAAAAGAGGGTTGTTCTTACTGGAAATACAGGTTGAGTAATATTTTAAATACTCCTCCAATCATTTGATATGTTACAAAATTTTGGTTCAATTACCTGAATTTCCAATTGCATGTATACAGTATATCAAACAATGTGTCCTAGTTGCAATTTGCAGTAATTAGTTTGCCAGCTGTTGCAATATTACCTGGGTGCAATGTGGTCATTAGTTTACGAGCTCTAGCCATGTCAAGTCGTCACTTTGTCATCTCGAGCCATGTGCACCTGGAGCAGTGTGGAATCATTAGTTTATCCGTTCCTGCAATGTACAATAGGTACAATATACAGTCATTAGTTAATGTGCACTAGGCGCAGTGTTCAGTCATTAGTTTGCCAGCTATAGCCATGTGCGGTGGCATACCTAGCATAGTCACCTCCTGGGGCAGATTATTTTTCAACATCCTTCCTCCCTGTTCCTCTATATGCCATTTGTTCAGTACTGATCATGAAATTAAATAAATATTGGGCAGAAAAAATGGAAACAGTGAAGATTTTCTTTATCTAAATGTTTTCTTGTCAAATTTGTTTATTACATTTTCAAAATTACAAGCATATATTGTCAATAAACATAGTCACTATAAATAGTAGCAGTTAAGGAGAACACAAATTAGATATTTATATCAAGCTCCAGTGATTTTTGAAGGCAACAACAACAGAAGAGGAGAAAAAAAAACAGTAATTTAAGTTTAACATATGTTGACCATTATCTGTAGACTTGCTAAAATATATGCTTAGTGTTGAATTTAGTAATTACAAACCAGATTTAGTAATAATATATAACATGTAAGGTAATATAAGTATTTATAAAGAAAAAATGAAGGGTCATAATTTCTAGACCTCATATAATGTTGTTGTAATATATAAGGTTTGTATTGTTTCAAAGGAGCTCTAAAGCTGAAATATACTGATAAATAAAAAACATAAAAAAAAAAATATGTTGCTACCATTTTTGCATATAACAATATATGCTAAGAAAGAAAAAACAAAAAAAAAAAGAGCTAAAGAGCGAAGATAGAAGAGAGGGAAGGGTAAGAAGAAGAAGAGAAAAAAATAACGATAGTAGGTAGAAAAGATAGAAAAGGTCGAAAAGGTCCCCGGGGTATCTTATTATGTTGGTCTGATAATATTAGTATATTAAATAACCATTAGTAGTTATATTACCAAGGTCTTAATAATGTGATGTCAAAGTTGGGAGGGAAAAAATTAGTCACCCAAGGATTCCAGATTTTTTCAAATTTTCCAATATTATCATTGGTAATGGCTTCCGTTTTTGAGTGGGTCATGGTTTATTCTGGTTTTGGTTTCTGAGATAATTAATGTTGAGGTTTTCCACGCTTTGGCGATTGTCTGCTTTGCTGCAGTAGTGATTTGTAGAAGGAGTTTGAATTGAGTGTGGGAAATAGAAGTCGGTTTTAGATTTAGTAGTGCAATTGAAGGGTCAGGTATGATTGTTTTTTTGAATAAGGTAGAGAGGATAAGAAAAACCTCTTTCCAAAAACATTTTGTAACGGGACAATCCCAAAATATGTGTATGTGTGATCCTAGTTCACCACAGCCACGGAAGCAGAGTGGGGAGTATTGCGGAATATATTTCGCGATTCTGACAGGAACCAAATACCAGCGCAAAAGTACTTTATAATTTGTCTCTAGAGCTATTATATTTTGTGAAGATGATTTTGTTGTGGTCCAAATTTTATCCCAATCGGATGGTTCCAACTGAAGTCCAAGGTCTCTCTCCCATTTTTCCACGTATGATGGTGGGTCTGCAGTAGGCAAAGTAATAAGGTGTTTATATATTATTGATATGAGACCCTTAGAGTGAGGTTCGCGTTTACATATACGTTCAAATTGTGTGAGTTCGTTGAGCTTACTCATATTTTGTATATATGGCATGAATCTTTTTTTGATCTGCAGATATCGGAAAAGTCCTGATTGGGGGAGTTGATGCCTATCACATAGTTCAGGAAATGTTATAAGTGAGGTAGATGTCGATAGATCACAGAGTTGCGTTATGTCAGAGGAAATCCATTTTTTAAATGAATTAGGGAATGTGCAGGCTGGGTAGAATAGTGGGTTTCTAATAAATGATAGAAGGGGAACATGAGGAGATTGTAGTCCTTTGATAAGTTTAAATTTATGCCAGATAGTAACTGTGTGTTTGGTAATCTTATTTTTTATATTTTTATGATCTGGGGGTTTGGACCAAATTAAATTTGTTATAGAAAATGGATCACAGTCAATTGCTTCAAATGCAACCCAGAGTGGGGTTTTGTATTTTGCGTGATATTTGGGGATGCATGCTATTTGAGCTGCATGGTAGTAAGAGGCGAAATTGGGGAATCCTAGTCCACCTTTAAGTTTGGGAAGGTAGAGTGTGTGTTTAGATAAACAATGTTTTAAAGAGCCCCAGATGAACGCTAGTGTTTTGCGTTGAAGATTTCTAAGAAAGTATGCTGGAACTGGAATGGGCAAAACCTGAAATAGATATAGTATCTTGGGTAAAATAGTCATCTTTATTACGTTTATTTTACCAATCCAAGAGATTGGTAAAGAAGACCATTGTTTAAGGAGATTGGTAATTTGCTTTAGTAATGGCAGAAAGTTAGCTGAGAAGAATTCAGTTAAATTGGGAGTAAGAGTAATTCCTAGGTAGGTCAGGTGCGATGTAGACCAGGAGAATGGGAGGGAAGTTTGTGCTTGTTGTAAAGTATGGGGAGGTAAGGAGATATTTAAGGCTGTAGATTTTTGAGAGTTGATAATTAGTCCAGATATCTGTGCAAAATGATCTAGCTTACTTATAATGTTGGGAGCAGAAATATAAGGGGAAGACATAAATATTAGTATATCGTCAGCAAACAAGCATAATTTGTGCTGATGACCAGCTAAGTCTATCCCTTTGATTGAAGGGTCAGATCATATAGCCTGAGCTAGGGGTTCAATAAGTAGGGCAAATAAAAGTGGGGAGAGTGGACAACCCTGACGTGTACCTCTATTTATGTTAAAGCAACCAGATTTATATCCAGCATATTTAATATATGCTTTGGGATTATTATATAGTGATGATACCCAGTTAAGAAAGTGAGGACCGAACCCCCATTTTTGTAAAGCAAAATGTAGATAGGGCCATGATACTGTGTCGAATGCTTTTTTAATATCTAACGACAGAAGACACATAGGTATTCGCCGTGTTTTAGCTGCTTGGATTAATAAAGTTGCCCTGCGTACGTTATCAGCTGCTTGGCGAAAAGGAATAAAACCAACTTGGTCTTTATTTATTAATGAACCAATAATATTGTTCAAACGATTTGCTAGAATTTTCGCTAGTAGTTTGATATCAAGATTAAGCAGGAATATGGGCCTGTAATTAGCACAAGATGAATCATCTGAATGAGGTTTGGGGATCATTGTGATTATCGCTGTTAAGGTTTCAGGACGAAAGGATTGGTTGTTCAGAAGTGAATTGAAAGCATCTGTCAGCAATGGCGCAAGAAGATGAGTAAATTTTTTATAATATAGGGCAGAGAAGCCGTCAGGACCCGGGCGTTTATTTGGCTTAAGGGATTTAATGGCTAATTCAACCTCTGCAGATGTAATGGGACTTTCAAGATGTTCATGTTGAGTTAAAGGGATCTTTGGAAGTTTGGTTTGTGAAAAAAATAATTCTGCAGCGGATCGGTCAAAAAATCCCTGATTGTTGTATAAAGATGTAAGGTGTTTGTGGAAAGTTTATAGGATTTTTTTCTGGATTACTGGTGTAAGTATTATGAGGTAATTTTAATCGATTTTGTTTGTATGGGTTGTTTAATTTTTTAAGTGCTCGAGCGAGAAGCGTGCCAGGCTTGTTAGCTTTAATATAAAATTTATGCTTGGATTTGCGTATGGTTTTATCTGCGGATTCAGATAGGAAAAGATCAAGATTTAGGCTAGCTTCATCTAGTTGATTTTTTGTCACAGGGGTAGGATTTGCTTGAAAATTTGCGTGGCAGGTGTTAAATTTTGTTTCTAATATTATATCTGAATGTTTTATATATAGTATAATCAAGTTGGTAAAAAAATAAAGGTTTATTAGCTGTGCACATAATGTGCCAGTACAAAACAAGCGGATAATAATGGCTTGCTAATTAAAATAAAAACAAAGATTAATTAGTGAGGCTTTAGGGATAGTTGCTGTGCGTTTTGATAGTTTCAGGTCTACAGTGGATCAAATTATAGTAATATGATACTCTAAACAGCTGGGCCTTTACAATACATAGACACAAAAATTACTATCCTGACAAAACATGGGCCCCAAGTAGGCAAGTGTATACAATAAACAGGCAATCATTATGATACATGGGCAGAAAACATCCAATTGTTACATAACATTTGAGAGTGGACCTGCCCTCCGTAGGGTGCATTAAAGCACATGGGGGATGTGGGGTAATCTCAAAAGTCTAGTGGACAGTTCCCCATAGAATGGTTTCCCAGGGTTATCGGGCACATAAGTACTTGTAATTTGGAAATCTCTATTCCCTAATCGTAGGTGAGCAGGAATAAGTCTTCCCTGACAGTCAGAATCTGTCGCTATAACCTCGCAGGGGAGATATTCATGGATCAAAATTAGTACTCCAGCCTTACGACCCAGTGCATCGGATCCCAAGACAGTGCCTTTTACATTCCATGAGGTTATTTTCATGAAGGTTCTCTAGAGAGGTGGATCTGGGCAATGGGTATGCAAGTGGAAGGAGTCTCTGAGGTAGAATCAGTGAAAAAGCAAGATAGATGTCGAGCGAGTGCCATGGAAGGGATGGGTGCAGTCTATGTACCATAAATATGTGCTAGAATGAAAGGTGGGAAAGTACAAGGGTACAAACATAAAAGGGTCAGTGAGAAAGTGAGAAAGTGAACCAAAAGTACAAATATATGCGGGACTTCGCTTCTATCCACATGGGATCACTGCATGAGCCAGCTCCCAAGAACTCACCCGAGGATAAAGAGTTATATGGGTGCCCGTGTGAATATAATCCCTGATAGGAATGCCCAGGTTGCTCACCAGGGATGAGCCGAACACCCCCCTGTTCGGTTCGCACCAGAACCTGCGAACAGACAGAATGTTCGCGTGAACTTTAGAACCCTATTAAATATAATGGACTCTAACGTTCGAAATCTAAAGTGCTAATTATAAAGGCTAATATGCATGTTATTGTCCTAAAAAGTGTTTGGGGACCCGGGTCCTGCCCCAGGGGACATGTATCAATGCAAAAAGAAAGTTTTAAAAATGGACTTTTTTCGGGAGCAGTGATTTTAATAATGCTTAAAATGAAAAAATAAAAGTGAAAATTTCCTTGAAATTTCGTACCTGGGGGGTGTGTATAATATGCATGTAAAGTCGCGCTGGTTTCCCGTGCTTAGAACTGTCCCTGCACAAAATGTCATTTCTGAAGGAAAAAAAGTCATTAAAAACTCACTCGCAGCTATTAATGAATTGTCGGCTCCCGGCAATACATAGAAAAGTCATTGATAAAAAATAAAAAAAAAGCGTGGGGGTCCCCCCAAATTCAATTACCAGGCCCTTCAGGTCTGGTATAGATATTAAGGGGAACCCCGCCGCAAATTTAAAAAAAATGCGTGCGGTTCCCCCAAATATCCATACCAGGCCCTTCAGATCTGGCATGGATTTTAAGGGGAACTCCACCCCAATGTCATGGATATGCAATAATGTCTGTCTGCCATCTTACCTTCCTCCTCATGTGTTCATCTAGAGACCAGACCTCCTTCACCTGGCTTCCTTTATAATCTCCTCCCAGCCTGACTCCACCCCAGGCCCTATCACAGAACACTATATTAACCTGTGCACTGCAAGCCTGCTTTGCTGATCAACGTGTTTGTTAGGCATTGTGTGTTTGGGTTCCTGCCTGCCGTGTGCTACGTCTGTCTCTCTGTTACGTTATTGGCTTGTCCCCGACTATCCCTGTCTGCTCGTGACCCTTGACCTTCGGCTCGTTCTTCGTTATCCTTGTCTGCTTGTGGCCCCTGACCTTCAGCTTGTTGTTCGGTTCTCTCTTATCGTGTGCTGCTGCTTCCCCTCTTTTCCCCTTATCCTACGGGGCGTGAGCTAGGAAACTCCAGGGGCCGCGACCTGGTCCCAGCCTGCAGCTAACATCCTCACCACTAGAGGCCCTGGAGAAGACCAGCTGGGTCTTAGACTCCGCGCCCTGGGGAATCTTGGCTCTAGCTTCCGTTTGGATCCCGGTTGTGCTCCTCTGGTCCCGCTTTCCACAACCACCCAGTTTCCTATCCGCAGAAGCCAGCCATAGGGTTCACTACCTCGCGGTGCACTCCTGTCCCCCTACGGTGTGCATCTGTCACCTGGCCACAGGTGACCCTGACACCCAAATAAATAAAAAAAATGGCGTGGAGTCCCCCCAAAAATCCATACCAGACCCTTATCCGAGCACGCAACCTGGCAGGCCTCAGGAAAAGAGGGGGGAAATTTGTCCAATTTGGACATTTTCACTTAGGGGTGTACTCACTTTTGTTGCCAATGGTTTAGACATTAATGGTTGTGTGTTGAGTTATTTTGAGGGGACAGCAAATTTACACTGTTATACAAGCCGTACACTCACTACTTTACATTGTATCAAAGTGTAATTTCTTCAGTGTTGTCACATGAAAAGATATAATAAAATATTTTCAAAAATGTGAGGGGGGACGAGAGAGCGCCCCCCCCTCCTGAACCGTACCAGGCCACATGCCCTCAACATGGGGAGGATGTTGCGTGCTTGGATAAGGGTCTGGTATGGATTTTTGGGGGGACTCCACGCCATTTTTTTTTTTAAATTTGGGGTGGAGTTCTCCTTAAAATCCATGCCAGACCTGAAGGGCCTGGTATGGATATTTGGAGGGAACCGCACGCATTTTTTTTTAAATTTGCGGCGGGGTTCCCCTTAATATCTATGCCAGACCTGAAGGGCCTGGTAATTGAATTTGGGGGAATAACTCACTTAAATGTGTCCAAACAAGAGTCTAGTAGACATCCTGGGTATGAAAACGTTTGTAACACAAAATCATAAATTATAATATAATAAATAAGTATAAATAATTATAACAAATAATAATATAATAATAATAACATTTATTCAATAATGTAATCAAATCAAAAACACTAAAATTTCCCCACGAATCACTATCGCTTAATTCTGCAAGTGATTCTAATTTACTATTGCTGTTTTCTAGCTGGTCTAAAACTGCTTTTGACGTAAAGGGACGCTTTTTGGTTGCCAGGGACAATCTCAAGTTTCCAGGCAGAAAGAACAATATATTTAATATAAAACTGCAGGCTTATTAAAGGGGGCTCCCGGATTCCGATAAGCCCCCCGCCCGCAGACCCCGACAACCAATGGCCAGGGTTGTCGGGAAGAGGCCCTGTCCTCATCAACATGGGGGCAGGGTGCTCTGGGGTGGGGGGGCCACAGGTCGCCCCCCTGCCCCAGTGCACCAAACCCCCCATGTTGAGGGTATGTGGCCTGGTACGGTTCAGGAGGGAGGGGGGGCGCTCTCGTCCCCCCCTCTTCCCTTGCGGCCTGCCAGGCTGCGTGCTCGGATAAGGGTCTGGTTTGGATCTTGAGGGGGACCCCCACGCCGTTTTTTCGGCGTAGGGTTCCCCTTCAAATCCAGACCAGACCCAAGGGCCTGGTATGCTCCTGGAGGGGGAACCCACGCCGTTTTTTTCTTTAAAAATTGGCGTGGAGTTCCCGCTCAGGATTCATACCAAACGCAGTGCCTGGCATTGGCGGGAATCCGCGTCGGATCCCCGCCTATCGGCAATGCGTGTCGATCATCGTGAAAGGAAATTTTTTTCCTTTCCCGATGACGAGACAGCTCGGCGCTGGCTCTCGCGACGGAGCTCATAGGGTGTCAATCTCGCCGCTAGAAGCGGCGAGATTGACACAATATCGGCGGCACCTACTGTAGGGCACTGGGCAAAGCATTAGGGACAAAAGGGATGTGAATGTATAATAATTTGATACAGTAATGTAATCTGTAAAATTACAGTGTACTGTATGTGTTTTTTTTGGGGGACTTTTTGAACTTGGAGCCGGACTCCCTCGCCGTGTGTCACGACACTTTCAGGGAACGGAACCCGGCACACTGATAGATCTAGCGGAGGACACAGCATGCGGACAAAGTGAGGAGACATTTTAGGATCCTGGGGACAAGGTAAGTAACTTCCCCAGGATACTGTGATGCAATCCCGAGTGTGGCTCGGGGTTACTGCTTTTGGTAAAGAAAATTCACCCGAGCCACACTCAGGATTACCGCCAGGGAGGTTAAGCAAAAACTGTGTAGGGTTTTTGTTTTTTACTGTTGGAGCAGCAAGCATTTGGACCTCCCTTCCACAATTGGTGGTGTCGGCAGGAAGTGTTGATAATTTCAAAAAACTTTTAGATGGGTAGCTAATTGAACACAATATACAGGGATATGAGAAATGGTAGAGACATAAACACACACATAACCACATTGTTTGAATTGGATTGACTAGTGTCTTTATTCAACCTTATTAACTATGTAACTATGCAAGCAAAATTGCTTGTTTCTTTTTTTCCCTGCACCTGATTGAGTATTCCTTACAAAATTAAGCTTCACTACATTCACTAAGCTCTGATTAAAATGAGTGATACTGCACTGTCTCATAGTCTTTAGTAAATCAACCCCATTGGCTTGCCAAGTGCACCAGATGCAGTGTGCAGTCATTAGTTTGCCAAGTGTAGCCTTGGGCAATAAATGCAATTTGAAGTTGCCTATTTATCAGCTCTATCCTTGCTTATTGGGTGCAATTCATAAATATTTTTATTAGTTACAGCCATGAAGGATTACTTTTTGTCATGTCTAGCAACCCACACTGCAGTGTTTTTTTTGTGTCCTTTTGGAAGATCTACCTTTGCTGAGTTTGTGCAGTGTCCAGTTTCTAAATTGCCATTCTAGGATGTGGGAGTGCGAGTGTGTGCATTTAGTATGCTAGGGCTAGGCAGTCAACAGTTTCTCAGCTTCACATTTGCACTCAATATTGTGTGTAATAAGACCAAGTATGCAGTCAGTATGGTATTTAGTCATCATCAAGTTTTGGTGTGTAGTTGCTATTTTGTCATATTTAGCATAAGCACTTTATAGTTTTGGTGTGCACTGGCTATAGTGCGTCGTTCAACATCTTCTCAAATTTTCTATATTCATTTAGTACACTTTTTTTTTCTTTTAAGATTTTGGTGTGTTCCAGGCATTTCAAACA
Source organism: Rana muscosa (assembly GCA_029206835.1). Taxonomy (NCBI): domain Eukaryota; kingdom Metazoa; phylum Chordata; class Amphibia; order Anura; family Ranidae; genus Rana; species Rana muscosa. The sequence continues at coordinate 161,053,551 of CM055123.1, forward strand.
TTTATTATCCCCTAACTAGCTCTGTAATATAATTTACAGACTGCAGTGATACCATGAACTATGGTCACTCACTTACTTCTTTGTGTGCATCTTCAATCTCCCATTTTACCTTGATAATTTTAACCTGCGTGCAGCTGAAATATTAGGAGATCTGAAAGAATGTTTATCACCTTTAACCAACTAACATTTCTGCACTTTGCATAGAATCAGAAAATTTTAATTTAAAGAAGTTATATGAATGGAGCTTAGTTAATTTAAAGGCATGTTTTACTTCTTTAAGGCCTATTTATTTACTTACATATGTCCTCAGGACAAACATCTAAAAGCATATACAGTGGAACCTTGGATTGCGAGCATAATTCGTTCCAGGAGAATGCTTGTAATCCAAAGCACTCACATATCAAAGTGAGTTTCCCCATAGAAGTCAATGGAAATTAAAATAATTTGTTCCACCTTTACTTCTATTGTATGCAGTACTGCATTTGGCCAGAGGTGGGGGCACCAGAGAGACTTGGAAATACACGGAGACCGCTATGAGCCGCTCGGATGCACTCGGAAACCCTCAAAGAGGCTCGGAAACACACGGGAACTGACTGTTTCCGAGTATTTCTGAGTGTTTCTGAGTGCATCCGAACGGCTCCGAATGGCTCAGAGTGTCACCGGAGCCCCCGCACCTCTGGCCAAATGCGGTACTGCACACCGCAGAGGCTTAAATCCTGCTTGTTTTGCGAGACAAAACTCGCAAAACCAAGTCAAGATTTTTTTCAAACAATGGCTCGTATTGCGAAACGCTCGTTAACCGCGTTACTCGCAATCCGAGGTATTACTGTAGTTGAATTATGTATTAAGCATGTGAATCGTTTTACTTTCCAAAAAGCTTGTCATTTTCTTAACTGTTTTTGATTCAGCTTGACACTTAATAGAGTAGGCAATGTTTAATTGTTACATATGAAGCTGCAAAGCTAAACCAATAGAGGAAGAAGTGGACTTTCCTGCTTTACTGTACCGTGTGACAATGCCCTGTGAACCACAAAATTGGCTGAACAGATTTTAAAGTGGTTGTAAACCCTTACATATACCCACTGAAGTGACTAGCCTCAGGTGATACACAGTGATAAAATAAATCCTTCTATACAAGTTGTACCTGTTTATCTGCAGCCTTCTATCCTCTACAGCAGGGGTCTCAAAACTTTCTAAACAGAGGGCCAGCTTACTGTCCTTCAGAGTTTAGGGGGGCCGGACTGTGGCCAGTGAGAGTAGAAAATGCCCAGCGTCAGATGCCCCATCATTGGTTTTAGTGGGAACATTAGTGCTCCATTGTTGGTATGAGTGGAAGAAATAGTGCCATATTGTCAGTATCAGTGGGAGGAATAGTGCCTCATCATCAGTGTCTGTGGGAGGAATGGTGCCCCATTATTTGTCAGTAGTGATGAGCCGAACACCCCCGGGTTCGGTTCGCACCAGAAGCCGCGAACGGACCGAAAGTTTGCACGAACTTTAGAACCCTATTAAATACAATGGATGCGAACGTTCGAAATCTAAAGTGCTATTTATAACGACTAATATGCATGTTATTGTCCTAAAAAGGGTTTGGAAACCCGGGTTCTGCACCAGGGGACATGTATCAATCCCAAAAAAGTTTTAAAAACGTCCATTTTTCGGGAGCAGTCATTTTAATGATGCATAAAGTCAAATATTCCTTTAAATATCGTACCTGGGGGGTGTCTAAAGTATGCCTGTGAAGTGCCACGTGTTTCCCGTGTTTAGAACTGTCCCTGCACAAAATTACATTTCTAAAGGAAAAAAAGCCATTTAAAACTGCTTGCGGCTTTAATGTAATGTCTGGTCCCAGTAATATGGATGAAAATCTTTAAGAAAAATGGCATAGCTGGTGATAAAGCATCAGTGGAGAGGAGACACTTTTTTTCCCATATTAACACTTACAGGAGAGAATTTCCCTTCCTAGGGGTAGATTTCCTCTCACTTCCTGTTGTATCCTTCTGTTTGCAAGGAGGAGTCGTTTGTAAGTTGGATGTTTGAAAGTAGGGGCCTACCGTATATACTCAGCTGAAATTTGCCCCTTACATGTTGGTGTTGCCACAACACTGTGAGCCCTCACAGTTACTCTTGGTGGGCGCATGAATGGGCCCTGCTGTAAATTATTAGATCAAGAATTGTAATTGCATGCCCCTGTTGAACAGGGGCTGAAAAATTGGGCCTTTGGTGGTGGTGATGTTGACACAACACTGTAAGGCCTCACAGTTCGTCTTGGTGGGCGCAGGAATGGGCCCTGCTGTGAATTATTAGATCAAGAATTGTAATTACATGCCCCTGTTAAACCGGGGCAGAAAAATTGGGCCTTAGGCACTGGTGCCGCAACACTGCAACCCCTCACAGATACTGTACTTGGAGCACAGCAATGAGCCCTGTTTCAAAGTATTGCATAAAAAATTGTAATAACACGCCCCTGTTAAACAGGGGCTGAAAAATTGGGCCTTAGCCACTGGTGGCGGCACCCAGAAACAAAAATGTTCTTCCAAGCTATCATCATCAATCGGATCATTGAGGAGGAGGAGGATAATCAGTCAACATAACAGGACAGTCTCTCAGCATCAGCATCAGTCTTGAAGGGATGTGACATTTGAAAATAAATTAGTCTGTTATATCAGCTTCAGGTGTTTGGTAGCTGGTAGTGATCCAAGACTGGTTCATCTTTATGAAGGTCAGTCGATCAACAGAGTCGGTGGACAGGTGCACCCTGTGATTCGTGACAAATCCTCCAGCAGCACTGAATGTGCGTTCTGAAAGAACGCTGGATGCAGGACAGGCCAGTAGCTCAATTGCATACTGTGCAAGCTCTGGCCAGTGATCCATCCTCAAGACCCAGTAAGCCAGAGGATTTTCGGTGGGGAAGGTGTCCAAGTCTGACCTTGCCCCTAGGTATTCCTGCACCATGTATATCAGACGCTGGCGATAATTGCTGGAACCGATCATACCTTGGGGCTGTGGACTAAAGAATTGTCTGAACGCATCGGTCAGACGGCCACCTTCCCCACCGCTCCTTCTTTGACTGACCGAAGCCTCAGCAACTCTTTGTCCAGGACCAGGAGTTTGTAACCTCCCAGTCTCTGGGAACGCGTTGCACAGACCTTTCTGTAAGGCCTCCCGGAGTTGTCTCATCCTCTGCTCCCTCTGTGACAGTAAGAAAAGGTTCGCAACCTTACCCTTGTACCGTGGATCAAGGAGAGTGGCCCGCCAGTAATGGTCCCTCTCCTTGATCCGAAGAATACGAGGATCCTTCCGCAGACTTTGCAGGATCAGGGAGGCCATGCAGCGTAGGTTAGCTGAGGCATTCGGTCCGGAGTCCTCTGGGTCAATAAGGACAACATGATCCGCAGCCACCTCCTCCCAGCCACGTACAAGTCCACTGGTTTCTTGGGACTGTAAATCATCCCTAAAAGACTGCTGCTGATGATGCTGAATGCCAGGCTCCACCTCCATGCTGACACAATCCTCCTCCTCCTCCTCCTCTTCTTTTTCCTGTGCGATGGGTGGGACAGAAGGAACACTGTCTGGGTAAAGGGGGCCTTGAGAGGCAAGGAAGTCCTCCTCTTCCTGCCTCTGTTCTGCCTCAAGTGCCCTGTCCATTATTCCACGCAGCGTATGTTCCAACAGGTGGACAAGAGGTACAGTGTCACTGATGCATGCACTGTCACTGCTCACCATCCTCGTGGCCTCCTCAAATGGTGCCAGAACAGTGCATGCATCCCTGATCATGCCCCACTGGCGTGGTGAAAAAAACCGAGCTCCCCTGACCCTGTCCTGGTGCCGTAGTCGCACAGGTACTCATTGATGGCCCTCTGCTGCATGTGCAGCCGCTGCAGCATGGCCAACATTGAGTTCCACCTGGTGGGCATGTCATATATAAGGCTGTTCTTGGGCAGGTTCAACTCCTTTTGCAGCTCAGCCAGGCGAGCACTGGCATTATAAGATCTGCGGAAATGCACACAGACTTTCCTGGCCTGCCTCAGGACATCCTGTAAGCCCGGGTACCTGCCCAAGAACCGTTGCACCACCAGGTTAAGGACGTGAGCCACACAGGGCACATGGGTCAGTTGTCCCTGTCGGAGAGCGGAGAGGAGGTTGGTGCCATTGTCGCAAACTACCATTCCTGGCTTAAGCTGGTGTGGCTTCAACCACCTCTCGGCCTGCCCCTGCAGAGCAGACAGAACCTCTGCCCCAGTGTGGCTCCTGTCCCCCAAACACACCAGCGCAAGCACGGCATGGCATCTTTTTGCCTGCGTACTTGCGTAGCCCCTTGAACGCCTACGGAGCACCGCTGGTTCCGAGGACAAAGCACAGGAAGAGGCCACGGAGGAAGAAGAAGAGGAGGGGGTGGAGGACAGAGGTGTCACAACCAGTAGTAGCATTTTGGAGGCGTGGTGGTGGAACAACCTCCAACACTACTGCACCTTGTCCTGCATCCTTCCCAGCTGCCAAAAGAGTGACCCAATGGGCCGTGAAAGAAAGGTAACGTCCCTGTCCATGCCTGCTGGACCATGAGTCAGCGGTAATATTCACCTTACCGCTGACCGCCCTGTCCAGCGAGGCCAAGACATTGCCTTCCACATGCCGGTAGAGAGCCGGAAGCGCCTTCCGTGAGAAAAAGTGGCGTTTGGGAACCTGCCACTGAGGAACCGCACATTGCACAAACTCACGGAAGGGGGCCGAGTCTACCAACTGAAAAGGCAGCAGTTGAAGCTCTAGCAATTTAGCCAAGCTAGCATTCAACCGCTGGGCATGTGGATGGCTGGGAGTGAACTTTTTTCGACGGTCCAGCAGCTGGGGCAGGGAAATTTGCCTGCTAGAATCGGACGTCGGTGTACTGCTAGCAGAGTGCCCGCAAGTACTTGGCTGTGACACACCTAATTCTACACCTTCATTCCTCTCAGTGCAGGTTTCAGAGAGGACTGAAGGTATAGTGGGGTTGGAGATCCCAGCTGATGCGGTGCAAGGAGAGGTCCGCTTTGTTCTTTGGTGTGGGTCTTTAAGGTAGGCTTGCCAACGAGCTGCATGGCAGGTCAACATATGTCTGGTCAAGCATGTGGTGCCCAAGCGGCTGATGTTTTGGCCACGCGATATACGCTTGAGACATATGTTGCAAACAGCAGCTGTGCGATCTGATGCACTCGACTCAAAAAAGGCCCACACCAAAGAACTTTTTGAATAACGGGCAGAGGCAGCGCCCTGCACAGGCGGAGCTGTGCGAAGTGATTCCGTCGGTGTGCTGCCCTTACGCTGGCCCCCCGAGGGCATCCTGCCTCATTGGAGATGTGCCTCCTCCTCATCCTCCTCCTCCTCCTCCTCCTCCTCCTCCTCCTCTATCCTATTAGGCAGCCACGTGGAGTCAGTGACCTCATCATCCCCTCCCTCCTCATCACTGGAGCCAATCTGGCAGTATGCTGCAGCTGCTGAAACATGACTGCCAGATTGGTGTCCTTCTTGAGCATCCCCTCTCTCTGCTCTCACGCTACTGCCTTCCTCTAGCTGGGTATCATCATCAGACCCTTCGAAACGCTGGGCATCCTCCTGGAGCATGTACCCAACACTGTGCTCAAACAGTTCGGGGGACTCCTCAGGAGGACATGGTTGGTCTAGGGAAGGAGTGACTGATGATGACATTGATACCAGGGACGAGGACGCTTTGACAGCTGCTTTGCCAGTACCCTGAGCCTGGGTGAGAGAGGATGAGGAGGATGAGGAGGGCTTGGTCATCCACTCTACCAAGTCTTCGGCATGATGCGGCTCAACACGTCCAGCTGCCGAAAAGGACAAGCGTGTCCCATGGCCACGTGCTGATGGCGATGCACCGCGTCCACGACCAGCACTGTTGTCTCTAGACACAGAGCCTGCTTGCCCTCTTTTATTGGCTCCTGACTGTCTGCCTCTCCTTGTTTGCCTTCCAGACATTCTAATGGCCTGCAGGGAAATGGGAAAACCAGCAATAAGGCCTAGCTTCAGGAGTATAATTTGCAGGAATCACACTACGCCTGCTGTAGGTGCTGCAAATGCCTGTTGGTGTAACACACCAGGAAAAAGCAGCAATACAGGCTAACTTCAGGTGTAATATGGTCAGGAGGCACACTCCGCCCGCTGTAAGTGCCATAAATGTCTGTTGGTGTAACACACCAGGAAAAAGCAGCAATACAGGCTAAGTTCAGGTGTAATATGGTCAGGAGGCACACTCCGCCCGCTGTAAGTGCCGCAAAATCCTGTTGGTGTAACACACCAGGAAAAAGCAGCAATACAGGCTAAGTTCAGGTGTAATATGGTCAGGAGGCACACTCCGCCCCGCTGTAAGTGCCGCAAAATCCTGTTGGTGTAACACACCAGGAAAAAGCAGCAATACAGGCTAAGTTCAGGTGTAATATGGTCAGGAGGCACACTCCGCCCGCTGTAAGTGCCGCAAAATCCTGTTGGTGTAACACACCAGGAAAAAGCAGCAATACGGGCTAACTTCAGGTGTATAATGTGCAGGAGGCTTAGCAATAATGACACTGACACTGTCCCCTGCCTATCCTTCTCTCTCCCTGCAGACAAGGTTTATCAAAGTATATGACACTGACACTCTCCCTGCCTATCCTTCTCTCTCCCTGCACACAAGGTTTAGCAAAGAATATGACACTGACACTGTCCCCTGCCTAGCCTTCTCTCTCCCTGCACACAAGGTTTATCAAAGTATATGACACTGACACTCTCCCTGCCTATCCTTCTCTCTCCCTATACACAAGGTTTAGCAAAGAATATGACACTGACACTCTCCCTGCCTATCCTTCTCTGTCCCTACACACAAGGTTTAACAAAGAATGGATTTGACACTGTCCCTGTCTATCCTTCACTTTCCCTGCTCCGGAACACACTACACGAGGCCGCCGCGCTGGCGGCATTTTATAGTGTGGGGCGTGTACTAAACTCCCTCAGCTATAATTGGCCACAGGCATCCTGCCTGTGGCCAATCATTGCTCTCCTCGCTGCCGGCGCTGTGATTGGCCAAGCATGCAGGGTCACAGTGCATGCTTGGCCAATCACAGAGCCGAGATTACACTGCGATGGCGCAGTGTATTGTGGGCCGTTCGCGTCACTCGAATTTGGCGCGAAGGGCCCAAATCATTCGTTGTTCGCCGAACGCGCGAACAGCCGATGTTCGAGTCGAACCTATGTTCGACTCGAACACAGAGCTCATCCCTATTTGTCAGTTGTGGAGGGAATAGTGCCCCAAGGGCCAGAGAGAGGCAAGCAAAGGGCCACATCCGGCCCCAGGGCCGCAGTTTGGAGACCACTGCTCTACAGGATTCAGGATAGTACACACTATAGGAGGGTGTGATTTGTTCACATTTTATGTCAGAGGTTTACAATCACCTCAAATCCAGGGTAATTGCTTTTTAATTGCATGTATTTTAACTGTGTATTTATCCTCTTGCTTAACCTAGTGCATGCTTTCATGTTTTGGTTTTTAAAAACACCTCTGAAACTGGATGTACATTTCTAAATGCATGTAGGCAGGACTTTTCTTTTCTCTGTGACAAACAGAAAAAGTTCAGTGATAGTCATCTAACAATAATATTTCTTAACTTTGAACCATGGCATTGAATTGAATTATGATGTGATGTTTTTATTTTTGTTAAACAATTACTTTGAAATACAGAGACATAACGCAGCATTAACAATGAAATTGAACAGTTGGATTTATTGTTACCTTAAGATTGTTGCAGAGTTCATATGTATTTTGTCAAATGAAAAGTGTATCCACTGTGCTTCTTTTTTTATTTTTTATTTACAAGCCAGCAACAGGAGGTAAGCTGAATTTAATAAGAAAATAAAAAGACGTCTATGCTTTTGGAAATTGAATCAAAGAGTAAGGGTAATGGCTGGTGGTGAATGTGTAGGTTAAAGGGATGGATAACATTTAAGAGGTTTGTGCACAGGGCAGATAGTCTACTTCTTTTACCATTTGTTTAAACTGTTGTTGGATGAAATTGTTGTAATGTTAAAAAGTGCAATGGTTCAATTCTTATTTTATTTAACAAAATGTGAAAAAAGCACCATTCATCTAAGACTAAAGTCTTTAGGTTTTGTATATTATCAGTTTATCAGTTTCACTTCCTGGGAAAAATTCTCAGTCTATTTTTTTTTTTATCTAAAGCAATCAGCTTTTATTAGTTAAAGGAGAATTCTACCAAAACTCCATCTATGTAAGTGAAAGATGGTAAAGTAAGGTAGGTTACAATTTATTAAGATTCATATTCTATTGTTTTTAACTCCTAAAGTAAAGAAATTACTTTTTTTTTTCATTAGCTTCAGAGGGATTTTTTTTCCTGCTGTGTCCCAATGGGAAGATTTCCCTTTACAGTCAGGCCTGGAGTTGCAATGGGAACACAGAGGAAAACTCTGCAAAATTAACAGAATTCACAGCAGGGACGTGCAGTCAAGGGAGGCAGGTGTGGCAGAGCCTAACATGCCATCAACAAAAAAAAAATGTTCGAGCTTCGAGGGTCATAGCTCGGCGACCTAGGGTCACAGAGACCCTAAATTTGGGTTTCCTGGCACCTATGAATCCGGAGATACACGGCTCCTTGTGCAGCCTGTCAGAAAGTACATTTCAAATACAAGCTGGCACATGCTGTTTGCAGCAGACTGAGAGGATGAGCTCACAGTGCCTCTGACTTCTTGTCAGAGGCACTGAGCTCAATGGACAGCTTGGAGCTTTTTGACCAATGGTAAAGCACCATTGGTCCAAGCTGTCCAATAAAAATGCTGCAGCGGAGGCTCTCCTCTCACTGCAATGGCATAGAAGGGACCATGTGTCTAAAATACACATGATTGATTTGAGGACTGTGGGTATCCAAGCAATAATAAAGCACCAAAACGCCCAGAATAGTTGAACAATGGAATGGTGGGTGGGATTTTTTGCGGGTGCAAACAAATACTAATATATCAAATAAATTATATATACAAATATTTATTTATTTTGTGTGACAAAATAAAAAATATGAATAAAATTGATTCTACTGTCCTGTAATATTGTATCGCTTAGTACCTGTACTCTCCTTCAATTTTATTCATATTTTTTATTTTGTCACACAAAATAAAAATATTTTTATATATAATTTATTTGATATATTAGTATTTGTTTGCACCGACAAAAAATCCTACCCACCATTCCATTGTTCTAAAATACACATATGCTGCCTTCCAGCCCAGCCCTCTATATATATATATATATATATATATTGTGACAGCAGGAAGGTAAAGTCACCTGGTTGCATCCAGGGGGGTAGGTATATTTCTCCCAGATTCAGGCTTTATGCCGACTTATACAACTAGGGAGAGAGTTGATGAAGCCCAGCTGAGGCTAGTGGGCTCATGGATGATTCATACCTCTAGGGAGAGTGCTGGGCGTCGTGCAGGCAGGGAGTTGATGAGACCAGCTGAAGCTTGTCAGCTCGTTTAAGGCCTCTATAAAAACTCCCAGCTTCATTAGGTGTTTGCTCATGCCTGGAACCAGACCTGTGTGGACTGTCTAGGGAGAGTGAACCCCTGTGCGGTGAGACAAAGCCTGTGTGGCTATTTGTTTGGACATTTACTAAACCAGGGACTTAGGGACTAGGACAGCACCAGGCTGATCCCAGTTGTTAGTTAGGGAAACCTGCATGTTTAGTCAGAGGTCAAGCTGACCAGGATTTATTTTGTTTATGTTTCTTTTTGCTTTGCTGTGTTTTTGTCACTGTAAATAGAGAAATAAACCGCACCTTTTGATCTTGAAAACCACAACCTCCGTCTGCTGGGCCTGTTTTTGTGTGGGGAGCCCATCCAGGGGGTCACACACACCCGCTACCGAGCTAACCCCCTCACAATATATATATATATATATATATATATATATATATATATATATATATATATATATATATATATATATATATAAGGTTTTTCTCACACAGTTAAGAGGAAGCATGCAAATCTGCTGCTGTTGCTGCTGAAAAGGTACTTTTTTAAATCAAACTAAATAATATATTACTATGCTATATATTATAACATAATAATTTATTATTTATCTATTTACTGTGAAATTACTGGTTTGAAGTTATAGCTTCAAACTTCAGTAATTTGACCGTTAAGCCACCTGCTTGTGTACAGTTTTTGAAAATATAGTAAACTACCTTAAAAACAATATATAATAATTATTTGTATATTACTTATGGTAATTAACTCGCTTGCCACCCAGGCCAATTCTGACACTTCTCTCCTACATGTAAAAATCATAACTTTTTTTGCTAGAAAATTACTCAGATATATATATATATATTTAGCAGACACGCTAGGGAATAAAATAGTGGTCATTGCAACTTTTTATGTCACACGGTATTTGCGCAGAAATTTTTCAAACACTTTAAAAAAAAAAAACTGTTTCATGAATTAAAAAAAAAAAAGCACTACAGTTAGGCCATTTTTTTTGTATAATTTGAAAGATTAGGTTATGCTGAGTAAATAGATGCTGAGTAAATAGATATCTAACATGTCACACTTTAAAATTGCGCACATTTGTGGAATGGCACCTAACTTCAGTACTTAAAAATCCCAGCCAATGCCTCACCAGCCACTGACCTCACTGCACGTCCCTGATTCAGAACTATTGGAAGATTTTCTCTTACTTCTTGCTTTGATGACTATTCTGAATTTTTGTATTCCCTTCTGTCAGTGACAAACATCACCAGGAAAAATAGAGGGATAAATCTCCCCAGCTGGGACACAGGCTGCAATTAAAATTTAACAAAGTATCTGTAACGGCACCCCAAGTATGAAAGGGGTTAACACCATTTAGGATATTCCCTTTCCGAACACAAGGCGACTACTGACACTCCCCAGTCAGGTGACCGAGACCCATAGGAATAATTCTCCCCCAGATACGAGACAAACGCTCTGTATGAGGTTCAAACAGGGAATGAATCTTTATTGCAAGCACATGGTAACACACTTCTCTTCAAAACACTTCCCTCCCATCCTTGGGAAACAGGGTGGGTTAAACTGTCCAATGACAATGGTGCTACAGGTCAGGTGTGTTCAAACTTCTCTTTCAGTAAACAGTATTAGCAGGGGGGGTTTGCTGGAGTGATCCCAGCCCCCACTTTCCTCACAGCAAGACACTTAAACATCCCATAATAGACAGACAGGCTGTCTACCAAGCTCCAATTCACATCACCACAAACAACAATGAAAAGGTCTTTAGAAGCTAGTCTGGATTCATTAACATTACAACAGGCATCCATGTGGTTGGAGGTGATGACATTAACATCTTTCAACTAACATGTTGAATTCAGAATCAAACACACAGTAAATAGTTATTTACAGATATCCTGGGGAATATTGTGGATTAATATTACAGACTAGTGATGAGCCGAACACCCCCGGGTTCGGTTCGCACCAGAACCCGCGAACGGACCGAAAGTTCGAACGAACATTAGAACCCTATTAAATACAATGGATGCGAACGTTCGAATTCTAAAGTGCTAATTATAACAACTATTATGCATGTTATTGTCATAAATAGGGTTTGGGAACCCGGGTTGTGCACCAGGGGACATGTATCAATGCAAAAAGAAGTTTTAAAAACGGTCGTTTTTCGGGAGCAGTCATTTTAATGATGCATAAAGTGAAAAAAAAAAAGTCAAATATTCCTTTAAATATCGTACCTGGGGGGTGTCTAAAGTATGCCTGTGAAGTGCCACGTGTTTCCCGTGTTTAGAACTGTCCCTGCACAAAATGACACTTCTAAAGGAAAAAAAAGCCATTTAAAACTGCTTGCGGCTTTAATGTAATGTCTGGTCCCGGTAATATGGATGAAATTCTTTAAGAAAAATGGCATAGCTACCCCATGACCCCCCCCCTACCCCAGCCCATTACCAGCCCCTTTGGGTCTTGTATGGATATTAAGGGGAACCCCGCACATAAAATAAAAAAGGCCCTATATACTCTGAACAGCCGTATACAGGCGGTGCATACAAGACAGGGACTGTAGGTTTGTTCTTATGTAGAATCTGTTTGTAATTTTGAACAGGTACATTGTTGAAGTGTAGCTCCAGCCCAAAAATCTATTTTTAAACTTTTTGGGAAACATAGGTAAGGGTTATCACCCCTGTAACATTTGTTTTGCTGTCTGTGCCCCTGTTCAGAACATTTCACCTCACTTTCCGTCCCAATGACAACTGTTTTTGAAATGTGGTGTTTTTCTTGAAACAAGGATTGCTGATAAAGCATCAGTACAGATGAGACCCCTTTCTCCCATATTTATTCTTACAGGAGAGAATTTTCCTTTCTAGGGGTAGATTTCCTCTCACTTCCTGTTGTCTGCTTTCGTTTGCAAGTAGGAGTCGTTTGTAAGTTGGATGTTTGAAAGTAGGGACCTGCCGTATATACTCTGCAGAAATAGGCCCCTTAGTTGTTGGTGTTGGCACAACACTGTAAGCACTCAGTTACTCTTGGTTGGTGCTGGAACGCCCTGCTGTCAACTATTATATCAGGAATTTTAATTACATATAATTGTTGAACAGTGGTAGTAAAAATTGGGGCTTTGATGGTGGTGCTGGTGCCACAACACTGTAAGCCCTGACAGTTACTCTTGGTGGGTGCAGCAATGGGCCCTGCTGTGAATTATTAGATCAAGAATTGTAATTACATGCCCCTTTTGAACAGGGGCTGAAAAATTGGGCCTTTCGTGGTGGTGGTGGTGGTGGCGTTGCCACAAGACTGTAAGCCCTCAGAGTTACTCTTGGTGGGTGCAGCAATGGACCCTGCTGTGAATTATTAGATCAAGAATTGTAATTGCATGCCCCTGTTGAACAGGGGCTGAAAAATTGGGCCTTAGGCACTGGTGGCACAACACTACAACCCCTCACAGATACTGTACTTGGAGCACAGCAATGAGCCCTGTTGCAAAGTATTGCTTCAAAAATTGTAATGACACGCCCCTGTAAAACAGGGGCTGAAAAATTGGGCCTTAGCCACTGGTGGCGGCACCCATAAACAAAAATGATCTTCCAAGCTATCATCATCAATCGTATCATTGAGGACTCGGAGGAGGAGGATAGCCAGTCAACATAACAGCACAGGCACTCAGCATCAGCATCAGTCTTGAAGGGATGTGACATGTTAAAATCAATTAGTCTGTTATATCAGCATCAGGTGTGTGATAGCTGGTGGTGATCCAAGACTGGTTCATCTTGATGAAAGTCAGTCGATCAACCGAGTCGGTGGACAGGCGCACCCTGTGATCCGTGACAAATCCTCCAGCAGCACTGAATGTGCGTTCCGAAAGAACGCTGGATGCAGGACAGGCCAGTAGCTCAATTGCATACTGTGCAAGCTCTGGCCAGTGATCCATCCTCAAGACCCAGTAAGCCAGAGGATTTTCGGTGGGGAAGGTGTCCAAGTCTGACCTTGCCCCTAGATATTCCTGCACCATGTTTATCAGACGCTGGCGATGGTTGCTGGAACCAATCATACTTTGGGGCTGCGGACTAAAGAATTGTCTGAACGCATCGGTCAGACGGCCACCTTCCCCACCGCTCCTTCTTTGACTGGCCGAAGCCTCAGCAACTCGTTGTCCAGGACCAGGAGTTTGTAACCTCCCAGTCTCTGGGAACGCGTTGCACAGACCTTTCTGCAAGGCCTCCCGGAGTTGTCTCATCCTCTGCTCCCTCTGCGACGGTAACATAAGGTCCGCAACCTTACCCTTGTACCGTGGATCAAGGAGAGTGGCCAGCCAGTAATGATCCCTCTCCTTGATCCGAAGAATATGAGGATCCTTCCGCAGACTTTGCAGGATCAGGGAGGCCATGCAGCGTAGGTTTGCTGAGGCAATCGCTCCGGAGTCCTCTGGGTCACTAAGGACGACATGATCCACAGCCACCTCCTCCCAGCCACGTACAAGTCCACTGGTTTCTTGGGACTGTAAATCATCCCTAAAAGACTGCTGCTGATGATGCTGAGTGCCAGCCTCCACCTCCATGCTGACACAATCCTCCTCCTCCTCCTCCTCCTCCTCCTCCTCTTCCTGTGCGATGGGTGGGACAGAAGGAACACTGTCTGGGTAAAGGGGGCCTTGAGAGGCAAGGAAGTCCTCCTCTTCCTGCCTCTGTTCTGCCTCAAGTGCCCTGTCCATTATTCCACGCAGCGTGTGCTCCAACAGGTGGACAAGAGGTACAGTGTCACTGATGCATGCACTGTCACTGCTCACCATCCTCGTGGCCTCCTCAAATGGTGCCAGGACAGTGCATGCATCCCTGATCATGCCCCACTGGCGTGGAGAAAAAAAAACAAGCTCCCTGTCCTGGTGCCGTAGTCGCACAGGTACTCATTGATGGCCCTCTGCTGCGTGTGCAGCCGCTGCAGCATGGCCAACGTTGAGTTCCACCTGGTGGGCATGTCACATATAAGGCGGTTCTTGGGCAGGTTCAACTCCTTTTGCAGCTCAGCCAGGCGAGCACTGGCATTATAAGATCTGCGGAAATGCACACAGACTTTCCTGGCCTGCCTCAGGACATCCTGTAAGCCCGGGTACCTGCCCAAGAACCGCTGCACCACCAGGTTAAGGACGTGAGCCACACAGGGCACATGGGTCAGTTGTCCCTGTCGGAGGGCGGAGAGGAGGTTGGTGCCATTGTCGCAAACCACCATTCCTGGCTTAAGCTGGCGTGGCGTCAACCACCTCTCGGCCTGGCCCTGCAGAGCAGACAGGACCTCTGCCCCAGTGTGGCTTCTGTCCCCCAAACACACCAGCGCAAGCACGGCATGGCATCTTTTTGCCTGCGTACTTGCGTAGCCCCGTGAACGGCTACGGAGCACCGCTGGTTCATAGGACAAACCACAGGAAGAGGCCATGGAGGAAGAAGAAGAGGAGGGGGTGGAGGAGAGAGGTGTGTCACAACCAGTAGTAGCATTTTGGAGGCGTGGCGGTGGGACAACCTCCAACACTACTGCACCTTGTCCTGCATCCTTCCCAGCTGCCAAAAGAGTGACCCAATGGGCCGTGAAAGAAAGGTAACGTCCCTGTCCATGCCTGCTGGACCATGAGTCAGCGGTAATATGCACCTTACCGCTGACCGCCCTGTCCAGCGAGGCCAAGACATTGCCTTCCACATGCCGGTAGAGAGCCGGAATAGCCTTCCGTGAGAAAAAGTGGCGTTTGGGAACCTGCCACTGAGGAACCGCACATTGCACAAACTCACGGAAGGGGGCCGAGTCTACCAACTGAAAAGGCAGCAGTTGAAGCGCTAGCAATTTAGCCAAGCTAGCATTCAACCGCTGGGCATGTGGATGGCTGGGAGTGAACTTCTTTCGACGGTCCAGCAGCTGGGGCAGGGAAATTTGCCTGCTAGAATCGGACGTCGGTGTACTGCTAGCAGAGTGGCCGCAAGTACTTGGCTGTGACACACCTAATTCTACACCTTCATTCCTCTCAGTGCATGTTTCAGAGAGGACTGAAGTTATAGTGGGGTTGGAGATCCCAGCTGATGCGGTGCAAGGAGAGGTCCGCTTTGTTCTTTGGTGTGGGTCTTTGAGGTAGGCTTGCCAACGAGCTGCATGGCAGGTCAACATATGTCTGGTCAGGCATGTGGTACCCAAGCGGCTGATGTTTTGGCCACGCGATATACGCTTGAGACATATGTTGCAAACAGCAGCTGTGCGATCTGATGCACTAGCCTCAAAAAAGGCCCACACCAAAGAACTTTTTGAATGACGGGCAGAGGCAGCGCCCTGCACAGGCGGAGCTCTGCGGTGTGATTCCGTCGGTGTACTGCCCTTACGCTGGCCACCAAAGGGCATCCTGCCTCGTTGGAGATGTGCCTCCTCCTCATCCTCCTCCTCCTCCTCTCTCCTATTAGGCACCCACGTGGAGTCAGTGACCTCATCATCACCTCCCTCCTCATCACTGGAGCCAATCTGGCAGTATGCTGCAGCTGCTGGAACATGACTGCCAGATTGGTGTCCTTCTTGAGCATCCCCTCTGTCTGCTCTCACGCTACTGCCTTCCTGTAGCTGGGTTTCATCATCAGACCCTTCGAAACGCTGGGCATCCTCCTGGAGCATGTACCCAACACTGTGCTGAAACAGTTCGGGGGACTCCTCAGGAGGAGGACATGGTGGGTCTAGGGAAGGAGTGACTGATGATGAGTCTGACATTGATACCAGGGAAGAGGACGCTTTGGCAGCTGCTTTTCCAGTACCCTGAGCCTGGGTGAGAGAGGATGAGTAGGAGGAGGAGGGCTTGGTCATCCACTCTACCAAGTCTTCGGCATGATGTGGCTCAACATGTCCAGCTGCCGAAAAGAAGGACAAGCGTGTCCCATGGCCATGTGCTGATGACAATGCACCGCGTCCACGACCAGCACTGTTGCCCCCAGACACAGAGCCTGCTTGCCCTCTTTTATTGCCTCCTGACTGTCTGCCTCTCCTTGTTTGCCTTCCAGACATTCTAATAGATGGCCTGCAGGGAGATGGGAAAAAAGCAATAAGGGCTACCTTCAGGTGTCCTTCTCTGTCCCTTGAAACAAGGACTTTGACAGTGAAAGAAACTGACACACTCTCCCTACCTACAGTTTTCTGTCCCTAGAAAAAATGTTTTTTTTAAACACAATTTAGCACAAGGAGAATTCACTCACTGTCCTTCCAGGTCCCTGGAAACAAGGACTTTGACAGTGAAAGAAACTGACACACTCTCCCTACCTACAGTTTTCTGTCCCTAGAAAAAATGTTTTTTTTAAGCACAATTTAGCACAAGGAGAATTCACTCACTGTCCTTCCAGGTCCCTGGAAACAAGGACTTTGACAGTGAAAGAAACTGACACACTCTCCCTACCTACAGTTTTCTGTCCCTAGAAAAAATGTTTTTTTTAAGCACAATTTAGCACAAGGAGAATTCACTCACTGTCCTTCCAGGTCCCTGGAAACAAGGACTTTGACAGTGAAAGAAACTGACACACTCTCCCTACCTACAGTTTTCTGTCCCTAGAAAAAATGTTTTTTTTAAGCACAATTTAGCACAAGGAGAATTCACTCACTGTCCTTCCAGGTCCCTGGAAACAAGGACTTTGACAGTGAAAGAAACTGACACACTCTCCCTACCTACAGTTTTCTGTCCCTAGAAAAAATGTTTTTTTTAAGCACAATTTAGCACAAGGAGAATTCACTCACTGTCCTTCCAGGTCCCTGGAAACAAGGACTTTGACAGTGAAAGAAACTGACACACTCTCCCTACCTACAGTTTTCTGTCCCTAGAAAAATGTTTTTTTTAAGCACAATTTAGCACAAGGAGAATTCACTCACTGTCCTTCCAGGTCCCTGGAAACAAGGACTTTGACAGTGAAAGAAACTGACACACTCTCCCTACCTACAGTTTTCTGTCCCTAGAAAAAATGTTTTTTTTAAGCACAATTTAGCACAAGGAGAATTCACTCACTGTCCTTCCAGGTCCCTGGAAACAAGGACTTTGACAGTGAAAGAAACTGACACACTCTCCCTACCTACAGTTTTCTGTCCCTAGAAAAAATGTTTTTTTTAAGCACAATTTAGCACAAGGAGAATTCACTCACTGTCCTTCCAGGTCCCTGGAAACAAGGACTTTGACAGTGAAAGAAACTGACACACTCTCCCTACCTACAGTTTTCTGTCCCTAGAAAAAATGTTTTTTTAAGCACAATATAGCACAAGCACAAAACACACTGACACTCTCCCTACCTATCCTTCTCTTTCCCTAAACTAAAGGAATCCAGGTTAAGCAAGAAAGAAAGAAAAGTCACTGTCCCTGCCTATGCTGCTCTATCCCTGCTCCGGAACACACTACACTAGGCCGCCGTGCTGGCGGCCTTTTATAGTGTGGGGCGTGTACTAAACACCCTCAGCAATAATTGGCCACAGGCATCCTGCCTGTGGCCAATCATTGCTCTCCTCGCTGCCGGCGCTGTGATTGGCCAAGCATGCGGGGTCACAGTGCATGCTTGGCCAATCACAGCGCCTGGATGACACTGCGATGGCGTAGTGCATTGTGGGCCGTTCGCGTCACTCGAATTTGGCGCGAACGGCCCAAATCGTTCGATCTTCGTCGAACGATCGAACAGCCGATGTTCGAGTCGAACGTATGTTCGACTCGAACACGAAGCTCATCCCTATTACAGACCCATTTTAAAGCAATCCAAGACATATTCTTAATGTCCATTGCCAGTTGTCCCGGTTAGCTGCTTGTATTGGATCAGCCTCGTGCAGGATGCCCCAATGTTCTTCCTCCTCAACGCAGTGGGCCGCAGGCATGGATGTGTGGGGGTTCCCCCTTGCTGGCTGTCTCCATGACTGGGACTGCCTGGCTGGATTCAACGGACAGTCTGGCTTTTTGTGCCCTAGCTGTTTACACCCGAAACACCTCATGGATTGTGAGTAGCCCTGGGAGTTGGACCTGGGCTGCTGAGAATAAGTGGCCGCTGGAGGTGGTGCTGTAGGGTGGCATGACTGGGGTTGGTAGGCGATAGCCGGAGGGGGTGCCGCTGATCGATAATCCACCCGAGCTGTTGTCTTTTTTTTTCCTCAATGGATTTTTATTGGCATATTTCAAATGTTACAGAGTCATAAACAAAAAATATAAGAATATAATATAAGAAAGTGCCTACAAATGTAACATGACCGTCCACATAAGATTTGGATTGTACAAAAAGAAAACAATCAATAATATTCTGTCTGTCGTTACATAAGTATTACGGGTTCATCCGCAAACAGTGCATTGGTCAAATTCTAGTACCAAGGTGGAGGTTGGTACAGAGGACAGGTAAAGCTATTCATGTAAGTTAGGGTGGAGAGGGGAGACCCCACTTAAGCACCCCTTATAGGGAGCAAAACTGTGCCCGCGTGTTGACCCCCTACCCCCCCTCGTTAAGTGCCCTCTGTACCCACAGAATAACAGACAAGTTAACAAACCAAGTTAAAGAGTGAACGCTGTTGTGAGACCGGGAGATTTAATCCATTCTTTCCACATTTCCCATAGTTGGGCAATCTTCATTCTACTATTCTGCTTTAGTGCTAGGGAAGTTTCGTGTGTAAAGTGTTCATGAGTGGATTGAACTACATCTTTAATCGTAGAGGGAATTGGGTCTCTCCACTTACGGGTTATACTAAGGCGAGCTGCTAGTAGTATGTGAATTATAATGTGTTTTGATGGATTTGGGATTTTTTCTATTTCCAGGGATAGTAGGGCTAAGGATAGTGAGGCTATGATTGGCAGACGAGTGACCTCAAAAATTAATTGGAAAACGGAGTACCAATAATGTTTAAGTTTGGAACATTTCCAAAATGTATGCAATAGATCACCTTTTTGTCCGCAGTTCCTCCAACATGTGCTAGGGAGTGATGAGTTAAATTTGGATAATCTGTCAGGAGTCAAGTACCACCGGTACGTCAGTTTAAACGCAAGTTCCCACAATGTTGAGCAGCAAGTAGCTTTGTATGTGGATTTACACGCTGTTTCCCATTGTAGAATTGTGAATTGTTGTCCTAAATCATTTTCCCAGCGCAATAGTGCTGTTGAAGTAGTAAAGGTGGATTTTTGTCTTAGTAAAGAATAGAACCGAGAAATTCCCCTCCGATGATGTGCAGGGGATCTAAAAAAAATCCACGCTATTTGGGGTATTTTCCATGCCCATGCTTTAAGTGAAGTGAGGCAATGATGGGTGCGTGCGTATAAGAACCAATCAGAGTGCGAGAGTTGGTATTCTTTCTTAAGTTTGGTAAAGGATTTGATGCGATTATTATAAAGTAGATCTGAGATATATATAATGCCCTTGTGTTTCCAATGTGTGTAGGAGGCTGTTTCTAGTATGTGGGTCAGGGAGTCTATGGTGACGGGGATGGTCGCTTGATTGGGGTAGAGTGCTGAGAGCTGTGAGAATCTGGACCAAACCTTGCAAGTCGCCTTCATGGTCGGTGAGACGTGGATGTGGGGCCTTGTCCTTAGTGGTGAGATGAATAGCCAAGAAGCTAAATTGCCTCCTGGTACCATAGATGCCTCTATCTTCCCCCACAACGTGGTTGGGGGGGGGATTCTAGAAACCATTCCTTAGCTTGTGTGAGTATAGATGCCATGTAGTAATCCTGAAAGTCAACAGAACCAGTCCCTCCTGCTAAGCGATGTTTGATTAGTTGAGCATGGCTGCATCTAGCTTTTTTGCCTTTCCAAAGAAATTTGGTCAGGATCGATTGCAATGATTTGAAGTAGTAAAGAGGTATAGGAATTGGTATAGTTCTAAATAGGTACAAGATTTGGGGAAGATGGAACATTTTAAATGCTGCCAATCGACCCATCCACGAGAATTCAAAGGACGCCAGCCTGGTGAGATGCGTTTGAAGAGTGGATCTGATTGGTAAATAGTTAGAAGCAAATAGTGCTTTTGTTGTAGTAGTCAGCTGGATGCCCAAGTAAGTTATGCTATTTTTAGCCCAAGTGTATGGAAATTTCATTTTGAGTTGGTTTTCTGTGGGCGTGTCCAGACCTAAGTTGAGCACGTATGATTTAGTTTCATTGACTTTGTAGTATGATACTTCACTAAACCAGGCTAGCGTCCTCTGGACCTCAGGAAGGGATCTGTCAGGGTCCATGATCATGAGGATCACGTCGTCTGCAAACAAACTTATCTTATGGTCTAAACCAGCAATGGGTATACCTGAGATTTCGCTGTTATTTCTGATATGTTCGGCAAGGGGTTCCATGACTAGGTTGAATATAATGGGTGAGAGTGGGCAACCTTGTCTTGTACCATTGGTAATTTGGAATGGAGAGGAAAGGGTGTCTGCAGGAAATACTTTGGCCGAAGAATTGGAGTATAGGGCCATTATGGCATTGCGTATCGTACCCGTAATACCGAACTTGTATAGAACCTCCGATATATATCCCCAGTGGACCCTATAGAAGGCCTTTTTGGCATCTAGTGATAATAGAAGGGCCGGGATTTTTTGCGTTTCTACATGATGTATGATATTGATTATCCTTCTAGTGGCGTCTGACGCTTGGCGTCCTTTAGTGAATCCTGATTGGTCTATTGATATAAGGAAAGGAAGTATGTCCTCTAGTCTGTTGGCTATCAATTTGGCGTAAATTTTTAAATCAAGGTTGAGCAGTGAAATGGGTCGTAAGTTTTTTGGAGATGTGGGATCTTTGCCAGGTTTAGGGTGGGTTATAATCATGGCATTGAGCATATCAGTAGGGAAAGAGGCTGAAGTTGCTGTTAGGTTGAACAGTTGGCACAGAGTGGGAGCTAATACATGCTTGAACTTCTTATAATATTCCCCAGTGAAGCCGTCAGGGCCAGGGGATTTGGAGTTAGGTAGATTATTTATTATTGCAAGTATTTCCTCAGCTGTGAAGGGAGTATTTAATTTCTCAAGTTGTTGGGGGGACACATTCGGGAGATTCAAACCTCCTAGGAAGGATCCAATCCCCGCCTGGGAGGGTTGGGTAGTGGAGGCATCATCCTTGAGGTTGTATAGATCTTCATAGTAGGTACTAAAGGAGTTCGCTATGTCTTGGGGTTTAAGAAGTTTTTCGTTCGTGTGAGGGTGATGTATGTACGGGATTTTTGTTTTGGTTCTATGACCCTTAACTCGAAGGGACATTGCCTTTCCTGCCTTGTTCCCTGTAGTGTATGAAGTGGCTTTGAGAATTCTGTATGATTTAGCACATTTTTCAAGTAGAAGGGCCCTTAGCTCGTGGCGAAGGGTGAATATTTTAGATTGGAGAAGTGGTGATGGGTTGGATTTATTCAGTGATTCAGATCTGGCTATCTCAGCTGTGAGTTCATCTAACCGTTGGGTCCTTTTTTTTTGGCTCTAGCTCCTATTTGGATGAACACTCCTCGCATGACTGCTTTGTGTGCGTTCCATATCACCAGCGGGTCAGATACCGATGCCTGATTGATTGAAAAGTACTCTTCCAATTGGCGTTCAATATGGGTAGAATAGAGTGGTGTAGTTAGGAGATAGTTATTGACTCTCCAAATAAAGTTATTGGGTTGACAAGAGCCGTCAGATATGGTAATGCTAATGGGGGCATGGTCTGACCAGGTGGTGGTATGAATGGTAGAGTTTGAAATTTTATGCAGTAACCGACTGTCAGTTAGGAATAAATCAATCCGTGAGTAGGTATTGTGACACGGCGAAAGGAACGTGAAATCCCTCTCGCTCGCATGACAACACCTCCACACGTCAAATGGATCATTGGAACTAATAAACGGATCTAAAGGAGAGGTATTTCTGTGAGTCCCCGCAGTGGAGTCTATTGAGTTGTTCGGGACCATATTAAAGTCCCCACAAATGTGCAAATGACCTTGTTGGATCTTACGGGCAGCCCGAAGTGTCTTACTGAGAAAAGTCATTTGGCCATGGTTTGGGGCATAAATGGAGACCAGGGTAAAGGAGATATTGTTGATTGTGCAAATTAGGATAATATATCGCCCTCCCGGGACAATGACACAGTTCTGCAGGGTGAAAGCAACAGTGTTTCTGATCGCTATCATTACTCCGCGTTGTTTTTTATCAAAGGAGGAGCGAAACACATGGGGGAATTGTTTGTGTTGGCAGGCAGGAGAGAAAGTCGCAACAAAGTGCGTCTCCTGTACGCAAAGAATGTCACAGTTCTGGGTAATGGCTGATTTCCATAGGGAGGACCTTTTTGCTGGGTGGTTTAGTCCATTCGCATTGAGTGATAGGATAGTGATCCCCATGCTGAAAGGAGGTGTGGTGAGTCCGTGAAGCAACTACTTACAGTTGTGGAAGAATGAAGGAGGAATAATCAATCCACCGGTCGATGTGGGCGAGAGTACTTCTGTTGGAGATTTGAGAAGGAAGTAGTAAATTCAGTCCTTGGATCTATAGCGGTATAAAACAAGTTAGATTTGAAGATCAACAAACTTCATGCGTGAACGAACTGTAGATGTCTGAAGCAGGTGAAGGCACTTGCAGAAGCGCAATCAAAAAGAAAGAAAAACAACACAAAAACACACAAAAAAAAAAAAACAACAGGGTCAAGAAGAAAAAAAAAATAGACCCCGCTTTTTAGTAAAGACTAAGTGAACAAACTAAGCTCACAGGTGTGTCAGCATGAACCAGCTCCTCAGAGCACCTGACAACTAATGGGGGAAAGTTCAGTAAGCTGGTGTTAAGCACGCGACCAGACCGGACTAAGGTAGTCGCATAATGATGCAATTTGAGCTAGTAGATCAACGTTGGTTGTTTCTGCGGTTCTCCCTGTTACTTCCAAAGGTGAACGGGTTTGGTGTACCGTCATCGTCAGTTTGGTTGAGGGGAGGATCTGGTAGGATTCCCCATGCTTTAAGTAGTTTCAAGCCCCCTTCCAGGGTGGAGATGGTGTGAGGAATGCCGTTGTAAGTGACCAAGATGGTCGCTGGGTGGCGCCATTTGTATATAATTTTGTGATTGTTCATCGCCTTAGTGATAGTTTTAAGTTGCCGACGCATTTGGAGTGCATGTTGAGATAGGTCTGCAAACAGTTGTATATCAGAGTATGGTGCAGGGAGTGGTGACAGTTCTCTAGCTTTCCTAAGTATCTGTTCTTTCGCTTGGAAAAAATGTACTCGCAGAAGTACATCACGGGGTACCTCTGCTTCCAGGTGGCGTGGTTTAGGCAGCCTGTGTATACGATCAAACGTAAGCTCAATCGGGGAGAGTTCCGGGAGCATGCTGGAAAACATAGCGGTGGCGTAATTGTGCAATTCTGTAGGTTGAACGGACTCAGGGATTCCGCGTATTTTAAGGTTATTGCGTCTGGAACGGTCCTCGAGGTCCGCTAATTTCGCTTTGATCCAGAGAGATTCCTCTTTCTGATCATTGTATGCATCCACTAATTCATTAACAGTGTCAGTACATTCCTCCATTTTGTTTTCCACACATTGCACCCTATTGTCCATGTGTTTCATTTCTAGTGAGAAAGTATTAATCAGGGATGAGAAGTTGGACATGAGAGAAGACTGCAGCGATAGAAGCATGTCTTTCATAGTGGTGTCTAGCACCGGTTGTCCTGATGTTGGGAATTGTGCTATGGAGGATTGTAATGATGAAACAGCAGAGTTATTATGCAGGCCTGTACTCACTGTGATTGAGGCCTGGTCCGAGAGATCCATCCGCATCCTCGATTTCGCCGGGCTCTGGGACACCGGGGTTGCAGGAGAGGTATCCAAAGGAAGGGAGGAATGATTTCCAGCTGGTATGTTCTGTGGATGGCCCCCCGGGGGTTCCGAGAACTGCAGAGAGTGGTGCGCTGAGGGTCTGGCGCCGCCATCTTGGTTTTGCCGGCGGGGCTGGAAGGAGAAGGATTCCAGGCGTTTTAAGCCTCTATCCTGGATGCGTTTGCGGGACGACATGACGGCGCAGCCTGGCAGGTACGATCGCTGTGCTGTGGGGCAGAGTAGCGGGTAGTCAGTGCTCGATAGTCGCTCATTGTCCGGTCTGGATGGCGGAGCTCACTGCTTAAGCGGCCATCTCTGTGCACGCGCAAGCCACGCCCCCCCCGAGCTGTTGTCTTGACCACAGGGTTATCCAGTTTGCGGGCATCTGTGTATTCGTCCGCCAGGCGAGCTGCTTCAGGCAAGGTGAATGTTTTTCGGTCCAGGACCCACTCTCTGACTTCCAGGGACAGTTTGTCAAAGAAGTGCTCCAGCAGGAACACCTGCAGCACCTCTTCCCAGGATTCTTCTTTTGCTATCAAGCGACCCAGTGGGCTGCCGTGCAGTGTAGGCGGCATGCCCACTCGGTATACGAGTCTCCAGTCTGCTTGCTCGTCTCTCGGAACCACCTCCGGTATGCTTTCGGTGTGACGGCATACCTGGCCAAAAGTGCTTCTTTTACCATTCCATAGTTCATAATATCCTTGTCTGGGATGGCCCTGAATGCTTCACTGGCCCGGCCGGACAGTTTCCCAGACAAAATGGTAACCCATTCCTCTGTGGGCACCCGGTGTAGGGCACATTGCCGTTTAAAATCTGTAAGGTACCCATCAATCTCCCCTTCAGTTTCAATTACATTTTTAAAAGCAGCAAAATGTATCTTTCTCCTTTCAGCTGGTGCTGCTCTGACTTCTGCTGCTGCAGCACCTCTATGCGGTAGCAAATTTACATCCACAGCCGCTATAACTCAGTCTATGATCTCCGCTGTAGGGTTAGGACTAGGGATGAGCTCGGTGTTCGAGTCGAACATACGTTCGACTCGAACATCGGCTGTTCGATCGTTCGACGAAGATCGAACGATTTGGGCCGTTCGCGCCTAATTCGAGTGACGCGAACGGCCCACAATGCACTACGCCATCGCAGTGTCATCCAGGCGCTGTGATTGGCCAAGCATGCACTGTGAACCCGCATGCTTGGCCAATCACAGCGCCGGCAGCGAGGAGAGCAATGATTGGCCACAGGCAGGATGCCTGTGGCCAATTATTGCTGAGGGTGTTTAGTACACGCCCCACACTATAAAAGGCCGCCAGCACGGCGGCCTAGTGTAGTGTGTTCCGGAGCAGGGAAAGAGAAGCATAGGCAGGGACAGTGACATTTTTTTTTCTTGCTTAACCTGGATTCCTTTAGTTTAGGGAAAGAGAAGGATAGGTAGGGAGAGTGTCAGTGTGTTTTACTATGCTAATCCTTGTTTCTAGGGACAGGGAAGGACAGTGAGGGAAATTCTCCTTGTGCTATAGTGTGCTAAAGCATTGATCATCAACCATCTTTAAAAAAACATTTTTTCTAGGGACAGAAAACTATAGGTAGGGAGAGTGTCAGTGTGTTTTACTGTGCTAATCCTTGTTTCTAGGGACAGGGAAGGACAGTGAGGGAAATTCTCCTTGTGCTATAGTGTGCTAAAGCATTGATCATCAACCATCTTTAAAAAAACATTTTTTCTAGGGACAGAAAACTATAGGTAGGGAGAGTGTCAGTTTCTTTCACTGTGCTAATTCTTGTTTCTAGGGACAGGGAAGGACAGTGAGGGAAATTCTCTTTGTGCTATACTGTGCTAAAGCATTGATCATCAACCATCTTTAAAAAAAACATTTTTTCTAGGGACAGAAAACTATAGGTAGGGAGAGTGTCAGTTTCTTTCACTGTGCTAATCCTTGTTTCTAGGGACAGGGAAGGACAGTGAGGGAAATTCTCCTTGTGCTATACTGTGCTAAAGCATTCCTCATCAACCATCTTTGAAATCCTTGTTTTTTGGACAGTCAGGGAAATTGTCGTTGTGCTATTCTGTGCGAAAGCAATCATCCTCAACCATATTTAGAAATCCTTAAGTAAAGGGACAGAGAAGGACACCTGAAGGTAGCCCTTATTGCTTTTTTCCCATCTCCCTGCAGGCCATCTATTAGAATGTCTGGAAGGCAAACAAGGAGAGGCAGACAGTCAGGAGGCAATAAAAGAGGGCAAGCAGGCTCTGTGTCTGGGGGCAACAGTGCTGGTCGTGGACGCGGTGCATTGTCATCAGCACATGGCCATGGGACACGCTTGTCCTTCTTTTCGGCAGCTGGACATGTTGAGCCACATCATGCCGAAGACTTGGTAGAGTGGATGACCAAGCCCTCCTCCTCCTCCTCATCCTCTCTCACCCAGGCTCAGGGTACTGGCAAAGCAGCTGCCAAAGCGTCCTCTTCCCTGGTATCAATGTCAGACTCATCATCAGTCACTCCTTCCCTAGACCCACCATGTCCTCCTCCTGAGGAGTCCCCCGAACTGTTTGAGCACAGTGTTGGGTACATGCTCCAGGAGGATGCCCAGCGTTTCGAAGGGTCTGATGATGAAACCCAGCTACAGGAAGGCAGTAGCGTGAGAGCAGACAGAGGGGATGCTCAAGAAGGACACCAATCTGGCAGTCATGTTCCAGCAGCTGCAGCATACTGCCAGATTGGCTCCAGTGATGAGGAGGGAGGGGATGATGAGGTCACTGACTCCATGTGGGTGCCTAATAGGAGAGAGGAGGAGGAGGAGGAGGATGAGGAGGAGGCACATCTCCAACGAGGCAGGATGCCCTTTGGTGGCCAACGTAAGGGCAGTACACCGACGGAATCACACCGCAGAGCTCCGCCTGTGCAGGGCGCTGCCTCTGCCCGTCATTCAAAAAGTTCTTTGGTGTGGGCCTTTTTTGAGGCTAGTGCATCAGATCGCACAGCTGCTGTTTGCAACATATGTCTCAAGCGTATATCGCGTGGCCAAAACATCAGCCGCTTGGGTACCACATGCCTGACCAGACATATGTTGACCTGCCATGCAGCTCGTTGGCAAGCCTACCTCAAAGACCCACACCAAAGAACAAAGCGGACCTCTCCTTGCACCGCATCAGCTGGGATCTCCAACCCCACTATAACTTCAGTCCTCTCTGAAACATGCACTGAGAGGAATGAAGGTGTAGAATTAGGTGTGTCACAGCCAAGTACTTGCGGCCACTCTGCTAGCAGTACACCGACGTCCGATTCTAGCAGGCAAATTTCCCTGCCCCAGCTGCTGGACCGTCGAAAGAAGTTCACTCCCAGCCATCCACATGCCCAGCGGTTGAATGCTAGCTTGGCTAAATTGCTAGCGCTTCAACTGCTGCCTTTTCAGTTGGTAGACTCGGCCCCCTTCCGTGAGTTTGTGCAATGTGCGGTTCCTCAGTGGCAGGTTCCCAAATGCCACTTTTTCTCACGGAAGGCTATTCCGGCTCTCTACCGGCATGTGGAAGGCAATGTCTTGGCCTCGCTGGACAGGGCGGTCAGCGGTAAGGTGCATATTACCGCTGACTCATGGTCCAGCAGGCATGGACAGGGACGTTACCTTTCTTTCACGGCCCATTGGGTCACTCTTTTGGCAGCTGGGAAGGATGCAGGACAAGGTGCAGTAGTGTTGGAGGTTGTTCCACCGCCACACCTCCAAAATGCTACTACTGGTTGTGACACACCTCTCTCCTCCACCCCCTCCTCTTCTTCTTCCTCCATGGCCTCTTCCTGTGCTTTGTCCTCTGAACCAGCGGTGCTCCGTAGCCGTTCAAGGGGCTACGCAAGTACGCAGGCAAAAAGATGCCATGCCGTGCTTGCGCTGGTGTGTTTGGGGGACAGAAGCCACACTGGGGCAGAGGTCCTGTCTGCTCTGCAGGGCCAGGCCGAGAGGTGGTTGACGCCACGCCAGCTTAAGCCAGGAATGGTGGTTTGCGACAATGGCACCAACCTCCTCTCCGCCCTCCGACAGGGACAACTGACCCATGTGCCCTGTGTGGCTCACGTCCTTAACCTGGTGGTGCAGCGGTTCTTGGGCAGGTACCCGGGCTTACAGGATGTCCTGAGGCAGGCCAGGAAAGTCTGTGTGCATTTCCGCAGATCTTATAATGCCAGTGCTCGCCTGGCTGAGCTGCAAAAGGAGTTGAACCTGCCCAAGAACCGCCTTATATGTGACATGCCCACCAGGTGGAACTCAACGTTGGCCATGCTGCAGCGGCTGCACACGCAGCAGAGGGCCATCAATGAGTACCTGTGCGACTACGGCACCAGGACAGGGTCAGGGGAGCTTGGTTTTTTTTCTCCACGCCAGTGGGGCATGATCAGGGATGCATGCACTGTCCTGGCACCATTTGAGGAGGCCACGAGGATGGTGAGCAGTGACAGTGCATGCATCAGTGACACTGTACCTCTTGTCCACCTGTTGGAGCACACGCTGCGTGGAATAATGGACAGGGCACTTGAGGCAGAACAGAGGCAGGAAGAGGAGGACTTCCTTGCCTCTCAAGGCCCCCTTTACCCAGACAGTGTTCCTTCTGTCCCACCCATCGCACAGGAAGAGGAGGAGGAGGAGGATTGTGTCAGCATGGAGGTGGAGGCTGGCACTCAGCATCATCAGCAGCAGTCTTTTAGGGATGATTTACAGTCCCAAGAAACCAGTGGACTTGTACGTGGCTGGGAGGAGGTGGCTGCGGATCATGTCGTCCTTAGTGACCCAGAGGACTCCGGACCGAATGCCTCAGCAAACCTACGCTGCATGGCCTCCCTGATCCTGCAAAGTCTGCGGAAGGATCCTCGTATTCTTCGGATCAAGGAGAGGGACCATTACTGGCTGGCCACTCTCCTTGATCCACGGTACAAGGGTAAGGTTGCGGACCTTATGTTACCGTCGCAGAGGGAGCAGAGGATGAGACAACTCCGGGAGGCCTTGCAGAAAGGTCTGTGCAACGCGTTCCCAGAGACTGGGAGGTTACAAACTCCTGGTCCTGGACAACGAGTTGCTGAGGCTTCGGCCAGTCAAAGAAGGAGCGGTGGGGAAGGTGGCCGTCTGACCGATGCGTTCAGACAATTCTTTAGTCCCCAGCCCCAAAGTATGATCGGTTCCAGCAACCATCGCCAGCGTCTGATAAACATGGTGCAGGAATATCTAGGGGCAAGGTCAGACTTGGACACCTTCCCCACCGAAAATCCTCTGGCTTACTGGGTCTTGAGGATGGATCACTGGCCAGAGCTTGCACAGTGTGCAATTGAGCTACTGGCCTGTCCTGCATCCAGCGTTCTTTCGGAACGCACATTCAGTGCTGCTGGAGGATTTGTCACGGATCACAGGGTGCGCCTGTCCACCGACTCGGTTGATCGACTGACTTTCATCAAGATGAACCAGTCTTGGATCACCACCAGCTACCACACACCTGATGCTGATATAACAGACTAATTGATTTTAACATGTCACATCCCTTCAAGACTGATGCTGATGCTGAGTGCCTGTGCTGTTATGTTGACTGGCTATCCTCCTCCTCCGAGTCCTCAATGATACGATTGATGATGATAGCTTGGAAGATCATTTTTGTTTATGGGTGCCGCCACCAGTGGCTAAGGCCCAATTTTTCAGCCCCTGTTTAACAGGGGCGTGTAATTACAATTTTTGAAGAAATACTTTGCAACAGGGCTCATTGCTGTGCTCCAAGTACAGTATCTGTGAGGGGTTGGAGTGTTGTGCCACCAGTGCCTAAGGCCCAATTTTTCAGCCCCTGTTTAACAGGGGCGTGTCATTACATTTTTTGAAGCAATACTTTGCAACAGGGCTCATTGCTGTGCTCCAAGTACAGTATCTGTGAGGGGTTGTAGTGTTGTGCCACCAGTGCCTAAGGCCCAATTTTTCAGCCCCTGTTCAACAGGGGCATGTAATTACAATTCTTGATCTAATAATTCACAGCAGGGCCCATTGCTGCACCCACCAAGAGTAACTCTGAGGGCTTACAGTGTTGTGGCAACGCCACCACCACCACCACGAAAGGCCCAATTTTTCAGCCCCTGTTCAAAAGGGGCATGTAATTACAATTCTTGATCTAATAATTCACAGCAGGGCCCATTCCTGCACCCACCAAGAGTAACTGTCAGGGCTTACAGTGTTTTGGCACCAGCACCACCATCAAAGGCCCAATTTTTACTACCACTGTTCAACAATTATATGTAATTACAATTCCTGATATAATAGTTGACAGCAGGGCGTTCCAGCACCAACCAAGAGTAACTGTGAGTGCTTACAGTGTTGTGCCAACACCAACAACTAAGGGGCCTATTTCTGCAGAGTATATACGGCAGGTCCCTACTTTCAAACATCCAACTTACAAACGACTCCTACTTGCAAACGCAAGAAGACAACAGGAAGTGAGAGGAAATCTACCCCTAGGAAGGAAAATTCTCTCCTGTAAGAATTAATATGGGAGAAAGGTGTCTCCTCTGTACTGATGCTTTATCACCAATCCTTGTTTCAAGAAAAACACCACATTTCAAAAACAGTTGTCATTGGGACGGAAAGTGAGGTGAAATGTTCTGAACAGGGGCACAGACAGCAAAACAAATGTTACAGGGGTGATAACCCTTACCTATGTTTTCCAAAAAGTTTAAAAATAGATTTTTGGGCTGGAGCTACACTTAAACAATGTACCTGTTCAAAATTACAAACAGATTCTACATAAGAACAAACCTACAGTCCCTGTCTTGTATGCACCGCCTGTATACGGCTGTTCAGAGTATATAGGGCCTTTTTTATTTTATGTGCGGGGTTCCCCTTAATATCCATACAAGACCCAAAGGGGCTGGTAATGGGCTGGGGTAGGGGGGGGGGGGGTCATGGGGTAGCTATGCCATTTTTCTTAAAGATTTTCATCCATATTACCGGGACCAGACATTACATTAAAGCCGCAAGCAGTTTTAAATGGCTTTTTTTTCCTTTAGAAGTGTCATTTTGTGCAGGGACAGTTCTAAACACGGGAAACACGTGGCACTTCACAGGCATACTTTAGACACCCCCCAGGTACGATATTTAAAGGAATATTTGACTTTTTTTTTTTCACTTTATGCATCATTAAAATGACTGCTCCCGAAAAACGACCGTTTTTAAAACTTCTTTTTGCATTGATACATGTTCCCTGGTGCAGAACCCGGGTTCCCAAACCCTTTTTAGGACAATAACATGCATAATAGTCGTTATAATTAGCACTTTAGAATTCGAACGTTCGCATCCATTGTATTTAATAGGGTTCTAATGTTCGTACGAACTTTCGGTCCGTTCGCAGGTTCTGGTGCGAACCGAACCCGGGGGTGTTCGGCTCATCACTAGTTAGGACCATAATGTGCCAGTCTTATGTTAACAGCCCAATCAAAACTTGCCTCTTCGGGTGTCCTGTCTGTTACGCTGGGCCTTTCGGTTCCATCCATTTCGACTAGTTCTCTGATAATGTCCCTCTTCTTACGGTTGTTGGCCAGTCTTCCCCGGTTCTCCAGTAAGTCCTTGAGGGTAGAGTGCTTTAGGCGTTCATACTGAGCTTCCATTGTCCTGTGTCCTCTTGTAGCTGTCCTTATAGGCTGTGGAATCATCCCACTGCTTGCCAACAATTGTAACGGCACCCCAAGTATGAAAGGGGTTAACGCTGTTTAGGATATTCTCTTTCCGAACACAAGGCAACTACTGACACTCCCCAGTCAGGCGACAGAGACCCATAGGAATAATTCTCCCCCAGATACGAGACAAACGCTCTGTATGAGGTTCAAACAGGGAATGAATCTTAATTGCAAGCACATGGTAACACACTTCTCTTCAAAATACTTCCCTCCCATCCTTGGGAAACAGGGTGGGTTAAACTGTCCAATGACAATGGTGATACAGGTCAGGTGTGTTCAAACTTCTCCTTCAGTAAACAGTCTTAGCAGGGGGGGGGGTTTGCTGGAGTGACCCCCCCCCCCCCCCTTTCCTCACAGCAAGACACTTAAGCATCACATAATAGGCAGCCAGGCTGTCTACCAAGCTCCAATTCACATCACCACAAACAACAATGAAAAGGTCTTTAGAAGCTAGTCTGGATTCATTAACATTACAACAGGCATCCAGGTGGTTGGAGGTGATGACATTAACATCTTTCAACTAACATGTTGAATTCAGAATCAAACACACAGTAAATAGTTCTTTAAAGATATCCTGGGGAATATTGTGGATTAATATTACAGACCAATTTTAAAGCAATCCAAGACATATTCTTAATGTCCATTATTTTCTGGCTCATACTTTCTAAGAACTTCTGGGTTCCACAGGCCCACCCGTTATAGTATCTAACCCTTTCAATCTCAGAATCCAGCTGTTCTATATTTCTAAGATGTTCCACTGGATTTACTTATGCAGTCACCACTCACCACAGAGAGTAGCTTTAGCTTTATTGAAACATCTTTGCAATGTACTAATTTAGATAAATTCAAGAATGAGAGTGTAGAGTTGAGTAAGGTCCATTACTCATGGTCAAAATATATTTTTGATTTTAAAGCATATTTTTACATGATGTGCTGGGCATGTTTACATGTGTTTACAGCCTCAATTTTCTTCTATGCTTGTATTGTACGCTGTGTGCAGGACCATGGATAGCGCATCTGTTTATGCTCATGAACAGAGGTTTGTGTTTTATTGATGATAAGGTGCTGTTATCTGATTTCATGCTGTGCACATTACAGTTTCCATTTACCAGTATAAAATTTAACCCCTTAATGCATGAAGGTAAATCATATCTTATTACCTTTTTTGTTTAATTTAGCAATGCATTTCTCACCATTAGCATGACCAAGCACATACATGTAGTGACACCAAATCACCCTGCTGCCAGACCCCCATATATCACTTCTGAGAAAATGAGCAGTCATTTGCTTAGTTTTGTTTTGTTTATTGCGGGATACAACTTTGTTGGGGTAAAGGAAGATGTGGGATGCCCATAGCACTTGTTGGATTGCCATCACATTTATGGAGCATTGATTGGTAAATTCAGCCCTGAAAATGATGCACTTCTAACATTCACAGTCTCTTCCCCTGCATATCTCCACTGCGGACTATTGCTCCTCCTCCTCTGCACTGGCTCCTGCAGAGAATCACACCCTTGAACTCCTCTTCTCCTGTACAAATCCTGTACTGCAAAACCGTTAGATTCCTGTTACTTCACTTCCAGTAAGACAAAAAGGGGATCACTCTGAATAATCCCAGCTTGCTGGTTGTAAAGTCATTACTGTCACAAAGTCTCTTGAATGGTGTTGCTTGAGCAAATCACTAAGCCAGAGGTATACAATACCTCTTCCCAGTGGCTCAGTGATTCTTGGTAGCTACACAGTCTCTTGGATGATATTAACTGAGTGCTTTACTAGGCCAGAGATACGTGGTACCTCTCCCTGACGGCATAGCAATTTGGCAGCACATAAACGGACTACTGCTCCCAGCCAGTCCAAACTGAAATTCCTGCACTCCCCAGCTGCAGCAATTTGCACTACTCTCCACAATCTTCCTCTCGCTCCAGTTCTCCACTGTAGTATACACACTGACCTCCTCCTGGCCCAAGTCCATGGTGGCAAACTTTATCCGGATACACATCCTAGCGGCTCCTCCGGCCCTCCTCCGCGTTTGGCATGTCCCCCATGTGGGGACGCCCTGCAGCAGCTGCCTAAAACTACATTCTCCTTTCTCCAACCCGACAAAATCCACCCCAGCAGCATGTGACCTCAGCTTATATGGGAGGCCTGCCTCCTGCCAATACCAAATGAGGATTGGTCAGAGCTCCTCACATGAGCTGCCTGCCACTCCAACCTAGCCTAGAGCACAAGCCTGCTTAAATTTGCCTACACTGATAGCTTAAACTCAGAAAAATACTATTCTAGCACCTACCTAATGGTAGAGGGTGCTACATACACAAAAAAAAAAATAATAATATTGTGTATGTGTATAATATTTGCTGTTTGTGTCCACAGTAGAGCAAAGGAACAATAGTGCATATTTGTGTTTTTGATTGTTTTTTCTCTACCTAAAACACAAAATACCTTTTTTTTGTTTGTTTTTTTATCCTGCCTAACATACAATAACTAACCTTTGACCCCTATTCCAGCCTTTGACCCTGAACATAACCTTTTATTATCTTAAGCTTGACCCTGACACTAACCTAGATAAAGTCCCGATCTAGCATTTTTTTTTTTTTTCCACACAGACCCTTTTTTAAAAATTTTCACAATACAACATATTTTGTTTTCTCCATTCAAAAGAGGAACAGAATACAGGGGGTAGGTTTTACTGACTGTTTTACTACAATAGCCAATTACAGGCTATTACAGCCATCAAGTAGTCAGGAGTCTACATGTGAAACTCCAGACAAGTAATTTTTTTCATATTTACACAAGTACAGTATGTGTAGTTTACAAAACTCTTTGCGAAAGCAAACCTTGACCTTTTACAACTTTATGTAAAAAGTGAAGGGACACTTTATTAGGTACACCTGTTCAATTGCTTGGTAACACAAATTGCTACTTAGCCAATCACATGGCAGCAACTCAATGCATTCAGGCATCTAGATGTGGTGAAGATGACTTGCTGAAGTTCAACCAAGCATTAGAATGGGGAAGAAAGTGGATTTAGGTGACTTTGAATGTGGCATGGTTGTTGGTGCCACTTGGGCTGGTCTGAATATTTCAAAAACTGCTAATCTACTGGGATTTTCATGCACAACCATCTCTAGGGTTTACAGAGAATGGTACAAAAAAGAGAAAATATGCAGTGAGCAGCAGTTGTGTGGACAAAAATGCCTTGTTGATGTCATAGGTCAGAGGAGAATGGACAGACTGGTTCTAGATGATAGAAAGGCAACAGTACTCTTTCTTTGCGACATACAAGAAGGCATGCTCATTGTTTATATGGAAAAACTTGCCTCCTCGTATTAAGTATTCTCGACTCATGCTCTTAAAATCTAAGGGTGGTATTGGTCTACCGGACCTCTACAAATACTACCTGGCAAGCCACCTTATGCGACTTGTGGATTGGAACATCCATGAGGCCGGGAAGGTCTGGGTGACCTTAGAAAAATCATTCACGCGACTCCCTCTCGGATCTTTACCTTGGATTCTACCTCGACATTGGCCACCAGAAGTAATGATGCACCCTCTTCTCCACCCATCTCTCTGGGCTTTTTGGGCGAGTGACAAAAAATCCAACTTTCTCTTCGGTACCTGGACCCCTAACTACATTAAGAGGAAACCCCCCGGTTTTATATCGGGAGTTTCATCTTCCTTCTTAAGCCAGGATTGGCCTCATAACAAAGTATTAGCACACCAGTTTTTTTCTCGTGAGTCCCCTCGCTCATATGAGGATTTTGTATATATGTCCCTATCCAATTCTTTTCCGTTCTGGTCATATAGGCAGATACAACACTTCCTTTCTTCTCAGACATCAACAGAGACTTGGACGAGACAACTGACGCCCTTTGAATTATTATGTACGCGACCTCCCCCACAAAGACACTTGATTTCTAGTATACCATATATACTCGAGTATAAGCCGACCCGATTATAAGCCGAGGCACCTAATTTTACCACAAAAAACTGGGAAAACTTATTGACTCGAGTATAAGCCTAGGGTGTGCCTCACTTTGCCTCACTGTGTCCATGTGCATGCCTCACTGTGTCCATGCCTCACTGTGTCCATGCCTCACTGTGTCCATGCCTCACTGTGTCCATGCCTCACTGTGTCCATGCCTCACTGTGTCCATGCCTCACTGTGCCCATGCCTCACTGTGCCCATGCCTCACTGTGCCCATGCCTCACTGTCACTGTGCCCATGCCTCACTGTGTCCATGCCTCACTGTGTCCATGCCTCACTGTGCCCAATCTCCCTACCTGATCATTGGCGATGTGTGACTAGACTGACTTTTAACATGGGAGTCTATGGAAGGGGTGCCCGGCTTTGAAAAATCTGTGCTCCCTGGCCGTAGGTCTCCTGGACACCAAACTTTGCACACATGTAGAGGAAGAGTGGGGCTACATGTGTGCCAACTACTGCGGGCCGGAATCAGGCACACAAGTTTGAAGTCGGACACAGACTCGAGTATAAGCCGAAGGGGGCATTTTCAGCACAAAAAAATGTGCTGAAAAACTCGGCTTATACTCAAGTATATACGGCATATAGGATACTCATAGATGACCCCCCCAGCACCCTAGACTCAGCATGTACAGCCTGGGAGTATGATCTTCAGATCTCCCTCACTGATGATGACAGGTAGTGATGAGCCGAACACCCCCGGGTTCGGTTCGCACCAGAACCCGCGAACGGACCGAAAGTTCGAACGAACATTAGAACCCTATTAAATACAATGGATGTGAACGTTCGAATTCTAAAGTGCTAATTATAACAACTATTATGCATGTTATTGTCCTAAAAAGGGTTTGGGAACCCGGGTTCTGCACCAGGGGACATGTATCAATGCAAAAAGAAGTTTTAAAAACGGTCGTTTTTCGGGAGCAGTCATTTTAATGATGCATAAAGTGAAAAAAAAAAGTCAAATATTCCTTTAAATATCGTACCTGGGGGGTGTCTAAAGTATGCCTGTGAAGTGTCACGTGTTTCCCGTGTTTAGAACTGTCCCTGCACAAAATGACACTTCTAAAGGAAAAAAAAGCCATTTAAAACTGCTTGCGGCTTTAATGTAATGTCTGGTCCCGGTAATATGGATGAAATTCTTTAAGAAAAATGGCATAGCTACCCCATGACCCCCCCCCTACCCCAGCCCATTACCAGCCCCTTTGGGTCTTGTATGGATATTAAGGGGAACCCCGCACATAAAATAAAAAAGGCCCTATATACTCTGAACAGCCCTATACAGGCGGTGCATACAAGACAGGGACTGTAGGTTTGTTCTTATGTAGAGTCTGTTTGTAATTTTGAACAGGTACATTGTTGAAGTGTAGCTCCAGACCAAAAATCTATTTTTAAACTTTTTGGAAAACATAGGTAAGGGTAATCACCCCTGTAACATTTGTTTTGCTGTCTGTGCCCCTGTTCAGAACATTTCACCTCACTTTCCGTCCCAATGACAACTGTTTTTGAAATGTGGTGTTTTTCTTGAAACAAGGATTGCTGATAAAGCATCAGTACAGAGGAGACACCTTTCTCCCATATTTATTCTTACAGGAGAGAATTTTCCTTCCTAGTGGTAGATTTCCTCTCACTTCCTGTTGTCTTCTTGCGTTTGCAAGTAGGAGTCGTTTGTAAGTTGGATGTTTGAAAGTAGGGACCTGCCGTATATACTCTGCAGAAATAGGCCCCTTAGTTGTTGGTGTTGGCACAACACTGTAAGCACTCACAGTTACTCTTGGTTGGTGCTGGAACGCCCTGCTGTCAACTATTATATCAGGAATTTTAATTACATATAATTGTTGAACAGTGGTAGTAAAAATTGGGCCTTTGATGGTGGTGCTGGTGCCACAACACTGTAAGCCCTGACAGTTACTCTTGGTGGGTGCAGCAATGGGCCCTGCTGTGAATTATTAGATCAAGAATTGTAATTACATGCCCCTGTTGAACAGGGGCTGAAAAATTGGGCCTTAGGCACTGGTGGCACAACACTGCAACCCCTCACAGCAACTGTGCTTGGAGCACAGCAATGAGCCCTGTTGCAAAGTATTGCTTCAAAAATTGTAATGACACGCCCCTGTTAAACAGGGGCTGAAAAATTGGGCCTTAGGCACTGGTGGCACAACACTGCAACTCCTCACAGATACTGTACTTGGAGCACAGCAATGAGCCCTGTTGCAAAGTATTGCTTCAAAAATTGTAATGACACGCCCCTGTTAA
Source organism: Rana muscosa (assembly GCA_029206835.1). Classification (NCBI taxonomy): domain Eukaryota; kingdom Metazoa; phylum Chordata; class Amphibia; order Anura; family Ranidae; genus Rana; species Rana muscosa. Next base: position 161,091,743 of record CM055123.1, read on the forward strand.
ACAGGGGCTGAAAAATTGGGCGTTAGGCACTGGTGGCGGCACCCATAAACAAAAATGATCTTACAAGCTATCATCATCAATCGTATCATTGAGGACTCGGAGGAGGAGGATAGCCAGTCAACATAACAGCACAGGCACTCAGCATCAGCATCAGTCTTGAAGGGATGTGACATGTTAAAATCAATTAGTCTGTTATATCAGCATCAGGTGTGTGGTAGCTGGTGGTGATCCAAGACTGGTTCATCTTGATGAAAGTCAGTCGATCAACCGAGTCGGTGGACAGGCGCACCCTGTGATCCGTGACAAATCCTCCAGCAGCACTGAATGTGCGTTCCGAAAGAACGCTGGATGCAGGACAGGCCAGTAGCTCAATTGCATACTGTGCAAGCTCTGGCCAGTGATCCATCCTCAAGACCCAGTAAGCCAGAGGATTTTCGGTGGGGAAGGTGTCCAAGTCTGACCTTGCCCCTAGATATTCCTGCACCATGTTTATCAGACGCTGGCGATGGTTGCTGGAACCGATCATACTTTGGGGCTGCGGACTAAAGAATTGTCTGAACGCATCGGTCAGACGGCCACCTTCCCCACCGCTCCTTCTTTGACTGGCCGAAGCCTCAGCAACTCGTTGTCCAGGACCAGGAGTTTGCAACCTCCCAGTCTCTGGGAACGCGTTGCACAGACCTTTCTGCAAGGCCTCCCGGAGTTGTCTCATCCTCTGCTCCCTCTGCGACGGTAACATAAGGTCCGCAACCTTACCCTTGTACCGTGGATCAAGGAGAGTGGCCAGCCAGTAATGGTCCCTCTCCTTGATCCGAAGAATACGAGGATCCTTCCGCAGACTTTGCAGGATCAGGGAGGCCATGCAGCGTAGGTTTGCTGAGGCATTCGCTCCGGAGTCCTCTGGGTCACTAAGGACGACATGATCCGCAGCCACCTCCTCCCAGCCACGTACAAGTCCACTGGTTTCTTGGGACTGTAAATCATCCCTAAAAGACTGCTGCTGATGATGCTGAGTGCCAGCCTCCACCTCCATGCTGACACAATCCTCCTCCTCCTCCTCCTCCTCCTCCTCCTCCTCCTCCTCTTCCTGTGCGATGGGTGGGACAGAAGGAACACTGTCTGGGTAAAGGGGGCCTTGAGAGGCAAGGAAGTCCTCCTCTTCCTGCCTCTGTTCTGCCTCAAGTGCCCTGTCCATTATTCCACGCAGCGTGTGCTCCAACAGGTGGACAAGAGGTACAGTGTCACTGATGCATGCACTGTCACTGTTCACCATCCTCGTGGCCTCCTCAAATGGTGCCAGGACAGTGCATGCATCCCTGATCATGCCCCACTGGCGTGGAGAAAAAAAACCAAGCTCCCCTGACCCTGTCCTGGTGCCGTAGTCGCACAGGTACTCATTGATGGCCCTCTGCTGCGTGTGCAGCCGCTGCAGCATGGCCAACGTTGAGTTCCACCTGGTGGGCATGTCACATATAAGGCGGTTCTTGGGCAGGTTCAACTCCTTTTGCAGCTCAGCCAGGCGAGCACTGGCATTATAAGATCTGCGGAAATGCACACAGACTTTCCTGGCCTGCCTCAGGACATCCTGTAAGCCCGGGTACCTGCCCAAGAAGCGCTGCACCACCAGGTTAAGGACGTGAGCCACACAGGGCACATGGGTCAGTTGTCCCTGTCGGAGGGCGGAGAGGAGGTTGGTGCCATTGTCGCAAACCACCATTCCTGGCTTAAGCTGGCGTGGCGTCAACCACCTCTCGGCCTGGCCCTGCAGAGCAGACAGGACCTCTGCCCCAGTGTGGCTTCTGTCCCCCAAACACACCAGCGCAAGCACGGCATGGCATCTTTTTGCCTGCGTACTTGCGTAGCCCCGTGAACGGCTACGGAGCACCGCTGGTTCATAGGACAAACCACAGGAAGAGGCCATGGAGGAAGAAGAAGAGGAGGGGGTGGAGGAGAGAGGTGTGTCACAACCAGTAGTAGCATTTTGGAGGCGTGGCGGTGGGACAACCTCCAACACTACTGCACCTTGTCCTGAATCCTTCCCAGCTGCCAAAAGAGTGACCCAATGGGCCGTGAAAGAAAGGTAACGTCCCTGTCCATGCCTGCTGGACCATGAGTCAGCGGTAATATGCACCTTACCGCTGACCGCCCTGTCCAGCGAGGCCAAGACATTGCCTTCCACATGCCGGTAGAGAGCCGGAATAGCCTTCCGTGAGAAAAAGTGGCGTTTGGGAACCTGCCACTGAGGAACTGCACATTGCACAAACTCACGGAAGGGGGCCGAGTCTACCAACTGAAAAGGCAGCAGTTGAAGCGCTAGCAATTTAGCCAAGCTAGCATTCAACCGCTGGGCATGTGGATGGCTGGGAGTGAACTTCTTTCGACGGTCCAGCAGCTGGGGCAGGGAAATTTGCCTGCTAGAATCGGACGTCGGTGTACTGCTAGCAGAGTGGGCGCAAGTACTTGGCTGTGACACACCTAATTCTACACCTTCATTCCTCTCAGTGCATGTTTCAGAGAGGACTGAAGTTATAGTGGGGTTGGAGATCCCAGCTGATGCGGTGCAAGGAGAGGTCCGCTTTGTTCTTTGGTGTGGGTCTTTGAGGTAGGCTTGCCAACGAGCTGCATGGCAGGTCAACATATGTCTGGTCAGGCATGTGGTACCCAAGCGGCTGATGTTTTGGCCACGCGATATACGCTTGAGACATATGTTGCAAACAGCAGCTGTGCGATCTGATGCACTAGCCTCAAAAAAGGCCCACACCAAAGAACTTTTTGAATGACGGGCAGAGGCAGCGCCCTGCACAGGCGGAGCTCTGCGGTGTGATTCCGTCGGTGTACTGCCCTTACGCTGGCCACCAAAGGGCATCCTGCCTCGTTGGAGATGTGCCTCCTCCTCATCCTCCTCCTCCTCCTCTCTCCTATTAGGCACCCACGTGGAGTCAGTGACCTCATCATCCCCTCCCTCCTCTTCACTGGAGCCAATCTGGCAGTATGCTGCAGCTGCTGGAACATGACTGCCAGATTGGTGTCCTTCTTGAGCATCCCCTCTGTCTGCTCTCACGCTACTGCCTTCCTCTAGCTGGGTTTCATCATCAGACCCTTCGAAAAACGCTGGGCATCCTCCTGGAGCATGTACCCAACACTGTGCTGAAACAGTTCGGGGGACTCCTCAGGAGGAGGACATGGTGGGTCTAGGGAAGGAGTGACTGATGATTTGTCTGACATTGATACCAGGGAAGACGACGCTTTGGCAGCTGCTTTTCCAGTACCCTGAGCCTGGGTGAGAGAGGATGAGGAGGAGGAGGGGGGCTTGGTCATCCACTCTACCAAGTCTTCGGCATGATGTGGCTCAACATGTCCAGCTGCCGAAAAGAAGGACAAGCGTGTCCCATGGCCATGTGCTGATGACAATGCACCGCGTCCACGACCAGCACTGTTGCCCCCAGACACAGAGCCTGCTTGCCCTCTTTTATTGCCTCCTGACTGTCTGCCTCTCCTTGTTTGCCTTCCAGACATTCTAATAGATGGCCTGCAGGGAGATGGGAAAAAAGCAATAAGGGCTACCTTCAGGTGTCCTTCTCTGTCCCTTGAAACAAGGACTTGCAGAGTGAAATAAACTGACACTCTCCCTACCTACAGTTTTCTGTCCCTAGAATAAATGTTTTTTTTAATCACAATATAGCACAAGGACAATTCAGTCACTGTCCTTCCAGGTCCCTGGAAACAAGGACTTGCAGAGTGAAAGAAAAAAAACACTCTCCCTACCTACAGTTTTCTGTCCCTAGAAAAAATGTTTTTTTTAATCACAATATAACACAAGGACAATTCACTCACTGTCCTTCCAGGTCCCTGGAAACAAGGACTTGCAGAGTGAAATAAACTGACACTCTCCCTACCTACAGTTTTCTGTCCCTAGAATAAATGTTTTTTTTAATCACAATATAGCACAAGGACAATTCAGTCACTGTCCTTCCAGGTCCCTGGAAACAAGGACTTGCAGAGTGAAAGAAAAAAAACACTCTCCCTACCTACAGTTTTCTGTCCCTAGAAAAAATGTTTTTTTTAATCACAATATAACACAAGGACAATTCACTCACTGTCCTTCCAGGTCCCTGGAAACAAGGACTTGCAGAGTGAAATAAACTGACACTCTCCCTACCTACAGTTTTCTGTCCCTAGAATAAATGTTTTTTTTAATCACAATATAGCACAAGGACAATTCAGTCACTGTCCTTCCAGGTCCCTGGAAACAAGGACTTGCAGAGTGAAATAAACTGACACTCTCCCTACCTACAGTTTTCTGTCCCTAGAATAAATGTTTTTTTTAATCACAATATAGCACAAGGACAATTCAGTCACTGTCCTTCCAGGTCCCTGGAAACAAGGACTTGCAGAGTGAAAGAAAAAAAACACTCTCCCTACCTACAGTTTTCTGTCCCTAGAAAAAATGTTTTTTTTAATCACAATATAACACAAGGACAATTCACTCACTGTCCTTCCAGGTCCCTGGAAACAAGGACTTGCAGAGTGAAATAAACTGACACTCTCCCTACCTACAGTTTTCTGTCCCTAGAATAAATGTTTTTTTTTAATCACAATATAGCACAAGGACAATTCAGTCACTGTCCTTCCAGGTCCCTGGAAACAAGGACTTGCAGAGTGAAAGAAAAAAAACACTCTCCCTACCTACAGTTTTCTGTCCCTAGAAAAAATGTTTTTTTTAATCACAATATAACACAAGGACAATTCACTCACTGTCCTTCCAGGTCCCTGGAAACAAGGACTTGCAGAGTGAAATAAACTGACACTCTCCCTACCTACAGTTTTCTGTCCCTAGAATAAATGTTTTTTTTAATCACAATATAGCACAAGGACAATTCAGTCACTGTCCTTCCAGGTCCCTGGAAACAAGGACTTGCAGAGTGAAAGAAAAAAAACACTCTCCCTACCTACAGTTTTCTGTCCCTAGAAAAAATGTTTTTTTTAATCACAATATAACACAAGGACAATTCAGTCACTGTCCTTCCAGGTCCCTGGAAACTAGGACTTGCAGAGTGAAATAAACTGACACTCTCCCTACCTACAGTTTTCTGTCCCTAGAATAAATGTTTTTTTTAATCACAATATAGCACAAGGACAATTCAGTCACTGTCCTTCCAGGTCCCTGGAAACAAGGACTTGCAGAGTGAAATAAACTGACACTCTCCCTACCTACAGTTTTCTGTCCCTAGAATAAATGTTTTTTTTAATCACAATATAGCACAAGGACAATTCACTCACTGTCCTTACAGGTCCCTGGAAACAAGGACTTGCAGAGTGAAATAAACTGACACTCTCCCTACCTACAGTTTTCTGTCCCTAGAATAAATGTTTTTTTTAAGCACAATATAGCACAAGGAGAATTCACTCACTGTCCTTCCAGGTCCCTGGAAACAAGGACTTGCAGAGTGAAAGAAAAAAAACACTCTCCCTACCTACAGTTTTCTGTCCCTAGAAAAAATGTTTTTTTTAATCACAATATAACACAAGGACAATTCACTCACTGTCCTTCCAGGTCCCTGGAAACAAGGACTTGCAGAGTGAAATAAACTGACACTCTCCCTACCTACAGTTTTCTGTCCCTAGAATAAATGTTTTTTTTAATCACAATATAGCACAAGGACAATTCAGTCACTGTCCTTCCAGGTCCCTGGAAACAAGGACTTGCAGAGTGAAATAAACTGACACTCTCCCTACCTACAGTTTTCTGTCCCTAGAATAAATGTTTTTTTTAATCACAATATAGCACAAGGACAATTCAGTCACTGTCCTTCCAGGTCCCTGGAAACAAGGACTTGCAGAGTGAAATAAACTGACACTCTCCCTACCTACAGTTTTCTGTCCCTAGAATAAATGTTTTTTTTAATCACAATATAGCACAAGGACAATTCAGTCACTGTCCTTCCAGGTCCCTGGAAACAAGGACTTGCAGAGTGAAATAAACTGACACTCTCCCTACCTACAGTTTTCTGTCCCTAGAAAAAATGTTTTTTTTAATCACAATATAACACAAGGACAATTCACTCACTGTCCTTCCAGGTCCCTGGAAACAAGGACTTGCAGAGTGAAATAAACTGACACTCTCCCTACCTACAGTTTTCTGTCCCTAGAATAAATGTTTTTTTTAATCACAATATAGCACAAGGACAATTCAGTCACTGTCCTTCCAGGTCCCTGGAAACAAGGACTTGCAGAGTGAAATAAACTGACACTCTCCCTACCTACAGTTTTCTGTCCCTAGAATAAATGTTTTTTTTAATCACAATATAGCACAAGGACAATTCAGTCACTGTCCTTCCAGGTCCCTGGAAACAAGGACTTGCAGAGTGAAATAAACTGACACTCTCCCTACCTACAGTTTTCTGTCCCTAGAATAAATGTTTTTTTAATCACAATATAGCACAAGGACAATTCACTCACTGTCCTTACAGGTCCCTGGAAACAAGGACTTGCAGAGTGAAATAAACTGACACTCTCCCTACCTACAGTTTTCTGTCCCTAGAATAAATGTTTTTTTTAAGCACAATATAGCACAAGGAGAATTCACTCACTGTCCTTCCAGGTCCCTGGAAACAAGGACTTGCAGAGTGAAAGAAAAAAAACACTCTCCCTACCTACAGTTTTCTGTCCCTAGAAAAAATGTTTTTTTTAATCACAATATAACACAAGGACAATTCACTCACTGTCCTTCCAGGTCCCTGGAAACAAGGACTTGCAGAGTGAAATAAACTGACACTCTCCCTACCTACAGTTTTCTGTCCCTAGAATAAATGTTTTTTTTAATCACAATATAGCACAAGGACAATTCAGTCACTGTCCTTCCAGGTCCCTGGAAACAAGGACTTGCAGAGTGAAATAAACTGACACTCTCCCTACCTACAGTTTTCTGTCCCTAGAATAAATGTTTTTTTTAATCACAATATAGCACAAGGACAATTCAGTCACTGTCCTTCCAGGTCCCTGGAAACAAGGACTTGCAGAGTGAAAGAAACTGACACTGTCCCTACCTACAGTTTTCTGTCCCTAGAATAAATGTTTTTTTTAAGCACACTATAGCACAAGCACAAAACACACTGACACTCTCCCTACCTATCCTTCTCTTTCCCTAAACTAAAGGAATCCAGGTTAAGCAAGAAAGAAATAACAGTCACTGTCCCTGCCTATGCTGCTCTATCCCTGCTCCGGAACACACTACACTAGGCCGCCGTGCTGGCGGCCTTTTATAGTGTGGGGCGTGTACTAAACACCCTCAGCAATAATTGGCCACAGGCATCCTGCCTGTGGCCAATCATTGCTCTCCTCGCTGCCGGCGCTGTGATTGGCCAAGCATGCGGGGTCACAGTGCATGCTTGGCCAATCACAGCGCCTGGATGACACTGCGATGGCGTAGTGCATTGTGGGCCGTTCGCGTCACTCGAATTTGGCGCGAACGGCCCAAATCGTTCGATCTTCGTCGAACGATCGAACAGCCGATGTTCGAGTCGAACGTATGTTCGACTCGAACACGAAGCTCATCCCTAATGACAGGGTCCTTATCAATGAATATACCCACAAGGGCTCCCTTAATGTTGCTATCCAAGAAAACTGCTACAAAATTGAAACGCGTTGGTACAGGACTCCGACACGCCTACACAATTTTCTCCAGCTATCCCAGATACATGTTGGAGATGTGGGAGAGCAAAAGGAACCATGCTCCACATCTGGTGGGACTGTGATTCCCTTCAGCCATTCTGGAAGGAGGTGCATGAGCTCATTACGCACATCACTACATATACTTTAGATTATTCCCCGGCACAGTACCTCTTACACCATACGCATCTAATCAAAGCTGAATACTATAAATCCCTGGCCATGCATATGGTGAATGAGGCGAGACTTTGCATTCTTGTACATTGGCGATCCACACACACTCCGACGATTAGGGAATGGTTCCTGAGGATCTCCAAAATAGAAGAAATGGAAGAGCTAGTTCACATTTCTCAAGAGCATATCCAAAAATTTACGAACATGTGGGCGTGCTGGACCTACTTTAAATCAACCCAGCGTTTTTGAGCCTATAACTCCTTAACTAAAACTACCACTCTCCCAGCTGTAGGGAGTGAGAAACAACAGATCCAAGTGATAAAGCTGCACTGGAGAATGAATACTGGTTCTGATAACTCTTATGCCCTGTGCTCCCCCCCCTTTTTTTTCTCTTCTTCTCTCTCTTTCCTTTCTTCTCTTTCTTTTGTCTCCATTCTCCTTTTACCTTTCTCTTTATGGCTTTCTCCTTCTTTCATCCAGCTTCTTACTACTTCTTTGTTTGTAAGAGTATCTTCTTTTGATTTATCATCTGCGGTTCTACTGCAACATCCCACCAGTCCCAGATTGTGGGATTGGAATATTTGCAGGCTTACTAGACTTATAGTACTTATGATATGTTAACATGCCTTGGAATTTCGCATAAACATCTGTTGCTGTGTTTTCATTGTATGTACTGTTCTATGTTATCTAAATAAAATTATTTATGGAAAAAAAAAAAGAAAGGCAAAATTAACTCAAATAACCACTCATAACAACCAAGGTATGCAGAATATCATCTTTGAATGCACAACACAGCGAACCTTGAAGCAGATGTGCTACAGCAGCAGAAGACCACAATGGGTGCCACTCCTGTCTTCTAAGAACAGTAAACTGAGGCTACAATTCGCACAGGCTCACTAAAATTGAAAAATAGAAGATTAGAAAAACATTGACTAGTCTGAGTCTCAGTTTCAGCTGCGACATTCTAATGGCATGGTCAGAATTTGGGGTAAACAACATGAAAGCATGAATCCATCCTTCTGGTTCAGGCTGGTGGTGGTGGTGTAATGGCATAGGGCTTATTTTTTTTGCACACTTTGGCCCCCTTAGTACCAATTGAGCATAGCTTAAATGCCACTGCCTTGCTGAGTATTGTTGCTGGCCATGTCCATCAGTTTATGACTACAGTATACCCATCATGTCATTATCCTCAGCTCAAATCATCTCAAACTACAGTAGGTGTCCTCGATATTGTGTTTAATCTCGCCAATATAGCGGCGATATTGACACCCTACGAGCCCCGTCGCGAGAGCCAGCGCCAAGCTGGCTCCTCATCGGGAAAGAAAAAAATTGTTTTTCCTTTCGCAATGAGCGACAAGCATTGCTGACATTGAGGCCGGTGGACGGGGATCCAATGTGGATTCCCGCCAATACCAGGCACTGTGTTTGGTATGAATCCTGAGAGGGAACTCCACGCCAAATTTTAAATAAAAAAACGGCATGGGTTCCCCTTCAGGAGCATACCAGACCCTTCGGTCTGGTATGGATTTTAAGGGGAACCCCCTACGCCGAAAAAACAGCGTGGGGGTCCCCCAAAATTCATACGAAACCCTTATCCGAGCACACAACCTGGCAGGCCGCAGGAAAAGAGGGGGGACGAGAGAGCGCCCCCCCACTCCTGAACTGTACCAGGCCACATGCCCTCAACATGGGGGTGGGTGCTTTGGGGCACCCTGCGCCCCCCCCGCACCCCAAAGCACCCTGACCCCACTTTGATGGGGACAAGGGCCTCTTCCCAACAACCCTCACCATTGGTTGTCGGGGTCTGCGGGCGGGGGGCTTATCGGAATCCGGGAGCCCACTTTAATAAGGGGACCCCAGATCCCGGCGCCTAGCCTATGTGAATGAGTATGGGGTACATTGTACCCCAACCCATTCACCTGGTGGAAAAAAAATGTCAATAAAAAAACACACACAGGTTTTTAAAGTAATTTATTAGGCAGCTCCGGGGGTCTTCTTCCGACTTCGGGGGTCTCTTCTTCCGACTTCGGGGGTTTTCTCCTGCTCTCCGGTGCCTTTTTCCTTCTGCCGGGCTTCTCCGCTAACTTCTTCCAGCTCTTTTGCTAGCGGAGAGGCCTGGTCTTCCCCGTCGTCTCCTCCCACTCTCCGTTGTCCTTCTGCCGGGCTGCTCCACTATCTTCTTACAGCTCTTTTGCTAGTGGAGGGGCCCGGTCTTCCCGTCTCCGTCGCCGTCTTTTTCCCTCTCCTCCTCTTCGATGTTGACACGTCGCTTCCTCCCGCTGTAATGCCGGGTGTGCGGTGCGCAACGACTTATATAGGACTCTTATGACGTCACAGTCCCATCATGCTCCGGCCAAAGCACCCATCCCCGCATGTTGAGGGCATGCAGCCTGGTACGGTTCAGGAGTGGGGGGGGGGGCGCTCTCTCGTCCCCCCTCTTTTCCTGCGGCCTGTCAGGTTGTGTGCTCGGATAAGGGTCTGGTATGGATTTTGGGGGGACCCCCATGCCGTTTTTTCAGCATAGGGGGTTCCCCTTAAAATCCATAGCAGACCGAAGGGCCTGGTATGCTCCTGGAGGGGAACCCATGCCGTTTTTTTATTTAAAATTTGGAGTGGAGTTACCCCTCAGGATTCGTACCAAACAAAGTGCCTGGTATTGACGGGAATCCACGTCAGATCCCCGTTCAATACAGTGTCGCCGAGCCTTCTAACTATTGCAGCGAGTGCGAGATGTCGGCACCCTGTCGCCGAGAATCTGCGCGATGGGAATACATTCTCGCGGTCACCTACTGTCGTTTCTTGAACATGACAATGAGGTCACTGTACTCTATTGGCCTCCACAGACACCAGATCTCAATCCAATAGAGCATCTTTGGGATGTGGTAGAAGGGGAGTTTCGTATCATGAATGTGCAGCTGACAAATCTTCAGCAACTGCGTGATGCTATCATGTCAATATGGACCAAAATCTATGAGGAATGTTTCTAACACCTTGTTGAATCTATGCCACGAAGAATTAAGGCAGTTTTGAAGGCAAAAGTACTAGCGAGTACTAGCAAGGTGCACCTAATAAAGTGGCCGTGAGTGTACATAAATATATATATATATATATATTGTGACAGCAGGAAGGTAAAGTCACCTGGTTGCATCCAGGGGGGTAGATATATTTCGCCCAGATTCAGGCTTTACGCCGACTTATACAACTAGGTGGAGAGTTGTATAAGGCTAGTGGGCTCATGGATGACTCATACCTCTAGGGAGAGTGTGGGGCGTCGTACAGACAGGGAGTTGATGAGGCCAGGTGAAGCTTGTCAGCTCATTTAGGCCTCTATAAAAACTCCCAGCTTCATTAGATGTTAGCTCATGCCTGGAACCAGACCTGTGTGGACTGTCTAGGGAGAGTGAACCCCTGTGCGGTGAGGCAAAGCCTGTGTGGCTATTTGTTTGGACTTTAACTAAACCAGGGACTTAGGGACTAGGACAGCACTAGGCTGATCCCAGTTGTTAGTTAGGAAACCTGTATGTTTAGTCAGAGGTCAACTTGACCAGGATTTATTTTGGTTATGTTTCTTTTGCTTTGCTGTGTTTTGTCACTGTAAATAGAAAATAAACCGCACCTTTTTTGATTTTGAAAACCACAACCTCCGTTTACTGGGCCTGTTTTGTGTGGGGAGCCCATCCCGGGGGTCACACACACCCGCTGCCGAGCAAACCCCCTCACAGTTGGTGGAGAACCAGTGGCAGTTTTTTTAAGCCAGCATGGAGGAGATACTGAAGCAGCTGGCTCTAGCAAATGCCAATCAACAGCAGACAAACGCAACTTTGCAACAGAGTCTGGAGGCTCAGCAACGAGCCCAGCAGCAATCTGAGGCCCGCTTCATAGACCTGTTGCAGAAGCAAGAGCAGAGACTACAACAACAGATGGAAGCAGTAATGCAGCAACGTCCGCAGACCAGTGAGGAAAGCCGTCCCACTAATACCGCGTCCTTTGGGGTGAGTCGTTTATTGACAAAAATGACTGGAGAGGATGATCCAGAGGTATTTTTGACCACATTTGAAAGGACCGCTGAAAGAGAAAAGTGGCCTGAGGAGCAGTGGGCTGGACTGGTGGCTCCTCTGTTAACTGGTGAATCGCAGAAAGCTTACTATGACCTAGAGCCTAACCAAGCAAAAGACTATGTGATGCTAAAAGCTGAAATATTGGCAAGGCTGGGTGTCACCCAGGCTGTCCGGGCTCAGCGTGTGCATAACTGGACTTTCCAGCTTGGAAAACCCCCCAGGTCTCAAATGTATGATCTCATTCACCTGAGCAGAAAGTGGCTACAGCCAGAGACTTTGTCCGCACCAAAGATTGTGGAACGTGTTGTAATGGATCGGTTTTTGAGAGCTCTTCCTACTGCCATCCAAAAGTGGGTAAGCCATGGAGACCCAGAGACGGCCGATGGTCTTGTGGATCGTGTGGCGAAATACTTGGCTACAGAGAACCTGACGGCCTCTTCCAGAGACACTCGGACTTTCCACCCTAAGACCAGACCATCCCCAGGGGCGGATAAGAGGATTCCAAGGGGTGAGGGTGGAGAGAGTGAGAGGGTGGGAGCTCTACCCCAAGTTTGGCGAGAACAGCTTGGGAAATCAGCGGCTCAAGAGGCGGCAAGAAGGATCGTTTGCTACCGCTGCCGGCAAGCGGGACATATTGCAGCCAATTGCCCGGTTGTGGAGGAACCCATGCAGTGTGACTTTCTGACGGGCAGACGTCAGTCGCTGTGTGCGACAGTCGCATGCACTGCCATTCGAGGAACTGAGAAACATTTATGCAAAATGTGTGTTAATGGTAGAAATGTTGTGGTATTGCTGGATTCAGGTAGCCTTGTGACCCTGATAAAGGCTGAGTTAGTTAAAACAGAGGTCTCTGGGAATAGCAAGGTAGCTGTTATTTGTGTGCATGGGGACACCCGAGAGTATCCAGTGACTACAGTGTGTTTCGAGACCCCCAAAGGTACCCTCTCTCATCCAGTGGGCTTAGTATCTCAGTTACCGCATGACGCCATTGTGGGAAGGGATTTTCCGAAGTTCTGGGAACTGTGGGATGATCCTGAGCCCCTCACTGGTGCCCCTATGTACCAGGAATGTGATAGCCAGAACTCCCCTGAGAGTGGTGAGGACTCTCCGGAATTTCCCTTATCAGTATTGGCAGGGGAGACTCAAGAAACTGGAGAGGAGCCCACCTCCTCAGACGAAAACCTACCGTCTGTGGAGTTTTCTGATCTTGAGGTTCACAGGGAAAACTTTGCCACAGAACAGTTGAAAGACCCCGCCCTAATAAAGGCACGGGAAAACGTAGTGAAAATAGATGGCGAGTTAGTGAACCCAGATAATACCTGCACTTACCCATACTTCAGCGTAGAGAAGGACCTACTGTATCGGGTGGCAAAAAGGGCAGAAGAAACCGTTGAGCAGCTTGTGGTGCCCAAACCTTACAGGAAGTTGGTGTTGGAGTTGGCCCATGGGCACATTCTTGGAGGTCATCTGGGGACAGAGAAAACCCGAGAGAGGGTATTACAGAGATTCTATTGGCCGGGGGTGATGAAGGACGTAGAAAATTATTGTTCCTCCTGCCCTGTGTGTCAGAGGTTGGCCCCGATGCCACATTTCCGTAGCCCGCTGGTCCCTCTACCCATCATTGAGGTCCCGTTTGAGAGGATCGCCATGGATTTGGTAGGTCCTATAATCAAGTCCGCTAGGGGGCACCAGTACATATTAGTTATAATGGACTATGCCACCCGTTATCCAGAAGCGATCCCTCTCCGAAATACCTCGGCCAAAACCATAGCCAAAGAGCTATCTCTTGTTTTTAGCCGGGTGGGTATTTGTAAAGAACTGCTTACGGACCAAGGTACACCCTTTATGTCCCGGGTTATGAAAGAGCTGTGTAAATTGTTCAAAGTGACGCAATTGCGTACGTCTGTGTATCACCCCCAAACCGATGGGCTGGTTGAAAGATTCAACAAAACCCTAAAACAAATAGAAGAGTGAATAGGTGGTTCCTGGCCCTCCAGGAATTCAACTTCACAGTAAAGCATCGCCCTGGCGTTCAAATGGGGAATGTGGATGCTTTGTCTCGAGTACATGAATGCCTGATTGCTGGTGTTCCAACCCCGAGTTAAAACAAGAGGGGGGGGTATGTGACAGCAGGAAGGTAAAGTCACCTGGTTGCATCCAGGGGGGTAGATATATTTCGCCCAGATTCAGGCTTTACGCCGACTTATACAACTAGGTGGAGAGTTGTATAAGGCTAGTGGGCTCATGGATGACTCATACCTCTAGGGAGAGTGTGGGGCGTCGTACAGACAGGGAGTTGATGAGGCCAGGTGAAGCTTGTCAGCTCATTTAGGCCTCTATAAAAACTCCCAGCTTCATTAGATGTTAGCTCATGCCTGGAACCAGACCTGTGTGGACTGTCTAGGGAGAGTGAACCCCTGTGCGGTGAGGCAAAGCCTGTGTGGCTATTTGTTTGGACTTTAACTAAACCAGGGACTTAGGGACTAGGACAGCACTAGGCTGATCCCAGTTGTTAGTTAGGAAACCTGTATGTTTAGTCAGAGGTCAACTTGACCAGGATTTATTTTGGTTATGTTTCTTTTGCTTTGCTGTGTTTTGTCACTGTAAATAGAAAATAAACCGCACCTTTTTTGATTTTGAAAACCACAACCTCCGTTTGCTGGGCCTGTTTTGTGTGGGGAGCCCATCCCGGGGGTCACACACACCCGCTGCCGAGCAAACCCCCTCACAATATATATATATATATATATATATATATATATATATACATACAGGTGATACTCAAAAAATTTGAATATCGTGCAAAAGTTAATTTATTTCACTAATGCAACTTAAAAGGTGAAACAAATATATGAGATAGACTCATTACATGTAAAGCAAGATAGGTCAAGCCGTGATTTGTCATAATTGTGATGATTATGGCTTACACCTCATGAAAACCCCAAATCCACAATCTCAGAAAATTAGAATATTGTGAAAAGGTACAATATTCTAGGCTCAAAGTGTCCCACTCTAATCAGCTAATTAAGCCATAACACCTACAAAGGGTTCCTGAGCCTTTAAATTGTCTCAGTCTGGTTCAGTAGGAATCAAAATCATGGAAAAGACTGCTGACCTGACAGTTGTGCAGAAAACCATCATTGACACCCTCCATAAGGAGGAAAAGCCTCAAAAGGTAATTGCAAAAGAAGTTGGATGTTCACAAAGTGCTGTATCAAAGCACATTAATAGAAAGTTATGTGGAAGAGAAAGTGTTTAAGAAAAAGGTGCACAAGCAGCAGGGATGAGCGTAGCCTGGAGAGGATTGTCAGGAAAGGGCCATTCAAAAGTGTTGGGGACTTTCACAAGGAGTGGACTGAGGCTGGAGTCAGGGCATCAAGAGCCACCACACACAGACGGATCCTGGACATGGACTTCCATTGTCGTATTCCTCTTGTCAAGCCACTTCTGAACAACAAACAACGTCCGAAGCATCTTACCTGGGCTAAAGAAAAACACACCTGGTCTGTTGCTCAGTGGTCCAAAGTCCTCTTTTCTGATGAGAGCAAATTTTGCATCTCATTTGGAAACCAAGGAGCCGAAGTATGGAGGAAGAATAGAGAGGCACACACTGCAAGATGCTTGAAGTCCAGTGTGAAGTTTCCACAGTCTGTGATGATTTGGGGAGCCGTGTCATCTGCTTGTGTTGGTCCACTGTGTTTCATTATGTCCGGGGTCACCGCAGCCGTCTACCAGGAGATTTTGGAGCACTTCATGCTTCCTTCCGCAGACGAGCTCTATGGGGATGCTGACTTCATTTTCCAGCAGGACTTGGCACCTGCCCACACTGCCAAAAGCACCAAAACCTGGTTCAATGACCGTGAGATTACTGTGCTTGATTGGCCAGCAAACTCGTCTGACCTGAACCCCATAGAGAATCTGTGGGGCATTGCCAAGAGAAAGATGAGAGACATGAGACCGAACAATGCAGAAGAGCTGAAGGCCGCTATTGAAGCATCCTGGTCTTCCATAACACCTCAGCAGTGCCACAGGCTGATAGCTTCTATGCCACGCCGCATTGAGGGGCCCAAACCAAGTACTGAGTACATATGCATGCTTCTACTTTTCACAGGTCCGATATTGTTCTATGTACAAACCTTGTTTTATTGATTGCATGTAATATTCTAATTTTCTGAGATTGTGGATTTGGGGTTTTCATGAGCTGTAAGCCATAATCCTCACAATTATGATAAATCACGGCTTGAACTATCTTGCTTTGCATGTAATGAGTCTCTCTCATATATTAGTTTCACCTTTTAAGTTTTATTAGTGAAATAAATGAACTTTTGCACGATATTCAAATTTTTCGAGTATCACCTGTGTGTATATATATATATATATTTATTTCAACTATTTATTTAACCTGAGTTTAGGTTTAATGCAGGCTGTAGGTCTAAATGTAACATATGTTTGGAAGTTTCTTCAATTGCAGACAACTGTTTCAGTTGGTGACTACACACCATTTATACCTTGTGCAGTGCAAGTCCGCCAAAGTAAATACAGTATATAAAACAAGCATTGCCTAGATATTTTTACATTTTAAATTAAAAGTTGAAAAAAAATTTATAGAAAGATAAAGCCATCATTGCAACTAATTCAGTGTAATTATGACTGATTTGTTTGAACTGAGTATGACATTATTAATGAACATATATCTCTTTTCATTTTATAATCTTAAAATAACCTAATTAATATGTAGATAAGCTATGTGTTTTATATACAGTTTGTGATATCTGTGTAATTATCGTACTGCAAAAGAACTGCTGCAGTTGGTTGAGGACAGAATCTGAGGAGTGGGAGTAAAGTAAATAAACGAAGGGGTGCTCAATGTGAGTATGTTTTTATGTTTTATGTATCAATAAATATCCCGAAGATTTTATACTATCCAGCTTCCTCTTTTCCTCTCTATGTGCTCCAAATTGAGTGTTGAAAGTGCTGACATCCAACTGATGACACATGGTCTGTTTGGCTAAACCAACTGGGATTCATTTCATGCCTGTTGAGGTCCTCCATCATAGGGGACCAACTCCATGTGGTAAGCAGGACTATTTACTGGTGGTGGTGGAATTCACGTTTGGTCATTAGCCTCTAATGAAGATTGGAGAGCCCCCCTTTTCTTGGATATCTGCACGGGTGTCTTCTTGGATTTTATTACATGGACTTTGTTTGATTTTGTTTCTTTAAACAAGTGGACTATTTACACATTATTGTTTAGTGTTCACGTTATTGTTTTTTTGTTTATTGCTTATAATCAATAAGCATCTATGCAATATTTATCACTGATGCACTTTTATATTTGTACATGCCACTCAGTGTTTATTTTCTTTGATCCCTGGTCACAATTCCAGGTTTAGCGCAACTATTTATATATATTTTTTTTAAACTAAGGGGTGTATTTATATAAAAAATAAAAAAACACACAACTGTCCATCAAATTAGCATGTAAATCTGTTCTGTACGAATGGGGCAATTTTTTTTATTTTCAGATATATCTGCTGCTGAATATTTTCATTGAAAAGAAAACAGAGTGAATGGGGAAAATACTACATTATGCCAGTAGATGGCATAGTAAATAAATATGCTCCTCAGCTATATAATGTACATATTGCAATATTTTCCCCATTCACATGTTTTTTCAATGATCTCTTGGAGAATATAACTTGAAAATATTCATCTTTGCACTATTAGTATAGACTGTATTTGCATGGGGTTGCAATGGATGAATGGATATGCAAATTGTTTATAAACACACCTCCACCCCAAGAGTACCAGTAAAGAGAAAAGCACCCTAATATACAGTATAAAGCACATGGGTCTCTTTTTAAAAAGCGGTGTCTATCGCTTTAAGATCCATGGTAAAATACCTCTTATGGCCGGACTTTGCCATGGAATTTCTGACGGAAAAATAGAGAACCTGCTCTCTATCTACGTCTGTCAGAAATTCCGATGGGAAAAGTCAATTGGCATACACACGGTCGGAATATCCGATGAAAAGCTCCCATCGGACTTTTTCCATTGGAAGTTCCGACCGTGTGTACGCGGCATTACTGTTTTTCCAAACTTTTTTTGACATTCACTAAAAAAAGATTCTAAAATGCTGCATGCAATATTTTTTCAAACTTTTCGGTAATTACCTCATGAAATTGTGCAGTAATTTATTGCATGTCGTCATATCCAATGAGCGGTACTTCTTTTTCCGGTGCACACTTCTGAGGGGCTTTGACAAAGGGAGCAATGGCAGGGGAGAGTCCAGAAGAAAAGCCAAATATCACAGATCTTGTGGAGCAAATGGTAAAGCACTTGTATTCCTTTTACCAGCCTTATTTGTCTTTACAGTTTCTTGCTTTGCTTGTGGCACATGGTTCTCCCTACTTGTGGGATACTTATGTAGGCATCATTTCTATATGTTCTTACTGACTTTTGGCTTTACAGAAAAGCAGTGTCCTTCTCTGCTGGTTGCACAGATGGCTTCTCACTAGGGATGAGCTTTATGTTCGAGTCGAACATGAGTTCGACTCGAACATTGGCTGTTCGCCCGTTCCGAGAACAGCGAACAATCTGGGGTGCTCGCGGCAAATTTGAAAAGCTGTGGAACACCCTTTAAAAGTCTATGGGAGAAATCTAAAGTGCTAATTTTAAAGGTTAATATGCAAGTTATTGTCATAAAAAGTGTTTGGGGACCTGGGTCCTGCCCCAGGGGACATGTATCAATGCAAAAAAAGTTTTGAAAACTGCATTTTTTTTTTTGAGCAGTGATTTTAATAATGCTTTAAGGGAAATAATAAAATATTAAATGTCTAAAGTATGCCTGTAAAGTAGCGCATGTTTCCCATGTTTAGAATTGTCCCTGCACAAAATGTAATTTCTGAAGGGAAAAAAAGTAATTTAAAACTACTCGCGGCTATAATTAATTGTCGGGTCCCGCCAATACAGATAAAAGTCATTGAAAAAAATGGCAGGGGTCCCCCCCCCCACAGTCCATTACCAGGCCCTTTTCTGTCTGGCATGAATATTAAGGGGAGCCCCGAATCAAAAAAAAAAAAGCGTAGGGTTCCCCCCCCAAATTCCATATCAGGCCCTTCAGGTCTGGTATGGATATTAAGGGGAACCCCGCACCAAAATTTTTTAAAAAATGGCGTCGGGTCCCCCCCTCCTGAACCATACCAGGCCACATGCCCTCAACATGAGGGGGATGTCCCCATGTTGATGGGGACAAGGGCCTCATCCCCACAACCCTTATCCGGTGGTTGTGGGGGTCTGCGGGCGGGGGGCTTATCGGAATCTGGAAGACCCCTTTAACAAAGGGGACCCCCAGATTCCGGCCCCCCATGTGAATTGGTTACGGGGTACATTGTACCCCTACCATTTCACAAAGTAAGTGTAAAAAAAATAAAAACAACACAAAGACAAAGTTGGGATAAGTCCTTTATTAAAAATAAAAAATCAGAAAACGATTCCAGCGATGTAATCCAGTCTGTCCAGCGTTGTTCTCTATGTCCCGCGGTGATCCGATGTCCAACGATGCTGCAGTCTCAGTCTCCACTCAGTCTCCACTCCACTCCCCCTCAAGATTCATACCAAACACAGTGCCGGGTATTGGCAGGGATCCAAGTCGGATCTCCGTTCATTTAAAGTCGGACATATGTCGGCTTCATGTCGCAGGGCAAAGTCGGATCCAAAGTAGGACGGCTGTTGTGTCGCACAAGTGTGAACCCAGCCTAAGTAAATGGACCCCAATGCCTATTCTACAGCAAGAACAAACAGACATGTTCAGAGATATGTGCCCCATTAGTGTGATTTACCCTCTATTAATGTTCCTATGTCAAGACAAAATGTGGGATTTTCTAGTCCTTTAACTTTCAGTGATAGGAAGAAACAATAGAGATAGAGAGAGTGAATTTCCCTAATGGCGAAAAGACAGCAAGAAAAACTGACAGATGTTCATATCATAAAAAAAACAAAAAAAAAAACACACATTTTGCCTTTAGTTACATTTTATTGCAGTGCAATACAAGAGTCACATATACAAAATAGACATTAGACATAAAACTAGGGGCTATAGTTTATGAATGAAAATGTAACAGTAGAGGAAGATGTAGAATCAGGCAGTGGATTAATGCCGGAAGACTTGTTAAGCCATTGACTGAGTAATTCAAGTTTCTTTTTGTCAATACTCTGTTGTACTTGTAAAGAATTTCTGTATACATGCCTCCCTGCCGTTAATTTCAAGTTCAATGGCCTTTAAATTACCCTTTTCACAATGTTCTTTTTGAGCTTGATGGAACCTTTTACTCTCTTACTTGCACAAAGTGAGGACATAATCTCTGTGTTTGAAAATGGCGAGGTAAGCATTTTGTAATATATCTATAGCTTTTGGCCGTTTAGGCAGTGGCTCTTGGGGCTTTTTTACCTTTGATTTCATTTTCTTTTATATTTTAGAGTTTGGTTGCTCTGACCTTCTGACTTGGAGGGAAGTGAGTGTGTAGCAATCTATACTGTGGCTAATATTTACGAGCACCTTTTACAGCTGTACTTTTGGCGACCCCAGAGCATTTAACTAACCCAGAGAATCTGCGATTTATTAATCTATCCCTGCCTTATATTTAAGCACTTACCAGGGACGTGCAGTCAGGAGAGGCAGGTGAAGCAGAGCCTCACCTGCCATGAACATGAAAAAAAATATATATACTGTATATATTGAGCTTTGAGGGTCGTAGCTCGGCAACCTCGGGTCACATAGACCCCAAATTTGGGGGTCAGAATGGTCATAGGTGCCAAAAGTCCCACCCTTCACAGCAAGGAGCACATGGAAGGGCAAACGCATGAAAGACAAAATCATCTATCCATCAGAATGCGTGTGCTTCTACTGTGGAGACCTTCAAAAATTTAGAATTGCATTCTGATGGATAGATAATTTTGTCTTTCATACGTTTGCCCTTCCATGTGCTCCTTGCTGTGTAGGCCAGTTATAGGTGGGGGCAGGGGCCATCTCTTTGTTACTGGTGTAAATTTGGTCAGGGGACGCACTGGGCAAGCTTTACTGCCATTGTGCTATGTCCTGGGTGTCCAGTGTGCCCCTGTGCCTTTAAGGAGGACTGGGCTACCTCCAGGCCCACCTGCCCCTCATCTATCCATAAGAATGCATGTGCTTCCACTGTGGAGAGCTTCAAAATTTTAGAAAGGTTAGGACTGCAAGTGATACACAGGGTGCCGTGAAGAGGCCTTGCAACTTATGCATGCGTTTTCAAATGTGTGCTAACTAAACCCCTGTTTTTAATGCATACTGTTGGACAGGTTAATTTGGTTGGGAAGCAGACTGGTTGGTGAGTTGAGCTGGGAATTTTTCTCTGGTTTTGTCTTTCATTCTTTCTTGTTCCCATTTCTTGCTCCTGTACATACAGTGAGGGAAAAAAGTAGTTGATCCCCTGCTGATTATGTATGTTTGCCCACTGACAAATAAATGATCAGTCAATATTTTTAATGGTAGGTTTATTTTAACAGTGAGAGATAGAAAACAACAAAAATATCCAGAAAAATTCATTTAAAAAAAGTTATAAATTGATTTTCATTTTAATGATTGAAATAAGTATTTGATCCCCTATCAATCAGCAAGATTTCTGGCTCCCAGGTGTCTTCTATACAGGTAACAAGCTGAGATTAGGAGCATTCTCTTAAAAGGAGTGCTCCTACACTCAGCTTGTTATCTGTATAAAAGACACCTGCCCACAGAAGCAACCAATCATTCAGATTCCAATCTCTCCACCATGGCCAAGACAAAAGAGCTGTCCAAGGATGTCAGAGACAAGATTGTAGACCTACACAAGGCTGGAATGGGCTACAAGACCATCGCCAAGCAGCTTGGTGAGAGGGTGATAACAGTTGGTGCGATTATTCGCAAATGGAAGCAACAAAAAATAACTGTCAATATCCCTCGGTCTGGGGCTCCATGCAAGATCTCAGTAATTGGTAACACACTACGCCGTGAAGGACTGAAGTCCTTCAGCACCTGCAAGGTCCCCCTGCTCAAGAAAGCACATGTGTAGGCCCATCTGAAGTTTTCTAATGAACATCTGAATTAATTAAAGGAGAACTGGGTGAAAGTGTTGTAGTCAGATGAGACCAAAATTGAGCTCTTTGGCATCAACTCAGCTCGGGGGAGTTTTTCTGCTAAGGGGACAGAACAACTTCACCACATAAAAGGAACCATGGACAGGGCCGTGTACCATCAAATATTTAGTGAGAACCTCCGTCCCTCAGCCAGGGCCTTGAAAATGGGTCATGGATGTGTATTCCAGCATGACAATGACCCAAAACACACGGCTAAGGCAACAAATGAGTGGCTCAAGAAGAAGCTCATTGAGGTCCTAGACTGGCCAGCCAGTCTCCAGACCTTAATCTCATAGAAAATATGTGGAGGGAGCTGAAGGTTCGAGTTAACAAACGTCAGCCTCGAAACCTTAATGACTTGGAGAGGATCTGCAAAAAAAGAGTGGGACAAAATCCCTGCTGAGATGTGCAAACCTGGTGGCCATCTACAAGAAATGTCTGACCTCTGTGATTGCAAACAAGGGTTTTGCCACCAAGTACCAAGTCATGTTTTGTGAAGGAGTCAAATACTTATTTCACTCATTAAAATGCAAATCAAGTTATAACTTTTTGAAATGTGTTTTTCTGAATATTTTTGTTGTTGTTCTGTCTCTCACTGTTAAAATAAACCTACCATTAAAATTATAGAATGATCATTTCTTTGTCAGTGGGCAAACGTACAAAATCAGCAGGGGATCAAATACTTTTTTCCCTCACCGTATCTACCTCTGCCAATGCCATCTACCTCTGTCATTTGAGAACTCTGTCTCAAAGTTTGATATTTGGAGCTGGAAGAAAATAAAAAATATTTATTGGTAAGATTTAGGCCTCAGGCACACTGGATGTTATAAAAAAGTCAGTAGCATTAGCTGTAGAAAGCTGTAGCTGTCGAGTGAGTTTTTCAGCGTTTTTTAGCTTTAGCGTTTTTTAGTTTTAGCGTTTTGTTAGCTGTAGCATTTTGTTAGCTTTTTTATAACAAAATTATGCTCCCACCAAAGCTTATGGCTCACAAACGCTCATAAACGCAGAATAGGCAGGTTTTTCAGCGTTTTTTGGCTGTTTCAAGCTTTTTCAGTTAGAGTGTTTTTATAGCTGAAAAACTCCTCTCATCTCAAAACCTACTAATTCTAGGGTTTTTTTCCAGTCAGAAAACGCCCCTGCCAAAAACTGCTGATAACAGCCTATGTGTGCATGGACACATAGAATAACATGCTGGAGAGTTTATCGGCTGCAGAACAAATGTCTGAAGCCAAAAACAGCAGCTGTAAAAACTTCCAGTGTCCATGAGGCCTAAATGTAGTTTGCCTCTTCTAGACCATATCAAACAATTGCATAGCAAACATATTGGGACATCTTTCACAATTCCAAACAAAAGGGCAAAAGGGCTGAACCTTTACAAAGGGCGTTTGTGTGCAAATAAGTATGAGCCATGTGTGCCACAAGAACATTGCAGAACAATAAAGCCAAATGCTGGTATGAACATACAGAAATAAGGCATAAAAGTGTTCCACAAGTGAGAAGTAGGGATGAGCCAATCACCCCCCGGTTCGGTTCACACCAGAACATGCGAACAGGCAAAAAATTTGTTCGAACACGCGAACACCGTTAAAGTCTATGGGACACGAACATGAAAAATCTAAAGTGCTCATTTTAAAGGTTAATATGCAAGTTATTGTCATAAAAAAGTGTTTGGGGACCCGGGTTCTGCCCCAGGGGACATGTATCAATGCAAAAAAAAGTTTTAAAAACGGACGTTTTTTCGGGAGCAGTGATTTTAATAATGCTCAAAGTGAAACAATAAAAGTGAAATATTCCTTGAAATTTAATTAAAACCACCCGCGGCTATATAGATCAAAGTCATTGAAAAAACGGCAGGGGTCCCCCCCACAGTCCATTACCAGGCCCTTTGAGTCTGGTATGAATATTAAGGGTATTCCCCGCTTGCCGGGGAAAGCTGGGGGGCTTACCCTATGATGGGTGACCCCGCTCCCTCTTACATCATGGAGGTTTCGTGTGTGGAGTGGAGCATGTGACTGTGACGTCATGAGAGGCCTATATAAATCGGAGCGCACCGCACAGCCAGCATTACAGCGGGAGGAAGCGACGTGTCAACATCAAAGAGGAGAAGAGGGAAGAAGGCGATGAAGAAGACCGGGCCCCGCTAGCAAAAGAGCTGGAAGAAGATAGCGGGGGCCCGGCAGAAGGAAGAAAGAACCGGAGAGGAGAAGAGGGAAGAAGGTGACAGGGAAGACCGAGCCCCGCTAGCAAAAGAGCTGGAAGAAGATAGCGGAGGCCCGGCAGAAGGAAGAAAGAACCGAAGAGGAGAAGAGGGAAGAAGGCGACACAGAAGACCGGGCCCCGCTAGCAAAAGAGCTGGAAGAAGATAGCGGAGGCCCGGCAGAAGGAAGAAAGAACCGGAGAGTGTGGAGACGACACCGGAGACCCCCGGAGTCGGAAGAAGACCCCCGAAGTCGGAAGAAGACCCCCGGAGCTGTGCAATAAATTACTTTAAAAACCTGTGTGTGTTTTTTTATTGACATTTTTTTCCACCAGGTGAATGGGTAGGGGTACGATGTACCCCATACTCATTCACATAGGGTGGGGGGCCAGGATCTGGGGGCCCCCTTATTAAAGGGGGCTCCCCGATTCCGAAAAGCCCGCAGACCCCAACAACCAACCAACGGCCAGGGTTGTCGGGAAGAGGCCCTGTCCTCATTAACATGGGGGCAGGGTGCTTTGGGGTGGGGGGGCCACAGGTCGCCCCCCTGCCCCAAAGCACTAAACCCCCCATGTTGAGGGCATGCGGCCTGGTACGGTTCAGGAGGGAGGGGGCCCCTCTCTCTCATCCCTCCCTCTTCCCCTGTGGCCTGCCAGGTTGCGTGCTCGGATAAGGGTCTGGTTTGGATTTTAGGGGGACCCCCAGGCCGTTTTTTCAGCGTAGGGGTTCCCCTTAAAATCCATACCAGACTGAAGGGCCTGGTATGCTCCTGGAGGGGGAACCCATGCCGTTTTTTTATTTAAAATTTGGCGTGGAGTTCCCCCTCAAGATCAGCAGAGCACAAGTTGCATGCCAAAGTCGGATCATGCAAGACTGCGGTCCGACTTTGATCCAACTTCAATGATAGTCAATGGGCTGAAGTCGGATCAAAGTCGGACCAAAGTAGTACAGGGAGCATTTTCAAAGTCGGACCGACGTGTGTCGGACCAGTTAAGACGGCTCCCATAGGGAAACATTGATTTTCACACGTCATGCGACATGAGCTCCCAATGTCGGTGCGTTTGTTGCCCCAGTGTGAACCCGGCCTAAAACTGGAGCCCATAAGATCTGGTGCAGCTGTTCATACTAACCAATCCACTTCTAAATTCAGCTTGCTCTATGAAGCTTTAACAAAAACACCTAATAGCTAATTGGTTACTAGGCACAGACGGACAAGATTTTATGCACTCCAGTTTTAGTACATCTCCCTCATTGTCATTCTAGACAATGTTGAGCCTAGTTATTTGAGCTTAACCACTTGCTGACCGCTGCACGACGACGTACGTCGGCAGAATGGCACGGCTGCGCAAATGGGCGTACCCGTACCTCCCTCCGTCATCGCAGGCTAGCGGCCGCAAGCACGCCGCGTGCCTGTGGGTCCCGCGAACTCGATATCTTGCCGGTGGCCCGCGATCATGGCACGGAGAGGCAGAACAAGGCATTTTCCTATTCTGCCTAGTGACATGACAGAGATCTACTGCTCCCAGTGATCAGGAGCAGTGATCTTTGTCATGTTCTTGTGAGCCCATCCCCCCTACAGATAACCCCTTGATCGCCCCCTAGTGTTTTACCCCTTCCTTGCCTTAGGTGGAAATAGTTAGACCAGGATCATGGCTGCAGATGCAGCTGCAATCCTGGTATGATTTTGTTGAGAATGCAATGTCCTTTCCTCTCCAGGCAGCCAAATAAATCTACAAAGGGCAGAAGGGGGCACCCTTTTCTAAACACCACCCACCATATTTTCTGGGCTCTGGCATTTAAATGGTAAACTAGGGAATAATGCAAGCTACTGTGGCAAAAGGACACTGAAGAGCGGCAGAAAATTTCCTGCCCCGATCGCTTGTGTGATGTAATAAAACAGAGGCAACAAGGCTTTTATCACTTTGGTTTTGATTGTTTATTTAATAGCCATCACTAGCCAATAGATGAGCCAAGCCAAACAATCTGATTCATGTTGTTTTTAGGAAGGTGTGAGTTAAATATATAAATATATAGCAAACTTCCATTATCGATTATCTATGTGCCATGCATTTCGATATAAATTATAATAAAAAGTATGATAAAAAAGGGGAAAAAAAGAAGGGGTTTTTTGGGACTTTAAATGAGGTTCAGGGGCCCTTCAGATCCCCTCCTCCATCCCGGGTTTAGTATTCAAAAAGGAAAGTAGAGGGCGGGACTTTGTATGAGGCACACGGACACAAAGAGATAACTTTGATGGAGGACAGCTTTTAATTGGTTCAAATCGCAATACAATTTCATATTTAAATTTTATGCATTTTGCTATATATCAATACTTTTTTATATTTCATCCGAACCAAATATTGCACAATAGTAAATAGTTAATAAATATTCCATCAAGGATATTTCATATATTTGCAGATACACAGTACATATCTTCCAGACATTGCAGTCGCTACCTATGCAACTTGGTAATCCACTAAAACATTTTTTTTTAAAAAAGGAGACATAAGCAGGGGGGGATTTGGTATATATTGGAAGGAACGTCCATAAAGGTTGATGGGTATATACACTTATCGGTAGGTCCGTGACTCTCGTGGACGCACCGCCCCCATGCAGACGCATCCGTAAGTTCTGTGGGTTAAATGTATGGGTGGGGGATTTTTCTCCTATTCTATGTTTGCCCACCAGCTCTGTAGCATTCTTTTAGATCATTAAAATGTATCTGTCTTTTTCATCCCCAGATGATCACTTCGGTTTTTGCTCCTGATGAGCGGCCCGCAAGGCCCGAAATGCATAGAGCTAATATCTACCGATAAGTGTATATACCCATCAACCTTTATGGACGTTCCTTCCAATATATACCAAATCCCCCCCTGCTTATGTCTCCTTTTTAAAAAAAAATGTTTTAGTGGATTACCAAGTTGCATAGGTAGCGACTGCAATGTCTGGAAGATATGTACTGTGTATCTGCAAATATATGAAATATCCTTGATGGAATATTTATTAACTATTTACTATTGTGCAATATTTGGTTTGGATGAAATATAAAAAAGTATTGATATATAGCAAAATGCATACAATTTAAATATGAAATTGTATTGCGATTTGAACCAATTAAAAGCTGTCCTCCATCAAAGTTATCTCTTTGTGTCCGTGTGCCTCATACAAAGTCCTGCCCTCTACTTTCCTTTTTGAATAATAAAAAGTATGTTACCGAGAAGTCAGCCTCTCGTTGATCTGATATTGTCAAAATCCCGGTAGAGCTGCGACAGTCTTAATATGTGGGCATAATGAACAGATCCAGGGAAGCCAGTGACCACATTTTGGAGGAACATATTTGCATTGCAAACAACCTGGATGTTTAGTGAGTGGTATCCCTCCCTATTAAGATATACACTATATTGTCAAAAGTATTGGGACACCTGCCTTTACACGCACATGACCTTTAATGGCATCCCTGTCTTAGTCCGTAGGGTTCAATATTGAGTTTGCCCACCCTTTGCAGCTATAACAGCTTCAACTCTTCTGAGAAGGCTGTCCACAAGGTTTAGGAGTGTGTCTATGGAAATGTTTGACCATTCTTCCATAAACGCATTTGTGAGGTCAGGCACTGATGTTGGACGAGAAGGCCTGGATTGCTGTTTCTGCTCTAATTCATCCCAAATGTGTTCTATTGGGGTTGAGGTCAGGACTCTGTGCAGGCCAGTCAAGTTCCTCCACCCCAAACTCGCTCATCCATGTCTTTATGGACTTTGCTTTGTGCACTGTGTAGTGGGGGTCCTAAATTTAGGGATTGCTATACTAAATTTAGGGGTGATTCGAGTGGTAGTTGGCTCGAATCTTTCAATTTACTGGACTCTGCCTTGCTGCTGTTTCACCTGGTGTGCAGTTCCCCTTAGAAGTATGGGTGGTGCTGTCACTTGTACTCAGGGTTGAACCACAGGTGATGGAGTGGCGATTGGGTGTCCTCTCTCGGCAGCCGTGCAGTGGGTGTGGTCTTCCCGCTGTGCATGCTGGGAGAGGGTACAAAAGGGGCAGACGCCATAAGAGAGGGAGCAATTCCCAGGGCCCATGCCCGGAGGGAGAACCTTTGGTCCAAGTTCAAGTGCATGGCCCTTCAGGTTATGGGGCCACATGCGCTTCAGTCCCAGGCACCTTTAGTCCTGGGACTGCAACTTCAGCCCTGGGCCCAGCACCTTTAGCTGGAGCCCACTTCGGGAGGAGGAATCCCAGGGTGCCCCCTTGCGAGGGGACCCGTTTCTAGAAGAGGAGGCTGGGGGAGGACCGTTCCAAAGGACTGGTGAGAGATCACAGTGAAGGAAGGGGCTGTCATACATCCGAAAAGGGATCTAAACAACGGGACCATTAGGAGGTTCGGGACACTATAGATTCTGTGACAGAGGATCTCCTGAACGCATCCATTAGGGAATCTGATAGACTGTTCGAGCTACATGCCGGCTGCTAGTGCCCTTGGGTGACTATCCGGGTGAGCTATACCCACTCGGGATCGAGTGGCAAAGAAGCCAGGAGTGCCTGAATTTATCTGTCTTCCTAACACCTTTCTCTCTTCTCAACTTTGTGGATGTTCATGCATAAGAAAAAATAAACTCTATGTTGGAGTGGCTACTGGTGTGGACCTTGGAGTTACTTGGGGTATAGAGACTTTGTCCTTACATATTAGGGACAGAAACCAGCTTTGAGGGGAACCTTGCTGCAAGACCCATAAGTTAAAACAAGTGTGCTTAACCTCTGCAAACCAGGGGGTACGGGCATGGTGGGCATGGTGTGCCTTTTTCTCATGTGAGCGAGCCAAGGACAGTGGGGAGAAAGAGGGCCGTGTTGCTACAACTGTATGCAGTCATCTTGGAACAGGAAGATGCCATCCCCAAACTTTTCCCACAAAGTTGGGAGCATGACATTGTGCAAAATGTCTTGGTATGCTGACGCCCTAAGTGTTCCCCTCACTGGAACTAAGGGGCTAAGCCCAACCCCTGAAAAACAACCCACACCATAATCCCTCTTCCACCAAAGGATTTGAAGGGGGTGGCCCACTACTTTTGGCAATATAGTGTGGATGAGCGAGTTTGGGGTGGAGGAACTTGATTGGCCTGCACAGAGTTCTGACCTCACTCCAATAGAACACCTTTGGGATGATTTAGAGCAGAGATTGCGAGGCAGGCCCAACACCAGTGTCTGACCTCATAAATGCACTTGGTCATACATTCCCATAGACACACTCCTAAACCTTGTGGACAGCCTTCCCAGAAGAGTTGAAGCTGTTATAGCTGCAGAATGTGGGCCAACTCAATATTGAACCCTACGGACTAAGACTGGGATGAGATTAAAGTTCATGTGCGTGTAGAGGCAGGCATCCCAATACTTTTGTCAATATAGTGTATGTGCTCTTTATCAGATGAAGAAGAAAAAGGAACATGAGTGCATTCTATCGCATAGAAACCATTCTTAATTTGATCCCACTCATGATGTGTGGTAGGCATGTCTATATACCTGTATTTGGGTGCAACTTGCCTAAAACCCTGCAGGTCCATAGTAAGTAGATGTGAAAAAAGATGGCTGGAATAATCCAACCACCTTTCCAGCTACCATCTGAAATTAGGCCTTGCCAAGAAAGTGCAGGATAGCTAGCAACATGGTCATTGGTGGAATTGCATGACTGTGCTATGTGGTGGGCTCCAGGAAAACACACAATTCCCCAAACAGCACCATAATCAGCTCCTTGGGCAGGCAAAATTTAGTCAGCGCTTCTAGCTCTGTGAAATGATCAGGTAAGGTGTCCTGTTTAAATGAACGCTGTCACATTATAACCACTTTTCTCCTTTTTCTCGCCCTCTTTTGAATGGCTTAAAATTCCAACAAATTTGCTTCAAAAAGCTCTTTTAGTGATTTAGGTAAGAACAATGCTGAGTTCAGCTGCCAAATGTCAGTAAAGACTCACCAAATTCTCATTAGATTGTGAATTGGCACCCTTTTTTAAACACTTCCATGCCCTGTCCATTGAGTTTGGGTGGCTCCTTAACAAACCAAAGTTATCCATTCCTTAAATACCACAACATATTTACTGCATGCATTTATTTATTTATTTCATTTTATTAATTGACTTTAATTGCTGTTTTATGTGGTATTCATCAAACAGTTTGGGATTTTGGGAAAAATACTGCACAAAGGGATAGTGAACTGACGTTTTCAGCATCACATGCAATATTTTGGAAAAATGTGGCAGATCACCTAAATACCGCATGCAATCTGTTTTAGTGAATGGAGTACATGGTCTTATATTCATGTATGTTGTTTGTTTTGGAGACCTAAAACTTGAAAAAGGAACCATAAAGGTGCATAGATAAAGCAAAAAAGATTGATTTAATTCACGCTTATTCTAAGGTTTATTTGTTTTATTCAGCATGATTTTACTGTGATGATTTTATTTTTGCTTAAAATGTTGCTATACTCCCTCAGCACACACAAATAATGAAAGGATGCTCTGTTTTACGAAAGTTTCTAGTAGGGATGAGCTTTGGGTTTGGGTGGTGCATTGAGCTTGCTGCAAGACCAACCTATTTGCAGCTCACAACGGCTGCAGCCGTTCGCTGCCATAGCAAATAACTACCAATAATGCACTTCCTAACCCATGAACTAATTTTAGGGGGCTTAAAATGGGCCTTTTGTTATGTGCCAGTTCCCTCACTATTAAAAGGTGGAATCTCAGCAGCCATATTGACAATGTGCTCAGCTGTGATAAGCTAAGTATAGAGAGTGCTGCTAATACAGTGCATAAATACAAATTATTGTAAGGCTTATAGGCACTGGTCTCCTAGGGTCCATACACACTTCCTTAACCAATGGCCTACAGGGCACTTACACCCCCTTCCTGCCCAAGCCTTTTTTTAGCTTTCAGCGCTGTCACATTTTGAATGACAATTGCATGGTCATGCTACACTGTACACAAACTATTTTTTTTATCATTTTTTTTCTCACAAATATAGCTTTCTTTTGGTGGTATTTAATCAGTGTTGGGTTTAAAAAAAAAATAAAAAATTTGGGGGGGGAAATAAATATGTTTTTTACTTAGTTTCTGTCAGTAAATTTTGTAACAAAGTAATTTTTCGCCTTCATTGATGTGCACTGATGAGGCGGCACTGATGGGCACTGATAGACTGAACTGATGGGCATTGATGAGGGGGCACTTATGGGCACTGATGAGACAGCACTTATGGTTACTGATTAGGTGGCACTGATGAGGAGGAGGCACTAATATGCTGCACTTATGGGCATTGATAGGTAGCACTAATATGTGGCACTGATGAGCACTGATAGGCAGAAATGATGGGCACTGTTAGGTGGCACTGATGGGCACTAATAGGCGGCACTGGTGGGCATTGATATGCGGCACTGGTGGCCACTACTAGGCTGAACTGGTGGGCATTGATGAGGTGGCACTTATGGGCACTGATGAGGCGGCAATTATGGTCACTGATTAGGTGGCACTGATGAGGAGGCACTAATATGCCGCACTTATGGGCACTGATAGGTGGCACTGATATGTGGCACTGATGAGCACTGATAGGTGACACTGATGGGCACTAATAGGTGTCACTGTGGGCACTGATAGGCAGCACTGGTGGGCACTGATCGGTGGCATGGATAGGCGGTACTGATGGGCACTGATGGGCATTGATGTGTGACACTGATGGGCACAATGATGGGCATTTATGGGCAGCACTGATATGCGGCACTGATAGCCAGCACTGACTGACATTGCTAATGGGCACTGATTGGTGGCACTGGTGGGCAATGGTGGGCACTGGTTGGTGACACTAAATTGCTATACTGTATACTGATGATCAGTGCCCTGATTACATTCCTAGATGTCCCCCTGTGAGGATATGCCGCTGATCGGCTCTCTTCGCTACACACTCTGTCAGCGTGAGGCAAAGAGAGCCGATAACCGGCATCTCCACATTTACATGTGACCGGCTGTGATTGGACACAGCCGATCACATGGTTAAAGAGCCGCGGACGCGGCTCTTTACAGAGATCGGGGTTGCGCCGTGTTCTAGCAACATGGTGCAGCCGCGATGCGTGCACCCTCACGGCCATTCTGGGACGCCGTCATATGACATCGTCCCAGAGCAAGAGCCACAACCAGTTAAACAATGCTGCTTCTACAGGAGTTTTGTGTTTTGTCTGTAGAAGCAGCTCAATGTTATCCTAGGTCTCCATACACGTTAGGATGTTTAGAGGCATATTTTAAGCTCAGCACTTAGAGGCAGTAAAAACCCTTCTGGTTTGCATTTTTCATTGGAGCTTTATGCCCAAAAAACGTAAAAAAAACTCCTAAACTCCTGTACAAACACACTCTATATGAGTATTTTTTTAATTGCAAAAGGTACTGGAATTTTTCATCTTAATGCCACTGGTGTACATCCTCCAGCTTCTTTACAGCTCCCCAATTTGCACTGTCTACAACCATAACAGACTGAATGTGTGTTTTAAAGGGCATAGCTCCTATTTTTGCAGGCTGCAATTGATTTATTTCACAGCTTGTCCCTGTTCATTCACACTGCATTAATAGCAGGTTGCTTTTTTTTGTAGTGCATCAGTGCACTTTTACAGCAGTATATTGTAGTGCATCAGTGCACTTTTACTGCAGTATATTTTAGTGCATCAGTGCACTTTTATTGCAGTATATTTTAGTGCGTCAGTGCACTTTTACTGCATTATATTGTAGTGTGCCAGTGCACTTTTACTGCAATGTATTGCAGTGCGTCAGTGCACTTTTACTGCAGTATATTGTAGTGTGTCAGTGCACTTTTACAGCAGTATATTATAGTGTGTCAATGCACTTTTACTGCATTATATTGTAGTGCGTCAGTGCACTTTTACTGCAGTTTATTGAAGTGCGTCAGTGCACTTTTACTGGAGTATATTGTAGTACAGGAGAAAAATAAGTATGTGTGGCGCTGTTCAATGGATTATAATTGACTCTCAATGTGGTGGTGATGTAATGTGGGTGTGAATGTAACACCAGTGAAAAATTAGCAAAATTATGTCAAATAAATTATAAGTGAACATAAACATGTGCATGTAAATACGCAATAAATAAATGAATACAACATTTAAAAAGTTAAACTCCTATTGAGCATTCAAATCAGTCCAGAAAAGATACTAACTAGATATTCAAAAAAGTACTAATTAGATATTCAAAAAAGTCAAAAAAGTGCTTGTGCTGGTGAAAAGTGATCTCTAATGTAAATGATCTCTGGATGAAATAAATTCAATAAATAGAGCATTCAAAACAGTTCAAGAAAGTGCTTGTGCTGGTGAAAAGTAATCACTGTTCGTTTTCCCTCTTCACAAAGTGATCACAGCAAGTGTGGCTTATCCGTGATCCTAATGTGCACACACTCACCGGAAATTTCCTCCCCGCTTGGGGTATGTAGCATTCACAGTATATGCCACTGTGTAGCAGCCTATGAGGTATCCTGTCCTGGATGTCTTGATGGCACTCCAATTGATTACCATGTAAAGGAGAGATGGACCACAATAGTGTAATACTGATAGACTATTTATTAAATAAAAACATGTGGAAACGTACATTTTGCAAAAGCATGTATTGCTGACACTAACGCCGCTGCCCGGAAGTGATGCAAGGAGGCACGTTGACTCCAACCTACGCGTTTCATCACTTTGACGTCATCTGGAGCGTACCTATAATGTAGTGTGTCAGTGCATTTTTAATGCATTATATTGTAGTGCTTCGTCAGTGCACTTTTGTTTTATAAATTGTATTTTTATTAAGTTTTAACAAAAATACAGGAAGAAAAGAATAATAAAAACAATTAAAAGTACGCAACACATATTATCATAGAAGAAAAACATACACCACATAGTAAGGCCACATAGGAAAGATTACAATGCCACCAACGTATCAATATCACAGTGTTTTAGCCACATAGGCTGGGGGAGGGGGAGGGCAGGAGGGAGGGGGACCCAGGGAGTGGGCGGAACAAACCAGAAACGTATATATCACACAAAAAGGAATGGTACTCACTGGGTCTGACGTCAGCGAAGTCCCCAGGGTGCCTAAACTGAAGAACAAAGGCATTCCGCGGGAGACTCACCTACCAGGGAAGGGAGAGTGGGGGAGGGGGGGAAGCACCAAGGAATCACAAAAGAAAACAAGCAAGCGGAGCCTTGGTAACCAAATGAAATCAGGTAATGTTAGGGGGGAATTGCACCATTAGCAGGTAAGGGAATTGCATTGAGGTTAAGTTCCTCAAGGGTATAGCCCGTCTAGCTGCCAGAAGGACAAAAGCAGTTAATCTTTGGTTGCGCCTGGGGATGCCAGGGAATGGCAGGCCTAGAAGATAATGGACCGGATCCAAAGGGAGATTGGTTGGAAATAGGTTTTGTAGATGGACCTGGATGGAGGACCAAAATGGTTGAATCAGGGGGCATTCCCAAAAAATATGGAAATGCAAGCCAATGTCACCCTGGCATCTCCAACACACCCAGGGAGTCTTGGGATCATATCTATGCATGATTTCTGGAGTCCTATACAAAAACAAACTATATTTTGTAAGTAGTCTCCCTCTGCTCTACACAGCGGGACGATTTGGAAACGGACTCCCATATATTTGAGTTTGATATGGGCCTTGAGCACATAAATGTTCAAATGGTGTAGGCTTATTTAGGGCTAAGGTAGAGGACTTAGAGGCAAAATAATGTTTAAACTGGAGATAGGAGTAGAATAGTTGCCTAGGAATCTGATGTTTCCTTTGTAGTTCGTCAAAAGGCAAGAGTGTGTAAGTGAGCGGGTGCACTACGTTTCGTAGCTGAAAGATTTTGGCCTGCGTCCATGGGAGCATGCGGATATAAGGTAAGCTATCCAGAATGTCAGGATTAAACAGCACATGGAAGATTCCAAGCTCGCCCAAACTATAGAACAGGGATGGACCGGCCTGGTGACACTCATCTCAATCTCTGTCCAAACGCTAGATGCCATTCTAGAGGACCAGGCAATGATTGATTTAAGATGGGTGGCATAATAATATTTAATAAGGTCAGGGGTTCCCAACCCATCCCTCACTCTAGGAGCTAGCATCACCCGGCTAGCTATCCGGTGAGATTTATAGTGCCAAATAAAGTTGAGAAACGCTCTCTGAGTAGCTTTGAGTTGTGACATAGGGATGGGAACTGGTAGGGTTTCAAATAGGTAAAGGAGTCTCTGCAAAATAGACCTCTTCAGGACATTGATACGACACCCAAGAGAGAGATGGGATAAGTGTCCCACTGTCTCAAGAGCCGGTCAATGTCACGGAAGTGTGGGGGGAAATTGGCCTGATAAAGAGTTGAATAGGAGGGGGTTAAATTTATCCCCAGATATTTAAGGGAAGTCGGGCACCAGTGATAGGGGTAATTCTGTTGGAGAGTGGCGAGATCCGAGGGCGGAATGTGTATTGGCAGAGCTTCTGTTTTCCTTGCATTGATTTTGTATCCCGAAATGAAGCTGAATTCTTTTAACAAGGTTATGAGGTTTGGGAGGGAGGTATGGGGCCTGGTCAGGGTCAGCAGGACATCCTCTGCAAATAAGGACATTTTGTAATAGGACAAGGTTCCACTCAGAACAGGCCTCGCCATGGTCAACCAAAGAAGTTGAGTGCACGTGCTCAGCATCATATCCAGAGGTTTTCTTTGGGAAAATAGATTTATGAGTGATGCCAGCATTGCTGCAGAGGTTGTAGGGGTGGGGGGTCACCCTGTCAGTGCTCAGACCATACAACGCACACTGCATCAAAATGTTCTGCATGGCTGTCGTTCCAGAAGAAAGCCTCTCCTAAAGATGATGCACAAGTAAGCCCGCAAACAGTTTGCTGAAGACAAGCCGACTAAAGACATGAATTACTATGGTTGTTATTATTTTAAATAAAGTCATCTATGTTTTTAATATCTTGGGAATAATTGGGGATACGTGGAAGGAGTTTGGGCAATGTGAGGTTGTGGGTTTGAAGTGTTTTTGCACACTCTGTTATGACATTTTATAAAAATTTTAAGACAATGCAGTGTGGCACTATGAAAAAATAAGCTATATTTAGCAGACCAGAAGTGATCAAGTAAAAGAAAATCATAAAGATTTACTACATTTTAGGCTGCAGTGGCCATAACTGTTGTAGCTAGTCTTTCACATCAAAGCAAAAATATCCAGTTATGGAATCACTATGAAAAATATATATGCTGTTAATACATTTGCATCATAATTTATCCCTTTCATGACTAAGCCCATTTCTGACATTTGGTGTTTACAAGTTAAAATGCATAATTTTTGGTAGACAAATACTTAGAAACCCCAAACATTATATATATTTTTTTAGCAGAAAATCTAGAGAATAAAATGGCGATTGTTGCAATATTTTATGTCACACTGTATTTGTGCAGCAGTGTTTTAAACGCAACTTTTTTTGAAAAATTAACTTTCATGAATTTAAAAAAAAATTAAAAAGTAAAGTTAGCTCAATTTTTTTGTATAATGTGAAAGATGATGTTACGCCGAGTAAATATATACCAAACATGTCATGCTTTATAATTGCACGCACCCGTGGAATGGCAACAAACTACGGTACCTAAAAATCTCCATAGGCGTCACTTTCATTTTTTTTTTTACGGTTACCAGGTTAGAGTTACAGAGAAGGTCTATGGCTAGAATTATTGCTCTCGCTGTGACGATCGTGGCGATACCTCACATGTGTGATTTGAACACCGTTTACATATGCAGGCGCGACTTCCGTATGTGTTTTCTTTGCTGCGCGAGCTCGCGGGGACACTTATTATATATTATTTATTTTATTTATTTTTATAATAAAAAATAGTGTTTTAAAAATAAAAAAAAATTGATCACTTTTATTGCTGTCACAAGGAATGTAAACATCCCTTGTGACAGTAATAAGTGGTGACAGGTACTCTTTATGGAGGGATCAGGGGTCTAAAAGACCCCCAACCCCTCCTTTGCACTTCAAAGTATTCAGATCGCCGAAATGGCGATTCTGAATACTGTGTATTTTTTTAAATCCAGCGCCATTGGCAGCCGAGTAACCCGGACGTCGCTTCCGTGGTTACAGTGAAGAGACTGAATCAAAGCCATTCGTGGCTTTGTTTCAGTCTCTCTCTAAGCGCCGGAGGTGGCGCATCATGGATCAGGTCTCCCGGTGGGACGGGAGGCCCGGTAAGAACGGCGGAGGCGGCGGGAGGGGGGGTTGTCCCCTCCCGCTCCTCCAGGATAACAACCGAGCATCGGTTGCTATCCCTGGAAAGCCAATCGCCGGCTCTAAAAAATTATACCAGGATGATGCCTGCAGCTGCAGCTGCAGGCATCATCCCGGTATAACCTCCGAAAGCCGAGGACGCATATCTGCGTCCGCTCGGCGGGAAAGGGTTAAGTTATACTAGCACTATCTAAAATCCAAAAGAGCATAAAAAAATGCATAGACACTTTCAACATCTCAGCACAATTTGGGTTTTCAGCATCTTGGATGTAGTCTGCAAAATGCACATGCTTAAGCAAATTGGCTTAAAGATATGAACTGATCAAATGTGACTTAGCGTTTAGCTGAAAATCTTTTAATTTGCCTCCTTATTACATTCAATATTTTTACACATAAATCACGATAACTTGCAAGAGATCTGCTAGATTCATTACTGTGAACTATCCAAGCTTTACTGTCTGTAGGAAAACTCATTCCCAGTTAAAAGGTAAGGGCAAGATGATTTTTTTGTCCCTAGTCATGTAATGATTTTAGCAGTTTTCGGGCAATCACTCACATTATCAATTTATTATATGCTACTGTATATGTAGTACATAATTATTATTATTTTTTTTATGGTCAATATGTATTTAGGACTATTTCAGATCACATAGATTCATCACACCACTAAAATATCCATATTTTTTTTCTCTTTTACACTGGTAGTCTGTGTAGAAGTAACCTCTTACTATACATTGGATGTCAGTGGAAAATTAGCCCTCTACATTTGTGTTTAGATTAGTTGAGAGATCAGTCAACCACTGCTCACTGTTTAAAGCAAAACTAAAGTGTAAACTTTAAAAAAATGCTGACAATTAGCATTTTTATGACCGAAGAGACTCTATAGGGTTGATTTGCTAAAACCAAATACACTGTTCACTTTGCAAGATAAATTTTCCTAGATTAGTAAATGTGGTAAAAATTCACTTTGCAAAGAATTTCCGAATATATGCAAAGAAAATAAAAAACTGTATTTTTGCGCTATCGACCTTAAAAAAAATCCACTTATTTTTATTAGGGCTGTTACTGATTAATATTTTCGTGTTCGATTAATTGATTTTTTTTAAATCGATTAATCGACTCATTTTGATTAATTGTAACGCACATAAATCCAACTACTTTTAGCTGATCTCCTTGCAGGCCGATTCCCAGTGCATCTACCAACCACTGGAAAAATGGATAGCAGGATGCAAAAAACACACAAAGGCAGCGCTCGATGGGAATAGCATTAAAACTTTTATAGTCTTCAAGTAGGTAACAAAATAAATATTGCACTGGAGATAAAATCTATGTAGCTACATAAACTGTAAAAATGGTGCGAGTAATACCAAACGGTAGCAAAAGCAGTCATAAAAACATGTAGCTAAGTATGATACTGGTATAAAAATGTGTACAACAATACCACTGCTGAATCCAGATGAGAAGGGGCTAACATCAGTCCATCGCAATGTAGATGTCCCGTGAAGGGAACTATCACAACTCCCAGTGGATGGCTGTAGAATCCCAGGTTGATAGAGGGAAGTGATAGAGGGAAGTGTAACAGCCCTTGCGTGTGGCAGATAGTAAGGTCCCGCCGGCATGCAGATATGAAGGCACAGCAAAGGAGCCCTTCAGATGGACACGGCAAGCCCCGCCGGTGTCCGTGACGTCACTGGATCTCCCTGAAGACCCAGAAGTCGGGGGAGAGGTGTGTACCAATCAAAAGAATTGGGATCGATCAAAAGAATTTTGATCGATCAAAACAATTAATCGATTAATTGAGGAATTAATAGTTAATTTCCACAGCCCTAATTTTTATATTACATTATATTCTTATTCTTAAATTTCAATTATTCCACTAAGATGTGTACTTACACCTCCTAAAACCAATATAATATTTAGAGTTGGACGAACAGTTCGGGCCGAGCATAAGTTCAGCCTGAACATTGGCTATTCGCCTATTCGGCGGACATCCGAATTGTCGGGGCGTTCGACCGTTTGTTCCGTCTGCCGAAAACACCACAATGCACTGCGCTGCACAGTTGTTGGAAGTGGCCTAAAGAAACATGGTTAACCACTTGCTGACCCTGTTTTTTTCTGACACTTGTTGTTTACAAGTAAAAATCACTATTAAATTTGCTAGAAAAACACGTAGAACCCCCAAACATCTTTTTTTTAGCAGAGACCCTAGAGAATAAAATGACGGTTGTTGCAATATTTTATGATTCACTGTATTCACGCAGCAGTCTTTCATAGGAAATTTGAGAAAAAAAAATACTTTTTATGGAATAAAAAAAAACAGTGAAAGATGTTACACCAAGTAAATGGATACCTACCATGTCATGCTTTAAAATTGCGCACTCGTGGAATGGCAACTATAATACTTAAAAATCTCCATAGAGCGGCACTTTAAAAATTAACGGTTACAGGTTTAAAGTAATAGAGGAGCTCTTGTGCTAGAATTATTGCTCTCGCTCTATCGTAGCGATACCTCACTTGTGGTTTGAACACCAATATCAAAACAAGAGAAAAACTGTGCTAAAGAGCCTTTAATATTTTGATGATCCTATACGATAACTCCACCTGGATGGGTGATCCATATGTCCATAAATCAGTTCCTCAGATGATGTAAAGTCCATGGCTGGGTTTAAAGCCACAAGTGTCACTGACCTTCTGTGATAAGAGGTCCATGAAAGCTGGTAAGCAAGCACTTTGTATATGGTGCAGGTGTCATCTGAAAGATCACACACACTATACAGTGGTGGATGGTGTGGATACCGTTAAAAAATATTTGCATTGTGTTTGGATTTTATCTGATCACTGGCGTTTGGAGCAGTTTCTATTTTAAATATAGCGCAACTCTATATGAACATTTTGTTTGAAAACTGCTTACATTTGCGGGTGCGACATTGCTTATGCGTTTTATTTGGCAAGTTAACATGGAGGGATGTGGGGGAAAAAAAAAAATTCTGATCGCTTTTATTGCTGACAGAAGGAATGTAAACATCCCTTGTGACAGTAATAGGCAGTGACAGGTACACTTTATGGTGGGGGATCTGGGGTCCAAAAGACGCCAAACTCCTCCTCTGCACTTTAACCACTTAAGCCCCGGACCATTTTGTAGCTAAAGGACCAGAGGTATTTTCAGAATTTTGCACTGAGCTGCTTTAACTGTAAATTGTGCGGACATGCAATGTTGTACCCAAACGAAATTTGCGTCCTTTTCTTCCCACAAATAGAGCTTTCTTTTAATGGTATTTAATTGCCTCTGCGATTTTTATTTTTTGCGATATAAACGGAAAAAGACTGAAAATTTTGAAAAAAAAAGATATTTTCTAATTTTTGTTATAAGAAAAATCGCATAAACTCAATTTTAGTCATACATTTAGGCCAAAATGTATTCAGCCACATGTTTTTAGTAAAAAAAATGTCAATAAGCGTATATTTATTGGTTTGCGCAAAAGTTATAGCGTTTACAAACTAGGGTACATTTTCTGAAATTTACACAGCTTTAAATTTATGACTGCCTATCTCATTTCTTGAGGTGCTAAAATGACAGGGCAGTACAAAACCCCCCAAATGACCCCATTTTGGAAAGTAGACACCCCAAGGAAATTGCTGAGGGGCATGTTGAGCCCATTGAATATTTTTTTTTTGTCTTAAATGATTGAATAATGACAAAAAAAAAAAAAAATACAAAAAGTTGTCACTAAATGATATATTGCTCACACATGCCATGGTTATATGTGGAATTGCACCCCAAAATACATTTTGCTGCTTCTCTTGAGTACGGGGATACCACATGTGTGGGACTTTTTGGGAGCCTAGCCGCATACGGGCCCCCGGAAATCAAGCACCGCCTTCAGGATTTCTAAGGGCGCAAATTTTTGATTTCACTCCTCACTACCTATCACCGTTTCGAAGGCCATAAAATGCCAAAATGGCACAAACCCCCCCAAATTACCCCATTTTAGAAAGTAGACACCCCAAGGAAATTGCTGAGAGGCCTGTTGAGCCCATTCATTTTTTTTTTTTTTCGCAAGTGATTGAATAATGACAAAAAAAATAATAAAAAATTACAAAAAGTTGTCACTAAATGATATATTGCTCACACTTGCCATGGTTATATGTGGAATTACACCCCAAAATACATTTTGCTGCTTCTCCTGAGTACGGGGATACCACATGTGTGGGACTTTTTAGGAGCCTAGCCGCGGTACGGGACCCCGAAAACCAAGCACCGCCTTCAGGATTTCTAGGCACAAATTTTTGATTTCACTCCTCACTACCTATCACAGTTTCGAAGGCCATAAAATGCCAAAATAGCACAAAACCCCCCCAAATGACCCCATTTTGGAAAGTAGACACCCCAAGCTATTTGCTGAGATGGTTAGTATTTTACAGCTCTCATTTGTTTTTGAAAATGAAGAAAGAAAATATATATATATATATATATATATATATATATTTATTTTTTTTCAATTTTCAAAACTTTGTGACAAAAAGCGAGATCTGCAAAATACTCATAATATCTCTCAGCAAATAGCTTGGGGTGTCTACTTTCCAAAATGGGGTCATTTGGGGGGGTTTTGTGCCATCTGGGCATTCCATGGCCTCCGAAACTGTGATAGGCAGTGAGAAGTGAAATCAAAAATTTACACCCTTAGAAAGCCTGAAGGCGGTGCTTGGATTTTGGGGTCCCGTACGCGGCTAGGCTCCCAAAATGTCTCACACATGTGGTATCCCCGTACTCAGGAAAAGCAACAGAATTTATTTTGGGGTGTAATTCCACATATGCCCATGGTATGTTTGAGCAATATATCATTTAGTGACAACTTTGTGCAAAAAAATAAAAAAAAATAAACAAATTGTCTTTTTTCCGCAACTTGTGTCAACATATAAAATATTCCATGGACTCGACATGCCTCTCAGTATATAGCTTGGGGTGTCTACTTTCCAAAATGGGGTCATTTGGGGGGGTTTTGAACTGTTCTGGCATTTTATACACAACATTAGGAAGCTTACATCCACTCTTCTAACCACTTGAAGACAAAGCCCTTTATGAAATTTTTTGTTTACATGCAAAACATATTTTTTTTTTGCAAGAAAATTATGTTGAACCCCCAAACATTATATATATTTTTAAAGCAAAGGCCCTACAGATTAAAATGGTGGGTGTTGCATTTTTTTTTTCTACACAGTATTTGCGCAGCGATTTTTCAAACGCATTTTTTGGGGAAAAAATACATTTTTTTTTATTTTAATGCACTAAAACACACTATATTGCCCAAATGTTTGATGAAATAAAAAAGATGATCTTAGGCCAAGTACATA
Source organism: Rana muscosa (assembly GCA_029206835.1). Classification (NCBI taxonomy): domain Eukaryota; kingdom Metazoa; phylum Chordata; class Amphibia; order Anura; family Ranidae; genus Rana; species Rana muscosa. Next base: position 161,134,615 of record CM055123.1, read on the forward strand.
GATACCAAACACGACATGCTTTAAAATTTCGCACAAATGCGCATTGGCGACAAACTACATACATTTTTAAAAGCCTTTAAAAGCCTTTACAGGTTACCCCGTTTGATTTACAGAGGAGGTCTACTGCTAAAATTACTGCCCTCGATCTGACCTTCGCGGTGATACCTCACATGCATGGTGCAATTGCTGTTTACATATGACGCCAGACCGACGCTTGCGTTCGCCATTGGGCAAGAGCAGGGCAGGACAGGGGTGCTTTTTTTTTTTTTTTTTTTTTATTATTAATTTTACTTTTTTTTTTTTTTTTAATTGTTCCTTCCATATATATTTTTTTAATCATTTTTATTGTTATCTCAGGGAATGTAAATATCCCCTATGATAGCAATAGGTAGTGACAGGTACTCTTTTTTGAAAAAACTGGGGTCTATTAGACCCTAGATCTTTCCTCTGCCCTCAAAGCATCTGACCACACCAAGATCGGTGTGCTTTCCCAATTTCCCAATGGCGCTTTTTATATCCAGGGGGGGGACATTCCCTCCCACTGCTTGTAAAAGCAGTCCAGAGGCTAATTAGCTGCTAGCATTGCTTTTACATGAAAGCCGGCCGCTGCCTGAAAAGAATGATACCAAGATGATACCTAAACCCGCAGGCATCATTCTGGTATAAACATTCAAAGTCCAGCAACATACCAGTACGTTGCTGGTCCTTGTTGGACATGTATTGTAATCTTTTTTTCATGCAGCCTGTTGGCTGAACGAAAAAAGAGATTGATCGGTGGGTATGCCCACCATTAGAATACCGCCATTCATCCACCCACTTCTAATGATGGGCATACATGCACCATTTATATATGCCGAAGCATTGGGGCATCCTCCCGCAAAAAAGTTATGCCGCACACACATGGTCAAACTTTTCCACGGGCAAGCCTCCATCGGAATTTCGACCTTATGTACGCGGCATTAGGAGCAAAATCGCTCCTCCGCCCCTGCTGCCCCCATGCTTCGGCATATATGCTTTTTTTTTTTTAACTGTGGTGGTGAAATCACCTCCTACAGCACTGGAGTCGCAGGGATCAGGCCTGTCTCTGCGAACGCTGCAGTTATGTGTGTTGTGTTTTGTAAGTGACAGTGATCGATCGATACTGCACTTGGGTGGGCTGGGCTGGACGGAGGGGCAAAACGCAGGTGCTAGCAGGTATCTGGGCTGATCCCGCTAACACTGCGTTTTTGGGAACCCTAAACTGCTGGGGACGCTAGTACAGATCTGATCAGATCAGATATTGATCTGTTAAGATACTATACCACTAAGGGGGGTGTATGCTTCACGCGTGGGTGTTAGCGTTACTGGCATTAACCTGATGCTGCCTGGGGTGTGACGCAGACCCTCTCTGAAGCTAAAACCTAATTGATATCACCCGCCGGGCGATCAGGGGGTTAAACCTTTATTGGGTTATATACGGCGAGTGCCCTGACACTATAAAAAGCAAACTAACTAACCAGCGTCACCCGTAACACTTATATGGTGATCACTGGTGAAAGGGTTAACTAGGGGCAATCAGGGGGTTAAAACCTTTATTAGATAATATATGGGGTACCTGACGCTATATAAAAACCTGCGGCGAACCTAAAAAAAATTACTGGCTACCGATCGGCATCACCGACGCTAAGTCAGCGATCAGAAAAATGATCGCTTAGCGACAGTGGTGATAGGGGGTGAAAGGGATATCTGGGGGGCAATCAGGGGGTTAAACCTTTATTAGGGGGGGTTAGGGGGCTACACTGGACCTAAAACTGACTGTAGTGACACTTTTACAGTCACAAATGTCACTGATTGCAGTGATCAGTAAATAAATGGTCACTGCAATCAGTGACACTGTGACTGGGGGCTGGGGGGTGATCTGGGGGGTGATCTGGGGGTGTCTGGGGGGGCCTGGGGGGGCGATTTATGTCCCTATGTGTTCTGGTGTCAGTGTAGTGTTTTGTGCACTGACCTGATGTCTTCTCTTGTACGGCGCTCGGTATATGTGAGCGCCGCACCAGAGATGACATCACTTCCTCCTGCTTCCTCTGCCTGTGTGTGACAGAGGGGGCCTTTTCATTCGCCGGGAGCGATCGCGAGGGGGTGGCCGGAATCCAACGGCTGCCCCCTCATCCTGGATCGCTCCTGAACGATTAACGGCCGCTCACTGTATAGGAGGGGGGTCCGATTGGACCCCCCAACTCTACAAAGGCAATCACGTACACTACGTGATTGTGCCTGTCGGTGCCATTCTGCCGACGTATATATACAGTGAGCGGTCGTTAAGTGGTTAAAGTAGTAAAAACGCCAAGATCTGCAATTTTGAAGACTTTTAAAATTGGCGCCGTTGGCTGCTGAGTAAACCAGATGTGACATTGCTTCTGGGTTTCTACATCGGAGACCTGATCAAAGCCAAATCCGGCTTTGTTCGGGTGTCGGTGGCTTGGGTCTCCCCTAGCGGAGAGGTGGAAGGGACATCTCCTCTTTTTAATAACAGCCGAGTGGCTGCTTAACAGCATTGGTGGTTATTACAAGAAAGCTGAACGTTGGCTCTAAAAAAATGGTACTGGGGTGATGCCTGAAGCTTAAACAAAATGAAGTACAGGTATGTGATTTTGCGTGAAGTGGTTAATCCTCTAGTTAGATAATTGCTAGAGTGGGGATTTTTCTGTAGAGTAGGAGAATGTAGGCAGGCCTTAGCTGGTGGCTAGGCCTGTGTTTTCATTTTGCGCTGGGAGACTCACAGGTAGCATCATTTTCACCTCCCACTTCTTTCTAGAAGGTGCTAGAAAGAAAGGAGGAGAGGTGGAGCTGCCTGGGGTATCTTGAGGAGCCTTGACCAATCCCCAACTTGGATTGACAGGAGGCAGGCCTCCTTGAAATACCCAGGGTCAGCTAGGGAGGAGTTGTCAGGTGGAAGAGCTGAAGTGAGAGTGTGGAGGCTGTCAGGATCCACGGGGAGCACCCCAGTCTGGGGGGTGACCCTGGGCCGGGGCTCAGGTGCATCCAGGAGTGAAAAGATCCTGGAAGGAGAGGCACATGAGAGAGCACTGCTAAGAGACTCCAGGGAGGACAACTGGTCACAGGCAGGAGGGCTGGTGAGTGGAGCACAGTCGGGAGGACTGGGGAGGCACGCCTGAGAGAACTGTGAGATTTCAGTTTCAGATGGGGGCAGAACCAGAAGAGTGGACTGTGGGAAGGGCAGTGGAAAGAGGTCATTGCAGCCAGGCTAGCAGGGCCTTGTGAGCCACCTGGGATTGGTAGCTGAGCAGAGGACAGTTAGCACCTGAACTATTTCTACACCACAGGGGCCCGAGGTCCCTGTCCACAAGGCAGTTCACTGAGACCTAGTTAGTGTCAGGCCTAACCATGCGGTGCCAGCTAGTCTGAAGGAGTAACGGTCTGCAGCAAGTGAAGTGCTGGAGAAGTGAGGGATAAGTGGTCTTAAGCAAGAGTGTGTGCTGGAGAGAAGACTGGAGTGTACATACTGGAGTGTATATAGAGGTCCCAAGCAAGTTGCACTGAATATTCCTGGGCATCCCATAATTCCCCATTTCCCCCCCAAGTTCAATCCCCTCAAAAAAACAAAGCTTATGGACTATTTTATGTCTGAGTGTCTGAGAGGGATGCCTGGCTGGGGAGGGTGACAGTTGAACCACAAAATTCAGCAACCCCTACAGGGGCATGGCTACAAAAGTGCAAACAAAACTGACTAGAGAATTCTAGATTAAAAACACAAGAAAATCTTGGAAGACATTTAGGTTTAAAAATCAGGTCAACATTTATTTTTTTAGCCATGTATAATGATAATTATAAATAGTAATTAAAGTGAAGTGGGAATTAAAGTGATCAGAAAAAGGCTACATCCTTCATGCACATCACAGATCGAAATTGGAAAGGAAGTCAATGAAAACAATATCTTTGGGTTGATTGCAGTTCATCTCAACCTTCCTAGCACACCAACACTGCTATAAGTCCAGTTGAGCAAACTCATTTAAACGTAGGGAGGAGCTAAAAATTTGTGATATAGACTTAGAGATGAGACATTGATAAGCAATCCTTAAAGCATATTTCCACTTTGACAGCCAAAGTGGAATACCACATACATTTTATATTTGTTTCATGCCCCCATTAACATAGCATAAAAATTAAAAATTAAAAAATTGCTGATTAACTGCTTTGTGTGATTTAGGAGGGGGCTGTTGAGCACCAGATTTTTGAGAACATTGTTTAACCACTTCCATACCTGGCCTATTCTTGCAATCCTCTCCTACATGTAAAAATCATAATTTTGTTGCTAGAAAATTACTCAGAACCCCCTAACATTATATATGTTTTTCTAGCAGACACCCTAGGGAATAAAATGGCGGTCATTGCAACTTTTTATGTCACTCGGTATTTGCGCAACAATTTTTCAAATGCGTTTTTTTGGAAAAAAACAGTAAAGTTAGCCCAATTTTTTTGTTTAACCCTTTCATGACTAAGCCCATTTCTGACATTTGGTGTTTACAAGTTAAAATGTGGATTTTTTGCTAGAAAATTACTTAGAAACCCCAAACATTATATATATATTTTTTAGCAGAGAATCTAGAGAATAAAATGGCGATTGTTGCAATATTTTATATCACACAGTATTTGCGCAGCTGTGTTTTAAACGCAACTTTTTTGAAAAAATTAACTTTCATGAATTTTAAAAAAATTCAAAAGCAAAGTTAGTCCAATTTTTTTGTATAATGTGAAAGATGATGTTACGCCGAGTAAATAGATACCAAACATGTCATGCTTTATAATTGCCCGCACTCGTGGAATGGCGACAAACTACGGTACCTTAAAATCTCCATAGGTGATGCTTTAATTTTTTTTTACGGCTACTAGGTTAGAGTTACAGAGGAGGTCTATGGCTATAATTATTGCTCTCGCTCTGACGATCGCGGCGATACCTCACATGTGTGATTTGAACGCCGTTTTCATATGCGGGCGCGACTTCCGTATGCGTTTTCTTTGCCGCGTGAGCTCGCGGGGACAGGGGCGCTTTAACATTTTTTTTTCTTATTTATTTTATTTATTTTTATAATTAAAAATAGTGTTTTTAAAAAAAAAAAAAAATTGAGCACTTTTATTGCTGTCACAAGGAATGTAAACATCCCTTGTGACAGTAATAAGTGGTGACAGGTACTCTTTATAGAGAGATCAGGGGTCTAAAAGACCCCCAATCCCTCCTTTGCACTTCAAAGTATTCAGATCGCCAAAAACGGCGATTCTGAATACTGTGTACTTTTTTAAATTCGGCGCCATTGGCAGCCGAGTAACCCGGACGTGACGTCATGATGTCGCTTCCGTGGTTACAGTGAAGAGACTAAATCAAAGCCATTCGCGGCTTTGATTCAGTCTCTCTCTAGCCGCATGAGGTGGCGGATCGTGGATCGGGTCTCCCGGTGGGACGGGAGGCCCGGTAAGAGCGGCGGAGGCGGCGGGAGGGGGGATGTCCCCTCCCGCTCCTCCGGTATAACCACCAAGCAGCTTTTAGCCGCATCAGTGGTTATACCTGGAAAGCCAATCGCTGGCTCTAAACAACGGTACCGGGATGATGCCTGCAGCTGCAGGCATCATCCTGGTATAACCCCCGAAAGCCGAGGACGTATATATGCGTACCCTCGGCGGGAAAGGGATAATGTGAAAGATGAGTAAATTGATACCCAACATGTCACGTTTTAAAATTGCAAACACTCATGGAATGGCACCAAACTTCGGTACTTAAAAATCTCCATAGGCGGCGCTTTAATTGTTACTAGTTTAGAGTTACAGAGGAGGTCTAGTGCTAGAATTATTGCCCTCACTCTAACGCACGCAATACCTCACATGTGTGGTTTGAATGTACGTTTACATATGTGGGCAAGACTTGCGTGTGCGTTTTCTTCTGTCTGCGAGCTACCGGGGACAGGGGCGCTTTACATATTTATTTTTTTTATTGCTTATTTCGCATTTTTTTAAACTTTCTCTTTTAATTTAATTTAATTTAATTTTTGTATTACTTTTATTCCTATTACAAGGGATGTAAACATCCCTTGTAATAGGAATGGTGTGTGACAGGTCCTCTTTATGGAGAGATGCGGGGTCAATAAGACCCCACATCTCTCCTCCAGGCTGGAAAGCATGAGATCGAAAAAAAATAATAATCAAAAACTCATGCTTTCCAGCCGCGATCGCGGCTTTGTTTACAAGCGCGGTCTGGACGCGCCTGGGCCTCCGACGGTCGTACAGAAATCTCTATGATCATCATCCGGCGACAGACAATTTTTTCTCTGGGTCCCTGATGGCACAGGAGAGCACGGAGAAGCACCAGAGGGTGGCAGGAGGGGGGGGAGTCCCCTCCCATCGCCTGTAAGAACGATCTAGCAGCTGAACTGCCGCTATGATCATTCTTACGGTGCACAGAATCGCTGGCTGAAAAAGGGGATATCTGAATAATGCCTGTAGCTGCAGGCATCATTCAGATATTCCCACTGAAAGTCAAGGATGTCATATGACGGCCTTGGACGGGATCCTTTGCAATGCATTCTACACTGCTCCAGGGTGGGCATTTTAATGAGCAGCAAAGGGGAATTAAGGGCATTGTATACAAATGCTTCAATACATCTTAGCATTTCATATCCCTCCAGTAAAGACACCATTCACCATGTGAGTTGCATACGAATGCTGGGCTGTTGGGACCACAAAGAGCCTAAAAACAATGGGAAATCATTTGCAACCACATTCTACACTGCTCCAAGGTAGGCATTAATGAGCAGCAAATGGGGAATTAATAGCCTCGTGTACAAGGCTATAGTGGGCTTTTGGAGGAGGTCATATCTATAGTCTGCTCTAGCAAAAAATAGGCAGCAAGGAATTTCTCTATGGATAAGGAATAGTTTTCATTGAAAACTTTCCAATATTTTAAATTTGCAAAGATTAAAGCTATTAATGTGTGGGAATGGCACTCGCCATATCTTTTCCCTTTAGGGCAGTGATGGCAAACCTTGGCATCCCAGATGGTTTGGAACTACATTTCCCATGATGCTCATGCACTCTGTAGTGTAGTGGAGAATCATGTGAAATGTAGTTCCAAACCATCTGGGGTGCCAAGGTTCACCATCACTGCCTTAGGAGATAAGTCATCCTGACTCCATACCTTAAGCCTGACCCAAGAATTGGGAGCGTTGATTTTGGCCTGGCCGAAGAGTTTGTTGACTGTAATATGGTGCCCTCATACTCCAACCAAGAAAAACATAGAACCATTCCAAGATCAACACTCCGTATTCCCAGGAAGAAAGGATGAAAAGTTATAAGAGAATCCGCCATTCCCATTGTAAGCCATAATTAAGCTTCGAGACCAACTGCAAGGATGCACCGGGAGCAGCGGACAAGGAAAATGAATCCAAACTAGCCCCGGCTTTCTCGGAGGAGTGGGCACTCCTCCCCCAATCCAGCAAGGACTGAGATTGACCCAGTCCCCAAGCCCGCTACTACAGAACAGCCTGGCAACCAGTCCAGATGCCCAACTACAGCACACAATAAGAATTTAAGACTGTCTTACAACAGCTGACCCTTTACTTTCAAAGAGCCCCTTCCAGAAAGTCCTGTAGACTTTGCCAATAGGAATCAGTGACACCCCTGCTCAGCCCTGCAGAAACAAACTCCTTAAAACCAGTGACCTTCAAGTTAAGCACAAAATGCGAGTTAATGAGGCAGCTTAAGGAAGTTACAAGTCTCTCTGCATACTTGTCATGGTTTAGTTACTCTAAGGCTAGCCATACATGGAACGGTTAAACTGAACCCATTCCCCCATCCACTAAAGCGAGGTGAACAGAGAAATCCTTTCTGCTCTGTTTTTGTATTCTGACAGCGGAGCCCCTCTGCTGTCAGAATACACTAATCAGTGCTAAGTGAAAGTGCAACAAGCTGGTTCAACTACCACAAATGCAAACACGTGTGAAACTGCACATTTTACACTGGGTTAATGTGGTGTAAACGAGACATAAAGCGGTATTAAAACCAGACCAAGCATTTGACATCTTGTAATTGACCAATTCTTACAAATGGTGGCTGCATTAATAATTTTTTTTAGTCATTTATCCATATTTAGCTGGTGACCTGGCCAGAAAGTTTTTTTTCAACTGCCAACGCTGCTGTCCAAACAGGTCTCCATTAGACATGTGCACTGCTGTAAAATTTGGCATCATAAAATTCGGCATCATAAAAGAAAGAAAATCCAAAAATTCAAAATAACTATTAAATTATAGGTCTTGGAATTGTCTTTCAAATTTGGATGTTTGTGAATGTAATGAATACAAATTTATCTGAAGTTACGAATTATCGGAAATAACGAATGCCGCATGTAAACAAATGGAACAGAACCAATAGTAATTTTACTGTTTTATTTGTTTAGATACGGCATTCGTTATTTCGGAAAATTCATAACTTTGGATAATTCGTACTATTAAATTATAAGTATTGTCATTTTCTTTTCAAATGTTTCTGTTAAGACACATTTGAAAAGAAAATGACAATACTTATAATTTAATAGTTTAGTAATAGTCTAGTTATCGAATAGTCTAGTTATCGAATATTCTAGTTACCGAATATTCAAATTTCTGAATATTCTGGAAAATTAGTTTAATGGGTTATCGTTAATTCGGATATTTCCGAATTAACAAATTTGTTGAAATTTGTTAAACAAATTTGGAACGAAACGAATTGCACAGTCTCCATTGCTCCTTCATCCAGAAAAGAAACACCCTAAGACAGAAGTGCATTAATGGCAGGATCACCAGATTAAAAGAGGAAAAAAAAGGTTTAACCACTTCCGGACCGGCTCACACTGATATACGTCGGCACTTTGAAGAGGGATAATGTTGTTATGGCAGCAGCTAGCTACCATAACCCCGGTATCCTCTTCTTCAGTGAGCGGTCCAGTTACAGATAAAAGTAGTCTCTACGGAGGATTCACAGCAAGATCACTTTTATCAGGGCGGGAGAGGGCCCCCCTCCCGCCGCTCTCCGGTGCCCTCCACCACTTACCAGAGCCGTCAGTAGCGGCGGAGGCGATCGGGTCCTCTCCCTGGCTTGGTATGGAGATGAGTGAGGGGAAGATGGCCCCCACTCGTCTCCATACCATTGCAGGGCGGAAACCACGTCAAAACTTCACTTCCGCCCATAGATCTTAAAGAGACTTTTTAAAATGTATTTATTTTTTATAAATTTATATACATTTTTATAATTGTATTTTTTATTTTTATTGCATTTTAGTGTAATATGTCGTTCACAGCACACTGGGTAACTATGCTTGCAACTCGAAAGGATGCGGGACAGGGCTCAATGCTGCAGCTTGTTTTGCCACCACTTCTCTATACAGCTATTGGTGATGATGCAGGTACCTTCAAAGCATTCAAGGGGCTATTCAATGAGTTTGGCTGAAAGGTGCCATGCAGTGCAGTGCTTCAGCTGGTCTGTCTAGGGCACAGAAGCCACACCGGAGCAGAGATTATGGCAGCTCTGCAGGGGCAGGCCCAGAGGTGGTTCACGCCATGCCAGTTGGAGCCAAGAATGGTGGTGTGCGATAATGGCACAAACCTTCTGTCTGCCCTTAGACAGGGAAAGTTGACACATGTGCCATGCCTGGCACATGTCCTCAATTTGGTGGTGCAGCATTTTTTAAATTAGTACCCAGGGTTGGAAGATCTGCTGAAGCAGGCCAGAAGAGTCTGTAGTAATTTCAGGCAGTCATACACAGCCAGTGTTTGATTGGCTGAAATTCAGTGGAAATTCCACCTCCCTGTAAACCACCTGATTTGTGACAAGCCCAACAGGTGGAACTCAACTTTGGCAATGCTGCAGCATCTGCACATGCAGCAGAGGGCCGTCTAGGTGTCTATGAGTACCTGTGTGAGTATGGCACAACGACAAGCTCAGGCAAACTCAGCTATTTTCTCCCACGCCAATGGATGCTTATAAAGGATGCATGCACTGTACTGTCACCATTTGAGGAGGCCGCAAGTATGGTGAGCCATGACAATGCATGCATCAGTTACACAATCCCTGTTGTGTTCCTACTGGAGCAGACTCTGCGTGGCATTATGGACAGGGCACTCAAAACAGAGCAGCAGGAGGAAGAGGATGACTTCCTTTCCTCTCAAATCCGCTTTATGCAGACACCATTGTTCCTGCGCCACATAACAGGGGCGAGGAGAGGGAGGAGGATTCTGGCAGGCATTGAAGCAGAGGAAGACATATGTTAAACCTTACGAGATGGTTTTTAGTCCCCAGAACCCTTTGGGAGTAGTACATGGATGGGAGGAGGCAGTTCCAGATACTGTTATGCCCCGTACACACGATCGTTTTTCATGCCGTTAAAACTGCCATTTTAAAAAATGGCCCTGAAAAATTATCGTGTGTATGCTCCAGAGCATTTTTAACGACGTGAAAAACGGCCATTAAAAATTCCAGACATGCTCTCTTTTTTCATGTCGTTTTTCATGTCGTTTTTTTTTAACGACGTGAAAAACGATAGTGTGTATGCTTTCACGACGTGAAAAAAAACGCGCATGCTCAGAAGCAACTATGAGACGGGAGCGCTCGTTTTGGTAAAGCTAATGTTGGAAATGGAGATGGCACATTCATCACAGTGGAATTAATAGCATCGTTTTAATGCTGCGCATTCCGTTCTTCTTTTGATAATGCTTTAAAATTACCCTCTTTTGATAATGACATTGAGAGTTATGCCAAAATTGTTTCTAAAGTAATTCCAAATTGCTCTAATGATTGTAAAATATTATTTATAAGCCGCACCTCCCTCCTAAATAATACTACTAATAATAAAATAATGTAATTCTCCTTTTTTCTTTAAATTTTATTTTCCTATTGTGTTTTTTTTGTGGCCTTTTTTTTATTATTTAGGCTTAAATTATTCTTGTGTAAAGTTACCACAACAACCTTCCAAATGTGCCTCATTTGGCCTCAGGGAGGTTTGTGTCCCCTGATAATAACAATAATATAATTTGAGATGTCCCTGCCTGCTCCCTAGCAAGCTCTCTTTTGAAATACAAATCACATAGTCAAGTATTTTAAGGGCACTAAATTTTTTTTTATTTCAGAACATTAACAAATTAAAGTGGAAGGCAGCACTGGAGAGCCTGCTTGCATTTGTGCATCCCTTTGACCCCACAGCATCCATCCAAGATGTCCAAACCAAAATATAGATTAGATCCCCCAAAAAAAGGAGCCCAATCTTGTCTTGAGCTCCCAGAGGTCAGGAGCCACAGCAGATAAGTCCTATATGTCCCCAGTCTGTGGTACTACAGCAGGCATTATTTTCTCCTCTTCCTTGTAGCCTTCTCTCCAGCCTTCTCTGCAGCCTTGGTTGGTTTCTTCCTTGGAGGCTGGGGATCAGGAGGAGAGGTTGTGGCAGGAGGAGTAGTAGGAGGAGGAGGAGGAGTAGGGACAACCTCCGTTATGTCCGTGTACCTAGTGAGTTCACCCAGCACGCCCTTATTGATGACTTTCAATAGCAGGGTCTCACTGAAATTTTTTTTCTGCAACTCCATTTGCCCTAGTTTGTGGGCGAGGACTGCGGCAAATCCCTCATCAACAGAGGGTGCCTCTCTGAGGGCCGCTGTTGCCTCTCTGAGGAAGGCCCTGGTTTCCTCCTCCACCTGCCTACCTCTCCTTGGCCCTCGTGGTTTAACTACCAGGGGAGGCATCTGGGCTCTTGTGCTGGGCCAAGCCTCCTCCTGGGTGCCACTGGGCCCAGCCTCCTCCTGGGTGCCACTGGGCCCTGCCTCCTCCTGATCCCCAACATCACCCTCTTCCTGGCTCTGCTCTGGCTGTAAAAAAAGAAAGGGACATTATTTATTTTGCCACATCATCAATCACAGACATTGTTCACCTCTAGACATTGTTGAAATCAATGCCAAAAGTTATGTCATTTTCATTGATTCCGCATCCTGGTTTTGTTGTCTTGTGCACATAAAATTAGGCCACTACTGTATCTTGCTCTTCACAAACTTTATTGGTAGAAGTGTACATACCTTTAACAATACTAACATCTATTTAAATTCTACAATTTTGTAAGATATAAATATAGATATCAATACTTTACCTGGCTCCATATCTCCAAATCTGCCTCCTCAAGGCCCTGATCTTGATCCTCAGAGGAAGCCAGAGCAGGGTTGACAGGAAGGCTGGAGGACTGACTGCAGGGAAGGCTGGAGGGTTGGGTACAAGGAAGGCTGGATTGACCTCTGGGGGGAAGGGTGGAGAGAGATTCCCGCACTTCCAGCTGGTCATCCAGAAAAGCAAGCTTACTGTAGTACCACAGACTGGGTTTATAAACCTTATCTGCTGGTGCACCTGACCTCTGGGACCTCAGGACCATAGTCCTCTGGGTCCTGTATGTCCCTCTGATGGTCGCAATTTTGTTTTTGACATCTTGGAGAGTTGTTGTGGGTATCTTTGTTTGCACAAATGCAAGCAGGCTCTCCAGTGCTGCTTTCCTGGCGTCTTTATTTTTATTACCGCCACTTTTTGTTTGCCATAATATAGGGAGCTCTTGTCATTTGTCGATGAACTCCCCCATGAAGTCTGGGTTTTTAAAAGTATTCATGATATCTGTAAAAGCGAGAAACCAAAAAAAATATATATTTCAGGCAACATTCCTCAACTGTGCATTGTCTACATATTTTGAGCACACAAATCTCCTCGTCTGATGAACCTCAAAAAGTAAAATTGTTAGGTACCTTCGTCACGACGTTCGTTGCTAACTCCCTCTCCCGACAAATGAACGTATTTCCCAGACATGGATCTTCACTTGATATACACAGCGCATGCGTGAAACTCTGCACGCTTTCCCCGCCCCTGACGTTCGATATTGTACTTTCCCCGCCCCTTCTCGCTCGTAGTGCTGAACAAAACATGGCGGAGACACAGGTGGCTGAGATTACCTCTACAGAGGATGAAATTACAGAGGAGCCCAAATCAAGACACAGGAGATATAAGGCATCCAACATGTCATTCGAGGAAATGATGGAGATGGTCGCCATTTTAAAGAAGGAGGATTATGATGCCAAGCATGGTCCGTATAAAAGGCCTAATCTGGTCAAGTCCAGAATTATGGGCAAAGTGGTCAAAAGTCTTCACAAAAAATTTGGGGTGTGCAGAACGAAGGAACAGCTCAGAAAACGATGGTCAGATCTGAAGTTGCGGGAGGCCGACCAATATAAAAGAATCAAAAAAGTTATATTAAAAAGTAAGTAATTTTTTTTTAGTTTCCATGGTACATATTATTTTCTTGTATTCTGTCGTGTATTTTTAACTTTCATATAGTACACTGAAAGATACCATCTTTCAGGTTCGTCCGCACAGTAAACGGACGTATTAAACCTCTTTCTCCGTACAGTTCCTCAAACGATGTTTTAGGATCATCCAGTGTGAACACCCATGTATTTTGGTTTATTTGGGGGAGTAAATTTGGGCCTCACTTATTTTTTGGGTGCTAATCCAAAGGACATTTGTTCGTTTGAAAAAACGATATACATGATAATGTTAAGGGAGTGAATGCTCAGCAGCTGATGAAACATCTGAACGCAGTAGTACAAGTGTGGGCCTAAAGCCAAAAAGCTTGAGGGTGTCACACACAGGTGATCCTGTGTAGATACTTTGGGGTGTTACAATGTGTCAAATTTGTGTTCAAAATGTATATGCACTGGTTTGGGCTATGTATCCAATCATTTGTCCCGGTTGGCACAGGGGGTAAAATTTTAAATGGAGCATGCTTCAAAAGAATGATTACAAAGTATTTTTTCTTTTTTTTTTTTTTTTCACAATCAAAGTTTTATTGAAAGATGAGTAATACAACATGTTAACAGTGGCATTACATCGGAAAATTACGTACTCAACATACATGTTCCACTTCCCTCAATCAGGGAAGCAAAGTTTAAGGAATAAAGAGCACTTACAATGTAGGTTGGGGTAGTACAATTGACAAATGAATCCTTATTTGTAGAGGGGGGAAAGGAATGAAAATAGAGGGGTTATAAGAGATCAGGTTTAGATAAGGGAGAGAGTAAGAAGAGGGAGGGGGGGATATGGGAGAGGGAGGAAAGAAAAAAAAAAGGGGAAGGAGGGGGAGGGGGGGGGAAAGCTGTCGGAGTTAAAGACTTCAGAGAGGCAGGAAACGTAGGGACAATACAGGATATGAGTTCTCTATACAAATACATTGTCGCAAAATCAGTCTAGGTTACAATCTGTCACGGACACAATATGTTTATGTCATTATGCAAGGGGGAAAAAGGAACTGCTACAGGGGAACAGGGTATCGACAGATAAAGTGCTAGAAATGTATTTCTATAGACATCTTATTTCATCAGAGTTTGGAATTCAACAGAGTGTAGAAATAGATCCCAGGGCTGCCAAAGTGCATGGAAGCTTTCAGTTGTTTCTTTTTTCATTGCTACCATTTCGTCCATTCTGTGTATGAACATTACTCTGTCCAACCAATCCTTGACCGTCGGTGTGTTAGCCGTTCTCCAATGCAACGGGATGAGTGTTTTAGCAGCAGTTAAGAGATGCCTTGTTAAAGCTTTTTTATATTTGCTAATTTTAAAGTGATTAATATGTAGAAGGCATGCGGCTGCGTTTTAGATCGATTTTAGTTTCTGTAATGTGTTTTATCCAAAACTTTACTTGTGACCAATAGCCAAGGATAGGGGGACAACTCCACCAAATGTGCAGAAAGGAGCCAGGCTCTCTATTGCATCTCCAACATATGTCTGATATAGTATTCGACCATTTTTTGGATAACAACGGGGTAACATACCACTGGGTCAATATCTTATATGAAATTTCCTGGTATCTCGTGCTTAGAGAGCATTTATGGGCAAAAATGCAGGCCTTTTCCCATTGTGTATCGGTAAAAGTAAGACCTAGTTCCGTTTCCCATTTGTTTTTATGTTTGTTACATGTGTCTGTTTGTGTGTGACCCAGCCAGGAGTATGCCAGGGATGTTGTCTTAGTAATCTGAGATCTTGAAAGGCAGATATTCTCTAGCTGGGTCAGGTTCTTGCTGTATGCAGTTTTATGTTTGCTATTAATCAAAAAGTCTTTCAGCTGTATATAGGGCCAAGGTTCGAGTGATGGTTCACCAAATTCGTTTTCTGAGAGCATCTGTTGATTTGACTCTGTCATCAGTCAAGCAATGGGTAACCAGCAATTTACTGGTGGTAGTGGGGGTTGGAAATCTCAGCTTGATTTCACCTGGTGGGAAGTCTGGGTTGTCCGCAATTGGTGTCAATGGGCCAGGGATTGTGGCTAGTTTATAAGGTATAGCTATTTTGTGCCAGACATCAAGTGTGGCTGCTACGAAGGGATTAGGTATTTTCTTAGTGAATTTGGAGGAGGTTGACCAGGGGAAGTAAAGGATGGGTTTCTTATTATGGTCTCGCTCTAGCTGTACCCAGTCTTTGTTAGTGTCGTGGCAATGCCAGTCTATCAATCTTGTAATATGGGAGGCTATATAGTATTTCTTATAGTCAGGTAGACCAATGCCCCCCTTAATTTTTGGAAGTGTGAGGGATTTCAAACTTATTCTTGGTTTTTTCCCAGCCCAAAGGAAGTGTCTCTGGACTTTTTGTAACTTCGAAAAGAAGGAGGGAGGTATCTTAATTGGTAAGGCGTTGAAAAGGTAGAGCAATCTCGGGAGGATAGTCATTTTTAGAATAGATGCTCTTCCGAACCAGGAAAAGAGTTTGGGAGTCCATTTTTGTAGGTCTACAGTGATAGAATGTAGTAAGGGAACAAAATTTGCCGAAAAGAGACTGTCAATAGATGGGGTCAGTTTGATTCCTAGATATTTAAGGGTATTCGATTCCCATTTAAATTTGTGGTTATTCTTGATTAGGTCATAAGTTTTGGGGTCTAGATTCAGATTGAGGGCTTCTGATTTTGACTGGTTAATTTTGAAATTTGAAACGAATCCAAAAATGTTAAAAATTTCTGTGAGGTTGGGGATAGATAAGTGTGGCTGCGTGATAAAGAAGAGAAGATCATCTGCATATGCAGCTACTTTGTATTCCTTCTTCAGTACAGTGAATCCTCTAATGTCATGTGAGTTATTTATAGTCCTAATCAGGGGTTCTAGTGATAGAATAAAGAGCAGGGGGGAGAGGGGGCATCCCTGGCGAGTGCCATTGTGTATCTTAATAGGGTCAGATAGAACATTATTAATTTTGATTTTGGCCTGAGGGTTGACATATAGGGTCCGAATCCAATTCAGCATGTGCTCTCCAAGACCTACATGAGAGCACGTGGCTAGCATATAGTCCCATGATATCCTATCGAAGGCCTTCTCCGCATCGGTAGACAGGAGAAGGCCCTCGATCTTCGTGCATTTTGCCTGATGAATAAGGTTAAGGGATTTGGTGATGTTATCTCTGGCTTCCCTACCCGGCATAAAGCCGACCTGTTCAGGGCCAATTAATTGGGAGAGTAAAGGTTTCATTCTATTAGCCAGAATTTTCGCCAACAATTTAATGTCAACGTTCAATAATGAAATTGGTCTAAAATTAGAGCAATCAGAGTGGTCTTTGTCTGGTTTTGGTACAACTGCTATATGTGCGCTGAGTAGAGCATTAGAGTCATGTTTATTTTTGGATAGATGGTTGAATGCCTTGAGTAGTGGACTTGTCAGAAGCTGGGTAAAGGTCTTATACTGGGATGTAAATCCATCTGGGCCTGGGCTTTTCCCCGTTTTTAAATCTTTGATAGCTCCCTGTATCTCAACTGCTGTGATAGGGTCTTCCAGGGATGAGACGTCTTCTCTAAGGAGGGAAGGAAACTTGCTATTTATTAAGAAATCCCTGATCACTGCATCTCTGGGAGCCACAATGTGGAAAGGCTTGTGTTGAGTGGGTAGGTTATAGAGTTTATCATAGAAATTATAGAATATTTTTGCAATATTTTCCGGTTCGTATTCTAATATACCTTGTTTGTTGCGAATGGCGTGTATATGGTTCGCCGTCTTAACGTCTTTCAGGGCTCTGGCCAGGAATTTTCCACTTTTGTCCCCGTGCTCGTAGAATATATTCTTTTTAAACAATAATATTTTTTGAGTATGTAGGTCTAATATACGTTTCAGAGACTGCCTATTGTGGTTAAGTTCAGCTTCTACCTTAAGGGACAATGATTTTTTATGTTGTAGTTCTAATCTGGCTATTGTGTTGGATAATTGAGTTATCTCCTTTTCTTTATCTCTTTTCTTCCTGGCTCCCCATTTCATCAGTTCACCTCTAATCACCGTTTTATGTGCTTCCCAGTTATTAAGGGGGTTGGTATCGGAGTCAAGGTTAATCTGAAAGTAAGTCTGGATTGAGGTCTGGATGCTATTATGGACTGATTGGTCCGTCAATAGGGCCGCATTGAGTCGCCAGTTGAATGTTGCGCTTTTGGGAGGATTAAATTGCATTGTAATTGCAGTAGGGGCATGGTCAGATAGGGAGATGATGCCTATCTCTGCTCTCATCAGGCTAGGTAAATCTCTTTGTGTGAGGAAAATTAAATCGATTCTGGAGTATCTCTTATGAGGAGCCGGAAAAAAGGAGTAATCCCTGTCAGTGGGGTGTGTCGATCTCCACGTATCCACTAGTGACAGAGATTGCAATAAAGCCTTAATGCGTTTCAATTTTCTGTAGGAGACATGTGAGTGTCCTGTGGATGTGTCATGAAGTGGTGAAAGCGGAACATTAAAATCTCCACCCAGGATTATGCAGCCCTCTGCAAACCACTTTAGTTCATTCATTATTTTACTGCAGAATAGTGATGAGCCGAACACCCCCGGGTTCGGTTCGCACCAGAACCCGCGAACAGACCGAAAGTTCGTACGAACATTAGAACCCTATTAAATACAATGGATGCGAACGTTCGAATTCTAAAGTGCTAATTATAACAACTATTATGCATGTTATTGTCCTAAAAAGGGTTTGGGAACCCGGGTTCTGCACCAGGGGACATGTATCAATGCAAAAAGAAGTTTTAAAAACGGTCGTTTTTCGGGAGCAGTCATTTTAATGATGCATAAAGTGAAAAAAAAAAAGTCAAATATTCCTTTAAATATCGTACCTGGGGGGTGTCTAAAGTATGCCTGTGAAGTGCCACGTGTTTCCCGTGTTTAGAACTGTCCCTGCACAAAATGACACTTCTAAAGGAAAAAAAAGCCATTTAAAACTGCTTGCGGCTTTAATGTAATGTCTGGTCCCGGTAATATGGATGAAAATCTTTAAGAAAAATGGCATAGCTACCCCATGACCCCCCCCCCTACCCCAGCCCATTACCAGCCCCTTTGGGTCTTGTATGGATATTAAGGGGAACCCCGCACATAAAATAAAAAAGGCCCTATATACTCTGAACAGCCGTATACAGGCGGTGCATACAAGACAGGGACTGTAGGTTTGTTCTTATGTAGAATCTGTTTGTAATTTTGAACAGGTACATTGTTTAAGTGTAGCTCCAGCCCAAAAATCTATTTTTAAACTTTTTGGAAAACATAGGTAAGGGTTATCACCCCTGTAACATTTGTTTTGCTGTCTGTGCCCCTGTTCAGAACATTTCACCTCACTTTCCGTCCCAATGACAACTGTTTTTGAAATGTGGTGTTTTTCTTGAAACAAGGATTGCTGATAAAGCATCAGTACAGAGGAGACACCTTTCTCCCATATTAATTCTTACAGGAGAGAATTTTCCTTCCTAGGGGTAGATTTCCTCTCACTTCCTGTTGTCTTCTTGCGTTTGCAAGTAGGAGTCGTTTGTAAGTTGGATGTTTGAAAGTAGGGACCTGCCGTAGATACTCTGCAGAAATAGGCCCCTTAGTTGTTGGTGTTGGCACAACACTGTAAGCACTCACAGTTACTCTTGGTTGGTGCTGGAACGCCCTGCTGTCAACTATTATATCAGGAATTGTAATTACATATAATTGTTGAACAGTGGTAGTAAAAATTGGGCCTTTGATGGTGGTGCTGGTGCCACAACACTGTAAGCCCTGACAGTTACTCTTGGTGGGTGCAGCAATGGGCCCTGCTGTGAATTATTAGATCAAGAATTGTAATTGCATGCCCCTGTTGAACAGGGGCTGAAAAATTGGGCCTTTGGTGGTGGTGGTGGTGCTGACACAACACTGTAAGCCCTCAGAGTTACTCTTGGTGGGTGCAGGAATGGGCCCTGCTGTGAATTATTAGATCAAGAATTGTAATTACATGCCCCTGTTGAACAGGGGCTGAAAAATTGGGCCTTAGGCACTGGTGGCACAACACTACAACCCCTCACAGATACTGTACTTGGAGCACAGCAATGAGCCCTGTTGCAAAGTATTGCTTCAAAAATTGTAATGACACGCCCCTGTTAAACAGGGGCTGAAAAATTGGGCCTTAGGCACTGGTGCCACAACACTCCAACCCCTCACAGATACTGTACTTGGAGCACAGCAATGAGCCCTATGGCAAATTATTGCTAAAAAAATTGTAATTACACGCCCCTGTAAAACAGGGGCTGAAAAATTGGGCCTTAGCCACTGGTGGCGGCACCCATAAACAAAAATGATCTTCCAAGCTATCATCATCAATCGTATCATTGAGGACTCGGAGGAGGAGGATAGCCAGTCAACATAACAGCACAGACACTCAGCATCAGCATCAGTCTTGAAGGGATGTGACATGTTAAAATCAATTAGTCTGTTATATCAGCATCAGGTGTGTGGTAGCTGGTGGTGATCCAAGACTGGTTCATCTTGATGAAAGTCAGTCGATCAACCGAGTCGGTGGACAGGCGCACCCTGTGATCCGTGACAAATCCTCCAGCAGCACTGAATGTGCGTTCCGAAAGAACGCTGGATGCAGGACAGGCCAGTAGCTCAATTGCATACTGTGCAAGCTCTGGCCAGTGATCCATCCTCAAGACCCAGTAAGCCAGAGGATTTTCGGTGGGGAAGGTGTCCAAGTCTGACCTTGCCCCTAGATATTCCTGCACCATGTTTATCAGACGCTGGCGATGGTTGCTGGAACCAATCATACTTTGGGGCTGCGGACTAAAGAATTGTCTGAACGCATCGGTCAGACAGCCACCTTCCCCACCGCTCCTTCTTTGACTGGCCGAAGCCTCAGCAACTCGTTGTCCTGGACCAGGAGTTTGTAACCTCCCAGTCTCTGGGAACGCGTTGCACAGACCTTTCTGCAAGGCCTCCCGGAGTTGTCTCATCCTCTGCTCCCTCTGCGACGGTAACATAAGGTCCGCAACCTTACCCTTGTACCGTGGATCAAGGAGAGTGGCCAGCCAGTAATGGTCCCTC
The DNA here is from genome assembly GCA_029206835.1 of Rana muscosa. Lineage (NCBI taxonomy): Eukaryota > Metazoa > Chordata > Amphibia > Anura > Ranidae > Rana > Rana muscosa. The sequence goes on from CM055123.1 coordinate 161,154,995, forward strand.
TCCTTGATCCGAAGAATACGAGGATCCTTCCGCAGACTTTGCAGGATCAGGGAGGCCATGCAGCGTAGGTTTGCTGAGGCATTCGCTCCGGAGTCCTCTGGGTCACTAAGGACGACATGATCCGCAGTCACCTCCTCCCAGCCACGTACAAGTCCACTGGTTTCTTGGGACTGTAAATCATCCCTAAAAGACTGCTGCTGATGATGCTGAGTGCCAGCCTCCACCTCCATGCTGACACAATCCTCCTCCTCCTCCTCCTCCTCCTCCTCTTCCTCTTCCTGTGCGATGGGTGGGACAGAAGGAACACTGTCTGGGTAAAGGGGGTCTTGAGAGGCAAGGAAGTCCTCCTCTTCCTGCCTCTGTTCTGCCTCAAGTGCCCTGTCCATTATTCCACGCAGCGTGTGCTCCAACAGGTGGACAAGAGGTACAGTGTCACTGATGCATGCACTGTCACTGCTCACCATCCTCGTGGCCTCCTCAAATGGTGCCAGGACAGTGCATGCATCCCTGATCATGCCCCACTGGCGTGGAGAAAAAAAACCAAGCTCCCCTGACCCTGTCCTGGTGCCGTAGTCGCACAGGTACTCATTGATGGCCCTCTGCTGCGTGTGCAGCCGCTGCAGCATGGCCAACGTTGAGTTCCACCTGGTGGGCATGTCACATATAAGGCGGTTCTTGGGCAGGTTCAACTCCTTTTGCAGCTCAGCCAGGCGAGCACTGGCATTATAAGATCTGCGGAAATGCACACAGACTTTCCTGGCCTGCCTCAGGACATCCTGTAAGCCCGGGTACCTGCCCAAGAACCGCTGCACCACCAGGTTAAGGACGTGAGCCACACAGGGCACATGGGTCAGTTGTCCCTGTCGGAGGGCGGAGAGGAGGTTGGTGCCATTGTCGCAAACCACCATTCCTGGCTTAAGCTGGCGTGGCGTCAACCACCTCTCGGCCTGGCCCTGCAGAGCAGACAGGACCTCTGCCCCAGTGTGGCTTCTGTCCCCCAAACACACCAGCGCAAGCACGGCATGGCATCTTTTTGCCTGCGTACTTGCGTAGCCCCGTGAACGGCTACGGAGCACCGCTGGTTCATAGGACAAACCACAGGAAGAGGCCATGGAGGAAGAAGAAGAGGAGGGGGTGGAGGAGAGAGGTGTGTCACAACCAGTAGTAGCATTTTGGAGGCATGGCGGTGGGACAACCTCCAACACTACTGCACCTTGTCCTGCATCCTTCCCAGCTGCCAAAAGAGTGACCCAATGGGCCGTGAAAGAAAGGTAACGTCCCTGTCCATGCCTGCTGGACCATGAGTCAGCGGTAATATGCACCTTACCGCTGACCGCCCTGTCCAGCGAGGCCAAGACATTGCCTTCCACATTCCGGTAGAGAGCCGGAATAGCCTTCCGTGAGAAAAAGTGGCGTTTGGGAACCTGCCACTGAGGAACCGCACATTGCACAAACTCACGGAAGGGGGCCGAGTCTACCAACTGAAAAGGCAGCAGTTGAAGCGCTAGCAATTTAGCCAAGCTAGCATTCAACCGCTGGGCATGTGGATGGCTGGGAGTGAACTTCTTTCGACGGTCCAGCAGCTGGGGCAGGGAAATTTGCCTGCTAGAATCGGACGTCGGTGTACTGCTAGCAGAGTGGCCGCAAGTACTTGGCTGTGACACACCTAATTCTACACCTTCATTCCTCTCAGTGCATGTTTCAGAGAGGACTGAAGTTATAGTGGGGTTGGAAATCCCAGCTGATGCGGTGCAAGGAGAGGTCCGCTTTGTTCTTTGGTGTGGGTCTTTGAGGTAGGCTTGCCAACGAGCTGCATGGCAGGTCAACATATGTCTGGTCAGGCATGTGGTACCCAAGCGGCTGATGTTTTGGCCACGCGATATACGCTTGAGACATATGTTGCAAACAGCAGCTGTGCGATCTGATGCACTAGCCTCAAAAAAGGCCCACACCAAGGAACTTTTTGAATGACGGGCAGAGGCAGCGCCCTGCACAGGCGGAGCTCTGCGGTGTGATTCCGTCGGTGTACTGCCCTTACGCTGGCCACCAAAGGGCATCCTGTCTCGTTGGAGATGTGCCTCCTCCTCATCCTCCTCCTCCTCTCTCCTATTAGGCACCCACGTGGAGTCAGTGACCTCATCATCCCCTCCCTCCTCATCACTGGAGCCAATCTGGCAGTATGCTGCAGCTGCTGGAACATGACTGCCAGATTGGTGTCCTTCTTGAGCATCCCCTCTGTCTGCTCTCACCCTACTGCCTTCCTGTAGCTGGGTTTCATCATCAGACCCTTCGAAACGCTGGGCATCCTCCTGGAGCATGTACCCAACACTGTGCTCAAACAGTTCGGGGGACTCCTCAGGAGGAGGACATGGTGGGTCTAGGGAAGGAGTGACTGATGATGAGTCTGACATTGATACCAGGGAAGAGGACGCTTTGGCAGCTGCTTTGCCAGTACCCTGAGCCTGGGTGAGAGAGGATGAGGAGGAGGAGGAGGGCTTGGTCATCCACTCTACCAAGTCTTCGGCATGATGTGGCTCAACATGTCCAGCTGCGGAAAAGAAGGACAAGCGTGTCCCATGGCCATGTGCTGATGACAATGCACCGCGTCCACGACCAGCACTGTTGCCCCCAGACACAGAGCCTGCTTGCCCTCTTTTATTGCCTCCTGACTGTCTGCCTCTCCTTGTTTGCCTTCCAGACATTCTAATAGATGGCCTGCAGGGAGATGGGAAAAAAGCAATAAGGGCTACCTTCAGGTGTCCTTCTCTGTCCCTTGAAACAAGGACTTGCACAGTGAAAGAAACTGACACTCTCCCTACCTACAGTTTTCTGTCCCTAGAAAAAATGTTTTTTTAAGCACAATATAGCACAAGGAGAATTCACTCACTGTCCTTCCAGGTCCCTAGAAACAAGGACTTGCACAGTGAAAGAAACTGACACTCTCCCTACCTACAGTTTTCTGTCCCTAGAAAAAATGTTTTTTTTTAAGCACAATATAGCACAAGGAGAATTCACTCACTGTCATTCCAGGTCCCTAGAAACAAGGACTTGCACAGTGAAAGAAACTGACACTCTCCCTACCTACAGTTTTCTGTCCCTAGAAAAAATGTTTTTTTTAAGCACAATATAGCACAAGGAGAATTCACTCACTGTCCTTCCAGGTCCCTAGAAACAAGGACTTGCACAGTGAAAGAAACTGACACTCTCCCTACCTACAGTTTTCTGTCCCTAGAAAAAATGTTTTTTTTAAGCACAATATAGCACAAGGAGAATGCACTCACTGTCCTTCCAGGTCCCTAGAAACAAGGACTTGCACAGTGAAAGAAACTGACACTCTCCCTACCTACAGTTTTCTGTCCCTAGAAAAAATGTTTTTTTTAAGCACAATATAGCACAAGGAGAATTCACTCACTGTCCTTCCAGGTCCCTAGAAACAAGGACTTACACAGTGAAAGAAACTGACACTCTCCCTACCTACAGTTTTCTGTCCCTAGAAAAAATGTTTTTTTTAAGCACAATATAGCACAAGGAGAATTCACTCACTGTCCTTCCAGGTCCCTAGAAACAAGGACTTGCACAGGGAAAGAAACTGACACTCTCCCTACCTACAGTTTTCTGTCCCCAGAAAAAATGTTTTTTTTAAGCACAATATAGCACAAGGAGAATTCACTCACTGTCCTTCCAGGTCCCTAGAAACAAGGACTTACACAGTGAAAGAAACTGACACTCTCCCTACCTACAGTTTTCTGTCCCTAGAAAAAATGTTTTTTTTAAGCACAATATAGCACAAGGAGAATTCAGTCACTGTCCTTCCAGGTCCCTAGAAACAAGGACTTGCACAGTGAAAGAAACTGACACTCTCCCTACCTACAGTTTTCTGTCCCTAGAGAAAATGTTTTTTTTAAGCACAATATAGCACAAGGAGAATTCACTCACTGTCCTTCCAGGTCCCTAGAAACAAGGACTTGCACAGTGAAAGAAACTGACACTCTCCCTACCTACAGTTTTCTGTCCCTAGAAAAAATGTTTTTTTTAAGCACAATATAGCACAAGGAGAATTCACTCACTGTCCTTCCAGGTCCCTAGAAACAAGGACTTGCACAGGGAAAGAAACTGACACTCTCCCTACCTACAGTTTTCTGTCCCTAGAAAAAATGTTTTTTTTAAGCACAATATAGCACAAGGAGAATTCACTCACTGTCCTTCCAGGTCCCTAGAAACAAGGACTTGCACAGTGAAAGAAACTGACACTCTCCCTACCTACAGTTTTCTGTCCCTAGAAAAAATGTTTTTTTTAAGCACAATATAGCACAAGGAGAATTCACTCACTGTCCTTCCAGGTCCCTGGAAACAAGGACTTGCACAGTGAAAGAAACTGACACTCTCCCTACCTACAGTTTTCTGTCCCTAGAAAAAATGTTTTTTTTAAGCACAATATAGCACAAGGAGAATTCACTCACTGTCCTTCCAGGTCCCTAGAAACAAGGACTTACACAGTGAAAGAAACTGACACTCTCCCTACCTACAGTTTTCTGTCCCTAGAAAAAATGTTTTTTTTAAGCACAATATAGCACAAGGAGAATTCACTCACTGTCCTTCCAGGTCCCTAGAAACAAGGACTTGCACAGTGAAAGAAACTGACACTCTCCCTACCTACAGTTTTCTGTCCCTAGAAAAAATGTTTTTTTTAAGCACAATATAGCACAAGGAGAATTCACTCACTGTCCTTCCAGGTCCCTAGAAACAAGGACTTGCACAGTGAAAGAAACTGACACTCTCCCTACCTACAGTTTTCTGTCCCTAGAAAAAATGTTTTTTTTAAGCACAATATAGCACAAGGAGAATTCACTCACTGTCCTTCCAGGTCCCTAGAAACAAGGACTTGCACAGTGAAAGAAACTGACACTCTCCCTACCTACAGTTTTCTGTCCCTAGAAAAAATGTTTTTTTTAAGCACACTATAGCACAAGGAGAATTCACTCACTGTCCTTCCCAGTCCCTAGAAACAAGGACTTGCACAGTGAAAGAAACTGACACTCTCCCTACCTACAGTTTTCTGTCCCTAGAAAAAATGTTTTTTTTAAGCACAATATAGCACAAGGAGAATTCACTCACTGTCCTTCCAGGTCCCTAGAAACAAGGACTTGCACAGTGAAAGAAACTGACACTCTCCCTACCTACAGTTTTCTGTCCCTAGAAAAAATGTTTTTTTTAAGCACAATATAGCACAAGGAGAATTCACTCACTGTCCTTCCAGGTCCCTGGAAACAAGGACTTGCACAGTGAAAGAAACTGACACTCTCCCTACCTACAGTTTTCTGTCCCTAGAAAAAATGTTTTTTTAAGCACAATATAGCACAAGGAGAATTCACTCACTGTCCTTCCAGGTCCCTAGAAACAAGGACTTACACAGTGAAAGAAACTGACACTCTCCCTACCTACAGTTTTCTGTCCCTAGAAAAAAAGTTTTTTTTTAAGCACAATATAGCACAAGGAGAATGCACTCACTGTCCTTCCAGGTCCCTGGAAACAAGGACTTGCACAGTGAAAGAAACTGACACTCTCCCTACCTACAGTTTTCTGTCCCTAGAAAAAATGTTTTTTTTAAGCACAATATAGCACACGGAGAATTCACTCACTGTCCTTCCAGGTCCCTAGAAACAAGGACTTACACAGTGAAATAAACTGACACTCTCCCTACCTACAGTTTTCTGTCCCTAGAAAAAATGTTTTTTTTAAGCACAATATAGCACAAGGAGAATTCACTCACTGTCCTTCCAGGTCCCTGGAAACAAGGACTTGCACAGTGAAAGAAACTGACACTCTCCCTACCTACAGTTTTCTGTCCCTAGAAAAAATGTTTTTTTTAAGCACAATATAGCACAAGGAGAATTCACTCACTGTCCTTCCAGGTCCCTAGAAACAAGGACTTACACAGTGAAAGAAACTGACACTCTCCCTACCTACAGTTTTCTGTCCCTAGAAAAAAGGTTTTTTTTAAGCACAATATAGCACAAGGAGAATTCACTCACTGTCCTTCCAGGTCCCTGGAAACAAGGACTTGCACAGTGAAAGAAACTGACACTCTCCCTACCTACAGTTTTCTGTCCCTAGAAAAAATGTTTTTTTTAAGCACAATATAGCACAAGGAGAATTCACTCACTGTCCTTCCAGGTCCCTAGAAACAAGGACTTACACAGTGAAAGAAACTGACACTCTCCCTACCTACAGTTTTCTGTCCCTAGAAAAAATGTTTTTTATAAGCACAATATAGCACAAGGAGAATTCACTCACTGTCCTTCCAGGTCCCTAGAAACAAGGACTTGCACAGTGAAAGAAACTGACACTCTCCCTACCTACAGTTTTCTGTCCCTAGAAAAAATGTTTTTTTAAGCACAATATAGCACAAGGAGAATTCACTCACTGTCCTTCCAGGTCCCTAGAAACAAGGACTTGCACAGTGAAAGAAACTGACACTCTCCCTACCTACAGTTTTCTGTCCCTAGAAAAAATGTTTTTTTTAAGCACAATATAGCACAAGGAGAATTCACTCACTGTCCTTCCAGGTCCCTAGAAACAAGGACTTGCACAGTGAAAGAAACTGACACTCTCCCTACCTACAGTTTTCTGTCCCTAGAAAAAATGTTTTTTTTAAGCACACTATAGCACAAGGAGAATTCACTCACTGTCCTTCCCAGTCCCTAGAAACAAGGACTTGCACAGTGAAAGAAACTGACACTCTCCCTACCTACAGTTTTTTGTCCCTAGAAAAAATGTTTTTTTTAAGCACAATATAGCACAAGGAGAATTCACTCACTGTCCTTCCAGGTCCCTAGAAACAAGGACTTGCACAGTGAAAGAAACTGACACTCTCCCTACCTACAGTTTTCTGTCCCTAGAAAAAATGTTTTTTTTAAGCACAATATAGCACAAGGAGAATTCACTCACTGTCCTTCCAGGTCCCTAGAAACAAGGACTTACACAGTGAAAGAAACTGACACTCTCCCTACCTACAGTTTTCTGTCCCTAGAAAAAATGTTTTTTTTAAGCACACTATAGCACAAGCACAAAACACACTGACACTCTCCCTACCTATCCTTCTCTTTCCCTAAACTAAAGGAATCCAGGTTAAGCAAGAAAGAAATAAAAGTCACTGTCCCTGCCTATGCTGCTCTATCCCTGCTCCGGAACACACTACACTAGGCTGCCGTGCTGGCGGCCTTTTATAGTGTGGGGCGTGTACTAAACACCCTCAGCAATAATTGGCCACAGGCATCCTGCCTGTGGCCAATCATTGCTCTCCTCGCTGCCGGCGCTGTGATTGGCCAAGCATGCGGGGTCACAGTGCATGCTTGGCCAATCACAGCGCCTGGATGACACTGCGATGGCGTAGTGCATTGTGGGCCGTTCGCGTCACTCGAATTTGGCGCGAACGGCCCAAATCGTTCGATCTTCGTCGAACGATCGAACAGCCGATGTTCGAGTCGAACGTATGTTCGATTCGAACACGAAGCTCATCCCTACTGCAGAATGTGATATGAGATTTACACGTTAGCTAGCGTGACCGGAGTCCCTTCCCAGGTACCTTTTAATAAGATGTATCTGCCTTCAGTGTCTATCAGTTGGTGTTTGATTATGAATGGGGCGTTTTTGTTGATTAGTATTGAGACCCCTTTCGTCTTGGCCAGGGAATTCGTCACATGATGAGCCATAGTGTAGAGGTTGTCAGTTATTTTGGGAATTTTCTGTCCTTTAAAATGAGTTTCTTGTATAAATACAACTAAGGGTTTGACCTTTCTGAGTTCCCTGAGCAGTTTGGCCCGCTTTTCTGGAATATTAAGACCATTAGCAATATGTGATACTATTGTGGGCGAGGGCCCTAGGTAGGAGAAGGACATTTTGTATGTCTTTGGGTGTATAGTCGACAGCTATCAGATAGGGAGTATGGGGAGTCAGGAAGAAGGGGAAAGGGGGGAGGGAGGGTTTGTGGAAGAGAAAGAGTATAAGTCCCTAAACTATGAAACCGTCAGACCCAATAGGTGGGTCTGATTCAATAGTAACTAAGGTGAGTCCGGGCCTCAGTTCTCCCAAAGAAGGGAAAGTGGGCCACGGGTTACCTGTGTCCCCCAAAAAAAAAAAAAAAAAAGAAAAAAAAAAATATTTTTTCATGTTTCTTATTTTAGCAAAATTGAGTCGCTACTAATGAAACTATTCCTTTTATTTCAATCTCCCTAGGGATTCGAAAAGCTACCTCAGATGAGACGAGAATTGCAACACCTACAACAATACCCCCAGAACCCCAGGATGGAGAGGAATGTGATGTTGTGGAAGTGGAAAGTGGCACCACCACAGGTCAGAGAGAAACCAGACACATGCATGTTAAATAGATGTAGGCCTACATATTCTATCCTACATATTTCTTTTTACATTTAGGTGCAGTTCTGGCTGAAGACCCCAATAAGTTGACACATCACAGTGCCCAGATCCTGATCCAATACCTGATGGTCTGCTGTCGTGACCTCGAAAAAATTAAGGGAGACTTGCTAGAGATCAGGGCAAATACAAAGCGGGTGGAGGAAAGGCTCCAAAATATCATGGCTGTGCTTGGGCGTGTCTAATGTTTTTACACCAAATAACGTTTTACTAGCAGAGTTTTATAAGTTTTTTTGTTATTTTACCCTTTAATGACTAGCACATGTTTAGCTTTTTCAAAATGTTGACGAATATAGTTTGTTTATGCATGGCTGGTCATGCGTTTTAATACACCCGAAATTAAGGGAACATCCACATTTCTAAGGAAGTTTCCCACCTAAAAAAAGAAATAAAGGTATTTTTACATAACAAATCATTGTGGCTTCATTATGTAAATGTGGTGCTGAGTGAACTAATCAATGTTTGGTGTTTACACTGACAATGAAGGCTAATTAAAAGATTGTTTAATCCACATGGCAAAACAAGTGCACTAGGTAAACCTACCAGAAACATCAAACATTATACAATAAAAAATCCAAACCAATCTTTACTCAAGAAAAAGTTTTATTTTTTTGGTATAAAATTATTATAGATTGTCTGGCATTTCAATGGCCCCCCTACCCATAAAATAGTCCACATATTGGTTACGGACCTCACGTCCGGTTGGGGGGGCCAAGCCAGGACGGCCAGGTTCCAGGGCCACCAAAGTTTCTGCATTGATTAAAGAGGCCTCAGGCCCACTCAAAGATATATAACTCGTTGAATGCACCCTTAGGAAATTATGCAGCACACAGCACGTCATAACCACATGGTTCCATTTGTATGGGGCAAGGTGGATGGAGGTAAGGAAGAGGCGAAATCGGCTGGCCATGATCCCAAACGCATTTTCCACAGCCGATAATTGAACACCCTCCTCTCAGGGGTGAGGGTGCGTTGCGGGAATGGCCTCATCAAATGGGGTCCCAGGCCAAACGCCTCATCTGCCACAAACACAAAAGGTAGTCCCTCCACATTCTGCTCCGCTGGTGGCAAGGCCAGCAGATCCAAAAGGAGCCGTTCTCCAAACTCCTTCTGGGCAAAAACTCCTCCATCAGACATCCTGCCATTCTTGCCAACGTCCACATAGAGGAACTCGTAGGTGGCCGACACCACTGCCATCATCACGACGCTGTGGAACCCCTTATAATTATAAAAAAAGGATCCCGAATGGGGTGGTGGGACGACCCGAACATGTTTGCCGTCGATGGCTCCTCCACAGTTCGGAAAGTTCCATCGCTGGGCAAACTCGGAAGCCACATTCTGCCATTCATGTGGCGAAGAAGGGAACTGTGGAATTAAAGAAATAACAAATTAATACTTGGAGCCAGAAACATTGAAAGCTGATTTCATACACACATTCATGGCCAACATTGGTAGAAACTGTTCAAAACATAAAAAATTGGAAGCAAGAAAAAAAAATTATGGGGGGGGGGTTGAAGATGAGTTGGGAATATCACACATGAAGGCTGTAGCACTCTGTATTGAAGTTAACAAAAATGAAACATTCCTAGGCAAAATTTAGGGTGCGTTTTGGGTAAAGCACTACGATGGAACATAGAATAAAAAACATGGAAATGACTAGGCAAGGTAGATATGGCCCCAGGATAGCATGCTGGAGAGGTTAGGTAAGCCAAATTTACAGGTAGGCCTCAAACCCCAAACTTTAAATAATAAAACATGGGGAGAAAGGGGACATTCCCTGCAGCTAAGAATCATGTGAATTAGGGACTGCAAATAAAGCAAATTAAAATGATCCAAAAATAAAAACCATACAATGTGAATTTTTGAAGAAGAACACTTACCTTAATATAGTCCTCCTGCAAAACTTGAAGGATGGCAGAACAAGTAAGTTGCTGGTCCTTGTTGGACATGTATTGTAATCTTTTTATTTCATGCAGCCAGTTGGCTGAACGAAAAAAGAGATTGATCGGTGGGTATGCCCACCATTAGAATACCGCCCTTCATCCACCCACTTCCAATGATGGGCATACACGCACCATTTATATATGCCGAAGCATGGGGGCATCCTCCCGCAAAAAAGTTATGCCGCACACACATGGTCGGACTTTTCCACGGGCAAGCCTCCGTCGGAATTTCGACCGTATGTACGCGGCATTAGGAGCAAAATCGCTCCTCCGCCCCTGCTGCCCCAATGCTTTGGCATATTTGCTTTTTTTTTTTAACTGTGGTGGTGAAATCACCTCCTACAGCACTGGAGTCGCAGGGATCAGGCCTGTCTCTGCGAACGCTGCAGTTATGTGTGTTTTTGTTTTGTAAGTGACAGTGATCGATCGATACTGCACTTGGGTGGCCTGGGCTGGACGGAGGGGCAAAACGCAGGTGCCAGCAGGTATCTGGGCTGATCCCGCTAACACTGCGTTTTTGGGAACCCTAAACTGCTGGGGACGCTAGTATAGATCTGATCAGATCAGATATTGATCTGTTCAGATACTATACCACTAAGGGGGGTGTATGCTTCACGCGTGAGTGTTAGCGTTACTGGCACTAACCTGACGCTGCCTGGGGTGTGACTCAGACCCTCTCTGACGCTAAAACCTAATTGATATCACCCGCCGGGCGATCAGGGGGTTAAACCTTTATTGGGTTATATACACGGCGGGTGCCCTGACACTATAAAAAGCAAACTAACTAACCAGCGTCACCCGTAACACTTATATGGTGATCACTGGTGAAAGGGTTAACTAGGGGCAATCAGGGGGTTAAACCTTTATTAGATAATATATTGGGGTACCTGATGCTATAAAAACATGCGGCGAACCTAAAAAAAAATACTGGCTACGATCTGCATCACCGACACTAAGACAGCGTTTAGAAAAACAATTGCTTAGCGACAGTGGTGATAGGGGGTGAAAGGGTTACCTGGGGGGCGATCAAGGGGGTTAAACCTTTATTAGATAATATATTGGGGTACCTGACGCTATAAAAACCTGCGGCGAACCTAAAAAAAATTACTGGCTACCGATCTGCATCACCGACACTAAGACAGCGTTTAGAAAAACAATTGCTTAGCGACAGTGGTGATAGGGGGTGAAAGGGTTACCTGGGGGCGATCAAGGGGGTTAAACCTTTATTAGATAATATATTGGGGTACCTGACGCTATAAAAACCTGCGGCGAACCTAAAAAAAATTACTGGCTGCCGATCGGCATCACTGACGCTAAGACAGCTATCAGAAAAATTATCGCTAAGCGACAGTGGTGATAGGGGGTGAAAGGGTTATCTGGGGGGTGATCAGGGGGTTAAACCTTTATTAGGGGGGGTTAGGGGCTACACTGGACCTAAGACTAAACTTTGGTGACACTTTTACAGTCACAAATGTCACTGATTGCAGTGATCACTAAATAAATGGTCACTGCAATCAGTGACACTGTGACTGGGGGCTGGGGGGGTTATCTGGGGGGTGATCTGGGGTGTCTGGGGGGGTCTGGGGGGGCGATTTATGTCCCTATGTGTCCTGGTGTCAGTGTAGTGTTGTGTGCACTGACCTGATATCTTCTCTTGTACGGCGCTCGGTATATGTGAGCGCCGCACCAGAGATGACATCACTTCCTCCTGCTCCCTCTGTCTGACACAGAAAGAGGGGGCATTTCCATTCGCCGGGAGCGATCGCGAGGGGGTGGCCAGAAACGAATGGCTGCCCCCTCATCCCGGAACGCTCCCGGACACTTAGCCACCGCTCACTGTATAGAAGGGGGGTCCGATTGGACCCCCCAACTGTACAAAGGCAATCACGTACACTCTACGTGATTGTGCCTGTCGGTGCCATTCTGCCGACGTATATATACAGTGAGCGGTCGTTAAGTGGTTAATGATGGTGTGTACGCAAGGCAGGCTTGAGAGGAAACATGAAAAAAAAATGAGGAGAAAAACGTCGGTTTAAAAAATGACATTAAAAACGATCGTGTGTACGGGGCATTATCCTCAGTGACAATGAGGAGTCTGCTTTTCATGCCTCCGCAAACTTGCTCCCTCATTCTTCAAAGCCTGCAAAAAGACCAGAGAATACATGGCACCAAGGAGAAGGATCACTATTGGTTGGCAACCCTCCTTGTCCATCGTTACAAGGGGAAAGTCCCGGCACTCATTCCATCCCCACACTTACGGAGAACAAGATGAAATCTCTTGGGCACACCTTAAAGAGGAGTTTATGTAATGCCTCCCCACCAGTCTGGTGGGAAACATCATTTTGAGGCTTCTGTTGGTCAAGAGAGAAGCGGTGGAGAAGGTGGCTGCTTCAGAGATGCTTTTCAAAACGTTTTTAGTCTTTGGCACCCAGCTTCCTCATCCCATCGGCAGCGTCTGCATCATGTGGTAGGAGATTATCTAGGGGGCGAAAACAGATATGAAGAGCTTTCCAGTTGACTATCCACTGGGTTACAGGGTCATGAGAATAGACCACTGGCCAGAATTCGCCCAGTATGCAAAAGAGCTGCTGGGCTGCCCTGCATCCAGCATGCTTTCCGAATAGGCCTTCAGTGGTGCCGGAGGTTTTGTGTCAGATAAGAGAGTGCGTCTGTCCATGGACTCTGTAGACTGGCTGACATTTATAAAATGAATCAGTCCTGGATTAATAGCAGCTATCAAGCCCCTGATGCCGATGTCACTGATTAAGTGCTTTCTGGATATCAAATCTCTGAAAGACTTTCTAGGCTGCCTAGCTTTGTGGGTGTTTATTGCATCTGTAAGATTTTTTTTGGTGTAGGTTTCATGGGCACAATTATCACCCAAAGACAAAATTTTCAGCACCTGTTTGCCAGGTGCATATCCATAGGTGTGCACAGGGGGTGTGCCAGGTGTGCCTGCGCACATCCTAATCACCCTGTGCTGTGCTAATTTCCCCTACTTCCCCTGTGTTGCCCCCTCCCCAAAGTTTTGCTGGCTTCCCTCCTCCGGCTTCTGCAGGGATGTTTCAGGGTGGAGAGTGGGGGAAGGGGGTAGTCAATATGTAATTTACCGGCCCCCTCCTTTTCTAAATGAACACACTCACTCATTGTGTTCATTCATATCTGAAGCATAGTAAAGTGTTTACTATGCTTCAGTTTCTGAATGTGCAAGAAGCCGCTCAGCACATTTTTGCTTTCAATAACCACTTCAGCCCTGGAAGGATTGCCCCCTTAATAACCAGGCCATTTTTTTGCGATATGGCACTGCGTCGCTTTAACTGACAATTGCGCTGTCGTGCAACACTGTACCCAAATAAAATGAATGTCCTTTTTTTTCCCTTGCTTTTGGTGGTATTTGATCACCTCTGCGGTTTTTATTTTTTGTGCTATAAACAAAAAAAGGCTGACAATTTTGAAAAAAAAAAAAAATATTAATTTCTGCTATAATACATATCCAAGAAAATATATAAAAAAAATGTATTCATCAGTTTGGCCTATATATATATTCTTTTACATATGTCTGGTAAACAAAAATCGCAATTGGGCATATATTGATTGATTTGGTGAAAGGTTATCGCGTCTACAAACTATGAGATAGATTTAGGGACTTTTATTATTTTTTTATTGTTTTTACTGGTAATGCCGGTGACCCCACTCCCCTCTGATGTAACGCAGGTTTCCGTTGCATCAGAGGGGGGCGGGGTCACCCACACGTCACTGGGGAAGCCCGGGTTTCCCCTTGCATCAGAGCGGGACGGGGTCATGTGATGGGTGGCCCCGCCCGAAGAGACCTGTCAGGCTGCCAGGATTCCAGGGGTGTCTCCGGTGGAGACAGGATGCGCTGCGCTGGACATCTCATCGCTGGAGCCTGGACCTGGATGGAGAGGAGATCATCCATCGCTGGACCCCGGAGAGGAGAGCATCCATCGCAGGATATCGAGAGTGGATTACCACCGCTGGAATCTTTTTTTAATTTTTTTTATCTATAGTGTTAAGTGTGCAGGCACCACCAACACCCAATGCCCAATTTTTCCGCATCTGTTACTTCTATCCACAGTCTGCAAAAGAGACTCCAGAATTTATCCCAAAAATCTCTAATGACTTTGGTTGGTTACAGGCTCATGGAATGAGAATGGTTTTGTGACAGATAAAAGAGCGCAGCTGTCCACAGACTCCGTTGACCAGCTGACATTAATCAAAATGAATTATTCCTGGATTAGCAGCAGCTATCAAGCCCCTGTTGCCAATGTTGCTGATTAAGTGTTTTTGGGATGTGGAATCTGTGCAAGGCTGTCTAGGCTGCCTATCTTTGTGGGTGTTGATTTTATCATGAATACATTTTTTGATATAGGTTTCATGGGCACAATTAACACCCAGGGATAAATGTTTCCACACCTGTTTGACAAGTGCATATAATTTCAATTATTGACAGCAAGGTCAATTCTTGCTTTCCTCAAGAGTACCTCTATAGGGTTACAGTGTGAAAGCACCATCAACACCCAAAGCCCAACTTTTACGCACCTGTTTGACTGGGGCATATCATTAAAATATTTGACAGCAAGGCCAGTTTGTGTTTCCATCAAGAGTACCTCTACAGGGTAATGGTGTGAAGGTACCACCAACACCAAAAGCCCAGTTTTTCTGCACCTGTTACTTCTGTCCAAAGCCTGCGAAACAGACGCCAGGATTCATCCAAAAAATCTCTAATCTTGTTATATGTGCACTAAAATGTGTGTCCTCGTCACACAGACTAACTCCTTGATAAATGTCATTTTTTCTGCAGCAGGTTATATATAAAGTACAGATGTGTTACTTTACAGGCAGACTAATGGCAGGCACTATATTTAAAGGAATTTTTCATTTTTATTGTTTCACTATAAGCATCAGTAAATCACTGCTCATTTAAAATTATCTTTTTTACAAACATTTTTTTCATTGATACATGTCCCCCAGGACAGTACCCAGACCCCTATATCCTTTGTATGCCAAATAACTTGCATATATGCCTTCAAAGTGTGCACTTTTGATTTTTCCAGTTTGGGTCCCATAGACTTCAATGGGGTTCATTGTTCGGCTCTGAACTTTTGCGATGTTCGAATGTTCTGGAGCGAAACACGGGGGGTGTTCAGAAAATCTCTAATGATAATAAATTAAATGCAAATAGTGTGAAAATCAATACAAAAAAGTGCTACAATAAGTGTTCAAACAAAGTTTTCATGTATATAAAATATTCCTTGACCTTAAAGTGGTTCTTTAGGCAGAAGTTTTTTAAAAAAAAAGATTTTAAAAAAACTTCTGTGTGCAGCAGCCCCCCTATTACTTACCTCCATCTTGATCCAACAATGTTTCACAAGAGACTCTACCTCCTGATTGGTTGAGACACAGCAGCAGGCGCCATTGGCCCCCGCTGCTGTCACTCAAAGTCAATGAGCCAATGAAGAGAGTGGAAGCAGGCCTGAACTACGGCTATGTGTCTAAATGTACACGCAGAGCAGCGACTCGGCTTGGGAGCCCCCAAAGCAAGCTGCTTTCTGTGGGGGCACTTGGTAGGAGGAAGGGGCCAAGAGCGCCAGCAGAGGATCCAATAAGAGGAGGATAAGGGCTACTCTGTGCAAAACCACAGAACAGTGAGCAGGTAAGTATAACATGTTTGTTATTTTTAAACAAAAAATAAAACTAGACTTTAGTATCATCAAAAAAACATAAGGACTACAATAGCTTATTCCAATATTAAAAATTAACCACTTAAGCCCCGGACCATTTCGGGCCATTAGGACCAAGCCTGTTTTTGGGATTCGGCACTGCGCTGCTTTAACTGTAAATTGTGCGGACATGCAATGTTGTACCCAAATGAAATTTGCGTCCTTTTCTTCCCACAAATAGAGCTTTCTTTTAATGGTATTTGATTGCCTCTGCGATTTTTATTTTTTGCGATATAAACAGAAAAAGACCGAAAATTTTGAAAAAAAATGATATTTTCTACTTTTTGTTATAAGAAAAATCGAATAAACTCAATTTTAGTCATACATTTAGGCCAAAATGTATTCAGCCACATGTCTTTAGTAAAAAAAATGTCAATAAGCGTATATTTATTGGTTTGCGCAAAAGTTATAGCGTTTACAAACTAGGGTACATTTTCTGAAATTTACACAGCTTTAAATTTATGACTGCCTATCTCATTTCTTGAGGTGCTAAAATGGCAGGGCAGTACAAAACCCCCCCAAATGACCCCATTTTGGAAAGTAGACACCCCAAGGAAATTGCTGAGAGGCATGTTGAGCCCATTGAATATTTTTTTTTGTCCCAAGTGATTGAATAATGACAAAAAAAAAAAAAAATTACAAAAAGTTGTCACTAAATGATATATTGCTCACACATGCCATGGTTATATGTGGAATTGCACCCCAAAATACATTCTGCTGCTTCTCCTGAGTACGGGGATACCACATGTGTGGGACTTTTTAGGAGCCTAGCCACGTACGGGACCCCGGAAACCAAGCACCGCCTTCAGGATTTCTAAGGGCGCAAATTTTTGATTTCACTCCTCACTACCTATCACAGTTTCGAAGGCCATAAAATGCCAAAATAGCACAAAACCCCCCCAAATTACCCCATTTTGGAAAGTAGACACCCCAAGCTATTTGCTGAGAGGCATGTTGAGTCCATGGAATATTTTATATTTTGCCACAGGTTGCGGGAATATGACAAACTGTTTTTTTTTTGCACAAAGTTGTCACTAAATGATATATTGCTCACACATGCCATGGGCATATGTGAAATTACACCCCAAAATACATTCTGCTGCTTCTCCTGAGTACGGGGATACCACATGTGTGGGACTTTTTGGGAGCCTAGCCGCGTACGGGACCCCAAAAACCAAGCACCGCCTTCAAGGTTTCTAAGGGCATAAATTTTTGATTTCGCTCCTCACTACCTATCACAGTTTTGAAGGCCATAAAATGCCAAGATGGCACAAAACCCCCCCAAATGACCCCATTTTGGAAAGTAGACACCCCAAGCTATTTGCTGAGAGGCATGTTGAGCCCATTGAATATTTTTTTTTTTGTCCCAAATGATTGAATAATGACAAAAAGAAAAAAAAAATGTACAAAAAGTTGTCACTAAATGATATATTGCTCACACATGCCATGGTTATATGTGAAATTACACCCCAAAATACATTCTGCTGCTTCTCCTGAGTACGGGGATACCACATGTGTGGGACTTTTTGGGAGCCTAGCCGCGTACGGGACCCCAAAAACCAAGCACCGCCTTCAAGGTTTCTAAGGGCATAAATTTTTGATTTCACTCCTCACTACCTATCACAGTTTTGAAGGCCATAAAATGTCAAAATAGCCCAAAACCCCCACAAATGACCCCATTTTGGAAAGTAGACACCCCAAGCTATTTGCTGAGAGGCATGGTGAGTATTTTACAGCTCTCATTTGTTTTTGAAAATTAAGAAAGACATTTTTTTTTCTTTTTTTTTTCTTTTTTTACATTTTCAAAACTTTGTGACAAAAAGCGAGATCTGCAAAATACTCAACATACCTCTCAGCAAATAGCTTGGGGTGTCTACTTTCCAAAATAGGGGCATTTGGGGGGGTTTTGTGCCATCTGGGCATTCCATGGCCTCCGAAACTGTGATAGGCAGTGAGGAGTGAAATCAAAAATTTACACCCATAGAAATCCTGAAGGCGGTGCTTGGTTTTTGGGGTCCCGTACGCGACTAGGCTCCCAAAAAGTCCCACACATGTGGTATCCCCGTACTCAGGAGAAGCAACAGAATGTATTTTGGGGTGTAATTCCACATATGCCCATGGCATGTTTGAGCAATATATAATTTAGTGACAACTTTTTGTACATTTTTTTTTTTTTTTGGTCATTATTCAATCACTTGGGACAAAAAAAAAAATATTCAATGGGCTCAACATGCCTCTCAGCAAATAGCTTGAGGTGTCTACTTTACAAAATGGGGTCATTTGGGGGGGTTTTGAACTGTCCTGGCATTTTATGCACAACATTAGGAAGCTTATGTCACACATCATCCACTCTTCTAACCACTTGAAGACAAAGCCCTTTCTGACACTTTTTGTTTACATGAAAGAAAATTTTTTTTTGCAAGAAAATTATGTTGAACCCCCAAACATTATATATTTTTTTAAAGCAAAGGCCCTACAGATTAAAATAGTGGGTGTTGCATTTTTTTTTTCCACACAGTATTTGCGCAGCGATTTTTCAAACGCATTTTTTGGGGGGAAAACACACTTTTTTTTATTTTTAATGCACTAAAAAACACTATATTGCCCAAATGTTTGATGAAATAAAAAAGATGATCATAGGCCGAGTACATGGATACCAAACACGACATGCTTTAAAATTGCGCACAAACGCGCAGCGGCGACAAAACTACATTCATTTTTAAAAGCATTTAAAAGCCTTTACAGGTTACCACGTTAGATTTACAGAGGAGGTCTACTGCTAAAATGACTGCCCTCGATCTGACCTTCGCGGTGATACCTCACATGCATGATGCAATTGCTGTTTACATATGACGCTAGACCGACGCTTGCGTTCGCCTTTGCGCAATAGCAGGGGGGACAGCGGTGCTTTCTTCTTTTTTTTTTTTTTTTTATTATTTATTTGGCTTTTTTATTTTATTTTTAAACTGTGCCTTCCATATTTTATTTTTTTACCATTTTTATCGTTATCTCAGGGAATGTAAATATCCCCTATGATAGCAATAGGTAGTGACAGGTACTCTTTTTTTGAAAAAAATTGGGGGGTTAGACCCTAGATCTTTCCTCTGCCCTCAAAGCATCTGACCACACCAAGATCGGTGTGATAAAATGCTTTCCCAATTTCCCAATGGCGCTTTTTATATCCGGGGGGGGGCATTCCCTCCCACTGCTTGTAAAAGCAGTCTAGAGGCAAATTATCTGCTAGAATTGCTTTTACATGAAAGCCGGCTGCTGGCTGAAAAGAATGATACCAAGATGATACCTAAACCCGCAGGCATCATTCTGGTATAAACATTCAAAGTCCAGCAACATACCAGTACGTTGCTGGTCCTTGTTGGACATGTATTGTAATCTTTTTTTTCATACAGCCTATTGGCTGAACGAAAAAAAGAGATTGATTGGTGGGTATGCCCACCATTAGAATACCTCCCTTCATCCACCCACTTCTAATGATGGGCATATATGCCGAAGCATGGGGGCATCCTCCCGCAAAAAAGTTATGCCGCGTACACACGGTCAAGCCTTCGTCGGAATTTCGACCGTATGTACGCGGCATAAAAGGTTATGCCGCGTACACACGGTCGGACTTTTCCACGGATAAGCCTCCGTTGGAATTTCGACCGTATATACGCGGCATTAGGAGCAAAATCGCTCCTCCGCCCCTGCTGCCCCCATGCTTCGGCATATATGCTCTTTTTTTTTAACTGTGGTGGTGAAATCACCTCCTACAGCGTTGGAGTCACGGCTTTATGTATCGTGGGAGCAAACGCTGTTGCTGTCAAGATAAATAGATCCGCGCTGCAACTGAATGGCGTACCTGCTAAGCAAATGGTGGTTAACATTAAAACAAAGTAACATTACAGTACAACAGTAAGACCTTACCATGCCATACCTGCAAAGCAAATACCAAAACAAAACCTAGTAAAAAATAAAAAAATGTTTTAACGCAACCTGTGCCTAAAATATATATATGCCGAAGCATTGGGGCATCCTCCCGCAAAAAAGTTATGCCGCGTACACACGGTCGGAATTTCGACCGTATGTACGCGGCATTAGGAGCAAAATCGCTCCTCCGCCCCTGCTGCCCCCATGCTTCAGCATATATGCTCTTTTTTTTAACTGTGGTGGTGAAATTACCTCCTACAGCACTGGAGTCACGGCTTTATGTATCGTGGGAGCAAACGCTGTTGCTGTCAAGATAAATAATTCCGCGCTGCAGTTGAATGGCGCACCTGAAAACAAAAAATTACATACCTGAAAAGCAAGCATGATAAAACATTGCAGAATAGAATACAGTAAAAAAGAGCAGAACAATAGAGAGAAAATAGAGAGAGAGAGAACAATAAAACGACAACTATTTTTGGTTTTTTTATTTTATATTTTTTTTGTGTTTTTTTTTTTACGTTTTTTTTTTCTTTTTTACACTTTTTTTTGTAACTTTACAACTGTAATGGTTCGGGTCTCTCAAAATGTAATGGCATCTTGGGAGACCCTGTGTAAGTGTGTCCTAGTCTGTGAAATGGTGTACCCTACGCTAAAACTTCACTTTTGAGTGGTAGCGTTCAAAACATTCACCTTGGCAAAGACCAGGCTTGTCAGGACAGAGTGGACAAAAACTACGGGTGTCACGCCTAAATCCGCGCTTGCTACAGACACGACATCTTTTTTGGGGGTGGCTTTGGGTAGGGGTACTCGGGAGGACATACGAATAATGCCTCTCATGCAGCCGGCTTACTGCATTTGGTTGGGGATGGTGAGGTGCAGAACCGCCTGGATACAGGAGTTCTGTGACTATCTCATTCTGGAATTTTAGAAGAGATAACGTCCCGCCTGAAGCTCTGTATAGCACATGAGCGTTCAGCAAAGCCAATTGGAATAATGATAGAGACACTTTTTTGTACCAGCGTCTCGCCTTACGGTCAATTAGATACGGCGCCATCAACTGGTCGTTGAGGTCCACCCCTCCCATATTTTGGTTATATTCGTGGACACAGAGGGGTTTCTCCACAACACCAGTCGCCGTACGAATTTGGACTGTCGTGTCTGCATGAAGGGAGGTAAGAAGGAAAACATTCTTATTGTCCCTCCACTTCATAGCGAGCAAGTTATTACACTTCAAGCAGGCTCTCTCCCCCAGCCTAAGACGGGCATCTACAAGCCGCTGGGGAAAGCCCCGGCGATTAGGTCGCACGGTGCCACATGCTCCAATCTTATGATCAAACAAGTGACTAAACAGTGGCACGCTCGTGTAATAATTGTCCACATACAAGTGGTACCCCTTTCCGAATAAGGGTGACACCAAGTTCCACACTATCTTGCCAGCGCTCCCTATGTAATCCGGGCAGTTGACCGACTCAATCTGACTGTCTTTTCCCTCATAAACCGTAAAGTTCACTACATAGCCTGTTGCCCTGTCACAGAACTTGTAGAGCTTGACCCCGTATCTGGCACGCTTGCTGGGAAGGTACTGCTTGAAAGACAAGCGGCCAGAAAATTTAATCAGGGACTCATCAACGCAGACAACTTGATCGGGAGTAAACAAGGCTGCAAAACGTTCGTTGAAGTGGTTTATGAGGGGCCGAATTTTATAGAGCCGGTCGTATTCAGGGTCCCCACGTGGACGACAAAGTTCATTGTCGTTGAAGTGCATGAACCGCAAAATCTGCTCGTATCGTGCCCTGGACATGGAGGCAGAGAACACGGGCATGTGGTCAATTGGGTGCGTGGACCAATAAGCACGCAATGACGGAAATTTATGTGTGCCCATGTTGAGGGAAAGGCCCAGAAAGGTCTTAAATTCGGAAACCGTAATTGGTTTCCAATTTCTGGCAATTTTAGGCAACTGGGGGTTAGCGGCGATAAATTGACCAGCATATAAATTACTCTGGTCCACAATAGATCTATAGAGATCTTCCGTGAAAAACAGCGAATAAAAATCGATTGGCATAAAATCAGCTGTTTCCACCTGAATACCGGGTTGGGCAGTGAATGGGGGAAGTACGGGTTCTGCAGAAGTGGTGGGGACCCAATCAGGATAGGCGAATTCTGCAGGAAGGGCAGTATGGGCACGACGGGCCTGCCTTTGTCTTCTTGGTGGCAGCGGGACACTACTTGTGCTTGCCACCTCGCCAGCTTGAACTGCACTTATGGGACTCGCCACGTCACCAAGTGTTACTGCAGTGCTGGATGTATGTCCAGGCTGTACTAGGCCGCTGGTGCTTGCCAGTTCACCAGAAGGAATAGCGGCGCTAGTACTACTCTGCTCCATGATACGAGAGACCTGCGGTTCTTGCTCCTCAACAACCTCAGAAGATCGGGATCGGGTACGCCTGACCTTAGCAGGGACCTCAACTTCGTCGTCAGAGCTATCTGACGTGGGGCCGCTGACGTCACTGTCTTCTACGGGAAGATATTCTGAGCCTGAATCTGACAGATACGTGACCTCCTCTTCACTATCTGTCATGCTCAGAATCTCGTAGGCCTCTTTACTAGTGTACCTTCGTCTTGCCATTTTGGGCTCTAAATTTAGGGGTACACTAGTAAGATTCACAGGAAAAAAAGCACCTGACTGTCGTCAGCAAATATATCAAACGCTACAAAAAAACTGTTAGCGATCGCAGGGATCAGGCCTGTCTCTGCGAACGCTGCAGTTATGTGTGTTGTGTTTGGTAAGTGACAGTGATCGATCGATACTGCACTTGGGTGGGCTGGGCTGGGCGGAGGGGCTAAACGCAGGTACTAGCAGGTATCTGGGCTGATCCCGCTAACACTGCGTTTTTGGGAACCCTAAACCGCTGGGGATGCTAGTATAGATCTGATCAGATACTATACCACTAAGGGGGGTGTATGCTTTGCGCGTGGGTGTTAGCGTTACTGGCACTAACCTAACACTGCCTGGGGCGACGCAGACCCTCTCTGGCGCTAAAACCTAATTGATCTCACCCGCCGGGCGATCAGGGGGGTTAAACCTTTATTGGGTTATATACGGCGGGTGCCCTGATGCTATAAAAAGCAAACTAATCAACCAGCGTCACCCGTAACCTTTATATGGTGATCACTGGTGAAAGGGTTAACTAGGGGCAATCAGGGGGTTAAAACCTTTATTAGGTTAAATATGGGGGTACCTGACACCAATAAAAACCTGCGGCGAACCTAAAAAAATAAATAACTGCCTATCTAAAACACCAGCGACACGAATACAGCGATCGGAAAAACAATCGCTTAGTGACGCTGAAGTTAGGGGGTGAAAGGGTTACCTGGGGGGTGATCAAGGGGTTAAACCTTTATTAGGGGGGGTTAGGGGGCTACCCTGGACCTAAAGGGGCCTAATCCTAACTGCCTTGCAACTTTTTACAATCACAGATGACACTAAATGCAGTGATCAGTAAAATAAATGATCACTGCAATCAGTGACACTGTGATTGGGGGCTTTGGGGTGACCTGGGGGGTGATCTGGGGGTGACTGGGGGGTGATTTGTGTGCCTATGTGTACCTACGTGTCAGTGGACTGTTGGAGCACTAACCTCTGTCTTCACTCCTCGGCGCCGGGAACGAAAAGACCGCGGCGAGGGAGATGACATCACTTCCTCCAGCCTGTGTTTACATCACATGGCGGAGGAAGCAATTTCATTGGCCGGGAGCGATCGCGAGGGGGGGGGCGGAATCGAGCGGCCGCCCCCTCATGCCTGATCGCTCCCGAACACTTAACGGCCGCTCACTGCAGTGAAGGGGGGTCCGGATGGACCCCCCAACTGCACAAAGGCGATCACGTAGATCTACGTGATTCTGCCTGTCCGTGCCATTCTGCCGACGTAAATCGGCGGTGGGCGGTCGTTAAGTGGTTAAATTACACCAAAAAGGAAGAGAGAAAGCAAGTCCCATGGTATAATACCATTTCTCACATTTATTATAAAATAGCTAAAATCAATGTACTCACATTGAGCAATTCAATTAGTAGCTCTAATGAAAAATAAATTACAGAACTCCAGCCTGCTTACTCTGCTTGGAAACTGATCAAAAAACCCTCAGAAAAATATGCTTCTTTTAAAGTAAGCCTGTCCTCTGCATGGAAATTACAAACACACAGCTGTTGAGCCTCCCTCCTTGGGAGGAGCCTTTGCATGCTGTGTGACAGCCTGTTTACACTGCTGTGGAAATCGCTGACAGTCCTGAGTCTACAGGATCAGTAAAGCCCTGTACACACGATCGGATTTCCTATGGATTTTAAACCAATGGATTTTTCCCTCGGAAATCCAATGAAGCTGACTTGCATCAGTCTTGCCTACACACCATCAGTCAAAAAACCGATCGTCCCAAACGCCGTGACGTAAAACACTCAGACGAGCCAAGAAAAATTAAGTTCTATGCCTCTGAGCATGCGTCGACTTGATTCTGAGCATGCATGGGTTTTTTATCCGATGAAGTTCCCCACTGACGATCGTGTATGGGCCCTGATGGGGCCCATACACGATCGGTTTGTCTGATGAAAAAAGTCCATCGGACTGTTTTCATCTGTAAAACCGATCATGTGTACAGGGCTTTAGAGACGTTCTGCCCATTATGGCAAAAGCTCCTGGGAGCCCTAGATTTTATAATCAGCTTATTTCAGGTTTAAAGAACCTCCTAGCAACTCTGGAGAACACTACAGTTTCACAGCATCCTGGTTGAAGGAAGGCTGCTCTAGGAAATATGCTTCTCCTTTGTGTTATTTCCCTATCTCTTTGTTGCTGACTTTACTTTAGCTAATTCTGGTTGAATTCAATCAGCCCTAGTGACCTTTACCTTCTGTTCCTTTTCTCCATTCTTGTTCTGATGTTCACCTTGGAAATAATGGGGTCCCAGAAATATAAATGCTTGAAAAAGTGAAATCACAAAACAGCAACATATTGATTCCACACATTTATAACTTGTCTTGCTTTTATCAGGTACTTGAAAATAAATTTGCCAAATGTCAAGTATTTGCTTATGTGCAATATTACTTACTAGCAAATTCTTTTTAATTCCATTAAATCATTAATACAGTGGCTCATGGGAGGGTTGATTTTGTAACATTTCTGATTATTAGATTTAATATTTCTAGTAATGCAAAAACAGCCATCTAGAGCACATCTGAAATCTTGCGTATGATCTTAGTTAATTTAATAAGCAGTGCTGCTATGAAGTGAATATTTGTTAAGTGTTATTATTTATCCATGGTAGGCATACTATGCCAATAATCAAGGAATTATGAAAATGAATTGCAAAGTTTATTTTTATAGATAAATGATGTACAATTCTTATGGAAAAAAATACATTCATAAAAGCGTTGAACACTTTCAAATGTGTTTCGTTGTTTTACCCAAGTATACAGTAAGTGTAATTATATTCCCTGTGTTGTTTGTTTGCCTCACCTTGTAATCATGGGTTCACTTGTGACTGCAGTTTGTAGTGTCATGGATGATTGATTCCCCTATGTCCAAGTGTTCTTTAACTTAGCTTGTCCCTAAAACTGGCAACTTTTTGTTCCAGGTCACACAGCATCCAGTACATGCCTTGCCATTTCCTCTGTGTTGCATCACAAATGTAGGATCGCTAATGTGATGAAAACACATCTCTTCCAGCAAGGTGAGCTGCCTATTAATTGTTGTAACGAGCCCCTGCTCACTCTGTTCCACTCTCCCGACACTCCTCTTCTACTATTGGATCAGATTGCAGATCGCAACGTCTGATATGTCGGTCGTCTGATGCTCCGGGATTCAAACTACAGCTATGTGCTGTTCGAATCCAGTTGTGATAGCTCAGAAAAAACACCAGGCAGTCTGTATGTAAGTTCAAACAGGAATCTAACTTTTATTGGATACACACAACACACTTTTATACACAGCAGTTTGAACACACCGCCCAAACAACCACTTTCCTGTTGGTCAATTGTAAAGTACACTATAGTCCTCACTTAGGTCCCCTTGGCCATGTAAATGAGCACTTGAAACAGGGTCAGCAGGGATTGGTCTGATAGCTTAAATAGGAGGGCCGATGTGTAATGACACAGAGAAGTCCCAGGAGATAATTAAAGTACATAAACAAACAAACTGTCTAACACAGAACAATGTCTTCCTTCCAGACAAATCAGCCGTCTGGAGGGGGTTAGTCTTAAGACAGGGCGGAGGACCCACCACTGTGTAATAGAACCAAGGAAAAATACTTCAGTATTCCAAGGACCATGACAATTGTTCTGCTTGCTTTTGACTGTTTCAGATCTAATTACAGTTTAGCTCTCACCTGCAGATCACTAACGAGACCCAGGGAGTGTGAGATATGTAGTTTCTTCACAGGAATTATTAGTTCTCAGACTACAGACAAAGATCATGCATTGACCTGTGTAGTGCCAGACTGCATGTCTCATGTTTAACCACTAACAGAAATGCCTGACATAGGTATATACACGTAAATATTTGTCCACTATAGGCTGTGTGTACAGAGTTACACCGTGAAACTACATGATCAATGCCCATCTTATGCAGGTGAAAACTACATGGTGCGGTCAGGAAGGTTTTTAATGGTTTGAAATAAAACCAGGTAATAGAGATTCACTCATCAAGGTTGAGATATGTCCCAATGAAATCCAGTCTGCACTGATCCAGTTTTAGTTGTTTCCCATTTTTCTACAGAATTATTTTTACATTTTTAAATACAATAATGAAGTACAATCTCCCCTTAACCACTTGCCGACTAGCTGCGGTCATTATACTGCGGCAAGGTATCACGACCCCGCAAATCGGTGTAACTGTACGTCGGCTCGGGAACTCGTTTTTTGTGGGCACATGCGCTCCGCCGCAGGGTGCTAGCGGGGGAGCCGATCATTTCCACAAGTGACAGAACGGGGATCTGCCTGTGTAAACATTCTGACAGGGGAGATCACACAGATCCTGTCTTTCTGCTCTTTCTTGTCACTCTTTTTTTGTTTATAGTGCAAAAAATAACAGAGGTGATCAAATGCTACCAAAAGAAAGCTCTATTTGTGGGGAAAAATTACATACATTTTGTTTGGGTACCACTTAAGCCCCGGACCATTTTGTTGCTAAAGGACCAGGCCCCTTTTTGCGCTTCGGCACTACGTTGCTTTAACAGACAATTGCGCGGTCTTGCGACGTGGCTCCCAAACAAAATTTATGTCCTTTTTTTCCCACAAATAGAGATATCTTTTGGTGGTATTTGATCACCTCTGCAGTTTTTATTTTTTGCGCTATAAACAAAAATAGAGCGTCAATTTTGAAAAAAATTCAATATTTTTTACTTTTTGCTATAATAAATATCCCCCAAAAATATATAAAAAAACATTTTTTTTCCTCAGTTTAGGCCAATACATATTCTTCTACATATTTTTGGTAAAAAAAATTGCAATAAGCGTTTATTGATTGGTTTGCGTAAGAGTTATAGCGTCTACAAAATAGGGGATAGTTTAATGGCATTTTTATTAATAATTATTTTTTTACTAGTAATGGCGGTGATCAGATTCTTATCATGACTTTGACATTATGGCGGACACATCTGACACTTTTGATGCCATTTTGGGACCATTGTCATTGTCATTGCTATAAAAATGCACTGATTACTGTGAAAATGACACTGGCAGTGAAGGTGTTAACACTAGGGGGCACTGAAGGGGTTAAGTGTTTCCTAGGGAGTGATTACTACTGTGTGGGGGCGTGGCTTGGTGTGTGACGTCACTCATCTTCATTCCCTATGACAGGGAATAGACAATCAGTGACACTCACACTAGGAAGCACGGGGAGAGGTTTGTTTACACTTACCTCTCCCCGTTCTTCAGCTCTGTGACCCGATCGTGGGACACCGGCGGCTATCGGGTCCACGGATCCCGCATGCGCGATCACGGAGCTCAGGACCGGGACGCGAGTGCGCCGGCAGCAGCGCGCGCGCATCCCACGGCTGGGCTTCTTAGAGAGGATGTACCTGTACGTGCTTGTGCCCAGCCGTGCCATTTTGCCGACGTATATTGGCGTGAGGTCCTTAAGTGGTTAAAGTGGAACACATTGCATCTGAGCGCCACAAACAAAAACACTGTTTAATTAATTTGTAATATTTAATATTTTCATTAATTAATAATTAATATTTTTAAATCATTTTGAAAATCCCCACCCCCCCCCCCAGCATTTCTGGCTGTGGCCATCTTGAGTTAGGGTGGATGTAACTGATGAAATGTAAATAAAAAAACATAAAAAAAAAAAAGTAAATATAATAGACCTTCCTATCTATTTACTAATGCTAGCAGCATAAGGATTAAAAATAGTCAATGTTGATTGAGAGAGTGAAGTTCCACTTTAACAATACAAGCCTAGTTAATTGCAGTGAGTGTCCATAGAGGCATACTACACAAAGAGAGCAGCCAATGTCAAGGAAGGTAGTGATGATCCAGATGTATTGGCCAAAAACCCATCTGACAAGTGTATTAACCACTTAAGCCCCGGACCATTTGGTAGCTAAAGGACCAGAGGTGAA
The DNA here is from genome assembly GCA_029206835.1 of Rana muscosa. Classification (NCBI taxonomy): domain Eukaryota; kingdom Metazoa; phylum Chordata; class Amphibia; order Anura; family Ranidae; genus Rana; species Rana muscosa. The sequence continues at coordinate 161,183,646 of CM055123.1, forward strand.
TTCAGAATTTTGCACTGCGCTGCTTTAACTGTAAATTGTGCGGACATGCAATGTTGTACCCAAACGAAATTTTGCGTCCTTTTCTTCCCACAAATAGAGCTTTCTTTTAATGGTATTTGATTGCCTCTGCGATTTTTATTTTTTGCGATATAAACGGAAAAAGACCGAAAATTCTGAAAAAAAATGATATTTTCTACTTTTTGTTATAAGAAAAATCGAATAAACTCAATTGTAGTCATACATTTAGGCCAAAATGTATTCAGCCACATGTTTTTAGTAAAAAAAATGTCAATAAGCGTATATTTATTGGTTTGCGCAAAAGTTATAGAGTTTACAAACTAGGGTACATTTTCTGAAATTTACACAGCTTTAAATTTATGACTGCCTATCTAATTTCTTGAGGTGCTAAAATGACAGGGCAGTACAAAACCCCCCCAAATGACCCCATTTTGGAAAGTAGACACCCCAAGGAAATTGCTGAGAGGCATGTTGAGCCCATTGAATTTTTTTTGTCCCAAGTGATTGAATAATGACTAAAAAAAAAAAATTACAAAAAGTTGTCACTAAATGATATATTGCTCACACATGCCATGGTTATATGTGGAATTTCACCCCAAAATACATTTTGCTGCTTCTCCTGAGTACGGGGATACCACATGTGTGGGACTTTTTGGGAGCCTAGCCGCGTACGGGACCCCGGAAACCAAGCACCGCCTTCAGGATTTCTAAGGGCGCAAATTTTTGATTTCACTCCTCACTACCTATCACAGTTTCGAAGGCCATAAAATGCCAAAATAGCACAAAACCCCCCCAAATGACCCCGTTTTAGAAAGTAGACACCCCAAGGAAATTGCTGAGAGGCCTGTTGAGCCCATTGAATATATTTTTTTTATCCCAAGTGATTGAATAATGACAAAAATAAATAAATAAATAAATAAATTACAAAAAGTTGTCACTAAATGATATATTGCTCACACATGCCATGGTTATATGTGGAATTACACCCCAAAATACATTTTTCTGCTTCTCCTGAGTACGGGGATACCACATGTGTGGGACTTTTTAGGAGCCTAGCCGCGTACGGACCCCGAAAACCAAGCACCGCCTTCAGGATTTCTAGGCACAAATTTTTGATTTCACTCCTCACTACCTATCACAGTTTCGAAGGCCATAAAATGCCAAAATCGCACAAACCCCCCCTCAAATGACCCCATTTTGGAATATAGACACCCCAAGCTATTTGCTGAGAGGAATGGCGAGTATTTTACAGCTCATTTGTTTTTGAAAATGAAGAAAGAAAATATATATATATATTTTTTTTTTTTAATTTTCAAAACTTTGTGACAAAAAGCGAGATCTGCAAAATACTCACAATACCTCTCAGCAAATAGCTTGGGGTGTCTACTTTCCAAAATGGGGTCATTTGGGGGGGTTTTGTGCTATCTGGGCATTCCATGGCCTCCGAAACTGTGATAGGCAGTGAGAAGTGAAATCAAAATTTTACACCCTTAGAAAGCCTGAAGGCGGTGCTTGGTTTTTGGGGTCCCGTACGTGGCTAGGCTCCCAAAAAGTCTCACACATGTGATATCCCCGTACTCAGGAGAAGCAACAGAATGTATTTTGGGGTGTAATTCCACATATGCCCATGGCATGTTTGAGCAATATATAATTTAGTGACAACTTTGTGAAAAAAAATAAAAATAAAATAATTGTCAGTTTTCCGCAACTTGTGTCAACATATAAAATGTTCCATGGACTCGACATGCCTCTCAGTATATAGCTTGGGGTGTCTACTTTCCAAAATGGGGTCATTTGGGGGGGTTTTGAACTGTTCTGGCATTTTATACACAACATTAGGAAGCTTACATCCACTCTTCTAACCACTTGAAGACAAAGCCCTTTTTGACACTCTTTGTTTACATGAAAACATTTTTTTTTTTGCAAGAAAATTATGTTGAACCCCCAAACATTATATATATTTTTAAAGCAAAGGCCCTACAGATTAAAATGGTGGGTGTTGCATTTTTTTTCTACACAGTATTTGCGCAGCGATTTTTCAAACGCATTTTTTGGGTTAAAAAATACACTTTTTTTAATTTTAATGCACTAAAACACACTATATTGCCCAAATGTTTGATGAAATAAAAAAGATGATCTTGGGCCGAGTACATAGATACCAAACACGACACGCTTTAAAATTTCGCACAAACGCGCATTGGCGACAAACTACATACATTTTTAAAAGCCTTTAAAAGCCTTTACAGGTTACCCCAGTAGATTTACAGAGGAGGTCTACTGCTAAAATGATTGCCCTCGATCTGACCTTCGCGGTGATACCTCACATGCATGGTGCAATTGCTGTTTACATATGACGCCAGACCGACGCTTGCGTTCGCCATTGGGCAAGAGCAGGGCAGGACAGGGGTGCTTATTTTTTTCTTTTTTTTTATTATTAATTTTGCTTTTTATTTTATTTTTAAATTGTTCCTTCCAAGTATTTTTTTTATCATTTTTATTGTTATCTCAGGGAATGTAAATATCCCCTATGATAGCAATAGGTAGTGACAGGTACTCTTTTTTTGAAAAACTGGGGTCTTCTAGACCCTAGATTTTTCCTCTGCCCTCAAAGCATCTGACCACACCAAGATCGGTGTGATAAAATGCTTTCCCAATTTCCCAATGGCGCTTTTTATATCCGGGGGGGGGCATTCCCTCCACGCTGCCTGGGGTGTGACGCAGACCCTCTCTGACGCTAAAACCTAATTGATATCACCCGCCGGGCGATCAGGGGGTTAAACCTTTATTGGGTTATATACACGGCGGGTGCCCTGACACTATAAAAAGCAAACTAACTAACCAGCGTCACCCGTAACACTTATATGGTGATCACTGGTGAAAGGGTTAACTAGGGGCAATCAGGGGATTAAAACCTTTATTAGATAATATATGGGGGTACCTGACGCTATAAAAACCTGCGGCGAACCTAAAAAAAATTACCAGCTACCGATCTGCATCACCGACACTAAGACAGCATTTAGAAAAACGATCGCTTAGCGACAGTGGTGATGGGGGTGAAAGGGTTACCTGGGGGGCGATCAAGGGGGTTAAACCTTTATTAGATAATATATTGGGGTACCTGACGCTATAAAAACATGCGGCGAACCTAAAAAAAATTACTGGCTACCGATCTGCATCACCGACACTAAAACAGCGTTTAGAAAAACGATTGCTTAGCGACAGTGGTGATAGGGGGTGAAAGGGTTACCTGGGGGGCGATCAAGGGGGTTAAACCTTTATTAGATAATATATTGGGGTACCTGACGCTATAAAAACCTGCGGCGAACCTAAAAAAAATTACCAGCTACCGATCTGCATCACCGACACTAAGACAGCGTTTAGAAAAACGATTGCTTAGCGACAGTGGTGATGGGGGTGAAAGGGTTACCTGGGGGCGATCAAGGGGGTTAAACCTTTATTAGATAATATATTGGGGTACCTGACGCTATAAAAACATGCGGCGAACCTAAAAAAAATTACTGGCTACCGATCTGCATCACCGACACTAAGACAGTGTTTAGAAAAACAATTGCTTAGCGACAGTGGTGATAGGGGGTGAAAGGGTTACCTGGGGGGCGATCAAGGGGGTTAAACCTTTATTAGATAATATATTGGGGTACCTGACGCTATAAAAACCTGCGGCGAACCTAAAAAAAATTACCGGCTACCGATCTGCATCACCGACACTAAGACAGCGTTTAGAAAAATGATCGCTTAGTGACAGTGGTGATAGGGGGTGAAAGGGTTACCTGGGGGGCGATCAAGGGGGTTAAACCTTTATTAGATAATATATTGGGGTACCTGACGCTATAAAAACATGCGGCAAACCTAAAAAAAATTACTGGCTGCCGATCGGCATCACTGACGCTAAGACAGCGATCAGAAAAATGATCTCTTAGCGACAGTGGTGATAGGGGGTGAAAGGGTTATCTGGGGGGTGATCAGGGGGTTAAACCTTTATTAGGGGGGGTTGGGGGCTACACTGGACCTAAGACTAAACTTTGGTGACACTTTTACAGTCACAAATGTCACTGATTGCAGTGATCACTAAATAAATGGTCACTGCAATCAGTGACACTGTGACTGGGGGCTGGGGGGTGATCTGGGGGGTGATCTGGGGTGTCTGGGGGGGCCTGGGGGGGCGATTTATGTCCCTATGTGTCCTGGTGTCAGTGTAGTGTTGTGTGCACTGACCTGATGTCTTCTCTTGTACGGCGCTCGGTATATGTGAGCGCCGCACCAGAGATGACATCACTTCCTCCTGCTCCCTCTGTCTGACACAGACAGAGGGGGCATTTCCATTCGCCGGGAGCGATCGCGAGGGGGTGGCCAGAAACGAATGGCTGCCCCCTCATCCCAGAACGCTCCCGGACACTTAGCCACCGCTCACTGTATAGGAGGGGGGTCCGATTGGACCCCCCAACTATACAAAGGCAATCACGTATGCTCTACGTGATTGTGCCTGTCGGTGCCATTCTGCCGACGTATATATACAGTGAGCGGTCGTTAAGTGGTTAAAAAGAGAGCAGCCAATGTCAAGGAAGGTAGTGTTGATCCAGATGTATTGGTCAAAAATCCATCTGACAAGTGTATTAATTACGTTTAAAAGTTCACCACCTTTTTTCGTAGGTAAATTGAGTTCTGACAAGTGTCCAATTTTGGCCAGGCCACACTCAGTACTCAAAATCTTACACATCCTTTTCAACCTTTTCATGTTTGGGGGTGACCACCAAGTCTCTTCAGCTGGTGAGTTCTGAAATGTCATGTACTGGATGTGCAAATGCTGACTTCATATAGGATGTGTATTGCTGTTATTACCTACATAATCATGTGCAAATGCACTGAATACACCTAATATCCAGTACTGGGGACTTGTTACTACCCTTTTCACCTCAACGGAAGGGTAGTAACTTGTCGTACTTTATTACCACACCCAGAAGATGAGCGTTTGACTAATACATCTCTATATTAAGGAACAGCAGGTCTGCACCATGCACCTATGAATACTCATTGCAACTAACAGGTACCTATCGTCAACATCAACATTACACGTTGTATTCTACATTTCTGTTAGAGTATGCTATCGTAATTCAGAAAGCTTTGTTTGCATTTTTGGGGCACATACTGGTATCTCTAAGTTTACAGAGGCCTGCTGTACCCCTTAACTATTGGAGTATATGTAAAACTTGCACATATTCACTGGAAATTAAAATAACTTGAAGTTTAGAGGATTGTTTACTGGCTGCTACTGATTACTTTTGGAATTAATTGACCAGTTGCCATACCTTTACATGGACAGGCATTTTTTTAGCTGAAAAACGTGACAACACTAGCATTACTGAAGAAGCATCCACATACACAAACATGGTGGATAAGGTTTACCTTCAGAAAGAAGATAGTCCTCATAAACTGGCCTTATAAAACAACCTTGCTACAAGCTATTGGATATTGTTGGATTTTTATCAGTGCATATTATTGAGTTTTATACCATTCTACTCATTCAAGTTCATGACTTGTAGATACTGTCGTCCATATACACAATAGTTATTCCATACATGTGAAGAATGAAATAATGACTGGAATGGGATTATAATGATGAAGACAGCAGACCTATAAGAGTGCTTCTACCAGTATCATTTTTCACAGAAAACTCCTTTGCAGGCTGTTCAAGTTTCTCTGTTATGCATATCTCTTTTTCTGCAAGCCAGAGGTTTATGTTTTCTCCTTTTTTTTTTTTTTAATAGTACGCACTAATAGAAGAAGCGCCAAACCAAAGGATAAAAGAGTCCAAATAAATGTATTAGTTTCTACTAAAAAACGTCAACTTGTTTTTGATGTCATAGTAACTCCCCCTTCATTAGGCTTCAAAAGATAAGAATGTTGAACAGACTCAAAATAGAGCTTTCCTGTGTGAATCTTCAGTTAGAACCTTGAATGGCCTCAAATAGAACTTTCCTGTGTGAGTCTTAAGCCCCATACACATGGTCGGACTTCCATCGGACTTTTCAGTGTTTTTTTGTCCGAACGGAGTTGGTCGGGAACACCCATAGCATACACACGCTCTGACTTTTCTGCAAACTTTCCCAAAACTTTTTGCAACATCACGTGGTTTTTCTGCTCTTTTCTGCTCTTTACCGCCACCCTTTGGTCAACTTCTGCTATTGTTGGTTGATTTTAACATTAGTTGTTTTGTCCATCGGACAAAAGTCTGATGGTTTTCTGTACACACTGTCGGACATTGCTCCATCGGACTTTTGTTGGGCAAAAGTTTGTCCATTTGCAGACCCAACTTTTGTCCGATGAAAAAAAGAAAAAAGCACAAAAAGTTTGTCCAATGGAGCGTACACACGGTCAGATTGTTGGTCCAACTTGCTCAAAATGAAGTTTGTTGGCCAAAAGTCTGACCGTGTGTACGGGGCTTTATGTTTGAACCTCAAATGGTCTCAAATAAAGCATTTCTGTGTGAACCTGTGTAGGGAGGTTAACTGCTGGATCAACAGAGTTACTGGCCAGCAGTATCTGTGTGAGCAATCATTGATTTTGCTCCTTCCATTAGTGCATGTTTTTCTCCTAGTAACCTGCTGAGGTAGCCTTGTCTGTTATTAGCAGCCTAACCTGTGCCAGTTAGCTTTCCAAATGTTTTTGTCCAACTTTGAACTTATATCAAAGTCCCAGCACCTCTGAACCTCTTGGATGCCTTTTTCTTCATTGTTTTAGAGCAGTCTGATAAGTGGAAGGCAACTGCATGTGTGCTTTTCTACGAGCAGCTTTCATTAGCAGAAAATTGTTATCACATACAGTACCAAAGTTTTAATAAATGCTGCATCCCTTTCTGTATTTCTGTATGTTGTGCCTTAATATGGGAGACTTGGATGTAAAAATGAAATCTGGAATGTTAGTTTTGTTAAACTGAGAGATCTGGGGTTAATTTACTAAAGGCAAACAGACTGTGCACTTTGCAAAGTGCAGTTGAACTCTGCAAGTGCAGTTGCTCCAAAGCTTAGTAAATGAGGTAAAGCTTCACTTTACAGAGGATAGGCAATCACGTGCAAAGAAAATAAAAGAAACTGCATTTTTGCTTGCACATGATTGGGTGATGGAAGTCAGCAGAGCTTCTGCTCATTTACTAAGCTCTGGAGCAATTGCACTTACAGAGGGTCCATTTTCCTTTAGTAAATCAACTCGTCTGTATAGTTATGGCTATTTTAACCTCAGATATTGCAATTTCTGAAGGTCTGCTGATATACATGATTTTTAAGAACACATTTATGTTCAAAGGCTTAATCGTTTAAAACTTTTCTATGTTGTACTTTTCTTCTTTAATTCTTTCTTTCTTTTTTTTTTACAGTTACCGTATATACTCGAGTATAAGCCAAGTTTTTCAGCACATTTTTTTGTGCTGAAAATACCCTCCTCGGCTTATGCTAGAGTCCTCCCGGTGCTGTCCCCATCTGCAGCCTTATTATCTCCCAGCACTGTGATATATTCAGTCTAGTCGGCGGTCATGCAGTGTACCAAAGCCCCGCCTCCTCCTCATCCTCATCCATGATAGGCCGAACACTCACTGCTGGGAAACCGAGTCAGTGTTCAATCACGGACGAGGACGAGGAGGAGGCGGGGCTTTGGTACACTGCATGGCCGCCGACTAGACTGAATATATCACAGTGCCGGGAGATAATAACGCCGGCACAACGGCAGATGGGCACAACGCTGATCAGGTGAGGCTGAGGCATGGAGATGGGGGACACAGTGAGGCTGAGGTATGCAGATGGGGGACACAGTGAGGCTGAGGCATGCAGATGGGCACAGTGAAGCTGCAAATAGGCATTGTTGACCCACTTTTCCACTTACAGAAGCTGCTGCATTCTCACCCTAGGCTTATACTCAATAGAATACGTTTTCCGATTTTTTTGTGGTAAAAGTGGGTGCATCGGCTTATATTCGGGTTGGCTTATACTCGAGTAAATACGGTAACTACATTTTTCAGTTTTTCGGATTTCAGAGGCTCAATTCACAAAAAAGTGAAGTTTTTGTTACTGTATAAACAGGGTCAGATGGTCTAAGGAACTTCAGTGTTATACCTCCCTGTGATAGTTATTTGTTCCATCCTTTCTTAACTTGAGATACACCAGTTTTGCATTTTTTCTAATATTAAAATATGTTACAATTAAACAGAGATACTGTGACATGTTTTGCAATTCCTTCAGTAGGTTTGCAGGTCCTTAAGAGATATCAAAAACTTTTAGATAACTTTGGGGGTTATTAACAAAAGGCAAATCCACTTTGCACTACAAGTGCACTGCAAGTGCACTTTCAAGTGCAGTCGCTGTATATCTGAGGGGGACATGCAAGGGAAATAAAAAACAGCATTTTAGCTTGCACATGATTGGATGATAAAAATCAGCAGAGCACTTGTAGTGCAAAGTGGATTTGCCTTTCATAAAAATAACCCTCTTTGACTGTTCAATTTTTTTTTATAAGAGCAGGTATTAAATTTAAGGATATTAGCATTGTGCCAGTGGAGAGGATTGTACGGTATTTAGGGTCAAAGATCCTGGATATACGAATGTAAACTGATTATGTCAAAAAAAGCTTGGTGGCTGCTATTGCCAGGGCTCTTTTTAACCACTTAAGGACCAGCGCACACACATATACGTTGACAGAATGGCACGGACAGGCAAATGGGCGTACAGGTACGTCTCTTTAAATATGCCGTCGTGTGGTCGCGCGCGCGCCGGCGGCCGCACACAAGCGATCCTGCCGCAAGCTCTGTGCCCGTGCCCACGGGACCCGCGGACTCGATGTCCGCCCGTGTCCCCCGATCGTGTCACGGAGCTGAAGAACAGGGAGATGTCAGTGTAAACACAACATCTCCCCGTTCTTCCTAGTGACATGTCACTGATCTTCTGTTCCCTCTCATAGGGAACAGCGATCAGTGAAAAGTCACTTGTAGCCACGCCCCTAACAGTTAGAATCACTTCCTAGGACACACTTAACCCCTTCCTAGCCCCTAGTGGTTAACCCCTTCACTGCCAGTGTCATTTTTACAGTAATCAGTGCATTTGTATAGTACTGATTGCTGTATCAATGACAATGGTCCCAAAATGGCATCAAAAGTGTCAGATGTGTCCGCCATAATGTCGAAGTTATGATAAAAATCGCTGATCGCCGCCATTACTAGTAAAAAAAAAATATTAATAAAAATGCCATAAAACTATCCCCTATTTTGTAGATGCTATAACTTTTGCGCAAACCAATCAATAAACGCTTATTGCATTTTTTTTTACCAAAAATATGTAGAAGAATACGTATTGGCCTAAACTGAGGAAAATAAATGTTTTTTATATATTTTTGGGGGATATTTATATATTTTGCTATAGCAAAAAGTAAAAAATATTGCTTTTTTTTCAAAACGATGCAACCTATTGTGAAACGCGTCGGGTGACTCCACTGTTGCCATTTGGTTATTTGACAAGTGCTGTTTATCCTTCCAATGTAAGTGTTCATACCTGCATTAAATTTAATTTTTAATACAGTATCACGCTATGTTCCCCTCTCTTTTCTCCCATTTTTGCACCTTATTTGGTTTCACCAACCTGCCTTAACCGGGTTTACCCGTAAGCACTACCATCTGGATCATTCCCTCTTTGTTTCCAAATTGGATTGATGTGCGGGATGCCCTGTTGGAACTGCAGCTGAGGATCCAGTCATCACGGTGGTTTACCCATGCTCAGTTGACCCTCTGAACGTACGTTCTCTAGGGTCCACATCTTCTGGTAAGCCTTCCTTTCAACTGTTTGGTGGCGGCCCTTTCATATTTGCACTTGCTTCACTCAAGTTTCTTTTGGGATCACCAATATTGTGACTTATTTTGAACTTTTTCACTATTTTTGACATTTATTATTGAACTTACCACTCTGAGGTGGTGGTTATTTTTCATCCCACCTGTGTCATTTACAACAGTGGGAGCACCCATTTTAGAACACTCACACTGAACTTTTTTACATATTACTTGTATTCATTTGGATTTGTATATGTATTTCCGTTTAGTTTGATCACATATCACGGTTGCATATTATCAATTTTGTATGCAGGTATCATTTATTCATATAGCGCTACACGTTTATGTATTGTGTATTCTTCTACATATTTTTGGTAAAAAAATGGCAATCAGCATTTATTGATTGGTTTGCGCAAAAGTTATAGCGTTTACAAAATAGGGGATAGTTTTATGGCATTTTTATAATTTTTTTTGTTTTACTAGTAATGGCGGCGATCAGTGTTTTTTTTTGTGACTGCGACATTATGGTGGACACATCGGACACTTTTGACACATTTTTGGGACCACAGCGATCAGTGTTATAAAAATGCACTGATTACTGTGAAAATGACACTGGCAGTGAAGGGGTTAACCACTAGGTGGCGCTGTAGTGGTTAAGTGATCCCTGCATAGTGTTTCTTACTGTAGTGGGGGTGGGCTCTGTGTTACATGACACCGATCTCTGCTCCGAGTACACAGAGCCTAGATCAATGTCATTGTCACTAGGCAGAGCCGGGAGATGCTTGTTTACACAAGCATCTCCCCGCTCTATACCTCCGTGAGACAATCGCATGGATCCCCGCAGCGAAAGGGTCCGTGGGACCCGCGGTCTGACTCACGGGGATGGCGGCAGGGTCGCGAGCGCGCCGGCGGCGGCGCACGTGCGACCACATGGACAGGCACTTAAAGGGGACGTACAGATACGTTGATGTGCCTGTATGTGCCATTCTGCCGACGTAAATGTACAGGAGGCGGACAGCAAGTGGTTAAGCATTAACTGTATTCTTTAACAAAGAGAAAGAAACTATTAGTTTGTCTTCATAGAATTTTAATGCTTGCTCCATTATGTCTGTAAACATTAAGCGTTTTCTGCCTAATTACCTGCTTATTATACCTTACTAGAAATTCACAGGTATTACTACATGCTCTGCAGTTGATACGCTCTCTCTGTATACCATTAAACATATGAATAGTAGCAGAATATTAATCCTTTAAAATTATTTGAAATATGACAGAATGATTGCAAGCTATGTCTTGTATAGAAATTGAATGCCTCCTAGACTTGCCTATGGCAATCAATTGTATTAATGTAGCATTTAATATTCAGATGTAGTATTTATAGGTGTATTAGGAAAATGTCTATTGCACTTCATTCCATTTGTGTTAGATGGAATAAAGCACTCTACATGCCTGTACTTTGTACACAAACACAGACAGACCCGTGGCTCCACTCAAACCAGCCTCTCCTGCACATGAACAATCTAGGTGCTGGCCATCTTCACTCTTCGTTGAAAATAGGAAAAAATATCAGCCCCACTCCAATTAGCTCTTCTTGCAATTTTTTTAATAATCAGTAAATTAACTGCATACAGTAATGTTTCCAACCCAAAATCAACCATCCTTGAAGCGTTTGACCACCAGGAGTGGTGAAACACATCAAGGAAGGTTGGTTTTGGGTTGGAGACATCATGCCTTATTTGGTGACCAGGTCTGTATTGTTGTTAATCAGTAAGTCTAGTAACACTTTGTTTCTAGTTGGTGCATTTATCATCTGACCCATGAAATTGTCCTGAAAAACTTTTAGGAACTGGTGAGTCTTAGATGAATGTGTGGTTCCTTCCACCCAGTCTATGTCTGGATAATTAAAATTCCCCATTGTAATGACACTTCCCATTCTTCCCGCTAATCCAAATTGTGATAGGAGGGTGGCATCTACACCCTCCTTCTGGTTAGGGGGCCTATAGCATACTCAGAGTATTATTTTCCCCTTGGTTTCCTCCCTTTGTAGCTCTACCCATAAGGATTCCACCTCCTCCCTTGCTCCCTTAGTGATGTCATCTCTCACATTCACTTGTATTTCAAAAAATTATAATTTTTGATATACAGGCATACCCCTCCCCCTTTTTTACCCTCTCTATCCCTGCGATATAGGGAATACCATTGAATGGTTGCCAGCCAATCATGAGAGATGTCGAACCAAGTCTCTGTAATTCCTACAAAATCAAAATCCTCCTCGTACAACAGTAGTTCTAGTTCTCCCATCTTGTCCGCCAGACTCCTGGCATTGGTGAATATGCCACATAGTTTAGACCGGTCACATACTATGTCCTTATTGGGTGCTCTGGGGTTGCAAATAGGACTTGTTACTATACTTACCTCGGGTTGAGGTGTTTTAGTCAACCTACCACTAATGCCTCTAATACTACCCTTTGGAATATGGTCAGCGCTGACTATATCTACCTCTGAACTCTCCCCCCTGTCGCCTAGTTAAAAAGGCTCTCTAACTTTTCAGCCATCTTCACTCCCAGCAGAACTTAACCTTCCCCATTCTATAGAGTTGGTAACCGACTGAGAATTCGCCCCACTTTTCCAGGAACCCAAACCCCTCCTTTCTACACCAGCTCCTCAGCCACTTAGTTTACTTCCCTAATCTCCCTTTGATTTTCTGGTGTGGCTCGAGGTACCAGTAGTATTTCTGAGAATACAACCTTGGAGGTCCTTTTCCTCAATTTAGCTCCTAAGTCCCTAAAATCGTTTTTTAGCACACTCCATCTACCTCTGACTTTGTCATTGGTGCCAACGTGCACCATGACAGCCAGGTCTATCCCAGCCCCTCCCAGAAATATGCCCACCAGATCCGTGATGTGCCGAACCGGAGCGCCCGGTAGACAACATACAGTTCGGCGCTTCAGGTCTTTGTGACAGATTGCCCTATCTGTCCTTCTAAGAATTGAGTTCCTGACCACCAGAATCTGTCTTCCCTTTCCCTTGGCTTTGCTTCCGACCTCACTGGAGGAGTTATTTCCCTGGCAGCTAGAGGAGTCACTCAAGCAGTGCTGTTCCTTGACTGGTTTCACCAATGTCACTCAACGGGGCATACTTATTGGGATGTTCCAGCCCAGGACCAACCTCCCTGACGCTTTCCACTCTATCCTTCCTGACTGTCACCCATCTACTCTGCTTTGGTGCCTGCACAGCTTTGTCTCCACCCGCCTCTGTGCTGGCGCTGGCCCCTGCCGACACCTGCCTGGTACAGTCCAAACTCTCCTTTAGTATGGAGGGACTTCTCAGTGTTGACAGCTGCTTCCCTAGATTCAGAAACTGGGCTTCCAGAGAAACAATGTGCTTACATTTAGCACAGCAGTATTCACCCTCGATCAGATGATCAAGGAACGCATACATGCCGCAAGATGTACACCGTGTCGCATCTCGACAACGCCGGGCATTGTACCCACTAATTTAATGGGGATTGGGGGTTATACTCTGTCCAAATTAACTAACAACTAGCTTCCTGATACTAATACTCAATAATACACAGGTTCTCAACAATACAATACACAGGTACTCACAACACACGTACACTCACAGCCCACATGCCCTCACAGCCCATGTGCCCTCACAGCACCCGTGCCCTCACAGTCCACGTGTACTCACCGCACTTGTGTACTCACAGCACTCGTGCACTCACAGTCATGTGCATTCACAGCACTCGTGTACTCACAGTCCACGTGCACTCACAGCCCACGTGCACTCACAGCACTCGTGCACTCACAGCCTATGTGCGCTTACAGCACTCGTGTACTCACAGCACTCGTGTACTCACAGTCCACATGCACTCACTGTCCACCTGCACTCACAGTCCATAAAAACATTCTGTGACGAACCCTCTGTCCTCAAACAGAACTAGGTCCGCCGTCAATGCTTTCTCTGTTCAGAACCAGCACTTATCCAAGATTCTCCAGCCCCTCCCAGTCACCTGGGTAGAGGTGACCTTAGTGTAGAGTAAAAACCAACAGCCTACACCAGTCTTGGAGTACATCAGGACTAACATTTTATTTGAGATCTCACACAAATATATACACAAGGGTAAAATAGATATAAGGATATGACCGCTCCTGATATCCTGTACCACCACTGCACCAATGAAAAAAATAATATTATGTAGTAAACTAAAGCTGCCACTTAAAATTATAGATATGGAAACAGAATTTAAACCTAAACACACATGTGAATATAGGAAAAAATTTAGCTCTAAGTGCAAAACACTAAATTAATCAAATTACATTCACTAATAACACTGTAATCATCAAACTATACCCCACGTGACATGTGATAAAAATTAAAATGAAAAAAAGTCCATAAAGTGAAGTAATAATCCAAAAGAAGAAATAATCCAAAAAAAGATGTAGTCTTCTTAGTAAAGAATATCTTCCACCACACCGTGCACGTGTCAGCTCCCCTCTGAAAATGCACTCACCAGCTGTTTATGCCTCCCACTCTCGTGTTTGGCTCAAAGGCTTGCTAGTAAACCACTAGAGGGTGAACGGCCATCAACTGTAAACTTGTGTATCAACTCATTTCATTGTTTCTCATTGCTGAGATGCTTCTGTTCAATTGAGTGATGGTCTGCAGACATTAGTGGTGATGCTTCCCCACCAATGGTGACTGTATGTATACCTGAACCCGAGAGATTAATTTGACACAATTGCCATGATGTGCCGAATATCTCTGGGATATATGGTGTCCCGGTGGAGGGCTCATTTACGACCCACTTGATGAGACCACCCACTGTTACACCTTGTCTGTGATAGTCCTCCCTAATTTAGTTAGTGGAGGCTTCACGAATCATAATCTATCACTGCAGTTAAAGCAATTATTATTGCTGACTGTTATTGGTTTTGATTGTTTGCTTCCAAGCCCTAGTTATAATGTTTACATTTTTTAGCCGTTCTCTTTTAAAAAAAATTTTTTAAATAGATGTTTGCTCTGTTATTATAAGTTTGGCCCATATAATTTTAATTGTTAGTATGCCACACACCACACTGTAAGTAGTGTGGTTGTAATACCAAATAATCGGTGATCTGCATTGCAATGCACTAATAAGCGCGAGCTGTTATACTTGTGTATTAGCAGGCATAAGATCATCAGCGCTTTGCGGTCATGGGGACACACCATGTACGCTTGATTGAAGTTCTGGTGAGAGGCAGGTGGGAGGGTATAAAGGAAGGATGTGAGGGAATGAGCAGACAATCCCATGAATAAGTCCAAGTGACGAAACTATTTGCTTGCTGTGATTATTTAAGGCTGGTTTTATTTTCACATCATGTGAGTGTAACATTTGAAGTGTGGCTGTGTATTTTAATAGATTTGATCGTTACTATTTTACACTATTGGAGCACCTTTTCATTTTTACATGTATGGATCATCCTGAGTTGATACACAAGTTTACAGTTGATGGCCGTTCACCCTCTAGTGGTTTACTAGCAAGTAGGGATGAGCTTCGTGTTCGAGTCGAACATACGTTCGACTCGAACATCGGCTGTTCGATCGTTCGACGAAGATCGAACGATTTGGGCCGTTCGCGCCAAATTCGAGTGACGCGAACTGCCCACAATGCACTACGCCATCGCAGTGTCATCCAGGCGCTGTGATTGGCCAAGCATGCACTGTGACCCCGCATGCTTGGCCAATCACAGCGCCGGCAGCGAGGAGAGCAATGATTGGCCACAGGCAGGATGCCTGTGGCCAATTATTGCTGAGGGTGTTTAGTACACGCCCCACACTATAAAAGGCCGCCAGCACGGCGGCCTAGTGTAGTGTGTTCCGGAGCAGGGAAAGACAAGCATAGGCAGGGACAGTGACATTTCTTTCTTTCTTGCTTAACCTGGATTCCTTTAGTTTAGGGAAAGAGAAGGATAGGTAGGGAGAGTGTCAGTGTGTTTTACTGTGCGAGTCCTTGTTTCTAGGGACAAAGAAGGAAAGTGAGGGGATTTCTCCTTGTGCTATAGTGTGCTTTAATGGAAAGTAAAAGGATAATACTGCGCTGGAAATAATGTGAAACGAAGCTGCCAACACTGCTGGTACAAAAAGCTAGTGATAATCGAAAATTAAAAGTGTAGCGCTAACTAAATAAATATGTATAAATGTGAAAATATACACAAAAAACGGAATATGATAATATAGTGATAAACACGTGTATCACCCAAAATAACGTGCTGGGTGACTCCAGTGATAAAGTCCTCAAATTATATTAACACAATTATGCAAATATATGCAAATTAATGTCCATAATAGGCAAATGAATGTCCATTAGAAATGGAATCCATAAAACGAAGGTGATGAAGATCAGTCCAGAGAGAACGTGATGAATCAAAACGTGAAATTGTAATCAACAGTCTTCTGTTTGTGAGAGAAAGTAGCCACCACCAAAGTGAATAGAGGAAGGCTTACCAGAAGTTATGGATTTGGCGGGGCATAAGCCACCCAAATCAAATAAACTTGAAGAGTGTGAACACTCAAACATTAAAAAATAGAGATGTGATGTGAGATCCGCCACCAAGTATATGTTGAGGAGGCTTACCAGAGGTCTCGGATTTGGAGAGGCATACGCCGCCCAAATCTGAGATTGCTTAGGGGGTTAATGGACGCCACTGGAGATGGTCTTGAGTGGAGGGGTAGTCTGGAGTCAAAGGGGTTTAGCACTTCAATCAGACGGGACATCCAATAACACAAAACACCAATTCATGTGGGGACTCGGTATCCAATGCATATGTGTGGAGATAGAAAAGCTCACATAGCATAATTCCGTTTGGAAAGAATTTAATAAAAAATCATACAATGTAACACTCACATTTAAAGATGGTCTAAAAGCATGGATGCAGGTACAAGAGCGATGTATATGGACAAATCCACCCGACTAGTTTCGACTAAAAAGTCATCATCTGGGGTATCTGGGGTATACCCCAGATGATGACTTTTTAGTCGAAACTAGTCGGGTGGATTTGTCCATATACATCGCTCTTGTACCTGCATCCATGCTTTTAGACCATCTTTAAATGTGAGTGTTACATTGTATGATTTTTTATTAAATTCTTTCCAAACGGAATTATGCTATCTCCACACATATGCATTGGATACCGAGTCCCCACATGAATTGGTGTTTTGTGTTATTGGATGTCCCGTCTGATTGAAGTGCTAAACCCCTTTGACTCCAGACTACCCCTCCACTCAAGACCATCTCCAGTGGCGTCCATTAACCCCCTAAGCAATCTCAGATTTGGGCGGCGTATGCCTCTCCAAATCCGAGACCTCTGGTAAGCCTCCTCAACATATACTTGGTGGCGGATCTCACATCACATCTCTATTTTTTAATGTTTGAGTGTTCACACTCTTCAAGTTTATTTGATTTGGGTGGCTTATGCCCCGCCAAATCCATAACTTCTGGTAAGCCTTCCTCTATTCACTTTGGTGGTGGCTACTTTCTCTCACAAACAGAAGACTGTTGATTACAATTTCACGTTTTGATTCATCACGTTCTCTCTGGACTGATCTTCATCACCTTCGTTTTATGGATTCCATTTCTAATGGACATTCATTTGCCTATTATGGACATTAATTTGCATATATTTGCATAATTGTGTTAATATAATTTGAGGACTTTATCACTGGAGTCACCCAGCACGTTATTTTGGGTGATACACGTATAGTGTGCTTTAAAAAAACATTTTTTCTAGGGACAGAAAACTGTAGGTAGGGAGAGTGTCAGTTTCTTTCACTGTGCCAGTCCTTGTTTCTAGGGACAAAGAAGGAAAGTGAGGGGATTTCTCCTTGTGCTATAGTGTGCTTTAAAAAAACATTTTTTCTAGGGACAGAAAACTGTAGGTAGGGAGAGTGTCAGTTTCTTTCACTGTGCCAGTCCTTGTTTCTAGGGACAAAGAAGGAAAGTGAGGGGATTTCTCCTTGTGCTATAGTGTGCTTTAAAAAAACATTTTTTCTAGGGACAGAAAACTGTAGGTAGGGAGAGTGTCAGTTTCTTTCACTGTGCCAGTCCTTGTTTCTAGGGACAAAGAAGGAAAGTGAGGGGAATTCTCCTTGTGCTATAGTGTGCTTTAAAAAAAAAAAATTCTAGGGACAGAAAACTGTAGGTAGGGAGAGTGTCAGTTTCTTTCACTGTGCCAGTCCTTGTTTCTAGGGACAAAGAAGGAAAGTGAGGGGAATTCTCCTTGTGCTATAGTGTGCTTTAAAAAAACATTTTTTCTAGGGACAGAAAACTGTAGGTAGGGAGAGTGTCAGTTTCTTTCACTGTGCCAGTCCTTGTTTCTAGGGACAAAGAAGGAAAGTGAGGGGATTTCTCCTTGTGCTATAGTGTGCTTTAAAAAAACATTTTTTCTAGGGACAGAAAACTGTAGGTAGGGAGAGTGTCAGTTTCTTTCACTGTGCCAGTCCTTGTTTCTAGGGACAAAGAAGGAAAGTGAGGGGAATTCTCCTTGTGCTATAGTGTGCTTTAAAAAAACATTTTTTCTAGGGACAGAAAACTGTAGGTAGGGAGAGTGTCAGTTTCTTTCACTGTGCCAGTCCTTGTTTCTAGGGACAAAGAAGGAAAGTGAGGGGATTTCTCCTTGTGCTATAGTGTGCTTTAAAAAAAATTTTTCTAGGGACAGAAAACTGTAGGTAGGGAGAGTGTCAGTTTCTTTCACTGTGCCAGTCCTTGTTTCTAGGGACAAAGAAGGAAAGTGAGGGGAATTCTCCTTGTGCTATAGTGTGCTTTAAAAAACATTTTTTCTAGGGACAGAAAACTGTAGGTAGGGAGAGTGTCAGTTTCTTTCACTGTGCCAGTCCTTGTTTCTAGGGACAAAGAAGGAAAGTGAGGGGAATTCTCCTTGTGCTATAGTGTGCTTTAAAAAAACATTTTTTTCTAGGGACAGAAAACTGTAGGTAGGGAGAGTGTCAGTTTCTTTCACTGTGCCAGTCCTTGTTTCTAGGGACAAAGAAGGAAAGTGAGGGGATTTCTCCTTGTGCTATAGTGTGCTTTAAAAAAACATTTTTTCTAGGGACAGAAAACTGTAGGTAGGGAGAGTGTCAGTTTCTTTCACTGTGCCAGTCCTTGTTTCTAGGGACAAAGAAGGAAAGTGAGGGGATTTCTCCTTGTGCTATAGTGTGCTTTAAAAAAACATTTTTTCTAGGGACAGAAAACTGTAGGTAGGGAGAGTGTCAGTTTCTTTCACTGTGCCAGTCCTTGTTTCTAGGGACAAAGAAGGAAAGTGAGGGGAATTCTCCTTGTGCTATAGTGTGCTTTAAAAAAAAAAATTTCTAGGGACAGAAAACTGTAGGTAGGGAGAGTGTCAGTTTCTTTCACTGTGCCAGTCCTTGTTTCTAGGGACAAAGAAGGAAAGTGAGGGGATTTCTCCTTGTGCTATAGTGTGCTTTAAAAAAACATTTTTTCTAGGGACAGAAAACTGTAGGTAGGGAGAGTGTCAGTTTCTTTCACTGTGCCAGTCCTTGTTTCTAGGGACAAAGAAGGAAAGTGAGGGGAATTCTCCTTGTGCTATAGTGTGCTTTAAAAAAACATTTTTTCTAGGGACAGAAAACTGTAGGTAGGGAGAGTGTCAGTTTCTTTCACTGTGCCAGTCCTTGTTTCTAGGGACAAAGAAGGAAAGTGAGGGGATTTCTCCTTGTGCTATAGTGTGCTTTAAAAAAACATTTTTTCTAGGGACAGAAAACTGTAGGTAGGGAGAGTGTCAGTTTCTTTCACTGTGCCAGTCCTTGTTTCTAGGGACAAAGAAGGAAAGTGAGGGGATTTCTCCTTGTGCTATAGTGTGCTTTAAAAAACATTTTTTCTAGGGACAGAAAACTGTAGGTAGGGAGAGTGTCAGTTTCTTTCACTGTGCCAGTCCTTGTTTCTAGGGACAAAGAAGGAAAGTGAGGGGAATTCTCCTTGTGCTATAGTGTGCTTTAAAAAAACATTTTTTCTAGGGACAGAAAACTGTAGGTAGGGAGAGTGTCAGTTTCTTTCACTGTGCCAGTCCTTGTTTCTAGGGACAAAGAAGGAAAGTGAGGGGAATTCTCCTTGTGCTATAGTGTGCTTTAAAAAAACATTTTTTCTAGGGACAGAAAACTGTAGGTAGGGAGAGTGTCAGTTTCTTTCACTGTGCCAGTCCTTGTTTCTAGGGACAAAGAAGGAAAGTGAGGGGATTTCTCCTTGTGCTATAGTGTGCTTTAAAAAAACATTTTTTCTAGGGACAGAAAACTGTAGGTAGGGAGAGTGTCAGTTTCTTTCACTGTGCCAGTCCTTGTTTCTAGGGACAAAGAAGGAAAGTGAGGGGATTTCTCCTTGTGCTATAGTGTGCTTTAAAAAAACATTTTTTCTAGGGACAGAAAACTGTAGGTAGGGAGAGTGTCAGTTTCTTTCACTGTGCCAGTCCTTGTTTCTAGGGACAAAGAAGGAAAGTGAGGGGAATTCTCCTTGTGCTATAGTGTGCTTTAAAAAAACATTTTTTCTAGGGACAGAAAACTGTAGGTAGGGAGAGTGTCAGTTTCTTTCACTGTGCCAGTCCTTGTTTCTAGGGACAAAGAAGGAAAGTGAGGGGAATTCTCCTTGTGCTATAGTGTGCCAAAGCATTCCTCATCAACCATCTTTGAAATCCTTGTTTTTTGGACAGTCAGGGAAATTGTCGTTGTGCTATTCTGTGCAAAAGCAATAATCCTCAACCATATTTAGAAATCCTTAAGTAAAGGGACAGAGAAGGACACCTGAAGGTAGCCCTTATTGCTTTTTTCCCATCTCCCTGCAGGCCATCTATTAGAATGTCTGGAAGGCAAACAAGGAGAGGCAGACAGTCAGGAGGCAATAAAAGAGGGCAAGCAGGCTCTGTGTCTGGGGGCAACAGTGCTGGTCGTGGACGCGGTGCATTGTCATCAGCACATGGCCATGGGACACGCTTGTCCTTCTTTTCGGCAGCTGGACATGTTGAGCCACATCATGCCGAAGACTTGGTAGAGTGGATGACCAAGCCCTCCTCCTCCTCCTCATCCTCTCTCACCCAGGCTCAGGGTACTGGCAAAGCAGCTGCCAAAGCGTCCTCTTCCCTGGTATCAATGTCAGACTCATCATCAGTCACTCCTTCCCTAGACCCACCATGTCCTCCTCCTGAGGAGTCCCCCGAACTGTTTGAGCACAGTGTTGGGTACATGCTCCAGGAGGATGCCCAGCGTTTCGAAGGGTCTGATGATGAAACCCAGCTACAGGAAGGCAGTAGCGTGAGAGCAGACAGAGGGGATGCTCAAGAAGGACACCAATCTGGCAGTCATGTTCCAGCAGCTGCAGCATACTGCCAGATTGGCTCCAGTGATGAGGAGGGAGGGGATGATGAGGTCACTGACTCCACGTGGGTGCCTAATAGGAGAGAGGAGGAGGAGGAGGATGAGGAGGAGGCACATCTCCAACGAGGCAGGATGCCCTTTGGTGGCCAGCGTAAGGGCAGTACACCGACGGAATCACACCGCAGAGCTCCGCCTGTGCAGGGCGCTGCCTCTGCCCGTCATTCAAAAAGTTCCTTGGTGTGGGCCTTTTTTGAGGCTAGTGCATCAGATCGCACAGCTGCTGTTTGCAACATATGTCTCAAGCGTATATCGCGTGGCCAAAACATCAGCCGCTTGGGTACCACATGCCTGACCAGACATATGTTGACCTGCCATGCAGCTCGTTGGCAAGCCTACCTCAAAGACCCACACCAAAGAACAAAGCGGACCTCTCCTTGCACCGCATCAGCTGGGATCTCCAACCCCACTATAACTTCAGTCCTCTCTGAAACATGCACTGAGAGGAATGAAGGTGTAGAATTAGGTGTGTCACAGCCAAGTACTTGCGGCCACTCTGCTAGCAGTACACCGACGTCCGATTCTAGCAGGCAAATTTCCCTGCCCCAGCTGCTGGACCGTCGAAAGAAGTTCACTCCCAGCCATCCAAAGCCCAGCGGTTGAATGCTAGCTTGGCTAAATTGCTAGCGCTTCAACTGCTGCCTTTTCAGTTGGTAGACTCGGCCCCCTTCCGTGAGTTTGTGCAATGTGCGGTTCCTCAGTGGCAGGTTCCCAAACGCCACTTTTTCTCACGGAAGGCTATTCCGGCTCTCTACCGGCATGTGGAAGGCAATGTCTTAGCCTCGCTGGACAGGGCGGTCAGCGGTAAGGTGCATATTACCGCTGACTCATGGTCCAGCAGGCATGGACAGGGACGTTACCTTTCTTTCACGGCCCATTGGGTCACTCTTTTGGCAGCTGGGAAGGATGCAGGACAAGGTGCAGTAGTGTTGGAGGTTGTTCCACCGCCACGCCTCCAAAATGCTACTACTGGTTGTGACACACCTCTCTCCTCCACCCCCTCCTCTTCTTCTTCCTCCATGGCCTCTTCCTGTGGTTTGTCCTATGAACCAGCGGTGCTCCGTAGCCGTTCACGGGGCTACGCAAGTACGCAGGCAAAAAGATGCCATGCCGTGCTTGCGCTGGTGTGTTTGGGGGACAGAAGCCACACTGGGGCAGAGGTCCTGTCTGCTCTGCAGGGCCAGGCCGAGAGGTGGTTGACGCCACGCCAGCTTAAGCCAGGAATGGTGGTTTGCGACAATGGCACCAACCTCCTCTCCGCCCTCCGACAGGGACAACTGACCCATGTGCCCTGTGTGGCTCACGTCCTTAACCTGGTGGTGCAGCGGTTCTTGGGCAGGTACCCGGGCTTACAGGATGTCCTGAGGCAGGCCAGGAAAGTCTGTGTGCATTTCCGCAGATCTTATAATGCCAGTGCTCGCCTGGCTGAGCTGCAAAAGGAGTTGAACCTGCCCAAGAACCGCCTTATATGTGACATGCCCACCAGGTGGAACTCAACGTTGGCCATGCTGCAGCGGCTGCACACGCAGCAGAGGGCCATCAATGAGTACCTGTGCGACTACGGCACCAGGAAAGGGTCAGGGGAGCTTGGTTTTTTTTCTCCACGCCAGTGGGGCATGATCAGGGATGCATGCACTGTCCTGGCACCATTTGAGGAGGCCACGAGGATGGTGAGCAGTGACAGTGCATGCATCAGTGACACTGTACCTCTTGTCCACCTGTTGGAGCACACGCTGCGTGGAATAATGGACAGGGCACTTGAGGCAGAACAGAGGCAGGAAGAGGAGGACTTCCTTGCCTCTCAAGGCCCCCTTTACCCAGACAGTGTTCCTTCTGTCCCACCCATCGCACAGGAAGAGGAAGAGGAGGAGGAGGAGGAGGAGGAGGATTGTGTCAGCATGGAGGTGGAGGCTGGCACTCAGCATCATCAGCAGCAGTCTTTTAGGGATGATTTACAGTCCCAAGAAACCAGTGGACTTGTACGTGGCTGGGAGGAGGTGGCTGCGGATCATGTCGTCCTTAGTGACCCAGAGGACTCCGGAGCGAATGCCTCAGCAAACCTACGCTGCATGGCCTCCCTGATCCTGCAAAGTCTGCGGAAGGATCCTCGTATTCTTCGGATCAAGGAGAGGGACCATTACTGGCTGGCCACTCTCCTTGATCCACGGTACAAGGGTAAGGTTGCGGACCTTATGTTACCTTCGCAGAGGGAGCAGAGGATGAGACAACTCCGGGAGGCCTTGCAGAAAGGTCTGTGCAACGCGTTCCCAGAGACTGGGAGGTTACAAACTCCTGGTCCTGGACAACGAGTTGCTGAGGCTTCGGCCAGTCAAAGAAGGAGCGGTGGGGAAGGTGGCCGTCTGACCGATGCGTTCAGACAATTCTTTAGTCCGCAGCCCCAAAGTATGATCGGTTCCAGCAACCATCGCCAGCGTCTGATAAACATGGTGCAGGAATATCTAGGGGTAGTGATGAGCCGAACACCCCCGGGTTCGGTTCGCACCAGAACCCGCGAACGGACCGAAAGTTCGAACGAACATTAGAACCCTATTAAATACAATGGATGCGAACGTTCGAATTCTAAAGTGCTAATTATAACAACTATTATGCATGTTATTGTCCTAAAAAGGGTTTGGGAACCCGGGTTCTGCACCAGGGGACATGTATCAATGCAAAAAGAAGTTTTAAAAACGGTCGTTTTTCGGGAGCAGTCATTTTAATGATGCATAAAGTGAAAAAAAAAAGTCAAATATTCCTTTAAATATCGTACCTGGGGGGTGTCTAAAGTATGCCTGTGAAGTGCCACGTGTTTCCCGTGTTTAGAACTGTCCCTGCACAAAATGACACTTCTAAAGGAAAAAAAAGCCATTTAAAACTGCTTGCGGCTTTAATGTAATGTCTGGTCCCGGTAATATGGATGAAATTCTTTAAGAAAAATGGCATAGCTACCCCATGACCCCCCCCCCTACCCCAGCCCATTACCAGCCCCTTTGGGTCTTGTATGGATATTAAGGGGAACCCCGCACATAAAATAAAAAAGGCCCTATATACTCTGAACAGCCCTATACAGGCGGTGCATACAAGACAGGGACTGTAGGTTTGTTCTTATGTAGAGTCTGTTTGTAATTTTGAACAGGTACATTGTTGAAGTGTAGCTCCAGACCAAAAATCTATTTTTAAACTTTTTGGAAAACATAGGTAAGGGTAATCACCCCTGTAACATTTGTTTTGCTGTCTGTGCCCCTGTTCAGAACATTTCACCTCACTTTCCGTCCCAATGACAACTGTTTTTGAAATGTGGTGTTTTTCTTGAAACAAGGATTGCTGATAAAGCATCAGTACAGAGGAGACACCTTTCTCCCATATTTATTCTTACAGGAGAGAATTTTCCTTCCTAGTGGTAGATTTCCTCTCACTTCCTGTTGTCTTCTTGCGTTTGCAAGTAGGAGTCGTTTGTAAGTTGGATGTTTGAAAGTAGGGACCTGCCGTATATACTCTGCAGAAATAGGCCCCTTAGTTGTTGGTGTTGGCACAACACTGTAAGCACTCACAGTTACTCTTGGTTGGTGCTGGAACGCCCTGCTGTCAACTATTATATCAGGAATTTTAATTACATATAATTGTTGAACAGTGGTAGTAAAAATTGGGCCTTTGATGGTGGTGCTGGTGCCACAACACTGTAAGCCCTGACAGTTACTCTTGGTGGGTGCAGCAATGGGCCCTGCTGTGAATTATTAGATCAAGAATTGTAATTACATGCCCCTGTTGAACAGGGGCTGAAAAATTGGGCCTTAGGCACTGGTGGCACAACACTGCAACCCCTCACAGCAACTGTACTTGGAGCACAGCAATGAGCCCTGTTGCAAAGTATTGCTTCAAAAATTGTAATGACACGCCCCTGTTAAACAGGGGCTGAAAAATTGGGCCTTAGGCACTGGTGGCACAACACTGCAACTCCTCACAGATACTGTACTTGGAGCACACCAATGAGCCCTGTTGCAAAGTATTGCTTCAAAAATTGTAATGACACGCCCCTGTTAAACAGGGGCTGAAAAATTGGGCCTTAGGCACTGGTGGCACAACACTGCAACTCCTCACAGATACTGTACTTGGAGCACAGCAATGAGCCCTGTTGCAAAGTATTGCTTCAAAAATTGTAATTACACGCCCCTGTTAAACAGGGGCTGAAAAATTGGGCGTTAGGCACTGGTGGCACAACACTGCAACTCCTCACAGATACTGTACTTGGAGCACAGCAATGAGCCCTGTTGCAAAGTATTGCTTCAAAAATTGTAATGACACGCCCCTGTTAAACAGGGGCTGAAAAATTGGGCCTTAGGCACTGGTGGCACAACACTGCAACTCCTCACAGATACTGTACTTGGAGCACAGCAATGAGCCCTGTTGCAAAGTATTGCTTCAAAAATTGTAATTACACGCCCCTGTTAAACAGGGGCTGAAAAATTGGGCGTTAGGCACTGGTGGCACAACACTGCAACTCCTCACAGATACTGTACTTGGAGCACAGCAATGAGCCCTGTTGCAAAGTATTGCTTCAAAAATTGTAATTACACGCCCCTGTTAAACAGGGGCTGAAAAATTGGGCGTTAGGCACTGGTGGCGGCACCCATAAACAAAAATGATCTTACAAGCTATCATCATCAATCGTATCATTGAGGACTCGGAGGAGGAGGATAGCCAGTCAACATAACAGCACAGGCACTCAGCATCAGCATCAGTCTTGAAGGGATGTGACATGTTAAAATCAATTAGTCTGTTATATCAGCATCAGGTGTGTGGTAGCTGGTGGTGATCCAAGACTGGTTCATCTTGATGAAAGTCAGTCGATCAACCGAGTCGGTGGACAGGCGCACCCTGTGATCCGTGACAAATCCTCCAGCAGCACTGAATGTGCGTTCCGAAAGAACGCTGGATGCAGGACAGGCCAGTAGCTCAATTGCATACTGTGCAAGCTCTGGCCAGTGATCCATCCTCAAGACCCAGTAAGCCAGAGGATTTTCGGTGGGGAAGGTGTCCAAGTCTGACCTTGCCCCTAGATATTCCTGCACCATGTTTATCAGACGCTGGCGATGGTTGCTGGAACCGATCATACTTTGGGGCTGCGGACTAAAGAATTGTCTGAACGCATCGGTCAGACGGCCACCTTCCCCACCGCTCCTTCTTTGACTGGCCGAAGCCTCAGCAACTCGTTGTCCAGGACCAGGAGTTTGCAACCTCCCAGTCTCTGGGAACGCGTTGCACAGACCTTTCTGCAAGGCCTCCCGGAGTTGTCTCATCCTCTGCTCCCTCTGCGACGGTAACATAAGGTCCGCAACCTTACCCTTGTACCGTGGATCAAGGAGAGTGGCCAGCCAGTAATGGTCCCTCTCCTTGATCCGAAGAATACGAGGATCCTTCCGCAGACTTTGCAGGATCAGGGAGGCCATGCAGCGTAGGTTTGCTGAGGCATTCGCTCCGGAGTCCTCTGGGTCACTAAGGACGACATGATCCGCAGCCACCTCCTCCCAGCCACGTACAAGTCCACTGGTTTCTTGGGACTGTAAATCATCCCTAAAAGACTGCTGCTGATGATGCTGAGTGCCAGCCTCCACCTCCATGCTGACACAATCCTCCTCCTCCTCCTCCTTCTCCTCCTCCTCCTCCTCTTCCTGTGCGATGGGTGGGACAGAAGGAACACTGTCTGGGTAAAGGGGGCCTTGAGAGGCAAGGAAGTCCTCCTCTTCCTGCCTCTGTTCTGCCTCAAGTGCCCTGTCCATTATTCCACGCAGCGTGTGCTCCAACAGGTGGACAAGAGGTACAGTGTCACTGATGCATGCACTGTCACTGCTCACCATCCTCGTGGCCTCCTCAAATGGTGCCAGGACAGTGCATGCATCCCTGATCATGCCCCACTGGCGTGGAGAAAAAAAACCAAGCTCCCCTGACCCTGTCCTGGTGCCGTGGTCGCACAGGTACTCATTGATGGCCCTCTGCTGCGTGTGCAGCCGCTGCAGCATGGCCAACGTTGAGTTCCACCTGGTGGGCATGTCACATATAAGGCGGTTCTTGGGCAGGTTCAACTCCTTTTGCAGCTCAGCCAGGCGAGCACTGGCATTATAAGATCTGCGGAAATGCACACAGACTTTCCTGGCCTGCCTCAGGACATCCTGTAAGCCCGGGTACCTGCCCAAGAAGCGCTGCACCACCAGGTTAAGGACGTGAGCCACACAGGGCACATGGGTCAGTTGTCCCTGTCGGAGGGCGGAGAGGAGGTTGGTGCCATTGTCGCAAACCACCATTCCTGGCTTAAGCTGGCGTGGCGTCAACCACCTCTCGGCCTGGCCCTGCAGAGCAGACAGGACCTCTGCCCCAGTGTGGCTTCTGTCCCCCAAACACACCAGCGCAAGCACGGCATGGCATCTTTTTGCCTGCGTACTTGCGTAGCCCCGTGAACGGCTACGGAGCACCGCTGGTTCATAGGACAAACCACAGGAAGAGGCCATGGAGGAAGAAGAAGAGGAGGGGGTGGAGGAGAGAGGTGTGTCACAACCAGTAGTAGCATTTTGGAGGCGTGGCGGTGGGACAACCTCCAACACTACTGCACCTTGTCCTGAATCCTTCCCAGCTGCCAAAAGAGTGACCCAATGGGCCGTGAAAGAAAGGTAACGTCCCTGTCCATGCCTGCTGGACCATGAGTCAGCGGTAATATGCACCTTACCGCTGACCGCCCTGTCCAGCGAGGCCAAGACATTGCCTTCCACATGCCGGTAGAGAGCCGGAATAGCCTTCCGTGAGAAAAAGTGGCGTTTGGGAACCTGCCACTGAGGAACTGCACATTGCACAAACTCACGGAAGGGGGCCGAGTCTACCAACTGAAAAGGCAGCAGTTGAAGCGCTAGCAATTTAGCCAAGCTAGCATTCAACCGCTGGGCATGTGGATGGCTGGGAGTGAACTTCTTTCGACGGTCCAGCAGCTGGGGCAGGGAAATTTGCCTGCTAGAATCGGACGTCGGTGTACTGCTAGCAGAGTGGGCGCAAGTACTTGGCTGTGACACACCTAATTCTACACCTTCATTCCTCTCAGTGCATGTTTCAGAGAGGACTGAAGTTATAGTGGGGTTGGAGATCCCAGCTGATGCGGTGCAAGGAGAGGTCCGCTTTGTTCTTTGGTGTGGGTCTTTGAGGTAGGCTTGCCAACGAGCTGCATGGCAGGTCAACATATGTCTGGTCAGGCATGTGGTACCCAAGCGGCTGATGTTTTGGCCACGCGATATACGCTTGAGACATATGTTGCAAACAGCAGCTGTGCGATCTGATGCACTAGCCTCAAAAAAGGCCCACACCAAAGAACTTTTTGAATGACGGGCAGAGGCAGCGCCCTGCACAGGCGGAGCTCTGCGGTGTGATTCCGTCGGTGTACTGCCCTTACGCTGGCCACCAAAGGGCATCCTGCCTCGTTGGAGATGTGCCTCCTCCTCATCCTCCTCCTCCTCCTCTCTCCTATTAGGCACCCACGTGGAGTCAGTGACCTCATCATCCCCTCCCTCCTCATCACTGGAGCCAATCTGGCAGTATGCTGCAGCTGCTGGAACATGACTGCCAGATTGGTGTCCTTCTTGAGCATCCCCTCTGTCTGCTCTCACGCTACTGCCTTCCTCTAGCTGGGTTTCATCATCAGACCCTTCGAAACGCTGGGCATCCTCCTGGAGCATGTACCCAACACTGTGCTGAAACAGTTCGGGGGACTCCTCAGGAGGAGGACATGGTGGGTCTAGGGAAGGAGTGACTGATGATGAGTCTGACATTGATACCAGGGAAGACGACGCTTTGGCAGCTGCTTTTCCAGTACCCTGAGCCTGGGTGAGAGAGGATGAGGAGGAGGAGGAGGGCTTGGTCATCCACTCTACCAAGTCTTCGGCATGATGTGGCTCAACATGTCCAGCTGCCGAAAAGAAGGACAAGCGTGTCCCATGGCCATGTGCTGATGACAATGTACCGCGTCCACGACCAGCACTGTTGCCCCCAGACACAGAGCCTGCTTGCCCTCTTTTATTGCCTCCTGACTGTCTGCCTCTCCTTGTTTGCCTTCCAGACATTCTAATAGATGGCCTGCAGGGAGATGGGAAAAAAGCAATAAGGGCTACCTTCAGGTGTCCTTCTCTGTCCCTTGAAACAAGGACTTGCAGAGTGAAATAAACTGACACTCTCCCTACCTACAGTTTTCTGTCCCTAGAATAAATGTTTTTTTTAATCACAATATAGCACAAGGACAATTCAGTCACTGTCCTTCCAGGTCCCTGGAAACAAGGACTTGCAGAGTGAAATAAACTGACACTCTCCCTACCTACAGTTTTCTGTCCCTAGAATAAATGTTTTTTTTAATCACAATATAGCACAAGGACAATTCAGTCACTGTCCTTCCAGGTCCCTGGAAACAAGGACTTGCAGAGTGAAAGAAAAAAAACACTCTCCCTACCTACAGTTTTCTGTCCCTAGAAAAAATGTTTTTTTTAATCACAATATAACACAAGGACAATTCACTCACTGTCCTTCCAGGTCCCTGGAAACAAGGACTTGCAGAGTGAAATAAACTGACACTCTCCCTACCTACAGTTTTCTGTCCCTAGAATAAATGTTTTTTTTAAGCACAATATAGCACAAGGAGAATTCACTCACTGTCCTTCCAGGTCCCTGGAAACAAGGACTTGCAGAGTGAAAGAAAAAAAACACTCTCCCTACCTACAGTTTTCTGTCCCTAGAAAAAATGTTTTTTTTAATCACAATATAACACAAGGACAATTCAGTCACTGTCCTTCCAGGTCCCTGGAAACAAGGACTTGCAGAGTGAAATAAACTGACACTCTCCCTACCTACAGTTTTCTGTCCCTAGAATAAATGTTTTTTTTTAAGCACAATATAGCACAAGGAGAATTCACTCACTGTCCTTCCAGGTCCCTGGAAACAAGGACTTGCAGAGTGAAAGAAAAAAAACACTCTCCCTACCTACAGTTTTCTGTCCCTAGAAAAAATGTTTTTTTTAATCACAATATAACACAAGGACAATTCAGTCACTGTCCTTCCAGGTCCCTGGAAACAAGGACTTGCAGAGTGAAATAAACTGACACTCTCCCTACCTACAGTTTTCTGTCCCTAGAATAAATGTTTTTTTTTAATCACAATATAGCACAAGGACAATTCAGTCACTGTCCTTCCAGGTCCCTGGAAACAAGGACTTGCAGAGTGAAATAAACTGACACTCTCCCTACCTACAGTTTTCTGTCCCTAGAATAAATGTTTTTTTTAATCACAATATAGCACAAGGACAATTCACTCACTGTCCTTACAGGTCCCTGGAAACAAGGACTTGCAGAGTGAAAGAAAAAAAACACTCTCCCTACCTACAGTTTTCTGTCCCTAGAAAAAATGTTTTTTTTAATCACAATATAACACAAGGACAATTCACTCACTGTCCTTCCAGGTCCCTGGAAACAAGGACTTGCAGAGTGAAATAAACTGACACTCTCCCTACCTACAGTTTTCTGTCCCTAGAATAAATGTTTTTTTTAATCACAATATAGCACAAGGACAATTCAGTCACTGTCCTTCCAGGTCCCTGGAAACAAGGACTTGCAGAGTGAAAGAAAAAAAACACTCTCCCTACCTACAGTTTTCTGTCCCTAGAAAAAATGTTTTTTTTAATCACAATATAACACAAGGACAATTCACTCACTGTCCTTCCAGGTCCCTGGAAACAAGGACTTGCAGAGTGAAATAAACTGACACTCTCCCTACCTACAGTTTTCTGTCCCTAGAATAAATGTTTTTTTTAATCACAATATAGCACAAGGACAATTCAGTCACTGTCCTTCCAGGTCCCTGGAAACAAGGACTTGCAGAGTGAAATAAACTGACACTCTCCCTACCTACAGTTTTCTGTCCCTAGAATAAATGTTTTTTTTAATCACAATATAGCACAAGGACAATTCAGTCACTGTCCTTCCAGGTCCCTGGAAACAAGGACTTGCAGAGTGAAAGAAAAAAAACACTCTCCCTACCTACAGTTTTCTGTCCCTAGAAAAAATGTTTTTTTTAATCACAATATAACACAAGGACAATTCACTCACTGTCCTTCCAGGTCCCTGGAAACAAGGACTTGCAGAGTGAAATAAACTGACACTCTCCCTACCTACAGTTTTCTGTCCCTAGAATAAATGTTTTTTTTAATCACAATATAGCACAAGGACAATTCAGTCACTGTCCTTCCAGGTCCCTGGAAACAAGGACTTGCAGAGTGAAATAAACTGACACTCTCCCTACCTACAGTTTTCTGTCCCTAGAATAAATGTTTTTTTTAATCACAATATAGCACAAGGACAATTCAGTCACTGTCCTTCCAGGTCCCTGGAAACAAGGACTTGCAGAGTGAAATAAACTGACACTCTCCCTACCTACAGTTTTCTGTCCCTAGAATAAATGTTTTTTTTAATCACAATATAGCACAAGGACAATTCACTCACTGTCCTTACAGGTCCCTGGAAACAAGGACTTGCAGAGTGAAATAAACTGACACTCTCCCTACCTACAGTTTTCTGTCCCTAGAATAAATGTTTTTTTTAAGCACAATATAGCACAAGGAGAATTCACTCACTGTCCTTCCAGGTCCCTGGAAACAAGGACTTGCAGAGTGAAAGAAAAAAAACACTCTCCCTACCTACAGTTTTCTGTCCCTAGAAAAAATGTTTTTTTTAATCACAATATAACACAAGGACAATTCACTCACTGTCCTTCCAGGTCCCTGGAAACAAGGACTTGCAGAGTGAAATAAACTGACACTCTCCCTACCTACAGTTTTCTGTCCCTAGAATAAATGTTTTTTTTAATCACAATATAGCACAAGGACAATTCAGTCACTGTCCTTCCAGGTCCCTGGAAACAAGGACTTGCAGAGTGAAATAAACTGACACTCTCCCTACCTACAGTTTTCTGTCCCTAGAATAAATGTTTTTTTTAATCACAATATAGCACAAGGACAATTCAGTCACTGTCCTTCCAGGTCCCTGGAAACAAGGACTTGCAGAGTGAAATAAACTGACACTCTCCCTACCTACAGTTTTCTGTCCCTAGAATAAATGTTTTTTTTAATCACAATATAGCACAAGGACAATTCACTCACTGTCCTTACAGGTCCCTGGAAACAAGGACTTGCAGAGTGAAATAAACTGACACTCTCCCTACCTACAGTTTTCTGTCCCTAGAATAAATGTTTTTTTTAAGCACAATATAGCACAAGGAGAATTCACTCACTGTCCTTCCAGGTCCCTGGAAACAAGGACTTGCAGAGTGAAAGAAAAAAAACACTCTCCCTACCTACAGTTTTCTGTCCCTAGAAAAAATGTTTTTTTTAATCACAATATAACACAAGGACAATTCACTCACTGTCCTTCCAGGTCCCTGGAAACAAGGACTTGCAGAGTGAAATAAACTGACACTCTCCCTACCTACAGTTTTCTGTCCCTAGAATAAATGTTTTTTTTAATCACAATATAGCACAAGGACAATTCAGTCACTGTCCTTCCAGGTCCCTGGAAACAAGGACTTGCAGAGTGAAATAAACTGACACTCTCCCTACCTACAGTTTTCTGTCCCTAGAATAAATGTTTTTTTTAATCACAATATAGCACAAGGACAATTCAGTCACTGTCCTTCCAGGTCCCTGGAAACAAGGACTTGCAGAGTGAAATAAACTGACACTCTCCCTACCTACAGTTTTCTGTCCCTAGAATAAATGTTTTTTTTAATCACAATATAGCACAAGGACAATTCACTCACTGTCCTTACAGGTCCCTGGAAACAAGGACTTGCAGAGTGAAATAAACTGACACTCTCCCTACCTACAGTTTTCTGTCCCTAGAATAAATGTTTTTTTTAAGCACAATATAGCACAAGGAGAATTCACTCACTGTCCTTCCAGGTCCCTGGAAACAAGGACTTGCAGAGTGAAAGAAAAAAAACACTCTCCCTACCTACAGTTTTCTGTCCCTAGAAAAAATGTTTTTTTTAATCACAATATAACACAAGGACAATTCACTCACTGTCCTTCCAGGTCCCTGGAAACAAGGACTTGCAGAGTGAAATAAACTGACACTCTCCCTACCTACAGTTTTCTGTCCCTAGAATAAATGTTTTTTTTAATCACAATATAGCACAAGGACAATTCAGTCACTGTCCTTCCAGGTCCCTGGAAACAAGGACTTGCAGAGTGAAATAAACTGACACTCTCCCTACCTACAGTTTTCTGTCCCTAGAATAAATGTTTTTTTTAATCACAATATAGCACAAGGACAATTCAGTCACTGTCCTTCCAGGTCCCTGGAAACAAGGACTTGCAGAGTGAAAGAAACTGACACTGTCCCTACCTACAGTTTTCTGTCCCTAGAATAAATGTTTTTTTTAAGCACACTATAGCACAAGCACAAAACACACTGACACTCTCCCTACCTATCCTTCTCTTTCCCTAAACTAAAGGAATCCAGGTTAAGCAAGAAAGAAATAACAGTCACTGTCCCTGCCTATGCTGCTCTATCCCTGCTCCGGAACACACTACACTAGGCCGCCGTGCTGGCGGCCTTTTATAGTGTGGGGCGTGTACTAAACACCCTCAGCAATAATTGGCCACAGGCATCCTGCCTGTGGCCAATCATTGCTCTCCTCGCTGCCGGCGCTGTGATTGGCCAAGCATGCGGGGTCACAGTGCATGCTTGGCCAATCACAGCGCCTGGATGACACTGCGATGGCGTAGTGCATTGTGGGCCGTTCGCGTCACTCGAATTTGGCGCGAACGGCCCAAATCGTTCGATCTTCGTCGAACGATCGAACAGCCGATGTTCGAGTCGAACGTATGTTCGACTCGAACACGAAGCTCATCCCTATCTAGGGGCAAGGTCAGACTTGGACACCTTCCCCACCGAAAATCCTCTGGCTTACTGGGTCTTGAGGATGGATCACTGGCCAGAGCTTGCACAGTATGCAATTGAGCTACTGGCCTGTCCTGCATCCAGCGTTCTTTCGGAACGCACATTCAGTGCTGCTGGAGGATTTGTCACGGATCACAGGGTGCACCTGTCCACCGACTCGGTTGATCGACTGACTTTCATCAAGATGAACCAGTCTTGGATCACCACCAGCTACCACACACCTGATGCTGATATAACAGACTAATTGATTTTAACATGTCACATCCCTTCAAGACTGATGCTGATGCTGAGTGCCTGTGCTGTTATGTTGACTGGCTATCCTCCTCCTCCGAGTCCTCAATGATACGATTGATGATGATAGCTTGGAAGATCATTTTTGTTTATGGGTGCCGCCACCAGTGGCTAAGGCCCAATTTTTCAGCCCCTGTTGTGAGGGGGTTAGCTCGGCAGCGGGTGTGTGTGACCCCCGGGATGGGCTCCCCACACAAAACAGGCCCAGCAAACGGAGGTTGTGGTCTTCAAAATCAAAAAAGGTGCGGTTTATTTTCTATTTACAGTGACAAAACACAGCAAAGCAAAAGAAACATAACCAAAATAAATCCTGGTCAAGTTGACCTCTGACTAAACATACAGGTTTCCTAACTAACAACTGGGATCAGCCTAGTGCTGTCCTAGTCCCTAAGTCCCTGGTTTAGTAAAAGTCCAAACAAATAGCCACACAGGCTTTGTCTCACCGCACAGGGGTTCACTCTCCCTAGACAGTCCACACAGGTCTGGTTCCAGGCATGAGCTAACATCTAATGAAGCTGGGAGTTCTTATAGAGGCCTAAATGAGCTGACAAGGTTCAGCTGGTCTCCTCATCTCTGTCTGCACGACGCCCCACACTCTCCCTAGAGGTATGAGTCATCCATGAGCCCACTAGCCTGATACAACTCTCCACCTAGTTGTATAAGTCGGCGTAAAGCCTGAATCTGGGCGAAATATATCTACCCCCCTGGATGCAACCAGGTGACTTTACCTTCCTGCTGTCACATACCCCCCCCCTCTTGTTTTAACCTCGGGGTTGGAACACCAGCAATCAGGCATTCATGTACTCGAGACAAAGCATCCACATTCCCCATTTGAACGCCAGGGCGATGCTTTACTGTGAAGTTGAATTCCTGGAGGGCCAGGAACCACCTATTCACTCTTCTATTTGTTTCCTTGTTTTGAGCCATCCACTTTAACGGAGCGTGATCCGTAACCATGTCAAAGTGCCTACCTAGCAGGTAGTACCGAAGGGAATCTAGAGCCCACTTCACCGCTAAACACTCCTTTTCAACGGTGGCGTAATTTACCTCATGGGACTTCAACTTCCTGCTGAGGTAAATGACTGGGTGCTCTTCCCCGTTCCAGACCTGGGACAATACTGCTCCTAACCCCACATCTGACGCATCACTTTGTACGACAAAGTCTTTAGAGAAGTCGGGTGAGTACAACACTGGCTGGCTACATAAGGCTTGTTTCAAGAATTGGAATGCTGCCTCAGCCTCGGGGGTCCATTTAATCATGACCGACCCTTTCCCCTTCGTCAGGTTGGTTAGGGGCACAGCCTTAGAAGCA
This sequence comes from Rana muscosa, assembly GCA_029206835.1. Taxonomy (NCBI): domain Eukaryota; kingdom Metazoa; phylum Chordata; class Amphibia; order Anura; family Ranidae; genus Rana; species Rana muscosa. Next base: position 161,219,476 of record CM055123.1, read on the forward strand.
AAGTGGGGAATGAATCGCCGATAATACCCAGCGATTCCCAGAAAGGCTCGTACCTGCTTCTTGCTGTTGGGACGTGGCCAACTCTGGATGGCCTCGACTTTGTTGAGTTGGGGTTTTATTACTCCCCTCCCAATGGTGTACCCAAGATATTTGGCCTCCTCCTGCCCAATGGTACACTTCTTGGGGTTAGCCGTAAACCCCGCTTCCCGAACAGAGTCCAGGACTGCTTGCACTTTTGGCAGATGTGAGGCCCAATCTGTGCTATGGACAATTACGTCATCCAGGTAAGCCGCAGCATACTTCCGATGGGGCCTCAGCATCTGGTCCATTTTCCGCTGGAATGTGGCCGGCGCATTCTGTAACCCGAACGGCATTCTTTTATATTGGAACGCCCCGTCTGGGGTTACAAATGCGGTTTTCTCTTTGGCCGACTTGGCCAGGGGGATTTGCCAATACCCTTTTGTGAGGTCAAGAGTCGTCATGTATCGGGCTGTTCCCAGCCTGTCGATGAACTCATCTATACGTGGCATGGGGTAGGTGTCAAATTTTGTAACTTTGTTCAACTGACGAAAATCGTTACAAAATCGCCAGCTCCCATCCGGTTTAGGCACCAACACGATGGGACTAGACCAATCACTTTGGGACTCCTCTATCACCCCTAAGTTCAGCATTTTCTGTACTTCCTCCCGTATTGCCTCCCGTCGAGCCTCTGGGATCCGATAGGGTTTTAACTTCACCCTTTCACCGGGCGGGGTAATGATGTCATGCTCTACCCCAGATGTTTGTCCCGGCAGCTCAGAGAATACCTCCTTGTTGCGAAGCACAAACTCCTTAACCTCCTGTTGTTGGGGTTGTGACAAGGTGGCTGCTATTCCAACCTCAGGAATCACGCAACCAGTTTGAGCTGGTGACCAAGTGTCTGCGACTAGGGACTCTCTATCCCTCCAGGCTTTCAACAGATTAACGTGATATATCTGTTCGGGCTTTCGCCTTCCTGGTTGTCTGACCTTGTAATTCACTTCGCTCACTTTTTCCATTATCTCGTAGGGGCCTTGCCATTTGGCAAGGAATTTACTTTCAACCGTAGGGACAAGTACCAATATCCTATCCCCCGGGGAAAAGGTACGGGTCTTGGCTCCACGGTTGTACACTCTCTGCTGTGCCAACTGCGCTTGGGCCAAATGTTCCTTCACGATGGGCATTACCTGTGCAATTCGATCTTGCATCAGGGCGACATGCTCAATCACACTCCTGTGGGGAGAACTCTCACTTTCCCAAGTTTCCTTGGCAATATCCAACAGCCCTCTTGGGTGTCTCCCATACAGTAACTCAAAGGGGGAGAATCCCGTAGAGGATTGGGGCACCTCCCTAATAGCAAACATCAAATAAGGAAGTAAACAGTCCCAATCCTTTCCATCTCTATCCACCACTTTCTTCAACATTTGTTTTAGGGTTTTGTTGAATCTTTCAACCAGCCCATCGGTTTGGGGGTGATACACAGACGTACGCAATTGCGTCACTTTGAACAATTTACACAGCTCTTTCATAACCCGGGACATAAAGGGTGTACCTTGGTCCGTAAGCAGTTCTTTACAAATACCCACCCGGCTAAAAACAAGAGATAGCTCTTTGGCTATGGTTTTGGCCGAGGTATTTCGGAGAGGGATCGCTTCTGGATAACGGGTGGCATAGTCCATTATAACTAATATGTACTGGTGCCCCCTAGCGGACTTGATTATAGGACCTACCAAATCCATGGCGATCCTCTCAAACGGGACCTCAATGATGGGTAGAGGGACCAGCGGGCTACGGAAATGTGGCATCGGGGCCAACCTCTGACACACAGGGCAGGAGGAACAATAATTTTCTACGTCCTTCATCACCCCCGGCCAATAGAATCTCTGTAATACCCTCTCTCGGGTTTTCTCTGTCCCCAGATGACCTCCAAGAATGTGCCCATGGGCCAACTCCAACACCAACTTCCTGTAAGGTTTGGGCACCACAAGCTGCTCAACGGTTTCTTCTGCCCTTTTTGCCACCCGATACAGTAGGTCCTTCTCTACGCTGAAGTATGGGTAAGTGCAGGTATTATCTGGGTTCACTAACTCGCCATCTATTTTCACTACGTTTTCCCGTGCCTTTATTAGGGCGGGGTCTTTCAACTGTTCTGTGGCAAAGTTTTCCCTGTGAACCTCAAGATCAGAAAACTCCACAGACGGTAGGTTTTCGTCTGAGGAGGTGGGCTCCTCTCCAGTTTCTTGAGTCTCCCCTGCCAATACTGATAAGGGAAATTCCGGAGAGTCCTCACCACTCTCAGGGGGGTTCTGGCTATCACATTCCTGGTACATAGGGGCACCAGTGAGGGGCTCAGGATCATCCCACAGTTCCCAGAACTTCGGAAAATCCCTTCCCACAATGGCGTCATGCGGTAACTGAGATACTAAGCCCACTGGATGAGAGAGGGTACCTTTGGGGGTCTCGAAACACACTGTAGTCACTGGATACTCTCGGGTGTCCCCATGCACACAAATAACAGCTACCTTGCTATTCCCAGAGACCTCTGTTTTAACTAACTCAGCCTTTATCAGGGTCACAAGGCTACCTGAATCCAGCAATACCACAACATTTCTACCATTAACACACATTTTGCATAAATGTTTCTCAGTTCCTCGAATGGCAGTGCATGCGACTGTCGCACACAGCGACTGACGTCTGCCCGTCAGAAAGTCACACTGCATGGGTTCCTCCACAACCGGGCAATTGGCTGCAATATGTCCCGCTTGCCGGCAGCGGTAGCAAACGATCCTTCTTGCCGCCTCTTGAGCCGCTGATTTCCCAGGCTGTTCTCGCCAAACTTGGGGTAGAGCTCCCACCCTCTCACTCTCTCCACCCTCACCCCTTGGAATCCTCTTATCCGCCCCTGGGGATGGTCTGGTCTTAGGGTGGAAAGTCCGAGTGTCTCTGGAAGAGGCCGTCAGGTTCTCTGTAGCCAAGTATTTCTCCACACGATCCACAAGACCATCGGCCGTCTCTGGGTCTCCATGGCTTACCCACTTTTGGATGGCAGTAGGAAGAGCTCTCAAAAACCGATCCATTACAACACGTTCCACAATCTTTGGTGCGGACAAAGTCTCTGGCTGTAGCCACTTTCTGCTCAGGTGAATGAGATCATACATTTGAGACCTGGGGGGTTTTCCAAGCTGGAAAGTCCAGTTATGCACACGCTGAGCCCGGACAGCCTGGGTGACACCCAGCCTTGCCAATATTTCAGCTTTTAGCATCACATAGTCTTTTGCTTGGTTAGGCTCTAGGTCATAGTAAGCTTTCTGCGATTCACCAGTTAACAGAGGAGCCACCAGTCCAGCCCACTGCTCCTCAGGCCACTTTTCTCTTTCAGCGGTCCTTTCAAATGTGGTCAAAAATACCTCTGGATCATCCTCTCCAGTCATTTTTGTCAATAAACGACTCACCCCAAAGGACGCGGTATTAGTGGGACGGCTTTCCTCACTGGTCTGCGGACGTTGCTGCATTACTGCTTCCATCTGTTGTTGTAGTCTCTGCTCTTGCTTCTGCAACAGGTCTATGAAGCGGGCCTCAGATTGCTGCTGGGCTCGTTGCTGAGCCTCCAGACTCTGTTGCAAAGTTGCGTTTGTCTGCTGCTGGGCTGCAAGGCTCCTTTGCAAACCTGCATTTGTCTGCTGTTGATTGGCATTTGCTAGAGCCAGCTGCTTCAGTATCTCCTCCATGCTGGCTTAAAAAAACTGCCACTGGTTCTCCACCAACTGTGAGGGGGTTAGCTCGGCAGCGGGTGTGTGTGACCCCCGGGATGGGCTCCCCACACAAAACAGGCCCAGCAAACGGAGGTTGTGGTCTTCAAAATCAAAAAAGGTGCGGTTTATTTTCTATTTACAGTGACAAAACACAGCAAAGCAAAAGAAACATAACCAAAATAAATCCTGGTCAAGTTGACCTCTGACTAAACATACAGGTTTCCTAACTAACAACTGGGATCAGCCTAGTGCTGTCCTAGTCCCTAAGTCCCTGGTTTAGTAAAAGTCCAAACAAATAGCCACACAGGCTTTGTCTCACCGCACAGGGGTTCACTCTCCCTAGACAGTCCACACAGGTCTGGTTCCAGGCATGAGCTAACATCTAATGAAGCTGGGAGTTCTTATAGAGGCCTAAATGAGCTGACAAGGTTCAGCTGGTCTCCTCATCTCTGTCTGCACGACGCCCCACACTCTCCCTAGAGGTATGAGTCATCCATGAGCCCACTAGCCTGATACAACTCTCCACCTAGTTGTATAAGTCGGCGTAAAGCCTGAATCTGGGCGAAATATATCTACCCCCCTGGATGCAACCAGGTGACTTTACCTTCCTGCTGTCACACTGTTTTACAGGGGCGTGTAATTACAATTTTTTTAGCAATAATTTGCCATAGGGCTCATTGCTGTGCTCCAAGTACAGTATCTGTGAGGGGTTGGAGTGTTGTGGCACCAGTGCCTAAGGCCCAATTTTTCAGCCCCTGTTCAACAGGGGCATGCAATTACAATTCTTGATCTAATAATTCACAGCAGGGCCCATTGCTGCACCCACCAAGAGTAACTCTGAGGGCTTACAGTGTTGTGGCAACGCCACCACCACCACCACCACCACGAAAGGCCCAATTTTTCAGCCCCTGTTCAAAAGGGGCATGTAATTACAATTCTTGATCTAATAATTCACATCAGGGCCCATTCCTGCACCCACCAAGAGTAACTCTGAGGGCTTACAGTGTTGTGGCAACACCACCACCACCACCACCACCACGAAAGGCCCAATTTTTCAGCCCCTGTTCAACAGGGGCATGCAATTACAATTCTTGATCTAATAATTCACAGCAGGGCCCATTGCTGCACCCACCAAGAGTAACTGTCAGGGCTTACAGTGTTGTGGCACCAGCACCACCATCAAAGGCCCAATTTTTACTACCACTGTTCAACAATTATATGTAATTAAAATTCCTGATATAATAGTTGACAGCAGGGCGTTCCAGCACTAACCAAGAGTAACTGTGAGTGCTTACAGTGTTGTGCCAACACCAACAACTAAGGGGCCTATTTCTGCAGAGTATATACGGCAGGTCCCTACTTTCAAACATCCAACTTACAAACGACTCCTACTTGCAAACGCAAGAAGACAACAGGAAGTGAGAGGAAATCTACCACTAGGAAGGAAAATTCTCTCCTGTAAGAATAAATATGGGAGAAAGGTGTCTCCTCTGTACTGATGCTTTATCAGCAATCCTTGTTTCAAGAAAAACACCACATTTCAAAAACAGTTGTCATTGGGACGGAAAGTGAGGTGAAATGTTCTGAACAGGGGCACAGACAGCAAAACAAATGTTACAGGGGTGATAACCCTTACCTATGTTTTCCAAAAAGTTTAAAAATAGATTTTTGGGCTGGAGCTACACTTCAACAATGTACCTGTTCAAAATTACAAACAGATTCTACATAAGAACAAACCTACAGTCCCTGTCTTGTATGCACCGCCTGTATACGGCTGTTCAGAGTATATAGGGCCTTTTTTATTTTATGTGCGGGGTTCCCCTTAATATCCATACAAGACCCAAAGGGGCTGGTAATGGGCTGGGGTAGGGGGGGGGGGGTCATGGGGTAGCTATGCCATTTTTCTTAAAGATTTTCATCCATATTACCGGGACCAGACATTACATTAAAGCCGCAAGCAGTTTTAAATGGCTTTTTTTTCCTTTAGAAGTGTCATTTTGTGCAGGGACAGTTCTAAACACGGGAAACACGTGGCACTTCACAGGCATACTTTAGACACCCCCCAGGTACGATATTTAAAGGAATATTTGACTTTTTTTTTTTCACTTTATGCATCATTAAAATGACTGCTCCCGAAAAACGACCGTTTTTAAAACTTCTTTTTGCATTGATACATGTCCCCTGGTGCAGAACCCGGGTTCCCAAACCCTTTTTAGGACAATAACATGCATAATAGTTGTTATAATTAGCACTTTAGAATTCGAACGTTCGCATCCATTGTATTTAATAGGGTTCTAATGTTCGTACAAACTTTCGGTCCGTTCGCGGGTTCTGGTGCGAACCGAACCCGGGGGTGTTCGGCTCATCACTACTAGCAAGCCTTTGAGCCAAACACGAGAGTGGGAGGCATAAACAGCTGGTGAGTGCATTTTCAGAGGGGAGCTGACACGTGCACGGTGTGGTGGAAGTAATTCTTTACTAAGAAGACTACATCTTTTTTTGGATTATTTCTTCTTTTGGATTATTACTTCACTTTATGGACTTTTTTTTCATTTTAATTTTATCACATGTCACGTGGGGTATAGTTTGATGATTACAGTGTTATTAGTGAATGTAATTTGCTTAATTTAGTGTTTTGCACTTAGCGCTACATTTTTTCCTATTTTTCACTTGTGTGTTTGGGTTTAAATTCTGTTTCCATATACAATAAAAACTGAACCAGAAACCTAATTACCATGAGCTAATTAGCAATCCTTTAGACATCATAGGTGACTCCTAGGCATGACCTTTCAGGTCCTAGTCTGGCTGTCTCCTAGCTCCCTAACTACAATACACATAATCATAATAGTTGAGGCAGCCAGCCACAATAGACAATAGAATACAGTCACACCCCATCACAGCAAATAGTACACAACAGCCAACACACAATATACACACAATATATACAATGTATACAGCATTGAATCTGACTAGCACAGATTATAGTGGGGTTATCATTCACCCTGTGCCCCTATTAGAGACACAGGGTGATTTATACATAAGAGGGTCCGGGGAAGCTGGACAAGGAGCCTCCAGAACTCTCCAGGGCAAGCTGAAACGCACAAACCACCGACCCAAAGCCACTCCTGTCACACATTCCTAGCTCTCTTCAAAGCAGGGAATAAAACCCAGCACATTCCTTAGTGAAATAACCTCACAGTACACACATAACACTAGTTAGGCACACATTTAACCCTTGATCGCCCAATATGTTTAACCCCTTCCCAGCCAGTGTCATAAGTATAGTGACAGTGCATGTTTTTAGCACTGATCACTGTGTTATGCCGCGTACACACGATCGTGATTCACGGAGGTGAAAACACCGCCGTGAATCACAAAATGAAAAAAAATGAAAAACGAGGGAACGTTTTTTCCCGTCATTTTTTTCTTTGTCGAGAAAAACGACCGTGTGTGGGCTCCGTGGCAGTGATTCCCTATGGGAAAACTGCCGCGGAAAAAAATGCTGGAAAAAACGATGAGAAAAATAAGAACATGTTCTAATTTTTCTCATCGTGATTAATGCCGTTTTTCCCGTCGGGAAAAACGGCAAAAAGCCCACAGACGATCGTTTTTCTCATCCAAAGGAAAAAATGTAATTTTTCCCGACGGGAAAAATGATCGTGTGTACGCGGCATAAGTGTCAATGACACTTTGCTACAATGTAAATTAGTGAGTGTACAGCTTGTATAACAGTGTCATTTTGCTGTCCCCTCAAAATAACTCAACACACAGCCATTAATGTCTAAAAAGCTTGCAAAAAAAAAATGAGTACACCGCTAAGTAAAAATGTCCAAATTGGGCCCAAAGTGTTAATATTTTGTGTGGCCACCATTATTTTCCAGCACTGCCTTAACCCTCTTGGGCATGGAGTTCACCAGAGCTTCACAGGTTGCCACTGGTGTCCTCTTCCACTCCTCCATGATGACATCACAAAGCTGGTGGATGTTAGAGACCTCCAGCTTCCGTTTAAGAATGAGCCACAGATCGGGCGTGGCCTGGATAGCAATGGGATAGGTCGCATGTGATGTGAGCTCCGTCTGCCCATACTCCTAACCTACCATCCTGCCTGCATCCTGCTCGGTTCCTGCCATCCCCTACATCCGAGGACGTGTCCTGCTCTCCCTGTGGTTCCTGAAGCCTGTTAGCCCGCTGGTTTGCCGCCACTGCCGTTGCGGCGCTTCCCGGTCCTCTGCTTCAGGAAAGGCCCCGGCTTCGGCCTAGTTCCTGGTTCGGCGGCCATCTTGGCCCTCCCGACGGCGGCCCTGGACACTTCTCCTTGCCTCCCTGGGCGCACTGGGCTCCATCCTCTTCTACATCGGCCCCCGGATTACCTGCTGCAGCTGCTGGGGTGTCTTTGCACTCTGCACCTGCTGTGTGAGCGGACCGCGGTCTCGGCCTGACTCCCGGAACGGCGGCCATCTTGCTCCACCCGGAGACATCTTTGGCAAGTATTACAGGCCTCCCTGACTCCCCTGAGCTCAGATTCCCCTGCATGCAGCCTGTTGCCATTACAGCTGCTTGAGAGTGACCTGCTGCCTACGTTGGGCCGTCCCTGGGCAGCGGGTGGGGGGGGAGGTTGTGGAGGACCCGGCCTCCTTAACAGCGGCCATATTGGTGCACCCAGGGATCTTCCCTGTCGCCTTACAGCATGTCTCCGTCTAAAAATAATTCTGAAGCCATCGATAAACTGGCCAGATACCGCCGGCTTGAGGAGGGGGATCGGCAGGTCAGAGACGGCGCTGCTGCTTTCCTGGATGCGGATCACTCTGTGGTGGCTACTAACAAATTACTGGATGCCATCGCCATGTGCCAGAGCACGCTTACCACCAAGATCGAGGAGGTAAAAATTGATGTGTCCCTTATCCGGCAGGATCTCTCTACCCTCAGGGACCGCGTGACGGAGACGGAGACCCGTATTAGCAGAGCAGAGGATATCTTACACCCTTTACAACATACCACCGATGAGGTGCGCCGCCAGTTACAACAGATTAGCGCAAAACAGGATGACATGGAAAATCGCCTTCGGAGATGTAACCTCCGCTTCATCGGTCTTCCTGAGTCTGCTGAGGGCACCGATCCGGAGAGCTTCCTTGAAAACCTCCTAACCTCAACCTTCGACAGAGACGCATTTTCGGTAATGTTTGCAGTGGAGAGAGCTCATCGAATCCCTGGCCGCCCTCCTCCCCAAGGAGCTCCACCGCGTACCCTGATAGCGAAGTTCCTTAATTTCAGGGATCGCGACAAGATCCTCCGCCTAACCAGAGAGAAGGGGAATATCCCCCATACCAACGCTCGTGTTGCCGTCTTCCCGGACTTCTCCAATGAGGTGCAACGGCAGCGGTCCAGGTTCCAGGATGTTAAGAAGCGTCTCCGCACTCTACACCTCAAATACGCCATGCTGTACCCTGCAAAGCTTCGTGTGGAGTGCGACGGTCGGACCCACTTTTTCGAGGACCCAGAGTCGGCATCCACTTGGATTGACCGGAGAGATCTGCGAGATTGAGCATACCGCGCTGTCTGGGAGCTGTGAGTACTTTTCTTTTCTCTCCCCTGCTGCCCCCTGTGCCGGTGGCACTCCCTGTTCGTGCCCTGGTGATTCGCCTCACGGTTGCTCTGTTGCTAGTGGGTGCCCTCCCCTGGGACGGGGGAGACAGACCTAAAAGCCTTTTCCGCCCCTCCTCGGATCTCACAGCATGCTCGCCACCTTCGGGTGACCTAACTGTTAATTCCCCGTTCTCCCCACGCGTGGGAGATGCTTGTAGAGGGCAGCTTACCGAACGTTGCTGGAACTTCCTATCCTACTTTACGTACCACCCTGATGGCAGGCGGGGCTCCCTTCTGCACGGCTGCAATGGTGTTGTGCTTTTGTGGCCCCTACACCCCATGCACTTCTCAGAGAAGAAGTCGCCCCCCTAGGTTCTCTATGGACTTTTTTCACTCCCCCCGTTTACCTGATTGTTTTTTCCTCCTTTTTTGTTTTCTGTTCATCACAGGTATCTATGTCCCTTTGAAATTAAGTCCCTCGCCTCCAATGCTTTTTTCACGTTGGATGTCCCCGGTTGATACCTGGTTTTGGGATACTATGTTCATGCCGAGTTGGGGTGGCACTGGACTGGGAGGGAGGGGAAATGTTTTGGCTGTTTTTTATTTGCCACTATGTTCACAATTGTTTATTTCTGCTAAAGGTACTATGTCATTGTCATACATGCACTATCAATATTGGTTGCTGATGTGTTCTGTACTGTCTGATGTGTCCTTATCTGCTCTGCTGGTCCTGGTCTGGCTGCGGTCTATTATACACACCATATACCCACCATGAGTTCCCTGAAGTTCCTCACGTGGAATGTTAGAGGCTTTCGCAATAAGATCAAACGCACAGCGGTCCTGACATTTCTCAAATCTCAGAGAGCTGACATTATCACACTGGTCGAGACCCATGTCACGGGCCACTTGCAATCCTCCCTTAAAAAACCTTGGGTGGGGTGGGCTTATCATGCCACTCACACCTCATATTCCAGAGGAGTATCGATCCTGGTTGCCAAACGGGTACCTTTTGAGCTTATACTGCTCCGCACGGATCAGCAGGGCAGATATGTGTTTATGCACGCCACCATTAATGGGTCTCCTATCCTGCTACTTGCCTGCTATATTCCCCCCCCCCGTACAACTCAGCTGTAATTCAGGAAGGCCTTGCCTTTATGACACAATACCCCTCCGTACCGGCAGTGTGGATGGGGGACTTCAATATGACCCTGATCCCCGCTCTGGACCGTCTGGGCACACTGGATCCCCCCCTTAACCCACCGACCCATACCAGACTGCACCGCATAATGACCGACTTTGCTCTTGTCGACACTTGGCGCCACAGACACCCGCACACTAAAGTCTTCTCATGCTTTTCAGCCAGTCATAACACAATGTCACAAATTGATTTTGTTTTTATCTCAATGTCCCTGCTGCCTAAGCTAGGAGATGTGGGCTTTGCTCCGAGAGTACTCTCGGATCACGCCCCCTACTGGGTCACGATCCAGCTCCTGAAGGCTTCCCCTGCTCCTTCTTGGCGGCTAAACCCGTTCTGGCTGACTGCCCTGCAGGACCAGGATGACATCCCCACAGAATTGCAATACTATTTTACGGCCAACAGGGACACTGCCACGCATGATGTGGTGTGGGAAATGTTTAAACTTCACGCTCGTTCCCTACTTTCCACACGTATTAACAGGCTTAAACGGTCATCAACATTTATTGTCCAGCAGGCTGCGGAGCACCTGCAGGCGCTGGAGGAGGCGTTCCACCGGGACCCCTCGCCCAGCGCGGCCAACAATCTAAAGATTCAGGCGCGCCAGGTCTCCCAATTGCACATAGAGAAGGCTAAACAACGTATCTTCTTCTGTAGACAGAGGGTGTTTGAGTATGGAGAGAGATCGGGCAAACTGCTCGCATATCTCGCCCACTTGGATATGCGTCCCCCTGTTGTGGTGTCCTTGACCGACCCGCAGGGGAACGACATCACCGTTCCGCAACTGGTGGCGGAGGAATTTGGGAGATTCTACCGTGCACTCTACACTTCCAGGGTCACCCACACTCCCCAAGACACCAGGGACTACCTAGCGGGAGTTCAATTCCCTAAGCTGACAGACGACCAGCTTGAAATTCTGGAAGCCCCTATTACTGAGGAGGACATCTCCGAGGCCATTTCCTGTCTGGCCTCATCCAAGGCCCCAGGATTGGATGGCCTACCTCTTGAATTCTATGCCACCTACTCTGAAATCCTAATCCCTGAACTTAAGTACCTGTATAAATCTATATTTGACTCAGGAGTTCTACCCCCATCTATGCGAGAAGCCCAAATAGTCGTAATTCCCAAACCCGGAAAGGACCCTAAATACCCGGATTCGTATAGGCCCATTTCCCTGTTACAGGTAGATATTAAAATATTAGCTAAGATTCTAGCCTCCCGCCTTAACCAGGTTATTCTGTCATTGATACACCCTGACCAAACCGGCTTTATGCCAGGGAAGAACACGGCCATGAATATTCGCCGCCTATTTATGAATATTCAGGGGTCCCATGATGAAATTGGCTCGAGGGTCGTGGTGGCGCTGGATGCCGCCAAGGCCTTCGACTCCGTGGAGTGGAACTACCTGTGGGAGTGTCTCTCAAGATTTGGATTTGGCCCCAGCTTTATTCGCTGGGTCCAACTCCTCTATCAATCCCCGAGGGCCAGAGTGTTTGTGAATGGTTGGCTTTCTGACCAGTTCCCGCTGGAGAGAGGGACCCGGCAGGGCTGCCCCCTTTCCCCCATGCTTTACGCATTGGCTGTGGAGCCGTTGGCCATAATGGTCCGTGCGGACACTTGCATCCGAGGTCTCAGGATGGGGAACCTGGAAGAAAAGATTGGGATGTATGCCGACGACACACTTTTGTATCTGGCGGACTCCGGTCCTTCTCTTATAGCAGCCCTCCAGTCCATAGAACGTATGGGTGGCCATTCGGGTCTGAGTATTAATTGGGCTAAGTCCCAGATCCTTCCGATTGACCATTTCCCCTCCTCGTTCGCGTCCCCTCCTCTGGCTCTTCCAAGGGTCTCCCAGATTAAATACCTTGGCGTACAGGTCACCAGATCGCTCTCAGATTATAAACTACTGAACATTGAACCCCTGTTTGCTCTGATCAAGAACAAGACGCAGACTTGGGCCAGACTACCCCTGGGTGTTATGGGTCGCGTCAGCTTAGTTAAGATGATACTCCTTCCCAAGATACTCTATTTGGTCTGGCATGCTCCCCTCTATATACCACAAATTTTTTTCAGGACAATTGAATCCATCCTGAATTCATTTATTTGGGGTCATGGCAGACACAAATTATCCTGGAGAATCCTGAAGAACCCTGTGACGTTGGGAGGAGCTGCTCTCCCTGACTTTCAGGATTATTATTTTGCCTCCCAGCTGTCCCACTTCTATTATTTTGATAAACATGAACTAACGAGATACCAGACACTACTCTGTGAGCACCCAGATGACTCGGCCCACACCCCACTTCAATCGGTCCTAAGAGCCCCATTGACAAGACGCCCCCCCCAACGCACAGCAGACATATTGACTCACCACCGGAGGGTATGGCGGGCGGCACTGCAGAGAACTGGGACCCCAAGGGTACACTCTCATACCCCTCTCTGGTACAATACATGCTTGCCAGAATTATTGTCCATTCCGGACCCCGCGGCGTGGATACGCCATGGGATCTTATACATACACCAGATCATGACCGATTCAGGCCTTAAGTCATTCCAAATGCTGAAGGACGAATTTTCCCTCCCCAATTGCCTTTTCTTCAGGTATTTGCAACTCCGTCACGCCATACAGGCCCAGTTTTCTGGCTCTTACCCGTCCCTGGCAGTCCCTCCATAGTGGACACAGTCACGGGTAATGTGCCTGCTAAGCTCATCTCCACTTTGTACTCCGCCATTCGTCTCCCTAGCACCACAGCATTGGCCTATACTGCTAAGACTAGATGGGAGGCGGATGTTGGACTTATAGAGGATGAGGACTGGGGCGAGATTTTGGAGGACGTGAAAAAGGTTTCCCCCAAGCTGTCGGACCGCCTCACACAGCTGTACATTATACATAGAACATATCTGACCCCTCAGAGAGTGGCACGTTTCAGGCCCACGTACAATCCAGGATGCCGCCTCTGTGACCATACCCCGGGCTCCTTTTACCACCTCATATGGTTCTGTCCTACCATTCAGGCATATTGGACACAGGTGATACGCTTCCTACACGATCAGATGGGCTCCCCTGCTACCCTTGACCCAAAGATGTGCCAACTTGGCCTGTTGCCAGACTTGGATGCCGACAAACCCCTCCGTACCTTTTTACATGAGACGCTATTCTTGGCAAGAAAAGTAGTGGCCCGTAATTGGATGCAGGCCCTGCCCCCTACAGTTCAGTGCTGGAAAAAGGCGGTTAACGATGCTCTCCCATATAAAAAACTGATTTATGTACATAGAGGGTGTCCGCTAAAGTATGAGAAGGTCTGGGACAGATGGATGGCGGATGGTGAAACGTGTACCTGACATGTTGATTTTTTATTTTTGTTGTATACCGGCTCTACCTTCACTGCTGTTATTATCTTTGCGACACACAGATGCTTCACTGTGTTCATGTATGTACTATTATATTGGCCATACTGGCTTATGTTGATTTATGTACCATGCATACTTTTCAATAAAGTTGGTTTCCAATTAAAAAAAAGAATGAGCCACAGATGCTCAATAGGGTTTAGGTCTAGAGACATGCTTGGCCAGTCCATCACCTTTACCCTCAGCTTCTTTAGCAAGGCAGTGGTCATCTTGGAGGTGTGTTTGGGGTTGTTATCATGTTGGAATATTGCCCTGCGGCCCATTCTCCAAAGGGAGGGGATCATGCTTTGCTTCAGTATGTCACAGTACATATTGGCATTCATGGTTCCCTCAATGAACTGTAGCTCCCCAGTGCTGGCAGCACTCATGAAGCTCAAGACCATGACACTCCCACCACCATGCTTGACTGTAAGCAAGACACACTTGTCTTTGTACTCCTCACCTGGTTGCCACTACGCACGCTTGATACCATCTGAACCAAATATGTTTATCTTGGTCTCATCAGACCACAGGATATGGTTCCAGTAATCCATGTCCTTAGTCTGCTTGTCTTCAGCAAACTGTTTGCAGACTTTCTTGTGCATCATCTTTAGAAGAGGCTTCCTTCTGGGACGACAGCCATGCAGACCAATTTGATGAAGTGTATGGCGTATGATTTGAGCACTGACAGGCTGACCCCCACCCCTTCAACCTCTGCAGCAGGGATGAGCCGAACACCCCCCTGTTCAGTTCGCACCAGAACCTGCGAACAGACAGAATGTTCGCGTGAACTTTAGAACCCTATTAAATATAATGGACTCGAACGTTCGAAAGCTAAAGTGCTAATTATAAAGGCTTATATGCAAGTTATTGTCATAAAAAGTGTTTGGGGACCCGGGTCCTGCCCCGGGGGACATGTATCAATGCGGGAGCAGTGATTTTAATAATGCTTAAAGTGAAACAATAAAAGTGAAATATTCCTTTAAATTTCATACCTAGGGGGTGTGTATGATATGCATGTAAAGTGGCGCATGTTTCCCGTGCTTAGAACTGTCCCTGCATAAAATGTCATTTTTGAAGGAAAAAAAGTCATTTAAAACTCACTCACGGCTATTAATGAATTGTCGGCTCCCGGCAATAAAAACAAAAGTCATTGATAAAAAAAAAAAAAAAAAAGCGTGGGGGTCCCCCAGGATTCAATTACCAGGCCCTTCAGGTCTGGTATAGATATTAAGGGGAACCCCGCCGCAAATTAAAAAAAAATGCGTGCGGTTCCCCCAAATATCCATACCAGGCCCTTCAGATCTGGCATGGATTTTAAGGGGAACTCCACCCCAAATTTAAAAAAAAATGGCGTGGAGTCCCCCCAAAAATACATACCAGACCCTTATCCGAGCACGCAACCTGGCAGGCCTCAGGAAAAGAGGGGGGAAAATTTGTCCAATTTGGACATTTTCACTTAGGGGTGTACTCACTTTTGTTGCCAATGGTTTAGACATTAATGGTTGTGTGTTGAGTTATTTTGAGGGGACAGCAAATTTACACTGTTATACAAGCCGTACACTCACTACTTTACATTGTATCAAAGTGTAATTTCTTCAGTGTTGTCACATGAAAAGATATAATAAAATATTTTCAAAAATGTGAGGGGTGTACTCACTTTTGTGAGATACTGTATATATAACTATGGTACCCTATATATACCATAGTTTGTAGACACTATAACTTTTGTGCAAACCAATCAACATATGCTTCTTGGGATTCCTGTTTACCAAAAATATTTAGCAGAATACATATTTGCCTACATTTATGAAGAAATTAGATTTTTAAAAATATTTATTGTATATGTTTTATAGCAGAAAGTATATCTTGTTTTTTTCAAAATGTTCAGCCTTTCTTTGTTTATAGCGCAAAAAAAAAAAAACCCCAGAGGTGATCAAATTCTACCAAGAGAAAGCTCTATTTGTGGGAAAAAAATACATCACTTTCATTTGTGTCCAGCATTGCATGACCGCGCAATTGACAGTTAAAGTAACACAGTGCCGTATAGCAAAAAAATGGCGAGATCACAAAGGGGGATAAATCTTCTGGAGGTCAAGTGGTTAAGCTTACTGTAGTGCCACCTATAGCAGTCGAAAAATGCTGTATTCACTTGCCAGGAAGTACAGGAGACTCAAGAAAAGAAGAACAAAAGAGTTTCTGTGGTTCCAGGAGTGAAGTTGTCTGCGGGGATGGCTGAGATTAGTATCTCGTAGGAACAACATGCAGATGGGTCAGTTGAGGCCAAAGGCAGAGACATGGTTGCAGTTGTGGCAGAAATTACACCCCCTATACTCCTGCTTATCACGACCCATTCAAGCCAATAGGGTTGCTTGTGCAGGGTCCAAAGGATTAAAGCCAGTGGTGAGGTGGCAATACAATAACTTCTCACTAATGTGAATCTATAAAAACTGTGCTTAGTGCTTAAACCAAAATTCAAATAGGCAGAGCTGCACTCAAAAAAGCATGAAAATACAAATGCTCAATAACATAAACCTAAAATTGTTGTGCTGTGTGCAAATATATGACAATAATACAAAAAAAATTGATCTCAATCAAGTATTACTCCTGAAAAGCAAATTATTGTGCTTATCAACGCAACTGTGTACCAGTGAAAACAATTATAAAGTCCCTATAAATTATATGTCCATAAACATAAATATTCAATAAAAATAAATTATTTCCATCTTGTCCCTAAAACCCAACTGTGTAAAATCAGTGCTCCCACCACCCCTACAAACAACAGCCTCTTACCAGAAAGTTAGACCCCAAATTATAGGTGGTCTAACAAGGCATGAAGCTGTGAAGATCTTGCTTCAAGGATCTTATGGCACTGGAAACACAGGCGGTATTCAAATATGAGACTCTAATTCAGTCCCCCTTCCTGCTTCATGTTAAAACTCAGCCAGGGAAAAACAAAACTTCAATAATGTAATACCGTCAATTGTTATTAAAAGAGCAAATAAAAACTACTTACAAAACTTTAGAAGAGTAAGCTTATAAGACATTAAAAATGCCGCTCGTGCCTGCTCCAGACAGGCGTGAGTGACGTCAGCACCTCCTCTCCCCAATGTACATTTCCTCTCAATAGACGTTGTCAAGGAGATTGGTATCGGTGGGAGCACTGATTACACATTGTTGGGTTTTAAGGACAGGATGGACATAATTTTATTTTTATTAAATAACTCCTCAATTCTCACTGCCTGTCAAAGGTCTCAGAAGAGTGATCTAAATATAGATGATTCTTTAGAGAGCATCACACATGTAAACAAGTCCTTATAGTGACACTGTGACTGCTGTAGAGTGGTGATCAGGGACACTGTAACTGGTGTGGTGGTGATAAGGGACACTGTAACTAGTGTGGTGTTGATCAGAAACAGCGTAAGACTCCTTTCACATGGCCACATTGGTGCAGCCGCTGGATTCTTGTGGAATTCAGCTACGTGAAGGCTTGGACATCTGTCCCAAACTGCAACTAACCACTCTGTGTGTGGCTGCATGCAAACAGCAGAGGCCACGGTCAGCCCGCCATTAGTTTAAATGTGTTGAGTGGCCGCTGCTGATCACATAACCAGGTCATTCCATTAGCAAGAATCCACAGATTATTGTTGCAGGAATTCAGCAGCTGCACCAATCTGGCTGTGTGAAAGGGGCCTAACTGGTGTGGCAGTGATCAGGGACACTGCAACTGGTGTGACACTAGGGACACTGAGTGGGTGGCAGTGATTAGGGACATCAATTTATATTATATATCTTTTTATATATTTACAATTTGTATTATTTTTTTTACCATTTTTTTACATACCGTAACCAGAGTTTTTTTTTACACTGTGATTGGTTGTCATAGTGATTATCACTGTAAAAGCAATAATTTTAACTGTCACAAATGGCTTTCATTCATGACTCTTGTCTTACTCCTATTTACTATTGTGATGCCGTGATTGGCCACAGCTATCACATGGTACAGGGCCCTGTGGTTGGCCAATCACAGCATCACAACTGTACATAATGAAGCATGAACGACTGCTTTTTATGGCAGTTATTTACTTGGTGAGCAAGTGATCGCCATGAATGGTCATTACGATTACATGGTACATGGGCTGATCACAGTGGCTTAGTACCAATCACTCAGTTTGCAGAGACCACCGCTGTGCACCACAGGGGGCGTGCATCACACAAACTGGAAGGATGTCATATGACATCCACCCAGGATAGGAGAACACCTGGCTAGCTGTATTTTTATAATAGGCGGGGTGTGAAGTGGTTAACCACTTTAAGACCAGGCCTTTTTGTGCTGGAATTATTGCTCTCGGCCTGACGTTCACAGAGATACCTTGAATGAATGGTTTGATTGCTGTTTACGTACGATGAGGGGCTGAAGCATATATTCGCCTTTCCGTGAGCACGGGGGGACAGGGATGCTTTGAACAATTTTACATTTTATTATAAAAAAACATTTTTTACGCTGTACCTTTAATTTTTTTATCACTTCTATTGTTATCACTAGGAATATAAACATCCATTGTGACAGCAATAGACAGTGACAGGTCCTCTTTACTGTGTCATTTGGGGTCTATTAGACCCCAGATGTTTCCTTTGCCTTTCAAAAATTCATACCAATAGTGTCCCTGTGTCTGTGATTGCTAGCTGCACCAGTGCGAGTTGTCACTAAAATGCAGCTATCCACAGTGTCCTTGACCACCAGCTGCAGGGTACCTGATCTTTAGTGACATAAGTCAAACTGTAAACAGACCAGTTTAGCCAGTCAGCAGCTCTGATTACTGTGCGACCAGACCAGTGTAAGCTAAGACCAGTGTCCTGCGTTAACCCATTGTGCTATTTTCAATGTATCTCATTTGATTGTTATGTCCATATAACTTTCTCAATAAAAACATATTAAACAACTAATGCCAGTGTCATTAGAGCCAGTTAAGCCAGCAACACTGTTCTGATCTCTAGTCACCCCAGTGCCAGGTCAGTTAAGCCAGTACAGCCAGCACCGCCACATCAGTACAGTGTCACCAGAGCCAGCATAACCTGAAGTGAGCTCTACAGATGAGAGTAGCAGGGATAAGCACTCATTGTCAGATTTGGATTCAGAATATGAAACTGTGGAAAGCAGTGGCTTAGTAACAGCCTCCGATTCAGAGGATGAAAGGATCCCTACAAAAAAAAGTCAGGCGTACTGAAAGTCCATGCTAGTGTTCCACTTTTAAATCCTTTATGAATTCTCTCTACTTCAACAGCACCTACTGTACCATCCTACATTTACAGCACCAAGCATTTTGGTAGAAACAGAACATTTTACACTCATTCACTTTTTTTTCCCCAAAAAAGATTTGTTAATTTCAGTTGTGGACTAATGTAAACTTTTTCCCAGCAGCACAACACCAGTAATCTCAATTCCTAAATCCAGGCTGACCAGCAGATCATGCACCAGCTGAAGAAACTTAAGGTCCAGTGGTCATCATGAAAGTCCATGTGCAAATTTCCTGGTGGATTGTTTAAGAGTGGATCCCTATCATAAACTTCTTTAATCTTTGAAAAAAGCTTTGCAGGGTACATTACTCCCAAAAAAAAGTGTTTCTTGTAAAATAGTACTCACTGGTTTCATTTTTACATTCTGGTCTGTAGGAAATAACAAAATTAAATCTTGAAAAAAAAAGAGTCCATCTCGCCTGCCTTGCATTAGGCCCCCTCGCGGATTTAATCAATTCAAGATTTTTATGGTCAGTAAGGACAGTTACGGGATGTGTGGTATTCTCCAGAAGGTGTCTCCATTCAGTGAATGACTCATTTATTGCTAAAAGTTCCTTGTTATGGATATCATAATTCTGTACTGCTGTTGTCATTTGGCCAGAATAATATGCACATGAATGTAAGAACATATTTTCAACAATTCTTTGAGAAAGAACTGCTCCAATGGATGTATTGGAGGTATCTACTTCTATTACGCGTCGGGACCTTTAGGGGTAAGACCGCGCTATATTAAGATACCTCTCAACTCAACTATAAAAGGAAGTTCTGGGTTAGGATGTACAGGTGCAGTGGTTAATAAGGTTTTCAAATGTGAGAAGGCCATTTCTGTCTCTGTGGACCACTGAAAAGTACCTCCTTTTTAGTCACATAAATAATGGGGGCCACAATTTTAGATTTTTTTTAAATAAATCTCTGATAAAAGATTGTGAATCCTAAGAAACGTAGCACATCTTTTATGTTTTTGGGGGTAGGACAGTCTAGTTTGGCCTGGATCTCACTGGGATCCATGTTCAGCCCTTCAGGAGAAATGATGTAACCCAAAACTGCACATGGGTCTGTTCAAAATCAAATTAGTCCAACTTAATGTCCAACTTATTTTGTTGTAGTCGTTCTAAAACTGCACAAACATTATCCCGATCCTCCTGTAAGTTGTAGAAAAGATAAGTATGTCATCAAAGTAAGCCACGACAAATTGATCTAACAAGTCTCTGAAAACATAATTTATGAAATGTTTGAAGGAAGCTGGTGCATTACAGAGTCCAAAAGACATTACTAAGGATTCATATCTTGTCCGAAAGGCCGTCTTCCATTCATCTCCAGGTCGATTACGAACAAGATTATAAGCACCCCGCAGATCAAGGTTGGTAAAAATCTTTGCTGTTCTCAGTGTTTTAAATAGTTCTGGAATTAATAGAAGTGGGTGATGTTTCATAAATGCCATTTTATCTAACTCTCTGTAATCAATGCATTGCTCAGGGTCCCATCTTTTTTTTCAACAAAGAATAGGGCGGCTCCAGCAGGGGAAGCTGAAGGACGGATAAACCCCTTTGTTAGATTTTCTTGTAGAAAGTCCCTTAATGCTTTCAATTCTGGTTCATAAAGGTTGTAGAGGCGACCAAAGGGAATTGGGGCTCATGGTACAAGCTCTATCATAATGCTCCACCTACCTTCCTCCGCGGCATCCTTCCGGCATCCTTCCGGTCCGGGCTCTGTTGACTCTATGGAAGAGAGAGTCTTGGGTATACAGGAAAGCTGACAAACCAGCAACTTGTCAGTGCAACTGGGTCTCTTTAAATAGGCCCGCCTGGATTCCTATTGGTGCGCCGCCGCTGCACCCGAGAACGTAGAAGCGCCGTCCCGTGCACGCGCCGAAGCATCATTCCGCCGCGCGTGCGCATTGGGCGCTGATTGGCGTTGTTGGACGGATTTCCTTGACAGTGCCCCCCTCCTAGGGGCGGACTCCGGACGCCCAGACTAGACATCAACTCGGGATGTTCCTGGTGAAAGACTCTAATTAGGCGGGGAGCATGTAGGTTCCTAGATGGTTCCCAAGAGTTGTCCTCTGGGGGATACCCCTTCCATTTGATTAAATACTGTAACTGCCTGCCTCTTTTCCTGCAGCCCAAGATAGATTCCACCACGTACTCATTTTCACCATCAACCTCCACAGGTGGAGGAGGTGGCTCATCCCTTCCTGGGAAGGAGCTGGAGACTACTGGTTTCAACAGAGACGTGTGGAAGACCGGGTGTATCCTGTAGGAGTCGGGCAGTGCCAATTCAAAGGCCACAGGGTTGATTACTCGCTTGATTTTAAAAGGGCCTATAAATCTTGGTCCCAATTTCCGTGAAGGGATCGGCAATTTGAGGTTGGTGGCGGAGAGCCATACTTCCTCCCCAACTTTGAAGACTGGATTTTCCTTCCTACCCTTGTCATAGTGTCTCTTGTAAGACTCTTGGGCGTTTTGCATCATTTCCTGGAGTCTCAGAAAATTAGATTGAACAAAGGCTATCCGATCTTGAACAGCAGGAACAGAGCTCTCTGGAATGTCATCAGGGAGGAAGGAAGGATGGAAGCCAAAGTTGGCCCAAAAAGGAGTTTGACTGGTGGCTGAATGCACCGAGTTGTTATATGCAAATTCAGCGTAGGATAATAGGGAGGACCAATCGTCTTGTGAGGCTGAGCAAAAACAACGGAGATATTGTTCTAGGGTTTGATTGGTTCTCTCTGTCTGTCCGTTGCTCTGGGGGTGATATGCCGATGATAGGCAAATCTTGACTTCTAAAGATTTGCAAAGTTCCTTCCAGAATTTCGACGTGAATTGAACGCCTCTGTCAGAGGTGATGCTCTTAGGCACCCCATGGAGCCTGATTATCTCCTGAAAGAAGGCTTTGGCTGTATCTGCAGCAGAGGGGGTACCGATCATGGGCACGAAGTGTGCCATTTTGGAGAGGCGGTCAATTACGACCAGAATCGTGGTAAAACCTCCAGAGGGCGGTAGATCTACAATGAAGTCCATGGACACATCTGCCCACGGACGTTCAGGGATAGGCAAAGGTTTGAGTAGTCCCCAACTCTTGGTTTTGGGTCCCTTATACCGTTGGCAACGGGTACAGGAGGCAACATAGGACTTGCAATCTTGTCTCCAACCAGGCCACCAGAAGGAGCGAGAGATTAGTTCCATGGTTTTTTTGGTTCCAAAGTGACCAGCTAGTTTGTGGTCGTGGAAAGTTTTCAGAATCAGTTGCCTTGTTTCCAGAGGGACGAAGACTTTACCTTGGGACCAGAGCAAGTCATTATGCTTCTCTAGGGAAGAGGTTACTTGGTCAGGACAATGCTTAGAGGTGCCTTTTATGGAGGTTAGTAGATCAGCCTGTGGGATGAGCAGAAAGTTTTGTGCTGATAGGATGGTACTTGGTTCCTCTGCTTGAGGGGTCTCGGGAAACATCCTAGAGAGTGCATCCGCCTTCACGTTCCTGGAACCGGGCCTATAAGAGATATGAAAGTTAAACCTGGTGAAGAAGAGGGCCCATCGGGCTTGTCTGGGTCGAAGACGTTTTGCTGTTCTCAGATATTCTAGATTCTTATGATCCGTGAATATCATGACAGGGTGAGGGGCTCCCTCCAGAAGGTATCGCCATTCTTCCAGGGCGAATTTGATAGCTAATAGTTCCCGGTCTCCGACGTCATAATTACTTTCCGGAGAAGTTAGTTTACGAGAGGCAAAGGCTACTGGATGAAGAAGGGATTTGGGGCCCTGCCGTTGAGAGAGGATGGCCCCAGTGGCTGACTCTGAAGCATCTACTTCCAGAGTAAACGGCAGTAGCGGATCTGGATGCTTCAATACAGGTGCCGATGTGAATGCATTTTTTAGTTTATCGAAGGCATCCTGAGCTTCCGGTGACCAGTGAAAGCAGTAGCCCTGGCGTGTCAGTTGGGTTATAGGTGCCACAATAGAGGAGAACCCCACAATAAACCTCCTGTAGAAGTTGGCGAAACCTATAAACCGTTGTACCCCTTTCTTGTCTGTTGGGGCTGGCCATTCCTGGATAGCTTTGACTTTCTGCGGGTCCATTGCGACCCCATTGGTAGAAATAATAAATCCCAAAAATTGCACAGTGGTTTTCTCAAAGTCACATTTCTCGGCCTTGAGGTAAAGTCTATGTTCTCGGAGAATAGTGAGGACCTTGATGACATGGATTCGGTGCAGTTCAAGGGAGGACGAAAAAATAAGAATATCGTCTAAGTAGACTACTAGGAAGTCGTCCAGGTGTTCACGGAAAATGTCATTGACCAGGTGCTGGAAAGTAGCTGGGGCGTTGCAAAGCCCGAATGGCATGACCAAGTATTCAAAATGACCGAACCTAGATCTAAAAGCCGTCTTCCATTCGTCTCCAGCCCTGATCCGGATGAGGTTGTAGGCCCCTCGAAGGTCCAGTTTAGAGAAGATCCGAGCTGATCGGAATCGTTGGAACAACTCCGGGATGAGAGGAAGCGGGTATCTATTTTTAATAGTAATTTTATTTAATTCCCTATAGTCGATGCAGGGCCTCAGAGTCCCCTCTTTCTTTTCAACGAAAAAGATTCCGGCACCGGCTGGGGAAGAAGAGGGGCGAATGAATTTCTTTTCCAGATTTTCCTCAATGTAAGACTTGAGGGCCTTTAACTCAGATTCGGACAAGGGAAAGATGCGGCCGAATGGAATTTTGGAGCCAGGCAGAAGGTCAATGGGACAATCGTAGGGACGATGTGGAGGTAGGCGGTCGGCCTGCTGTTTGTCGAAGACGTCCTGGAATTCTAAGTATGCTGATGGAACATGTGGTAGGTTATCCGGTTGAGGGGTTAAAGTAGCACAGACAGTTGGAAGTGCGGAAAGACAGTGTTGGGAACAATACGAAGAAGTGAAGTTAACTTCCCTTTTGGCCCAGTTTATATGAGGCTCATGTGCTTGTAACCAGGGGAGGCCCAGGATGATGGGAAACATGGGAGATGGGATGAGGTCAAATCAAAGGTATTCTTGGTGGCCTGAATCCGTGATAGCAAGGACGGGTTTTGTTTCTTGCGTAATTACCCCTGAACGAGGCAGGGATCCATCCGCCAGACGAACCTGAAGATAACGGTCCTTGGTTTGCAGAGGAAAGTGAAGTTGGGAAGCAAGTGAAGAGTCCAGAAAGCAGCTGCAGGCTCCTGAATCAATAATCGCCGGTAGGCGGGTTGCTCCTGTTGGTAGCTGTAGAGAAATAGAAAGAACAACATAAGTCTGTGGTAAGCCAGAAACTTGGTAGTTCAAAGTGTCTTTGAGGGTACACTTACTAGGTCTCACTGGGCAGCTCCGAAGGAAATGGCCAGTACCCCCGCAGTAAAGACACAGATTGGCCTGACGCCTGCGCTGCTTTTCCTCAGGAGAAAGGGGAGGACGAACCAGACCAAGCTGCATGGGTTCAGGCTCGGGAGGAGAAGATGCTGTAGGAACTTGGATGGGTGGATAGGCAGAAGCTGATCGGGGCAAAGTCCAGTTTGGACGGGTAGTCTGGAAACACTCAGAACGCCGCTCCCGCAGGCGTCTGTCAAGCTGAGTGACAGACTGGATCAAATCTTCCAGAGTAGTTGGAACACCAATCCTGGCCAGCTCGTCTTTAAGAGCCTCAGACAGTCCTTGGCGATATTGGTATTTAAGGGCCGTCTCATTCCAGCCAGTGTCAGCTGACCATTTCCGGAATTCTGCCGTGTAGTCCTCCACCGGCCTTCTCCCCTGGGTTAAACTGTGGAGAACAGACTCAGCTGTAGCTGATCGCTGAGGATCGTCATACAGCTGCGCCATACTCTCGAAGAAGGTGTCCACGGAATCTAGTATGGGGCTGCTTTGCTCCATCAGGCCATGGGCCCAGGCCTGAGGTTCGTCGGTTAGAAGGGAGATGACGAACCCCACCTTTACCACTTCTGAAGAGAAAGTCCTGGGTTGAAGGGCGAAGTAAAGAGAACATGCATTTTTGAAAGCCCGATATTTCTTACGGACGCCAGAAAATCGCTCAGGCAGGGGGACCCTGGGTTCAGGGGTAGCCATTACTACGGTGGGATTTGCCTGATTTTGAGACGTGGAGGCAACATTGGCAACGGTAGCAGCTGGTGATGCTGGTCCTGTAGCTCCAGTAAGTAGCTGAAAGCGGCCATCCATTTGGACATAACCTTCTTGTAATTTCTGAACCGCATCGGTTAGTGCGGTGACTTGCTGACATAGGGTCTCGAACGGTGAACGCACCCTGTCGGCCTCAGACATCTGGCTGGTTTGTACTGTAAGGGTATGTACTTACCGAGGCCGAGATGCCGAGAGTGGTTCACCTTTGCGACTTGACGCACTCCACCCCCTGGAGTTGAGACAGGGAGTGGATGGCGAGAAGCGGCACCGGCTACCGGCAGGTGGTGGGTACTTGTAGACGGTCCGGTAGTGCTGAGTAGACTGAAGAAACAGGCTTCAAGCAGGAACTAGCCGGATTGGTAAAGTTCAACAGCAGGAGATAATGGAAGCCGGTGCAGGTTGAGTCCGGGTTGCAATTGCAAGGTAACAGTCCCGGCTGGGGGTCTAGCACAGTAAAAGGTAACAAGTCCAGAGAATACCGGGAACCAGGCAGGAGTTCAAAGGAAACGCGGAAGTCCAAAAGGTGCAAGCAGGAGGTCAAGGATTGTAGACAGGCAGCAGATCCGAGTCACAGGCCGAGGGTCAAACACAGGAGAAGGCAGAAGTCCGTATAACAAGCCGAGGGTCAGGTCCAGGAGAGAGATCAGAGGAATCAAGCCAGTCCGGGTCACAAGGAGATTTTCAAGATAGTTTTCCAGAGTCTTGGGTATACAGGAAAGCTGACAAACCAGCAACTTGTCAGTGCAACTGGGTCTCTTTAAATAGGCCCGCCTGGATTCCTATTGGTGCGCCGCCGTGCATGCGCGCGCGCCGCTGCGTCGGCGCGCGCACCCGAGACCGTAGAAGCGCCGTCCCGGGCACGCGCATGCGCCGAAGCATCATTCCGCCGCGCGTGCGCATTGGGCGCTGATTGGCGTTGTTGGACGGATTTCCCTGACAATGGGTCTGTTAGGTGGCAGGCGGGGACAGAAGCTATCTCTTTCATGATAGGTAGCACCATATCTTTTCCTTCTGTGCTCAACAAGAGCAGTTGAATTTAGTTTACAAGGAGCAATAGGATCAATCAAAGTGCTCAATATGCATTAAATTAATTTACAGATACTGCAATAAAGTGCTAGGTGCTACAAATTCATTAAATAGTCTACATTCAGTGAAAATTTGTATGCTCTTAAGTGTTTCATGCTTTAATCAATATACAATTTATATACAATTATAATCTGTGATATGAAAGTGCTCAGTGCCTCTGTATGCATAATTCCAGTGCTCCACGTGTAACACACTGTGCTCCCCTCCAATGTGTCCTCACTTACCAGAAAAATAAAATATCTGTGCCTTGTGAAAGATAGAACAGGTCAGCCTCATATTTACTTCTCTACTTCATGTACATGTTGAAAGTAAAGATTGGGCATGGGTACCCATAGTGTAAATCCATTTTATTTGATTAAAAATACATTACAAGTAGCTGCTACTCACATATAAAATTGCTCGTTCCGAGCTACAAGAACTTCCTACACTATGGATTTACACTATGGATGCCCGGTCTTTACTCTTTCATGTACATGGTGGGACTGCGCCATTGCAGCGGACAAATTGGACACTAAGTGTCACTTTTTTGGGGACCAGTGACACTAATACCGTGATCAGTGCTAAAAATATCCACTGTCACTGTACTAATTTATTATTTATTTATTTGTTTCAGGTACTTATATAGCGACCATCAAGGTGGAGCCTAAAAAGGAAGGGGTGTGGTTTACAGCTGATAGGGCGGGTCTTAAACATGAATGGGTGTGGCCTCAAGAGAAAGGGTTGGGTCATATTTAAATTAGGGGGTGCACTAGTTTAGTCATGCCTAGGACAGAACAAAACCTAAATACACCACTGGATCTATCCATTGTCTCCATATGTACTGGGGATGGTTTAGGTATTTGGGTGATGCAATTTTCTTCAGCAAACTTCAAATCCATAAAAAGACCCAGAATCCAGCATTGCTGTGGTGGATAATAACTGGTCTTTCTCTTTAAGAGTAATGCTTAAAATTTTTTATCTTTGATTGGCTGCTGTAATCGTTTGTCTTAATTTATTTGGACATCTGTAGACAAAGTGACCTGACTGACCGCAATAGAAGCAAAGATTCAGTTCACATCTACGTCCCTTTTCAGCAAAGCTAAGAGATCCAATCTGCATAAGTTCAGGTTCAGAAATATACTCTTGCTTCACCCTGTTTTAACCAATGTATTATATAACCATGGGATACCAGACAGGTTATCCTATGTACAGCTGTTACTTGGGGCCAAAGCAGATATATTTTAACTATGACATCTTATATCATCTGTGACCCATAAATGTTGCTCCTTTTGCCTCTACTCTGCAACCCTGTCTGACCTTGAACTGACCTACAGAATTTGAACATATTTGTGTCCAAGGCCTATTTCAAATCCTCTTTATGTGCAGTTTTTGAGAAAAATATCTTTGGTATAAAAAATATCTTTGGTATTTGGTATAAACCCCTGATGTCTTACATACAGCCCGATGGTATCAAAAGTCTGAGAAGGTTAAAGATATGCTTTTACATGTTTTTTGGCAGTGCATTTTGATACAGTCTTATTGAGTTTCTGAAGGCAAATCCTAGAACAAATTCTAGATACGTCCCTGCCTTTAGATCCTCTCTACTACCTCCTGGAACTGCCTTTTCAGGGCATCTCTAAGCACTCTAAAAAACTTGTTATGCATATCCTAACTGTGGCCAGGGGGACTTATTCCCCTACATTGGAGATCTACTGAGATCCCCTTTCAATCAGTGGCAGCCCGTCCATCAGGGGCGCCCAAGCACCACCCCCTCTGTCCACGGCTACTACCCCCATGCTCTATCCAGTCCATGGCTGCCACCCCCTATTCATGTGTCTGGCCCCTTTCAGGATGCTGGGCGCATGAATTACAGTGGTGGGGGTGTTTTTTTGAAGCATCTGATTAGAGCCAGAGGAAACAGAAGCCGCCGCAATGAAACTCTGCCCACCATAGATGGGGTAAGTGCTCCAGACCCGACCAACCCAGATGGGGGGGTGGTACTGTTTGCCACTCCCCCCAAAAAAATTACCACTTGCAACCACTGCTTTCAGTCCAACTTCATACCATTATTGCGGATGTTAGAATGATGGAAAACACCTCCCGGCCTAGCCAGGGGTTCTATGACATTGTTTAACAAAATATGGACTCCATGGGACTAGTTCTCCTTTTGTCTGCTATCCCCAACCGCTACCTCTCCTGACCATCCTTAGTGATATTTCCAAGTCACAGGCTGACGAACTATAGTTTTATATGATGTCCCCTTTTATTTCTGTAATTCCCTGTACACACAATCGGATTTCCGATGGAATAAAATCTGATGGATTTTTCCATCGGAAATCCGATGAAGCTGACTTCCATCAGTCTTGCCTACACACCATCAGTCAAAAATCCGACCGTCCCAAACGCTGTGACGTAAAACACTCCGGAGAGTAAAATTATGTTCAATGCTTCTGAGCATGCGTCGACTTGATTCTCAGCATGCGTGGGTTTTTTCTCTGATGGAGTTCCCCACAGACGATCGGAATTTGCTATTGTTTTTTTTTCTATCGGTAAAATTTAAAACATGTTCTATTTTTTTATAATGATGGAAAAAAGACCGATGGGGCCCACACACGATCGGTTTGTCCGATGAAAAAAGTCCAACGGTCTTTTTTAATCAGAAAAACCGATCGTGTGTATGCGGCATTAGTATTAGATATATATTTAATATATTACTGATAGGTTTGGTACTATTTACCGGTCCCAAACTTTTCTAGGTAATTTCTACAACTGATAAATATGCTTTCTTGATATGTTCTACCTCTTTATCAATGCAAAGTACAGTCTTTTGAAATGCTCATTTAGTACACTTTAAAGTTCTCTATGATTTAGGCCTATACAGTAAACCTTGGATTGCAAGCATAATTTGTTCCGTAAACATGCTTGTATTCCAAAGCACTCATATATCAAAGCGAATTTCCCCATAACAAATAATGGAAACGCAGATGATTCATTCCACAACCATTTATTCATAGGTCTTTCGGTTTATAGTCAATACAAAAAGATTGTAGCAATGTGATAGGTTGTGTAACCAAAAAATGGCCATTCACAAATGGAAGCAAACTCCACCAGGAGCTACAGAGTATAAAAAAGAAGTGTAAGTGTAATGCCGCGTACACACGGTCGGAATTTCAGATGAAAAAAGTCCTATGGAATTTTTTCATCGGATATTCCGACCGTGTGTGTGCCCCATCTGACTTTTTTCGTTGAAAATTCCGTTCGTCTGTATGGAACTCCGACGGAGAAAAAACCATGCATGCTCAGAATCAAGTTGACGCATGCTCGGAAGCATTGAACTTAATTTTTCTCGGCTCGTCGTAGTGTCGTACGTCACCGCGTTCTTGACGGTCAGAATTTGGTGTGACAGTGTGTATGCAAGACAGCTTGAACGGAATTCCCTCAGAAAAAGTTTATCCTCACGGAAAATCCGATCGTGTGCACAAGGCATAAGTGTAGGTGTTTTAAATAATCAAAATAAGGTGCATATAAAAGAAGGCCCACAAATGCACTTCTCGGCGCCTAGGAAGTAATCAACTTATTTCTGAGATATTAATATAATAAATAGGTAGGGATAATCAACCTGAAATTAAATTAAAAAAACAATATCTATAAAATAATAAAAGGTTTTTTTCATTAAGAATGTACCAGCAGCTATTTAAAAATTATAGATGAATAGAAACGCATCCATAAAAACAACAAATAAAATTATATCAAAAATGATAAAAGACAAAGTCTCTTTGATAAAACAGCGCTCTCTGTTGGGTAATGTCCAACTCCAAATTCAAACAATAGGTATGATGTAAGTACACACAGTCATAGAGGGAAAGACAAGATCACAGTTCTTTAAGGTGGTAAGTGTTTTCTACAAGCAGATGGGTTGTGCAGCCTACACCAACTCCCAATCTTCACTACTGATGTGAGATACGGTTCCCCCGCTGGGGTTCACACTCACCAAAACAATAAATAAAATGTGCCTTGTACGATAAAATCCTGGTGATTATACAAACACTTTATACATGTCATTTACAAGTGGATTTATTGTACGTGTAATGGGAGCTGGGTTTTATTTATTTTTTATACGGGCTAATTTGAATAAAAACGGGATCACACTATGTTAGTGTACTTTTGTCTTTTATGAACACCGTTTAACCCATGCTGATCCCGGGATGATGTTGGAAGTCTAGCAGGAGGATTTTATCGTACAAGGCACCATTTATTTATTGTTTTGGTGAGTGTGAACCCCAGCGGGGGAACCGTATCTCACATCAGTGGTGAAGATTGGGAGTTGGTGTAGGCTGCGCAACCCATCTGCTTGTAGAAAACACTTACCACCTTAAAGAACTGTGATCTTGTCTTTCCCTCTATGACTGTGTGTACTTACATCATACCTATTGTTTGAATTTGGAGTTGGACATTACCCAACAGAGAGCGCTGTTTTATCAAAGAGACTTTGTCTTTTATCATTTTTGATATAATTTTATAAGTGTAGGTGTATGGTTACATTTAATGTAGATTCAACATTTAGCAACTCACATGGTTTATGATTAAAACAGGCACATCTAAGTATGCAGGCATCTGGGGTAAAGCTGTCCACATACAGTAGACTGTCCTCTGCACCACCGGCTCTCACTGTTGTCAGTCTGCAATCGTGACCAGGAAGACTAACTTGAAAGAGAGGCTTGAAGTGCTCGTGGAGTACAGCGTGGAAGGGATGACTTCATTGGCAGTGCGGAGGATAGTCTATGTGGACAGCTTTATCCCGGAGGCCTGCATACTTAGATGTGCTTGTTTTAATCATCAACCATGTGAGTTGAACTTTTTTTATTTTGGATATATACGAATATATTCCTTTCACAGGAATTTTATCACATAATTTTTTCTGTTTTTGGAATCATAATTTATTATACCATTGGACATTACTGGCTATGTCCAATGGTATAATAAATTATGATTCCAAAAACAGAAAAAATTATGTGATAAAATTCCTGTGAAAGGAATATATTCGTATATATCAAAAATAAAAAAAGTTATTTTGTAAGAAAAAACTGTAATAAATGTCCAATGATATCATAAATTGTGATTCAAAAGAAAGAACCAGTGAAAAATTTCTGTGAAAGAAATATATTCATATATATCCAAAGTAAAAAGTTATTTGAAGAAGAAACTCAAGTGTGTAAGATGAATCGATAAGTGAATAAGTGAATAATTCAAACTTCATGTGATTCATTAAGCAGACACCGTGAATCCACCACCAAGAGAAATGTGCACTTACCAGCTGCACAGACCAGTAAAGCCTGTATACTATGATAATTTATTCACAGGATTATACACAGTAATTGTTTTGTTGGGACTTTTCTTCACTTATTTAGTTAGAGCGCAACCTTTTTATTCTCTATTGTTTATGTGTGTATCTCATTTTGTGTTGCAGCTTGCCATTCATTTTTTGTAGCGCAGTCTTTTTAATATATATGCATGTAAAGAAAGACATTTAATTTTCTTTACATTTACAAATGACTCCCTATGGCTCCTGGTGTATTTGCTTTCCAAATTGTTGTTTTTTTGTGGGGTTTTTTCACTGCCATGATGCTCCAGAGCCTCCAAAAGTGTGATATTTAGTAAGAAAATTAGATGCATAATTTATGGCTCAGAAAACTCTTTGGATTTTGGGCCTCTCTATGTGACTAGGCTGAAAAAAAGTCTCACACCGTGCTTTCATTGTTCTAAGGAGGAGTATCAGAATGTGTTTTGAAATGTAGTTGTAAGTATGCCTACGCTGTGTGTGAAATTTACCTTGTTAAACTGATGAAAAAAAATATTTATTTTTGATATGCATTGAAAAACATGGAAAATACTGGTTTAAAGTCAATTGATGGTTCAATTCTTTGATGATAACGCTTATCTTACGTACTGATTATTTTCGATCAGCTTAAATTCAGACCAAATATTTATTCCCCTTTTTATTTTGTTCGTACCCCTATGTACTATACTTATCTTATATCTAGGACATACTCAGGTATTGTCACTCCGAGATCCTCTCTCCTGTTGGTTGAGATTACTTATGCAACCAATTGGTCTACCTATTGGTAAGTCAATGGTTTTTGAATGTTCATTTCTCTGTTACTCAGGAGGATACCCCTACTATCTCAACTAGCTGAATGTACACCTTTATACTTTATGTTCTGTACTTCCTGTATTTTATACTGTATTTTGAAAAATCTTTCAATAAAAACAATTGAAAAATATATATATATTTATTTTCATTGTTTTCCAAAGAATTTTGGCAAAAAAAATGCATCTTAAAAAAACTCACTATGCATTTTAATGGATATCTTGGACGGTCATGTTGGGGGTATTTGTATTGACCTTGCATTTTAGGACCTCAGTAAGTGAGAGCTAGAACATCAGCTAAAACATCAGGACAGATCAATATGCAACTGTATAGTTTGTAGACTAATTTTTACACAGACTAAATAATATACACCTATTTGCTTTTTCACCAAAGAAATGGAGCAGAATACAGAAAGATTATTTGTAATTAGGGATGGGCTATCTGTTTGAGTCGAACATGAGTTCTACTCGAACATTGACTGTTCGCCCGTTCGCCGAATAGCGAACAATTTGGGGTGTTTGCGGCATATTCGAAAGCCGCGGAACACCCTTTAAATGTCTATGGGAGAAATAAAAAATGCTAATTTGAAAGGTTAATATGCAAGTTTTTGTCATAAAAAGTGTTTGGGGACCTGGATCCTGCCCCAGGGGACATGTGTCAATGCAAAAAAAGTTTTAAAAACGTCAGTTTTTTCGGGAGTTGTGATTTTAATAATGCTTAAAGTGAAACAATAAAAGTGAAATATTCCTTTAAATTTCGTACCTGGGGGGGTGTCTGTAGTATGCCTGTAAAGTAGGGCATGTTTCCTGTGTTTAGAATGGTCCCTGCACAAAATGTAATTTCTAAAGGAAAAAAAGTCATTTAAAACTACTCGCGGCTGTAATGAATTGTCAGGTTCCAGCAATACAGATAAAACTCATTGAAAAAAACGAACCAAAATTAAAAAAAAAATGCGTGGGGGTTCCCCCCAAATTCCATTACCAGGCCCTTCAGGTCTGGTATGGATTTTAAGGGGAACTCCGCACCAAAATAAAAAAAAATGGTGTGGGGTTCCCCCCCAAAATCCATACCAGACCCTTATCCGAGCACGTAACCTGGCAACCTTATCCCCGCCCCCTGTGACGCACTGAGGATTCCCGTGGAGCGTCAGACGGGTGCGGGGTCACCTGTGACACCACGTCATGGGTGGCCCCGCCCTCAGTTATATAAGAACCGTCAGACGGGTAGCGCGTCATTCGGCCGGGAGCCCCGGAGGAGGCTGTATCGTTCATAGCGGCGGGTCCGGGTCGTAGAAGGATTTACAGCGCTATAATTTGTTTATTTTTTATTGAAGGACTTGTCCCAAGCTGTGTGTGTGTGTTTTTTTTACCTTTTTTGTCACTTTTTTGGTTGAATTGGTAGTGGTACAATGTACCCCGTTACCAATTCACATAGGGGGGGCGCATCTGGGGGTCCCCTTTGTTAAAGGGGGCTTCCAGATTCCGATAAGCCCCCCGCCCGCAGACCCTCACAACCACTGGGCAAGGGTTGTGGGGATGAGGCCCTTGTCCCCATCAACATGGAGACATCCTTCCCATGTTGAGGACATGTGGCCTGGTACGGTTCAGGGGGGGCTCTCTCGTCCCCCTCTTGTCCTGCGGCCTGCCAGGTTGCATGCTCGGTAAGGGTCTGGTATGGATTTTTTTGGAGGAACCCCACACCATTTTTTTTTCATTTTGGTTCGGCGGTTCCCCTTAATATATCCCTGCCGTTTTTTTCAATGACTTTTATCTGTATTGCCGGGACCCGACAATTCATTAATAGCGTAGTTTTAAATTACTTATTTTCCTTTAGAAATCACATTTTGTGCAGGGACATTTCTAAACACGGGAAACATGCGCTACTTTACAGGCATACTATAGACAGCCCCCAGGTATGAAATTTAAAGGAATATTTCACTTTTATTGTTTCACTTTAGGCATTATTAAAATCACTGCTCCCGAAAAAAACACAATTTTTTAAACTTTTTTTTGCATTGATACATGTGGGGGCAGGACCGAGGTCCCCAAACACTTTTTATGACTGAAGCCTAGTACACACGGTCGAGAATCTCGTTGCAAAAAAAAAGTTGTTTTTCTCAACGGGTTTCTTGTCAAGCTTGACGAGATTCTTGTCAAGCTTTCCTTGCATACACACTGTCAATCCAAAATCTCGTTGGTCTAAAGCGCGGTGACGTACAACACGTACAACGGCAGTATAAAGGGGAAGTTCCACTCTCATGGCGCCACCCCTTGGGCTGCTTTTGCTAATCTCGTGTTACTGCGTGTTAGTAAAAGTTTAGTGAGAGACAATTTGCGCTTTTCAGTCTTTGTGCTTTCAGTTCGTTACAGCGTGGCGAATGTGCTATCTCCATTATGAACGCTAGTTTTACAAGAAGGTG
The DNA here is from genome assembly GCA_029206835.1 of Rana muscosa. Lineage (NCBI taxonomy): Eukaryota > Metazoa > Chordata > Amphibia > Anura > Ranidae > Rana > Rana muscosa. Next base: position 161,254,472 of record CM055123.1, read on the forward strand.
CAGACTGTGCGCGGTTTTTGAAGACTCGGAAAAGCATACACACGAACGGTTTTCTCATCCAAATACAGTCTGACGAGAATCACGATGTGAAAACTGAGACCCCCGACGAGAAAAAAGAAAGCAGGTCTTCTTTTTTTCTCGTCGAGATTCTGGGCAGTTTTCATGACGAGAAACCTGAAAGCCCCGTACACACGCACGGTTTTCTCGGTAAAAAAGCTCTCCCAACAGTTTTCTTGTCGTTTCTTGCCGAGAAAACCGGTGTTTTGTACGAGGCTTTAAGCCTCATACACACGGGCAGTTTTTTTGGCAAGAAAACTGCTGGGAGAGCTTTTTGCAGAGAAAACCATCCGTGTGTATGGTTTCTCGTCGGGAAAACTGACGGGAATCTCCAAGAGAAAAATAAAGAACCTGCTCTCTATTTTTCTCGTTGGGATTCTTGGCAAGTGTTTCCTGACGAGAAAACCGTGAGTGTGTACGTTTACCTGTCCCAGGTAAGCCTGCGCATGCTCGATGAGACTTTGATGCATGCGCAGTAGCTTACAAGGGTAGTGTAGGATGAAGCAAGATGGTGGCGACGGCATCAAATGTGACGAGCGCATGCTCGTCGTAGTCGATGACATCACCGCGTTCTTGCCATTCAAAAGAATGGCGGTTCTTTTGAATGTGCCGTGTGTACAGTCGGGCGAGCAAGAAAAGCTTGCCAGGAATCCCGTCAGGAAAACCAACGTTTTTTTCCTGACGGGATTCCCGGCCGTGTGTACAAGGCTAAACACTTGCATATTAACCTTTAAAATTAGCACTTTTGATTTTTCATGTTCGTGTCCCATATACTTTAACGGTGTTCGTGTTTTCGAACAATTTCTTTGCCTGTTCGCATGTTCTTGTGCGAACCAAACCGGGGGGTGTTCGGCCCATCCCTATTTGTAATGTTATATAACAGAAACTAAACAAAAAACATGTTTTTTCCTTTATATAGAAAAAATTAAAAGTGGTATTTAACCGCTTCCTGCCTGGCCTATAGTCAAATGACAGCTGGATAGGAGCTCTCTCGTTCCGGGTGGAAGTCAGATGACATACTCCCCGGAATGCACCTCATGTGAGCCCACAGGCAATGCTGTGGTGCAACCTGTCACCCACTGTGTCCACTGGATACAGCAGATGGAAGATCAGTGTACTGGCCCACAACCAGTACCATGTGATTGCTGTGACCATTTACAGCACATCACATGACAATTGTACACAATGGATGGCTTCAATTCATGCCATTCATTGTGTACTATTGTGTTGATCTCTGTGACTGATCGTAGTGATCTCATGGTATAGACAGGGCCACTCATATTTGTACTGTCCCGGCATTTTCAGGCCTCAAAAAATGAGATAGGCCAGCATTACATCAGGACTGATCGATTTTCATATAAATATATATATATATATATATATATATATATATATATATATACCGTATATACAGTATATATATATATATATATATATATCATAGTTTGTGGACTCTATAACTTTCCTACAGACTAAATGTTATACACTGATTTGGGTTATTTTTACCAACGAAATGTAGCAGAATACACGTTGGCCTCCATTTATGAAGAAAGATTATTTATTTGCTAAATTTTATAACAAAAATGAAGAAAACATTTTTTTTCAAAATTTTTGGTCTTTTTTGTTTATTTAGCAAAAAACAAAAAAAAAACTGTGGTGATTAAATACCACCAAAAGAAAACTCTATTTATGTTTTAAAAAATTTTCATATTAGTACAGTGTTGCATGATCCCACAATTGTTATTCAAAGTGCAACAGCGCTAAAAGCTGAAAATTGGCCTGGGAAGAAAGGGGGTAAAAGCGCCCAGTATTGAAAAAGTTAAATGCCACCAAAAGAAAGCTCTAGCTGTCTAAAAAAACTTCCATTTAATGTGGCTGAAAACCGAAAAATGGCCTGGACTGGAAGGGAGTGAAACAGTCTAGTCTTCAAGTGCTTAAAATGTGGTAATCACCATGAAAAATGTTAGATGACATACAGGGCTAGCAATGTATGATTTCTGTGTTTTTACTGAGTAGTATACTTTAGGTAAGATATTTATAGCTCATCAGTTGCATGTTTAACATGGTTAAGTTGGTAGGCGCTATGACAGTGATTGGTTTCCTAATTATAGTACAAAATCTGTGATCTCCTAGGAGCTAAAGTATATGATTAGTTCAATATGCAGATTGCTTTATACATTATGACAAACACTGAAATGACTGTGTTCACTCTGTATCAATGAAAATTGTACTCTTGCTGTCAATAGCTTATTTTCTTTATTAATTATACAAAGGACAAAAGAGGAAAAGTAAAAAACTCATTACAAAAAACATACAAAAATACATTAAAAAAATCCTTCACACACACACAAAAAAAAAAAAAATTAACCCAAACTATATATATCTCCTATATTCTAAAAAAAATGCACTCAAAGGGGAAAAGAAAAAAAAGGAAGGGGTAAAATGGTCCCTGAATTACTAACACAATCAAGCTAAAAGTTCTGACTCTGAGCAAGGTAAACTTATATTTATAAATCAACAAAGACAATATGCCTTAAAGACTTTATAGTTCTCACCTTCTGCGAAATGCATGGCTGTCTAATGCTGCTTCCCCATACTATTTCTGAAAACAATCAAGGTTGCCCAGTTTAACTGGAAATTTTCAAAGCTGTTCTTACAGATATGCACCCATTTCTCAGTTTCCATAATATAATTTACTAGCTTCATCCAGTGCTCTTTAAATGGCATCTGTGTTAAAAATAAATAAATCATTGAATTAGCCCTATACCAACATCTAATACACACGATCGGATTTTCTGTCGGAAAAACCTTGGATGGTTTTTCCGACAGAATTCCGCTCAGGCTTGGCTTGCATACACTCGGTCACACAAAAGCTCTCTGAACTTTCGACCGTTAACCACTTAAGACCCGGACCATTACGCAGCTTAATGACCAGAGGTGATTTCACAATTTGGCACTGCGCTGCTTTAACTGGAAATTGTGCGGACATGCAATGTTGTACCCAAAGGAAATTTGCGTCCTTTTCTTCCCACAAATAGAGCTTTCTTTTAATGGTATTTGATTGCCGCTGCATTTTTTTTTTTTTTTGCGATATAAACGGAAAAAGACTGAAAATTTTGAAAAAAAGTGATATTTTCTACTTTTTGTTATAAGAAAAATTGAATAAACTACATTTTAGCCATACATTTAGACCAAAATGTATTCAGCCACATGTCTTTAGTTAAAAAAAATGTCAATAAGCGTATATTTATTGGTTTGCGCAAAAGTTATAGCGTCTACAAACTAGGGTACATTTTCTGGAATTTACACAGCTTTTAATTTATGACTGCCTATCTCATTTCTTGAGGTGCTAAAATGGCAGGGCAGTACAAAACCCCCCCAAATTACCCCATTTTGGAAAGTAGACACCCCAAGGAAATTGCTGAGAGGCATGTTGAGCCCATTGAATATTTTTTTTTGTCCCAAGTGATTGAAAAAAAAAAAATTACAAAAAGTTGTCACTAAATTATATATTGCTTACACATGCCATGGTTATATGTGGAATTGCACCCCAAAATACATTTTGCTGCTTCTCCTGAGTACGGGGATACCACATGTGTGGGACTTTTTGGGAGCCTAGCCACGTACGGGACCCCGGAAACCAAGCACTGCCTTCAGAATTTCTAAGGGCGCAAATTTTTGATTTCACTCCTCACTACCCATCACAGTTTCGAAGGCCATAAAATGCCAAAATAGCACAAAACCCCTCAAATGACCCTATTTTAGAAAGTAGACACCCAAAGGAAATTTCTGAGAGGCATGTTGAGCCCATTGAATATTTTATTTTTTTGTCCCAAGTGATTGAATAATGACAAAAAAAATAAAAAATTACAATAAGTTGTCACTAAATGATTTATTGCTCACACATGCCATGGTTATATGTGGAATTGCACCCCAAAATACATTTTGCTGCTTCTCCTGAGTACGGGGATACCACATGTGTGGGACTTTTTAGGAGCCTAGCCGCGTACGGGACCCCGAAAACCAAGCACTGCCTTCAGGATTTCTAAGGGCACAAATTTTTGATTTCACTCCTCACTACCTATCACAGTTTCAAAGGCCATAAAATGCCAAAATAGCACAAAACCCCCCCAAATTACCCCATTTTGGAAAGTAGACACCCCAAGCTATTTACTGAGAGGCATGTTGAGTATTTTACAGCTCTCAATTGTTTTTGAAAATGAAGAAATAAAATAATTTTTTTTTTTTCAATTTTCAAAACTTTGTGACAAAAAGCGAGATCTGCAAAATACTCACCATACCTCTCAGCAAATAGCTTGGGGTGTCTACTTTCCTAAATGGGGTCATTTGGGGGGGTTTGTGCCATCTGGGCATTCCATGGCCTCCGAAACTGTGATAGGCAGTGAGGAGTGAAATTATTTATACCCTTAGAAAGCCTGAAGGCGGTGCTTGGTTTTTGGGGTCCCGTACGCGGCTAGGCTCCCAAAAAGTCTCACACATGTGGTATCCCCATACTCAGGAGAAGCAACAGAATGTATTTTGGGGTGTAATTCCACATAAGCCCATGGCATATATCATTTAGTGACAACTTTGTGCAAAAAATAAATAAATAAATAAATAAAATAAATTGTCTTTTTTCCGCAACTTGTGTCAACATATAAAATATTCCATGGACTCGACATGCCTCTCAGTATATAGCTTGGGGTGTCTGCTTTCCAAAATGGGGTCATTTGGGGGGGTTTTGAACTGTCCTGGCATTTTTTACACAACATTAGGAAGCTTACATCCACTCTTCTAACCACTTGAAGACAAAGCCCTTTCTGACACTTTTTGTTTACATGAAAACATATTATTTTTTTTGCAAGAAAATTCTGTTGAACCCAAAAACATTATATATTTTTTTAAAACAAAGTCCCTACAGATTAAAATGGTGGGTGTTGCATTTTTTTTTTCCACACAGTATTTGCGCAGCGATTTTTCTAACGCATTTTTTGGGGAAAAAATACACTTTTTTACTTTAATGCACTAAAACACACTATATTGCCCAAATGTTTGATGAAATAAAAAAGATGATCTTAGGCCGAGTACATAGATACCAAACATGACATGCTTTAAAATTTCGCACAAACGCGCATGTTGACAAACTACATACATTTTTAAAAGCCTTTAAAAGCCTTTACAGGGTACCACGTTAGATTTACAGAGGAGGTCTACTGCTAAAATGACTGTCCTCGATCTGACCTTTGCGGTGATACCTCACATGCATGATGCAATTGCTGTTTACATATGACGCCAGACCGATGCTTGCATTCACCATTGCGCAAGAGCAGGGCGGGACAGGGGTGCTTTTTTTATTATTATTAATTTTGCTTTTTTATTTTATTTTTAAACTGTTCTTTCCATATTTTTTTTTTTAATCATTTTTATTGTTATCTCAGGGAATGTAAATATCCCCTATGATAGCAATAGGTAGTGACAGGTACTCTTTTTAAAAAAAAAATGGGGTCTATTGGACCCTAGATCTTTCCTCTGCCCTCAAAGCATCTGACCACACCAAGATCGGTGTGATAAAATGCTTTCCCAATTTTCCAATGGCGCTTTTTATATCCGGGGGAGGGGACATTCCCTCCCACTGCTTGTAAAAGCAGTCCATAGGCTAATTAGCCGCTAGGATTGCTTTTACATGAAAGTCGTTTGGCTGAACGAAAAAAAGAGATTGATCGGTGGGTATGCCCACCATTAGAATACCTCCCTTCATTCAGCCACTTCTAATGATGGGCATACATGCACCATTTATATATGCCGAAGCATGGGGGCATCCTCCTGCAAAAGTTATGCTGCACACACATGGTCAGACTTTTCCACGGGCATGCCTCACTGCGCAGGCGCCGTTCATCTTCGGAGATTTTGTGAATCTCCTTGTCCTCTGTACTGCGCAAGCGCTGCGCCTTCGCAGTATGGGCCGGACACAATCCGATGGCCGGACAGTTTTTGTCACAACACCGGTATACATGTCTATTCTGCACAAGGTACGGACAAGTCCTGTGGGATCAATGCCTGGTTCATTTTAATGAACGTGAGCTTGTCCACATTGGCTCTGGACAGGCGGCTGCGCTTGTCTGTGATAACGCCCCCTGCTGTGCTAAATACACGTTCAGATAATACACTGGCTGCAGGGCAGGCCAGCACCTCCAAGGCATAAAGGGCAAGCTCAGGCCATGTGCCCAATTTGGAGACCCAGAAGTTAAAGGGGGCAGACCCGTCATCCAGTACGTGTAGGCCTGTGGACACATACTGCTCAACCATGTTGGTGAAATGCTGCCTCCTGCTAAGACGTTCCATCTCAGCTGGTGGTGCTGGTTGTTGTGGCGTGCTGACAAAGCTTTTCCACATTTCAGCCATGCTAACCCTGCCTTGTGAGGTGCTGCCGGTGCCCCGGCTGCGTTGGCGACCTCTTCCTCCTCCTCTACCTTCGCCTTGTGCTTCCACCGTACGCCCGCTGTCAGGTGGGAATGCCACCAGCAGCGCGTCTACCAGCGTGCGCATGTACTCGTGCATCTTACGATCCCGCTCCAGTGAGGGAATTAAGGACGGTACGTTGTCCTTGTAACGGGGATCCAGCAGGGTGGCCACCCAGTAATCAGCACCAGTTAAAATGTGGGCAACTCGGCGGTCATTGCGGAAACACTGCAGCATGTAATCGCTCATGTGTGCCAGGCTGCCCAGAGGCAAAGAAAAGCTGTCCTCTGTGGGAGGTGTATCGTCTGTGTCCTCTGTATCCCCCCAGCCACGCACCAGTGATGGCCATGAGCTGGTCTGGGTGCCACCCTGCTGTGAAAATGGCTCCTCCTCCTCCTCCATCTCCTCCTCCACCTCGTCATCCTCCAGAACTGTGCCCTTTCTGCCGGACAATTGTGTACCTGCCGTTTGTTGGTGCAGGAACCCACCCTCGTTGCCACTTGTGAAAGACTGCCCTGAAAGCCTTTGAAATGATCCCGCTTCTTCCTCCTCCTCCTCATCCTCCTGTGCCACATCCTCTTCCATCATCGCCCGAAGCGTTTTTTCAAGGAGGCATAGAACTGGGATAGTAACGCTAAGAACGGCGTCATTGGCACTGGACATGTTGGTGGAGTACTCGAAACAGCGCAACAAGGCACACAGGTCTCGCATGGAGGCCCAGTTATTGGTGGTGAAGTGGTGCTGTTCCGCAGAGCGACTCACGCGTGATTGCTGCAGCTGAAACTCCACTATCACCTGCTGCTGCTCGCACAGTCTGGCCAGCATGTGCAAGGTGGAGTTCCACCTTGTGGGCATGTCACATATGAGGCGGTGAGCGGGAAGGCCGAAGTTACGCTGCAGCGCTGACAGGCGAGCAGCAGCAGGGTGAGAACGCCGAAAGTGCGCACACACAGCCCGCACTTTCTGCAGCAGCTCTGGCATATTGGGGTAATTTTTAAGGAACCTCTGGACCACCAAGTTCAGCACATGCGCCAGGCAAGGGATGTGCGTCAAACCGGCTAGGCCCAGAGCTGCTACGAGATTTCGCCCATTATCGCACACCACCAGGCCGGGCTTGAGGCTCACTGACTGCAACCACTCATTGGTCTGTTGTTCCATGTCCCTCCACAACTCCTGCGCGGTGTGGGGTTTTTCCCCCAAACAGGAAAGTTTTAAAACTGCCTGCTGTCGTTTACCCCTGGCTGTGCTGAAGTTGGTGGTGAAGGTGTTACGCTGACCGGATGAGGAGGCGGTAGAGGATGAGGAAGCTGAGTAGGAGGAGTTAGCAACAGGAGGCAAACTGAAGCGCCCTGCAATCCTCGGTGGTGGAAGGACATGCGCCAAACTGCTATCTGCCTCAGGCCCAGCCGCCACTGCATTTACCCAGTGTGCTGTTAGGGAGATATAACGTCCCTGACCGTGCTTACTGGTCCACGCATCCATAGTTAGGTGGACCTTGCCACAGATGGTGTTGCGCAGTGCACACCTGATTTTGTCCCCCACTTGGTTGTGCAGGGAAGGGATGGCTCGCCTGGAAAAATAGTGGCGGCTGGGCACGACGTACTGTGGGACAGCCAATGCCATCAGGCTTTTAAAACTCTGCGTCTCCACCATACGGAATGACAGCATTTCAAAGGCCAGGAGTTTTGAAATGCTGGCATTCAGGGCCAGGGATCGCGGGTGGCTAGGGGGGTACTTCCTCTTCCGCTCCAATGTTTGGGAGATAGAGAGCTGAACGCTTCCATGGGACATTGTGGAGATGGTCGGTGACCCAGGTGGTAGTGTTGCTGGCAGATCCTCTGTTTGCGGGGTGGCAGGTGCCACTGTCACTACAGAGGTGGATGAAGAGGCCGAGACTTCAGCAGAAGAGGAAGCAGGAGGAGCCAGAGACCTTTCTTGGTTTTTGAGGTGTCTACTCCACTGCAGCTCGTGCTTTGCACTTAGATGCCTGGTCATGCAGGTTGTGCTCAGGTTGAGAACGTTTATGCCTCGCTTCAGCCTCTGATTGCACAGCCTGCAAACCACTCGTGTCTTGTCATCAGCACATTGTGTGAAGAACTGCCACGCTAGGGAACTCCTTGGACCTGGCTTTGGTGTGCTCGGTCCCTTGCTCGGTTGGGCAGTAGCAGACATACTGTCTAGCGGATGGACGCTCCGCTTTTGCACCCTGCTCCCTCTTCTGCTGTGCTGGTGGCTCTGTGCGACCACCGCCTCTTCCTCCAAACTACACTGGTCACCTGCATAACGTTCATTCCATGTGGGGTCGAGGACCTCATCGTCCTCCACATCATCTTCCACCCAGTCTTCACCCCTGCCCTCCTTGTCTGTCTGCACAATTGCGAAAGCAACAGCAGTTGGCACCTGTGTTTCGTCATCATCCGAGACGTACTGCGATGGTCCTCCCATGTACTCATCATGAAACATAAGTGGTTGGGCATCGGTGCACTCAATCTCTTCCACTTCTGGGGCAGGGCTAGGTGGATGGCCCTGGGAAACCCTGCTAACAGAGTCATCGAAAAGCAGAAGAGACTGCTGCATGATTTGGGGCTCAGACTGCTTGGCTGATTTGCAAGGGGGTGAGGTGAAAGACTGATGGACATGGGTTTCAGGTGCCAACTCTGATCTTTCATCAGAAGAGTGGGTGGGAGACAATGTGAAGGAACCCGAGGCACTGTCAGCAACCCAATCTACTATCGCCTGTACTTGTCCTGGCCTAAACATTCGTACAGCCTCATTAGGCGCGACAAAATACCGCCGCAGGCTCGGTCGCCTACTCGCACCTGAGGAAGGTGTTTCACTTGTGCGTGTATCTGGCACAGATCCACCACGTCCTCTCCCTGCAACAGGAGCTCCACCAGCAGCACCACGACCGGGGCCACCACGTCCCTTTGACCTTCTCCTCATATTTTCCAAATTTAGGATGTTGCCCTAAATGGGTGTTTTTGGAAGAGCAGAACACACCCACAGTACGTAACCGCTGAATCGCACAGCTACAGAACTGCAGAAAATGCTATTCAAAAAAAATGTTTTTTTTAGTATAGCACAGTAGAAGAAAACTATTTAGAAATTGTTTATTTCGCACACCTCCAAATATTTATAACACACTGCAAACTATTTTTTGTGCCCCTAAAAGGTGTTTTTTGGAAGAGCAGAACACACCCACAGTACGTAACCGCTGAATCGCACAGCTACAGAACTGCAGAAAATGCTATTCAAAAAAAATTTTGTTTTTTTAGTATAGCAAAGTAGAAGAAAACTATTTAGAAATTGTTTATTTCACACACCTCCAAATATGTATAACACACTGCAAACTATTTTTTGTGCCCCTAAGAGGCGTTTTTTCGAAGAGCAGAACACACCCACAGTACGTAACCGCTGAATCGCACAGCTACAGAACTGCAGAAAATGCTATTCAAAAAAAATTTGTTTTTTTAGTATAGCACAGTAGAAGAAAACTATTTAGAAATTGTTTATTTCACACACCTCCAAATATGTATAACACACTGCAAACTATTTTTTGTGCCCCTAAAAGGCGTTTTTTCGAAGAGCAGAACACACCCACAGTACGTAACCGCTGAATCGCACAGCTACAGAACTGCAGAAAATGCTATTCAAAAATGTTTTTGTTTTTTTAGTATAGCACAGTAGAAGAAAACTATTTAGAAATTGTTTATTTCACACACCTCCAAATATGTATAACACACTGCAAACTATTTTTTGTGTCCCTAAAAGGCGTTTTTTGGAAGAGCAGAACACACCCACAGTACGTAACCGCTGAATCGCACAGCTACAGAACTGCAGAAAATGCTATTCAAAAAAAATTTGTTTTTTTAGTATAGCACAGTAGAAGAAAACTATTTAGAAATTGTTTATTTCACACACCTCCAAATATGTATAACACACTGCAAACTATTTTTTGTGCCCCTAAAAGGCGTTTTTTCGAAGAGCAGAACACACCCACAGTACGTAACCGCTGAATCGCACAGCTACAGAACTGCAGAAAATGCTATTCAAAATTTTTTTTGTTTTTTTAGTATAGCACAGTAGAAGAAAACTATTTAGAAATTGTTTATTTCACACACCTCCAAATATGTATAACACACTGCAAACTATTTTTTGTGTCCCTAAAAGGCGTTTTTTGGAAGAGCAGAACACACCCACAGTACGTAACCGCTGAATCGCACAGCTACAGAACTGCAGAAAATGCTATTCAAAAAAAATGTTGTTTTTTTAGTATAGCACAGTAGAAGAAAACTATTTAGAAATTGTTTATTTCACACACCTCCAAATACGTATAACACACTGCAAACTATTTTTTGTGTCCCTAAAAGGCGTTTTTTGGAAGAGCAGAACACACCCACAGTACGTAACTGCTGAATCGCACAGCTACAGAACTGCAGAAAATGCTATTAAAAAAAAATGTTTTTTTTTTAGTATAGCACAGTAGGAGAAAACTATATAGAAATTGTTTATTTCACACACCTCCACATATGTATAACACACTGCAAACTATTTTTTGTGGCCCTGAATGGCTCTTTTTGCAAGCGTACATTAAAGTGCACATTTTTTTTTTTTTTTTTGCCCTAAACGGGTCTTTTTTTGCACGAGCAAAATAAAATGCAAATTTTTTATTTTTTTTTGCCCTATGGGTCTTTTGGAAAAGAGCACAATAAAGTGCCTTTTTTTTCCCCTAAAAGTTAGATTTTCTCTGACACTGGGCTCATGGCAGTGTAAAAAGACTGCACTGCAACACAAACAGGTAAACCTATGCAGATCGCTGATTTTAATCTCTGAATCTGGACTCCTATATAATATTCTCTCTCCCTGAAAGCACCAACACAGGAACCTGGCCCTACACTACACTATCTCTCTATCTTTTCCCTCAGATTGCAGAATCAGGACTACCTCATGTATTTTTCTATCTCTCCCTAAAAGCAGCAGCAGCAGACTAGATCCTCTCCCTATCTATTCTGAAGCAGAGTGACGTGTGTGCTGTGTGCCTCTAGCTTATATAGAAGCTGGGTCACATGTTGCACTGACCAATCACAGCCATGCCATTAGTAGGCATGGCTATGATGGCCTCTAAGGGCACACCAGCTAATCAAAAGGTGATTGGCTGGCCCCTGAAGCATCTCTAAATGCGTAATTAGATTGCCGAACCCGAACCCAAACCCGGACTTTTGCGCAAAGTCCGGGTTCGGGTTCGGGAAAAAGCTAAAGTTCGGTACGGACCCGAACTTTACAGTTCGGGTTCGCTCAACACTAGTGATCAGTAAATAAATGGTCACTGCAATCAGTGACACTGTGACTGGGGGCTGGGGGGTGATCTGGGGGGTGATCTGGGGGTTTCTGGGGGGGCCTATCTTGTGCCTATGTGTCCTGGTGTCAGTGTGCTGTTTAGTGCACTAACCTGATGTCTTCTCTCTTGCGGCGCTCGGTATATGTGAGCGCCGCATGAGAGATGACCTCCCTTCCTCCTGCCTGTGTAAACATTACACAGGCAGAGGAAGCTTTTCATTCGCCGGGAGCGATTGTGAGGGGTTGGCCATAATCGAATTGCGGCCCCCTCATCACGGATCGCTCCCGAAGCGATCCCGGCCGCTAACTGTACCAGAGGGGGTCCGATCGGACCCCCCACCCATACGAAGGCAGGCACGTACAGTGTGCGGTCGTTAAGTGGTTAAGAACGCGGTGACGTACAACACTACGACGAGCCGAGAAAATGAAGTTCAATGCTTCCGAGCATGCGTCAAATTGTTTCCGAGCACACGTCAGAATTTTGAGAACCAGCTTTCAATCTTTTGCTGGTGGAAATTCCGACAGATAAAGTCAGATGGAGCATACACACGGTCGAATTTCCGACCAAAAGCTCACATCGGACTTTAGCTAGCGGATTTTCCGACCGTGTGTATGTGATATAACAAGTGGGGAACTACACTCTTCTTATATGCCCTAATAGAACCAGGAGTAATATGGAGGAGACACAAGGGGAGATTTACTAAAACCAGAGAATGCAAAATCTGGTGCAGCTGTGTATGGTAGCCAAGCAACTTCTAAGTTCAGCTTGTTCAATTAAGCTTTGACAACAAAACCTGGAAGCTGATTGGTCTCTATTAGGGATGAGCTTCGAGTTTGAGTCGAACATGAGTTTGACTCGAACATCGGCCGTTCGATGAAGATCGAACATTATGGGCCGTTCGCGCCAAATTCGAGCAGCGCATCACGGCACATAATGCACTGTGTCATTGCACTGCATTGCTGGCTGATGATTGGCCAAGCATGCTTTGGCTAATCACAGCGCCGTCAGCACAGAGAGCCCTAATTGGCCATAGGCAGGGTATCTTTGGCCAATCATGGCTCAGGGGATTAAGTACATGCCCCACACTATATAAGCCAGCCTGCACGTCTGCCTTGTGTAGTGTGTTGCGGCGTTGAGAGAGAGATAGAGAGAGAGACAGAGTGTAATTTAATTTCATTTAGATAGATTGAGCAGGCATGCGATTCAGTTAGCTAGATTGAGCAGGCAATTGATTCAGTTAGCTCCAGTATATTTTATATATATATATGCATTCCAGGCTTTGTATATATATATATATATATATATATATATATATATTTATATACACATATATATATATATATATATATATATATACTGTATACAGTGTAGCTAGATCTCACTGCAGAGCGTTCCTGTTGTTCTCTTCCTAATATACTGCAGGCAGGCAGTTGATTCAGTTAGCTGCAGTATATTCTTTTGTTTACAAAAATCTTTATTAGGAAGTTCAAATGTACAGTTACATAGAGTGTTTATAAAGGTAATCAATAGTAAAAAAATCTAAAGAAGAGGAGATAATTGAGCTCAGACATGAAGATAGTGAATATATAAAAAGTTTTCTGGTATAAAGAATTCCTACATGGGCGTATGTTACATATATGAAGGGTAGGCATTATAGGTCAAGATTGCATGAATTTGCTAGAGTGTGTGGGTGGAAATTCAGGTTCTAAGTTAATGAGTTATGTTGTAGGCCAATATGACCATTTCCTTACAAAAACCTGGAAGGTATCGTGAAGTGTGTGAAAGATTCTTTCCGAAAGTTTTATCGTCTCCATCCGAGCTAGCACCTGCGCCCAAGGCAGATTGTTTGATCTCCAATTGGAGGCAATCATCCATTGGATGGAGCTACATAAAGTATGGAAAAGTCTTTTGCAAGGGATGGGAACATTGGGTATATCCGCATATAGAAGGCAGATCTGTGGGGAGATTGGGATTTTCTGTTTCAAGGTATTTTCAAAAATTTCTGCAGCATTGCGCCATGTATGATGCAGGTGTTTGCAGCTCCAGAATGTATGTAGGATAGTGCCTGGTTCTGAACAGCCCCTGAAACAGTATGGAGAAATAGAAGGATAAAATGTGTTGAGCTTGGACGGGGTGAGATACCATCTAGAGTATATTTTAATGGGAGTTTCTCTGGAAGAGATAGCTATGTTACTCCTCCGGAGATTATCCGACATTCCATGCCATTCATCTACTGTGAAGGTGTTATTTAGGTCGGTCTCCCAATGGAGCATCTGACCGGACTTGTCGAGTGAATGAAAAGTGTTTAGATAGCTATATAGATGGGATATGATACCTTTATCTCTAGAAGAAGAGATGCAAATCCGTTCAAATACAGTAACAGGGGGCTTGGTGGTGAGAGAGTAATGTTCTGCGTAAAAGGCTTTGATTTGGTTATAGTGTTGAAGTTCGGATGTGGGGATACTATATTTATCTTGCAGAGCGGTGAATGAGGAGAACTCCCCATTTATTTGTAAAGATTTAAGTGAAGTGAGCTTATTATGGGTCCAATAGGTGAAGGAGTGGTGATCTCCGTGAGTACGGGTAAATCTCAGGTCGCCTAGAAAGGAAGCACGGGGAGGAGTGAGTGAAGACAATTCAAAAGTGTGTTGTGCTTTGAGCCACAATTGGTAAAAGTGTGCCACAATTATGTTGTATTTTGAGAGTTTGCTGTATGAGGTTGTTTTGGACCAAAGGATCCCCTGTAAATACAAAGGGGAAATTGAGGACTCCTCAAATTTTTTCCATGGGATATTTTGATTGGGCGCGAACCATTGTGCTAATTGGGCAAGTCTGGCGGCCAGAAAATAATGCCATAGGTTAGGGAGACCCATCCCGCCCATGGATTGAGGTCTGTGCATATATGCATAGCTGCATCTGGGTTTCTTGTTGAACCATATAAATTTGTTGATTTCCCTTTGGAGCGAAGCTAGTTTGGATTTGGGGATGTTAATGGGGAGGGAACGGAAGTAGTATAGCAGCTTGGGGAGGATTGTCATTTTAATTGCGCAAATTCTGCCTAGGAATGATATATGGAAGGTTGACCAGGTCTTAAGGAGTGAGGATATATTATTGAATAAGGGAATATAATTGGTTTTAAAAAGTAGGTTGTGTGCTGGGGTGATAGAGATGCCCAGATATTTAAAAGATTGAGAGCACCATATAAATGGGAAGTTGTTTTTCAACATGGTCTTTAGGTGATCGGGGAGATTGATGGGTAGAGCCGAGCATTTGTTCATGTTAATTTTTAGACCTGATATGTCGTGAAACAGTTTTAGTTCCTTGAGAAGGGAGGGAATGGAAACGTGAGGTTATGTGAGAAAAATTAACACATCATCTGCGTAGAGGCTTATCTTAAACTCATCTTCACCTTTGACAACTCCCTTTATATCCGGGCTGTTCCTAATTTTGTGGGCAAGAGGTTCCATTGCTAGTGCGAACATTAGTGGGGATAGTGGGCAGCCTTGTCTAGTACCCCTACTTAGAGGAAAGAATTCCGAGTTATGACCTGGAATTTTAATACGGGTCTGGGGGGAGTGGTATAGGGCATTAAAGCCATACATGAATTTATTAGGGATGCCAAATTTAGGTAGGATGTGATTGAGGTAAGACCAGGATACACTATCAAAGGCTTTATGAATATCCAGGCTGAGGAGGCATAGCTCTTTGGAGTGTATGTTGGCATCTTGTACGATATTGGTTACCAGCCTAATATTGTCAGTTATTTGGCGTCCAGGTATGAATCCTGTTTGATCTATGTGCACTATATTAGTAATAACTGCTGCTAACCTATCAGCAAGAAGTCTCCCAAAGATCTTTAAGTCATTGTTAAGAACTGAAATGGGGCGGAAATTTTGTGGAAGAGAATGGTCCTTGAGTGGTTTAGGTATTAACGATAAGTTCGCTAGGAGCATTTCTTTTGGGAATTGATGACCATCTAGCACATAATTGAAGAGTTTAGATAGGTTGGGGGCTAAAAGAGACGCAAATTTTTTATAGTATGCAGAGGAGAACCCGTCCGGGCCTGGGGCTGTAGAGGTCTTCAGGGATTTAATTATGTTAATTATTTCTAAATCTGTACATGGTGCGCTAAGAGATTCTATCTGTTGGGAGTTGAGGGAGGGTAATGGGATATCATCCAGCCAAATTTGGGAGGGCTGTTTAGGTTGGGGTTGAGGTCCCGAAAGGAGGTCTTTGTAAAAGGAGGAGAAGATGTTCAACACCTCTTGTGGATGAGTGACAGTGTTCCCCGCATTATCTCTAAGTTTATAGACATGGGGTGGGTTATTAGCTTGATTTAGTTTTCTGGCAAACATGGCGGAGGTGGAATTGCTATGGAGGAAGAATTTAGCCTTAGAAAATCTGAGGGATTTCTCAGTGTTGGCTGATAAAATTTGGTCTAAGGCCAGGCGTTTGGATTTGATTTGATCAGTTAAGGCCTGGGAAGGGGCTTGTTGAAGTTTATTGTACAGTCTATTTAGGTCCTTAGTGAGACATCTAGTGTCTGAGAGCCTGTCTTTGTTTCTCTTTGCAGCGAGAGAAATTAGTTGCCCACGTAAGACTGCTTTATGGGCAACCCAGACGGAGGAGGGAGGGGTTTCGTCATTAATATTTTCATTGAAATAGTTCTCTATATGAGTGGAGACCGATTGAGCGATTGTGGGATCAGAGAGTAAGGAGTCGTTTAGCCTCCAGTTGAAGGGGGATGGTTTAAGACCAATATATGCTGTCTCAAGAGATGTGATATCATGATCCGACCATGGACAGGGGTGAATGATCGCTTTAAAGGAGTTCGCCAACAGGATAGGGGTGCAGTAGATATAGTCTAATCTGGCATAAACATTATGGGGATGTGAATAGTGAGTGTAAGCTTTAACGCCTACATTGTGGGCCCTCCATGAGTCCATAAGTTGAAAGTGATTGAGGGAACGGTTCAGGGACTTCGGAAATGCCTTAGAAGATGGTGCGACCCTGCTCCTGTCCAGGGCCGGATGTGAGGTTAGATTGAAATCCCCTCCCAGGATAATGTGGGGGGAGGCATATCGGTCTAGAGTCTCAAAAAAAATTATGAAAAAGGAGGACTGAGATTCATTGGGAGCGTATACTGATGCTATTGTTATGGCCCTATTATCAATAGTGCCTTTTAAGATAATATATCGGCTTTCAGTATCTCTGAAAATACTTTGTACATCGAATATAGTCGAATTGCGTATAAAGACTGCAACTCCTCTTGTCTTATTGTTGTATGTTGTATAGAATACTTGGTTGTATGTCTTATTGAAGTATTTAGGGTGGTTGGATGCGCAAAAGTGGGATTCCTGGATGAGTATGATATCAGCCCCTATTCTCTTATAGTGCTCAAAAGCTTTTTTACGTTTGCGGGGGGAATTAAATCCCTGCACATTGTGCGATATTATTTTAATACCCATTGGTGGGGTCTAGGGTGTGGGGGTTAATATTGTCGTGATGGGGGAAAAATAGGCAAGGATCAGAAGTATACAATACGTTATGGATAGAGTTAGTGATTGAGTCTGATGCTAAGATTATGATCAGCGGTGTTGAAAGAACGGGGATTGGTATACAAGCAGGGAGATGGGCATTGTATCTTATGCAGTTACCAGAGTAGTCTAGAGCTATGAAATCTAAGTCAAACAACGTTTTTTGTATGTACTTAACATTACTTCCTTTTTGTACAATGAACACAGTAGAAGCCTTATGGGCTAGAATTTCAAAAATGAGAAACAAAAACAAAAATAACAATGGGACAGGATAAAACCTGTCAAGAAAACTTGAATAAACATCATTAGGACAAATAAGTCCAAATCCTGCAAACCTGGAGGGGCACCAAGTCTCTAAAGATGAGAGCTGTGGTTCCATCCCGGAGGGCAGGTCTGAGGAATAAACTAAGCAACAATGGATGTAGCAGGCATCCTAGAAAAACTTGTAAGTGCGTGTCTACCAATTGGGGGGTAGAGAGGTATTGCGTCATATAAAAAGCTCGCTATGTAAGGGAGACAATAACAGCAATCCGCAGTGGGGAGAAACTTTTCTGAAGTTATGGAGGTAAGGGTAAATGATAATACTTAGACGTTCGGTATAGCTACCACATTGCTCCAAAAGACTGATCTCCAGATAACCTATGAAAAGGGGGATAGCAAAAAAAAAAAAAATTTAAATTTCTCTTTTCTTTTCTTTTTTTACCCTTCCTATTATGAAAGTTCAGACTGCTAGGAGAGCTGAATAGGATGAAAACAGAACCACGAAATTAAGTCCCCTAGGTCTTCTTTGAGGAGTATATTACCGTACTGTTCAGATATTCTGCTGATTCTTCTATCCGCCGAACCTCTGGAATTATGTGGAGAAGGGAGTTGTGTAATTAATGCAATATCCCCGGGATCATTGTAGAATGTAAAGTCTATGGAGAGAATGTTTCGGGTTGTTTGATTCTCTTATTATTCCCACTGGGGTCGTCAAATACACCGAGAACTGGAGTGAAAGCGTAGATGGGAAGTTCTATTCTTGGTGTGATTGCCTCCAGCGTCTTTGATCTCTTTGGTCTCTCTGGTTGCGGCGTGAAGATGGTGTGGACCATATCGGGGAAGAACTGGGGGTTGCTGGTGGTCGGCCAGAAGGTTCCGGTTCCAGCAGGCCCAATTTCACCAGTAGTTCTTTTCCTTCTATTACGTTATAAACCGTATATGTAGAGCCATTATGTGGAACGGTGAGTTTGAAAGGAAAGCCCCATCTGTATCTAATCCTTGCTTCCTGTAGAACTTTGGTGACTTCCTTCATCCTTCGTCTCCTGTCCAATGTGGCTGGGGAGATGTCAGGGAATATTTGAAGTCTTTTACCATCTAGGTCAATATTAGGAGAGTTCCTAGCCGCCCGCATGATGTCTTCCTTAACGAGGAAATCCTTCATACACATGATGATATCTCTAGGCGGTTTATCAGGTGTAGGTTTGGGGCGGAGGGCTCTATGGATTCTGTCACAGGTGAAAGTTGACGGGGGTCTGTCAGGAAGGAGATTATGAAAGACCCTCGATATAGTAGGCATAAGATCGGTGACCGATTCCGGTACTCCGCGTACTCTGATGTTCTGTCTACGATTTCTATTATCAAGGTCTTCCACTTGTGCCTGCATAAACGCAAAACTATCCGCCAATGTTTCATAGTCCTTTCTTAAGTCATTATGGGCTAGTGAAAGTTCGTCATGTTTTGTTTCTAATAGATCAGTTCTGTTGCCTATGCAAGCAATCTCCTGGGATAGAGCGGTAGTGGACTTATGCACTTCTCTTTCTATTTTATCAACCAATTTGTCAAACATGGATGTTAGACTTGCATCTAAATCGGCTTTAGAGAGGGGTAAAGTGGACTCACCGTTAGGTTCCGAGGGGGGGGGGTCCAGTGATTTCTTCCCCGAGGCCGCTTGTTTGTTGGTGTCAGTGCCGCTCTGAGACATGATGTGGTATTTATTCTCGGCTTCTAGAAGAAAATTTGTTAGGTTGTGGATAGATTGTCCGGAGCGAGTATTCTTTCTCGTCGGCATGCACGGACTGTTCCCACGGGGGTTTAAAGTATTTGTGCTGATAATCAAGTGATATAGCCGTGGGTATCTGGCCTGCTTTATATGGGTGTGGTAAGGCTTTAGTCACTTACATCCTATTAGCAAAGCGTAGGTTAGTGGAGTGCCAGTCTATCTTGAATGAGTGTATTCACTCTGGGGGAGCTGACGGGCTGTGTGCACGGCGAGATCTTGTGTACTGTACCGGTTCAGTAAGGGAGGAAGCCGTGTGAGCTGACGTACCCCAAAAACAGAAAGGGGGGGAGACATATATGTCAAATAGGGAGGAGGTACTGAGGCTATGGTAGTCCACTGGTTGTGTACAGCAACGACCAGTAATGGGGACCTCTGTGCTTGCTGTGGGGGGGAGGTTAAAATTGCAGAAATCTTGTTATAATGGAAGGGAGGCCAGGTTCTAGTAGGGTTGGGATGTTATGGCTTTTGGGTGTAGCAAGATGGCCGCCGATCTATGAGGTTAGGACAGACTGTGGACTTTAACAGGTGATTCTTACAGGTCAGGACTCCTCTCCCCCTCCCAGGGAGGTATACACAGCCCAGTCAGCGTCTAGATGGGGTTATTGTGTCGGGAATCAGCTTGGAGGAGAGCACAAAGGGGTCTCCAGGTGTACCAAGATGGCCGCCGTCCTCCCGGAGTAGGCCGAAGCCGCGGCCTCGAGTGCTGGGGAAGGAGGTGATCAGCACCGAAGGCTATAGGTGGCTTGGCGGGTGCTTAGTGGCCGGACAGGTAGTGACCAGGCCTGGAGGTAAGCAGTCTGGGGGGGTATCTTGGAGCGGGCTGCGCGGTACTCACTGTGAATTGAGTTGAGGCCGCGTCCGCGAATGAAGGCCGCAGGACGACCGATCGCTTCGCCCGGAGCCCACCGAAGGATCCCTGCAGGGTAGCTTCCGCCTGGTGTCCCACGGGTGTCGGGGGACGGAGGATGTCCCAGATCGCGGATGCTGGAGACTGGAGAGGCCGCGGATGCGCAGGCCCCAAGATGGCGGCAGGCCTCAGTGTTGTGGATCCAGTCACAGGCCCATCACGGATTTCTCCGCGCTATTTTCCTGAAGATCCCCGGGGCAGCTATCGAGTGCGTCCAGGGGTTAGTGTAGCTGAATCCGGGCCTCAAAACGGCGATGCCTGCGAAGGATGGCTGTGGATTCACGGAGGATCCCTGGAGCTCTGTAGAAACACGTCCTCCCTGTTTCTCTTCCGGCCATACCCAAAATGCAGTATATTCAGTACTGTACCCTGTGCACAGTGTGCAGCTAGATCTCACTGCAGAGCGTTCCTGTTGTTCTCTTCCTAATATACTACAGGCAGGCAGTTGATTCAGTAAGCTGCAGTATATTCAGTACTGTATCCTGTGCACAGTGTGCAGCTAGAGCTCACTGCAGAGCGTTTCTGTTGTTCTCTTCTAATATACTACAGGCAGGCAGTTGATTCAGTTAGCTGCAATATATTCAGTACTGTATCATGTGCAGGGCTGAAGGTATAGTGGGGTTGGAGATCCCTGCTGATGTTGAGCAAGGAGAGGTCCACCTTGTTCTTTGGTGTGGGTCTTTTAAGTGCGCTTTCCAACGGACTGCATGGCAGGTCGACATATGTCTGGTCAAGCACGTGGTGCCGAAGCGGCTGCTGTTTTGGCCATGCTTGATACGCTTCAGACATATGTTGCAAATAGCAACGGTGTGATCTGCTGCACACGTGTCAAAAAGGGCCCACACCAAAGAACTTATGGAAAAAGGTGCATTATCAGTACAGATATATATATATATATATATATATATATATATATACATCCCACCTTTGAGCAGCTACATCTCACTGCAGGCCATTAGTAGGGATGAGCCGAACACCCCCCGGTTCGGTTCACACCAGAACCTGCGAAAGGACCGAAAGTTTGCGCGAACGTTAGAACCCTATTAAATACAATGGACGCGTACGTTCAAATTCCAAAGTGCTAATTGTAACGGCTAATATGCATGTTATTGTCCTAAAAAGGGTTTGGGGACCCGGGTTCTGCCCAAGGGGACATGTTTCAATGCAAAAATAAGTCTTAAAAATGGCCGTTTTTTATGGAGCAGTCATTTTAATGATGCATAAAGTGAAAAAAAATTTGAAATATTCCTTTAAATGTCGTACCTGGGGGTTGTCTAAAGTATGCCTGTGAAGTGGCATGTGTTTCTCGTGTTTAGAACTGTCCCTGCACAAAATGACATTTGTAAAGGGAAAAAAAGCCATTTAAAACTGCTTGCGGCTTTAATGTCATGTCTTGTCCTGGCAATATGGATGAAAATCTTTGAGAAAAATGGCATGGCTACCCCATCACCCCCCCCCCACCCCAGCCCATTACCAGCCCCTTTGGGTCTTGTATGGATATTAAGGGGAACCCTGCACCCAAAATAAAACCCTATACCTAAAACCCTATATACTTTGAACAGCAGTATACAGGCGGTGCAAACAAGACAGGGACTGTAGGTTTGTTCTTAAGTAGAATATGTTTGTAATTCGGAACAGGTAAATTTTTAAGTGTAGCTTCAGCCAAAAACTCTATTTGTAAGCTTTTTGGAGAACATAGGGAAGGGTTTTCACCCCTGTAACATTTGTTTTGATGTCTGTGCACCTGTTCAGAATATTTCACCTCACTTTCCGTCCCAATGACAAATGTTTTTGGAAAAGTGGGGTTTTTATTGAAACAAGGATTGGTGATAAAGCATCGGTAGAGAGGAGACACCTTTTTCCCATATTATCTCTTACAGGAGAGAATTTCCCTTCCTAGGGGTAGATTTCCTCTCACTTCCTGTTGTTTCCTTCCGTTTGCAAGTAGGAGTCGTTTGTAAGTTGGATGTTTGAAAGTAGGGCCGTATATACTCTGCTGAAATTTGCCCCTTAGATGTTGGTGTTGCCACAACACTGTGAGCCCTCACAGTTACTCTTGGTGGGCGCTGGAACGCCCTGCTGTGAACTATTATATCAGGAATTGTAATTACATGCCATTGTTGTACATTGGTAGGAAAAATTGGGCCTTTGGTGGTGGTGCTGGTGCTACAACACTGTAAGCCCTCACAATTACTCTTGGTGGGCGCATGAATGGGCCCTGCTGTAAATTATTAGATCAAGAATTGTAAGTGCATGTCCCTGTTGAACAGGGGCAGAAAAATTGGGCCTTTGGTGGTGGTGGTGGTGGTGTTGCCACAACACTGTAAGCCCTCAAAGTTACTCTTGGTGGGTGCAGGAATGGGCCCTGCTGTGAATTATTAGATCAAGAATTGTAATTACATGCCCCTGTTGTACAGGGGCAGAAAAATTGGGCCTTAGGCACTGGTGCCACAACACTGCAACCCCTCCAGATACTGTACTTGGAGCACAGCAATGAGCCCTGTTGCAAAGTATTGCATCAAAAATTGAAATTACATGCCCCTGTTAAACAGGGGCTTAAAAATTGGGCCTTAGGCACTGGTGCTGGTGCCACAACACTGCAACCTCTCCCAGATACTCTAGTTGGAGTGCAGGAATGAGCCCTGCTGCAAAGCATTGCATAAAATTTTTTAGTTACATGCCCCTGTTAAACAGGGGCTAAAAAATTGGGCCTTAGGCACTGGTGCCACAACACTGCAACCCCTCACAGATACTGTGCTTGGAGCACAACAATGAGCCCTGTTGCAAAGTATTGCATCAAAAATTGTAATTACACGCCCCTGTTAAACAGGGGCTGAAAAATTGGGCCTTAAGCACTGGTGCTGGTGCCACGACACTGCAACCTCTCCCAGATACTCTATTTGGAGTGCAGGAATGAGCCCTGCTGCAAAGCATTGCATAATAAATTGTAATTAGATGCCCCTGTTAAACAGGGGCTGAAAAATTGGGCCTTAGGCACTGGTGCCACAACACTGCAACCCCTCACAGATACTGTACTTGGAGCACAGCAATGAGCCCTGTTGCAAAGTATTGCATCAAAAATTTTAATTACACACCCCTGTTAAACAGGGGCTGAAAAATTGGGCCTTAGGCACTGGTGCCACAACACTGCAACCCCTCACAGATACTGTACTTGGAGCACAGCAATGAGCCCTGTTGCAAAGTATTGCATCAAAAATTGTAATTACACGCCCCTGTTAAACAGGGGCTGAAAAATTGGGCTTTAGGGACTGGTGCTGGTGCCACGACACTGCAACCTCTCCCAGATACTCTAGTTGGAGTGCAGGAATGAGCCCTGCTGCAAAGCATTGCATAAAAAATTGTAATTACATGCCCCTGTTAAACAGGGGCTGAAAAATTGGGCCTTAGGCACTGGTGCCACAACACTGCAACCCCTCACAGATACTGTACTTGGAGCACAGCAATGAGCCATGTTGCAAAGTATTGCATCAAACATTGTAATTACACGCCCCTGTTAAACAGGGGCTGAAAAATTGGGCCTTAGGCACTGGTGCTGGTGCCACGGCACTGCAACCTCTCCCAGATACTCTAGTTGGAGTGCAGGAATGAGCCCTGCTGCAAAGCATTGCATAAAAAATTGTAATTAGATGCCCCTGTTAAACAGGGGCTGAAAAATTGGGCCTTAGCCACTGGTGGCGGCACCCAAAAACAAAAATCGGATCATTGAGGAGGAAGAGGATAGTCAGTCAACATAACAGGACAGTCACTCAGCATCAGTCTTGAAGGGATGTGACATTTCAAAATAAATTATTCTGTTACATCAGCTTCAGGTGCTTGGTAGCTGGTGGTGATCCAAGACTGGTTCATCTTTATGAAGGTCAGTCGATCAATCGAGTTGGTGGACAGGCGCACCCTGTGATCGGTGAGAAAGCCTCCAGCAGCACTGAATGTGCGTTCCGAAAGAACGCTGGATGCAGGACAGGCCAGTAGCTCAATTGCATACTGTGCAAGCTCTGGCCAGTGATCCATCCTCAAGACCCAGTAAGCCAGAGGATTTTCAGTGGGAAAGGTGTCCAAGTCTGACCTTGCCCCTAGGTATTCCTGCACCATGTATATCAGACGCTGGCGATGGTTGCTGGAACCGATCATACCTTGGGGCTGCGGATTAAAAAATTGTCTGAACGCATCGGTCAGACAGCCACCTTCTCCACCTCTCCTTCTGCTACTGACCGAAGCCTCAGCAACTCGTTGTCCAGGACCAGGAGTTTGTAACCTCCCAGTCTCTGAGAACGCGTTGCACAGACCTTTCTGCACGGCCTCCCGGAGATGTCTCATCATCTGCTCCCTCTGCGACGGCAAGATAAGGTCCGCAACCTTACTCTTGTACCGTGGATCAAGGAGAGTGGCCAGCCAGTAATGGTCCCTCTCCTTGATCCGAAGAATACAAGGATACTTCCGCAGACTTTGCAGGATCAGGGAGGCCATGCAGCGTAGGTTAGCTGAGGCATTCGGTCCGGAGTCCTCTGGGTCACTAAGGACGACATGATCCGCAGCCACCTCCTCCCAGCCACGTACAAGTCCACGGGTTTCTTAGGACTGTAAATCATCCCTAAAAGACTGCTGCTGTTGATGCTGAGTGCCAGGCTCCACCTCCATGCTGACACAATCCTCCTCCTCCTTGTCCTCTTCCTGTGCGATGGGTGGGACAGAAGGAACACTGTCTGGGTAAAGGGGGTCTTGAGAGGCAAGGAAGTCCTCCTCTTCCTGCCTCTGTTCTGCCTCAAGTGCCCTGTCCATTATTCCACGCAGCGTATGCTCCAACAGGTGGACAAGAGGTACAGTGTCACTGATGCATGCACTGTCACTGCTCACCATCCTCGTGGCCTCCTCAAATGGTGCCAGGACAGTGCATGCATCCCTGATCATGCCCCACTGGCGTGGTGAAAAAAAACCGAGCTCCCCTCACCCTGTCCTGGTGCCGTAGTCGCACAGGTACTCATTGATGGCCCTCTGCTGCGTGTGCAGCCGCTGCAGCATGGCCAACGTTGAGTTCCACCTGGTGGGCATGTCACATATAAGGCGGTTCTTGGGCAGGTTCAACTCCTTTTGCAGCTCAGCCAGCCGAGCACTGGCATTATATGAACTGCGGAAATGCACACAGACTTTCCTGGTCTGCCTCAGGACATCCTGTAAGCCCGGGTACCTGCCCAAGAACCGCTGCACCACCAGGTTAAGGACGTGAGCCACACAGAGCACATGGGTCAGTTGTCCCTGTCGTAGGGCGGAGAGGAGGTTGGTGCCATTGTCGCAAACCACCATTCCTGGCTTAAGCTGGCATGGCGTCAACCACCTCTCGGCCTGCCCCTGCAGAGCTGACAGAACCTCTGCCCCAGTGTGTCCTCCAAACACACCAGCACAAGCACGGCATGACATCTTTTTGCCTGCGTACTTGCGTAGCCCCTTGAACACCTATGGAGCACCGCTGGTTCCGAGGACAAAGCACAGGAAGAGGCCATGGAGGAAGAAGAAGAGGAGGGGGTGGAGGAGAGAGGTGTGTCACAAATAGTAGTAGCATTTTGGAGGCGTGGCGGCAGAACAACCTCCAACACTACTGCACCTTGTCCTGCATCCTTCCCAGCTGCCAAAAGAGTGACCCAATGGGCCGTGAAAGAAAGGTAACGTCCCTGTCCATGCCTGCTGGACCATGAGTCAGCGGTAATATGCACCTTACCGCTGACCGCCCTGTCCAGCGAGGCATGGACATTGCCTTCCACATGCCGGTAGAGAGCCGGAATCGCCTTCCGTGAGAAAAAGTGGCGTTTGGGAACCTGCCACTGAGGAATCGCACATTGCACAAACTCACGGAAGGGGGCCGAGTCTACCAACTAACTGAAAAGGCAGCAGTTGAAGTGCTAGCAATTTAGCCAAGCTAGCATTCAACCGCTGGGCATGTGGATGGCTGGGAGTGAACTTCTTTCGACGGTCCAGCAGCTGGGGCAGGAAAATTTGCCTGCTACAATCGGACGTCGGTGTACTGCTAGCAGTGTGCCCGCAAGTACTTGGCTGTGACACACCTAATTCTACACCTTCATTCCTCTCAGTGCAGGTTTCAGAGAGGACTGAAGGTATAGTGGGGTTGGAGAACCCAGCTGATGAGGAGTAAGGAGAGGTCCGCTTTGTTCTTTGGTGTGGGTCTTTAAGGTACGCTTGCCAACGAGCTGCATGGCAGGTCAACATATGTCTGGTCAAGCATGTGGTGCCCAAGCGGCTGATGTTTTGGCCACGCGAGATACGCTTGAGACATATGTTGCAAATAGCAGCGGTGCAATCTTATGCACTTGACTCAAAAAAGGCCCACACCAAAGAACTTTTGGAATAATGGGCAGAGGCAGCGCCCTGCATAGGCGGAGCTCTGCGGTGTGAATCAGTCGGTGTGCTGCCCTTACGCTGCCCCCTGGAGGGCATCCTGCCTCGTTGGAGATATGCCTCCTCCTCCTCCTCCTCCTCTCTCCTATCAGGCACCCACGTGGAGTCAGTGACAACATCATCCCCTCCCTCCTCATCACTGGAGCCAATCTGGCAGTATGCTGCATCTGCTGAACATGACTGCCAGATTGCTGTCCTTCTTGATCATCCCCTATCTCTGCGCTCACGCTACTGCCTTCCTCTAGCTGGGTATCATCATCAGACCCTTCAAAACACTGGGCATCCTCCTGGAGCATGTACCCAACACTGTGCTCAAACAGTTCGGGGGACTCCTCAGGAGGACATGGTGGGTCTAGGGAAGGAGTGACTGATGATGACATTGATACGAGGGAAGAGGACGCATTGGCAGCTGCTTTGCCAGTACCCTGAGCCTGGGTGAGAGAGGATGAGGAGGATGAGGAGGGCTTGGTCATCCACTCTACCAAGTCTTCGGCATGACGCGGCTCAACACGTCCAGCTGCCGAAAATAAGGACAAGCGTGTCCCATGGCCTGATGACGATGCACCCCGTCCACAACCAGCACTGTTGTCTCTAGACACAGAGCCTGCTTACCCTCTTTTATTGGCTCGTGACTGTCTGCCTCTCCTTGTTGGCCTTCCAGACATAGTAATGGCCTGCAGGGAGATGGGAAAACCAGCAATTGGGTAGTGTATATTGTGCTGGAGGCACACAACACCCACTAACTCCTGCAGATGCCTTTATTAGAGAACACCAGCAAAAAAGGGTAGATACAGGTGTATACTGTGCTGTGCTGGAGGCACACAACACCCACTAACTCCTGCAGATGCCTGTATTAGAGAACAGCAATAAATATTAGATACAGGTGTATACTGTGCTGGAAGCACATAACACCCACTAACTCCTGCAGATGCCTGTATTAGAGAACAGCAATAAATGGTAGATACAGGTGTATACTGTGCTGGAGGCACACAACACCCACTAACTCCTGCAGATACCTGAGAAAAGAACACAGTCAACACACTGTCCCTGCCTATCTAGGTCTTTCCCTGCACGCCGGAACACACTACACAATGCCGCTGCGCTGGCGGCCTTTTATAGTGTGGGGCGTGGACTAAACCCACCTGAGCTATAATTGGCCACAGGCATAGGGTTCTAAACTTTGCGCGAACTTTCGGTCCGTTCGCAGGTTCTGGTGCGGACCGAACGGGGGGGTGTTTGGCTCATCCCTACATCATATATTGTTTAGTTGAGAGCTAAATTAAGGCAGATCAATGCAGTAAATTAATAGTTATCTATCTAAACAAGAGTCTACCTTATATACATAAATTTATGTAGAGTTGCTAGTATATTTGGTGCTCTTTTCAATAGTGGAACATTATGGTTAATCTACCGCTAAATTGGAGCCTAATATCAGCATAATATTATATTAGTCAACCAACTATAGTGGAGTTTACCTGTATTAAAAAGGTAATATGAAAAATAAAGAGGGGAAGGGGTTTACAACAAGGAGGGGAAAGAAAGCAAGTAGGAGGGATAGGGGGTCCCCAAAGGTAGGTTACTCCCAGAGGGTAATGATATATCTACACATTAAACCCTCATCTACCATGGTAAAAGTACTTGCTCTTCAAAGTCTGGTGGTGAGCAATGTTTAATCCATAGATTATCGTATATACTCGAGTATAAGCCGAGTTTTTAAGCACATTTTTTTGTGCTGAAAATGCCTCCTCGGCTTATACTCGAGTCACCTTTTTGCACCTGATCTCCCGGATTTTGGGGACTCGGTATCGGGTTCCCAAATGTAGCCTAACTCTTCCTCTACAATTATGCAAAGTTTGTTGTCCGGGGGACCACCGATTTTTCAAAGCCGGGCACCCCTTCCATAGACTCCCATGTTAAACGGTAATTTCTCCGGTTACTTTGGGAACCCGTTACCGGACGAAACTTGGCACACATGTAGCCCCATTTCTCCTTTATAAGTGTGCAAAGTTTTTTGTCTGGGGGACCTACGGCCGGGGAGCACCAATTTTTTAAAGCCGGGCACCCCTTCTGTAGACTCCCATGTTAAACGTTAGTTTAGTCATGGACACAGTGAGGCATGGGCACAGTGAGGCATGGGCACAGTGAGGCATGCACATGGACACAGTGTGGCAAAGTGAGGCACAGTGAGGCATGCTGATGGACACCCTAGGCTTATACTCGAGTCAATACCAGGGATGAGCCGAACACCCCCCTGTTCGGTTCGCACCAGAACCTGCGAACAGACAAAATGTTCGTGTAAACTTTAGAACCCTATTAAATACAATGGACTCGAACGTTCGAAATCTAAAGTGTTAATTATAAAGGCTAATATGCAAGTTATTGTCCTAAAAAGTGTTTGGGGACCTGGGTCCTGCCCCAGGGGACATGTATCAATGCAAAAAGAAGTTTTTAAAACGGCCGTTTTTTCGGGAGCAGTGATTTTAATAATGCTTAAAATGGAAAAATAAAAGTGAAATATTCCTTTAAATTTCGTACCTGGGGGGTGTGTATGATATGCATGTGAAGTGGCGCATGTTTCCCGTGCTTAGAACTGTCCCTGCAAAAAATGTCATTTTTGAAAGAAAAAAAATGCATTTAAAACTGACTCGCGGCTATTAATGAATTGTCGGCTCCCGGCAATACATACAAAAGTCATTGAGAAAAAAAAAAAAAAAGCGTGGGGGTTCCCCAGAATTCAATTACCAGGCCCTTCAGATCTGGCATGGATTTTAAGGGGAACTCCACCCCAAGTTTAAAAAAAAAATGGCGTGGAGTCCCCCTAAAAATCCATACCAGACCCCTTATCCGAGCACACAACCTGGCCGGCCGCAGGGGAAAAGGGGGGGACGAGAGAGCGGCCCCCCCTCCCTCCTGAACCGTACCAAGCCACATGCCCTCAACATGGGGAGGATGTCCCCATGTTGATGGGGACAAGGGCCTCATCCCCACAACCCTTGCCCGGTGGTTGTGGGAGTCTGCGGGCGGGGGGCTTATTGGAATCTGGAAGACCCCTTTAACAAAGGGGACCCCCAGATCCCGCCCCCCCCTATGTGAATTGGTAAGGGGTACATTGTACCCCTACCATTTCACGAAGAAAGCGTAAAAAAAATGTTTAAAAAAACACACAAACACCTTGAAAAAGTCCTTTATTTAAAAAAATAAATAAATAAACATTCCAGCGGTGAAATCCAGTGTCCCGCGGCGATCCCGATGTCCAGCGCTGTCCTTCATTGGTTGTGCCTGAGCGGACCTGATGGGGAACTCCCTCTCAGTATTTTAAATGTATAGACCCGCCCCTTCTAAAGTTCCCCATCAGGTCCGCTCAGCGGACGAGATGCGGAACATGAGAAGGGGCGGGTCTATACATGTATTACCAAAGTGAGAGCAGTTCCCCATCAGGTCCGCCCCCTCGGTATGTCAGACCCGCCTACGTCATTGGCTTGAGCGGGGAACTTCCTTCACTATGTAAATTTAAATTTAAATTTAAAAGACCTGAAGGGCCTGGTAATTGAATTCTGGGGAACCCCCACGCTTTTTTTTTTTTTTTTATCAATGACTTTTGTATGTATTGCCGGGAGCCGACAATTCATTAATAGCCGCGAGTCAGTTTTAAATGCATTTTTTTCTTTCAAAAATGACACTTTTTGCAGGGACAGTTCTAAGCACGGGAAACATGCGCCACTTTACATGCATATCATACACACCCCCCAGGTACGAAATTTAAAGGAATATTTCACTTTTATTTTTTCATTTTAAGCATTATTAAAATCACTGCTCCCGAAAAAACGGCCGTTTTTAAAACTTCTTTTTGCATTGATACATGTCCCCTGGGGCAGGACCCGGGTCCCCAAACACTTTTTAGGACAATAACTTGCATATAAGCCTTTATAATTAGCACTTTAGATTTCTCCCATAGATTTTTCGAATTTGCCGCGAACACCCCAATTTGTTCGCTGTTCGGCGAACGGGCGAACAGGCAATGTTCGAGTCGAACATGAGTTCGACTCGAACTCGAAGCTCATCCCTAGTCAATACGTTTTCCCAGTTTTTTGTGGTAAAATTAGGTGCCTAGGCTTATATTATACTCGAGTATATACGGTATTAAGCTTTTTTAGACAGTTTTTTTCTAAAGCTTCCATCTTTGCATGTAACAGAGTTAGTTAGCCTTTTTAGCAGCTGTTAAGAGCTGTATTAATAATTTTAATGAAAATTTAGGTAGTTGCGCGCTAATATGGTATGAAATGTGAAACATAGAAAAACATATAATAGTGATAACTTTTTACTGCAGCTGTCACTGATGTGCTCCAACGGAAATCAGTAAAAAACAATATAGATGTGACAGTGCTGTAAAAGTGAAATAAACAATTATGGTCATAAACACTGATATTGGAATAATATGAAAAAAATCCAAAAACATAAAATGAATGAATCCACGTTGTGCAAAAAAACAAAACAAAAACAAGCTTGTGTGATGTCTTCAGAATTCATTCCTCCAGATGAAGCCACGTGGGAGGTGGTGAAACTAGTAGAGGTGGAGCCTGGCTGTGGACTACTACTACTGAGTGAGACTGTCATGTAATTTTTAATGCTTTTAAAATTTCATTAAGCCCTGGTTCACACTCGTGCGATTTGACATGCGATTTGACATGTCAAATCGCATGTCAAACCGGCGAAATTTGCCGCAAATTGCGGCCAATGGCACCGTCCTAATCGGTGCGACGTCGCATCTGCGGCGCTGCACCGATTACAAAAAGTCGTTTTTGTACTACTTTTTGCTATTTCAGCCGCGATTTACATTGACATCTGTTTCAGATGTCTTTGAAATCGCGGCCGAAATCGGGACTGCCAGCGGGAGTGAAATCGTGCGAGTTCAGCTGAACTCGCAGGCTTCACTCCCACAGCCCCAGTGTGAACGTGGGCTAAATGTGAGTTCAATGCTAGCTGGGGTGGAGTGGTTTCATTTTTAACCCCTCGAATACTGCACTATAAGAGGCACTTTCTCTCGGTTTTTTCATGTGTTGCTGAACTTACTTGTAGTCATTGTGGATTTAAAGTTTGAAGCAGCACAGTGGAAGGAGTATCTACCTGCTTTTGATTACTTTCATCTCTTAAAACACCAAGATTCTCTGACGATCCCTGGGAGGGAATGTTTGCACAGGGTGCAAGGCGTGTTTGACCCCCTATTATTATATTACATGCCCATATCCCCAATAGGTATGACTACTGTAATTGAGGCATTATCCTTTCAGGATTCTCCCTGTCAGTCTTGGAGACCGATAGCTAGACTTCTGTCCCTAAGCCTCCCATCAGATTATAGTTTTTGCACCATTTTTTTTTTTTATTGCTGTTCTTATGTTCTGTTATATCGGGGCCAGTAGCTAATATAAAGATAATCACCTACAATGTTAGATGTAGGTACTCTCCAAACAAGATGAACAAAATGTGATTAGAGTTGAAACGGCTACAACCTCAGGTTGTCATGCTGCAAGAAACATATTTTACACCCTCTTCCACCCCTAAGCTTCCTTTACTCATATACAGCCAATCGTTTTCAAAGCACCTCCCCTATTTCTAAAGCCAGAGGTATGGCTATAACCATACAGTTTAAAAAAAATGCATTTTTTTTGTCCTTGCATCTCAAACTTACCCAACGGGACATTATGTGGTTGATTTACTAAAACTGGTGAGTGCAAAATCTGGGGGCACAGCTGTGCATTGTAGCCAATCAACTTCTAACTTCAGATTGGTCAATTAAGGTTTGACAAAAAACCTGGAAGCTGATTGGTTTCTATGCAGAGCTGCACCAGAATTTGCACACTCCAGTTTTAGTAAAACAACCCCTATGTCTTTGTGAAAGGCCAAATCCAAGGTAAGGGTGCTACACCATGATGAGTTTAATACCACTGTTTACAACATGTGACACTGGTGAGAGAACTACAACATTGAGAAGTGACCTGTGCTGTTTTAGCCTCTGAACCCTTACACTGCCATGTGATAAATTCTAAACCAGTCAAGTAGAAATACTACAATACAGACATTGCAGACTAAGCAGCAACATTGCACAAACAAATTAAAAATGGCCAGGGAAGTATACAAGAGCAAATGGACATAAATATATTTTGGTGCATCAGTATAATATTAATTTATATACTGGCAGTTATGGTCTGTGTGATCAGATATACTTTGAGTAAATATATATAATTTTTATAACTTATACACAACTTAATTGATCTAATCCCTTCTCTGTTCACTTTCCGAGTACTACAGGCATCTGTTTTTAACAGGGGAAAGTGCTTTAACTTTATAACAAACAAAAATTTTAACCAGCAAGACAAGAAAAATATGATAAAAAGTCAAAACCAAAAAAGGTTTTCAGTGCATTGAATGTGAATGTTGTGAATGCATGATTTGAAATTTAAGTGCTGCTGCATTTTCCATCATCATCAAATGTGACAATTCATCTCATCATTTAATCAGTTTCATTGTTACATTGTCTTGTTAAAACATGTATTATTGTTGTTTGTGAAATTAAGCTGGCATTCTACAATCCAACTTGCCTACTTGAAGGAATGCAGAAATCAAAAATGAGAAGTGAATCAGCTTTCTTCATGTTCCAGGATAGTTAAAATATCCATTTCAATCAAGCTTTGCATTTTGAGTATGAAGCATACTCTAGGACAGAGGTTATATAGTACATACTGATAAGAGATAACCTCTCAACTGCTTGACCAAATTTTTTTAAACTGGAATTTGACTGGCTACTATTGGTTACTGTACAGCACTTTAATAAAGGGATTTTATAAGGTAATCTGGTGCAGCTCTGCATAGAAACCAATCAGCTTCCAGTTTTTTTTTTTTTGTCAAAGTTTAATTGAACAAGCTGAAGTTAGAAGCTGATCGGCTAGCTTGTACAACTGCACCAGATTTTACACTCTCCAGTTGTAGTAAATCAACTCACTGTCTTTAAGACATACTGTATTAGTAAATTTGACTTGCAAGTAGTTTTGGTAAGGTTTTCACATTATTTTTTGTGTGCTCTATTATGTTTTCATTATACATATACAGACCCGAAGATATTAATTTAGTGGCTATATGTATGTCAGACAATAGACATTATTATGACTGTTGTCAAAAAAATATATATCATAAAATAAGCATAAGACACCTACCCCCAGTAATATTTTTACAGATACCTCCGGAGCCCTCCTGCTCCTGGGGAAGTCCTTCTGTGATGGAACTAGTTGGGGAGTGTATGGAGTATTGCAACCTGCAAGAGATTCAGCTGATATACCTTAGTGCTGGGTGCGCACTTATGCAGTATAAGTGATTTTATTGGCTTTAAACTTTTGATAAATTGGTTGTGCTATGATGGTTCCCCATTTTATCTATTTCTATGAATGTTTTACTGAGGTGTCTGAAGGAGTGGTTCCTTTACTAACAGTGGTGTATCTACAAATTTCATATAAAAGCCTGCTTAGACCTACTTATTAAGTTAAAGTAGTTGTAAACTTTGACAAGAAAAATGAACAAAGCATTTCCTTTTATAGTATGTACTTAAAGAAACTCCCAAGGGCTTTTGCGCAGCTTCAAAAATTGTTTACTCTTAAATAAAGTTTTAAATACGTTTTATTAACAAGTATCAAAATTATTTTACATAAAAAAGGGGTTAAGGTTAAAAGGATGGATCCAATTAGTTACAGGGGCACCATTAAGAGCTCTGGTATACAAAATTATAATATCTGATGTTCACATATATACATCTCACAAAGACCATATATAGTTAACCATTTGGCTGCCATATACGGATTCCCGACGCATTTCAATCTTTGTAACTGTAACAATCTTCTTCAGGGGGTTATGTAGATATCTATGTTGTATTTAAGACTGTTATTAGCATTTTTAGCCTAAAATGCTAATAACAGTCTTAAATACACCATAGATATCTACATAACCCCCTGAAGAATATAGTTACAGTTACAAAGATTGAAACGCGTCGGGGATCCGTATATGGCAGCCAAATGGTTAACTATTTATGGTCATTGTGAGATGTACCATATTTATCGGCGTATAACACACACAGGCATATAACACGCACCCTAACTTTAAGAGGGATGTTTCAGGAAAAAAACTTTCCATAGCCCCCCTGCGTATAACACGCAGGCACAGTTTACCCTCTATTTTCAGGGTAAAAAAGTGAGTGTTATACGCCAATAAATACAGTATATATGTGAACATCATATATTATAATTTTGTATAACAGAGCTCTTAATGTTGCCCCTGTATGTAATTGGATCCATCCTTTCAACCTTAACTCCTTTTTTTTTATTTATAACAGAGGAACCGGTCCACATGGACCCCAACAATAGACAGTCATTGCATACATCAATATCACAAAACAGTGTGAACACATAAAGAACTATACCCCAGAAGCACTGGGTATCTAGTAGATCCTACAGAAGCGTGTCTCCCCAAAATAAAGGGGGCTCACAATAGGGCTATGATGCTCTTAACTGTGATATATGTGGGTGTACACGTCTGTAGTGGAAGGATATGAAACTGCCCGAGTCCCGTGGATACAGGCTCCCCTCTGATTTTTACATTTACTCATAGGAAAGAAAGAAAATAAGAAATTACAGTATAAGAGAGTTTAGGTATTCTTGGGAGACAGAGAGAAGGGAATAATGTGAGGAGGATAATATAAAGTGTGTCGGGGGGGGGGGGGGAGGGGGATGAGGAAGGGGAAGGACTAAGGGAGGGTTAGGGTGCGGGTGGATAACCCATGGGGGTGGTGGTAGAGCTCCCATAGTTCGCCAGAGCGTCGCAATTCGTCATTAATCAGCGTTCAGGAGGGCCGGTGTCGGGTATGGTGTCATGTGGATGTCTCGATCCCTCTAAGGGATTGCCCTTCGTCAGAGTATGTAAATATATTCCACCATCTCCACGTCCTGGTGTAAGCTTCCTGTCTATGTTGGCTGGTGAGGATTAGGTCTTCCATATGGTTAATGTCATCCACTCTGCAGAGCCACTGGGCAATTGACGGTGGGTGTGGAGATTTCCAATTGAGGGGGATGCAGGCTTTGGCCGCGTCAAGAAGGTGGCGGACCACCGACTTTTTATACACCTTCTCAGGTGTG
Organism: Rana muscosa; assembly: GCA_029206835.1. Taxonomy (NCBI): domain Eukaryota; kingdom Metazoa; phylum Chordata; class Amphibia; order Anura; family Ranidae; genus Rana; species Rana muscosa. The sequence continues at coordinate 161,290,410 of CM055123.1, forward strand.
TCATTTGCATGGAGGAGGAAATATGCCGGTTCGTCCGGTACATTGCGGTCTGAGAAGCCCTGGGTGATGCGGCGGACCTCACCCCAGAAGCTCCACAGCCGTGGGCATGACCAGAAGATGTGCAGAAGGGTGCCTTCTCCTTCCTGGCATCTCCAGCATCGGTCAGTGGTCGTAGGGAACTATTTATGGAGAAGGGAGGGGGTCCTATACCACCGCGTAAGGAGTTTGTAGTTGGTTTCCTGGGCTCTGGTGCACTGAGAGGATTTGTGAGTAAACTTGAGTATGTGCCGCTTCCTCTAGTTCGGAAAGTTGACATTCTAGATCTCTCTCCCACCTAGTGAGGCTTGGAATTTGGTAGGGTCTCTGCGGTTCCGTCAGCATAGCGTAGGTCAGTGACAGCGTATTGTGTATCACTCCCGACTCCATACACAAGCCCTCTAAAGTCGTGACGGGTTGGTATGAGTCATTAGGGGGTGGCGGAAGGCTAGTCAGGAAGTGGCTGAGCTGTAGTGCTCTCATGAAGTCCAGTCTGTAGGGGTCTCCCTGGTCTGACAGTTCCGCATGCGTCCTCCACCTCCCCTGTATACTGTAGTGGGATGCCCGATGAAGCCCAGCCTCACGTAACATGAGGAATTTCCTGTCATGCAATCCCGGGGTAAACCGGGGGGTGCCCAATCACTGGTCTCAGAGGTGACGTCGGTGACGAAAGGGAGGGTCTGGTCAGTAGTCGAGAGCAGACAGTCACGGTAGTGCCTATTAGAGGGTGTTTTTTAAGTGTCGGTGGCAGCGCAGAATGGCACCAGGGTGCGCCTGGGAGGGGTATGTCACTCTGTTCCTGTTCGAGGCCCACCCACAACTTGGTGTCCCTGTGTCTGCACCAGTCCAGGAGTCTGCCCAGGTGAGTTGCGTGGTAGTATGCACGGACATCTGGCAGTGCCAGGCCCCTGTGTATCTTTGGCAGTGAGAGTATACTTCTCTGTATGAGTGGGCGTTTCCCAGCCCAGAGGAAACAGGTGAAAGCCGCATGAACCTGTCCAAAGTAGCTCCCGGGGACTGCTATCGGGAGGGCCTGTAGGAGGTATAAGAATTTGGGCAATACTGACATTTTGAGGATGTTACAGCGGCCGATCCATGAATGGAGGCCACTATCCCATCCATTTAACAGCCCCTGGACCGCCCTCAGAAGAGGTGGAAAGTTAAGAGCGAACAGCTTGGACAATTTTGCGGGTATAAATGTGCCCAAATATTTCAAGGCTGTGTCAGTCCATTTTAAATGGAAGTTGTCTCTGAGGTGCTTAAGTTTGGTGTGGCGCTATCCCTATGCACATTGCCTCTGACTTGGTGAAATTGATCTTTAGGTTGGATATGCGGCCATAGATGTCGAAGTCTCTCAGGAGGTTTGGAAGGGAGACTGTAGGGTTTGTAAGGGAGAACAGGAGATCATCCGCGTAAGCAGATACTTTATGCTGCCTGCCCTTGACCCTCACTCCCGTGATGTCCGGTTTCATTCGGACATGACAGAGGAAGGGCTCTAGGGTCAAGGCAAATAGCAGGGGGGATAGAGGGCAGCCCTGCCTGGTCCCATTTTTAATCGGAAATGCCTCAGACATTACTCCGTTCGCTCTCACCCTGGCCTTCGGGACTGTGTAGGCAGCGTTTTTACCCAGTTCAGCATCGTCTCCCCCAACCCTATGTACCTCAGCGTAGAGAACAGGAAGCTCCAGTTAACCCGGTCAAACGCCTTTTCCGCGTCAGTCCCAAGGAAGACACACAGCGTTTTGCTTTGTTCTGCTATGTGGAGGAGACTAAGGACTTTAGTAGTATTGTCCCTAGCCTCCCTGGTAGGGACAAAGCCCACCTGGTCGAGATGGATCAGGGTTGGGAGATGCCGCTGCAGCCTGGAGGCCAAGATCTTGGTGAAGATCTTGAGGTCCGCATTTAGGAGGGAGATCGGACGGTAGCTCCCACAGTGGCCCGGGTCTTTACCCTCCTTCGGTATTACCGAAATCTGCGCCATCAACGTGGAGTCATGGAAGTGCGTCCCTGATCCAACACTGTTAAACAAGTTCACCATATGCTGGCCTAGAGAGGGTAGGAGGGTCTTATAGTACATGACGGTCAGTCCGTCGGGACCAGGAGCTTTGCCTTGCTTAGTATTTTTCAGGGCCTGTTGCACTTCAGGTAATGTAATGGGTTCCTCCAGTAGCGCCCGTGTCTCCTCTGAGAGCGAAGGCATTAGGGACTGTTCTAGATAGTCCCCAATCTCCCCCGGGGTGGAAGGTGTGTCAGGTATATTGTACATGTTGCCGTAAAAGGTCTTGAATTATTGTGTGATAAGTTGGGGTAGGCATGTCTTCTGCCCAGCAGCCGTTAGGATATGTGGTATGTACGAGGCCGTTCGCTGCGCTTGCAGTGTTCGAGCTAGGAGTCTCCCACATTTATTGCCCGATTCGTAAGACTTCCTGCGGCAGATTTGAATCGCCGCTTTGGCCTTAAATTGAAAGAGATCGGTTATCTGCCGCCGGACAGTGTCGAGGTCTAGTCCCAGTTGTCTGGATGGGGTCGCCTTGTGCGCCACTTCTAGTGATTGTAGTTTGGATGGGAGCAGGTCTAGCTGCGCTGTCCGCTCTCGTTTTAGTCTTGCGCCATGTTTAATAAGGGAGCCCCTGATCACTGCTTTGTGAGCCTCCCAAACCACCCCGGGGTCGCTGTCAGGGGTCTTATTTGTGGCAAAGTAATGTCCCACCTCCCTGACTATGTCAGCCAGGATATCTGGGTTCTGAAGGAGTCCCTCGTTAAGTCTCCACGGAGGTCGCTGTCATGGCAGCCGACAGTGAGTATCTAATACCTATCGGGGCGTGGTCTGACCATGTTATGGAACTGATATAGGTCTCCGTGATCGCGTGCAACTGCCCGTGGGGTATCAAGAAATAATCAATACGCGAGTACGTCTGATGGGGTTTTGAGAAGAAAGTGTAGTCGCGTTCACCTGGATGCAAAAGACGCCAGGCATCTACTAATTGCTCCGAGTGTAGTGTGGTGCCAATACGTGCACGTGTGTCTCTGGAGATGGAGGACCTCCCGGAGGAGGTGTCTTCCGCCGGTAGCAGCGGTAAGTTCAGGTCACCCCCCACTATGAGTTGTCCCTCTGAGAAGCGCATGAGAAGTTCCACGCGCCGCCTGAGGAACACATCCTGATGTTCATTTGGGGCGTAGAGGTTCGCCAAGGTGACCCTCCTGTCCCAAATCAGGCCTTTCAGGAACAAGTATCGGCCTCCTGTGTCAGTCTGTGAGTCTATAAGTTTCCAGGGAACCCTGGCCGAAATGAGGATGGAGACCCCTCTCGACTTCGCCTCTGTGTATTTAGAGTGGTAGGCCGTGGGGTAATGTCTATTCTTAAGTAGAGGTAGATTATTATCCCGAAAGTGTGTTTCTTGTAGTAGAACTATATCCGCTCTCATGCGGCGTATGTCGAGCATCAGCATCCGACGCTTCTCTGGGGTGTTAAGACCCTTGGTGTTGAGGGAGATTACGTGGATATCACCCATTGTTAGGACGAGTAAACAATAAATGGGGGGGGAGGGTATAGGTGGGGTGGGGGGAGGGGCGGCAGGGGTGGTAGGGGGATAGATAATAAGGTTTTGAATAAATGGAAAAGGGAGGGTTCGCTTAGAGAAAAACTGAAAGGGTAAGTAGAGGGGTGAGACCCCTAAAAAGAATAGAAACAATCTAAGAGAAGTTAGGAGGCTGGAACGAGAGGGTGCAGCAGCTGGAGAGAAACTAAAATAGCTCTAATGGCAGAGGTGCTCCCCAGGGGTGTCCTGGATACGGAGCACAGACCTATGTGGGGTGGTGGACAGACAGGGCCGGCGGATGAGCCCCCAACCCCCCCCCATCCCGGCAAGTTAGTAATGTAAGATAAACCATGAACCGGTAAAACAGTGCAAATAAAATGATGTATCAGAGGAACATGAACTTAAATGGCAAACAATAAACAGAACATAGAACAGTGCAAGTAACTTTAGCAGCAATAAACAGGTAGTGCAGATTTCCGTAAAGCGTGAGCGTCATATCCCAACCCCAACCCGCGGCAATTCGATCCCCCCCCTTTCCCCCATAGTCAGCATGCCACTACTTTCAGTGGAGTCCAGAGCGTGACCGTCTACAGCTCCCCGGGTGTGTACATTTCGGCCTATGGCGGCCAGGGCAGAGATATGGGGGTAGCAGTGCTGATTCAAAATGGTGGCTCCTCCGAAACACCCACATTGCCATCCCCCACCCCCTCCCCAGGGCCAATAAGAAGGGGATCCCCAGACATCCCCCCCACAGGCAGTCCCAGCCATCCTCCCCCCCAAAACCCCAATGGTTCCATAGACATGAACTGTGCTGGCGGTGTAGTGGTCCAATGTTGTTGAATTTCAGGTGCACCGCAGGGAAGGACGCAAACATATACATGTGGGGGGTGATGCCAGTGTATAGTATAGGGACATCCAGGCTGTGGGGGGCCCCCTCAACACCCCTATCCCCCCATGTCATAGATCGCTGCCGGGCAGCGGGGGCAGCAGGGGGCAACCCCCTCCAAGATCCACCGCACCTGTCACCCAGTATCCATCCGTGGTCTAATGCTCCCATTGCGGGGTCCCCTGTGTGTAACAACGCATGCGGGCCGGGTGGTGAGGCAGGTGGTGTGCGTATATCCCCCCAGATGAGCCGCGCCGCGGTCAGGGCCGCAGGTTCTGTTCTCCGGCACTGGGGGAACAGTGTCTAAGGCATCCGCTGGGTCCGGCAACATGGGGGGACCAGGGGAAAGCGTGCGTATTTGGGTCAGGGATGTGCGGCCCAAGGCCTACTCACGTGGCTGGTTCCCAGATGCGGAACGGTTCCTCCGTCTACCCCTCTGTCGTCGGGGTGGCAGCGGACCGTGCTGTGCAGAGGCGCCGGATCTGCCCAACTGGCGCGGGAGGATCTGGAGCCAGTCCGGGACTTGAATCGGTGCCACCTCGAGGAAACGGAAGAGTGCAGGTAAGTCCGCTGTGTTTTGCAGGGTAAATGTTCCGGATTCCCCATGGAACGTCACTGATAGCGGGTAGCCCCAACGGTAGGTGATCCCCTTCTGCTTCGCCGCTTCCAGCATTGGCCGCAGTAACGCTCTTCTTCGCAGGGTTGCCCTCGATAAGTCCGGGAGTGTTCGGACTTGTGCTCCGGCAAGGTCGGCGTCTCCGTGGTCCCAGGCCGCCCGCAGCACCGACTCCTTCTGGGTGTACCTGTGGAGCCTGCACACCACATCTCGCGGCCTGCTGGTATCAGTGGGCCTAGGGTTCTGTGGGCCCTGTCCAGGAGTATGTCTGCTTCTGGGTCGTCCAGGGCGGTTCGGAAGATCTCCATCACCGCGGTTCCGACATCCTCCACCGATTCGGGGATCCCCCTGAGTCACAGGTTGGAGCGGCGACTGCGATCCTCGATGTCCTCCAGATGTAATTGGAGGGCAACCGCGGTGTCACGATGTTGGTCCCTCGAACACTCTAGGGCAGACACTCGATTCTCGAGGGAGGACAGCGAGGCTTCCCCCGACCCCACACGATCAGCCAGGGTAGACACCTCACCCCTCACTTCTTGTATGTCCCTCCTGTGCGTTTCTTCCAGCCGGAGGATCAGGGCCTCTATGGCAGTCTGGGTCGGGAGGGCCTGTAACATCTCCCTGATGTCCTGGTCTAAAGCCAGGGCCTCCGGTTGGTGTGGGGATGCCATCTCCGCTTGTTGCTGCTCAGCGAACAGGTCCTGAGAGCAGTCGGAGCTCGTTGGGGTCCCGGGAGTGCGGTCCCCCGTCTCCGACGATTGGGCCTTCTGAGGGTTGCCACGTGTCGAGCCTCCTGCCGCCGCCACAGAGGCCCCGGGGGACAAGTCCTGCAGGCTCTGGAAGTATTTATGGATTTCGCCGTTAATCTTGCCCGCCGGGGTCCCCTTGGTAGCTGCTCTCGTCCTGTATTTATTTATAGGGTTCATGCCGGTGTGAGGTCCTTTTTTGTGCCGGAAAGTGAGGGTGCAGGCCGGGAGCTCAAAGAGAAAGCTGCCTCACTCAGCCATGTCCAGGCCATGCCCCCCCTTAACTCCTTTTTTATGTAATATAATTTTGATACTTGTTAATAAAACTTATTTAAAACTTTATTTAAGAGTATACAATTTTTGAAGCTGCGCAAAAGCCCTTGGGAGTTTCTTTTATCTTTTTTATAAAATATAATTGGGCTAGCAGCAAAAGTTTAGACACTAGAAGGTGGGTACCTTATTTTTATATAGTATGTACTCACCTTGTTCCAAAGCACTGAATGTGATTTCTGACTGCAGCTTCATTCCTCTGCTATCTGCATTTCTCAGCACAGCCTGTGATTTCTGACAAGCTACGCTGATTCCAAGGAAAGGAAGAGGGTGGGGGAGAGGAGCCTGTGATTTACAGCCTCAGCTGCACATGCTTTACTATGAGATTGTGTAGAGGGGGTGTATCTCTTCCCTACACTCAGGTCTCATATTACACTCAATTCTAGTCTCTATGCTCTTCAATGTGTTACCCAAATTTGATATATTTGATAATTAATATCTTGTGTGATATGATTTGGAAATAAGAGTTTGCACCCATGAGTGAAAGCTTGAACACAACAACAGAAATGTATTGATAAATAGTAAAAAGGTCTAAAGCCCCGTACACACTTTTGCCCAACAAACTTTGTTTTAAGCAAGTTGGACCAACAATCCGACCATGTGTTTGCTCCATCGGACAAACTTTTTTCGTTTGGTTTTGGATTTCATCGGACAAAAGTTGGGTCTGCAAACGGACAAACTTTTGCCCAACAAAAGTCAGATGGAGCAAAATCCGACCGTGTGTACAGATAACCATCGGACTTTAGTCCGATGGACAAAACAACTAATGTTAAAATCAACCAACAATAGCAGAAGTTGACCAAAGGGTGGCAGCAAAGAGCAGAAAAGAGCAGAAAAAACACGCGATGTTGTAAGAAGTTTTAAGAAAGTTTGCAGAAAAGTCAGAGCGTGCGTATGCTATGGGTGTTCCCAACCAACTCCGTTCGGACAAAAATCCACGGAAAAGTCAGATGGAAGTCCGACCGTGTGTACGGGGCTTAAGTCTAACAAACTGTTGATCTCATTACAGAAAGAGAAAAAAAAAACAGTATTAATACACAAACAGTGAGACAGACAACACATAAGGCAAAAATAAATAAATATATATATATATATATATATATATATATATATGTAGCGGGGTATTGATTCTTTTAAACCCCAACAGTTCCCATCACGCCTTGAGGCACCCAGGGTGCATTGCCCCGCGCAAGGACTGCTGGGGTGGACTTCATAAGGGAGAGGTGAGGCCTGCCTCTGGCTCTATGGACACCGCCCCTCCCAACAAGAGGATCCCTGTGCTGACCTGCTGTGTGTACAAGGCCTGAAGCCTGGGCCTTGTGCTTTTCCAAAGAGCCTTCCGCTCCACCGAGGAGCCTGCGGAGCGTCTGATCCTGTTGCTGAGTGCTGTTATCAGGAGGACCGAAGACCCGGGTGTCGTGGACACTGTGAATCGAGTCACAGTAACGGAAGTAACGGACAAGGACTAGTCCAGTCAGGTGAGAGAGCATCTGCTCAGAGCTACACCACAGTATCTCTAGGCCCATTAACTTTATTCAGGGCCATCACAGTGATTGCAGTTACACTCTGGGGAGACTATCTGCTGAACTGAGTTATTAGTCTCTCTGGCATTATAAAGTTACCGATCATCGTTACTTTGTTGGATTACAATTATTCTTAAAGTGCACCACCATGTTTGCTAGCGAAGATTTCTTCCACAGAACTATACCCAAATCATATTCAGGCCTGACTGGGTAGTAAAGGACATTGCTGGGCGCCATGTTGTCCACGAGGGAGGATAGCTGCAGCGGGGTCTGTTAAACTGTCTATCATATTGCTGAACGTTTGATGTTTTAATAAGTATACCCATATTGCAGGACTTTGCATGTGACATTGCATACTGTTTATCATTCTAACCTTTACCAACAGTAAAATATTAGAGTTAAGTATATTGGTTGTCAGCAGGGATGAGCCGAACACCCCCCTGTTCGGTTCGCACCAGAACCTGCGAACAGACAAAATGTTCGTGTAAACTTTAGAACCCTATTAAATACAATGGACTCGAACGTTCGAAATCTAAAGTGTTAATTATAAAGGCTAATATGCAAGTTATTGTCCTAAAAAGTGTTTGGGGACCTGGGTCCTGCCCCAGGGGACATGTATCAATGCAAAAAGAAGTTTTAAAAACGGCCGTTTTTTCGGGAGCAGTGATTTTAATAATGCTTAAAATGAAAAAATAAAAGTGAAATATTCCTTTAAATTTCGTACCTGGGGGGTGTGTATGATATGCATGTGAAGTGGCGCATGTTTCCCGTGCTTAGAACTGTCCCTGCAAAAAATGTCATTTTTGAAAGAAAAAAAATGCATTTAAAACTGACTCGCGGCTATTAATGAATTGTCGGCTCCCGGCAATACATACAAAAGTCATTGAGAAAAAAAAAAAAAAAAAAGCGTGGGGGTTCCCCAGAATTCAATTACCAGGCCCTTCAGATCTGGCATGGATTTTAAGGGGAACTCCACCCCAAGTTTAAAAAAAAAATGGCGTGGAGTCCCCCTAAAAATCCATACCAGACCCCTTATCCGAGCACGCAACCTGGCCGGCCGCAGGGGAAAAGGGGGGGACGAGAGAGCGGCCCCCCCTCCCTCCTGAACCGTACCAAGCCACATGCCCTCAACATGGGGAGGATGTCCCCATGTTGATGGGGACAAGGGCCTCATCCCCACAACCCTTGCCCGGTGGTTGTGGGGGTCTGCGGGCGGGGGGCTTATCGGAATCTGGAAGACCCCTTTAACAAAGGGGACCCCCAGATCCCGCCCCCCCCCATGTGAATTGGTAACGGGTACATTGTACCCCTACCATTTCACGAAGAAAGCGTAAAAAAAATGTTTAAAAAAACACACAAACACCTTGAAAAAGTCCTTTATTTAAAAAAATAAATAAATAAACATTCCAGCGGTGAAATCCAGTGTCCCGCGGCGATCCCGATGTCCAGCGCTGTCCTTCATTGGTTGTGCCTGAGCGGACCTGATGGGGAACTCCCTCTCAGTATTTTAAATGTATAGACCCGCCCCTTCTAAAGTTCCCCATCAGGTCCGCTCAGCGGACGAGATGCGGAACATGAGAAGGGGCGGGTCTATACATGTATTACCAAAGTGAGAGCAGTTCCCCATCAGGTCCGCCCCCTCGGTATGTCAGACCCGCCTACGTCATTGGCTTGAGCGGGGAACTTCCTTCACTATGTAAATTTAAGGCGGGTCTATACATTTAAAATACTGAGAGGGAGTTCCCCATCAGGTCCGCTCAGGCACAACCAATGACGGACAGCGCTGGACATCGGGATCGCGCGGGACACTGGATTTCACCGCTGGAATGTTTTTTTTTTTTTTTTTAAATAAAGGACTTTTTCAAGGTGTTTGTGTGTTTTTTTAAACATTTTTTTACGCTTTCTTCGTGAAATGGTAGGGGTACAATGTACCCCTTACCAATTCACATAGGGGGGGGGCGGGATCTGGGGGTCCTCTTTGTTAAAGGGGTCTTCCAGATTCCGATAAGCCCCCCGCCCGCAGACCCCCACAACCACCGGGCAAGGGTTGTGGGGATGAGGCCCTTGTCCCCATCAACATGGGGACATCCTCCCCATGTTGAGGGCATGTGGCTTGGTACGGTTCTCTCGTCCCCCCCTTTTCCCCTGCGGCCGGCCAGGTTGCATGCTCGGATAAGGGGTCTGGTATGGATTTTTAGGGGGACTCCACGCCATTTTTTTTTTAATTTGGGGTGGAGTTCCCCTTAAAATCCATGCCAGATCTGAAGGGCCTGGAATGGATATTTGGGGGAACCCCACGTCAATTTTTTTTATTTGCGGCGGGGTTCCCCTTAATATCCATTCCAGACCTGAAGGGCCTGGTAATTGAATTCTGGGGAACCCCCACGCTTTTTTTTTTTTTTTTATCAATGACTTTTGTATGTATTGCCGGGAGCCGACAATTCATTAATAGCCGCGAGTGAGTTTTAAATGCATTTTTTTCTTTCAAAAATGACACTTTTTGCAGGGACAGTTCTAAGCACGGGAAACATGCGCCACTTTACATGCATATCATACACACCCCCCAGGTACGAAATTTAAAGGAATATTTCACTTTTATTTTTTCATTTTAAGCATTATTAAAATCACTGCTCCCGAAAAAACGGCCGTTTTTAAAACTTCTTTTTGCATTGATACATGTCCCCTGGGGCAGGACCCGGGTCCCCAAACACTTTTTAGGACAATAACTTGCATATAAGCCTTTATAATTAGCACTTTAGATTTCTCCCATAGATTTTTCGAATTTGCCGCTAACACCCCAATTTGTTCGCTGTTCGGCGAACGGGCGAACAGGCAATGTTCGAGTCGAACATGAGTTCGACTCGAACTCGAAGCTCATCCCTAGTTGTTGTCAGTGTCATTTACTGTGCTATACCATAGTGTGTGCCCTACTGTGGGATTGTGTCATAGAGAATATTAGAGTGATTGCAATTCTATCATCCCCTTTACTAACTGTGCCACGAGAGGTTAGAGCCGATTGCCAGGGGTTGACAGCGGTGCACTATAGGGCCCAAAACAAACAAGGCAGCCCTCTTAACTGGGGGTACCGCTACACACACATATATATATATATATATATATATATATATATATATATATATATATATATGTGTGTGTGCTACTAGTATCAGAGTAGGTAAAACATATTCAGACTCCTGGTAATGTGTGTCTGTGGTGGTGAAGTTTTTTATACCTTCTTTGAAATGGACATTTTATGAGCTCATCTAACCTGCTTACTGCTTTTGCAACACAGGATCTGCACTTTGAATTGAGCTGCTGTATGAGAGTGTTTCACTCCTCTGGGAGCTTTATAGGGATTTTTTCTCGCCTAATATTTATGCACTTTATATATTGCTAATTTCATTAACTCATTTAAACAGCCCATTGTTGCAAAATATTTGTACTTTGAATTGAATTGCTGTACTGAGAGAGTTGTACCCCTTAGAGAGATTTATATAAATCTTTTTAATTTAATGTCTATTCACTTTATGTTTTTTTGGGGGTTACTTATAGCACAGATTTTTTTAATCAAATATATTTTACCTTATGGTTTTATTGCTATTTTTTAGCGCTTCATCATAATAATCTATTCATAGTTATATCCTTAGGGATATATATAGAGCAGCTAGGACACTTTTCTTTTATAGATTTATATTTAATTAGTATATAGACCAATATTTTAAATATACCCTGTAAAAGAAAAAGGATAATACTTTCCTTCCCACCCTTCCAGCAAACAGCGGAGTTGATTTATGAATGGCAAATAAGCTGTGTGCTTTGGAAGGGAAGTTACATTTTGCAAGAAAATTTGCTGCAGAGTTTAGTGAATGCGGTGAAGTTTCACTTTGCAAGCAATAATTAACCAATCACATTCTAGGAAAATAAAAGAACAACATTTGTGCCTACAGTATACAGTACATGACTGGATGATGGAAGTTAGCAGAGCTTCACCTCATTCTCCAAGATCTGGAGCAAATTCACTGGCAAACTGCAAGTTCCCTTACAAAGTGAACTGCCTATTTGCCTTTAGTAAATCTACTCCAGTGACTCCAGTCTTCACTCTCTTGAAAATCTTTGGCTGCCAATGGTATCTGGCACTACCATGTTCCCTGTGGTTCCATCCAATAGCATTCTGCTCAGGGAATCACAGTGAACAGTGGATAACATGGAATCCAACACACCTCAAGGTGTCTGATACCAGTAGCTGTAGCTGTAAAAGAGAGAACAAGAATTGGAATTACCGTCCACTGAACAAAAAAAATCTGTCTTGCTTTAGAGTATGCACATGTTTTAATCTTTTGATATAGTGACATGTTCACTAAAATGAAAGTTAACTGATAGAGTTGCATACTTATATAGAACTTAGAACATTAGTAATGCACAGTCACTGTACTGAACTAAAGTAGAACTAAAGGCAAAACATTTATTTTTAATTTTAAATAAAGTAAGGAAGGGTTATGACCCCTGTCAGTTTTTCTGCCATCTGTGTCCCATTGGGGAGATTTCCTTTTACTCCCTGTCCTAAAGCCAAAACCAGAAGTGAGAGGAAATTCTTCAAAACAGAAGGAATACTTGAAATTAAATAGAAAGGGGCTGACTCACTCAAATCAAGAACACCTCATCCCGTTTAGTAAAGAGCAAAAAGAAAATTGGACATTTGGGTAAAAATATACCCTGGAACTTTTAAACGGTGTTCAATGGGGAAAGTAGAAATACACAAAGTATTAAAATTGAATACATATTTATTGAAAAATTGTAAAAACAGACAAGCATTTTGATAAAATGACCATCCATAATGAAGACATGACAAAAATGCCAGCACATGAGAAACTGTCGTAAGATCACTCAACTAGTTTCGCTACGATGAGCTTCTTCAGGAGTTTTGATGATGTTAAAGCAGATCATACTAAAAAATATAAATTTGCACAATACAAACAAAATGGATGGATAACAAGTTTGTTTAGTTTGAACAGCAACATCGTTACAATCAAAATAGAATAACATAATGAAAGGTATTAGAAAATACCCTACAAAGATACAGAAAAATAAACAATGTAACATATCAGTCAATTACATTGAAACAGTAATCACGATTTAGAGAGGATAGCAAAGGCACAGGAGATAACCTAAAAAAGGGGGGCGTTCGAAGGAATAGGCAATTGGCATGATGCCTGAACCAATCGGGTGTCCCGGGCGTCCATGTGGCTCAAACAATAGGTGGACTGGATCCTGAAAGGCTGGATGATAACCGATCGGGACATAAAAATATAAATAGACTAAATCATGAATATAAAGCCAAAGATGTATAGTGATTGGCTAGAAACAAATATAAATGATGAATATAGATATAATCCATGACCTCCTGTAATTCAATAATTAAATCAGCTGGTTTGAAGATAGATATCAATTGCTGATTTGAAAAAGGGGCAAAAGAAGAAACAATGAAGGCTAATTGGTAGAGTTTTACCAGAACAAATCGTGAATCAAAATAGTATATCGAACAAACCACAGGTACTAAAAATGAACAATTGATTCTCAATGTGATCACCACACTAGAGATACCATGTTAGAAAATGAACTCATGTAAAAGGAAAAGAGAAAATAAAATGAAAAAAAGTGGATCAAAAGAAAAAAGGGGGGGGAGAAGGGGGAAAGGAAGAGGGAAGAAAGAAGGGGGGGAAGAGGGAGAGGGGGAGGAGGGGGGAGAAAAAAGGGGAAAGAAAAAGAAAGAGAAGAAAAATGGGGGGGGAAGAAGGGGGGGCGGGAAGGAGGTGGGGGGGGACTGAGGAGGGACAAATGGCTGGAAATGGGAAACTGGAGCAGGGGAAAAATTAAAAAAAGGGAATGGAGGGGATGGGAAAAGGGGGAAAAAGATGGGGAGGGAAGGGGGAGAGTGGGGAAAAGAAGGAGGAGGAAAAAGAAAAGAAATAAATAAAAAACGCCACCCGAATGAGTCATCCAATGAACAAAATGAATCTGATTCTTCTGCTTCCTCTGTCTCCTCTGTACAGCTATCGGATCACACCACCACTACTAAAACTCACGTTTTTTTCAAACCCAAAAATGGAAAAGCCAACACCAAGCCTAGCACTTCTCAACGCACTTTGGGTTCCCGGGCACCCATCAACACATAGGCAACTGCCGCCAAAAATCTATTGACCAGCGCACTGGGTCACTCTGAATCACTGCCTAGCCCGAGTACTTTCAACGCATCCTGTGCACTTCCTTCACCAGCCCAGGTAAGCCACACTCCTTCTATTCCTTTGCAAGCGGATTTTTGTCCTGCCCAGATTTTTACTCAACCGATGCAGGATCAGAGGACATTGGGAACACGGAACCTTTGAATCAAAAATCCTTCAAACACAACTCCAGGTGATTTATCTATCATCCTTTGATATGTTTCCTGATCAGATTCCGTTTTGAAGTTGGGTCTCACCTTTTGTCCCATTGAGAAGGTAGATAAATTTGAATTCATCAAAGATTTAAATGTATTTTCTCGTAAACTGTTATTTAGAGTTTTGTATGACAAACCGAAATATACCACCCAAACTACCACTCTGGAAAATCCTCTGTGGAAAGAAATGACCATAGAAGACCTTAAGGCCCTTGAGGAATTAATGGAGCTATGGGAGGAGGGCAACATTGACCCCACGGATCTGCAAGAGGCCATTTCCCTAGATACGGTCTCTGTTTTTTCCTCTTCTCCCACTCCCACATTCCCCACTTCTTTTCCTGCTAAATCCATACTCAAAGATTATAAGCCTAAATCAAACATGTTTCCAGCATTACAAGGCAATCCCAATATCTGGGCCTTTACTAAACAGGTTACGCAGGAAATTTGCGAAACCAAATGGAGGGACCTTTCTCAATCCAACTTAAGCGCCAGTCAAAATTAGACTTTGCTATCCTTACAACAGAACAAACACATAATCATCAAGCCTTCCGATAAGGGGGGCAATTTGGTGGTTATGGATACAATAAATTATGAGCACATGGTCATGGACCTTCTCAACAATAAAGATTGGTACCGGAAAATACCAGCTAGTCACCTCAATTTGACCAAAATTTGTTACCAACACCTATTTAGGCAATGCCTACCACAAGGGGTTGATAACAAAAAAAACTTGGGAATTTCTCAATGTGTCCTCCCCTCGGACGCCCACACTATACACTCTCCCTAAAGTCCACAAAAGTCTATCCACTCCCCCTGGATGTCCAATAGTGTCAGGCAACGGATCTTTAAAGGAAACTGCCAGTCAACTCGTGGATGATTTCCTCAGGCCACACGTGGAGGGTCTGGTGTCCTACCTGCAGGACACCACTGACCTTTTAAGAACCTTGGATATTCCCCCCCCCCTTTTTTTCTTTTGATACACTTTCTTCATTTTATTTTCTCTTTTCCTTTTACATGAGTTCGTTTTCTAACATGGTATCTCTAGTGTGGTGATCACATTGAGAATCAATTGTTCATTTTTAGTACCTTCGGTTTGTTCGATATACTATTTTGATTCACGATTTGTCCTGGTAAAACTCTACCAATTAGCCTTCATTGTTTCTTCTTTTGCCCCTTTTTCAAATCAGCAATTGATATCTATCTTCAACCCAGCTGATTTAATTATTGAATTACAGGAGGTCATGGATTATATCTATATTCATCATTTATATTAGTTTCTAGCCAATCACTATACATCTTTGGCTTTATATTCATGATTTAGTCTATTTATATTTTTATGTCCCGATTGGTTATCATCCAGCCTTTCAGAATCCAGTCCACCTATTGTTTGAGCCACACGGACGTCCGGGGAGCCCAATTGGTTCAGGAGTCATGCCAATCGCCTATTCCTTCGAACGCCCCCCTTTTTTACGTTACCTCCTGTGCCTTTGCTATCCTCTCCCAATTTTGATGTTATTTTCAGCTTTCATTGTACCATCTGCCAATAGGGACCTTTTCCCATTGCCCATGCTGTTTCTTTTTTCAACCCTAATTCCATCAGTGGCTTTCCCTTACTCAAGATGGCAGCGGTTGTCTCCCCGTCGGATGGAGCGGCACCGCCGCCGTCATTGCAGGTGCGGCGGGCCTCCTCTCCCCGGTGACCATGACCACGCGACGCCATCCTCTGACCAATGAGAGGTGCGCATGTGCAGTAGATATCTTGGGGGGTTTAAAAGAGCGCGGTGAACACCGCGACCTCTGAGAGGACGCTTCCTCTCTTAGGGAGAAATTATTGCTCTCCCCATTCAATGTGTCCAGTTTATGCATCATTCAGGTGAGTCTTCCAGAAACTCCAGAATGTCAGTTTTCTGTTTTTTTTCTGCTGTGACACTATTTAGATCACTCTTTTTTTTTTTTTTTATATTTCTTATAGCTTTTTTACCTCTGTCTTTTCAGTATGCCAGTATGCCAGTAATTCTATTAGGACTGCTGACACTGGATTGTTTGTCAAGCTGAACAACTCCATTCCATTTGTCGCTGCTTGTGGTTCTCTTTGTTCCTAATTCAGCAGTTGTTAATTCATTGGCACTTTTTTTTGGCCTGCTAATTCAGGTATGTTTCAGATTCGGATATTTAAATTGATGATACTTTGCATCTGTCATGTTGGGCCTATGTGGGATCATCATTCCCCTTATAGGGCTGCTACCTTTCCCATGAAAAAAGTTTACTAATTTTATTAATTTTTATATATTTATATATATATATTTTTAGGTTATAAACTACATTGCCTTTTTTCCTTCTTTGGCTCAGACATGTTGGTTGGTCCTTGTACTTTATGAGCTGGTTGCAGGATACATTTCGGGACTTCTTATATTTAAATTTTCCAAGACCTCCGCTTCAGTTGTGGGTTAAAACTGATTGCTATGGTTAGCCTCTTTTCCAATTCAAATCGTGATTACTGTTTCAATATAATTGACTGATATGTTGTTGTTTATTTTTCTGTATCTTTGTAAGGTATTTTCTAATAACTTTCATTATGCTATTCTATTTTGATTTTAACAATGTTGCTGTTCAAACTAAACTAACTTGTTATCCATCCATTTTGTTTGTATTGTGCAAATTTATATTTTTTAGTATGATCTGCTTTAACATCATCAAAACTCCTGAAGAAGCTCATCGTAGCGAAACTAGTTGAGTGATCTTACGGCAGTTTCTCATGTGCTGGCATTTTTGTCATGTCTTCATTATGGATGGTCATTTTATCAAAATGCTTGTCTGTTTTTACCATTTTTCAATAAATATGTATTAAATTTTAATACTTTGTGTATTTCTACTTTCCCCATTGAACACCGTTTAAAAGTCCCAGGGTATATTTTTACCCAAATGTCCAATTTTCTTTTTGCTCTGAAGGAATACTT
Source organism: Rana muscosa (assembly GCA_029206835.1). Lineage (NCBI taxonomy): Eukaryota > Metazoa > Chordata > Amphibia > Anura > Ranidae > Rana > Rana muscosa. Next base: position 161,307,476 of record CM055123.1, read on the forward strand.
GGTTGTCATCAGAATCATCAGAACTAGTGTCCCCATTGGAAGAGTCCCCTCTATTACTGTTCTGGGGACAACCCAAAATTTGGGATTTTCTTTCACTTCACCTCTCACTGAATCAAGACAAATAGCAAGGATGAATCTCCCTACTGAGGGTACAGACAGCAATAGAAACCTGACAGCAGATGAGCATTTTTATCCCTCTTCACTCCTTCTAAAATGAAAAAACAAAATAAAAATAAATGTCTTTAATTATACTTTAAAAAGACTGAGGCCAATAATAATAATTATGAGTATTTTTGTTTGCTGCTTTATAAATGGTTTGGCAACTTTTTAAATTAATCTGTATGTACAATGTGGGGCTGATTTACTAATAACAGTGCGTTGCGCTGGTTCTAACCTTAATTGGTGCGCCGGATAACTCCTTCATTTGTCGCAGGAACCAGCAGCGCACAGCGGCGCACTGTTATAGTAAATACTAATGTCAGCGGCGCTCTATTGAAAATGAATGGTTCCCTATGGGAGCCCATTGATTTGAATAGAGGTCGCCCGGGAAGTCGGATGAAGCGTATCTGACTCGCGGGGCGACTCGTGTGCCGGCTGACACAGGGACAGCGCGACTTTGCGAGGCAACTTGGACACGACCTGAGCGCGTGAAGCAGCCGCTCAAGTCGCGTCCTAGAGGCGACTAGCTGGCCGAGAATGTCTCCAGCGCGATGGCATCGCGCTGGTTCTCGGCAGCCTCGCTGTCCCGTGTTTGGTATGAATCATGAAGGGGAACTCCACGCCAAATTTTAATGAAAAAACCGGCATGGGTTCCCCTCCAGGAGCATACCAGGCCCTTAGGTCTGGTATGGATTTTAAGGGGAACCCCCTAAGCCGAAAAAACGGCGTGGGGGTTCCCCCAAGATCCATACCAGACTCTTATCCGAGCATGCAACCTGGCAGGCCGCAGGGGAAGAGGGGGGGATGAGAGAGCGGCCCCTCCCTCCTGAACCGTACCAGGCCGCATGCCCTCAATGTTGATGGGGACAAGGGCCTCTTCCCGACAACCCTGGCCGTTGGTTGTCGGGGTCTGCGGGCGGCGGGCTTTTCGGAATCCGGGAGCCCCCTTTAATAAGGGGGCCCCCAGATACCGGCCCCCCACCCTATGTGAATGAGTATGGGGTACATCGTACCCCTACCCATTCACCTGGTGGCAAAAAAGTTAATAAAAAACACAACACAGGTTTTTTAAAGTAATTTATTAGGCAGCTCCGGGGGTCTTCCTCGGGACTGTGACATCATACAGGGGGCGGGGTCAGCGGTGGCATCACCCGGTGACCACGCCCATGCCAATATAAGTGGGCGCGCTCCGCTGCCTGAGCATTGTAGCGGCGGACAGCGACGAGGCAACATCGGGCGAAGAGAAGAGGGAAGAAGGCGACGATGAAGACCGGCCCCCGCTAGCAAAAGAGCTGGAAGAAGATAGCGGGGCGCCTGGCAGAAGGCAGAAAGAACCGGAGATCGTGGAGAAGGCACCGGAGAGCGGGAGAAGAACCGGAGAGAGCGGAGACGACACCGGAGAAAAAGAGACCCCCGAAGTCGGAAGAAGGCGACGAGGAAACCCAGGACCCCGCTAGCAAAAGAGCTGGAAGAAGATAGCGGGGCGCCCGGCAGGAAGACCCCCGAAGACGACGAGGAAGCCCTGAACCCCGCTAGCAAAAGAGCTGGAAGAAGATAGCGGGGCACCCGGCAGGAAGACCCCCGGAGCTGCCTAATAAATTACTTTAATAACCTGTGTTGTGTTTTTTATTAACTTTTTTTGCCACCAGGTGAATGGGTAGGGGTACGATGTACCCCATACTCATTTCACATAGGGTGGGGGGGTGGTATCTGGGGGCCTCCTTATTAAAGGGGGCTCCAGGATTCCGATAAGCCCCCCGCCCGCAGACCCCGACAACCAACGGCCAGGGTTGTCGGGAAGAGGCCCTTGTCCCCATCAACGGTTCAGGAGGGAGGGGGGGCCGCTCTCTCCTCCCCACCTCTTCCCCTGCGGCCTGCCAGGTTGCGTGCTCGGATAAAGGGTCTGGTGTGGATTTTTAGGGGACCCCACGCAATTTTTTTAAAAAATTTGGCGGGGTTCCCCTTAAAATCCATACCAGACCTGAAGGGCCTGGTATGGATTTATAGGGGGACCCCCACGCTATTTATTTTTTTAAGTTTGGCGGGGGTTCTCCTTGAAATCCATACCAGACCTGAAGGGCCTGGTATAAATTTTGGGGGGACCCCCATGCCATTTTTTTTTCATTTTGGTGGGGGGGTCCCCTTTGAATCCATACTAGACCCAAGGGCCTGGTATGGACTTGGGGGGGGACCCCACGCTGTTTTTTTTTTTTTTTGAGAGCCGGCAATGTTTATTTTTTTTACATTTCCTTTAACAACCAGCTATAAGCAGGTTAAAAAAAAATTGCCGCAAATTTGCGGCACTTGCGTTTTGGATGTGGGTCCATTGAATTCTATTACATCCAAAACACTGTTTTTGGCCTTGAAAAAAAAATCTGAAGTTGCATTTAAACTCGTTTTTCACAAAGCCTAAAAATGCCTTCAAACGCCAAAGATTTCCACGTTTCAGATGCGGTACCGGCGTTTAGACGCATTTTAGTTTAGAAACGTTTTTAAAGGTGACCTATTTTTTTACATTGATAAACTCAAAAATTAGGGCAAATGAGGAAAAACCATTAAAAATATATATATACCGGTATATCAAAAAAATAATGCAATTGCTTCCATTGCATTGTGGACAATCCACAACTTGGGGCAGGTGACGTGGCAAGTGGACAATCCACAACTTGGGGCAGCTGACGTGGCAAGTGGACAATCCACAACTTGGGGCAAGTGACGTGGCAAGTGACACGCTAAATACAACTACACTGCTGCTCTCTCAGCTGTTGATACCCACTCTGGTCTCAAAAAATAGCTGAAATCGTTAATAATACTGTTTTTGGAGCTTAGGGCGGCTCCTTATCATGTTTCCTAACTAAACGCATATAGATGCAAATCTGGTAAAACGCGGCATGCAAACGCCACAAAGCGCGCCTTTCTAAACGCCGCTTTCAAACTTAGTTCTGAACACTTTGCACCAGCGTCCCGTGTACATGGGGCCTAAAAACACCTATGTCATTTACAGCTCAAAAACGCCATGGTGACCATGAGGCCATAGGCTAACATGGAGAGACGTTTTTAAGCTTCAAAAAACGCTCAAACAAGCGGCTGGAAAAACGTCCGTGTGCATGTAGCCTTATATTAACCACTTGCGGACTGGCCACTTAAACCCCCTTCCTGCCCAGACCAATTTTCACATTTCTGCGCTGATGCACTTTGAATGACAATTGCGCGCTCAACAACACTGTAACCCAATGAAAATGTATTATTTTTTGGCACACAAATAGAGCTTTCTTTTGGTGCTATTTGATCACCTCTTTTTTTTATTTCTATAAATACAAAAGACCGAGTTAAAAAATAGATATTTTAACAACTTCAGCACTGGGCCTATTCTGGCACTTCTCTCCTACATGTAAAAATCATACATTTATGGCTATAAAATTACTTCAAAACCCCAAACATTATATATGTTTTTTTAGCAGACACCCTAGGGAATAAGATGGTGGTCATTGCAAATTTTTATCTCGCTCGGTATTTGCGCAATAAATTTTCAAACGCCTTTTTTTTTGGAAAGAAATGGTTTCATGAATGTAAAAAAATTACAAAACAGTAAAGTTAGCCCAATTTTTTGGGATAATGTGAAAGATGTTGTTATGCTGAGTAAATAGATACCTAACATGTCACGCTTTAAAATTGCGCACACTCATGGAATAACACCAAACTTCAGTACTTAAAAATCTCCCTAGGTGATGCTTTAATTTTTTTTACACGTTACCATTTTGGCATTACAGAGGAGGTCTAGTGCTAGAATTGTTGCACTCGTTCTAACGCACGCAGCAATACCTCACATGTGTGGTTTGAACGGCGTTTACATATGTGGGCGGGACTTACGTGTGTGTTTGCTTATGAGCGCGAGCTACCGGGGACATGGGTGTTTTTATTTTTGTTTTTTCCTTTTTTGTATTTCTTACTCTTTTTTTACCTTTTTTGTTTTTTGGATCACTTTTTTTCCTATTACAAGGAATGTAAACATCCATTGTAATAGGAATCTATTGTGACAGGTCCTCTTTATGGAGAGATGCAGGGTCAATAAGACCCCACATCTCTCCTCCAGGCTGGAAAGCATGAGATCGGTCAAAAAAATTCACCAATCTCATGCTGACAGCCGAGATCACGGCTTGGATTACATACGGGAACCCGGCGTGATGTCATAACGTCGCGCCCTGGCCTCCGACAGTCATAGAGATGACTGGTGACCATCTGGTCCCCATTCATCGATATGCTTCCCATCCGGTGCCGGCCAAATCGTTCTCCGAGCCCAAGATGGCACGGGAGAGCCCGGAGAAGCACCGGATGGCGGCGGGAGGGGGGGAGGTCCCCTACCGCCGCCTATAAGAACGATCAAGTGGCGGAACTGCCGCTATGATCATTTTTATTGTGCACAGAATCGCCGGCTGAAAAGAATGATATCTGAATGATGCCTGCAACTGCAGGCATCATTCAGATGTCACCGCACAAAGCCAAGGACGTCATTTGACGGTGGGCGGTAGGAAAGTGGTTAATATTTCGAAAATTTAGACAAAAGGTAATTTTACTCCTTCATTGATGTACACTGATGAGACTGCACTGATGGGCTGCACTGATGGGCACCGATAAGTTGGCAGTGATGGGCACTGATAGGCAGCACTGCTAGGTGGCACTGATTGGCAGCAATGGTGGGCATTGATAGGTGGCACTGGCAGGGGCTACTGATTGTCACAGATGACGCAGAATTGCCTCTTCCTCTTCGGGCCCGATGTCCCTTGCACATAAGCCGGTGATTGCCTTTTTTTATGATCACGCTGTCAGCACAAGGAGAAAACAAAAACTATTACCCAGCTTTTGTTTACATCACATGATCAGCTGTCATTGGCTGACAGCTGATCACATGGTAAAGGGCAGGCATCGGCCCCTTACTTGGATCTGTCATCACCCCAGTCTCAGTGACCACAGCGCATGCACGAAGGGGACGACATTTATTGACGGACTCCCGGCAATTGAGGACCGTGCTGTGGCTGGCGATCAGTTATAGTGCTGATCTCAAGTGATTAAAGAGGGTCTAAATGGGCCATTGACATGCATCACAATTCAACTTAGGAATGTGTCTTTGCAAAGTTAAACTAAATTAAATCTTTTCTTATTTTTGCTTGGGGATAGAGTGCAGAGGGATTACAAGTCTAGACAGTTTTGGGGATGTCTGCACCCCTGATAGGGTGAAGACAACTCCCAAATTTGGCCACTTTATCCTTCCAAATAATTCAGTTCCTGTCACATAGCCACACAGGAAGTGAGGGGAAATCCCTACCAATGTCTTTCCTTGGGGACACACAGGTCAATCTAAATACTTTCCCCATTATGTACATTGCACTACAGCATGTTGCGGGTTACACCCCAAATTATTAGTTTTTTTGGACTTTGGGGTTTATTTAATAAAGGCAAATCTACTTTGCACTACAAGTGCACTTGCTGGATATCCGAAAGGGAAATGCAAGCAAACAAAAAAAACACCATCTTTGCTTTTACATGATTGGATGTTACAATCACCAGTGATCCCTCAGATTTTCAGCAGCTACACTTTTACTGCAGAGTGGATTTGTCTTTACTAAACCCCAAACTACCCAATGATTTGGGGTGTACACAACAAAGTCCTAGAGTGCAATTTGCTTAATGGGGACACTAGTTTGATTGATCTGTGTGTCCCCAAGAAAAGACATTGGTAGGGTTTTACCTTCACTTCCTGTTTAGCTGTGTGACAGGAAGTGAAGCCAATTTTACTACAAGGGGACACAAAGCCCAACCTTAAAAAAAAAAAAACACACAAGCAGGGGTTCTAACACTTACTTTGTTTCCCTCAAAATGCCCACAATTATGCCGCGTACACACGACCGTTTTTCATGTCTTGAAAAAAAACGTAGTTTTTCTCGACGTTATTTTTCGTGTTTCCTCTCAAGCCTGCCTTGGCTACACACTATCGTGAAAAAAAATGATCTAGCAAAGCGCGGTGACGTCCAACACGTACGACGGCACTATAAAGGGGAAGTTTCATTATGTTGGCGCCACCCTTTTGGCTGCTTTTGCTGATTTCGTGTTACCGCGTGTTAGTAAAAGTTTGGGAAGAGACGATTCGCGCTTTTCAGTCTTCGTGCTTTAAAGATCGTTTTCGGGAGTTCAGTTTGTGCTTATGGGTTCGTATCTGGCTTTCAGTGCGTGTAGTGAGTTTGTCCCTTTTTTTCAGTGCGTTCTTGTCCGCTCGTTACTGTTTTTCAGCTCGTTCTTCAGAGGCCTTGCTGTTCTTCAGTGCGTTCTTTTAGTTCGTTCTGATTAGACGACCGTTTTGAAGCCATGTTGCGGGTACGTTCTTGTCGCCGAGATCGTGCTGTGCTTGCTTCTGGGCTTGTTGCTATGTCCCCGATCCGGTCCATGAATAGGGTGAGGAGGAGTTCTTGGACCAAGAATTGGTTGCTCAAGCGGGACCAATTATGTCATATGCCTCTGCTGCGGGAGATCCAGGAGAATAACCCTGATGACTTCAGGAATTTTCTTAGGATGTCTGACCCCGTTTTTCAGCAGCTTTTGGCTTTGGTGTCCCCCTATATCACCAGGCAGGACACCGTTATGCGGGAAGCCATTACTGCTGAGCAGAGGCTCGTCGCCACGTTGCGATACCTTGCGACTGGGAGAAGCTTGCAGGACCTCAAGTTCTCGACAGGCATCTCCCCCCAGGCTCTGGGCGTCATTATCCCAGAAACCTGCTCTGCCATTATCTAGGTCCTTCAGGAGGACTATATTAAGGTAAGTTTTCTCCTTTATAAAAATCCCAATCTATGTATTTTTATGCTTGATAATGTATATTATTTTTTGAACTGTCTCTAATTTCCATGATTCAAATATGGTGTGATTGTCCCCTTTGTCCCCATGCATGTTGTAAGCTTTGAATGTTCCTTTTTTTGGGCCTACATGCATATTTTTAAAAACCAACCTCTCCAGCATTATATCCTGGGCCCAAACACACCTAGCCTAGTCACTCCCCAATGTTTTTTGTCCGCTCCATTGTAGTGCTTAGATTGCCTGCCCCCCCCCCCCCCCAATTATTTGCTTTTGTCTAATCTAACAAAATAAATTACATAGTACTAGAGCTTTTATTTATGATGTCCCCAACTCATCTCAACCCCCCTACCCTAAAAGAATTTCACAGGTCCATCAGAGTGGCTCATGTTTTTTGTTCTCATTTTTAGGTCTTATTAAAGCGGAGCTCCACCCTAAAGTTTATTTTCTGCTCATCGTAACCCTCCCCCCCTCCGGTGTCAAAATTGACACCTTTCAGGGGGGAGGGGGGTGAAGATACCTGTTTAAGACAGGTATTTTCACCCACATCCAGGAGTCATCTCTGCGGCCAATCTGCCGGAGACAAGTCACTTCCCGCAGAATAGCCATAGTGTTCTTGGAGACACTTGGCTCCCAGAACACAGGAGGACCAGTCAGAACTGCACAGCGCTTCTTGTGCATGTGCGGTAGGGAACCGGGCAGTGAAGCCACAAGGCTTCTCTTCCTGGTTCCCTCACCGAGGATGGCGGAGGGGGCAGCAGAGTGACGAGCGATTGTTCGTCCTCTGCTGCGGACGTTGCTGGACTCCAGGACAGGTAAGTGTCCAATTATAAAAACTCTGCAGCTGCTCTAACTGGAGCTGCTGGGTAATTTGGTATTATTTTGGCTGCGGAGCTCCGTTCTAAAATCCTCCTTCCAGATTAATGCTATACTGATGTTTTGCCAAGAGTGTTTAGTGCGAACATGCTTGCAATGTTTAGGTAGCAAAGTATTTAAATTTGTATTTTTGGTTTGACTCCACAGTTTCCATCGATGCCACAGGAATGGCAGAATGTGGCATCTGAGTTTTCGCAGCGGTGGAACTTTCCCAACTGTGGAGGAGCCATTGATGGCAAGCACGTCCGCATCGTGCCACCACCCCAATCGGGATCCTTTTTTTATAATTATAAAGGGTTCCACAGTATTGTGCTGATGGCGGTGGTGTCTGCCAACTATGAATTTCTCTATATTGATGTTGGGAAAAATGGGCGGATGTCTGACGGTGGTGTTTTTGCCCAGACCGATTTTGCCGACCGGCTTCTTTCCGAGGACCTGGCATTGCCACCTGCTGAAGAAAATGAACATGGCCTCCCCTTTGTTTTCCTGGCAGATGAGGCGTTTGCGCTTGGACCCCATTTGATGAGGCCTTTTCCACAAAGGACCCTCACCCCTGAGAGGAGGGTCTTTAATTATAGGCTGGCCAGAGCGAGAAGGGTGGTCGAAAATGCCTTTGGCATCATGGCCAGTCGTTTTCGCATTTTTCAGACTGCTCTCAACATGGCGGAGTACAAATGGAACCATTTAATCATGTGCTGTTGCAAACTTCACAATTATTTAAAAAAAAATCGAACAATTATCTCTCTTCAGTTGCCCTTCAGGGCACACAGTTCTTGGATGGACCATTGCCAGCCCAGGTAGCTGGCCCTACAGGCTTGGCCCCCCAAAGCGGCCGTGATGTGCGGCAACGCTATGTGGAATATTTTATGGGTAGGGGGGCCATTGCAATGCCTGATCATATTTAAAATACTTTTATGAAGAATAAACAAAATTATACTGAAAACATCTTTTTTGCTTTTATTTTGTTGTATTTGTTCTTTCTCCTAGGTCAGTGATGGTGAACCTTGGCACTCCAGATGTTTTGCTACTACATTGCCCATGATGCTCAACTCCACTGCAGAGTGCCTTAGCAACATGGGAAATGTAGTTCCAAACCATCTGGGGTGCCAAGGTTCACCATCACTGTCCTAGGTTATACTAGTGCAGTTGTAGTGCCATGTGTTTTTGTAACAAGTAAATTAACATCATTTTGAGTGTAAACACACACATTTGTTATGGGGGGGGGGGGGCAACATTGATATAAGAAGCCACACATTGTTTAGTTTAAAATATTTATTAGAGGAGCATATTTTTTTTTTATTTGTATAAAAATAAAAAAATACATTTTTTGGGCTTTTTATAGATCATTTTTTGGATAAAAGTCTTGACAAAAATGTACAACATGTACAATATTACTTTTAGAAATTCAAAGATTGCCCCAAAAAAGGGCAAATCTACAATTAAAACAAAAATTTGAAAACAGAATTGTAAAACATATACAATTTTTAAACCCTCCCAAGAACCTGTTCTATTTTTTTAATTCTTTGCTCCATCTGCTTAGTGTTTTGCCTCATCTGGAACAAGTTCTCTTTCATTGTTTCCAGCTCACGAGAGCAGACCCTCGGTTCTTTCACCAACATCTGGGCAGTGTGTCGGGTGAAGGTTGCTGGGGCCGCAGGCATTAAAGTACCTTAAATTAGAAAAAAAAAAGGTCTTACTAAATATACAGGCCTACATCTATTACCTGAGGCTGTGGTGTATGACACTGACCTGTTGAGTTGGCATTTCCCTCTTCAGCCACATCCTTCGGTTGTGGGTCTTGGGTTGGTGGTGCGGGGTTTGCAGCCTCCTGTCTCCTAGCTCTTTGAAGCCCTAGGACAGTGTTTCTCAACTCCAGTCCTCAAGGCGCCCCAACAGGTCATGTTTTCAGGATTTCCATTGATTTGCACAGGTGATTTGATCAGTTTCACTGCCTTAGTAATTACCACAGCTGTTTTATCTGAGGAAAATCCTGAAAACATGACCTGTTGGGGCGCCTTGAGGACTGGAGTTGAGAAACACTGCCCTAGGAGATAGAACCCAAAGGTAGACTTGTGTAACTAAATATATTTAGGCCTGAAAGAGTAATATTAAGCATTCTTGGGAAGTGTGTTACAATTCAATTTTTGGAAATACTTTAGAAGATGAACACATGATTGTATCTATTTCCAAAGCTGGTAGATTAATCTATTTTGGTCATGTTTCACACATGGAAACAGTATCCACTGGATCACCTGTGTGTGACACCATCAAAAGGTTGTTCTTGTGACCCACACTTGTGCTAATGAGTCCAGATGTGTAAGCAGCTGCTGAGCATACTCTCGTAACCGTACACTGAATCCAGTTAGATTAGTTAAATAGAGTTACCAACACCTACACAACCATGTTTCTAATTAATTATCACATAAACGGTTCAAGATGTCCTGTTTCATGTTCTTGGGCACAAGAATCATCAGTCGTCGAAATCCACGTTCAAACGTTCACTAAATGACGATCTTTTGGTCCGAGTCAGTGTTAACTACATTTGATCATTCCTAATAATAGGCATGTTCAAATGTAGTTATCACTGTATTCCCCCAAAACATCGTTTTGGTGTTGCTGAACGAGGATTTTGCCTGATGAATCTTGTGCCCAAGAACATGAAACAGGACATCTTGAACAGTTCAAGATGTCCTGTTTCATGTTCTTGGGCACAAGAATCAAACGTCGAAATCCTCGTTCAATACCACCCAAACAATGTTTTGGGGGAATACAGTGATAACTAAATTTGAACATGCCTATTATTAGGAATGATCAAATGTAGTTAACACTGACTCGGACCAAAAGATCGTCATTTAGTGAACGTTTGAACGCGGATTTCTACGATCGATTCGTGTGAACAAGAACATGAACCCGGATATCTTGAACTGTACTACATACATTAACGAAAAAGCACATGCAGCACCACGCTATTAATAAAAATCACATTAAATGTAAATATACTTACTTTTTCGGATCACTTTTTTAATTTTTTTATATTGCTCCTGCTCACGCAATTTAATGTCTGACCATCGTTTGCGGATCTGTTCCCTCGACCTGCGAACACCAAAATTCCTGAAGAGTGTTTTGACCACTTTATCCATGATCTGGGCCTTCACCTTATTTGGATTTTTGTAGGGCCCATGTTTGCCGTCATAATCCTCCCTCAGCAATATGGTGACCATATCCACCATCTCCTCAAACGACATGTTAGTGGCTTTATATCTTCTGTGTCTGGCCCTGCCTCCTTCCACACTTTCCACTTCATCTCGGTCATTCTCCGCCATGTTGTCAGTCTCCATCATTAAGGATGAGCGAGAAGGGGCGGGGAAAGTAGTCTAACGAACGTCAGGGGCGGGAAAGCGTGCGGAGCGTCACGCATGCGCACTGTATATAACGTTAAAAAAACATAGTGGAAAGCGACGTTCAGTGAGTGGACGAAGGTCGGAAGCAACGAACGTGTAGATCGCGGGTACGTAACATTTTTCATACTTGATATGTCGAGGGTTGAGCGGCCCCGAACAGAAAATTTAGTGACCGTACAGACCTTTTTTTTGGGCTGGGTCCCGGAGCAGAAACCTAAACATTCACTGTATGTTCGGGGCCGGTGTTGGGCAATATGCATGTAACTTTGCACTTGCTTCCCGTGCTGTTAGTAATGGCCCTGCACAAAGTGTCATTTTTGAAGTTTGAATAATCATTTAAAACTCAATTGCGGCTAGAATGTATTCTCGGCTCCTGGCAAATGGCAATACATTGCAAACTCAGTTTTCGAGACCCAAAAAAACGTGGGGGTCCCCCCAAATTCTATTTGCAGGCCCTTCAGGTCTGGCAAGGATTTTAAGGGGAACTCCACCCCAAATTTTTTTAAAAAATGGCGTGGAGTTCCCCCAAAAATCCATACCAGACCCTTATCCGAGCATGCAACCTGGCCGGCCGCAGGGGAAGAGGGGGGGACGAGAGAGCGGCCCCCCTCCCTCCTGAACCGTACCAGGCCACATGCCCTCAACATGGGGAGGATGTCCCCATGTTGATGGGGACAAAGGCCTCATCCCCACAACCCTTGCCCGGTGGTTGTGGGGGTCTGCGGGCGGGGGGCTTATCGGAATCTGGAAGACCCCTTTAACAAAGGGGACCCCCAGATCCCGGCCCCCCCCCTATGTGAATTGGTAAGGGATACATTGTACCTCTACCATTTCACGAAGAAAGTGTACAAAATGTAAAAAATTACAATAGACGGTTTTTGACCATTCCTTTATTTGTTGGTTTGGCTTTCTTCCATCTTCTTCTTCCATCTTCTTCCTTCTTATTTTCTCGATTCGTGTTTCTTCATCCATATTCCTCTTCCTCTTCATCTTCCTCTTCATCTTCCTTCTTTCTTCGGTGTTCTCGTCCGCATCTTGCTCTGGCATCTTCTTTCTCTGGCCGCTCCGTTTGAATTGGAGGTTCCCGCTGTGTGACGCTTCAGTTCATCAGTTCTCCACTTGGTCCTGGAACCCCGCCCCCCTCTGACGCACATGGATTTCACGGGTACTTTCCCCGTGCTGTCAGAGGGGGGGGGCACCGGCTCGCAGCAGACCGAGAGGAGAACTGCATAACTTAAGCGTCACACAGCGGCAAACTCAAATTCAAACGGAGCGGCGCAAGAAGAAAGAAGAAGCCGGAGCAAGATGCGGACGAGAAGCCCGAAGGAAGATGAAGATGGAGATGAAGATGGAGATGGAGATGAAGATGAAGAGGAAGATGGAGGAAGAAACTCGAATGCAGAAAAGAAGAAGGTAGAAGATGGAAGAAAAACAAAAACAATAATAAAGGAATTGTCCAAAAACATCTATTGTCATTTTTTGAATTTTGTCACGTTTTGGGGTGAAATGGTAGGGGTACAATGTACCCTATTACCATTTCACATAGGGGGGCCGGGATCTGGGGGTCCCCTTTGTTAAAGGGTTCTTCCAGATCCCGATAAGCCCCCCGCCCGCAGACCCCCACAACCACCGGGCAAGGGTTGTGGGGATGAGGCCCTTGTCCTCCCCATGTTGAGGGCATGTGGCCTGGTACGGTTCAGGAGGGAGGGGTGGCCCGCTCTCTCGTCCCCCCCTTTTCCCCTGCGGCCGGCCAGGTTGCGTGCTCAGATAAGGGTCTGGTATGGATTTTTGGGGGGACTCCACGCCATTTTTTTCTATAATTTGGGGTGGAGTTCCCTTTAAAATCCTTGCCAGACCTGAAGGGCCTAGTATGGATATTTGGGGGGACCACACGCCTATTGAAAAACATTGGCGGCGGGGTTCCCCTTAATATCCATTCCAGACATGAAGGGCCTGGTAAGAGAATTTGTGGGAACCAAAATGCTTTCTCAATGTTTGTATCAATGACTTTTCTATGTATTGCATTTGTCGGGAGACAACAATTCATTATACCCAGGAGTGAATTTTGGGTTAATTTTGGAAAAGCACAAATGACACTTTGTGCAGGGACAGTTCGAGGTACTCCTTTACTTTTTTGGAGTCCTTTTAGTCCGCAGATTCACGGGGCTACATTGACTTCAATGGGGTTTGGGTTCGGGGTCAAGTTCGGGTTAAGTCACGTCAAGAACTCTAGCTTTTTACCAAGTTTACAAAAAAGAGTTCAACACAAACATCCAGGTGTCCACTCAACTCTATGATGACTGATCAATTGCTACGTTAGTGGCCTATATACGGTGAGAAAGATTTGGAGTAGTCTTGACTGACCTTTGATTTTTGGTGTGTTTTTGGACTTGCAGCAAAAATGCAGGTATTTAAGGACCCCGACTTCATGTTGGAATTCCTGCAAAGATGGAAGAATCTTCCTGTTTTATGGGAGACCAAAAACAAACAAAATAAAAATAAAGAAGCCAGGAAGAGAGCACTGGAGACCTTGCTGGAATTTGTGCAATCTCAGATCCCCACAGCAACACTACAGGATGTGAAGAATAAAATTGGGACCATTAGGGGGACATACCGGACTCAAAGAAACAAAGTCCGAACATCAATGTGGTCAGGAGCAGCTGCAGAGGACAGATACATTCCAAATCTCTGGTACTACCAGCATCTCAGTTTCCTCGATGACCACCTGGAATCCAGGGAATCCCTTTCCACCCTTCCACCCAGAACGAGCTCCAGCCTTCCCTGCAGCCAACCCTCCAGCCTTCCCTCCAGCATTCCCTGCAGCCAACCCTCCAGCCAAGTTGAGGTCTCTTTGGAGGAACAAGCTCAACTCCTGGAGGAGCCGGATTTGAATATTTGGAGCCAGGTATAATATTTAGCTAAATATTTATATTAATAAAAGTCTAATGTTGTCAAAGTTGAAAAAATTCTGTTAAAAATGTTACCAGATAAACCAAAGTGTCTGACATATCAATAGACATCAGTGGGCAAAAATTAGGGGGACATGAATGAAAAATGCTGGTGTCAGAATGATTAACTATAATATTTATTAGCATTCAATTAGCAAATGTCATGAGGTGACAAATGTGTGTGAAAGATGAAGGATAAAATAACTATATGTAACTTTTTTTAACAGGATGAGGAGGCAGGCCCCAGTGTGACCCACGAGGAGGCAGGTGCCAGTGGAACCCAGGAGGAGGCAGGCCCCAGTGGGACCCACGAGGAGGCAGGTGCCAGTGGAACTCAGGAGGAGGCAGGCCCCAGTGGGACCCACGAGGAGGCAGGTGCCAGTGGAAGCCAGGAGGAGGCAGGCCCCAGTGGGACACAGGAGGAGGCAGGCCCCAGTGGGACACAGCGCAACACCAGGCCCCAGATACCTCCGCTGCGGATTCCACGAAAAAGGGCAAGGAGCCTTCTTCAAATGGAGGAGGAGACCCAGGCCCGAATTAGGGAGGCTACTGCGGCCCTCAGAGAGCCCCCCACCACTGCAGAGGGATTTGCTGCCCTTATTGGGCACAAACTTCCAGAAATGGAATTGGCCCAGCGGCTAAAAAGCGAGAGCCTGATATTGAAGGTTGTAAATATGGGCATGTTGGGGAAACTGAATGATTTTACGGACATTGTGGACGTTTCTTATGTCCTTTCTCAAGTTCCTGCCCCACTCCCTGCTCCTGCCCCACTCCCTGCTCCTGCCCCACTCCCTGCTCATGCCCCAGTCCCTGCTCCTGTCCCAGTCCCTGCTCCAGTCCCTACTCCTGCTCCAGTCCCTACTCCTGCTCCAGTCCCTCCTCCACAGACACAGCCTCCAAGGAAGGCTGCAGGGAAGGGAAAAAAGAAAAGCACCAAATGAGCCCAGGATATGTCCCTCAGATGGTCCCAATTTTCGTCTTTTCATCCTTTGGTGTTTGCTGTGGTGATCTGGGTCTGCACTAATTTCAGCAGGGTCTCCAATGCTGTCTTCCTGGCTTCTTTAGATTTACTTTACATCTGGTTTTGTTTTGGCTTACCCTTTAATTTGTTTTTAGGCCAGAATAAATGGAATTTTTGTTTGATGTTACAAAATGAACATGTGTTCTTCTTCTAAATAGACAGTTTGGTAGTGAGTAGGCAGGGACAGTGGATAAAAAATTGGGAAATTAACAAGGGACAATAACCTCCTTGAGGGAAAATGCTAAGAAATAATAATGTTGTTGGGGTAACTTGACACACTACAAAATATCAAATAATATGGAAAACCAGTCTAAAATAAAAATAAAAATTACAAAAAAAAAAAACATCTTCAAAACAAGATGGAAACTCTAAAATATTGGGGATTTAGGGAGATCTGGCTTACAATAAATATAGATTAATCATGAGGAAACAATAAATACTAAAGACCAAACTTTTACATAACTCTGTGAGAATATCAGCAGCAAGAGAATAGGATTATTGCAGCATTAGAACGAAGAAAAGAATGCGCTGCATTAAACGATGCAATAATTTCCTACATGACGAATGTGCCATCTCCATTCTGAACGGTAGTTTTACCAGAACGAGCGCTACCTTCTCATCACTTGCTTCTGATCATGCGCGCTTTTTTCACGTCGTTAAAGCCTACACACGACCATTTTTCATGACGAGAAAAACGACGACGTGAAAAACGTCGAGAAAAAATAGAGCATGTTCTAATTTTTCTCAAAGTTTTTAATGTCGTTTTTCTCGTCGAGAAAAACGACATAAAGCCCACAGACGATCGTTTTTCTCGTTGAAAGGAAAAAATGCAGTTTTTCACGTCGAGAAAAACGGTCGTGTGTACGCGGCATTAGAATTGTATTGCCTTGAGCTATTTTTAAGTGCAGTGCTCTAAATCAGTGCTTCTCAAGTACCTCCAACAGGCCATGTTTGCAGGTTTTCCTTCATCTTGCACATGTGCTTTAAATCACAGTCAATGGTTTGATATTTTGGACAGCAATTCTCCATGAGATAAATTCACAAAACATGTCCTGTTGGGGGTACTTGAGGACTGAGGCTGAGAACCACTGCAGTAAAAAGGAAAATTGAATACTTACCGCTCTGTATTTTTCATTTCCTGGTGACTCTCCATGGCAGCACACAATTCATGCATATGCTAGCACGAAGGCACCAGGGTAGACAAATCACACCTGTTGTTTTGACATGCCAATCAGCTGTCACATTTGTTGCAAAGAAAACGCAAAACAAACCTCAAAGCTTTGCATCAAATTTTATTGGTCAACAAAACAAAGAATAATAAAAAATAAAAATTTTAAAAACAGGGTCAATTTGAAACCGTTACAGACTCACAACATCTTGATAAAGATTTGGCTAAATAGTGCAGCACAGACAATTAAATCAAAGTGAACAAACGACAAACATTAACAACATCAAAATTAGTTCAGGGGAACATTTGCCCCACACCAAAAAATTAGGGCTGTGGAAATTAACTATTAATTACTCGATTAATCGATTAATTGTTTTGATCGATCAAAATTATTTTGATCGGTACTCACCTCTCCGCCGGCTTCTGGGTCTTCAGGGAGATCCGGTGACGTCACGGACAACGGCGGGGCTTGCCGTGTCCATCTGAAGGGCTCCTTTGCTGTTCCTTCATATCTGCATGCCGGCGGGACCTTACTATCTGCCACACGCAAGGGCTGTTACACTTCCCTCTATCACTTCCCTCTATCAACCTGGGATTCTACAGCCATCCACTGGGAGTTGTGATAGTTCCCTTCACGGGACATCTACATGCCGATGGACTGATGTTAGTTCTCATCTGGATTCAGCAGTGGTATCGTTGTACACATTTTTATACCAGTATCATACTTAGCTACATGTTTTTATGACTGCTTTTGCTACCGTTTGGTATTACTCGCACCATTTTTACAGTTTATGTAGCTACATCGATTTTATCTCCAGTGCAATATTTATTTTGTTACCTACTTGAAGACTATAAAAGTTTTAATGCTATTCCCATCGAGCGCTGCCTTTGTGTGTCTTTTGTATCCTGCTATCGATTTTTCCAGTGGTTGGTAGCTGCACTGAGAATCGGCCTGCAAGGAGATCAGCTAAAAGTAGTTGGATCTATGTGCATTATAATAAATCGAAATTAGTCGATTAATCGCTAAAAAAAAAAAAACGATTAATCAAACACGAAAATTGTAATCAGTAACAGCCCTTCAAAAAATACAATCCACAAAATAAACCAAACACCTGTTTTGCAAAGACATAACAAATAAAATGCATGTGTTACAAACTCGATAAGGACACCAAAATGTACATTTTGCCAGACACACACACACACTTGCCTCTTCTCAGGGCAAGGGAGGGAATCCTAACTGTGAGCTTTATATAACCTATGTTTGTGAGCTAATGAGGCAATTGAAAACACATGCACAGTCCATGAAACACCCAAAATGTAAGTTCACCCAATGTAGAGACTGAACTTCAAAGTGGCTACACCTGTTAAGGATGTCCTTCAATTACTAACCCATAAAAACAATCTCTGAACATGCCCCGAAATATCCAGGTGCTGTTCACACACAAAAAGCACCAAAAAAAAACTTAGTCCCTGGGCATGCGCATAACAACACAAATGCAGCTATCAGAAAATAACCCCCCCCCCTGTCCAAAATTAAGCACATCATCCAGCATGCTACAAAATTAGGGATGGGACAATCACCCCCCCCCCTTACCAACAAATACCATTGCAGTCTATGGGAACTGACTTGTTAATTTTGCTAGTCCCCACTTGGCTAGATTTTCTTCTAGTTATTGGCCTTAAAGTGGGGGCCCAGGTCCCACCCTAAGGGACATATATCAATGTCACCAATTTGGACAACACCAAAAACAAAACAAAGAGAAGTGCCTTTAAATATGCCAAATTGCTTAAGGGCTATTTCACACCACATGCAGTCCATTGCGTTTTTATGCATCAAAAATGCATGGAAAGTTGGTTATATGGCAGTGTTTGTTCCAGTGCGTTCCAGTTCCCCAAAAAAAGTAGAACATGCTGCATTTTACCTGCACTGGACTGTACTGGAACGCAGAAAAACGCATCATAAACGCACAGGAACACACCTAAATGCACCAAAAACGCACTGGAACACACTTGTCCTTCTCTTTGGTTAATAAAAAAGTGGGGTGAAAAAAAAGCACTGGACTCCATCAAAAACGTAACAAAAATGCACTGGAACGCATCAAAAACTTGCAAGCAGAAAAGCACCTGGAACACATCCGGATTGTGTTTCTATGGTGTGAACTGGCCCTAGTTCACACCATAGAAACGCAGTCTGGATGCGTTCCAGGTGCTTTTCTGCATGCGCGTTTTTGACACGTTCCAGTGCATTTTTGTTACTTTTTTGATGCAGTCCAGTGCTTTTTTTCACCCCTCTTTTTTATTAACCAAAGAGAAGGACAAGTGTGTTCCAGTGCATTTTTGATGCGTTTTTGATGCAGTCCAGTGCTTTTTTTTCACCCCTCTTTTTTATTAACCAAAGAGAAGGACAAGTGTGTTCCAATGCATTTTTGATGCGTTTTTGATGCAGTCCAGTGTTTTTTTCCCCCTCTTTTCACTTAGGACAAGTGTGTTGCAGTGCGTCTTTGGTGCATTTAGGTGCGGTCCGGTGCATTCCAGTGCGTTTTTGGTACGTTCCGTTGCGTTTTTGATGTGTTTTACTGCGGTCCAGTACAGTACTGTACCTAAAAAATGCAGCATGACCAATTTTTTTTTTCCTTTATGAAACGCACTGGAACGGACTGCAGTGGTGTGACCTATGCCATTGGCATTAATGTGATCAACTTTCTTTGCGTTTTTCATGCATCAAAAAAACGCACTGCACTGCATCCGGTGTGAACTTGCCCTAAATATCATACCTGGGGGGTGTCTATAGTATGCCTGTAAAGTAGTGCATGTTTTCCATGTTTATAACAGTTCAAGAGCAAAATTACATTTCTAAAGTAAAATAATAGTCATTTAAAAGTCCTTGCGACTGTAATGAATTGCTGGTTCCCGTCAATACAGATAAAAGTAATTGAAAGTCTTTGATAACACAAAAAAAAAAGCGTGGGGGTCCCCCAAATTCAATTACCAGGCCCTTCAGGTCTGGAATGGATATTAAGGGGAACTCTGCCGCAAATTTAAAAAAAAATGCGTGCGGTTCCCCCAAATATCCATACCAGGCCCTTCAGATCTGGTATGGATTTTAAGGGGAACTCCACCCCAAATTAAAAAAAAAATGGTGTGGAGTACCCCCAAAAATCCACACCAGACCCTTATCTGAGCACGCAACCTGGCAGGCCGCAGGAAAAGAGGGGGGGACAAGAGAGTGGCCCCCCTCCCTCCTGAACCATACCAGGCCACATGCCCTCAACATGGGGAGGATGTCCCCATGTTGACGGGGACAAGGGCCTCATCCCCACAACCCTTGCCCGGTGGTTGTGGGGGTCTGCGGGCAGGGGGCTTATCAGAATCTGGAAGACCCCTTTAACAAAGGGGACCCCCAGATCCTGCCCCCCCCTGTGTGAAATGGTAATGGGGTACAAATGTACCCCTACCATTTTACAAAGAAAGTGACAAAAATGTAAAAAATTACAATAGCCGGTTTTTGACAATTCCTTTATTAATGTCTTTTCCTTTCTTCCATCTTCTTCCATCTTCTTCTTCCATCTTCTTCTTCCATCTTCTTCTTCCACCTTCTTCTTTTCTCCATTCAGGTTTCTTCCTCCATCTTGTTCTTCATCTTCATCTTCATCTTCCTTCTTCCTTCGGTCTTCTCATCTGCATCTTGCTCCGGCGTCTTCCCTTCTTCTTTCTCCGGCCGCTCCGTTTGAAATTGGAGGTTCCCGCTGTGCGACGCTTCAGTTCTTTATTTCTCCTCTGGGTCCGCTGCCACCAGGTGACCTCGCCCCCCTCTGACGCACATGGATTTCACGGGGACTTTCCCCGTGGTGTCAGAGGGGGCGGAGCCACCGGGTGGCAGTGGACCAGGAGGAGAACTGAAGCGTCGCACAGCTGGAACCTCCAATTCAAACGGAGCGGCCGAAGAAGAAAGAAGAAGCCGGAGCAAGATGCCGGACGAGAAGACCGAAGGAAGAAGGAAGAAGGAAGATGAAGATAAAGATGAAGAGGAAGATGGAGGAAGAAACCCGAATGGAGAGAAGAAGAGGATGGAAGAAGAAGATGGAAGAAGAATATGGAAGAAGAAGATGGAAGAAGAAGAAGGAAGAAGAAGATGGAAGAAAATAAAAGACATTAATAAAGGAATTGTCTAAAACCGGCTCTTGTCATTTTTTACATTTTGACACTTTCTTTGTGAAATGGTAGGGGTACATATGTACCCCTTACCATTTCACACAGGGGGGGGGGCTGGATCTGGGGGTCCCCTTTGTTAAAGGGGTCTTCCAGATTCCGATAAGCCCCCGCCCGCAGACCCCCACAACCACCGGGCAAGGGTTGTGGGGATGAGGCCCTTTTCCCCATCAACATGGGGACATCCTCCCCATGTTGAGGGCATGTGGCCTGGTACGGTTCAGGAGGGAGGGGGGGTGCTCTCGTCCCCCCCTCTTCCCCTGCGGCCGGCCAGGTTGCATGCTCGGATAAGGGTCTGGTGTGGATTTTTGGGGGGAATCCACGCCATTTTTTTTTTAATTTGGGGTGGAGTTCCCCTTAAAATCCACACCAGATCTGAAGGGCCTGGTATGGATATTTAGGGGGAACCCCACACATTTCTTTTTTAAATTTGGGGTGGAGTTCCCCTTAATATCCATTCCAGACCTGAAGGGCCTGGTAATGGAATTTGGGGGGACCCCCACGCTTTTTTTTTGTTTTTATCAAAGACTTTCAATTACTTTTCTCTATATTGCCGGGAGCTGACAATTCATTATAGCCGTGGGTGCTTTTAAATGCCTTTTTTTTCCTTTAGAAATGTCATTTTGCTGGCGCACTGGGAAGTTCAGAGCTGCGCCAGTTCAACTTATGCAAATTGGTTTACGTGACTTGACATTTACTAAGATTTTGCCGGCGCAGTGTCTTGGCGCAAGAAAACAATTAAAATTCCCGCGCTGAGCTAAAAAAAAACTCCCGTAGCTCTAATCGTACTTGCCGGCGCAGCGGGCTGGTTTTGAAAAAGTTACTTTCTCACTCTACTTTGGGCATATTAGTTATTTGGGCAGGTGTCACTACACTTCCTCACATCACCCCACATCACCCCCATTATATTCTCACTTCCAGCTTCTTTATATTTAGATTTTAACATGCCGTGCGCCAGGTCCATAGTGGCGCACTGAGCGCCTCCTCCCGTCCGCCGACAACACTATAGTAAATGGCAAATAGGGCTGCGCTACAGGTGCTAATGTTTTGTAAATACCAAAACAGCCATTGGGCACGCAGATGCGCCGATACTCATGGCACAAACGTTTTGTAAATCAGCCCCCTGTGTGTCGCATATGTTCTGTAAAAACAATTCTCAAAATATGTTTTAATGCAGTATTATGCTAGAAAATAAAAACAGTTTAAGAAACACTCTGACTTGTATTAGAATTGCAGATATAATCAGTGTGTGTGTGTGTGTGTTCAGTATATAGAATGAATTTTAATATGCTGTTCTTATTCAGAATTTGGTAATGATGTTGCTGATCACTGTGAAGGTGAGGTTGAAAAAATATCACTTTAAATAAAGCAGTCAGTGTTCTGAATGCTAACTACTAGCATACAAGGACCCACTGCACTGTGGAACAGAACGTGTACAGATTGAGATATTCCTCTTAAGGATATTTGATTCATATGCCATTTCATCTGATTCTCTGCAGTTTGCTGGATAGCAGACTTGTTTAACTTCCACTTATGTTAAATGGAATTCTGGACAATATTTTGATATTTGACAGATGTGTTTTTTTGTTTTTTTTTTAGGAAAACTTGTTAAGTGTAGAAAAATGTGTTCAATGTGACAGATATGTGACTGTACATACTTTTTCTTGTTTAATATTTTTCTTGAGTTTTGTATAAGAAAACAAGTTACAAATGCAGTATAGAGAATGCAAAAATGGGATAAGGATCATAACAATAATGACAAGGATATCGGTATAGTTTGGTGCTCAAATGTATGTTCATATTTATCAGTTAAATACCGAAAAAAAGCAAATGTCAGGTATAAGGGACTCAATAAAAAAATAAAAAAAAACTATACCTTATATCAGGCTTAAAGTGCCTCCGGACCAACCATCCACCCCAAATGGGTTCAAACTGTGGATGGGAGGGGGCACGGGATAAGAAAAAATTATTAAATAAAATATAAATAAGCTACAGTCCGAAGAAAATTAATATAATTATCATGACGTAGAAGAAAAGGAGCATACATCTCATATGCGTTGTTTCCGAAATACCTGAACTGACCCTAAAAAAAAAAATGGGTCGTAGTAATGAAGGAATTTATTAGGTTAATAGTCCAAACTCTAAATTATAAATGAAGACAATTGGGAAAAAAAGAGAGAAAAAATCCCAAATTTACATGTTGATGAAAAATAAACAGAAAAAAATAAAGAAATTACTAGGAAAAGAAGAAAGAGAGGAAGAAGGTGAGAAGGAAGAAGAATAAAGAAAAAGGGAAGATAAGAGTAGAATTCACTCCCGAAGGTGGCCCGACCCCAGCCCCAAGATATTCTTCTAAAAAGTAAACTCTAAAGCCCTGTACACACGATCGGATTTCGAATGGAATCAAATCCGATGGATTTTTCCATCGGAATTCCGATGAAGCTGACTTCCATCGGTCTTGCCTACACACCATCAGACAAAATTCAGACCGTCCCAAACGCCGTGACGTACAACACGTACGACCGCACTATAAATGGGAAGTTCAAATCCAATGGCGCCACCCTTTGGGCTGCTTCTGCTGATTTTGTGTTACCGCGTGTTAGTAAAAGTTTGGTGTTAGCCGATTTGCGCTTTTCACTATCCGTGCTTTTCAGTCCGTTACAGCATGACGTATGTGCTATCTCCATTATGAATGCTAGTTCTCCCGTCTCCAAATTCAGTCTGAGCATGCGTGGGTTTTTTCTCCGATGGAGTTCCACACAGACGATCGGAATTTGCTATCGTTTTTTTTTCCATCGGAAAAATTTAAAACATGTTCTATTTTTTTTCACCGATGGAAAAAAGTCCGATGGGGCCCACACACAATCGGTTCGTCCGATGAAAACAGTCCATCGGACTGTTTTCATCTGTAAAACCGTTTGTGTGTACAGGGCTTAAGAGAAATAAAATAAATGGCACAAAGAAAGGGAAAAGTAAAAAAATATTAGCAGGGCATCAATAAAGATTGACCAAAATCAGAAGGTAGGTAATGGTTAACCCACGGTTGCCAAATTTTATTAAATTTTTTCATAGTATCATTCTCAATAGCCGACATCTTGTGAAAGACAAGGGCTCTATTCATTTGGTGTTTAGCCTCAGCCACAACGAGCGTTTGAGATTTCCATGCCTTAGCTATGGTTTGTTTAGCCGAAGTTGTCAGTTATACAAGTAGCTGGAATTGAGTCTGAGTGAGTTCAGGGGGCTTAAGGTTTAACAGTGCTACGGCAGGGTCGGGCGATATCGAGATTTCCTGGGCAGTAGAGGCCATATTGAATATTTTGATCCAAAAAGTTTGAGCTATTCGTCATTCCCACCAGATGTGTAAGTGAGTACCTGGGGATGTGCAGCTACGAAAGCAAATATCTGGATAAGTAGGGATAAATTTAGCTATTTTTGCTGGTACCATATACCTGCGTGTTAGGACTTTGAAATTTGTTTTAAGTGCATAGCAATTTGGGGAGGAGTGCATAGTGGTCGACCAAATATTATCCCAGTCCTTTTTGCTGAATATTTTATCTAAGTCTTGTGACCATTTGGTAGTATACAAGGGTAAAGTATATGTGGGAGGGGAATTAAGATGTTTATAAAGCAGTGAGATCAGACCTCTAGTATGACGGTCACTTTTACAGATCCATTCAAACTGTGATAATTGATTGAGTATTGAACCCGTCTCGATGGTTGGCGTATAGAAATTTTTGATCTGCAGATACTGGAAAAGTTCATTACTGGGTAATCCATGAATATCACACAGAATGTAAGGATGTTATTAGTAGAGGCTATATCATACAGGCAAATTAATTTCTTGATGGTCCAGGCTGCAAAGGATAGTGGAAACTTCCATGCCGGATAAAAAGCTGGGTGTCTAATAAATGATAGTAGGGGGTTATGTAAGGATTGTAATATATGTGAACTCCTAAATCTGTCCCAGATGGTCATGGAATGCTTCGTAATAGGATTAGATATATGAGCTCTATCTCGTGGGGATAACCATAGCACATTGGCCACCGATATTGGATCTATATTGACGGATTCTATTGCAACCCATAGAGGAGATTCAAACATTGCATGGTACTTGGACAATTGTGCTATTTGCGCTGCATTGTAGTATGAAGTGAAATTAGGAAGACCTAGTCCACCTTTTGATTTATCAAGAAAAAGTGAAGCTTTAGAAATACGTGGTTTAGTATTGCCCCATATAAAGGACATAACTCTTTGTTGTAGAAGTCTCAAAAAATAGGAAGGAATTTGGATGGGAAATACCCTAAAAAGATACAAGAATTTTGATAAAATAGACATTTTCACAGCATTAATTCTACCGAACCATGATAGAGGAAGTGAAGACCAATTTTTCATTAAGCTTGTGACTTGTTTCAATAGTGGCAGCTAATTTGCTTTAGACAGGTCTGTGATTGAGGGTATGAGTTGGATACCCAAATATGGGATATAGTGTGCGACCCAATTAAATGGTAAGGATGCTTGAGCTCTATGAAGTTCGGTTTGCGATAAGGATATGTTAAGTGCATTGGATTTAGAGTGGTTGATATATAGCCCTGCAATATGGGAGAATTTTTCTAAGATTTCTAGTACATTTGGGGCTGAGATGTGGGGATGAGTTAGAAAAAAAAGTATATCGTTCGCAAAGAGACAGATTTTATGGTGGTGACCACCTAGTTCTAAACCTTTATTATTAGGGTTAGTCCTAATCAGTATTGCCAATAGTTCTATGAGAAGAGCGAAAATCAAGGGGGATAGGGGGCAACCCTGTCTCGTAGCTCTTTTAATATCAATCGTAGATGATCTGTAGCCCATATACTTAATATATGCTTTCAGATTATTATATAAAGCAGAGATCCATAATAGAAAATTATTTCCAAAACCGCATTTTTGTAAAATATAATTCATATATGGCCATGAAACCGAGTTGAAAGCTTTACGCATATCTAAAGATAAAAAACAAGTAGGAATATTTCTCATTTTGGCTGCATGTGTTAGTAAATGCGCTCTTCTGACATTGTCACCCGCCTGACGTATGGGCATAAAACCCGTTTGGTCACGGTGTATTAATTTACTGATAATGGTATTCAATCTATTTGCCAAAAATGTAGCTAACAATTTGATATCCAGGTTCAGAAGGGATAATGGACGATAATTGGTCCAAGAAGTGAGGTCAGAATGGGGTTTTGGAAGCATAGCTATGATGGATGTCAAAGATTCATTTCTAAATGACTGTCCAGCTAGTAAAGAATTGAAGGCTCTGGTAAGAAAAGGGGCTAATGTTGATTGAAATTGCTTAAAATATAAAGCTGAAAAACCATCCGGGCCTGGTCTTTTACGAGGCTTCAATGCTTTAATAGCAGTTTGAACCTCAAATAAAGTTATAGGTTTCTCAAGGAAATCAAGTTGATCAAGTTTCAGGGCCGGAAATGTGATATCAGAGAATAAATCATCAGCTTTAAGTTTGTCAAAATTCTGGGCCGGGGAGTATAGATTAGCTAATTAGCTAATGAAATATCACTAATATTCTTACTGGGTTGCTAGTGAAGGAATCTCAGGATGTTTTGAGTTTAATGGATGTTTGTGAATGTTGTACTGTTTTAAGGCAACGTGCCATAGGGGTGTCTGGTTTGTTGGCTTTGAGATAGTGAAAATGCTGTCTTCTATGAACGGTTTTATCTGCGGAATCTGTTAAGAAAAGGTCTAGGTCAAGTTTAGCCCTCTCATATTTAGTATTATTTGCGGCTTTAGGAGCAGATTGAAAAGCTGCGTGGCAGTTATTAAAATTATTTTATAGTTTAGTAAATAGAAGTTTGCATTCTCTTTTAAGAGCTGCAGAATGACAACTTTGTGGGCTTCCCATAGTGTGAGAGCTGAAATATCTTCATTGTCATTAAATGTAAGATATTCAGTAAGAGCTGTCTTGATTTCTAAATGATGTGACGGGTGCGACAACATGGAATCGTTAATACACCAGGTCGTATCGTGTGACCTTGGTACGGGGGAGGCCAGAGTGATGGAAACCGCACAGTGATCTGTCCATGAATAAGGAATAATTATAGAGGATATTATCTCAGGTAGCATGCTGGATGGGGTAAAAATATGGTCTATCCAGGAAAAAGAATTCTGTGGATAAGAATAATGTGTATAATTCCTACTAGTTGGATTAACCTATCGCCATGTACAGTAGGTGCCGCCAATTTTGTGTCAATCTCGCCTCTTCTAGCAGCGAGATTGACACCCTATGAGCCCCGTCGCGAGAGCCAGCGCCGAGCTGTCTCGTCATCGGGAAAGTAAAAATCTTGTTTTTCCTTTTACAATGAGCGACACGCATTGCTGACATTGAGGCCGGTGGACGGGATCAGTAACCGTGTTCATAGACAAAGGGAGGGACAAAACCCAAGACTAAGGTCGGAGCCACACCTAGGAGAGATAGAATACAGAGAGAGAAGAAAAAAGAAGAGAAGAAGGAATTAAAAAAATAAATGGAAAACCCTTATATATATATAAACAATTAAAACATAACAGTATGCAAAAAGTGTGTGGGAACATCTCAGGGGAACAACAATTGTACCCCAAGAGGTTCCAAAATCACCATCTGACTCCCGTCTAGTAATAGCAGGGGTCAGAGAATGAGAAGAGAGAAACATGAGGTTCCTAGAGGCCAGTCAGCACCGGAGTACCTACATACATAACAGTAACAGTACAAGTAAACGTTATGTAATAGCAACCATAAATGTAGTAAAAATAGGGGGGGAAAAAAGGGTGCTTATAAAAGTAAAAATATGCTTACACCAGCATCAGTTTGGTTATATATGAAAAAAAAAAGGGGGGTTTAAAAAAGTAATAATATGCTTACACCAGCATCAGTTTGGTTATATATTATGAGAAAAAAAATAGGTATAAGTAAAATTACTTCAAAAATGATAATATTATTAACAGTATTCATATCATGGCCTGAGAAAACATAAATATCTATATATATATATATATATATATATATATATATATATATATATATATACATGAAGAAAAAAAAGAAAATATATAAATAAATATATTTTAAACCAGGGAGAAGAACAAATGTCTCAGGCTATTAAACTTACAGGTTGACATATAGCCTTGAGTATAGCCTTTGCATCTGAGTATACGACGGGTATATGACGGGTAAATAGCAGCGCGTCTCCCATTCAAAAGGAACTGTTAAATGAAATTGGTTCTCAAACTAAAGCCTGCCCCTCCCATATATGTGTACAGACAACTATATTAACCTATTACAAACAAAAATATTTCATACAAACTAATCCTTGTTATTTATTTGAAAATACACTGAGCAAAATTATAAACGCAACACTTTTGTGTTTATCATGAGCTTAACCACTTGCCGACTGCCTCACGTAAATATACGTTGGCAGAATGGCACGGGCAGGCAAAGCAACGTACCTGTACGTTGCTTTGAATCTGCCGCCTAGCCGGCGCACCCGCTGCGAGCTCCGTGACCGCGCCTGTGGGACACGCGGACTTGATGTCCGCCGGTGTCCTGCGATCGTGTTACGGATTGGCAGGAAGGGGAGATGCCTATGTAAACAAGGCATTTCCCTGTCTGCCTAGTGACAGGACAGTGATCTACTGCTCCCTGTCATCGGGAGCAGTGATCACTGTCGTGTCACTTGTAGCCCAGCCCCCTCACAGTTAGAATCCCTCCCTAATACACACTTAACCCCTTTGCTTGCCCCCTAGTGGTTAACCCCTTCCCTGCCAGTGTCATTTACGCTGCAGTTTTACTGTATTGGGGGTCGGGGGGTCCAAAAACCAGTCAGTATCTGGTGTGATCACCATTTGCCTCACGCAGTGCAGCACATCTCCTTCGCACAGAGTTGATCAGCTTGTTGATTGTGGCCTGTGGAATGTTGGTCCATTCCTCTTTAATGGCTGTGCAAAGTTTTTTGATATTGGCAGGAACTGGAGCACTCTGTCGTATACGCCGATCCAGAGCATCCCAAACATGCTCAATGGGTGACATGTCCGGTGAGTATGCTGGCCATGCAAGATCTGGGATGTTTTCAGTTTCCAGGAATTGTATACAGATCCTTGCAACATGGGGCCGTGCATTATCATGCTGCAACATGAGGTGAGGGTCGTGGATGAATGGCACAACAATGGGCCTCAGGATCTCATCACGGTATCTCTGTGCATTCAAAATGCCATCAATAAAATGCACCTGTGCTCATTGTCCATAGCATACGCCTACCCATACCATAACCCCACCGCCACCATGGGCAACTCTATACACAATGTTGACATCAGAAAACCGTTCACCCACACAACACCATAGATGCTGTCTGCCATCTGCCCTGTACAGTGAAAATTGTGATTCATCCGTGAAGTGAACACCTCTTCAAAGTGCCAGATGCCATCGAATGTGAGCATTTGCCCACTCGAGACGGTTACGAGGACGAACTGTAGGTCGAGACCCAGATGAGGACAACGAGCATGCAGATGAGCTTCCCTGAGACGATTTCTGGCAGTTTGTGCAGAAATTCTTTGGTTAAGCAAACCGATTGTTTCAGCAGCTGTCCGGGTGGCTGGTCTCAGACGATCTTGGAGGTGAAGATGCTGGATGTGGAGGTCCTGGGATGGTGTGATTACACATGGTCTGCGGTTTTGAGGCCGGTTGGATTTGTTGCCAAATTCTCTGAAACACCTTTGGAGATGGCTTATTTCTTCAGAACTTTAGATATAATAATAGATCTGAAGAACAATTGACTTGGTTATGTCTATTTTTTTGTATATAAGCACACCTGCCCATCCACATTTGTATTCAGTGGTCCATTTTGAGAAACATCATTGGCAGATTCTGGTGGATGATGTCAGATTTTTGATGCTGAACGCGGTACAATTGTTTTGCATGGAAATTTGGCATTTTATATTGTAGGCCTGTAATTCTTAGAAATAACTCACTTAAATCTGTCCAAACAAGAGTCTAGTAGACATCATGCTAATGATAAAGTTTGAAACACGAAATCATAAATTATAATATAATAAATAACTATAAAATAATTATAACAAATAATAATATAATAATAATAAAAATGATTCAATAATGTAATTAAATAAAAAACACTGAAATTTGCTCAGTTGCAGAATTGTCGCTGTCATTACTTTCAGTGTTTGATGACGAATTTCCCCACAAATCACTATCGCTCAATTCTGCAAGTGATTCTAATTTATTATCGCTGTTTTCTAGCTGGTCTAAAACCACTTTTGACGTAAATGGACAATTTTTGGTTGCTATGGACAATCTCCAGTTTCCAGGCAGAAAGAACAGTATTTTTTAATATAAAACTGAATGCAGGACACTGGACAAACCACTAGGGAAAAAGGGGATGTGTAATTATTTGATACAGTACTGTAATCTGTAATAATACAGTGTACTGTATGTTTTGTGTGTTTTTCATTTTTTGAATTTGGCGCCGGGCTCCGTCCCCGTGCGTCACAACGCTCGCAGGGAATGGAGCTCGGCACTGTGAATCGAGCGGAGACACGGCTCGTACACACAGCGGGGAGACATCGCAGGATCCAGGGACAAGGTAAGTAAGAGCTGTACATGGATCCTGCGATGGGATCCCGAGCGTGGCTCAGGGTTACCGCTTTTAGTACTGAAAATTCACCCCAAGCCACACTCAGGAATACCGCCAGGGAGTTTAAAGCAATATGATACTGTTGGGTTATGATGAAATGAGAGATTTGCATCCATTGAGCCTCTAAATTACTGCATTTTTCAATATGAATGTTCTATCTCTAAACACCAAAACTTTTGTGGAATTGATTAGTATTCTTTGGTCGCATTGTTTTCATCTTACTATATGGTTGTGTATCTGTTTAACCTAAGAACTGCTACAAAGGACCGTTAGGCTGGGTTCACTTATGAGCACGTTGCGGCTCACAGCAGGAGTGTGGTGTGTCTTTGTTCACCATTTCAGATTCGATTTCAGCCTGAATTTTTGTCTGAAAGGACCTGAAAAGGACCAAAAGACGCCCATTGCACTGGAGCCGCTGCGGAGATATGTGAACCGGATCCACAGAGAGCCGGTCACAATCTCCTGCTATTGCGAATTGGATGCAGGGAACCCGCATCCAATTCGCACTAGTTTTTCGTGGGGTAGGTCATTTTATTTGTAAATGTTAAACTGGCCATATATGGTCGAATTTCGAAATAATTTTCTTTTAAAAATCAGAAATTTTGTGCGTTTTGTGATCCGATGGTGCCACCATTGATTTTTCGAAATTCGACCAACCAAGCTTTCACTTTCACCTCTTGTTGCTACAGAAAATACGTTTTGTGGCTGAGAATCTTCTTTTCTTTCCGGGAGTTTTCTTTTCTTGCACATTTCTTTTTCAATTACATTTCTCGCACCATTCTCCCATCATTGATTAGAAAATTATTAGTTTTCCAAAAATTTCCAATATGCCCGATTACTCAAATTCGATGGCCGCACTAAAATCGGCTGTTGCTGCAGCCCACTAATGGAGCAAAATTCTTTCGAAATTCAACCCATGTATATACACTTTGATATTATATATCATGCCTTAAACCAAGACATATATCTGATTCTATATTCTCTTTAAACACCAATCTTGTTTTGGATTATGTTAGTGTGCAGTGTGAAAAAATGTTCACTGATCTCATGCTTTCCAGCCTGGAGGAGAGATGTGGGGTCTTATTGACCCTGCATCTCTCAATAAAGAGAACCTGTCACACACATTCCTATTACAAGAGATGTTTACATTCCTTGTAATAGGAATAAAAGTGATAAAAAAATAAAAAAAAAGTAAAATCATTGTAAAAAAAATAAGTAAAAAAAAAAAAAAATAAATAAAAAAAAAAATTAAAACGCCCCTGTCCCCGGTAGCTCGAGATCAGAAGCGAATGCACACGTAAGTCGCCCACATATGTAAACGCCATTCAAACCATGCATGTGAGGTATCGTCGCGTGCAACAATTCTAGCACTAGACCTCCTCTGTAATTCTAACCTGGTAACCTGTAAAAAAAATTAAAGCGTCGCCTATGGAGATTTTTAAGTACCGAAGTTTGGCGCCATTCCATGAGTGTGCGCAATTTTAAAGCGTGACATGTTAGGTATCTATTTACTCGGCGTAACATTATCTTTCATATTTTCCCAAAAAATTGGGCTAACTTTACTGTTTTGTTATTTTTTAATTCATGAAACCATTTTTTTTTTTAAAAAAGGCGTTTGAAAAATTATTGCGCAAATATCGTGCAAGAAAAAATGTTGCAATGACCGTCATTTTATTCCCTAGGGTGTCTGCTAAAAAAACATATATAATGTTTGGGGGTTCTGAGTAATTTTCTAGCAAAAGAATGATGATTTGTACATGTAGGAGAGAAATGCTAGAATAGGCCCAGTATTGAATAGGTACAAAAAGCCCTGCATTGAAGTGGTTAATAACCACTGCAAACAACTAATGATATATAATTATTTATTCCATAATAATAAAACTCTGGTGAATCCAGACATGCTCCCTGTGCTATATTCATTGACATTTATGGTACATTCATTTATTTATTACAGGCAATTTTTAAAGCACCAACAAATTACACAGCACTTTACATAATGTACATTCACATCAGTCTCTGCCCTCAAGGAGCTTGATTTTGGTAGGAGACAAATAATCTACTAGCAAGACTTTGGAATGTGGTGGAGAACTGAAGTACCTGAGGGAGAACAAGCAAACACAGAAAAGCATGAAAAACCCATGCAGATAGTATCCTAGCTGGTATTCAAACCAAGGACCTGAGTGTTGCAAGACAGTAGTGCTAAAAACAAAGTCACTGTGCTGCCCTGTGTCCTGTACATTTAGGTAAATATTTAACCCACCCCCTTACTCCCCTATTACAGTACAGGTGCTTGGTGACTGGCAAATCAGGCACTCAGTGTTATCACATAAAACAGGGGTGGATGGTTCTCAGCCCTGTTCAAGACTGAGCTTATACAAGACTCTTTCTCTTAACCCCTGAAGGTGAATAAAAGAACACAAGTACAGCCAGATGCATTCACATTCACTAGAAAAAATCACCAAATATTTATCATGAATATGATGTCAGTAAATGTTTAAAGCGACATAACAGCGCGCGCTGTGATTGGTCAGGAAATCTTCTGGGACCTGTGACGTATCCCAGAAGATTGCACAGAAGGAGGGGGAGAGGTGAACGTCCTTCCAGCACCGCGGAATCCCGGGAGGAAGTGGGAGCTGGGTGCCTCTAAAAAGAGGCATCCAGCTCCCAACAGTGCTGCATATTCTAAAGCAAGGAGGGGACCATGGGTGGGCAGGGCCTTGAGCTCCACTGATGCTCTGACCCCGCCCCTTGCTATGCGTGCTGTGCTGCCTGTACATCAGAGGCCTCAATTGGATCCGATGTCAGAGTGCTGGATGGTAAAGTGTGGCAGCCAACAGCACTGATGTGAGCCCACAGATGGTGATCTGAGCTGAGCTGGCAAGGAGGACCAGGTAGATCTTTCTCCTCCCCTGGCTCCCATATGTAGCTTTTGAAAACCCTGACCAGTCCAGGCTGTGGCTGTATTTATTACAGAGCATGCACCATGGGCCACCAGACCAATCAGTGCTGTATTTTATTGCTTGATGGGCTTATTTTAGGCTTGTTTTACACATATGCAAGTTTGCGCAGTCACAGCAGCCCATTCATTTGTGTTTCCTGCAGAAAAAGTCGCATGCAGCATTTTAAAAATGCAGTGACCTTGAAATCCATTCTGCTTTTGCACCATGCAACTTACAAGCAGTTCCTGCACTGGCAAACCTGCTGCGTTTTTAGATGCGTAGGCAACGCTATTAAAAACAAGTGCGTTTGTTTGTGCAGGAACTGCAGGTAAGTTGCATGGTGCAAACGCAGAATGGGTTTCAAGGCCACTGTATTTTTAACCACTTTCTGCCCATCATATAGCAGAATGATGGCAAGGAAAGTGGTTTTATTATCCTGACTGGGCGTCACATGACGTCCAGCAGGATAAGCCACTCGTGCGCACCCCCGGGGGCATGCAGCACGGCGATCTGTGGTGTGGTGTATAGATCCGACACACCAAATCACTGATCTAGGTAAAGAGGCTCTTTACCAAGTGATCAGCTGTGTCCAATCACAGCTGATCACAGTGGTAACTAGGAAGTGGCATTTATTGGCTTTCCTCTATTCGGGCTGACAAGGCCCGGGTGAGGGAGAACGGATTGGCGGCTCTCCTGACAGGGTGGGGGGTTGCGATTATTATCAGTGCAGATCCATCAGCAATGCCCATCAGTGCCCGCTAGTGATGCCCATCACTGCCCCACCAGTGATGTCCACCTGTATGCCAATCAGTGCCCCACTGTACCCACATCATATACCAATCAGTGCCCATAAAGGATGCAAATCAGTGCTCATTAGTAATGTCAGTCAGTGCCCATAAGTAATACCTGTCATTGACTCTTTATCAGTGCCATCTATCAGTGCCCATCATTGCCACCCAGAATTGCCACCCATATTTGCCAAACAGTGAACAAAGTAAAACATATTTTTTTTCAAAATTGTCAGTCGTTTTTTATTTGTAGCGCAAAAAAAACAAAAAAAACAAGCCAGAGGTGATTTAATGCCACCAAAAGAAAGCTCTATTTGTGTGGAAAAAATTATAAAAATGTCATATGGGTACAGTGTTATATGATCACTCACTTGTCATTCAAACTGTGACAGTGCTGAAAGCTGAAAATTGGCCTGGGCAGGAAGGGGGTAATAGTTTCCGGTATTGAAGGGGTTATAATTCTGCATGCATATTTTTTCTATCAGTAACACAAGCATGTCAGCCCACATTCAAATGCCTGTGCAAATGTGGGCTGCCAACTCACATACATGTAAACCAGGCCTAAAGTGGTAGTAAAGTAATTTACAAATTAAAATACTGCAGGTTTAGGTCATAATGCACTAGCATACACTGTGATGTAAAAATTTCTGCAATGTAATTTGGGTGCTGTGATGTGTAAAGGGGCACTAAGACATGAAGGGGACTCTAATGTAATGGGGCACAGTGATTTGTAAAGAGGCACTATGACGTGGAAATGGCTGCAATGTAATGGGGCGCTGTTATGTGATAAGGGGCACTATGATGTGAAGGGGGCTGCAATGTAATGGTGCGCTGTGATGTGATAAGGGGTACTGAGATTTTGGGGTGAAGAGCAAAATTGCATTGGGGGGGGGCAAAAGAAAATGTTTGTCCAAGGTCCAATCCATATTAAAGATGGTCCTGGCTTTGTGTAATGGTTTTGCACAGAGCAGCTCTGACCCTCTTCTTCTGGGGTCCCCGCCAGTGCTATAGGCCCCTCCTATTTAGCAAGTGCCCCCATCAAAAGCCGCTTTCCATGGAGGCACCCGTGCATGCTCACTCCCATGCTGCCCTTTCTGCATCTATTGACACAGACCAGGCAAGTCAACCCCACCCCCTGCTCCCTCGTCACAGCAATTGATTGACAGTCGCTGATATCTATCCGCCCAGAGAGGAGGGAGACAGCAGCAAGAGCTGTATTGGATTAGGCTCAGGTAAGAATAGGGGGGGCTGAAGAATGCAATAAAATGAAAAAAAAAACTTAAAATGGTTGTTAAGCCACTCTAACCTGTATACACCATCAGCACTGCATCCTAATGTAGTATCCCCGTCTGTGTGTGATTTATAAAAATACATGCTGCAAATATCTAATTTCACTGCCGAGATTGTGATCACATGACTGGTCAGCTTTCTCCTTTCATCCTCTGAGAGATGCATCGGGCGGGGCTGAGATTCCCATGCTGATGTCAGTCTGGAAGGGAGGAGGAGGGGAGGAGTTAAGGAGGAGAGAGCTGGCTGGTCATGTGATCGCAATCATGGCTCTTAAATTAGGTATTTACAACATTTATATATCATTCACAGAGGGGGACACTGCAATAGGAGGCAGTGCTCATTGTGTATACAGGTTAGTGTTATGAGAGCAGCAAGAGGGGGGAGGGGCGGCTCACACACAGACAGAGAGGGGATGGGGAGGAGGACACAGGCACAGAGAGGAGAGAAGATAGCATGCTGCTGATGACAGAGGCACATTAACTGACCACAATGTCAGGGCTCAGCAGCCATGATACACCATGGTCAGTTTACAGAGGGGTGGGATCAGCCAGGTTTTTTAGGTGTTGCAGGGGGCCAAATGGCACAGAACAAGCACTGTGTCATATAACATGCTTTAAAGGAGCAGGATCCATTGTTTTGGGGGTTAACAAATGCTTTAAGGCTTTAGAACCACTTTAAACTTGCACATGTGTGGTGCACATTTATTGTATTTTTGGGTTAATGTTTATGCATATTTGGGTTAATATAAAATGTTTTTTTTTTTTTATAAGTACACTAAATTATTTATTAGTGAATGTGCTGTCTTTCTTGGGTGAATGTCACATTTATCAGTTTATTGTCATACTCTTTTTAATGTCAGAAGCCATAAATGGTGATGAAAACATCAGAAGGAATGTGATTTTTCCTACCTCAAGATCTGGATGGAATAAAGAACTGGGAACACAAACAGGAGATCTCATTGTGTGTTTTGGTTTTGACACATTGGGGGAAAATATAAAAAAGTATCTGAGACAAGATCTCTCTCAAATGGTGCCATTGCCCATGGCAATCAAGGAGCTGCTAACTTTAATTTTTTGCCATACAGCTTAGAAATGAAAATGTTAAAAGCTGATCAGCTGATCTCCAGTTGAGATAATTGCATCCTATTATAGGTGAAAGTCTAAATACAGGCTATGGAACAAATTAGGACAGGAACTGAAACATAATACTTTCGTAACAGTAAGTACAAATCAAATTACACAAAGGGGTAATTTCAAAGCATCAAGTACGTTTTTTTTTTAAAAAACATACATTTTCTGCCTTCTAACTGTTTTTGCAAAATGCAATTGCAATCTTATGCTGAACTCATGCTGAATGGTGACTGTTGAGAGGCTAGATGGAAGATACTTCTCAAAATAATAGAGTCATTTACTAATCTATCCATGGTGTAAATCACAACAAATTGTTTAAAATGATTTCTGTTTTTCCTTTTTTGTATATAGAATAAAGTGCAATTCTATGATTGTAACATATAGTCTCAGGCTCATATATGGCACCTTCAAAGTCCCAACCCCCTTTTATTTTCTTGATGTAGATATGTCAAAAAGGAGGAGAAAGGGAATTGGGACTTTGAATGAAGCACGTAGGTATAAAAAATGTAGTTTATTATATAAATTAACATACAAACGCATAATCATGAGTAAGTGTATATTTTATATGTATAGGTTTTCCGCCTAGCCAAGGATGCCTTCCTCCTGCAGTGCAGGCCTATGTGACGTTGGTGGGCGTGTGATGGCCGTGCGCTTATAGGCTTCACCCAGGGACTTCAGATTCACTTTGGTGTGTCATTGCCCTCTTCGGTTCACTACATGAATCGCCTTGGATCCCTGGACCCTATGAACTGATCAGTGTCTAATTGGTAATTAGAATTCAACTCTAGTTGCACTGCACTGTTAGATTGTTTTATTCAACCTTTCTTGGTGATGTGTTTATATCCCTATCACTTTTCAACTTTGTACACCTTTTTACTCAACCTTTCTTGGTGATGCGTTTATATCCTTATCACTTTTCACTTCTTACAACTTTTTATTCAACCTCTCCTGGTGATGCGTTTATATCCTCATCAATCACTTTTCACTTCTTACACCTTGGCTACCACCAATACTTTTTAGTACTTTAATTCAATAACATTTTTATTGAGAAATTTTACAAGAGAATACATGTGGACATAATTCAAGAAGAATCTGCATTGAAACATGTCATACATCAAAATTTGTAGATCCTCAAGTACCGATGTTAGTTTATCACAAAGCAAGAAACTGTATATGTTATTTGATCAAAGAAAGAACATACAAGGTAATAAATCGTCATCTGATCACCAAACGGCGGAATGCATCTCACCGAAACGTAACAGATAGAGTTAAACCAGACAGGAGGGAGGAGCCGCCTCCCCCGGGCACCCCTTCCGGGAACATGCTGTGCCTCACAGGGAAGTAAGGATCCCCCCCCCCAGGTCCCATCACTAAATTCAAAATAGAGTGCAGTGCAGCTAGTAATATGAACCGTCCAATCCTGATATTCAGAACACCTTATACCTATGATGATATAAACTTGAGTCAATGGTCAGAGGTCAAGGGTAATCATCCTATGCCGTCATTCATATGACATATAAAGTAAGTTTTGACACCTCTAATACTGAAAGAGCAGAGATGAAAAAGACTTGGTTCCAAACAATCGAGAGGACAGGAATGGAAAGGGAAAAAAAGAAGAAAGGAAAGGGAAAGAAGACAGGAACAAAGAAAAAGTCTCATCTCGCCATCACCTGTATTTGGTGTAACTTCAGGTTTGACAGTCAGATCGCTACCCCTAGTTTACTGCGACTTATACCAATCTAGCCATTTAAACCATCTGGAGTATGTAGTGTGATAGTTGCCCTGAGAAGAGGCAAACATCAGTTCATATGATGCATGAGTATTAGTAGTTTGAATAATTTCAGAGAAGGATGGTGGATTCTTATCTCTCCAATGTCTCAAAATAGACAATCTAACGCTCAGTAGTACATGAATAACTATAGTTCTTATTTCACTTGGTACAGATTCTATATTCAAGGACAGTAATGCCAGCCCTTCAGTTAGAAGAACGTGTACCCCTGCTAATGTGTGAATCAGGTCAGCTGTTTGAGTCCAGAGGGTTTTAAGTGCTGGGCATTTCCATAGGATATGCTGCAGCGTTCCTATTTCGCCACAGCCTCTCCAACAGAGTGTGGAGTGTTGTGGACCAAACTTAGAAATCCTATAGGGTGTCAGATACCAACGGAGCAATATTTTATGTGTAGTTTCCCATAGATTAACGCTCCTAGTTGCTTTATAAGTGGTACGTAGTGCCTTCTGCCATTGCTCCTTGGTATAAGACATGCCCATATCCCTTTCCCAAGCCTTGATATGAGTAGATTTTAGAAACTCATCTTTATCATGTAATGCATTATAAAATAAAGAGATACCTTTAATCCTAGTAGTGGTACTAGTGAGGTAAAGCACCATCCTCCATGGTAAACGCACCATGGGCTGTGGAGTGTTGCAGATGAAATGCATCATTTGAAGATATTTATAATGCTCTCTCTTGTCTATGCCGTATTCTAGTTGAAGTGACCTAAAGGTCTTTGGTGTGGGTCCTATCATTAAGTCTTCTATCGATAATATTCCTTTGGCTGTCCA
The DNA here is from genome assembly GCA_029206835.1 of Rana muscosa. Lineage (NCBI taxonomy): Eukaryota > Metazoa > Chordata > Amphibia > Anura > Ranidae > Rana > Rana muscosa. The sequence continues at coordinate 161,346,484 of CM055123.1, forward strand.
TGGAGATATGTTAAGGTCCGGGATAATTATAGCTAGGCTGTTCAGTGTGAGAAATAAGGATTTGGTCGTGGCTTCCGCATGGCGTTGAGAGATTAATACTCTCCACTCGCGTAGCGTCGCCACCACTGTAGGGGAAAGGTCAGATTCCGCTAGAATGTGATGTCCACTTGCCAGAAGTATGTCATATAAACTATGACCTCGTGTTTGCGAGGTTTCCAGCTCCAACCATCTGGGGGCGGGTGACCCCACATGTGGGAACCATGCCCTTGCTTGAGCTAGGATCGCTGCTGAATAGTAGTCTTTTAAAAGCACATGACCAACCCCGCCTGCCCCTCTGCTCGCCACTAGTTTCTTGAATGTGCACCTCGCTCTCTTTCCTTGCCACAAATATCTATTCAGCAAATTCTGTGCCGAGGAGAAAAAAGAGGAGGGGACCGGGATGCAGAGTGTCCTGAATAGATATAGCAGCTGGGGCAGGATTACCATTTTAAAGGCTGCCAACCTCCCTGACCATGACAGTTCCACTTTAGCCAAATCTCCTAGTTTCTTCTCTAAACCCTGCAGAAAGGGTGTATAGTTCGATTTGACTAACTCTTGAGTGAGGGCCGTTAAAGTGATACCTAAATATTTGATTCCCTCTTCGCACCAAGTGTAAGGAAATCGTGACTGAAGTTTGTCACGCGTAGTAGAGTCAATACCCAGGCCTAAAACATACGATTTGGTCTCATTAACTTTGTAATACGATAATCTACTGAACATTTCCAATGTCGAGTGTACCGAAGCCAGGGAGGACTCCACCTCCGTGAGGACCATAATAATATCATCCACAAAGAGACTAATAGTGTGAGAAGAATCTCGTACAGGGAAACCTTTAATACTGGGGTGGTTGCGGATATATGTGGCCAGTGGTTCCATTAATAAATTGAATATGAGGGGGGATAAGGGGCAGCCCTGACGGGTCCCATTTGTTATGTGAAATGGTTTAGAAAGTGTTCCGGAGGTAAACACCTGAGCCGAAGGGTTCGAGTAGAGGGCCAAAATAGCTGATAGTATATTCCCCGTAAAACCGAACTCCAGAAGAACCTGGGTCATATACTGCCAATGAACCCTATCAAAGGCCTTCTCTGCGTCGAGGGCCAACAGCAGAGAAGGCATCCTATGACGATTCGCCAGGTGGATTATATTTATCAGTCTGCGAGTCGCGTCAGCGGTTTGCCTACCTTTGGTGAAACCCGTTTGATCCGGGTGGATCAGGGTAGGGAGAATATTGATGAGGCGTGTGGCTAATAATTTGGCGTAGATTTTTACATCATTATTAAGAAGAGAAATGGGCCTGAAGTTTTGCGGAGAGGTGGAGTCCCTGCCTGACTTCGGTATTGTTACAATGATAGCTTTCAGCATTTCTGGGGGAAGAGACGAAGTGGCAGCAGCAGTATTGAATATGCATTCTAAATGTGGAGCCAGGATACTCTGGAACGTTTGGTAATAGTCCCCGGTGAATCCATCTGGGCCAGGGGATTTGTTAGATGGGAGGGTGTCAATCGCCCTCTGAATCTCAGAGGTGTTGAAGGGTGCATTGAGGGATTCCAACTGTTCCAGTGATAGCTTGGGCAATTTAATTTTTTGCAAAAATTGATTAATTAAATCGGGTGTGGGTTGACAGGTATTAACATCATCCTTCAAGTTGTATAGGGAACTATAGTAGTGACTAAAAGCGTCAGCAATGTCTTGGGGGTGATGGAGTTTATGTTTAGAAATTGGATGATGCAAGTATGGGATTTTAGTTTTATTTCTGTGCCCCTTTAATTTGTGTGCCAGTAGCTTCCCTGCCCTGTTGCCCATAGCATAGTAGGACATTTTCAGTCTCCTAGACGTTCTCTCAAAATCTTCCAACAGGAGAGTCCTGAGATCGCATCGCAATTGTGTCAGTTTTTTGGCGTTGTTTAAAGAAGGATTCTGTTTGTTAATGTTGTCCAGTGTGAAAATTTCAGTGGTCAGATCTGTAATCCGTTTCTGCCGCTGCCTCTTCGCCCTCGCCCCCAGCTGTATGAGAATCCCTCTGATAAATGCTTTGTGGGCATTCCACAATATGCATGGATCTGAGACCGTTGCCTCGTTCAACATAAAAAACTCATTTAAGTGCTTTTCAATGTGGAGCCTAGAGTCCTTTTGTTGCAGGAGATATGAATTTACTCTCCACATTGGAGTCGTGGGGCTGTTGGCAGAACACTCAATCGTTAGTGTAATCGAGGCGTGGTCTGACCACGTAATGGAATTTATAGATGCTGAGGATACCCTAGATAGAGTCAGGTAGTCTACCAAAAATAGGTCAATCCGTGAGTAGGATCCATGGGGAGGTGAGAAAAAGGTGAAGTCCCTCTCACCAGCATGTAGACACCTCCATGCATCAAAAAGTTCCTGAGTGTGAATGGGCTGTGAGAGGGATTGGCCCCTCCTGCTCCGGCCCTGGGAAGAGTCAATAGCAGGGTCTGGAGTAGAGTTGAAATCACCACAGACTATAAGAGAACCTTTCTGGTGTTTACGTATTTTATTCATGAGTTTGTGGAAGAAGCGGATTTGATGCTGGTTAGGGAGGTATACATTAGCAATCGTGTATGTGACCGAGTTCAGGTCACACACAACAATCAAATAACGACCCTGAGTATCTGCCACAACCTCGTGTAGTGTAAAGGCCACCGAGTCTCTGATAGCTGTTAATACACCTTTTGTTTTGTTGTGTGCATTGGCTGTGAAAACAAATGGAAATTGTTTGTGGGCACAAGCTGGTGGAGACGTGTCGGAAAAATGTGTTTCCTGCACGCAGAGTACATCACTTTTATGGGAGAGTGCCTCTTTCCACATCGATTTCCTCTTAACTGGGTGGTTCAGGCCCCTAGAGTTAATTGAAAGGAAATTTATCCCCATTTAGTGTGGAGAAAGATAAGTTGAGACGTGGAGCTGATCTTTTCCTTTAGTAGAACAAGAGAGCCATCTTGTGGTTGAAATGAAAATGCCAGGTTTTCTGGATACCGTGAGAATCGTATGGATGAGGAAAAATAAGGCATGTAAGAGAACACAATGAAAAAAAATTGTACTCACAGTCCAAGTGGAGGAGCAATGGCAGATTGAGGAGAGATTGCGACCTGAGTTTCGTTCTTCCAGATGTGGCAGGAGTGCCAATCAGTGCAGCGAAGCGGTGGCGAGAAGACAAAAAAAAGAAACAGAACAGTAACAAAGAAAAACAACCGTAAAACTGGTAAAACAGTAACAAGTATGGGGGTTCTACCCCTATCAACCTTTCAAGTTGAAAGAAAAAACTGGTATGCAGCCTTATGCTGCTCATTTAGATGGGGGGTAAGTTCAAGCCTAAAGGCTCTCCTGGAAAGCCTCCCAGGGAAAGGAAATGCACGTCATCCGGAGTCAAGAATGTGAGTTAGCGTTCCCATTAGTGACTTTCTTCCAGTCAGATTCCACCTGCTTAGGTTGTCTTGTGGAGTGGGGCACCTCTGCTTGTTCGGGGAGAATATTCCAGTCTTCTAGCAGTGAGATACCCTTGTCGAGCGAGTCTACAATAAATGTGCGATCATCCTTCACTATGGTCAGCTTAGTGGGATAACCCCACCTGTATGCAATTTTGTGGTTCCTCAATGTCTTAGTGATAGTATTTAAATTTTTCCTCTTTTGCAGAGTGTATTGAGATAGGTCGGCATAGAACTGCAAATTCTGATGCTGCTCTGGGACATGCTCTCGTTTGCACATCACTGTCATCAGTTGATCTTTAATGTGATAGAAGTGAAGGCGTAGAATCACGTCTCTGGGGACTTGGTCAGACAAGTATGTAGGTTTGGGCAGCCGGTGGATTCTATCTATCGTAACGTCCATGTCTGAGAGATCAGGGATGAGGGATTGGAACAGGGCTTTAGCATAGGAGCGTAGGTCATTCTGCTGGATTGATTCAGGAACCCCTCTGATTTTTAAATTGTTTCTCCTGGATCTGTCTTCGAGATCTGCTAATTTGGCTTTAACCCATTCATTGTCCCCTGATCTGTCTTCAGTATAGTCCACCAAGTCGTTAATAGTATCAGCATATTCCTCCATCTTGTGTTCAATGTGATCTACTCTCGCTTCCACTTCCTGGATCTCTCTGTGAAACTTATGCATGCAGTTAACCATGTCTCCCTGTAAAGAACTTCTCAGAGAAAGAAGCATATCCTTAAGGACTGTGTCCATGACTGGGAGATGTTGAGTGGGGAAGGATTCAATTGAGTCCGGCAGTTCTCTAGTGTCATCACCTGAGTCATTGCTGGGGCTGGGGGCTAGGCCGCATCCAGTGTCATCCAGCCTAAATTTAGCTTTAGCCGGGCTCCCCGGCAATGGAGAGGCAGTATATGAGCCAGCGCTGTTAGGGGGGGTGTTATTGCGGGCAGATGTCCCTTTTTTGTGTGTTGTCTGTGTTCGGGCCTCCGGCGTGGAAGCCGGCCCGCCGCCATCTTGCCTACCTTCTCTGTGTGACAGCGCAAAGAAGTCCGTCAGACGCTGCGGTTTCCTCTGCATGTTGCGCTTCCGCGGCATGGTCTCCCGGTCTCTGGGGGTCTGATCTACCGCTGGGGTGACTTTTGGGACGATCCGGTGGTTTGATACGGGCCGCTGGTTTCCCTGGGTTCCAGGAGCTCCGAGCTCACGCTGTCATCAGCTCGCGCGCAGGCCACGCCCCCCACTTTCTAGTACTTTAATCCCCCAGTTCTTTACTGAGCACAGGACACCTTGTACGTGTCATACTATAAATATATATATTTTTTTTCAGAAGTCCTTTAGTGATGGCCTCAGCACTTATGGTCACTCTGACTACTTCAGTATCTTGAAATCTGTCACTCCTGGATGATTTTCTTGCTGGACAGCAGGTCACTCACACCACCTCAGCTCCCGTTGGAGATGCCCCCCTTTGGGGGTCCCCGATCTACAGTGCCACACCTTTATTATATAGTCAACCTTGTAAGTATGGTAGAGAGTAGGCTTGTGCAATTCGTTTCGTAACGAATCGAAATTCGTCCGAATTTAGCAATTTTTGGACATTCGGAAGCATTCGAATTTCCGAACAAAGCAATTACGAATAAAACCGAATCCAAACTAAATTATATCGCAAATAGCGAATGCCCGAATGTCTTCGGCATAATTCGTTATGAAAAAAGTTACGAATGTACGAATCCATTCGAAGCACAATATCACTCTGCTCTGCTCTCTGCTTCTCCCTCACCGTGCTGAACTCCCTCTCAAAATGGTGTACAGGGGCGGAGGCTATAGCCGCATGTAAAAAACTAAAGTAAAATACAAGATTTCGAATCATTACAAATAACCGCTATGTATTTAGAAAAGTAGAAATCCATTCGAAGCACATTAGGCATAATAGGCAGCGTCGTTGTGAGAGAGACACGGAAAATTACGAATCAACGAACCCAAAAAAAGTTGTGTCCAGAATCAACGAAAAACAATGTACTCTACCGAAAGTACGAATTATAAATCAACGAAAAATAAGGCTTACATTAATACGAATCATTCCGATTCAACGAAAAATGTCGCTTGCGAAAATACGAATTAGTCCAAACACAAAAAATCCCATCTAGCAAAATTACGAACGATTACGAATCAACAGGACCGAAAAGAAACAAACCGAAACTAAACAAATTTTTCCGTTGTGCACAAGTCTAGTAGAGAGTGTTTTTTTTACTTTTTTTTATTTAATTTTTTATGATTTTTTTTTTCCTTGGGTAGGATCAGATCATACAGCAACTCCTATTATATTATACCTGTATATTTTTTATTGAATTCACGTGCATGCTCCTGAAGAGTAGATCAATCCACAAAATGCATAAATCTATTATATGCTGTGTCCCTATGATTCAATTGATATCTGTCAGTATGTATAATTGTTGATATTAATCGTTTATAATCATGTGGCAACCCGTTTATATTGTATGTATAGATATACAATTTTATGAATTGTACCAGTTATTGTAATTGTATTGGATATACACTTACTCATGATTATGCGTTTGTATGTTAATTTATATAATAAACTGAATTTTTTTATGCCTACGTGCTTCATTCAAAGTCCCAATCCCCTTTCCCCTCCTTTTTGACATATAGATAGGGATGGAGGCAATTGACCTTACCAGGTCACACCTCATATAAAGTCCCAACTGTTCTATTTTTTCTTAGTGTAGATATGTTGGAGTGTTAATTAAATCTTTATGTAGCACTACCCCCCGTAGGAGCTGCTGGTTATATTTTTGGGTCATGCCGTTACCTGTCTGTTCCACCGTATCCATCATAGGTGTTCCATTGAAGAGTTTTCACAGATGTCAGCACCAACACATATTCTCTTTTCCAATGGTTTTATTAAAGAAATGTCATTTAGAGAAATGGAGGGTTAGGGGAGATTCAGGTACCTTGCTTTGCGGATCACAGGTAGATTCTTCAATCCAGAGGACAACCAGTTTCCACGCTGGATATAGCAACCACCGGATTGGCCTCTCTCACTGATCTAGCAGCCGGTGCGGTGCTCGGTCAAAAGTCTTTGCCACAGACTTGAAGAACACAAAAGTCTCTGCACAATCCTCTGCCACAGGATTGAATGATCCAGGACTTTTTCAAAGTTTAAGTACAGTCACACAGTACCAGTTTCTTTCAGTCAATCCGGCAATACTGTGAGGTAGATCGATCAAGATGCGTCCTCCAATTGAGTCTCCAATCTCTTCCTGAGATACCAGCCCTTTTGGTTCAGTCCTCTCCGAGAAAAGTCCTCCCCTGGTTTCTTCAATTGCTCGGCTTCTCCCCGCAGACAAGACAGCACAGGACCACCCCTGACTAGTAGGCCCCAGAACTCCTGGTCCTACTTTCAGTAACTAGGCCTCGGGCCAGCCGGCCCAGAGGCAGGAAAACTGCTACAGCACACCTTAGGCCAGGAGAGCCACCAGGTCAGAGAGACCCGTAAGACGGTGTCTGTCCCTTAAGTACCCTCTTCCAGAATGCACAGCGGGGGGGCAAATCCCACTGAGCTGTTTCTGGGCAAGAGGTACCCAGTACATCCAGCCTACTGCATTTCCAACCTTGACCTGTGGAGACAGCGACACCCACAGTCAAGTGCGCAACACAGCTGGACTGGAACAGAAACCAGAAATTTACACAAATATTCTGAGCTAAACTACAGCTCAGACAACAAAATTTACAAATAGCGCCTACCCAATAGGAGCAGGGCGCTACATTTACATCTTCTTTAAAATTTGAATAAAAAATTAATACATTGAATGAACATAATGTATATTCATATGAAAAGATTGTTGTTAAAATGAATGGTCTGGAGGCATGGTCTCTTGAAGTAAAATGGTAAGCATGACAGCCAGATAACTAGCATTTCAAACACATAGGTCAAGAAGAGCAGCCCCCGTGTTTTTCCCATAGCAAACTTCTTTTAATATTGCCACATCTTTATAAAAGTGCCCAGTAATTTGTAAGAAGACAATACAAAAAGGAAGCTCAATACCATAGCCCAGTTAGACCTTTTATTATAGAAAATAAATAGCTAAAATAATTGCACTCACATGAAATGTAGAGATAAGCAACATGTAACAACTAACACCAGAAGCTGGTGGTAATCAGGTGGAACAATCTTGTGGATAATCCTCCCCTAAGATGGTGAAACTCCAGGGGTGCCCAGTGCTACATAGTCCATGTCAGCAGGGTGGACAAGCCCATGGAAGTGTGTCAGAACGGAATAGCTTGTATAAAGGGATATACTAAAATATTTAATGTGAAAATAGCTTAATGTAGCCTAACGAGCAAAAAAGTACCTAAACCTCCATCAATTGCCCTGAAAAGTTGCACAGCCTAAGATCTCGACCTTCCAAACTTATCCAAGACGTTTCATGCGATTTGGTGTTCCACAAGGCAAACTAGGGACATTAAGCTTGTTTTTTTGGGAACTTAACGTACAAAAAAAAGAACTTAAATGTTAACCAATTTCCCCCAAACTTCACACAATAGAATATTATATCCATGCCAACATATTCTATATATAATTTCAGCTCATTTGGTTAATCACACCAAAAGTTATTTACATTAAGCTATATTTTACAATGCTAAAACATTTAATGTAAAGAGCTTAACATACCATAATGTGCCTTAACCTCAATCAATTTTCTTGAAACATTGCACAGCCTAAGTTCTCTTCCCAAATCTAGCCAATAAGTTTCAAGTGATTTGGTGTCCCACAAGGCAAACTAGGGACCTTTAGCTTGTTTTTTGGTGAGCTTAATATGGCTTAAGGTACAAGAAAGACCTTCAATGTTAACCAATTTTCCCCAAACTTCACATATATATTTTACAATGCTAAAACATTTAATGTGAAAATGGCTTAATGTAGCTTAATGTAGCTTAACGTGTAATAAAGTGACTAAACCTCTATCAATTGCACTGAAACGTTGCACAGTCTAAGATCTCAACTTTCCAAACCTATCCAAGAAGTTTTGTGTGATTCGGTGTTCCACAAGGCAAACAGCTTAATGTGGCTTAGCATACAAAAAAGACCTTAAATGTTAACCAATTTCCCCCAAACTTCACACAATAGAAGACTATATCCATGCCAACATATTCTAAAAAAAATCAGCTCATTTTGTTAATCACACCAAAAGGTATTCACATTTAGCTATATTTTACAATGCTAAAACATTTAATGTGAAAATGGGTTAATGTAGCTTAACGAGTTATAAAGTGCCTTAACCCCAATCAATTGTTCTACACCTTCATTTGAGTCCAGCTGTGTTTGATTATACTGATTGGATTTGATTAGGAAAGCCACACACCTCTCTATATAAGACCTTACAGCTCACAGTGCATGTCAGAGCAAATGAGAGTCATGAGGTCAAAGGAACTGCCTGAAGAGCTCAGAGACAGAATTGTGGCAAGGCACAGATCTGGCCAAGGTTACAAAAAAATCTCTGCTCCACTTAAGGTTCCTAAGAGCACAGTGGCCTCCATAATCCTTAAATGGAAGACGTTTGGTACGACCCAAACCCTTCCTAGAGCTGGCCGCCGGCCAAACTGAGCTATCGGGGGAGAAGAGCCTTGGTGAGAGAAGTAAAGAAGCTCATTTGGTTAATCACACCAAAAGTTATTCACATTTAGCTATATTTTACAATGCTAAAACATTTAACCACGTGCTTACTGGGCACTTAAACACCCCTCCTGCCCAGACCAATTTTCAGCTTTCAGTGCTGTCACACTTTGAATGACAATTACTCAGTCATGCAACACTGTACCCAAATAATTTTTTTGTCCTTTTTTTCATACAAATAGAGCTTTCTTTTGGTGGTATTTGATCACCTCTGGGTTTTTTATTTTTTGCGCTATAAATGAAAAAAAGACCGAAAATTTTGAAAAAAAACCAAATTTTTCTTAGTTTCTGTGATAAAATATTGCAAATTATTAATTTTTCTTCATAAATTTTGGCCACAATTTATACTGCTACATATCTTTGATAAAAATAACCCCAAATTTTTGGAAATTATTTGGTCTGTGTGAAAGTTTTAGAGTCTACAAATCATAAAAAAATTATCACATCTGATGTACTGGCGGCCTATCTCATTTCTTGAGACCCTAACAAGCGAGGAAAGTACAAATGCCCCCCAAATAACCCCTTTTTGGAAAGTAGACATTCCAAGGTATTTAGTAAGAGGCATGGTGAGTTATTTGAAGTTGTAATTTTTTCCCACGATTCTTTGCAAAATTACGATTTGTTTTTGTTTTTTTCCTCAAAATTGTCATTGTAATAGCTTATTTCTCTCACATGGCATGTGCATACCACAAATGACACCCCAAAATACATTCTGCTACTCCTCCTGAGTATTATGATACCACATGTGTGGGACTTTTTTACTGCCTGGCCACATACAAAGGCCCAACATGCAGGGAGCACCATCAGGTGTTCTAGGAGCATAAATTACACATCTAACTAGTTGACTACCTATTACAATTTTGAAGGCCCTGGAGCACCAGGACAATGGAAACACCCACAAAATGACCCCATTTTGGAAATCTAACACCCCGACGTATAATCTATGAGGCATAATGAGTATTTTGAACGGTTAATTTTTTTCCAGACGTTTTTGGAAAATGTGGAAAAAAAATTAAAACGCATTTTTTTTACACTAAGTTGTCAGTTTATAAGATATCTCCAACACATAGCATTTACATAGCAAAAATGACACCCCAAAATACATTCTACTACTCCTCCTGAGTATGGCGATACCCCATGTGTGGGACTTTTACACAGCCTGTCCACATACAGAGGACCTACATTGAAGTAGCACCTTCAGGCATTCTAGGCGCATAAATTACACATCTCATTTCTCAACCACCTATTATAGTTTTGAAGGCCCTGGAGCACCAGGACAATGGAAACACCCACAAAATGACCCCATTTTGGAAAGCTAACACCCCAACATATAATCTATGAGGCATAATAAGTCTTTTGAACGGTTCATTTTTTTCCAGAAGTTTTTGGAATATGTGGAAAAAAAATGAAAACGCATTTTTTTACACTAAGTTGTCAGTTTATAAGATATCTCCAACACATAGCATTTACATAGCAAAAATGACACCCCAAAATACATTCTACTACTCCTCCTGAGTATGGCAATACCCCATGTGTGGGACTTTTACACAGTTTGTCCACATACAGAGGACCTACATTGAAGTAGCACCTTCAGGCATTCTAGGCGCATAAATTACACATCTCATTTCTCAACCACCTATTATAGTTTTGAAGGCCCTGAAGCACCAGGACAATGGAAACACCCACAAAATGACCCCATTTTGGAAAGCTAACACCCCAACGTATAATCTATGAGACACAATGAGTCTTTTGAACGGTTCATTTTTTTCCAGAAGTTTTTGGAAAATGTGGAAAAAAAATGAAAATGCATTTTTTTTACACTAAGTTGTCAGTTTATAAGATATCTCCAACACATAGCATTTACATAGCAAAAATGACACCCCAAAATACATTCTATTACTCCTCCTGAGTATGGCGATACCCCATGTGTGGGACTTTTACACAGCCTGTCCACATACAGAGGACCTACATTAAAGTAGCACCTTCAGGCATTCTAGGTGCATAAATTACACATCTAATTTCTCAACCACCTATTATAGTTTTGAAGGCGCTGGAGCACCAGGACAATGGAAACACCCACAAAATGACCCCATTTTGGAAAGCTAACACCCCAACGTATAATCTATGAGGCATAATGAGTCTTTTGAACGGTTCATTTTTTTTCAGAAGTTTTTGGAAAATGTGGAAAAAAAATGAAAACTCATTTTTTTTACACTAAGTTGTCAGTTTATAAGATTTCTCCAACACATAGCATTTACATAGCAAAAATGACACCCAAAAATACATTCTACTACTCCTCCTGAGTATGGCGATACCCCATGTGTGGGACTTTTACACAGCCTGTCCACATACAGAGGCCCAACATGCAAGGTACACCATCAGATGTTCTAGGGACACATAGCATGCACATACCAAGAATTACACCCCAAAATACATTATGCTGAGCAAAGCGTAAACAAAAGATTACCTGTGGTTTTAGTAGCGCAGTTCTACACAGCAGGATAGCACTGGTCCAGGCAGCAGGCAGGGACTTTGTCAGCAATGGCATACACAATTGTCCAGGCAGCAGGCAGGGATACTGTCCATAAACAGTCCTGGGTCAGTGCAGGCAGAGATATTGTCAGCAGTGCCAAAAATATTAGTCCTGGTAGTAGGCTGGTCAATTTGGTGTGGTCAGTTCATACGACAGGCAGAGGCATGATGGCATAGGTCCTACAGGCAGCAGGCAGAAGTAGGGCCTTGTTCAGGACAGAATGGGGACAGGGGTAGAGGCTTCTCCCACCCAAATCTCTTTGAAGCCTCCGAGTCTCCAGACCCTAATCTAGGATGAGAAAACAAAAAAAATTGTTTTCTTCATCCAGAAAAACTTTTCTTGAGCCCCTCACATATGTGAGACCCCTGTGTTGAATCCCACTAGTCCAGTAGCAGGGTACAAGATCACTCCACGAGGCAGGCAAAAAGCATGGTCAAACAGTCCAAGGTCAGTTCCAGATCAGGCAGAGGTAGTACAGAATCGTTAGGCAGAAGCGTGGTCGAATAACAGTCCAGGGTCAGTTCCAGATCAGGCAGAGGTAGTACAGAATCGTTAGGCAGAAGCGTGGTCGAATAACAGTCCAGGGTCAGTTCCAGATCAGGCAGAGGTAGTACAGAATCGTTAGGCAGAAGCGTGGTCGAATAACAGTCCAGGGTCAGTTCCAGATCAGGCAGAGGTAGTACAGAATCGTTAGGCAGAAGCGTGGTCGAATAACAGTCCAGGGTCAGTTCCAGATCAGGCAGAGGTAGTACAGAATCTTTAGGCAGAAGCGTGGTCGAATAACAAACCAGGGTCAGTTACAGAGCAGGCAGTAGCATAAGGGGTGTGAAGGCAGGCAATGAGGATTACGTTTACCATACTTCACTAATAATTTAGTGAAGTATGGTAACGGCGAAAGCAGCCAATTACACCGAGGCCTGGTTGGGAAGGACACTCTGCACAATAATAAACTGTGTCTCGTCTGACTCCTCCACTGGCACACACCTTACATTTTTTTTGACCTCGTCGGCCTGTTGCTGTGGGAGGGACTTTATCGGGAAAGTGACGTTCGGAGAGTCGACTCATAACATCAGATCGGATGTTTTGGGGTGGGCCATTCTGGAATATCAGGGCAGTGGTGCTCGGGAGCGCGCGCGGGGAACGAGGAAAGGGGAGGCCGTATAATGACAGCCTCCCGGCATTGAAGAGCCACATTGTGGCCGCTTATAGTCGTCTGCTGGGCGCGAAGGTGTTAATGTGAAAATGGCTTAATGTAGCTTAACCACTTGCCGCCCGCCGCACGCAGATATACGTCTGCAGCATGGCACGGGCAGGCAAAAGGATGTACCTGTAAATCCCCTTTAAGAAGCGGTTGTTGCGGGCCCGCCGCGATCTCCGTGAGCACGCCCGCGTGTCCCGCGGACTCGATCGCCGCGGGCATACCCGCGATCATCTCACGGAGAGATATAACGGGGAGATGTTAGTGTAAACACATCTCCCCATTCTGCCTAGTGACACTGTCACTGATCGTGTGCCCTGTCATCGGGAACACGATCAGTGACGTGTCACAGCAAGCCACATCCCCCTACAGTAAGAATCACTCCTTAGGGAACACTTAACCCCTACACCGCCCCCTAGAGGTTAACCCCATTCACTGCCAGTGTCATTTTCACAGTAACCAGTGCATTTTTATAGCACTGATCGGTGTAAAAATGACAATGGTCCCAAAAATGTGTCAAAAGTGTCCGATGTGTCCGCCATAATGTCGCTGTCACAATAAAAATCGCAGATCGCTGCCATTACTAGTAAAAAAAAAATATTAATAAAAATGCTATAAAACTATCCCCTATTACTATCCCTAGCAGAATTTTTTGTAACCTTGGCCAGATCTGTGCCTTGCCACAATTCTGTCTCTGAGCTCTTCAGGCAGTTCCTTTGACCTCATGACTCTCATTTCCTCTGACAGGCACTGTGAGATGTAAGGTCTTATATAGACAGGTGTGTCAAACACAGCTGGACTCAAATGAAGGTGTAGAACAATTGATTGAGGTTAAGGCACTTTATAACTCGTTAAGCTACATTAACCCATTTTCACATTAAATGTTTTAAATGTTTTAAATGTTTTAGCATTGTAAAATATAGCTAAATGTGAATAACTTTTGGTGTGATTAAAAAATTTTCAGAATATGTTGGCATGGATAGAGTCTTCTATTGTGTGAAGTTTGGGGGAAATTGGTTAACATTTAAGGTCTTCTGGTACGTTAGGCTACATTAAGCTCCCCAAAAAAGAAGCTTAATTTCACTAGTTTGCCTTGTCGAACACCGAATCGCACAAAACTTCTTGGATAAGTTTGGGAAGTTGAGATCTTAGGCTGTGCAAAGTTTCAGGGCAATTGATTGAGATTTAGGTGCTTTATTACACGTTAAGCTACATTAAGCTACATTAAGCCATTTTCACATTAAATGTTTTAGCATTGTAAAATATAGCTTAATGTGAATAACTTTGCGTGTGATTAACCAAATGAGCTTACATTTTCAGAATATGTGACGTTTGGGAGAAATTGGTTAACATTTAAGGTATTTTTTGTACGTTAAGCCACATTAAGCTCCCCAAAAAAGCAGTTTAATGTCGCTAGTTTGCCTTGTAAACACCGAATCGCAAGAAACTTATTGGATAGGTTTGAGAAGTTGAGAACTTAGGCTGTGCAAAGTTTCAGGGCAATTGATTGAGGTTTAGGCACTTTATTACACGTTAAGCTACATTAAGCCATTTTCACATTAAATGTTTTAGCCTTGTAAAATATACCTTAATGTGAATAACTTTTGGTGTGATTAACAAATTTTCAGAATATGTTGGCATGGATAGAGTCTTCTATTGTGTGAAGTTTGGGAGGATCTGGTTAAGATTTAATGTCTTTTTTGTACGTTAAGCCACATTAAGCTCCCCAAAAAACAAGCTTAATGTCCCTAGTTTGCCTTGTGGGACACCGAATTGCACGAAACTTCTTGGATAGGTTTGGAAGTTGAGAACTTATGCTGTGAAAAGTTTCAAGACAATTGATTGAGGTTAAGGTGCATTATGGTACGTTAAGCTCTGTTTTAGCATTGTAAAATATAGCTTAATGTGAATAAATTTTGGTGTGATTAACCAAATGAGCTGAAATTTTCAGAATATATTGGCATGGATAGAATATTCTATTGTATGAAGTTTGGGGGAAATTAGTTAACATTTAAGGTCTTTTTTGTATGTTAAGCCACATTAAGTTCCCAAAAAAACAAGCTTAATGTCCCTAGTTTGCCTTGTGGAACACCAAATCGCATGATAGGTTTGGGATATTGAGATCTTAGGCTGTGCAAAGTTTCAGGGCAATTGATTGAGTTTTAGGCACTTTATTGCTGACTGCTTATGCAGCTAAGACAAATTCCAACCGAGCTCACAGCCAATACAGCCTACCTCCTCAGTAAGGTGTTGTTGGCAGCATAACCATGACGACACATTTCAGAGGCATGTCCCCTCCTTTATTAAAGTTTTCCTTTACCCCAAGAGGATTGGAAGCTGCAGTGTCCTTGCTCACAGGACACTTATTGGATTGACCCCACACATTGACAGACAAGATTGTTTTAAGAGTGTATTAAAAGATTTAGCCCTGTGCTTTGCAGTATGAACTATAGTATTTGCATTCCAGTAATTTGTAAGAAATGTCATACAACACCTCATGTTTTCAGGGAAATAAACAGCTCAATTTGTTCAGCGTGTCACATGACATCCTGGCTGCCTAAGAGGGAAATAAACAGCTCAATCTGTTAAGCATGTCACATAATATCCTGGCTGCCTATAAAAGCTGAGCAAATCCCCAAGCAAATTGCTGTTTTGTCTTCAGCTTCCTGTGTCTCAAGTTCCTGTTTCCTGCCTGCCTCATCTAATGCTGTGACCAGGATTGACTCTTGACTACCCTGATCTCTCCTGACCTGACCCTTGGCTTGCTTATTGGACTTTGCTGCTGTCTCCTGTGTTTGACCCTCTGCTTGTGACCCGGACTTTGCTGCCAGCCTCCTGCACCTGACCATCTTGCCTGTGACCCGGATTACCTCCAGTCTCCAGTACTTGACCCTCTGCTTGCCTTTGGACTTTCCTCCTTTTGGATGTTTGACCCCCGGCCTGCTCTGGACTTTTTGCACAACTACACCAGCTGAGTTCTGATCACCTTCAGTTCCTGTACCTGTCTTCAGTGACCTTCACGCAAGTCCTGCTCAGCCTACTGGTAGCTTGTGCCTCTTTGTGCCATACACCCTCTGTCCCATCTCCAGGGGGTGGAATGCGCTTAGTCGCAAGAGTGAACAGCCCTCTGTATCTCGGCCTCGGTGAGTAGCCTTTCCTGACACATGTACAGCACAGAGAAATTGTTTGCCAACATGTCTGTAATGTTCTGAAACTGTAATGCAGAAAAGCCACCTACCTTCTACTGTAATGTTGTGGTCAGTTTATACATGAGGTAAGAGTTAAGTGTTTCAAGGCGCATGCGCGAGGCTGACTAGGCAGGTAATGTCCACCTAGAGCTTCGCATCTACCGGGACTTGACAATCGACATAAAACGAATTGAAGACGTTAACTGCATCGGAACGGTAACTGACAGATAGCTAATACTCTCAGGCTTATAGACATATGATGTATAGTGGGAGAAAATCAAAACTTAAAGCAACAAAGGTCCCTGAAGCGCTGACGAAAGCTGTGGCTAAAATGGCAGCAGCATCTTCCTCCTGCTCCTCATTACCTCACTCATAGAAACTGAGTAAAGCTCAGTCAGCTTATAATACAGAGCCTGAACCTGAATTTGACTTTGATTTGAGTCCGAATATCCTACAATGTGCAATACCAAATTCAGACCTTATTGCCCAATTTGAAAGAGTTTTACAGAGGGCACTACAAAACACCTCAGATTCCATCACAGAGAAACTGATGCAGGAAATCCGTGAGGTGGGCAGACAATCATCTATATTGGAGCAAAGGATGGACAAAATAGATGGAATAACTGCAAATTACACAGATGAACTGGAATTACTCAGGGGAGACAATATTTGCCTTAATAATCGTTTAGAAGAATATGAGAACAGAGCCAGAAGGTCTAACCTAAGAATACGTGGTATACCAGAATCTATATTAGACCTCCAACCCACAATTACCACACTCTTTCATGAATTAATTCCTACAGTTCCTATAGAACGTTTGGAGATAAACAGGGTCCATAGAACACTAGTCCCCCGAAAAGAAGAAGGTCCCCCAAGAGACATTGTCATTAAGCTTCATTACTTCAAAACTAAGGAGCAACTTCTGGAAGCAGCCCGCAATAAAGACGCTTTGATTTTCCAAGGACACAGGTACCAGGTGTTCCAAGACCTCTCACAGGAAACCCTAACCAAAAGAAAGATGATGAAGCCACAACTCCTAATTCTTCAACACAACCGCATAACCTATCATTGGGGCTTCCCTTTTGCCCTCCGTTTTACATATAAAGGCAACACCTACACCTGCAACACAGCTGAAGACCTTATCTCCACAATTAATGAACTCCATCTATCCATACCTGAGCATACTTCAGAAGGATCCAAGAGAAGAGCTACCTCAGGTTCTCCCACAGCACAGCATGAAATGTTAGCTCTTCAAGCTCACCCCAGCACCAACAAAAGGAGCCACATAGCTGCCCCACAGCAAACTGCCGAAGATCAAATGGACGTAGTCTAATCTGATTGGTGATATAAAATATAAATTATAATCACTTAGGTACTCGGTTAACTATCTGGTATGGTAATCCCTGAGACAGATTTGTTCTCTGTCTCAGCAGGTTTACCACTTTATTAGGTTCACCTAATATAACTTGCTTTATATAAGACAATATTCTTAGACAAATAGTTATAGGAAAAATGTATTACAATCATACTATATATATAGTTGAGTCACAAATCCATGTGGTATAAAAACTGTATGGATTCTGTGATTCCACATCTAATGATTTACCTATAAAGGTGTGACCTCCCGCACAGGAGTCAGAGAAAGTTTTTAGTAATTCCTCACTGTTATTATATTCCTCCCAGTTAATATAAATGAATTGCATATTTTTTGCATTATTTCACTGACTCATGTGCGGGACATTAAATTTCTTATCATATGCAGATCTTAAAAGATAATTTAGTTGGTTATTGTTTTATTTAAATATACCTTTAAAACTTGTTCAGTACAATAAGTTATATGTTATAAAGTTATATAGGTTGTTCAGTTCTCGTGGATAGTCCACTGCACCTCACAAATGTTCCTTACGTGCCTGGTGTTATATACCAGACATCCTTTGGACTAAACAGTACCCACTGTGTGGTAACTGATACCATACATTGGATACTAGCTCCACTTTGGAGCTAAACTAACTACTTAATACATAACCTTCTCTCATTCATATTAATACCAGATTTTAATATTTCATTTATTATCCTCCCCCCCCCCCAAGACATAAAAAAAATGAATAAAAAAAAACCAATATCTAACCGATACTTAATTCTCATATCCTTTCTTAGCATTGAAGAATTTAACGTACATATCTCCAGAGCTTTCATATCACTACCTACACACTATATTCACTCTCTTTAACCACTTAAGCCCCGGACCATTTGGTAGCTAAAGGACCAGAGGTGAATTCAGAATTTTGCACTGCGCTGCTTTAACTGTAAATTGTGCGGACATGCAATGTTGTACCCAAACGAAATTTGCGTCCTTTTCTTCCCACAAATAGAGCTTTCTTTTAATGGTATTTGATTGCCTCTGCGATTTTTATTTTTTGCGATATAAACGGAAAAAAAAACGAAAATTTTGAAAAAAAATGATATTTTCTAGTTTTTGTTATAAGAAAAATCGAATAAACTCAATTGTAGTCATACATTTAGGCCAAAATGTATTCAGCCACATGTTTTTAGTAAAAAAAATGTCAATAAGCGTATATTTATTGGTTTGCGCAAAAGTTATAGAGTTTACAAACTAGGGTACATTTTCTGAAATTTACACAGCTTTAAATTTATGACTGCCTATCTCATTTCTTGAGGTGCTAAAATGACAGGGCAGTACAAAACCCCCCCAAATGACCCCATTTTGGAAAGTAGACACCCCAAGGAAATTGCTGAGAGGTATGTTGAGCCCATTGAATTTTTTATTTATTTGTCCCAAGTGATTGAATAATGACTAAAAAAATAAAATAAAAAAAGAATTACAAAAAGTTGTCACTAAATGATATATTGCTCACACATGCCATGGTTATATGTGGAATTTCACCCCAAAATACATTTTGCTGCTTCTCCTGAGTACGTTGATACCACATGTGTGGGACTTTTTGGGAGCCTAGCCGCGTACGGGACCCCGGAAACCAAGCACCGCCTTCAGGATTTCTAAGGGCGCAAATTTTTGATTTCACTCCTCACTACCTATCACAGTTTTGAAGGCCATAAAATGCCAAAATAGCACAAAACCCCCCCAAATGACCCAATTTTAGAAAGTAGACACCCCAAGGAAATTGCTGAGAGGCCTGTTGAGCCCATTGAATATATTTTTTTTGTCCCAAGTGATTGAATAATGAAAAAAAAAAAAATACAAAAAGTTGTCACTAAATGATATATTGCTCACACATGCCATGGTTATATGTGGAATTACACCCCAAAATACATTTTTCTGCTTCTCCTGAGTACGGGGATACCACATGTGTGGGACTTTTTAGGAGCCTAGCCGTGTACGGGACCCCGAAAACCAAGCACCGCCTTCAGGATTTCTAGGCACAAATTTTTGATTTCACTCCTCACTACCTATCACAGTTTCGAAGGCCATAAAATGCCAAAATCGCACAAAACCCCCCCAAATGACCCCATTTTGGAATATAGACACCCCAAGCTATTTGATGAGAGGAATGGCGAGTATTTTACAGCTCTCATTTGTTTTTGAAAATGAAGAAAGAAAATATATATATATATTTTTTTTTTTTCAATTTTCAAAACTTTGTGACAAAAAGCGAGATCTGCAAAATACTCACAATACCTCTCAGCAAATAGCTTGGGGTGTCTAATTTCCAAAATGGGGTCATTTGGGGGGGTTTTGTGCTATCTGGGCATTCCATGGCCTCCGAAACTGTGATAGGCAGTGAGAAGTGAAATCAAAAATTTACACCCTTAGAAAGCCTGAAGGCGGTGCTTGATTTTTGGGGTCCCGTACGTGGCTAGGCTCCCAAAAAGTCTCACACATGTGATATCCCCGTACTCAGGAGAAGCAACAGAATGTATTTTGGGGTGTAATTCCACATATGCCCATGGCATGTTTGAGCAATATATCATTTAGTGACAACTTTGTGCAAAAAAAAAAAAAAAATTGTCGTTTTTTCCGCAACTTGTGTCAACATATAAAATGTTCCATGGACTCAACATGCCTCTCAGTATATAGCTTGGGGTGTCTACTTTCCAAAATGGGGTCATTTGGGGGGGTTTGAACTGTTCTGGCATTTTATACACAACATTAGGAAGCTTACATCCACTCTTCTAACCACTTGAAGACAAAGCCCTTTTTGACACTTTTTGTTTACATGAAAACATTATTTTTTTTGCAAGAAAATTATGTTGAACCCCCAAACATTATATATATTTTTAAAGCAAAGGCCCTACAGATTAAAATGGTGGGTGTTGCATTTTTTTTTTCTACACAGTATTTGCGCAGCGATTTTTCAAACGCATTTTTTGGGTTAAAAAATACACTTTTTTTAATTTGAATGCACTAAAACACACTATATTGCCCAAATGTTTGATGAAATAAATAAAGATGATCTTGGGCCGAGTACATAGATACCAAACACGACATGCTTTAAAATTTCGCACAAACGCGCATTGGTGACAAACTACATAAATTTTTAAAAGCCTTTAAAAGCCTTTACAGGTTACCCCAGTAGATTTACAGAGGAGGTCTACTGCTAAAATGATTGCCCTCGATCTGACCTTCGCGGTGATACCTCACATGCATGGTGCAATTGCTGTTTACATATGACGCCAGACCGATGCTTGCGTTCGCCATTGGGCAAGAGCAGGGCAGGACAGGGGTGCTTTTTTTTTCTTTTTTTTTATTATTAATTTTGCTTTTTTATTTTATTTTTAAATTGTTCCTTCCAAGTATTTTTTTTTTATCATTTTTATTGTTATCTCAGGGAATGTAAATATCCCCTATGATAGCAATAGGTAGTGACAGGTACTCTTTTTTTTAAAAAACTGGGGTCTTCTAGACCCTAGATTTTTCCTCTGCCCTCAAAGCATCTGACCACACCAAGATCGGTGTGATAAAATGCTTTCCCAATTTCCCAATGGCGCTTTTTATATCCGGGGGGGCATTCCCTCCCACTGCTTGTAAAAGCAGTCCAGAGGCTAATTAGCCACTAGGATTGCTTTTACATGAAAGCCGGCCGCAGGCTGAAAAGAATGATACCAAGATGATACCTAAACCCGCAGGCATCATTCTGGTATAAATATTCAAAGTCCAGCAACATACCAGTATGTTACTGGTCCTTGTTGGACATGTATTGTAATCTTTTTTTTTCATGCAGCCAGTTGGCTGAACGAAAAAAGAGATTGATCGGTGGGTATGCCCACCATTAGAATACCGCCCTTCATCCACCCACTTCCAATGATGGGCATACACGCACCATTTATATATGCCGAAGCATGGGGGCATCCTCCCGCAAAAAAGTTATGCCGCACACACATGGTCGGACTTTTCCACGGGCAAGCCTCCGTCGGAATTTCGACCGTATGTACGCGGCATTAGGAGCAAAATCGCTCCTCCGCCCCTGCTGCCCCAATGCTTCGGCATATTTGCTTTTTTTTTTATCTGTGGTGGTGAAATCACCTCCTACAGCACTGGAGTCGCAGGGATCAGGCCTGTCTCTGTGAACGCTGCAGTTATGTGTGTTTTTGTTTTGTAAGTGACAGTGATCGATCGATACTGCACTTGGGTGGACTGGGCTGGACGGAGGGGCAAAACGCAGGTGCTAGCAGGTATCTGGGCTGATCCCGCTAACACTGCGTTTTTGGGAACCCTAAACTGCTGGGGACGCTAGTATAGATCTGATCAGATCAGATATTGATCTGTTCAGATACTATACCACTAAGGGGGGTGTATGCTTCACGCGTGGGTGTTAGCGTTACTGGCACTAACCTGACGCTGCCTGGGGTGTGACGCAGACCCTCTCTGACGCTAAAACCTAATTGATATCACCCGCCGGGCGATCAGGGGGTTAAACCTTTATTGGGTTATATACGGCGGGTGCCCTGACACTATAAAAAGCAAACTAACTAACCAGCGTCACCCGTAACACTTATATGGTTATCACTGGTGAAAGAGTTAACTAGGGGCAATCAGGGGGTTAAAACCTTTATTAGATAATATATGGGGGTACCTGACGCTATAAAAACCTGCGGCGAACCTAAAAAAAATTACCAGCTACCGATCTGCATCACCGACACTAAGACAGCGTTTAGAAAAACGATCGCTTAGCGACAGTGGTGATGGGGGTGAAAGGGTTACCTGGGGGGCGATCAAGGGGGTTAAACCTTTATTAGATAATATATTGGGGTACCTGACGCTATAAAAACATGCGGCGAACCTAAAAAAAATTACTGGCTACCGATCTGCATCACCGACACTAAGACAGCGTTTAGAAAAACAATTGCTTAGCGACAGTGGTGATAGGGGGTGAAAGGGTTACCTGGGGGCGATCAAGGGGGTTAAACCTTTATTGGATAATATATTGGGGTACCTGACGCTATAAAAACCTGCGGCGAACCTAAAAAAAATTACCGGCTGCCGATCTGCATCACAGACACTAAGACAGCGTTTAGAAAAACGATCGCTTAGTGACAGTGGTGATAGGGGGTGAAAGGGTTACCTGGGGGGCGATCAAGGGGGTTAAACCTTTATTAGATAATATATTGGGGTACCTGACGCTATAAAAACATGCGGCGAACCTAAAAAAAATTACTGGCTGCCGATCGGCATCACTGACGCTAAGACAGCGATCAGAAAAATGATCGCTTAGCGGCAGTGGTGATAGGGGGTGAAAGGGTTATCTGGGGGGTGATCAGGGGGTTAAACCTTTATTAGGGGGGGTTAGGGGGCTACACTGGACCTAAGACTAAACTTTGGTGACACTTTTACAGTCACAAATGTCACTGATTGCAGTGATCACTAAATAAATGGTCACTGCAATCAGTGACACTGTGACTGGGGGCTGGGGGGGTGATCTGGGGGGCCTGGGGGGGCTATTTATGTCCCTATGTGTCCTGGTGTCAGTGTAGTGTTGTGTGCACTGACCTGATGTCTTCTCTTGTACGGCGCTCGGTATATGTGAGCGCCGCACCAGAGATGACATCACTTCCTCCTGCTCCCTCTGTCTGACACAGACAGAGGGGGCATTTCCATTCGCCGGGAGCGATCGCGAGGGGGTGGCCAGAAACGAATGGCTGCCCCCTCATCCCGGAACGCTCCCGGACACTTAGCCACCGCTCACTGTATAGGAGGGGGGTCCGATTGGACCCCCCAACTATACAAAGGCAATCACGTATGCTCTACGTGATTGTGCCTGTCGGTGCCATTCTGCCGACGTATATATACAGTGAGCCGTCGTTAAGTGGTTAAGCACAATGATTTGTAACCATGACTTCTCTAAATGTGCTTACACTTAACGTGCAGGGTCTAAATCCCCCTCCTAAAAGAACAAAAGCCTTCCAAGTTTTCTCTTCTCTTTCAGCACATATTGTGTGCTTGCAAGAGACACACTTTACCACTCTCTCCTCTCCTAAATTTTGTCATCGTTGATATCCCCAAATATTCAAAGCCTCAGTGTCATGGATAGGGATGAGCTTCGTGTTCGAGTCGAACATACGTTCGACTCGAACATCGGCTGTTCGATCGTTCGACGAAGATCGAACGATTTGGGCCGTTCGCGCCAAATTCGAGTGACGCGAACGGCCCACAATGCACTACGCCATCGCAGTGTCATCCAGGCGCTGTGATTGGCCAAGCATGCACTGTGACCCCGCATGCTTGGCCAATCACAGCGCCGGCAGCGAGGAGAGCAATGATTGGCCACAGGCAGGATGCCTGTGGCCAATTATTGCTGAGGGTGTTTAGTACACGCCCCACACTATAAAAGGCCGCCAGCACGGCGGCCTAGTGTAGTGTGTTCCGGAGCAGGGATAGAGCAGCATAGGCAGGGACAGTGACTGTTATTTCTTTCTTGCTTAACCTGGATTCCTTTAGTTTAGGGAAAGAGAAGGATAGGTAGGGAGAGTGTCAGTGTGTTTTGTGCTTGTGCTATAGTGTGCTTAAAAAAAACATTTATTCTAGGGACAGAAAACTGTAGGTAGGGACAGTGTCAGTTTCTTTCACTCTGCAAGTCCTTGTTTCCAGGGACCTGGAAGGACAGTGAGTCAATTGTCCTTGTGCTATATTGTGCTTAAAAAAACATTTATTCTAGGGACAGAAAACTGTAGGTAGGGAGAGTGTCAGTTTCTTTCACTCTGCAAGTCCTTGTTTCCAGGGACCTGGAAGGACAGTGACTGAATTGTCCTTGTGCTATATTGTGATTAAAAAAAACATTTATTCTAGGGACAGAAAACTGTAGGTAGGGAGAGTGTCAGTTTATTTCACTCTGCAAGTCCTTGTTTCCAGGGACCTGGAAGGACAGTGACTGAATTGTCCTTGTGCTATAGTGTGCTTAAAAAAAACATTTATTCTAGGGACAGAAAACTGTAGGTAGGGACAGTGTCAGTTTCTTTCACTCTGCAAGTCCTTGTTTCCAGGGACCTGGAAGGACAGTGAGTCAATTGTCCTTGTGCTATATTGTGCTTAAAAAAACATTTATTCTAGGGACAGAAAACTGTAGGTAGGGAGAGTGTCAGTTTCTTTCACTCTGCAAGTCCTTGTTTCCAGGGACCTGGAAGGACAGTGACTGAATTGTCCTTGTGCTATATTGTGCTTAAAAAAAACATTTATTCTAGGGACAGAAAACTGTAGGTAGGGAGAGTGTCAGTTTATTTCACTCTGCAAGTCCTTGTTTCCAGGGACCTGGAAGGACAGTGACTGAATTGTCCTTGTGCTATATTGTGATTAAAAAAAACATTTTTTCTAGGGACAGAAAACTGTAGGTAGGGAGAGTGTTTTTTTTCTTTCACTCTGCAAGTCCTTGTTTCCAGGGACCTGTAAGGACAGTGAGTGAATTTTCCTTGTGCTATATTGTGCTTAAAAAAAACATTTATTCTAGGGACAGAAAACTGTAGGTAGGGAGAGTGTCAGTTTATTTCACTCTGCAAGTCCTTGTTTCCAGGGACCTGGAAGGACAGTGACTGAATTGTCCTTGTGCTATATTGTGCTTAAAAAAAACATTTATTCTAGGGACAGAAAACTGTAGGTAGGGACAGTGTCAGTTTCTTTCACTCTGCAAGTCCTTGTTTCCAGGGACCTGGAAGGACAGTGAGTGAATTGTCCTTGTGCTATATTGTGCTTAAAAAAACATTTATTCTAGGGACAGAAAACTGTAGGTAGGGAGAGTGTCAGTTTATTTCACTCTGCAAGTCCTTGTTTCCAGGGACCTGGAAGGACAGTGACTGAATTGTCCTTGTGCTATATTGTGATTAAAAAAAACATTTATTCTAGGGACAGAAAACTGTAGGTAGGGACAGTGTCAGTTTCTTTCACTCTGCAAGTCCTTGTTTCCAGGGACCTGGAAGGACAGTGAGTGAATTGTCCTTGTGCTATATTGTGCTTAAAAAAAACATTTATTCTAGGGACAGAAAACTGTAGGTAGGGAGAGTGTCAGTTTATTTCACTCTGCAAGTCCTTGTTTCCAGGGACCTGGAAGGACAGTGACTGAATTGTCCTTGTGCTATATTGTGATTAAAAAAAACATTTATTCTAGGGACAGAAAACTGTAGGTAGGGAGAGTGTCAGTTTATTTCACTCTGCAAGTCCTTGTTTCCAGGGACCTGGAAGGACAGTGAGTGAATTGTCCTTGTGTTATATTGTGATTAAAAAAAACATTTTTTCTAGGGACAGAAAACTGTAGGTAGGGAGAGTGTTTTTTTTCTTTCACTCTGCAAGTCCTTGTTTCCAGGGACCTGTAAGGACAGTGAGTGAATTGTCCTTGTGCTATATTGTGCTTAAAAAAACATTTATTCTAGGGACAGAAAACTGTAGGTAGGGAGAGTGTCAGTTTATTTCACTCTGCAAGTCCTTGTTTCCAGGGACCTGGAAGGACAGTGACTGAATTGTCCTTGTGCTATATTGTGATTAAAAAAAACATTTATTCTAGGGACAGAAAACTGTAGGTAGGGAGAGTGTCAGTTTATTTCACTCTGCAAGTCCTTGTTTCCAGGGACCTGGAAGGACAGTGACTGAATTGTCCTTGTGCTATATTGTGATTAAAAAAAACATTTATTCTAGGGACAGAAAACTGTAGGTAGGGACAGTGTCAGTTTCTTTCACTCTGCAAGTCCTTGTTTCCAGGGACCTGGAAGGACAGTGAGTGAATTGTCCTTGTGCTATATTGTGCTTAAAAAAAACATTTATTCTAGGGACAGAAAACTGTAGGTAGGGAGAGTGTCAGTTTATTTCACTCTGCAAGTCCTTGTTTCCAGGGACCTGGAAGGACAGTGAGTGAATTGTCCTTGTGCTATATTGTGCTTAAAAAAAACATTTATTCTAGGGACAGAAAACTGTAGGTAGGGAGAGTGTCAGTTTATTTCACTCTGCAAGTCCTTGTTTCCAGGGACCTGGAAGGACAGTGACTGAATTGTCCTTGTGCTATATTGTGCTTTAAAAAAACATTTATTCTAGGGACAGAAAACTGTAGGTAGGGAGAGTGTCAGTTTATTTCACTCTGCAAGTCCTTGTTTCCAGGGACCTGGAAGGACAGTGAGTGAATTGTCCTTGTGCTATATTGTGCTTAAAAAAAACATTTATTCTAGGGACAGAAAACTGTAGGTAGGGAGAGTGTCAGTTTATTTCACTCTGCAAGTCCTTGTTTCCAGGGACCTGGAAGGACAGTGACTGAATTGTCCTTGTGCTATATTGTGCTTAAAAAAAACATTTATTCTAGGGACAGAAAACTGTAGGTAGGGAGAGTGTCAGTTTATTTCACTCTGCAAGTCCTTGTTTCCAGGGACCTGGAAGGACAGTGACTGAATTGTCCTTGTGCTATATTGTGATTAAAAAAAACATTTATTCTAGGCACAGAAAACTGTAGGTAGGGAGAGTGTCAGTTTATTTCACTCTGCAAGTCCTTGTTTCCAGGGACCTGGAAGGACAGTGAGTGAATTGTCCTTGTGTTATATTGTGATTAAAAAAAACATTTTTTCTAGGGACAGAAAACTGTAGGTAGGGAGAGTGTTTTTTTTCTTTCACTCTGCAAGTCCTTGTTTCCAGGGACCTGTAAGGACAGTGAGTGAATTGTCCTTGTGCTATATTGTGCTTAAAAAAAACATTTATTCTAGGGACAGAAAACTGTAGGTAGGGAGAGTGTCAGTTTATTTCACTCTGCAAGTCCTTGTTTCCAGGGACCTGGAAGGACAGTGACTGAATTGTCCTTGTGCTATATTGTGATTAAAAAAAACATTTATTCTAGGGACAGAAAACTGTAGGTAGGGAGAGTGTCAGTTTATTTCACTCTGCAAGTCCTTGTTTCCAGGGACCTGGAAGGACAGTGACTGAATTGTCCTTGTGCTATATTGTGATTAAAAAAAACATTTATTCTAGGGACAGAAAACTGTAGGTAGGGAGAGTGTCAGTTTATTTCACTCTGCAAGTCCTTGTTTCCAGGGACCTGGAAGGACAGTGACTGAATTGTCCTTGTGCTATATTGTGATTAAAAAAAACATTTATTCTAGGGACAGAAAACTGTAGGTAGGGAGAGTGTCAGTTTATTTCACTCTGCAAGTCCTTGTTTCAAGGGACAGAGAAGGACACCTGAAGGTAGCCCTTATTGCTTTTTTCCCATCTCCCTGCAGGCCATCTATTAGAATGTCTGGAAGGCAAACAAGGAGAGGCAGACAGTCAGGAGGCAATAAAAGAGGGCAAGCAGGCTCTGTGTCTGGGGGCAACAGTGCTGGTCGTGGACGCGGTGCATTGTCATCAGCACATGGCCATGGGACACGCTTGTCCTTCTTTTCGGCAGCTGGACATGTTGAGCCACATCATGCCGAAGACTTGGTAGAGTGGATGACCAAGCCCTCCTCCTCCTCCTCATCCTCTCTCACCCAGGCTCAGGGTACTGGAAAAGCAGCTGCCAAAGCGTCGTCTTCCCTGGTATCAATGTCAGACAAATCATCAGTCACTCCTTCCCTAGACCCACCATGTCCTCCTCCTGAGGAGTCCCCCGAACTGTTTCAGCACAGTGTTGGGTACATGCTCCAGGAGGATGCCCAGCGTTTCGAAGGGTCTGATGATGAAACCCAGCTAGAGGAAGGCAGTAGCGTGAGAGCAGACAGAGGGGATGCTCAAGAAGGACACCAATCTGGCAGTCATGTTCCAGCAGCTGCAGCATACTGCCAGATTGGCTCCAGTGATGAGGAGGGAGGGGATGATGAGGTCACTGACTCCACGTGGGTGCCTAATAGGAGAGAGGAGGAGGAGGAGGATGAGGAGGAGGCACATCTCCAACGAGGCAGGATGCCCTTTGGTGGCCAGCGTAAGGGCAGTACACCGACGGAATCACACCGCAGAGCTCCGCCTGTGCAGGGCGCTGCCTCTGCCCGTCATTCAAAAAGTTCTTTGGTGTGGGCCTTTTTTGAGGCTAGTGCATCAGATCGCACAGCTGCTGTTTGCAACATATGTCTCAAGCGTATATCGCGTGGCCAAAACATCAGCCGCTTGGGTACCACATGCCTGACCAGACATATGTTGACCTGCCATGCAGCTCGTTGGCAAGCCTACCTCAAAGACCCACACCAAAGAACAAAGCGGACCTCTCCTTGCACCGCATCAGCTGGGATCTCCAACCCCACTATAACTTCAGTCCTCTCTGAAACATGCACTGAGAGGAATGAAGGTGTAGAATTAGGTGTGTCACAGCCAAGTACTTGCGCCCACTCTGCTAGCAGTACACCGACGTCCGATTCTAGCAGGCAAATTTCCCTGCCCCAGCTGCTGGACCGTCGAAAGAAGTTCACTCCCAGCCATCCACATGCCCAGCGGTTGAATGCTAGCTTGGCTAAATTGCTAGCGCTTCAACTGCTGCCTTTTCAGTTGGTAGACTCGGCCCCCTTCCGTGAGTTTGTGCAATGTGCAGTTCCTCAGTGGCAGGTTCCCAAACGCCACTTTTTCTCACGGAAGGCTATTCCGGCTCTCTACCGGCATGTGGAAGGCAATGTCTTGGCCTCGCTGGACAGGGCGGTCAGCGGTAAGGTGCATATTACCGCTGACTCATGGTCCAGCAGGCATGGACAGGGACGTTACCTTTCTTTCACGGCCCATTGGGTCACTCTTTTGGCAGCTGGGAAGGATTCAGGACAAGGTGCAGTAGTGTTGGAGGTTGTCCCACCGCCACGCCTCCAAAATGCTACTACTGGTTGTGACACACCTCTCTCCTCCACCCCCTCCTCTTCTTCTTCCTCCATGGCCTCTTCCTGTGGTTTGTCCTATGAACCAGCGGTGCTCCGTAGCCGTTCACGGGGCTACGCAAGTACGCAGGCAAAAAGATGCCATGCCGTGCTTGCGCTGGTGTGTTTGGGGGACAGAAGCCACACTGGGGCAGAGGTCCTGTCTGCTCTGCAGGGCCAGGCCGAGAGGTGGTTGACGCCACGCCAGCTTAAGCCAGGAATGGTGGTTTGCGACAATGGCACCAACCTCCTCTCCGCCCTCCGACAGGGACAACTGACCCATGTGCCCTGTGTGGCTCACGTCCTTAACCTGGTGGTGCAGCGCTTCTTGGGCAGGTACCCGGGCTTACAGGATGTCCTGAGGCAGGCCAGGAAAGTCTGTGTGCATTTCCGCAGATCTTATAATGCCAGTGCTCGCCTGGCTGAGCTGCAAAAGGAGTTGAACCTGCCCAAGAACCGCCTTATATGTGACATGCCCACCAGGTGGAACTCAACGTTGGCCATGCTGCAGCGGCTGCACACGCAGCAGAGGGCCATCAATGAGTACCTGTGCGACTACGGCACCAGGACAGGGTCAGGGGAGCTTGGTTTTTTTTCTCCACGCCAGTGGGGCATGATCAGGGATGCATGCACTGTCCTGGCACCATTTGAGGAGGCCACGAGGATGGTGAGCAGTGACAGTGCATGCATCAGTGACACTGTACCTCTTGTCCACCTGTTGGAGCACACGCTGCGTGGAATAATGGACAGGGCACTTGAGGCAGAACAGAGGCAGGAAGAGGAGGACTTCCTTGCCTCTCAAGGCCCCCTTTACCCAGACAGTGTTCCTTCTGTCCCACCCATCGCACAGGAAGAGGAGGAGGAGGAGGAGGAGGAGGAGGAGGAGGAGGATTGTGTCAGCATGGAGGTGGAGGCTGGCACTCAGCATCATCAGCAGCAGTCTTTTAGGGATGATTTACAGTCCCAAGAAACCAGTGGACTTGTACGTGGCTGGGAGGAGGTGGCTGCGGATCATGTCGTCCTTAGTGACCCAGAGGACTCCGGAGCGAATGCCTCAGCAAACCTACGCTGCATGGCCTCCCTGATCCTGCAAAGTCTGCGGAAGGATCCTCGTATTCTTCGGATCAAGGAGAGGGACCATTACTGGCTGGCCACTCTCCTTGATCCACGGTACAAGGGTAAGGTTGCGGACCTTATGTTACCGTCGCAGAGGGAGCAGAGGATGAGACAACTCCGGGAGGCCTTGCAGAAAGGTCTGTGCAACGCGTTCCCAGAGACTGGGAGGTTGCAAACTCCTGGTCCTGGACAACGAGTTGCTGAGGCTTCGGCCAGTCAAAGAAGGAGCGGTGGGGAAGGTGGCCGTCTGACCGATGCGTTCAGACAATTCTTTAGTCCGCAGCCCCAAAGTATGATCGGTTCCAGCAACCATCGCCAGCGTCTGATAAACATGGTGCAGGAATATCTAGGGGCAAGGTCAGACTTGGACACCTTCCCCACCGAAAATCCTCTGGCTTACTGGGTCTTGAGGATGGATCACTGGCCAGAGCTTGCACAGTATGCAATTGAGCTACTGGCCTGTCCTGCATCCAGCGTTCTTTCGGAACGCACATTCAGTGCTGCTGGAGGATTTGTCACGGATCACAGGGTGCGCCTGTCCACCGACTCGGTTGATCGACTGACTTTCATCAAGATGAACCAGTCTTGGATCACCACCAGCTACCACACACCTGATGCTGATATAACAGACTAATTGATTTTAACATGTCACATCCCTTCAAGACTGATGCTGATGCTGAGTGCCTGTGCTGTTATGTTGACTGGCTATCCTCCTCCTCCGAGTCCTCAATGATACGATTGATGATGATAGCTTGTAAGATCATTTTTGTTTATGGGTGCCGCCACCAGTGCCTAACGCCCAATTTTTCAGCCCCTGTTTAACAGGGGCGTGTAATTACAATTTTTGAAGCAATACTTTGCAACAGGGCTCATTGCTGTGCTCCAAGTACAGTATCTGTGAGGAGTTGCAGTGTTGTGCCACCAGTGCCTAAGGCCCAATTTTTCAGCCCCTGTTTAACAGGGGCGTGTCATTACAATTTTTGAAGCAATACTTTGCAACAGGGCTCATTGGTGTGCTCCAAGTACAGTATCTGTGAGGAGTTGCAGTGTTGTGCCACCAGTGCCTAAGGCCCAATTTTTCAGCCCCTGTTTAACAGGGGCGTGTCATTACAATTTTTGAAGCAATACTTTGCAACAGGGCTCATTGCTGTGCTCCAAGTACAGTATCTGTGAGGGGTTGCAGTGTTGTGCCACCAGTGCCTAAGGCCCAATTTTTCAGCCCCTGTTCAACAGGGGCATGTAATTACAATTCTTGATCTAATAATTCACAGCAGGGCCCATTGCTGCACCCACCAAGAGTAACTGTCAGGGCTTACAGTGTTGTGGCACCAGCACCACCATCAAAGGCCCAATTTTTACTACCACTGTTCAACAATTATATGTAATTAAAATTCCTGATATAATAGTTGACAGCAGGGCGTTCCAGCACCAACCAAGAGTAACTGTGAGTGCTTACAGTGTTGTGCCAACACCAACAACTAAGGGGCCTATTTCTGCAGAGTATATACGGCAGGTCCCTACTTTCAAACATCCAACTTACAAACGACTCCTACTTGCAAACGCAAGAAGACAACAGGAAGTGAGAGGAAATCTACCACTAGGAAGGAAAATTCTCTCCTGTAAGAATAAATATGGGAGAAAGGTGTCTCCTCTGTACTGATGCTTTATCAGCAATCCTTGTTTCAAGAAAAACACCACATTTCAAAAACAGTTGTCATTGGGACGGAAAGTGAGGTGAAATGTTCTGAACAGGGGCACAGACAGCAAAACAAATGTTACAGGGGTGATAACCCTTACCTATGTTTTCCAAAAAGTTTAAAAATAGATTTTTGGTCTGGAGCTACACTTCAACAATGTACCTGTTCAAAATTACAAACAGACTCTACATAAGAACAAACCTACAGTCCCTGTCTTGTATGCACCGCCTGTATAGGGCTGTTCAGAGTATATAGGGCCTTTTTTATTTTATGTGCGGGGTTCCCCTTAATATCCATACAAGACCCAAAGGGGCTGGTAATGGGCTGGGGTAGGGGGGGGGTCATGGGGTAGCTATGCCATTTTTCTTAAAGAATTTCATCCATATTACCGGGACCAGACATTACATTAAAGCCGCAAGCAGTTTTAAATGGCTTTTTTTTCCTTTAGAAGTGTCATTTTGTGCAGGGACAGTTCTAAACACGGGAAACACGTGGCACTTCACAGGCATACTTTAGACACCCCCCAGGTACGATATTTAAAGGAATATTTGACTTTTTTTTTTTCACTTTATGCATCATTAAAATGACTGCTCCCGAAAAACGACCGTTTTTAAAACTTCTTTTTGCATTGATACATGTCCCCTGGTGCAGAACCCGGGTTCCCAAACCCTTTTTAGGACAATAACATGCATAATAGTTGTTATAATTAGCACTTTAGAATTCGAACGTTCGCATCCATTGTATTTAATAGGGTTCTAATGTTCGTTCGAACTTTCGGTCCGTTCGCGGGTTCTGGTGCGAACCGAACCCGGGGGTGTTCGGCTCATCACTAGTCATGGATATGCATTAATGTCTGTCTGCCATCTTACCTTCCTCCTCATGTGTTCATCTAGAGACCAGACCTCCTTCACCTGGCTTCCTTTATAATCTCCTCCCAGCCTGACTCCACCCCAGGCCCTATCACTGAACACTATATTAACCTGTGCACTGCAAGCCTGCTTTGCTGATCAACGTGTTTGTTAGGCATTGTGTGTTTGGGTTCCTGCCTGCCGTGTGCTACGTCTATCTCTCTGTTACGTTATTGGCTTGTCCCCGACCATCCCTGTCTGCTCGTGACCCTTGACCTTCGGCTCGTTCTTCGTTATCCTTGTCTGCTTGTGGCCCCTGACCTTCGGCTTGTTATTCGGTTCTCTCTATCGTGTGCTGCTGCTTCCCCTTATCCTACGGGGCGTGAGCTAGGAAACTCCAGGGGCCGCGACCTGGTCCCAGCCTGCAGCGTAACATCCTCACCACTAGAGGCCCTGGAGAAGACCAGCTGGGTCTTAGACTCCGCGCCCTGGGGAATCTTGGCTCTCGCTTCCGTTGGGATCCCGGTTGTGCTCCTCTGGTCCCGCTTTCCACAACCACCCAGTTTCCTATCCACAGAAGCCAGCCATAGGGTTCACTACCTCGCGGTGCACTCCTGTCCCCCTACGGTGTGCATCTGTCACCTGGCCACAGGTGACCCTGACAGTTTGATCAGCCATGAACCCGGCTGACATCCCGCTTCCCGCGGATGATCCATTGCAGGGCATAGTTCGCAGACTTGAGACCCAGGAATCAAATCAGACCCAGGTGATGCGATTCCTCCAGGATCTGGCTTCTCGATTCGAGCAGCTTCAGGTCTCCTTGGGAACCCCGAATCCGCAACCCCAAGTACAACCAGCGGCTGTACCTATCGCACCAGTCGCAGCCTCACACTCACTGAGATTGCCAGCTCCGTTCCGTTTCTCTGGGGACTCCAAGGCCTGCAGGGGGTTTCTCAGCCAATGCACTATTCATTTTGAGCTTCAGCCTCAAAGCTTCCTATCTGACCGGGCTAAGGTAGCCTATATCATTTCCCTCCTCTCCGGTGAAGCTTTGGCCTGGGCTGCCCCCCTGTGGGAGAGGAACGATCCGGTGGTTTCCAGTCTGTCCGAATTCTTGAAGCTCTTTCGTAATATCTTCGAAGAGCCGGCTCGGGCTTCTTCAGCGGCTAGTGCTGTCTTACGTCTTCGCCAAGAATCTAGTTCAGTGGGGCAATATGCTCTTCAGTTCCGTATCCACACAGCTGAATTGAGCTGGAATAATGAGGCCCTGGTCGCTACCTTTTTACATGGCCTCTCTGACCGAGTGAAAGACGAATTAGCGGGAAGAGCCATTCCCGTCGGTCTGGACGATGTAATTTCATTATGCAACCAGATCGACATTCGTTTTCAAGAGAGGTCCTTAGAAAAAAGACGCCAGCACTCTCTGGGTCCTAGCCAGTCTGAGCTCCCCTCCCTTCATTCCGTGGAGCATCCTCTACCTGCTGAAGAACCCATGCAGCTGGGCCGGACCAGACTAACCCCCGAAGAACGTGCTAGGCGCAGAACTCTGGGCTTGTGCCTCTATTGTGGGGGCAAGGGTCATTTTCGTGACTCCTGCTCGCTTCGTCCGGGAAACGCTCGGGTCTAATACATTTGGAAGGTGGAGTATTGGACCCAGAAACATCACCTTCTCGCCTGCTCTTGCCGGTGTCCCTTCATGTAGGCACTTCTCCTCAGTCAACCCTTGCATACCTGGATTCCGGGGCTGCCGGCAATTTCATGGATTGGAGAACTGCTTCTTCTATGAAGCTTACCCTTTCACCTCTCACTACCCCATTGGTAGTCTCGGCAATTGATGGCACTGTTCTCCCAGGGGGCCCTATTCGCTTCCAGACGCTACCCATTAGGATGTCGGTAGGGATTCTCCACCAGGAGTGGATATCCTTTCTTATTCTACCCAAGGCCTCTACCCCAGTTGTATTGGGCCTCCCTTGGCTACAGCTCCACTCTCCACATGTGGACTGGGTCTCTGGGCAGATCCTGGCCTGGGGTTCCTCATGTTTCTCGTCGTGTCTTCTCAAGGTGACCCCCAAGGAGAGTCTTCCGGTTGCTGCCACTTCTGTTTCTTCTGATCTTCCCGCCGCATACAGCGATTACCGGGATGTGTTCTGTAAAAAATCAGCTGAGGTGCTTCCTCCCCACAGGTCTTTTGACTGTGCTATTGATCTTGTCCCCGGAGCAACTCTACCCAGGGGTCGTACCTACCCTCTGTCCATCCCAGAGACCCAGGCCATGTCGGAGTATGTAGCAGAGAATCTGGAGAGAGGGTTCATCCGGAAATCCTCATCGCCTGCAGGGGCAGGGTTCTTTTTGTTGCCAAAAAGGATGGTACCTTAAGACCCTGCATCGATTATCGGGGTTTAAATGCGGTTACTATTAAAAATCGATACCCCTTACCCTTAATATCTGAGCTATTCGATAGGTTGAAGGGTGCCTCCATTTTCACCAAGTTGGATCTCAGAGGCGCGTACAATCTCATTCGAATACGGGAGGGTGACGAATGGAAGACTGCATTTAACACTAGAGACGGGCATTACGAATATCTGGTGATGCCTTTTGGTCTGTGTAATGCTCCAGCCGTGTTTCAAAACTTTGTCAATGAAATCTTCAGAGATCTGCTGTACCAGTTTGTTGTCATCTATCTGGATGACATTCTGATCTTTTCTGAAAATCTGCTCGTCCAC
The DNA here is from genome assembly GCA_029206835.1 of Rana muscosa. Taxonomy (NCBI): domain Eukaryota; kingdom Metazoa; phylum Chordata; class Amphibia; order Anura; family Ranidae; genus Rana; species Rana muscosa. The sequence continues at coordinate 161,382,204 of CM055123.1, forward strand.
AGAAACCATGTCCGCACTGTACTTCAACGTCTTAGAGAGAACAATCTCTATGCCAAGCTGGAGAAATGTTCCTTTGAATGTTCTGAGGTCCTGTTTTTGGGGTGCTTTGTCTCATGTTCGGGGCTTCGTATGGACCCTGGGAAGGTCTTGGCTATCACCAACTGGCCTCTTCCTGCTAGCCTCAAGGCCACACAGCGCTTTCTTGGCTTCACTAATTATTATAGGCAGTTCATAAGGAATTACTCTTCCATTGCCGCGCCTATTATCGCTTTGACCAAGAAGGGTGTGAATGCCAGAGACTGGCCTCCCGAAGCTGTCTCTGCATTTCACAACCTGAAACAGGCCTTTGTTTCTGGCCCCCTCTTGAGGAGACCAAATCCTGGGAATGCATTTTTTATTGAAGTGGACGCTTCCTCAATGGGGGTGGGAGCTGTGCTTCTTCAAATCTTTGAGAAGAGACGCCAACCATGTGCGTTCTTCTCCAAAAAATTTTCTCAGGCAGAGAGGAATTATGCCATCGGTGATCGGGAACTTCTCGCAATTAAATTGGCGTTAGAGGAGTGGCGTCATCTCTTGGAGGGTTCCCCTCACTCCATAACGATCTTTACCGATCACAAGAATTTACAGTATCTACAGAATGCTAAACGTCTGAATCCTAGACAGGCCAGGTGGAGTCTCTTCTTTGCCCGTTTTAATTTCACGATTACCTACAAACCTGGTTCCTGCAACGGTCGGGCTGATGCGCTCTCTAGGTCATTTGACACTTTGGACGAGGAGTCCGCCCCTGAACCTGAGCCGATCATTCCCACCTCATGCATTGTTGCCCACTCTACCACCCTGAAGTCTAAAATTCCGCCTGGTAAGACCTTTGTCCCCACTGAGCTAAGAGCTAAGATCCTTCGTTGGGGACATGATTCCAAGGTGGCAGGGCATTCTGGATTCCTCCGATCCTTCCTACTCATCAGTCGTCACTACTGGTGGCCTAATCTCCGCTCAGACGTCAAAGACTACGTTAAAGCTTGTCATGTCTGTGCTCAGTCCAAATCCTCCACACAAGCTCCTGCTGGTCTCCTCATGCCCTTGCCTATTCCTAAGGAACCCTGGGCCCATATTGCCATGGATTTTATCACCGATCTCCCACTGTCTGAGAATAATACAGTCATTTGGGTGGTAATCGATCGATTCTCCAAGATGGCTCATTTTGTTCCTCTTCCTGGTCTTCCTTCTGCCCCTGCCTTGGTTCCCATTTTCATTCGAGAAATTCTCCGCCTACATGGGGTCCCTTCTCATATTGTTTCCGACAGGGGAGTCCAATTCACGTCTCGTTTTTGGAGAGCCTTTTGCAAATCCCTCAATATTGTCTTGGATTTTTCTTCTTCTTACCATCCCCAATCCAATGGACAGACTGAGAGGGTTAATCAGGAGTTAGAGGTCTTTCTTCGCACCTTTGTGTCTTCTCACCATGACGATTGGTCCTCTCTACTCCCGTGGGCAGAATTCTCCCATAACAATCATGTGAATACCAGTTCGCAGAAGACACCCTTTTTCACAGTTTATGGAAAACACCCTCAACTTCCTCTTCCTATGATCTGTTCTCCAGACATTCCAGCTTTGGCTTCGGTTCAGGAGTCTCTCAATTCCGTTTGGGGTCACGTTCATGATTCCCTCCGGGCAGCTGCTGAAAAATTCAAAGGCTTTGCCGACCGCCGCAGGCGTAAACCGCCTTCTCTTCAGCCAGGGGACAAAGTCTGGCTCTCTACCAGGAACATCAAGCTCCGAGTTCCTTCTCTGAAGTTTGCTCCACGATTCATCGGTCCATACACGGTAACTGCTAAACTGAATCCGGTTTGTTTCAAACTCCAGATTCCTAAGAGCCTTAAAATCACTAACTCCTTTCATGTTGCTCTTCTAAAGCCTTTAGTCCTCAATAAATTCTCTCGTCCTCTTCCTACCGTGGCGCCTGTCTCTGAGGATAATCAGGAGTACGAGATCAGTCAAATTCTGGACTCCCGACTCTGTAAAGGCGTTCTTCAGTACCTCGTTCATTGGAAAGGGTTTGGTCCTGAGGAGAGGTCTTGGATCACTGCATCTGAGGTCTTTGCACCTCGTCTGTTAAAGGAGTTTCATCTGAAGTTTCCCTCTAAACCTGGGCCCAGGCGGGGAAGGGGGAGGCCTCGTAAGAGGGAGGGTACTGTCATGGATATGCATTAATGTCTGTCTGCCATCTTACCTTCCTCCTCATGTGTTCATCTAGAGACCAGACCTCCTTCACCTGGCTTCCTTTATAATCTCCTCCCAGCCTGACTCCACCCCAGGCCCTATCACTGAACACTATATTAACCTGTGCACTGCAAGCCTGCTTTGCTGATCAACGTGTTTGTTAGGCATTGTGTGTTTGGGTTCCTGCCTGCCGTGTGCTACGTCTATCTCTCTGTTACGTTATTGGCTTGTCCCCGACCATCCCTGTCTGCTCGTGACCCTTGACCTTCGGCTCGTTCTTCGTTATCCTTGTCTGCTTGTGGCCCCTGACCTTCGGCTTGTTATTCGGTTCTCTCTATCGTGTGCTGCTGCTTCCCCTTATCCTACGGGGCGTGAGCTAGGAAACTCCAGGGGCCGCGACCTGGTCCCAGCCTGCAGCGTAACATCCTCACCACTAGAGGCCCTGGAGAAGACCAGCTGGGTCTTAGACTCCGCGCCCTGGGGAATCTTGGCTCTCGCTTCCGTTGGGATCCCGGTTGTGCTCCTCTGGTCCCGCTTTCCACAACCACCCAGTTTCCTATCCACAGAAGCCAGCCATAGGGTTCACTACCTCGCGGTGCACTCCTGTCCCCCTACGGTGTGCATCTGTCACCTGGCCACAGGTGACCCTGACACTCAGCCTCCACTAAACAAAGAGGAGTTATGATAGCATTCTATCACACTACGCCATTTACTCTCCATGCTGAGATTGCAGACCCTGAAGGTCGATACCTATTACTTACAGGTTTAATATTGGATGCCGAAATAACTATAGAAACATATTATGCCCCGAACAAAAACCCTCTTTCCTTCCTTTCACACCTATTTACTGTCGTAGATACACACAAAAAAGGGATGCTTATAATGATCGTAGATTCAAACCAAGTGATTTACCCAATTCTGGATAAGTCCCCTACACCTTCTTCAAACCTCCGTCCCACTTACCAACATCTGCTCAACCAACATTCACTATTAGATACTTGGCGTGAACAACATCCTAAGAAAAGACAATATACCCACTATTCTCAACCTCACAAACAATTCTCTCAAATTTATCACTTATTTACTAATATTAATTCTGCACAGCTTATTCTTCACTCCCAAATTATTCCAAGTACATGGTCAGACCACAATGCTATCATCACTACTTTCTCTTCCCGTGTCCCAAAACCCAACTATCGCTCTTGAAACATAAATGACAATCTTCTAGCCATCCCAACCTATAGACAAACAATTGAGAAAGCTATTCAAAAATATAAGACGAATAATAAACTGCCAGATACTAATCCTTTGACACTTTGGGAAGCCCACAAACCAACGATATTTGGAGTATGCCTTAGTCAAGCAGCTTATCTCAGAAAACAAAATAAAATAATCCAGACAAATTTGGAAGAGACTTTCTACAAAGCCTCAGAGAATTTTCAAACAACTCCTTCCCCTAATAACAAACTAACCTATGATAAAGCAAAGTTGGAATTAGACATCTTCTTAACAGACTCGGCAGAAAAAATCCTTCGAAAATCTAGACATACAATGTACATGAAAGCAAATAAACCTACAACCTTTTTAGCCTTGGCTCTACGTAAAGCCATTAGGAAACCAATACGACTGCAAATTACAAAAAAAAAAATTCTAACAACCCGCTAAAGATAGCAAATGAATTCCGTAGAAAACTGACAGATTTATACAAAGATACCCATAAAATAGACCAAACAAAACTGACCTCTTTACTATCCAATATCCAATTGCCCTCTCTCAGCACTGATCAACATGAATCCCTTGAAAAACCTATTACAACAGAGGAAATACAATCAGCTATAAAAACGTTGAAACTACATAAACGACCTGGCCCAGATGGCTTTTCGGCCACATATTACAAACAATTCTCCACACTACCCTCCCCCCTTCTAACAGAAGCTTTTAATTCCCTCCTCTCAGGACATTACTTTCGTCCAGAAACCCTACTAGCTTCCATATCAATGATACCTAAGCCGAACTCTGATGACGCGACCTGGTCCAATTATAGACCTATTTCAGTACTAAATTTAGACACTAAATTACTAGCTAAGATCATTTCAAATAGACTTAACCCCATAATAGGAAAACTTATAAATAAAGACCAAACTGGCTTCATACCGTCCAGACACACGGGAGATAATATATGAAGGGCAACCCTCCTTGCACATATGGCACGAACCCGGCGCATCCCTGCCTGCTTCCTCTCAATAGATATCCAGAAAGCATTCAACACTTTATCCTGGGATTATTTAAAATCTATTCTCCAAAAATGGGGTTTCGGAACAAATTTTTAACAATGGATATTATCACTATATGATAATCCAAAAGCATATGTTTTATACTCAGGATTTCGCTCTGGACCCATAAAAATAGAAAGAGGAACCAGGCAGGGCTGCCCACTATCCCCACATCTTTTCGCCTTAGTGATCGAACCCCTAGCTCAACTGATTCGTACAAATATCAATATTAAAAGGTCTCAAATTGGGTGGACATCAACATAAGTTATGCATGTTTGCTGACGACATTCTGATCTTTCTCACGTCTTCCTTAATATCAGCACCAAACCTTATAGACACACTTTCTAAATTTAGCATGATCTCCGGGTTGAAAGTAAACACCCAAAAATCCAAAGCCTTGAATATTTCACTCCCTCTAGAATTACTTGCGGAACTACAAGACTCTCTTCCTTTTACTTGGTCTAACACACATATTACCTACCTAGGTATCTCATTTACAGCTGATCCGGCTAATTTATATCAAGCAAACTACCCACCTTTACTGAAGCAACTTACCTCATTAATGAAGAGTTGGTCCACATTGCCTTTGCCGTGGTTGGGTAGAATAACTGTTGCTAAAATGTCCATATTGCCCAAACTTTTATATCTTTTTAGGAACCTCCCAATCCGGGTCCCAGCCTACTTTTTCCGAATCATCCAACGCAAAGTATTGCAATTTCTATGGGGCAAAATCAAAACACGTTTACCACAAAATACCTTATTTACACCCCGAACACATGGAGGTCTTAGCGTACCTAACTTTAGCAAATATTACTACGCTGCCCAACTTGCCCAACTCCCAAAATATCATGCCACTAAAGAGATACCGCTATGGGTTTTGATCGAATCGGCCGATTGTGACCCCCTTTCATTGGCAAATATCTTATGGCTTCCCCCTGCACTCTGCCGAAAAATTTCAAATCCAATCACCAAACATAGCCTGACTATCTGGGACAGATTCAAATTCCGATTTGGACTACAATCCCGGCATAACCCTCTTCTCTCCTTTTTACATAACCCTGATTTTTATCCGGCCTGGACTTTCCCATTCTCTTTTTCAACTTGGTCTAAAATAGGACTAATACGAACACACCAATTTATCGAATCAAATGAAATTATCCCCTTTCCCACACTCAATGAAACTTACAACCTACCTACTACAGAAACCTTCAGATACTTACAAATTAAGAATTTTATACAGCTAAATAATCCTCAGAATTTACTCACTAATGACCGCACGACCTTTGAACAAACTTGCATTTCTGACCCACACAGACGAGGTTTAATCTCAGAGCTATACAAACAATTACTGATTCCTATCCCTGAAAACTCTCCACCATATACATCAAAATGGGAATACGATTTGAGTCTCCAACCTGGAAATTTAGACTGGCCACAAATATGGAAAGCAACAAACTCTGCAACACCAAATATTGCTGCCCTAGAAATGAACTATAAGGTTCTCACAAGATGGTACTTAGTTCCTGCTAGGATCTCTAAATTCCACCCACAATATCCTGCACAATGCTTTAGAGGTTGCACTGAGAAAAGTACTCAACTACATATTTGGTGGACATGTCCCGTTGTTCTTACCTTTTGGAAAAAAGTATTTGATCTATTATCCATCATGTTTAGCACCACTTTGCAACCAGATCCAATAGTAGCTCTTTTGAATAGTAAACCCCAAAACATTACTAACCGGCAATTTAAACTCTTGTTATATGTAACAACAGCTGCAAAACAATCAATTGCTTTCGCATAGAAAACTTCAACTTTAAGTATTGTACTGGTCAAACATAGAATTAATCAGGCATTGATTCATGCTAAAACAGAAGCGATCTATCTAGACAAAATGACAAAATTCAAAGCACTATGGAGCCCATGGATAAATCATCACTTACCTTACTCTGGTACTGACTTAATTACAACACTTTAACCACTTCCTAATCCAATCTAGTAACATATTCATCAATATCTGTCTCTCTCTGGAGAAATTTCCCACTTTCTACCCCTTCCCCTCCTGTCACCCTGACTTTAACAAACATTTTAGAGGTTTACAAAATCTATTCCTACTTAATAAAACAGTGTATACTTATACTACGGATAATTTAGTTTTACAGATCTACCATTTGTGGCTCTTGTTTGACACATAGTTGTTCATTTTAGACAGTGATGCCCCTTTTTACCTTCGGGACAAGCCAAGCCACCTAGCCGGACCTTGGCCCCTGTTACGATTAAAGTTGATCCCGACTGTCTTCTATTAGAATGTCCAATTTAACTACTCACCATTTCTTATGTATTCCTAATGATTTGTCTTTGATAAATATGATTACAAATGGTATAAGATAGGCTTCCTTATAACATTATTACTCTTTTTCCCCCTTTTTTTTATTATTACACTTATTGATTTTTATTACTTATGTATTTATTTTTTAATGATGGATTTTGTTTTATATCCTATATCTATGCACAAAGATTGTAGAGAAGATAAAAGTTCCATATATACTTAACTACTTAATTTCAAAATTTTGTATAACCTATATGAATTGTATTGTGCAATCTTTAATAAAATAATTGAAAAAGAAACAGTTAAGTGTTTCAGTTTATATATCTTCTCCATAGTTCTCTGTCAGATAAATGTTTAAAAATCACTTTTAATGAAGGAGAAATATGGAGAATGTGGTCTCATATACTTATATCTAGCTGTTAAAAGAGATGTATGAAGATCAATCAAGCCCTCAAAAATCGGAACGACCCTCAATATGTGGCAGACAAAACTGGACACTGAATGTAGACTGAAGCAAAGATAATATTCTTGGCCAAAATGTATTTTTTTAATTACATACTTACATAGTTGGTGAGGTTGAAAAAAGACATAAGTCTATCAAGTCCAACCTGTGTGTGCATTTTTATGTTAATAGTACACTGTATACCCCTGTATGTTGTAGTCAATTAGGTGCCCAGCTAATAGTTTTTTGAAATTATCGATGCTCTCCGCTGAAACCAGTGCTTGCGGCAGAGAATTCCACATCCTTACCGCTCTTACAGTAAAAAACCCTCTACGCAGTTTAAGGTTCAACTGCTTCTCTTCTAATTTAGTGGATGGCTGTGTGTCTTATTAAATTTATTTGCGCAGGAAAAGTTTCCTCCCTATTGTGGGGTCACAGTACAGTATTTGTACATTGAAATCATATTCCCTCTTAAGCGTCTCTTCTCTAGAGTGGATAAGTTCAATGCTTGCAATTTTTCCCCATAGCTGAGATCCTCTAGTCCTCAGACCTCCTGAGGACTGGTGCCCAGAACTGGACAACATACTCTAGGTGCGGCCGCACCAGAGTCTTGGAGAGTGGGAGAATTATTGTTTTATCTCTGGAGTTAATCCCCTTTTTAATGCATGCCAATATTTTGTTGGCCTTACTTGCAGCAGCCTTGCATTGCATGCCAGTGCTGAGCCTGTCATCTACTAGGACCCCAATTTCCTTTTCCATCCTAGATTCCCCCAGAGGTTCTCCCCCTAGCGAGTAAATTGCATTCATATTTTTGGCACCCAAATGCCTTATTTTAAATTTTTTAACATTAAAACTTATTTGCCATGTGGTTGCCCACCCCATTAATTTGTTTAGATCTTCTTTCTACATTCTGCGTAGAAGTTATTGCCCTGCTCAGCTTAGTATTGTCCGCAAATACTGAGATTGAGCTGTTTATCCCATTCTCCAGATCATTTATGAATGTATTAAATAGGATTGGTCCCTGGACAGAACCCTGGGAGACCCCACTTTCCACACCAGACCATTACAAGTAGTCCCCATTTATCACCGATAGACCTTAATTTGTTCAATAAATGTTTATGAGCAACTGTATCAAATGCCTTTGCAAAATCCAGATACACCACATCTACAGGCCTTCCTTTATCTAGACGGCAGCTCATCTCCTCATAGAAGGTTAATAGATTCTTCATAAATCCATGCTGATTACTGCTAATAATACAATTTTTATTACTAAAATCATGTATATAGTCCCTTAACCTCCCCTCCAAGAACTTACAAACTATTGATGTTAGGCTAACTGGCCTGTAGTTCCCAGGGATATATCTTGGCCCTACATTGGCTTTTCTCGAATCAGCTGGTACCATTCCAGTCAGTACATAGAAAGGAGAGGATTCCGGTGCTCCAAGTGATGTGATGCCTTTGTAAATAATGTAATAGTGGCTCTGATGGCTCATCTAAGTTAGTCAGTATATTAAAAACAAAAAGGAGGCAGCCATCCTCAGAGGGTGTCCATTACTTCTGTCAGCAAGAAGTATAAGAAGAGGGAGGGGGGGAGGCGCCAACTGAAATAATCCTACTGTTATTTAAAATGTCAGTGTAGTGTGTACACTTACAGGTTCACTGGATGATGATGTCCATCGGGATGGAGGTATCCTGGGGTAGGAAATACAAAGACTCTGTGTGTCAGTGGTCCGTAGGGAAGCCTCAGATCTGGATCCGTTTTTCTATGCAGAGATAGGAAGCTGCAGTCATTGTTGCTGCTCTGACATTTTAAATAACAGTAGGATTATTTCAGTGGGTGCCTCCCCCCCCCCCCTTCTTATACATTCCAGTCAGTAGACTGTGCATAAAAATTAGGAACAATGGTCTGGCTATCACCTGACTGAGTTCCTTAAGGACCCTTGGGTGCAAGCCATCTGGTCCCGGTGACTTATTATTGTTAAGTTTTTCAAGTCTACTTCTAACTTTATCCTCTGTTAGCCATGAGGGTGCTTCCTGTGATGTCTTATGAAGATAAACATTGTGGACTTGGCTACAGAATCCCCCCCGTTTCCCTTGTGAAGACATTTATCTTTGTCTAAATGGATATTTTTATATAAAACAAAATGACATAACAAGCAGCATCATCATGTCAAATCTAATACCCCCCAGAGAATCATATGGTGAAATAATGGAAGTAAAATTAGAGCTTTGCTTCATTATCAGCATTAGAATTTCAGTAGCTCACAGATTTGTGACATGGTATACCGGCTAATGAATGCACTACTCAAATTTTAATTAATTATGTTTAGTAAACAGCTGCTGGTCATTAGCATCATTGTATGCTGGTCACCAAAGAATAACTTATGGGGTGTGGAACAGATACTACACTGTCAAGTCAATCATCGTCAAAGAAAAGATGTCTTTTGATGTGTATTAGAACTGAAAAGAAAGCATATGTTAAATTAGTGGAAGTTTAATTCAACTCTACAATAACCAACATCTGCAGCATGGTGAAATGTTTCCTCTTCTTCAACACGTATTCATCACATTCTGGAAATCATAATTTTACATTTCCGCTACTGCTGCAAAGACAATGTACATGCTGTATTTTGTCTTAATTGAGATTGTATTGCTTGTATAACTGTAATGACACTTTTAAAAAGCATAAAAAATATGATAAAGTGCCAGGATCAAATTAGTGCTCATTTCATAAGCTCTGTTATAAGTTGTTTGACTTTAAGGTGTACACTTACAAAACTGCGTTAAAGGCATAGTTCACCTTTACCAAAAAACTATCTATGCAGATAAGGGACGTCTAAAGATAAAAACAAGCTGTGCAGCTTTGACCAAAAAATTGTATTAATTAAATAATGCCCTTGCTATAGGCATAGGCCACTTTGATACTTCATGACGCCTGAATGGAAAACTCAGAAGATGTTGCTAAGGATGTTTCTAAGAGAGGCCCAGCTGTTACTGCTCATCTTCATTATGACAGGAGTGAGATCTTTCTCTGATTCTAACCCCCCTTACAAGCACTTTCTCTCCCCTGATGGGGGTATCAGTGTTTGAGAGCTCACTCTTGTGATGGTAAAGGAGAACAGTAACAGCTGTGTCTCTCTTAGCAATATCCTTAGCATTGTCTTGGGAGTTTTTCCACGCTGACTTCATGGGGTAAGGAATTAGCCTATACCTGTAGCATGGGCTTTATTCAACTTTAGTCAAAGCTGCATAGTTTGTTTTTATCTACATACATCCCTTATCTGCATAGGTAGTTTGTTGGTATAGGTGAAATAACCCTTCAAACACTGCTATTGCACAGAAGCACGCACTGCAGTAACCAATAATTTTTATATTCATCCTATTTACTACACATATCTACACATATCTCACATCTGTGATATTCTGCAAACTTATATTGATGTTATGGTGAGCCTGTCAAATCATATCATGATACCTTCAAAGTCACGAAAAGGAAACAGACATGTTCTCTAGATGTCCAAGACTAAAAGGGATCAGAGTGGCAGGGCCGTTGTTAGAAATCATGGGGCCCCATACAGCGTACCTGATGGGGCCCCCTTGGCCCCGCCCACAACCCCATCACTGGCTCCGCCCCTGGCCCCATGCTGTCACGAAATCTGGGGGAATGGTGGCAGTAGCTGAAACATGTAACATGTCCAAAAGGTGAACCTTTAACCACTTTGCGCCCGCCATACGACAAATGACGGCCGCAAAGTGATTCTAAAATGCCGGGAGGCCGTATAATGACTGGGAGGCGCGCGCGCGTGCCCGGCGCAACACTGAGATGCCGATGCGCGTGCCTGGCGGCCGTGATGTCCGCCAGGTACCCGCGATCGTCAGTCACAGAGACAAGGACATGGATCTGTGTGTGTAAACACACAGATCCATGTCCTGTCAGGGAGAGAGGAGACCGATGCTGTGTCCCTTGTACATAGGGACACAGATCGGTCACCTCTCCCAGTCAGTTCCCTCCCCCCACAGTAGCAATCACTCATAGGGCACACATTTAACCCCTTCCTCGCCCCCTAGTGTTAACCCCTTCCCTGCCAGTCACATTTATACAGTAATCAGTGCAGTTTTATAGCACCAATCGCTGTATAAATGTGAATGGTCCCAAAAATTTGTATAAGTGTCCGATGTGTCCGTTGCAATATCGCAGTCCTGACAAAAATCGCAGATCGCCGCCATTACTAGTAAAATAAAAATAATAAAAAAAATGTCAGAATTCTATCCCCTATTTTGTAGACGCTATAACTTTTGCGCAAACCTATCACTATACACTCATTGGGATTTTTTTAACCAAAAATATGTAGAAGAATATGTGTCGGCCTAAACTGAGAAAAAAATAATTTTTTTTTTTAAAAATGGGATATTTATTATAGCAAAAATCAAAAAATATTGTGTTTTTTTTCAAAATTGTCGCTCTTTTTTGGTTTATAGCGCAAAAAATAAAAACCGCAGAGGTGATCAAATACCACCAAAAGAAAGCTCTATTTGTGGGAAAAAAAGGACGTTGATTTTGTTTGGGAGCCACGTCGCACGACCGCGCAATTGTCATTCAAAGCGTGACAGTGCCGAAAGTTGAAATTTCGCCTGGGCAGGAAGGGGGTTTATGTGCCCAGTAAGCAAGTGGTTAATAACCATTATTATTCTAAACTTTTTACACTATGATAAAGCAGCAGAGGTGTCTTATTTTAGTACTTTTTTGACAACAACTAATTAGCTGGGATGAGCTCAGGCATGTTCGGACCGTAGTCTGAACCCACCTTGGCTATACCACCAGGAAGCTTTACAGCGCCCCACCAATCATAACTGGATCTGAATGGGAGAGATGTCAGTGTTTTGACATCTGTGCCCATTCAGTTTGTGTCCGCATACACCACAGACTTGTGTCCATTTACATCAGGCTACCTCTGATCTGTCACATTTAGGTCTGGAAAAATAGAAAAGGATGTTATTTTCCATTTATTTTTTTTACCTGAATGCACACGGAGGTAGGCGGATCTAAATGCACACAAGCCAATTCATATCTGGACTCCTGTAGACCTACATGGAGCTTTCAATCAGGTCCACATGAAAAACTGACAGGCGGACCTGATTGCAAAGCTTGGGTGAAAAATTCTCAAAGGGGGATGGTTTGGGGGGTGGTAAAAATGCAGCTTGGCTGTGTGTTTTTACTGTCCCTTCCCCCAACACACGTGTAAAGTAGCATCCCATTGTGTGCTCATGGTTATTATCATTATGATGATCCGAGCACAGCAGGTGGTGTATGGCTCTGCCAATGTAACATGCTGTTGGGTGCTGACTTGCTAATGGCTGCACAGTGTTATAGTCTGTAACACACAGTACAGCCATACATTAAGAAAGTCAGCACCCAACAGCATGTCACATTGACAGAGCCATACCTGCACCTGCTGTTCTCTGATCATCATAATGATGATGATGATGACGACCAGGAGCACACAATGGGGAGTCTGGGGACTTCACCTGAGCCTCAGCCTGTGTGATGTGTCAGTGTGTGTGTGTAGGGAGATTGCTTGCCTGTGGACCTGCGTTGGGATTACTCTTTCTGCACTACTGTCTCAGTCTCCTCAGTGATGTCTCTCCCTCAGGCTGCAGCACGGCACTTACTGAGGAAAGGAGGCGCATTACAATTGAATCCATCCACCATGGAAAGCATACAGTGAGCACAAGGTACACTTCTGCAGAGCAGGGCTGGTATCCCTCCGCCTGAAAATGGAGAAAAAGTCCATCTTCTGCTCTCACCTCCTGGGCCACTCTGTTAACCTTATGGGGCCCAGGAAGGTACTATATACCTTGCCAATCAAGTAGGTGCAAGTTAAAAAAAGTTATTTAGCTAATTTGTTTTGTTTTGTTTTTTACCTAGAAATTAACTACAAAGCTGCTCGGGCCCCCCCTGCTGACCAGGCCCGGTACAACAGGGCTGGTTGTACTGCCCTATCAGCAGCCCTGCAGAGTGGTATAATGTTTTTAGTTTTTTTGTTTCCAGCAATGATTGACATTGGAGGCAGAGGTAACTGAATACACACAGGTTTAGGTTGTGTTGCCAGCATTTGCTTGAGGTGTTGTGGGCAGAGTCTAGATGTTGCTGCAGCTAATGGTGGGTACAGAACAGGAAACAAGGATGCTTACACAACAACTAGTGGTGGGCAGAAGAGAAGATATAATAATATAGATAGTACAGAATCCAGTGGTATAAATGAAAGAGGACATTAATACCAGTGGTCTAAGATAAAGTGAGAAAGTGAGACGAATATAGCAGGACAGAATAGGGCATCGAGGAATACAAAATTCTAATTTCATTACATTTTATTCTGGTGTTAGTCCTTTGCTAAAATATGGCAGCTCTAGTCTAAAATCAATATGTTAGTGAATCTCTCTTTTTGTTTCTCTTTATTTTTTCCAGGATTCTTATTTTACCTTTTCTTGCATTATACAACATTTCCAGCCACCACCTATCTTTGGCTTTTTAACCTCCACCCTAGCTCCATCCATTACTACCATTCATTCATGTTTTAAAGCGATGTGCAAACTGTTGGCGCTATGTAAACCATGTATAATAATAATAGTAATACATTTCCACATCCTTTCATCACTCATCGCTGCTGCCATCTGTCTCTTTATCCATTTGTATTGGTTTCCTGCATCTCTCTTACTAAAGGTCTATAAGGTAAAAATAAAGAGATGGTGCTTTTCTAAGACTATACAGTATATTGATGTTCCAAAATTACACATAAACATTTAGTCAACCATATTTACAAAGTCAAGGTTGTACATTACCACTAAGGATACCTGGAAGCTAAGATCCAAAAGCATACTTTTCAAACTTGATCAATTATAGGTAATGTTGATCCAGGGAAAATCCGATTTACTCTCGGGGGATCAGGAGGGAATTTTTTCTCCTGCTGTAGCAAATTGGAGCATGCTCTGCTGGGGTTTTTTGCCTTCCTCTGAATCAACTGTGGGTATAGAATTGGGTTAATGGGATTGTACTATGTGTAGCGGTGTGTTCAATTTAGGGGAGTGTCTGAGTGGTAGTTAGGCTCAGACACATTATTGTTAGGGTTAATGGACCATTTCTGTGCCCTGGGAGCTAGTATTGGTGTATAGTTCCCTGGGGCCGACAGGTGGCGCTGTCGCCATAGGTCCGGGTTGAACCACAGTACAAGGTTGTGCCTTTTCTTGTCCCCTCTTGGCAGCAGTACGGCGGGGAGGAGAACCTGCTGTGCCTGTCGGGAGAGGGTATAAAAAGGGGTGGCCATCTTCCATTTGGGGTCTTTGTGTTGTCCACGCCCAGGCACCTTTGGCCTGGGTGTGTGGGTTCGTCATCTCCGGGTGCCCTAGGCCCGGAGGCCTGGTTCCTGTTCCATCCCAGACACCTTCAGTCTGGGGTGAGGACTCCCAGGGTGCCACCTTGCGAGGGGACCCGTATCTGGGATGAGGATGCCAGGGAGGTTACCTGTACCGAAGACCCAGCACAGAGTCGTGGTAACGGTGGGGACCTCTGGTAACTCTCAGGAGGGATGTCTTCTCCCTCAAACGGTCCAAGTACTCTCTAGAAGGAAGTTTGCTTACAGGTCAGTGGCAGTGGCCTAATAGGGCCGTGCCCTATTCACCTGGTCAGTGGCAGTGACCTGTTCTCCAAGTCAGTGGCAGTGACTTTCTATTCACCTGGTCTGTGGCAGAGACCAACCTCACGGTCTGTGGCAGAGATCGTGCGCCAAAACTGTTTGTGAAGCCTAAACAGTCAAAGAACCTGATTAAAGTTTGTGCCTGAACCTCCTCCCACCTAAGCTGTCCTGTGTCTTGTTCCAACCTGTCTGCTGTCAAAGAGGCATATTTGTTACCTGTGTGAAATAAATATAGAAGTTGGACTTTCAGTTGGTGTGGATAGTTACATTACTGGGGGAAACATAAGGACTTACATCTACCTAAAGTAGAGGTGAGAATCATCCTCGGGAGGATTCAACTCCAGCCGCAGGCAGGCCCGAAAACTAACACTGCTCAACCTCCTTACTCAGGAGGGTATGGGCTTGTAGTGCAGTGTGCCTCTCCCCTCCCTGCGAGGAGCCGAAATACAAACAAAAAGGCAGGTAGGGGGCGAGGTGAAGGGAGCTACATATATATATATATATATATTTTTTTTAAGGTTGAACTAGATGGACTTGGGTATTTTTTCAACCTGACTAACTATGTAACTATGTAACTATGCAACTATCTATCTATTATACTTTCAACAATGTAATATTTAGGGATGAGCCGAACACACACCCCCCCCCCCCCCCGTTCGGTTTGCACCAGACCTAAAGTTCGCACGAACTTTAGAACCCTATTGAATGTTCGAAATGTTTGAAATCAAAAGTGCTAATTATCAAGGCTAATATGCAAGTTATTGTCCTAAAAAGGTTTTGGGGACCCGGGTCCTGCCCCAGGGGACATGTATCAATGCAAAAAAAAAGTTTTAAAAACTGCAGTTTTTTCCGGAGTAGTGATTTTAATCATGCTTAAAGTGAAACAATAAAAGTGAAATATTCCTTTAAATTTTGTACCTGGGGGGGGGGGGGTGTATAGTATGCCTGTAAAGTAGCGCATGTTTCTCCCGCGCTTAGAACTGTCCCTGCAAAAAGTGTAATTTCTGAAGGAAAAAAAGTCATTTAAAAGCACTTGCAGCTGTAATGAATTGTCGGCTCCCGGGAATACAGAGAAAAGTCATTGATAAAATTTTTTTTTTTTTTAAATGACGTGGGGTTTGTTTCCTCTGCAGTGTAATAAATTAATAGACCCGCCCCCTTCTCACGTTCCCCATCAGGTTCGCTCAGCCTTACACCTAGATATAATGTATCTAGGTTGTTTACATTATTATTTGATTAGAATTTAGGACTTGACCTCAGATACGTCCACCTTTTATCTACTTTAGTTTTACAACACTTTCTATATATCACTGTTATTTTAGTTTCTACCTAGAGCGCAACACCAATTTTTCATTTTTACTCCACACTGCTGTAATGCAATAGTCAAATAATATGTTAGTGATATGGCTAGACGAAACAGTTAAAATATGATGTCTTATTGAGGGTATGAGTTTTTGGACCCCAGTGTGAAAGCTGGTTTCTCTATTACTGATATCCGATACAGTATGCCCAAGCATTATGGTTCTTCAATCTCTCGGTACTGGATGCAATACAACAAAAATGTTACTGTACAGAAGATATACTGCATTTTTAAAACATAATCCACTGAAAATACTACTTAAACCATCACTGTGCTAATTACCCTGTCCCATTTTGTAGTTTTACATGTTTCTTTGTTAAGTTAAGCTTTAAAATATCTACTTAGTACAACAGCATTTAATTGCTTGCATTGAGGCTTTTGAAGTGTGAAAAAAAGCTGATTATAAAAAAAAAAAACATTCTAATATGTGTGTGTTCTACAGTTCTGCCTAGATAGACCTATAGTTATCCTGAATTAAATTAAAGGCACATTTTTATTTATGTTAAGAACAATATCAAAGCTCATGAGTTCATGACACGCCTATGATTTCGTTTTTCTTTTGTTACTGAATTATTTTCCTTTATATATTTTTCATTACTGGCCCCAGAAATAGCACAAACAACAATTTAGTTTTAACTTCCTTCAAGTAAATCATAGAGAACTGAAGTTTTTTTTTTTCTGTAATTGTGCTTTGTTAATTATAATTACCCATTATCCTGAATGTAACATAATGCAAGAGAACCATAGTTCACAAAAAACTTAGAAATAAATTAGAGAATGTTCAAGGTGTGAGTTTTCACCCACACACGGATTACAATATTATTTGGTTTCCTACCTTTTTCATAATCTACTCTGGTGAGCCAAAAGAACAATTGTCTTTAAACCCTTGGCGCTGGCTGCCCGTCAGCCCTCTAAGGGGTTTGCTATTCCAAGAAGCATAGCTTATGGCCAAGTGACCACCATGATGGCTGTCACGGTGGTCACATGATCATAAATGGCGATCGGGAACTTTCCATAACTGTGTCGGGATTGCGCAGGCCACCTGCTCTCGGCACAGTACTGTCGGCACTAATGCACGCAAATGTGTGGTCGCTCGGCACCAAGGCCAGGCCGCAGAGAGGCCGCATATTTGCGTGTGCTCTGCACCAAGAGGTTAAAGTAGAATTATGATATTCCATAAAAAAAAGCGTTGCATCACTTAATTATAAGTGCATAAGCACCTAACATTTTCCCTTAGTGTCCCACCAAAGTCCTACACATATGCTTTGAGATTTCCAGTGATGTCCACCTAATGAAGGTTCCTGTAATTGTATGGCAACACTGCTGAGCTGCTCCTGATTTCAGAGAAGTGTTGCCACTCTCATGTACAATTTAGGCTGTGCATGCTAACACTCAAGTAGGATAAGAAGGCATTGCATGAGATCGTGATATCAGCATTGTCACTGCTAATTTATCACCCTGAAGCTTGTCAATCAGCACCTGGCCACAACTAGCCCTATCCACACTTTCTGGGCTGACAGAATGTAGTGTACTGCTTTGACACTAACAGCATGTGGAATTTGGCCCATCAGAACAACCTTGTGTTCAGTCTCATCAGTGGGGCTTGAAGACTGCTGCCCTGTATTTTAATCCTGGTAGTTTTCTTTTTCATTTTGATGATAACGTTGGTTCAAATTGTATGTCTCAGTCATAACCCACTTTTATATACAGGGTGATTCATATTTCATTATGTCAGATTTTTTTTTGGCTTATTACAAAGTCTACAAAATTAACTGAGAGGATGTAAGTGGTATAATAAGCGATTCCAGTCATGAGCTTTCGTTAAAATGAAACATACTGTATGCACCACCATTAGCAACACATTGCTCTAGGTGCGGCTGAATGTTCTGCACGGCCCTTTGCAACATTTCACTTAGCACTTTTCCTCTCTCCTTTCCTATTATCTCTTCTAAACTGGATACATTCTTATTCAAATGTTTTATTGAAAATATCATCAGATAATATTACAGGTAATATAAAGGATACAATAATATATATACAGTATATATATATATATATATCTGTAAAAATTATAAACGCAACACTTCTGAGTTTTCCCCTATTTATCATGAGCTGAACTCAAAGATCTACAACTTTTCTATGTACACAAAAGGCCTATTTCTCACAAATATTGTTCACAAATCTGTCTAAATCTGTGTTAGTGAGCACTTCTCCTTTGCCAAGATAATCCATCCACCTCAGAGGTGTGGCATATCAAGATACTGATTAGACAGCATGATTATTGCACAGGTCTGCCTTAGGCTGGCCACAATAAAAGGCCACTCTAAAATGTGCAGTTTTGCTGTATTGGGGGGGGGGGGGGGGTCCGAAAACCAGTCAGTATCTGGTGTGACCATCATTTAGCCTCACACAGTGCAGCACATGCCCTTCACATAGGGTTGATCAGGTTGTTGATTGTGGCCTGTGGATTTTGGTCCATTTCTCTTCAATGGTTGTACGAAGTTGCTGGATATTGGCAGGAAGTGGAGCACGCTGTCGTATACGACTATCCAGAGCATCCCAAACATGCTCAATGGGTGACATGTCTAGTGAGTATGCTGACCATGCAAGAACTGGGATGTTTTCAGCTTCCAGGAATTGTGTACAGATCCTTGAAACATGGGGCTGTGCATTATCATGCTGCAACATGAGGTGATGGTTGTGGCATGGCACAACAATAGGCCTCAGTATCTCATCACAGTATCTCTGTGCATTCCAAATGCCATCAATAAAATGCACCTGTGTTTGTTGTCCATAACATACGCCTGCCCATACCATAACCCCACCGCCACCATGGGCCACTCGACCCACAACATTGACATCAGCAAACCGCTCACCCACATGACGATGTGGAGGTCCTGGGCTGGTGTGGCTACACGTGGTCTGCAGTTGTGAATCCGGTTAGATGTACTGCCAAATTCTCTGAAACGCCTTTGCGCCTTTGGAGACGGCTTATGGTAGAGAAATTAATATTCAATTCAAGGGCAACAGCTCTGGTGGACATTCCTGCAGTCAGCATACCAATTGCACGCTCCCTCAAAACTTGCGACATCTGTGGCATTGTGTTGTGTGATAAAACTGCACATTTTACTGTAGAGTGGCCTTTTATTGTGGCCAGCCTAAGGCACACCTGTGCAATAATCATGCTGTCTAATCAGCATCTTGATATGCCACACCTGTGAGGTGGATGGATTATCTCGGCAAAGGAGAAGTGCTCACTAACACAGATTTAGAATGATTTGTGAACAATATCTGAGAGAGATAGGCCTTTTGTGTACATAGAAAAAGTCATAGAATCTTTGAGTTCAGCTCATGATAAATAGGGGCAAACACAAAAGTGTTGCGTTTATAATTTTGCTCAGTGCTCATATATTTTTTTTTATATTATTATTATTATTATTATTATATTATATTATAATTTTGCTCATATATATGTGTATATACAGTATCTCACAAAAGTGAGTACAACCCTCACATTTTTGTAAATATGTTATTATATCCTTTCATGTGACAACACTGAAGAAATTACACTTTTCTACAATGTAAAGTAGTGAGTGTACAGCTTGTATAACAGTGTAAATTTGCTGTCCCCTCAAAACAACTCAACACACAGCCATTAATGTCTAAACCGTTGACAACAAAAGTGAGTACACCCCTAAGAGAAAATTTCCAAATTGGCCCAATTAGCCATTTTTCCTCCCCGATGTCATGTAACTCATTAGTGTTACAAGATCTCAGGTGTGAATGGGGAGCAAGTGTGTTAAATGTGGTGTTATCGCTCTCACTCTCTCATACTGGTCACTGGAAGTTCAACATGGCACCTCATGGCAAAGAACACTCTGAGGATCTTAAAAAAAATATTTTTGCTCTACATAAAGATGGCCTAGGCTATAAAGAGATTGCCAAGACCCTAAAACTGAGCTGCAGCATGGTGGGCAAGACCATACAGCAGTTTAACAGGACAGATTCCACTCAGAACAGGCCTCGCCATGGTCGACCAAAGAAGTTGAGTGCACGTGCTCAGCGCCATATCCAGAGGTTGTCTTTGTAATAGACTAATAAGTGCTGCCAGCATTGCTGCAGAGGTTGAAGGGGTGGGGGGTCAGCCTGTCAGTGCTCATACCATACACTGCATCAAATTGTTCTGCATGGCTGCCATCCCAGAAGGAAGCCTCTTCTAAAGATGATGCACAAGAAAGCCCGCAAAAAGTTTACTGAAGACAAGCAGACTAAGGTCATGGATTACTGGAACCCTGTCCTGTGGTCTAATGAGACCAAGATAAACTTATACATTTGGTTCAGATGGTGTCAAGTGTGTGTGGCGGCAACCAGGTGAGGAGCACAAAGACAAGTGTGTCTTGCCTACTACAGTCAAGCATGGTGGTGGGAGTGTCATGGTCTGGGGCTGCATGAGTGCGGCCAACACTTGGGAGCTACAGTTCATTGAGGGAACCATGAATGCCAACATATAGTGTGACATACTGAAGCAGAGCATGATCCCCTCTCTTTGGAGACTGGGCCGCAGGGCAGTATTCCAACCTGATAACAACCCCAAACACACCTCTAAGACGACCACTGTCTTGCTAAAGAAACTTAGGGTAAAGGCGGTGGACTGGCCAAGCATGTCTCCAGACCTAAACCCTATTGAGCATCTGTGGGGCATCCTCAAATGGAAAGTGGAGGAGCGCAAGGTCTCTAACATCCACCAGCTCTGTGATGTCGTCATGGAGGTGTGAAAGAGGACTCCAGTGGCAACCTGTGAAGCTCTGGTGAACTCCATGCCAAAGAGGGTTAAGACAGTGCTGGAAAATAAAGGTGGCCACACAAAATATTGACACTTCGGGCCCAATTTGGACATTTTCACTTAGGGGTGTACTCACGTTTGTTTAGACATTAATGGCTATGTGTTGAGTTATTTTAAGGGGACAGCAAATTTACACTGTTATACAAGCTGTACACTCACTACTTTACATTGTAACAAAGTGTAATTTCTTCAGTGTTGTCACATGAAAAGATATAATAAAATATATACAAAAATGTGAGGGGTGTACTCACTTTTGTAAGATACTGTATATATATATATATATATATATATATATATATATATATATATATATATGTAGCGGCTGCTCCTCACACTCCCCTCTTTGTCTCGTCTTTCTCTTGTCTAGGGGTATCTTAGAGGGGAGGGAGCGGGGACACTACGCCTAGCTTCCACCACAGATGTTAGTGCGGTATAAGCAACAGTTCTGTATTACCTTCGGGTCAGTGTTGTGCACCTGGATCCTCCCTCCAAGAGTCACCCCGAACCTTGTCTTGTCAGAAAATGAGCTCCACACCATTAAAGTTCAACACTCCTTTATTCTCCTTGTCTGAACACAAACAGTTGAACTCCCTTGATAGAACAGAACAGAAAAGGAGGTGTGGATGCGAACAGGCCCAGACACAATGTAAGCTGCCACTTCCCTTCCTAGAAGTGTGTCCTGGTCTCCGCACAAGGGTAGATTTCCTTCCAGGCTGTCTCCGACGAGAGACTCACTTGTCACCGGCAATATGCTGCACCGGGTCTTCAAATGAGGAGCTCCCCCCGGTCCATTGCACCTTCCAGATTCGGGTACCCAATCCCTGGGTACCCAAGGATCTCCTTCCCTCGCGGAACTCAGTGTTGGGCACTGAGCTCCGGACCTCCATCCAAGTACCTCACCCCAGGCTAAAGGTGCCTGGGATGGAACTCGACTTCCACTGTGCTCTAGGCCTAAGCCACCCAGAGGAGTGACACGACCCACCGTCCGCAAGCTGAAGGTGCCTGGGACGTCCACCCCGTGACCAAGATGGCCGGCCCCCTTTATACCCTCTCCCAGCAAGCACGGCGGGTTCCCCGCCCCACCATACTGCTGCCGAGGGAGGACAAAAGGGAGGCACAGCACACAGCAATGATTCAACCCCAGCCCAGGGCGACAGCGCCACCCACTGGGCTGCAGGGAATTACACATCACTGATGTCTCTGCCAATTCAAAATTACACCCGGGAAAGTACATACCCGCTACACTCTCCCCTCGGTCCTTTGACACTGGTCCCCAGTGTCTGGAGTAAACCATGCCCTAAACAGCTGACATGATTCAGTCCAGAAACGGACTAACAATTAGATATACAAAAATATAAAACTTTGTAAAACTATCCTACTAAAACATTGTGTCTGAGCCCTGTAAAGAAAGGGAAATAAGACAAAAGAGAAACAACAGTATTGATCCATAACTTTGAATCACATTTTCACATTTGACTTTTCCCACCCATCCTGACTAAGACCCACCCCATCCTCAGTAAACTTGATGGGATGTTCTCCTGCAGAGGGAAAAGAAAGGATTAACACACATAACCCTGACACCTGTATTCGTGTAATGGAAAAGAAACTTCTCCGAGAAGAAATCCCTTTTCTCCAAAGTGAGTGTATGATAAGTGTTTAAACGTTGCGCAACACTGCCACCTGGTGACAGCATCGCAGGAACTGCACCCGTAGAACTTTCCTCTTTTCTCTCGGCCCTATCTACCCCAGAGTCAGTATTCTCTTGCAGAAAAAGTGAAGAACAACCAGGAACAGTTCTTCATTCCTCTGGGCACAAAAGCAACGGGCCCCAGAAAGTTCAGCAGCATGATAAGAATGGAGTCTCTTTTCTCCTACAGGTAAAAGCGGGGATGCGGCAGAACAAGTGGTTTCAAGTGCTGATCCATGGTCTCCAGATGATACTCCACATCTTCTCCTCAGCAACCTTCTGCCCAAATAGGCGTTGTAGTCTTGCCAGAGGAGGCATGGTAGCTTTGTCCCCTTCGCCAGGCAACACTATCGAGTCCGTGTGGCGAGGGACCTTGATCACATCTGATCGGGGCATAGGGGCCCGCAGCAATAGTCTCTTTTCCCCGGCCTTCGGTACAGATGGCACAGGGGATATAGCAGCAGACTGGGGACGGGACCTCTCTTCAGGCGCTGATGCCTCCACCCGGGGTGTGCTTTCCCCTGTTGACATGGGTGGGTCTCTGATCCTGCGGTATGAAGCAAGCGGTACTTTGTCCCAGCCCTTCTCAGCAAACAAATCGTCTATTGCCACTTCATCTCCCATGTCCGAGAGCGACTCCAGGTCGGAGGTGTCACACTCCTCCGCGGGTATGTAGCCGGTTGTAGAAACGGAGCCACCACCTCCCGCGGATTCGCTAGGCCATGACTTCCCGACACCTCCACCCACACACCAAGTCTCTCCGCCTGGCTTACCTCGGCCTTTACTTGAAGCGAGACGTCCGGAACTCTTGTCGACGGATTCATCCAGGCCGGGTGCAAGTGGGCGAGATGGTCCACCACAATCGCTGGTCGGGGCTACCATGCCGGTCTTCCTCTTTGGTGGTGGACGCTGCAAGACAGTGGTGACCGAGTCAGCATCCTCGGATTTCTCCCGTTGGGGTTTTACGACCTCCTCCGCGGTCGTTGCAGTGTGCGCAGGGGTGACTCTCACAGCAGTGATTCCTCCACTTTGAGTGGTGTTGCCTGAAGCCCGGCCGGGGTATATGGTTCTCGGCCTCTCCACCGCCGGATCCACTTCGAACAGGAATTCCCCACAGGCCTCACAGCTACCGAACGGCTTCAACTGGCACACCAGTCCCGAACACCCGGGACAAATCACACCCAAGGCCTCAACGTCCATGCACGAGTACAGGGCGAATCGACCCCTTGGCTTTAGTCGAATCCCCGTATCCGTTACCAGAGCAGCAGCGGTCAAAGTCGTGGTGGAAGGATGAACTGGAATCCACGAGGTGTGTCCGAACATGGCGACCTGTTGCTGATCCATCGCACACTGCAAAGTTTTTGCGCCAACGTCCCACGTGTAGTCCTTCACACGTATTGGACTCCTCCCCTTTGCTCCAGTTCATGGGCTTTTCTTCTTTTCTGTTTCTGAGTCACGCCCACGAACTAAGAGGTGGGGGTGTGCCTGGTGGCGCAGTGCAATAGAAGCCCCCACGTGTAGTACTTCACACGGCTGAACTTCCCCCTCTTTCCACTCTTCTGCGCGGGCCTTTCCTTTCTTTGGGTCATGTCCACGACTTCGAGCAGGGATGCACTTCGGCCAATGAAGGCCTGCCTGTTCGCTTAACTCTTCCAACAGACACGTTCAATACTGTGGTGCACAAACACTATACCGGACCCGAGCCCCCACGTGTAGCGGCTGCTCCTCACACTCCCCTCTTTGTCTCGTCTTTCTCTTGTCTAGGGGTATCTTAGAGGGGAGGGAGCGGGGACACTACGTCTAGCTTCCACCACAGATGTTAGTGCGGTATAAGCAACAGTTCTGTATTACCTTCGGGTCAGTGTTGTGCACCTGGATCCTCCCTCCAAGAGTCACCACGAACCTTGTCTTGTCAGAAAATGAGCTCCACACCATTAAAGTTCAACACTCTTTTATTCTCCTTGTCTGAACACAAACAGTTGAACTCCCTTGATAGAACAGAACAGAAAAGGAGGTGTGGATGCGAACAGGCCCAGACACAATGTAAGCTGCCACTTCCCTTCCTAGAAGTGTGTCCTGGTCTCCGCACAAGGGTAGATTTCCTTCCAGGCCGTCTCCGACGAGAGACTCACTTGTCACCGGCAATATGCTGCACCGGGTCTTCAAATGAGGAGCTCCCCCCGGTCCATTGCGCCTTCCGGATTCGGGTACCCAATCCCTGGGTACCCTAGGATCTCCTTCCCTCGCGGAACTCAGTGTTGGGCACTGAGCTCCGGACCTCCATCCAAGTACCGCACCCCAGGCTAAAGGTGCCTGGGATGGAACTCAACTTCCGCTGTCCTCTAGGCCTAAGCCACCCAGAGGAGCGACACGACCCACCGTCCGCAAGCTGAAGGTGCCTGGGACGTCCACCCCGTGACCAAGATGGCCGGCCCCCTTTATACCCTCTCCCAGCAAGCACGGCGGGTTCCCCGCCCCACCATACCGCTGCCGAGGGAGGACAAAAGGGAGGCACAGCACACAGCAATGATTCAACCCCAGCCCAGGGTGACAGCGCCACCCACTGGGCTGCAGGGAATTACACATCACTGATGTCTCTGCCAATTCAAAATTACACCCGGGAAAGTACATACCCGCTACACTTATATATATATTTAAATGATACATATAACTGGATACATTCCAAGGCTTTCTGGCACAGATTTTCTCTTTAAGGACCCCCCAAAGGAAAAAGTCCATCCGTGTTAAGTCTGGTCTTCCTGGTGGCCACGAAACATTGCCCCGATGCCCATTGACTCATCCAGGGAAAGCATTGGCTAGCCATGCCCATGTCTTCAGTGCAAAATAGGCTGGTACATCATCCTGGATGAAGTGTATATCCTCCAAAGCAGATACGATGAGATAAACAAATTCCTTGAGCATGTTCAGGTATCTATCAGCATTCGTTGTTGCCTACAAAATGTACACTCTGATGAGTGTACCATCACAAAGCCACACCACACAGTCACCGATGACCTTGACTGCAGTTTTGCAATGGTCCAGTTTGGATGCTATGTACTGTGAGCCATGTAATTGTCGTTGTGGTTGTTCACAAAACCGCCAACGTGAAACACATTCTCATCTGACCATGTTGCCAAATGTTTGGTTCCTCCTCAATCCATGCCAGCATAAACTCTGAAAACTCTATTGAGACTTCACGGTCCTCACATCACAGAACTTAGACAAAGTGCAGTTTTCGTGACTGCCAGTTAATTTCCTTCATTGAATTGAATTGCACCCAATTCCTTCTGGTACTGCTGAAGGAACTTCTTAGGGCTATTCTGGAAGGAAACAGCTGCAGCTGCTTTTCTTTCCTAGGTGACAGCTGTCTTTGGCTGCTAGGCACCCTTCTGCTGATTCACTGAACTGCTAGCCATCAAGTTGTCGTGCAGCCTTTTTATGGTTTTGTAATCCAACGTCTCATGTTTATCTTTACTGTCCTCCACCATCTCTGCACAAAAACTGAGGATTGCTGCACCTCCATTCACACAGCAATTTGAGCACGATCATACACTGACAGCCTGCTAGATGCCATTGCTGACTCTCAGAGGAGAGCCCTACCACACCCAACAGAAGGCAGGAACAAAATAATGAAAGTACTAAAGAACACTGCAACCGTGTCATATAGAAATTCAATTTCTTACCTCACTCAATTCCTTTAATTGCCACAACAAAATAAGAAATTGGACATAAATGTGGATCAACCTGTAGTACTTAACAATTCGTAGGCCATGATATTTTATTGTGTACCTGCTAGTAGTGCTGATGCTTCTAACTAGTGATTTGTAAATCTGCCCTTGTTTGATTTTCTAAGGGGGTCTGCAAGTTTTGTTTAAAGTTCAGTCAATTCAAACCAAAGAAGTGAACTCGAACTTGGAGGCAAATCCTATTGTAGTCTAATTAGTGTAGTGTACTGGCTAAATTAAATTAAGAGTGTTAACCAATCCACACATGGCCACCCACTATTACAGTTAATTTATTTTTACAAATATCCAAAAATCGTTTTTCCAGAGGTTTGTAAAAAGATCCCATCAGTTCAAATTGTTACATTTAAAATCCCACAAAAGAAATGAAAACCCCCAAATACCAACCCCTGGAAAAAAACATGTACAGTATAATTTTTAAAGGGAAGCCTTTCTATAATGAAAAGCTGACCAAAAACCCAATTATAGGCTCCTTAAATCCTGCTGGCTATAGTTCAGTGCACTATGGTTAAAAAAAATTCTCCTGGGTCAAAACCTTTGTGAATTATCTCAAATAGTGATGGTCCGAACACCCCCATGTTTGGTTTGCCACCAGAATGCCCAAACAGGGGAAAAGTTTGGACCCAAATCCCAAACCCCATTGAAGTCTATGGGACCCAAACTCGAAAAATCAAAAGTCCCCATTTTGAAGGCTTATATGCAAGTTAATGGCCATAAAAAGGGTATGGGGGACAGAGTACTGCCCTGGGGGACATGTATCAATGTAAAAAAGCAAAATTTATGTCTTTTTTTCCCCACAAATACAAAAACAATATTTTTTACTTTTTGCTATAATAAATTTCCCAATTTTTTTTAAAAAAAAGCATTTTTTTTTCTCAGTTTAGGCCGATATATATTCTTCTACATATTTTTGGTAATAAAAATCGCAATAAGCGTATATTGATTGTTTTTTTCAAAAGTTATAGCGTATACAAAATAGGGGATAGATTTATTATTTTTTTACTAGTAATGGCAATAATCAGTGATTTTTATCGGGACTGTGACATTATGGCGGACAGATCGGACACTTTTGACACATTTTTGGGACCATTGACATTTATACAGCGATCAGTGCTATAAAAATGCACTGATTACTGTGTAAATGTCCCTGGCAGGGAAGGGGTTAACAGTAGGGGGCGATCAAGGGGTTAAATGTGTGTCCTAGGGAGTGATTCTAACTGTGGTGGGATGGGACTGGCTGGGTGAGGAGAGACAGATAGTTGTTCATACTTAGTATGAACACCAGATCGCTCTCCTCACCCCTGACAGCACGGAGATCTGTCTCTGTGTTGAGCGATCATCACAACCGCCAGGCACACGCATCGGCTCCGGCGTCACGTCGTCGGGCGCGTGCCCCCTAGTGGTCAAAAGGCGAACTGACATACAGCTACGTCGGTTTGCCCAGGGGAGCCAACCTGCCGCAGTATAACTGTGGCGGCTGGTCGGGAAGGGGTTAAAGGAGCAGTGATTTTAATGATGCTTAAAGTGAAACAATACAAATGAAAAATTCCTTTAAATATAGTGACTGGGGGCCCTCTTAGTCTGCCTGTAAAGTGGGTCATCTGTACCGTGTATAGAACTTGCTGCAGCAAAACTGACATAGATAAAGAAAAAAATTACATGACCTGCAAGCTTTCTTTATTTTGTAAACAACTGCTTGGGGAGACAGTCTGTATGAGAAGGTCACTCAGAACAAGATTAGCAATTTTTGGATACATTCTGGTGCGTCTTTGGCAGACTTTGGATGGAAATAGCAAAGTTTTGCACCACAGTGAGCAAGCCTTATGTGAAGAAGCCAAATTATAGTACACTCAGTTCTAGGTTAACATTTTTTTTTAGATAAAGTCTGGTGTCTCTTTCCCAGACTTTGGATAGAAATAACAGTTGAGGAAAAATTGGTCTTTGAGTGTTGGTGGTGCCTACACACCTTAACCTTCTAGAGGTAATCTTGATGAAAGCAACAATTGGCCTTGCTGTAAAAAAAATTAAATGTGATGCCCCAGTCAAACAGTTGCAGAAAAATTAATCTTTGGGTGTTGGTGGTGCCTTCGCACCTTAACCTTCTAGGTGTACTCTTGATGAAAGCAAAAATTGGCCTTGCTGTAAAAAAAAATAATTTGATGCCCCCATCAAACAGTTGCGGAAAAAATGGTTTTAGGTGTTGGTGGTACTTTCACACTTTATCCTTCTAGAAGTACTCTTGATGAAAGAAAAAATTGTCCTTGCTGTTAAAAATTGAAATGTGATGCCCCTATCAAACAGGTGTAGAAAAATTGGGCCTTAGGTGTTAATTGTGCCTATGAAACTTATACCAAAAATGACTTCAAGATAAAATCAACACCCACAAAGCTAGGCAGCCTAGACAGTCTTGCAGAGATTCCAGATCCCAAACACATTTAGTCAGCAACATCGGCATCAGGGGCTTGATAACTGCTGCTAATCCTGGACTGATTAATTTTAAGTGCAGCGTTAATTAACATACCGTAAGTAAGTGTACCATATGTTATAATGTTTGAACATCAGTATGTTTATACTAATAGATCAATGTATAAAGTGCATATAAACTGATACAAGGAATGTGAAATATGTGAACATCAACACAATAATTGCAATGTATATCAATATTTCAAGTGCATCAGTGCTTAAACAGATAAATCAATTGGTGCAAAATATCATCACACAAACAAATTGTAAGTAGAAACACAAAGAAAGTGCATAAGTGCTAATAATTAGTAGGCACAATGAAGTGAATAACCGCAGGTTTGTTCAATGAAAAACAAAGTCCACCATAGTCTACTTAAAACTGTCAACACAGTAGACCAGAATGGTATGAGATGGGAGACTGAAGACCAAAGTCTATGCCAGGAAAGAGTGGTGACACATGTATAACCGATGCAAGATCACCCAGCATAGTGTGTCCAGGGGAAGGGGTAGGTAACCCACGTGCCAGCGGCAGCGAGTCAACCAAGCTTAGAATGGAAACTGGAACTCTGATACAGGTCCCCGAAAATCCTGGCAGTGTGCACGAAAATCCCTTTCAACCTATAATCATAAATGAGGGTCATAAAAAGAAAAACGCCTCTACATGGTGTTGAGGCGTTTTTCTCTTTATGACCCTCATTAGGGATGAGCTTCGAGTTCGAGTCGAACTCACGTTTGACTCGAACATTGCCTGTTCACATGTTCGCCGAACAGCGAACAATTTGGGGTATTCGGGGCAAATTCGAAAAGCAGTGGAACACCCTGTAAAAGTCTATGGGAGAAATCTAAAGTGCTAATTTTAAAGGCTTATATGCAAGTTATTGTCATAAAAAGTGTTTGGGGACCCGGGTCCTGCCCCAGGGGACATGTATCAATGCAAAAAAAAGTTTTCAAAACGGCCGTTTTTTCGGGAGCAGTGATTTTAATAATGCTTAAAGTGAAACAATAAAAGTGAAATATTCCTTTAAATTTCGTACCTGGGGGGGTTATATAGTATGCCTGTAAAGTCGTGCTTGTTTCCCGTGCTTAGAACTGTCCCTGCACAAAGTGTCATTTCTGAAGGAAAAAAAGTAATTTAAAACTCACTTGCGACTATAACGAATTGTCAGCTCCCGGCAATACATAGAAAAGTCATTGATAAAAAAAAAAAATGCGCGGGGGTCCCCCCAAATTCAATTACCAGGCCCTTCAGGTCTGGTATGGATATTAAGGGGAACCCTGACGCAATTTTTTTTTTAAATGCGTGGGGTTCCCCCCAAATATCCATACCAGGCCCTTCAGGTCTGGTATGGATTTTAAGGGGAACTCCACCCCAAATAAAAAAAAAAATGGCGTGGAGTTCCCCCAAGAATCCATACCAGACCCTTTATCCGAGCACGCAACCTGGCAGGCTGCAGGAAAAGAGGGGGGGACGAGAGAGCGCCCCCCCCTCCTGAATCATACCAGGCCACGTGCCCTCAACATGGGGAGGATGTCCCCATGTTGATGGGGACAAGGGCCTCATCCCCACAACCCTTGCCCGGTGGTTGTGGGGGTCTGCGGGCAGGGGGCTTATCGGAATCTGGAAGACCCCTTTAACAAAGGGGACCCCCAGATCCCGGCCCCCCCTATGTGAATTGGTAAGGGGTACATTGTACCCCTACCATTTCACAAAGGAAGTGTAAAAAAAAATGTAAAAAAAACACACAGACACCTTGGAAAAGTCCTTTATTAAAAATAAAAAATAAAAAAAACATTTCAGCGATGTAATCCAATGTCCCGCGGCGATCCGATGTCCAGCGCTGCAGTCTCCACTTGAAACGTCATTGGCTGAGTGGACCTACACTGCAGAGGAAGTTCCCCATCAGGTCCGCTCAGCCAATGACGTAGGCGGGGTATGAGGTACGAGGGGGCGGGGGCGCCCTCGTATTTCAGACTCTGCCTACATCATTGGCTAAGTGGACCTGATGGGGAACTTCCTCTTCAGTGTAAAAAATGAATAGGAGCTAACCTGATGGGGAACGTGAGAAGGGGCGGGTCTATTAATTTTTTTACACTGAAGAGGAAGTTCCCCATCAGGTCCACTCAGCCAAGACGTAGGCAGGGTCTGAGATACGAGGGCGCCCCCGCCCCCTCGTACCTCAGACCCCGCCTAAGTCATTGGCTGGAGACTGCAGCGCTGGACATTGGATCGCCGCGGGACATTGGATTACATCGCTGGAATGTGTTTTTATTTTTTTATTTTTTATTTTTAATAAAGGACTTTTCCAAGGTGTCTGTGTGTTTGTTTGTTTTTTGTAATGTATGGTATTGCATACCCTATGATCAAGTGGTGTGTACAGCCACGTAACGCGTAAGGGACCAGGGAGGAGAGCCAGTGGTGACATTACTTCCGCCCAGCGGCCGAGAGCGGAAGTGCCTATGTTTGTATGAGAATGCATGCGTCTGTTGAACAGTAATTGATGTAAGTGTTTCCATGTTGTTTTAAATAAATATTTTGAATGGTATCACACTATGGGAGCCCCCTGTGTTTTATCTCACTTCTGAGAACCTAGTGCCCCACTCAAAAGCGTTTACTGATGCAGAGGAATCACATGGTCACTCTGGGATTCATAGCCAGTGAGGGATATCAATCTAGCTGAGGAGCTGCGTCTGCCATTGGGTCAACTGAAGAGGCTTGATTACAAGCCAGCCAATATGAGAGGCTGGGGGAAAAGTAGGCACTTGGATTAGAGCACTTGGATAGAAGCACCTGCATGTGATTAGCCACTTGCGGATGGTGGATCTGTTCTACACTACTACTTTGGATTTAATATTTTTTATACTGCACAGAGACTCATTTTTTATTGTATTTTTGGACACTTGTTTCATTTATTTTTTGACTACACAGAGACTCACTATTTGCACTTTATTGTTATTAGATCTCTATTTTTGCACAGAAGATTTGTATTTTTTACTGAGACTCACATTTGTTGTTTATACCTTTGCATGGGATCTATTGCATGGAATTTTTTTGCCTTTAATATTGGAGCACTTTATTGGATTATTCTTTTATACGTATTGTGTAAGATGTTATCACATCACGGATTATTTAGCCTTTATAATTTTTAACTTTAGTATATACCCACTTTGTTGCACTTTAGTTAAAGGGATTTGTTTTTAGCAAGCGCCATTACACCCCCCCATTTTCACATGTTTGTTGGTGTGTGAACACCTTTTAGTTGTGGCAGCTGCTTAGTTTATTAGTTAGTAGATTTATTTGGTCTTTATCCTGGTTTGCGCATCAATTACCCCCATTTTAATTTCCACATCGGCTGGTGGTGCTGGTTGTTGTGGCGTGCTGACAAAGCTTTTCCACATTTCGGCCATGCTAACCCTGCCTTCTGAGGTGCTGGCGGTGCCCCGGCTGCGTTGGCGACCTCTTCCTCCTCCTCTGCCTTCGCCTTGTGCTTCCACTGTGCCCCCGCTGTCAAGTGGGAATGCCACCAGCAGCGCGTCTACCAGCGTGTGCTAGTACTCGCGCATCTTAAGATCGCGCTCCAGTGAGGGAATTAATGACGATACCTTGTCCTTGTAACGGGGATCCAGCAGCGTGGCCACCCAGTAATCAGCACCAGTTAGAGTGTGGGCAACTCGGCGGTCATTGCGGAGACAGTGCAGCATGTAATCGCTCATGTGTGCCAGGCTGCCCAGAGGCAACGAAAAGCTGTCCTCTGTGGGAGGTGTATTGTCTGTGTCCTCTGTATCCCCCCAGCCACGCACCAGTGATGGCCATGAGCTGGTCTGGGTGCCACCCTGCTGTGAACATGGTTCCTCCTCCTCCATCTCCTCCTCCTCATCCTCCACCTCGTCATCCTCCAGAACTGTGCCCTTGCTGGACAATTGTGTACCTGGCGTTTTTTGGTGCAGGATACCTCCCTCGGAGCCACTTGTGAATGACTGCCCTAAAAGCCTTGGAAATGATCCCTTTTCCTCCTCCTCCTCCTCCTGTGCCACATCCTCTTCCATCATCGCCCGAAGCATTTTTTCAAGGAGGCATAGAACTGGGATAGTAACGCTGAGAACGGCGTCATTGGCACTGGCCATGTTGGTGGAGTACTCGAAACAGCGCAACAAGGCACACAGGTCTCGCATGGAGGCCCAGTTATTGGTGGTGAAGTGGTGCTGTTTCACAGAGCAACTCATGCGTGCCTGCGTGTTGCAGCTGAAACTCCACTATCGCCTGCTGCTGCTCGCACAGTCTGGCCAGCATGTGCAAGGTGGAGTTCCACCTTGTGGGCACGTCACGTATAAGGCGGTGAGTGGGAAGGCCGAAGTTACGCTGCAGCGCTGACAGGCGAGCAGCAACAGGGTAAGAACGCCAAAAGTGCGCACAGACCGCCCGCACTTTCTGCAGCAGCTCTGGCATATCGGGGTAATTTTTAGGAAACCTCTGCACCACCAAATTTAGCACATGCGCCAGGCAAGGGATGTGTGTCAAACCGGCTAGGCCCAGAGCTGCTGCGAGATTTCGCCCATTATCACACACCACCAGGCCGGGCTTGAGGCTCACTGCCACCAACCATTCATCGGTCTGTTGTTCCATGTCCCTCCACAACTCCTGCGCGGTGTGGGTTTTTTCCCCCAAACAGGAAAGTTAAAACTGTCTGCTGTCATTTACCCCTGGCTGTGCTGAAGTTGGTGGTGAAGGTGTTACGCTGACCGGATGAGGAGGCGGTAGAGGATGAGGAAGCGGAGTAGGAGGAGTTAGCAACAGGAGGCAAACTGAAGCGCCCTGCAATCATCGGTGGTGGAAGGAAATGCGCCAAACTGCAATCCGCCTCAGGCCCAGCCGCCACTGCATTTACCCAGTGTGCTGTTAGGGAGATATAACGTCCCTGACCGTGCTTACTGGTCCACGTATCCGTAGTTAGGTGCACCTTGCCACAGATGGCGATGTGCAGTGCACACCTGATTTTGTCCCCCACTTGGTTGAGCAGGGAAGGGATGGCTCGCCTGGAAAAGTAGTGGCGGCTGGGCATGACGTACTGTGGGACAGCCAATGCCATCAGGCTTTTCAAACTCTGCGTCTCCACCAGACGGAATGACGGCATTTCAAAGGCCAGG
Organism: Rana muscosa; assembly: GCA_029206835.1. NCBI lineage: Eukaryota > Metazoa > Chordata > Amphibia > Anura > Ranidae > Rana > Rana muscosa. The sequence goes on from CM055123.1 coordinate 161,416,394, forward strand.
AATTTTGAAATGTTGGCATTCAGGGCCAGGGATCGCCGGTGGCTAGGGGAGTACTTCCTATTCCGCTCCAGTGTTTGGGAGATAGAGAGCTGAACGCTTCCATGGGACATTGTGGAGATGGTTGGTGACCCAGGTGGTAGTGTTGCTGGCAGATCCTCTGTTTGCGGGGTGGCAGGTGCCACTGTCACTACAGAGGTGGATGAAGAGGCCGAGACTGCAGCAGAAGAGGAAGCAGGAGGAGCCAGAGACCTTTCTTGGTTTTTGAGGTGTCTACTCCACTGCAGCTCGTGCTTTTCACTTAGATGCCTGGTCATACAGGTTGTGCTCAGGTTGAGAACGTCTATGCCCCGCTTCAGGCTCTGATTGCATAGCGTGCAAACCACTCATGTCTTCTCATCAGCACATTGTCTGAAGAACTGCCACGCTAGGGAACTCCTTGGACCTGGCTTTGGTGTGCTCGGTCCCTTGCTGCGTTGGGCAGTAGAAGGCGTACTGTCTATGGGACAGACGCTCCGCTTTTGCACCCTGCTCCCTCTTCTACTGTGCTGGTGGCTCTGTGCGACCACCGCCTCTTCCTCCGAACTACACAGGTCACCTGCATGATGTTGATTCCATGTGGGGTCAAGGACCTCATCGTCCTCCACATCATCTTCCACCCAGTCTTCACCCCTGCCCTCCTTGTCGGTCTGCACAATTGCAAAAGCAGCAGCAGTTGGCACCTGTGTTTCTTCATCATCCGAGACGTGCTGCGATGATCCTCCCATGTACTCATCTTGAAACATAAGTGGTTGGGCATCGGTGCACTCAATCTCTTCCACTTCTGGGGCAGGGCCAGGTGGATGGCCCTGGGAAACCCTACTAACAGAGTCATCAAAAAGCAGAAGAGACTGCTGCATGACTTGGGGCTCAAACTGCTTGGCTGATTTGCAAGGGGGTGAGGTGAAAGACTGATGGACATCAGCTGCAGGTGACAACTCTGATATTTCAGCAGGAGACTGGGTGGGAGACAATGTGAAGGAACTGGAGGCACTGTCAGTAACCCAATCTACTATTGCCTGTACTTGTCCTGGCCTCAACATTCGTAGATCCGCATTAGGCCCGACCAAATACCGCTGCAGGCTCTGTCGCCTACTTGCACCTGAGGAAGGTGTTTCACTTGTGCATTTAGTTGGCACAGATCGACCATGTCCTCTCCCTGCAACAGGAGCTCCACCAGCAGCACCACGACCGGGGCCACGTCCCTTATTTGATGTTCTCCTCATATTTCTCAAATTTAGGATCTTGCCCTAAATGGGTGTTTTTTGAATAGCAGAATAGAACAACAGTATCTAAAGGGTGTATCTCACATGTACAGATATGGAGCAAACGCTGCAAATTATTTTTTTGGGCCCTAAATGTGTTTTTTTTTAATACCAGAATAGAGCAACAGTATTTAAAGGGTGTACCTCACACGTACAATACAGACTAGGCCGCAATTTAAGATTTTTCCGCTAAATGTTTTTTTTTTTGAATAGCAGAATAGAGCAACAGTATCTAAAGGGTGTATCTCACAGGTACAGATATGCAGAAAACGCACCAAATTTTTTTTTATGGACCTAATTATTATTTTTTTGTATAGCAGAATAAAACAACAGTATCTAAAGTGTGTATCTCACACGTACAGATATGCAGGAAACACTGCAAAAAATTATTTTTTTCCCTAAATGTGTTTTTTTTTAATACCAGAATAGGGCAACAGTATCTAAAGGGTGTACCTCACACGTACAGATACAGACAAGGCCGCAATTTAAGATTTTTTCCCTAAATGGGCGTTTTTAGAATAGCAGAAAAGACCAACAGTATCTAAAGGGGGTATCTCACAGTAACATATGCAGTGCTGGTGCACTGAGTTTGCATAAAATGCCCGCCGACGCCAACCTAACTAACAGATGGATAAAAGTTATCTTTTCTCTGGCACTGGGCTCAGGGCACGGTAAAAAGATTGTGCACTGCACCCACACAACAAAATCAAGGTAGATTGCTGAGTAATTTAATTTCTGAATTTCTAATAGGGATGAGCTTCGAGTTCAACTCGAACATTCGACTCGAACATTGCCTGTTCGCCCGTTCGCCGAACAACGAACAATTTGGGGTGTTTGCGGCAAATTCGAAAAGTCTATGGGAGAAATCTAAAGTGCTAATTATAAAGGCTTATATGCAAGTTTTTGTCCTAAAAAGTGTTTGGGACCTGGGTCCTGCCCCAGGGGACATGTATCAATGCAAAAAAAAGTTTTAAAAACGGCCGTTTTTTTAGGAGCAGTGATTTTAATAATGCTTAAAATGAAACAATAAAAGTGAAATATTCCTTTAAATTTCGTACCTGGGGGGTACCTGGGGGTACCCCAAATTGTTCGTTGTATGATATGCATGTAAAGTGGCGCATGTTTCCCGTGCTTAGAACTGTCCCTGCACAAAGTGTCATTTTTGAAGGAAAAAAAGTCATTTAAAACTCACTCGCGGCTATTAATGAATTGTCGGCTTTTATCAATACATAGAAAAGTCATTGATAAAAAGAAAAAAAGCGTGGGGGTTCCCCCAAATTCAATTACTAGGCCCTTTAGATCTGGAATGGATATTAAGGGGAACCCCGACGCAAATTAAAAAATAAAATGGCGTGGGGTTCCCCCTAAATATCCATACCAGGCCCATGAGATCTGGCATGGATTTTAAGGGGAACTCCACCCCAAATTAAAAAAAAAATGGCGTGGAGTCCCCCCAAAAATCCATACCAGACCCTTATCCGAGCACGCAACCTGGCCGGCCGCAGGGGAAGAGGGGGGACGGGAGAGCGGCCCCCCCTCCCTCCTGAACCGTACCAGGCCACATGCCCTCAACATGGGGAGGATGTCCCCATGTTGATGGGGACAAGGGCCTCATCCCCACAACCCTTGCCCGGTGGTTGTGGGGGTCTGCGGGCGGGGGGCTTATCGGAATCTGGAAGACCCCTTTAACAAAGGGGACCCCCAGATCCCGCCCCCCCCTATGTGAATTGGTAAGTGGTACATTGTACCCCTACCATTTCACGAAGAAAGTGTCAAAAAATTTAAATAAAAACACACAAACACCTTGAAAAAGTCCTTTATTTAAAAAAAAAAAAATAATTAAAAAAAAAAACATTCCAGCGATGAAATCCAGTGTCCCGCGGCGATCCCGATGTCCAGCGCTGTCCGTCATTGGTTGTGCCTGTGCGGACCTGATGGGGAACTTCCTCGCTGTGTTTTAAATGTATAGACCAGCCCCTTCTAAAGTTCCCCATTAGGTCCACTCAGCGGACCAGATGCGGAACATGAGAAGGGGCGGGTCTATACATGTATTACACAGCGAATGAAGTTCCCATCAGGTCCGCCCCCTCGGTATGTCCGACCCCGCCTACGTCATTGGCCTGAGTGGGGAACTTCCTTCACTGTGTAATTGAAATTTACACAGTGAAGGAAGTTTCCCGCTCAGGCCAATGACGTAGGCGGGGTCCGACATACCGAGGGGGCGGACCTGATGGGGAACTTCTCTCACTTTGTAATACATGTATAGACCCGCCCCTTCTCATGTTCAGCATCTGGTCCGCTGAGCGGACCTAATGGGGAACGAGAGAAGGGGCGGGTCTATTCATGTATTACACAGCGAACAAAGTTCCCCATCAGGTCCGCCCCCTCGGTATGTCCGACCCCGCCTACGTCATTGGCCTGAGCGGGAAACTTCCTTCACTGTGTAAATTTAAATTACACAGTGAAGGAAGTTCCCGCTCAGGCCAATGACATAGGCGGGGTCGGACATACCGAGGGGGCGGACCTGATGGGGAACTTCATTCGCTGTGTAATACATGTATAGACCCGCCCCTTCTCATATTCCGCATCTGGTCCGCTGAGCGGACCTGATGGGAAACTTTAGAAGGGGCGGGTCTATACATTTAAAACACAGCGGGGAAGTTCCCCATCAGGTCCGCACAGGCACAACCAATGACGGACAGCGCTGGACATCGGGATCGCCGCGGGACACTGGATTTCATCGCTGGAATGTTTGTTTTTTTGTATTATTTTTTTATTTTTTAATAAAGGACTTTTCCAAGGTGTGTGTGTTTTTATTTACATTTTTTGACACTTTCTTCGTGAAATGGTAGGGGTACAATGTACCCCTTACCAATTCACATGGGGGGGGGCGGGATCTGGGGGTCCCCTTCGTTAAAGGGGTCTTCCAGATTCCGATAAGCCCCCCGCCCGCAGACCCCCACAACCACCGGGCAAGGGTTGTGGGGATGAGGCCCTTGTCCCCATCAACATGGGGACATCCTCCCCATGTTGAGGGCATGTGGCCTGGTACGGTTCAGGAGGGAGGGGGGGCCGCTCTCTCGTCCCCCCCTCTTCCCCTGCGGCCTGCCAGGTTGCGCGCTCGGATAAGGGTCTGGTATGGATTTTTGGGGGGACTCCACGCCATTTTTTTTTAAATTTGGGGTGGAGTTCCCCTTAAAACCCATGCCAGATCTCAAGGGTCTGGTATGGATATTTAGGGGGAACCCCACGCCATTTTTTTTTTAAATTTGCGACGGGGTTCCCCTTAATATCCATTCCAGACCTAAAGGGCCTGGTAATTAAATTTGGGGGAACCCCCACGCTTTTTTTTTTTTTTTTTTCATCAATGACTTTTCTATGTATTGATAAAAGCCGACAATTCATTAATAGCCGCAAGTGAGTTTTAAATGACTTTTTTTCCTTCAAAAATGACACTTTGTGCAGGGACAGTTCTAAGCAAGGGAAACATGTGCCACTTTACATGCATATCATACACACCCCCCAGGTACGAAATTTAAAGGAATATTTCACTTTTATTTTTTCATTGTTAGCATTATTAAAATCACCGCTCCCGTAAAAACTTCTATTTTTTAAACCTTTTTTTGCATTGATACATGTCCCCTGGGGCAGGACCCGGGTCCCGAAACACTTTTTAGGACAATAAATTGCATATCAGCCTTTACAATTAGCACTTTAGATTTCGAACGTTTGAGTCCATTGTATTTAATAGGGTTCTAAAGTTCACACGAACATTCTGTCTGCTCGCAGGTTCTGGTGCGAACCGAACAGGGGGGTGTTCGGCTCATCCCTGCTATCTAATTCTCTCCCTCAAAGCAGCAGCAGCAGCAGCAGCAACCTTTCCCTACACTATCTAAAGCAGAGTGACGTGCTGTGCTATGTGCCTCTAGCTTATATAGAGGCTGGGTCACATGCTGCACTGGCCAATCACAGCCATGCCATTAGTAGGCATGGCAAAACGAGGGTATGTGCAGCGCATAAAAAATTGTAAATATAAAACAGCATCAAATGAGTAGTCAACACTATCGGATCAAATACAGTTCTATCACTGAGAGAGAAAAGTCCTCATAAATTCCCAGAATGGTATAGCAGGAAAAAGGGGTGAGATTCCTCGTGTGATGAAAAGAAGGAAGATACAATCCTCTGCCCAAAATGTGGTGATGTAATCCTCCACCGTAAAAATGTTGAGCTTACCAGATACGATGGACCTTTCCGCTAAGAGAAGGTCATACAGGCGTGTATCCACCCAGGGATAATGGAATCAAGTGACTGCAACAAAGGTCCTTCCACAGATAGCCAAAATGTGTGGCCAGAAGGTGGTGTAATAAATCCTCCTAAGTATGGTACTGGATGCAATGGTATAGTCTCCAATAGTCACCAGAAAAAAAGGGAAGGGAGACAACCTAAGTGCACTCCGTAAATGTATTTAAAAGTCAATGATATAAGAACAGCATTGGCGCTCTGCGCCTAGATAAAAGCCGGTATGGTAGCCGGAAATAGCGATGTGAATAAACACTGTGGACATCCGTCCAGCATGGAGATGGCAGCGGGTGACGTCCGTGCGTGAGCTCCTCCCCCTCTTACGTCACCCGCTGCCATCTCCATGCTGGACGGATGTCCACAGTGTTTATTCACATCGCTATTTCCGGCTACCATACCGGCTTTTATCTAGGCGCAGAGCGCCAATGCTGTTCTTATATCATTGACTTTTAAATAAATTTACGGAGTGCACTTAGGTTGTCTCCCTTCCCTTTTTTTCTGGTGACTATTGGACACTATACCATTGCATCCAGTACCATACTTAGGAGGATTTATTATACCACCTTCTGGCCACACATTTCGGCTATCTGTGGAAGGACCTTTGTTGCAGTCACTTGATTCCATTATCCCTGGGTGGATACACGCCTGTATGACCTTCTCTTAGCGGAAAGGTCCATCGTATCTGGTAAGCTCAACATTTTTACGGTGGAGGATTACATCAGCACATTTTGGGCAGAGGATTGTATCTTCCTTCTTTTCATCACACGAGGAATCTCACCCCTTTTTCCTGCTATACCATTCTGGGAATTTATGAGGACTTTTCTCTCTCAGTGATAGAACTGTATTTGATCCGATAGTGTTGACTACTCATTTGATGCTGTTTTATATTTACAATTTTTTATGCGCTGCACATACCCTCGTTTTGCCATTTTACTTATAGGTTTGTGATGACCCTAATGTGTACAGCTGCTTAACGTTTCCATTTTTATATTTTTGTTTGCGCTGATTGCTTTATTTATTCATTAGTAGGCATGGCTGAGATGGCTTCTAAGGGCACACAAGTTAAACGAATGTTGATTGGCTGCCCTGCAGCTTTTTAAAATGCGCCATTACATTGCCGAACACCGAACTCGAACCCGAACATACAGTAAATTGTTCGGGTTCGGGTCCGGGTACCAAAAACCCAAAAGTCGGTTACGAACCCGAACTTTACAGTTCGGGTTCGCTCAACCCTACTCGTCACCACTCTTTCCTGGCATAGACTTTGATCTTCAGTCTCCCATCTCATACCATTCTGGTCTACTGTGTTGACAGTTTTAGGCAGACTATGGTGGACTTTGTTTTTCACGTTCAATATTTTTATTGAGATTTTTCATTCAAATATACAAAGTAACAGTGTAACATTTATCCCTGCCCAAGGCCCAACATAGCCCATCGGAAATGGACTTTGTTTTTCATTGAACAAACCTGCGGTTTTTCACTTCAATGTGACTACTAATTATTAGCACTCATGCACTTTCTTTGTGTTTCTACTTACACTTTGTTTGTGTGATGATATTTTGCACCAATTGATTCATTTGTTTAAGCACTAATGCATTTTAAATATTTATATGCATTGCCTTTATTGTGTTGATGTTCACATATTCCACATACCTTGTATCAGTTTAAATGCACTTTATATAGACAAGTGGTGGCGCACAATATCCACAGAAACATGTATTATCCAAAGTAATCAATATGAAGCAAGAAAAAAATAAAAATAAAAATAAAATAAAAATAAAAATATATAATAAAATAAATAAATAAATAAAAAATAAAAAAATAAAAAAATTAAAAAATATATAAAATATAAAAATAAGATGAAAAAATACCATACAACATATGTATATATATAGACAGTCTTAAAGGAAGTCCTTAGGAGTCTGTTTACACACTGCGGTGTATATGGGTGGAGCAGGGATAAATGGGATCCACTGTGCACAGGGCGGCCATCATAGATGAACAGAAACCATGTTCAGGGGTAACTGGAAGACAAGGAGAGAGGCGCCTCTAAGTGCAATAGTGTAACAAGTTTTTAATAGTAGATACAAATACACTCACATTTAGGTGAATTAACATAGGCGTTTAAAATGTCAGGATGACGATCATCAGCAGCAGGTCACAGGGGGTTCTCAGCTCTGCGTAGAATGACAGGAGTGTCTCTGAAGATGGAGCGGCCGGCTTCCGGGGACAACGATCCTGTAGTATGTTAAGAGCGAGGCTAGGAGCGCACATGTGGTTAAGCTGCAGAGGGTGACGTCATCAAAAATGGACGCGTTTCGTGAGCGTGCGGACTTGCGGTGTCCTGGCAAGTCGCGCTCCTTTATCAACATGACATAAGGGCAGAAGTGGATAGACGCCTTATATAGGGACAAGGATGAGGAAGTGAGCTGGATGGGGTGGGGCTGGGAGAAGGTGGTGTCCAATGACAGGAGGAGTGGAGAGGTCATGTGATCGGGATGGCCTGGATCACATGACCTGATCACATGACCGAGAAAAAAAAAAAAAACCTGACCTGATCACATGACCGAAAAAAATAAAATAAAAAAAAACCCTGACCTGATCACATGACCGAAAAAAATAAAAATAAAAAAAAAATTTAAAAAAAATTAGCAAATGGGGATAGATCAAGGATAATGGATGGACCGGAAAATAGATATAAATAATAAATGGCATTAATAATGACGGTGTTAGATGGGTATAAGTATGAATGGGGCCGATCGCGAAAAATATATATATAATAATAGATATGAATGTTAAGGGTCACGAAAGAAATATATATATATATATATATATATATATATATATATACTAATAATAAAATAGCATTAATATAGGCAGTGCTGCGGGAATAAACGGGGTATAAAGAAGAATAACGGGTCACGAAATAAATATAATAAATATGAATAGAAAGGGTCACGGAAAATATATATTAATGATAAGTGCCATTAATACAGGCAATGCTGCAGGAATAGGCAGGTAGACAAATGGCGAAGTATATCTCCTTATAAATAATATGATAAATGGAACATGTTACATGTATATAGAAAATTTCCAAAAGGTGATGATGATGGCAACTGTATATATCCAATTGATAATATTAGTATGATAGTTTGATAAGTAATATGAAATTAATACAAAAAAGGGAAAAGGGGAGGGCATAATGTTATTATGGGGGGGGGGGGAATGGGAGTGGGGGGAGGATAACGGGCAAATGAAAGAAAGGAAGAGGGAAGGGGAAACAGGAATGGGGGGGAAAGAAATGATAAAAGGAAGGGGAAAAAGGTGACTATGGGGAAAATATATGCCATGCTGATATGTATGACAGTAAAACATATACATCTATGCATATTAGTTTACACAAGTGTACAGATGATCACATACATGGAGCTTAATAGAATGATAATTTTTCAAAAAACATTGTAATAACGTGAACTACATCAACTGTAAGGATGTAGTATAAGAATAAATGGATTAAATCAAATTTACTAACATAGGCAATATATGGGCAATATGTCAGTATATGATACAAACGGTAGTTATATATATTCCGACAATAAAAATCAAATCAGTGCAATAAGGGTATTACCCAATAGATAAAAGGTTAAAATATGAAAAATATATAAATTCTAAAAAAAAAAAATCTAATTGCACATACAGGCCTCTAAGATAATACAATAAATAGTAAATGAACAGGTTAAATGAGCATAAATGTGAGGAGGTAGGGTAATGTTATTTATAAAATAGTGGAAATCTCAATCCCCTCATTTATACCACCAGGCGAGAGAACGTCTAAAGTGTAAATCCAAAAAGTTTCCCTAGCGCATAACTTTTTGAACCGCTCTGCTGCTGGAAGTGAGCGGGGGATCTGTTCAATCACCCAGACCTTTAGGCCACTGGTGGATTTTTGGTGGGCTACACAGAAATGTCTGGGGACACTGTGGGGATCGGTGCCACCTTCAATTAGCCTCCTGTGTTCCCCAAACCTGACTCGCAAAGCTCGTATAGTGCGGCCCACATACATGAGGCCGCAGGGACAGCTGAGGCCATATACTACAAACTCAGAAGAGCAGTTGTAGAACTCTTTGAGTTGATAAGTTTTACCTTTCGTGGAGAAAGATTTTTGCCCATGGTGAACATATTTGCATGTTTTACATAAGGTTTTATTGCACTTGTACATGCCAACCAAAGGTATGAGGACTAATGGGGTAGGAGTACAATCGCGAGTGCGAATCTTACTGGGAGCCAGTTTACTTTTGAGATTGGGTGCTCTGCGGTAAGTTACTTTGGGGCGAGCAGGGATAATAGATTTAAGGGCAGGATCCTGCAAGAGGATCTTCCAATGGTTGGCCAAGATACTTTCCATTTTTTTAAATTCAAAATGGAAAGTGGTAGTGAAGCGGAGAGAATGATTCTCTGTCTCACGAGCCCCTTTCGGGGGTTTACCCTTCAGATGAAATTGGAAGGCTTTGTCAATGAGGCCATTAGGATATCCTTTCTTGCTGAATTTTTTCTTTAGTAGCTTGCTTTGGTCTATATAGTCTACGTCTCTGGTGCAGTTCTGCCTAAGTCGGCAGAACTGTCCTTTAGGAATATTATTGATCCATTTTGGGAAATGGCAGCTCTTATGATGCAAATAGGAGTTGCCGGCTGTAGGTTTGACATAATTTTTGGAGATGATGGCTAAGGTCTCTTTATCAAAGGCCAACTCCAAATCCAAGAAGGGTAAGGTGGTAGGATCACTAAGGGAGGTGAAAGACAGGCCAAACGAATTGTTGTTACAATGGTCTACAAAGGGTGGGATACTATCCACGGAACCGTCCCAAATAACAATAATGTCGTCAATATAACGACCGAAAAAAACGATATTGCCTGAAAATGGATTATTATTGTTGTAGATGTATTCTTTCTCCCAGAATTCCATCGCTAGGTTGGCATAAGAGGGTGCAAAATTAGCGCCCATAGCGGTTCCCTGTAACTGTAAGTAAAAGTCATCATCGAATTTAAAATAATTGTGAGTAAGGCAAAAAGTGGTGGCATCTACGATAAATGAGGCTTGTCGTGAGTTAATAAGAGGGTCATGGGAGAGAAAGAACTCCAAAGCCCGGAGGCCAAAGGCATGGGGGATAGAAGTATAAAGGGAATTCACATCGAGTGAGAGCCAAATGTAGGTAGGTTCCCATTTGTACACTGAGAGCAGTTGTAGGAGGTGGCTCCCGTCTCTGATATATGAATCCAATTGCTGAACAATGGGCTGAAGAAATTGGTCTACGTATAGGCTAAGCCCCGTGGTGATGCTGTCCATCGCGGCCACTATAGGTCTCCCTGTGGGATTGTCCAGGCTTTTGTGCACTTTTGGGAGGTGGTAAAAATAAGGAATATGATAAAAGTTCTTTAAAAGGAAGGATTTTTCTACTTTATTAAGAACATTGTCAAGACAGGCAGCTGTGACTAGAGAGTCAATTTCTATAGCATAGTCCGGGGTGGGGTCTTTAAAGATCTTTTTGTAAGTGTTACTGTCGGAGAGTAGTCTCCTAGCTTCACCAAGATAGTCATTATAGTCCTGTATGACAATTCCTCCACCTTTATCAGCTAACTTAATGACTATATCTCCAGCTTCAGTGAGGCATCGGAGGGCTCTAATCTCAAGAGGAGAGAGATTATTAGTTTTTTGGGGGCTGCTGATTGACAAAGTTTTTGAAAATCTGCAAACACTACCCTATAAAAACTCTCAATATATGGGCCTTTGGAATGTACGGGGTTAAAAATGGACTTGGGTTTAAAAGCAGTGTGGATAACTGGAGGAGAAGTGGCTGGGTGTTGGGTGAGTAAGTAAAACAATTCCTCATCAACCAAAGGATCTTCCGTGTCATCGATGAAATTGGAATGATATAAGAATAAATTGGAGGTGATGGTAGGAGATGTGGGAAGGGAAGTGGTGTTATTCAAATGATCCTTTTGTTCTTTTATATGGTAGTGCCTCTTAAGGGTGAGATTGCGTATATATCTATTTAAATCTTTGAAGAGTAAAAAAGGATTGGGTTTATTAAGTGGTGCAAAATTGAGGCCTCTACTGAGGAGGGAAGTATCAGCAGAAGAAAGGGTACGGGAGGATAAATTAAATATTTTTATAGTTTCCTGACCTTGATGGCATTGGGGTTCTTTTCTATTTCGTCTCCCTCTAGAGCCTCTCCGGTGAGTTTTCTTTTTTTGTTGTTTTTGGGTGCTGTCAGAGGAGGACTGGAGACTAAAAAAGAAGACGGAATAGCAGAGCTTGACTCAATAAGGGCAGGGATAATGGATGGATTGGGATAAACCACAGAAGGATCAGCATGAGTATTAGTGGAGGGGACTTCCATGGTGTCCATGGTGATGGTCGAAGGTGTGTTATTATGGGATACAATAGGACTAGGTGGAAAACCGGGGATGATAGCTGTGGGCTGAACTGATGATCTGTTGTAAAATCTATTCAAAGCGTGAATAAGACTGGCATTACCATAAGTAGGGATATGTCTTTTCTGTTTATTTATTGTATTATTAATCTTGGGCGGCTGCCCTTTTGTGAGGTCAGTGATTCTTGGGGCCAGGATAGGCCTCATGGGCCTATGAAATATCCCGGGACCAAACGGACTGGGTATTATTAAACTCATAAGGGGACGGGGGGGGGTCAGGGCTGGAAACTGAAGGAACGAGCTCTGATGATGAATGAGGGAAAACCTCTATAGGAGGTATGACAGCTGATGGGACGTGATGATGAATATTCTTTATTTTATTCCACGTGAAGACATTGTCATGGTTGAAGTCATCTAGGTCCCGCCTAAACTTCCCCAGGTTCATGTGTAATAGATGGTCTTCGTCATTTTGGGTATTTTTCTTTAGTATTTCAAACCAAGACAGGCGAAGGGGGGTGTTGAAACTGATGATATTCTTTATGAGAGTATATGCATCATTTTTAAGTTTTTCAAACCTGGAGGTTCTGTGTGAGATGAGTATCATCATCCATTTGGAAGTACAGAACTCGGCAATATCTGCCCATTCTTTTTTATTGTCGGCTTCAAGAAACTGACATTCTTTCATCACCCTTAAGCCCCTGGGGGAGATCTTGGTATGGATGTATTTCTCTAGAAAGAATTTGTCCCACCACTGTTGATTAGTGGTTTGGGCAAGTCTCTCTAGTTGTTTAAATTTACCACATATAGAATGACGCACCTTACTGGGGAGGACATAATTTTCTTGAAAGAGAGATGTGGGGAAATTAGTCCATATAGCATCCAGGACCGCATATTTGTTAGTTTCCATATCTTTAATGAGATCCATGGTCCAAAAAAAAAATATATATATATAAATAAATAAAAAAATAAAAAAATAAAAAGGGAGAGAAAATAAAATAAAGGGGAGAGAAAATTGTAACCAGGGGGAATACTTAAATAAAATAATATAATCTTTAAACCATAGAAAAAATGGGAACATGAAATGGGATGTGCTGCCCTATAGGTTTCAAATACAGATATATAGACAAGTGGTGGCGCACAATATCCACAGAAACATGTATTATCCAAAGTAATCAATATGAAGCAAGAAAAAAATAAATAAATAAAAATAAAAATAAAAATAAAATAAAAATAAAAATATATAATTAAATAAATAAATAAATAAATAAAAAATAAAAAAATATATAAAATATAAATATAAGATGAAAAAATACCATGCAACATATGTATATATATATAGACAGTCTTAAAGGAAGTCCTTAGGAGTCTGTTTACACACTGCGGTGTATATGGGTGGAGCAGGGATAAATGGGATCCACTGTGCACAGGGCGGCCATCATAGATGAACAGAAACCATGTTCAGGGGTAACTGGAAGACAAGGAGAGAGGCGCCTCTAAGTGCAATAGTGTAACAAGTTTTTAATAGTAGATACAAATACACTCACATTTAGGTGAATTAACATAGGCGTTTAAAATGTCAGGATGACGATCATCAGCAGCAGGTCACAGGGGGTTCTCAGCTCTGCGTAGAATGACAGGAGTGTCTCTGAAGATGGAGCGGCCAGCTTCCGGGGACAACGATCCTGTAGTATGTTAAGAGCGAGGTTAGGAGCGCACATGTGGTTAAGCTGCAGAGGGTGACGTCATCAAAAATGGACGCGTTTCGTGAGCGTGCGGACTTGCGGTGTCCTGGCAAGTCGCGCTCCTTTATCAACATGACATAAGGGCAGAAGTGGATAGACGCCTTATATAGGGACAAGGATGAGGAAGTGAGCTGGATGGGGTGGGGCTGGGAGAAGGTGGTGTCCAATGACAGGAGGAGTGGAGAGGTCATGTGATCGGGATGGCCTGGATCACATGACCTGATCACATGACCGAGAAAAAAAAAAAAAGAAAAAAAAAACCTGACCTGATCACATGACCGAAAAAAAAAACCCTGACCTGATCACATGATCACATGACCGAAAAAATAAATAAAAATAAAATAAAATTAGCAAATGGGGATAGATCAAGGATAATGGATGGACCGGAAAATAGATATAAATAATAAATGGCATTAATAGTGACGGTGTTAGATGGGTATAAGTATGAATGGGGCCGATTGCGAAAAATATATATATAATAATAGATATGAATGTTAAGGGTCACGAAAGAAATATAATAAATATGAATAGAAAGGGTCACGGAAAATATATATTAATGATAAGTGCCATTAAAGTAATAACGTGAACTACATCAACTGTAAGGATGTAGTATAAGAATAAATGGATTAAATCAAATTTACTAACATAGGCAATATATGGGCAATATGTCAGTATATGATACAAACGGTAGTTATATATATTCCGACAATAAAAATCAAATCAGTGCAATAAGGGTATTACCCAATAGATAAAAGTTTAAAATATTAAAAATATATAAATTCTAAAAAAAAAAATCTAATTGCACATACAGGCCTCTAAGATAATACAATAAATAGTAAAAGAACAGGTGAAATGAGCATAAATGTGAGGAGGTAGGGTAATGTTATTTATAAAATAGTGGAAATCTCAATCCCTTCATTTATACCACCAGGCGAGTGAACGTCTAAAGTGTAAATCCAAAAAGTTTCCCTAGCGCATAACTTTTTGAACCGCTCTGCTGCTGGAAGTGAGCGGGGGATCTGTTCAATCACCCAGACCTTTAGGCCACTGGTGGATTTTTGGTGGGCTACACAGAAATGTCTGGGGACACTGTGGGGATCGGTGCCACCTTCAATTAGCCTCCTGTGTTCCCCAAACCTGACTCGCAAAGCTCGTATAGTGCGGCCCACATACATGAGGCCGCAGGGACAGCTGAGGCCATATACTACAAACTCAGAAGAGCAGTTGTAGAACTCTTTGAGTTGATAAGTTTTACCTTTCGTGGAGAAAGATTTTTGCCCATGGTGAACATATTTGCATGTTTTACATAAGGTTTTATTGCACTTGTACATGCCAACCAAAGGTATGAGGACTAATGGGGTAGGAGTACAATCGCGAGTGCGAATCTTACTGGGAGCCAGTTTACTTTTGAGATTGGGTGCTCTGCGGTAAGTTACTTTGGGGCGAGCAGGGATAATAGATTTAAGGGCAGGATCCTGCAAGAGGATCTTCCAATGGTTGGCCAAGATACTTTCCATTTTTTTAAATTCAAAATGGAAAGTGGTAGTGAAGCGGAGAGAATGATTCTCTGTCTCACGAGCCCCTTTCGGGGGTTTACCCTTCAGATAAAATTGGAAGGCTTTGTCAATGAGGCCATCAGGATATCCTTTCTCGCTGAATTTTTTCTTTAGTAGCTTGCTTTGGTCTATATAGTTAACGTCTCTGGTGCAGTTCTGCCTAAGTCGGCAGAACTGTCCTTTAGGAATATTATTGATCCATTTTGGGAAATGGCAGCTCTTATGATGCAAATAGGAGTTGCCGGCTGTAGGTTTGACATGATTTTTGGAGATGATGGCTAAGGTCTCTTTATCAAAGGCCAACTCCAAATCCAAGAAGGGTAAGGTGGTAGGATCACTAACGGAGGTGAAAGTCAGGCCAAACGAATTGTTGTTACAATGGTCTACAAAGGGTGGGATACTATCCACGGAACCGTCCCAAATAACAATAATGTCGTCAATATAACGACCGAAAAAAACGATATTGCCTGAAAATAGATTATTATTGTTGTAGATGTATTCTTTCTCCCAGAATCCCATCGCTAGGTTGGCATAAGAGGGTGCAAAATTAGCGCCCATAGCGGTTCCCTGTAACTGTAAGTAAAAGTCATCATCGAATTTAAAATAATTGTGAGTAAGGCAAAAAGTGGTGGCATCTACGATAAATGAGGCTTGTCGTGAGTTAATAAGAGGATCATGGGAGAGAAAGAACTCCAAAGCCCGGAGGCCAAAGGCATGGGGGATAGAAGTATAAAGGGAATTCACATCGAGTGAGAGCCAAATGTAGGTAGGTTCCCATTTGTACACTGAGAGCAGTTCTAGGAGGTGGCTCCCGTCTCTGATATATGAATCCAATTGCTGGACAATGGGCTGAAGAAATTGGTCTACGTATAGGCTAAGCCCCGTGGTGATGCTGTCCATCGCGGCCACTATAGGTCTCCCCGGGGGATTGTCCAGGCTTTTGTGCACTTTTGGGAGGTGGTAAAAATAAGGAATATGATAAAAGTTCTTTAAAAGGAAGGATTTTTCTACTTTATTAAGAACATTGTCGAGACAGGCAGCTGTGACTAGAGAGTCAATTTCTATAGCATAGTCCGGGGTGGGGTCTTTAAAGATCTTTTTGTAAGTGTTACTGTCGGAGAGTAGTCTCCTAGCTTCACCAAGATAGTCATTATAGTCCTGTATGACAATTCCTCCACCTTTATCAGCTAACTTAACCACTTAACGACCGCCCACTGTAAATATACGTCGGCAGAATGGCACCGACAGGCAGAATCACGTACATATACGTGATTGCCTTTGTATAGTTGCGGGGTCCGATCGGACCCCCCTTCTTTACAGTGGGTGGTCGTTTTACCTTCGGGAGCGATCCGGCATGAGGGGACGGCCGTTCGATTCCGGCCCCCCCTCTCGATCGCTCCCGGCGAATGAGAGCTTCCCCTGCCTGTGTACTGTTTACACAGGCGGGAGGAAGTGATGTCATCTCTCCTGCGGCGCTCACATATACCGAGCGCCGTACAGGAGAAGATGCCAGGTTAGTGCACACAACACTACACTGACACCAGGACACATCGGCACATAAATCGCCCCCCCAGGCCCCCCCAGACACCCCCAGATCACCCCCCAGATCACCCCCCAGTCCCCAGTCACAGTGTCACTGATTGCAGTGACCATTTATTTATTGATCACTGCAATCAGTGACATTTGTGACTGTAAATGTGTCAGTACATTCAGTTTTAGGTCCAGTGTAGCCCCCTAACCCCCCCTAATAAAGGTTTAACCCCCTGATCACCCCCCAGATAACCCTTTCACCCCCTAGCACCGCTGTCGCTAAGCGATCATTTTTCTGATCGATGTCTTAGCGTCGGTGATGCTGATCGGTAGCCAGTAATTTTTTTTAGGTTCGCCGCAGGTTTTTATAGCGTCGGGTACCCCCATATATTACCTAATAAAGGTTTAACCCCCTTGATCGCCCCCCAGGTAACCCTTTCACCCCCTATCACCACTGTCACTAAGCGATAATTTTTCTGATCGATGTCTTAGCGTCGGCGATGCTGATCGGTAGCCAGTAATTTTTTTTAGGTTCGCCGCAGGTTTTTATAGTGTCAGGTACCCCAATATATTACCTAATAAAGGTTTAACCCCCTGATCGCCCCCCAGGTAACCCTTTCACCCCCTATCACCACTGTCGCTAAGCGATCGTTTTTATGATCGTTGTCTTAGTGTCGGTGATGCAGATCGGTAGCCAGTAATTTTTTTTTAGGTTCGCCGTCAGGTTTTTATATAGCGTCGGGTACCCCCATATATTACCTAATAAAGGTTTTAACCCCCTAATTGCCCCTAGTTAACCCTTTCACCAGTGATCATCATATAAGTGTTACGGGTGACGCTGGTTAGTTAGTTTGCTTTTTATAGTGTCAGGGCACCCGCCGTATATAACCCAATAAAGGTTTAACCCCCTGATTGCCCGGCGGGTGATATCAATTAGGTTTTAGCGTCAGAGAGGGTCTGCGTCACACCCCAGGCAGCGTCAGGTTAGTGCCAGTAACGCTAACACCCACGCGTGAAGCATGCACCCCCCTTAGTGGTATAGTATCTGAACAGATCAATATCTGATCTGATCAGATCTATACTAGCGTCCCCAGCAGTTTAGGGTTCCCAAAAACGCAGTGTTAGCGGGATCAGCCCAGATACCTGCTAGCACCTGCGTTTTGCCCCTCCGTCCAGCCCAGGCCACCCAAGTGCAGTATCGATCGATCACTGTCACTTGCAAAACACAACACACATAACTGCAGCGTTTGCAGAGACAGGCCTGATCCCTGCGACTCCAGTGCTGTAGGAGGTGATTTCGCCACCACAGTTAAAAAAAAAAAAGCATATATGCCGAAGCATTGGGGCAGCAGGAGCGGAGGAGCGATTTTGCTCCTAATGCCGCGTACATACGGTCGAAATTCTGACGGAGGCTTGCCCGTGGAAAAGTCTGACCATGTGTACGCGGCATAACTTTTGCGGGAAGATGCCCCCATGCTTCGGCATCAGGGATGAGCCGAACACCCCCCTGTTCGGTTCGCACCAGAACCTGCGAACAGACAAAATGTTCGTGTAAACTTTAGAACCCTATTAAATACAATGGACTCGAACGTTCAAAATCTAAAGTGTTAATTATAAAGGCTAATATGCAAGTTATTGTCCTAAAAAGTGTTTGGGGACCTGGGTCCTGCCCCAGGGGACATGTATCAATGCAAAAAGAAGTTTTAAAAACGGCCGTTTTTTCGGCAGCAGTGATTTTAATAATGCTTAAAATGAAAAAATAAAAGTGAAATATTCCTTTAAATTTCGTACCTGGGGGGTGTGTATGATGTGCATGTGAAGTGGCGCATGTTTCCCGTGCTTAGAACTGTCCCTGCAAAAAATGTCATTTTTGAAAGAAAAAAAATGCATTTAAAACTGACTCGCGGCTATTAATGAATTGTCGGCTCCCGGCAATACATACAAAAGTCATTGATAAAAAAAAAAAGCGTGGGGGTTCCCCAGAATTCAATTACCAGGCCCTTCAGATCTGGCATGGATTTTAAGGGGAACTCCACCCCAAGTTTAAAAAAAAAAATGGCGTGGAGTCCCCCTAAAAATCCATACCAGACCCCTTATCCGAGCACGCAACCTGGCCGGCCGCAGGGGAAAAGGGGGGGACGAGAGAGCGGCCCCCCCTCCCTCCTGAACCGTACCAGGCCACATGCCCTCAACATGGGGAGGATGTCCCCATGTTGATGGGGACAAGGGCCTCATCCCCACAACCCTTGCCCGGTGGTTGTGGGGGTCTGCGGGCGGGGGGCTTATCGGAATCTGGAAGACCCCTTTAACAAAGGGGACCCCCAGATCCCGGCCCCCCCCTATGTGAATTGGTAATGGGTACATTCTACCCCTACCATTTCACGAAGAAAGCGTAAAAAAATGTTTAAAAAAACACACAAACACCTTGAAAAAGTCCTTTATTTAAAAAAATAAATAAATAAACATTCCAGCGGTGAAATCCAGTGTCCCGCGGCGATCCTGATGTCCAGCGCTGTCCTTCATTGGTTGTGCCTGAGCGGACCTGATGGGGAACTCCCTCTCAGTATTTTAAATGTATAGACCCGCCCCTTCTAAAGTTCCCCATCAGGTCCGCTCAGCGGACGAGATGCAGAACATGAGAAGGGGCGGGTCTATACATGTATTACCAAAGTGAGAGCAGTTCCCCATCAGGTCCGCCCCCTCGGTATGTCGGACCCGCCTACGTCATTGGCTTGAGCGGGGAACTTCCTTCACTATGTAAATTTAAATTACACAGTGAAGGAAGTTCCCCGCTCAAGCCAATGACGTAGGCGGGTCCGACATACCGAGGGGGCGGACCTGATGGGGAACTGCTCTCACTTTGGTAATACATGTATAGACCCGCCCCTTTTCATGTTCCGCATCTGGTCCGCTGAGCGGACCTGATGGGGAACTTTAGAAGGGGCGGGTCTATACATTTAAAATACTGAGAGGGAGTTCCCCATCTGGTCCGCTCAGGCACAACCAATGAAGGACAGCGCTGGACATCGGGATCGCCGCGGGACACTGGATTTCACCGCTGGAATGTTTTTTTTTTTTGTTTTTTTTTAATAAAGGACTTTTTCAACGTGTTTGTGTGTTTTTTTAAACATTTTTTTACGCTTTCTTTGTGAAATGGTAGGGGTACAATGTACCCCTTACCAATTCACATAGGGGGGGGCCGGGATCTGGGGGTCCTCTTTGTTAAAGGGGTCTTCCAGATTCCGATAAGCCCCCCGCCCGCAGACCCCCACAACCACCGGGCAAGGGTTGTGGGGATGAGGCCCTTGTCCCCATCAACATGGGGACATCCTCCCCATGTTGAGGGCATGTGGCTTGGTACGGTTCAGGAGGGAGGGGGGGGGCGCTTTCTCGTCCCCCCCTTTTCCCCTGCGGCCGGCCAGGTTGCGTGCTCGGATAAGGGGTCTGGTATGGATTTTTAGGGGGACTCCACGCCATTTTTTTTTTAATTTGGGGTGGAGTTCCCCTTAAAATCCATGCCAGATCTGAAGGGCCTGGAATGGATATTTGGGGGAACCCCACGTCAATTTTTTTTTATTTGCGGCGGGGTTCCCCTTAATATCCATTCCAGACCTGAAGGGCCTGGTAGTTGAATTCTGGGGAACCCCCACGCTTTTTTTTTTTTTTTATCAATGACTTTTGTATGTATTGCCGGGAGCCGACAATTCATTAATAGCCGCGAGTCAGTTTTAAATGCATTTTTTTCTTTCAAAAATGACACTTTGTGCAGGGACAGTTCTAAGCACGGGAAACATGCGCCACTTTACATGCATATCATACACACCCCCCAGGTACGAAATTTAAAGGAATATTTCACTTTTATTTTTTCATTTTAAGCATTATTAAAATCACTGCTCCCGAAAAAACGTCCGTTTTTAAAACTTCTTTTTGCATTGATACATGTCCCCTGGGGCAGGACCCGGGTCCCCAAACACTTTTTAGGACAATAACTTGCATATTAGCCTTTATAATTAGCACTTTAGATTTCTCCCATAGATTTTTCGAATTTGCCGCGAACACCCCAATTTGTTCGCTGTTCGGCGAACGGGCGAACAGGCAATGTTCGAGTCGAACATGAGTTCGACTCGAACTCGAAGCTCATCCCTATTCGGCATATATAAATGGTGCATGAATGCCCATCATTAGAAGTGGGTGGATGAAGGGCGGTATTCTAATGGTGGGCATACCCACCGATCAATCTTTTTTTTTTCGTTCAGCCAACAGGCTGCATGAAAAAAAAGATTACAATACATGTCCAACAAGGACCAGCAACGTACTGGTATGTTGCTGGACTTTGAATGTTTATACCAGAATGATGCCTGCGGGTTTAGGTATCATCTTGGTATCATTCTTTTCAGCCAGCGGCCGGCTTTCATGTAAAAGCAATCCTAGTGGCTAATTAGCCTCTGGACTGCTTTTACAAGCAGTGGGAAGGAATGTCCCCCCCCCGGATATAAAAAGCGCCATTGGGAAATTGGGAAAGCATTTTATCACACCGATCTTGGTGTGGTCAGATGCTTTGAGGGCAGACGAAAGATCTAGGGTCCAATAGACCCCAGTTTTTTCAAAAAAGAGTACCTGTCATTACCTATAGCTATCATAGGGGATATTTACATTCCCTGAGATAACAATAAAAATGATAAAAAAAAAATATGGAAGCAACAGTTTAAAAATAAAATAAAAAATCAAAATTAATAATAATAAAAAAAAAAGCACCCCTGTCCTGCCCTGCTCTTGCCCAATGGCGAACGCAAGCGTCGGTCTGGCATCATATGTAAACAGCAATTGCACCATGCATGTGAGGTATCACCGCAAAGGTCAGATCGAGGGCAGTAATTTTAGCAGTAGACCTCCTCTGTAAATCTAACGGGGTAACCTGTAAAGGCTTTTAAAGGCTTTTAAAAATGTATGTAGTTTGTCGCCAATGCGCGTTTGTGCGAAATTTTAAAGCATGTCGTGTTTGGTATCTATGTACTCGGCCTAAGATCATCTTTTTTATTTCATCAAACATTTGGGCAATATAGTGTGTCTTAGTGCATTAAAATTAAAAAAAGGGTATTTTTTCCCCAAAAAATGCGTTTGAAAAATCGCTGCGCAAATACTGTGTAGAAAAAAAAATGCAACACCCACCATTTTATTCTGTAGGGCCTTTGCTTTAAAAATATATATAATGTTTGGGGGTTCAACATAATTTTCTTGCAAAAAAAAATATGTTTTCATGTAAACAAATAGTGTCAAAAAGGGCTTTGTCTTCAAGTGGTTAGAAGAGTGGATGTAAGCTTCCTAATGTTGTGTATAAAATGCCAGAACAGTTCAAACCCCCCCCAAATTACACCATTTTGGAAAGTAGACACCCCAAGCTATATACTGAGAGGCATATCGAGTCCATGGAATATTTTATATGTTGACACAAGTTGCGGAAAAAATAATTTTTATTTTTTTTTGCACAAAGTTGTCACTAAATGATATATTGCTCAAACATGCCATGGGCATATGTGGAATTACACCCCAAAATACATTCTGTTGCTTCTCCTAAGTACGGGGATACCACATGTGTGAGACTTTTTGGGAGCCTAGCCGCGTACGGGACCCCAAAAACCAATCACCGCCTTCAGGCTTTCTAAGGGTGTAAATTTTTGATTTCACTTCTCACTGCCTATCACAGTTTCGGAGGCCATGGAATGCCCAGATGGCACAAAACCCCCCCAAATGACCCCATTTTGGAAAGTAGACACCCCAAGCTATTTGCTGAGAGGTATTGTGAGTATTTTGCAGATCTCGCTTTTTGTCACAAAGTTTTGAAAATTGAAAAAAAAAAAGAAAAAAAAAATGTTCTTTCTTCATTTTCAAAAACAAATGAGAGCTGTAAAATACTCACCATGCCTCTCAGCAAACAGCTTGGGGTGTCTACTTTCCAAAATGGGGTCATTTGGGGGGGTTTTGTGCTATTTTGGCATTTTATGGCCTTCGAAACTGTGATAGGTAGTGAGGAGTCAAATCAAAAATTTGTGCCTAGAAATCCTGAAGGCGGTGATTGGTTTTCGGGGTCCCGTACGCGGCTAGGCTCCTAAAAAGTCCCACACATGTGGTATCCCCGTACTCAGGAGAAGCAGCAAAATGTATTTTGGGGTGCAATTCCACATATAACCATGGCATGTGTGAGCAATATATCATTTAGTGACAACTTTTTGTAATTTTTTTTTTTTTGTCATTATTCAATCACTTGGGACAAAAAAAAAATATTCAATGGGCTCGACAGGCCTCTCAGCAATTTCCTTGGGGTGTCTACTTTCTAAAATGGGGTCATTTGGGGGTTTTTGTGCTATTTTGGAATTTTATGGCCTTCAAAACTGTGATAGGTAGTGAGGAGTGAAATCAAAAATTTGCGCCCTTAGAAATCCTGAAGGCGGTGCTTGGTTTCCGGGGTCCCGTACGTGGCTAGGCTCCTAAAAAGTCCCACACATGTGGTATCCCCGTACTCAGGAGAAGCAGCAGAATGTATTTTGGGGTGCAATTCCACATATAACCATGGCATGTGTGAGCAATATATCATTTAGTGACAACTTTTTGTAATTTTTTTTTTTTTGTCATTATTCAATCACTTGGGACAAAAAAAAATATTCAATGGGCTCAACATGCCTCTCAGCAATTTCCTTGGGGTGTCTACTTTCTAAAATGGGGTCATTTGGGGGGGTTTTGTACTGCCCTGCCATTTTAGCACCTCAAGAAATGAGATAGGCAGTCATAAATTTAAAGCTGTGTAAATTCCAGAAAATGCACCCTAGTTTGTAAACGCTATAACTTTTGCGCAAACCAATAAATATACACTTATTGACATTTTTTTTACTATAGACATGTGGCTGAATACATTTTGGCCTAAATGTATGACTAAAATTTAGTTTATTCGATTTTTCTTATAACAAAAAGTAGAAAATATAATTTTTTTTCAAAATTTTCGGTCTTTTTCCGTTTATATCACAAAAAATAAAAATCGCAGAGGCAATCAAATACCATTAAAAGAAAGCTCTATTTGTGGGAAGAAAAGGACGCAAATTTCGTTTGGGTACAACATTGCATGTCCGCACAATTTACAGTTAAAGCAGCGCAGTGCAAAATTCTGAATTCACCTCTGGTCCTTTAGCTACCAAATGGTCCGGGGCTTAAGTGGTTAATGACTATATCTCCAGCTTCAGTGAGGCATCGGAGGGCTCTAATCTCAAGAGGAGAGAGATTATTTATTTTTTTGGGGGCTGCTGATTGACAAAGTTTTTAGACGTTCTCTCGCCTGATGGTATAAATGAAGGGATTGAGATTTCCACTATTTTATCGATAACATTACCCTACCTCCTCACATTTATGCTCATTTCACCTGTTCTTTTACTATTTATTGTATTATCTTAGAGGCCTGTATGTGCAATTAGATATTTTTTTTTAGAATTTATATATTTTTAATATTTTAACCTTTTATCTATTGGGTAATACCCTTATTGCACTGATTTGATTTTTATTGTCGGAATATATATAACTACCGTTTGTATCATATACTGACATATTGCCCATATATTGCCTATGTTAGTAAATTTGATTTAATCCATTTATTCTTATACTACATCCTTACAGTTGATGTAGTTCACGTTATTACTTTGTTTTTTGAAAAATTATCATTCTATTAAGCTCCATGTATGTGATCATCTGTACACTTGTGTAAACTAATATGCATAGATGTATATGTTTTACTGTCATACATATCAGCATGGCATATATTTTCCCCTTCCTTTTATCATTTCTTCCCCCCCCCCCCATTCCTGTTTCCCCTTCCCTCTTCCTTTCTTTCATTTGCCCGTATATATATATTTCTTTCGTGACCCTTAACATTCATATCTATTATTATATATATATTTTTCGCAATCGGCCCCATTCATACTTATACCCATCTAACACCGTCACTATTAATGCCTTTTATTATTTATATCTATTTTCCGGTCCATCCATTATCCTTGATCTATCCCCATTTGCTAATTTTTTTTTTGATTATTTTTTTCGGTCATGTGATCATGTGATCAGGTCAGGGTTTTTTTGGTCATGTGATCAGGTCAGGTTTTTTTTTTCTCGGTCATGTGATCAGGTCATGTGATCCAGGCCATCCCGATCACATGACCTCTCCACTCCTCCTGTCATTGGACACCACCTTCTCCCAGCCCCACCCCATCCAGCTCACTTCCTCATCCTTATCCCTATATAAGGCGTCTATCCACTTCTGCCCTTATGTCATGTTGATAAAGGAGCGCGACTTGCCAGGACACCGCAAGTCCGCACGCTCACGAAACGCGTCCATTTTTGATGACGTCACCCTCTGCAGCTTAACCACATGTGTGCTCCTAGCCTCGCTCTTAACATACTACAGGATCGTTGTCCCCGGAAGCCGGCCGCTCCATCTTCAGAGTCACTCCTGTCATTCTACACAGAGCTGAGAACTCCCTGTGACCTGCTGCTGATGATCGTCATCCTGACATTTTAAACGCCTATGTTAATTCACCTAAATGTGAGTGTATTTGTATCTACTATTAAAAACTTGTTACACTATTGCACTTAGAGGTGCCTCTCTCCTTGTCTTTAAATGCACTTTATACATTGATTTATCAGTATAAACATACTGATGTTCACACATTATAACATATGGTACGCCTACTTATGTTAATTAGCGTTGCACTCTTTACCCTATTTGCATACAATAATTTTCACCTACAATTTACAATAATTTGTGGTAAGCGCAGTAATTTACATTTTTTTCATTTTCAGATATGTCAGCCGTCAATGGAGTCTGTGGACAGATGCACATTTTTATCTGCCACAAAACCTCCGACAGCACTGCCATTTAAAAAGCACGCTGAATGCAGGGCAACCCAGCAGCTCAACTGAATACTGGACACGTTCTGGCAAGTGGTCTATTCTCATGATCCAGTAACCCAATGGATCATCTAGTGGAAAGCTCTCCATGTCTGTTTTCACCCCTAGATAATCTTCCGCCATATAATGCAGATGCTGCTGATGGGATGTGGAAGCTGACAGCCCTGGGTGCCTAGGACTAAAAAAAAAATGAAATGCACCACTTAGGCAGCCCCCTACTCCACCACTCCTCATTAGACCAACTGAAGCCACAAAAATACCTTTTCCATGAGACTGTAACCTACCAGAGTCTGGAAAATGTTACATAAACTCCTCTTTAAGGTGTCCTCAATATATTTCATCCTCTGCTCCCTCTGCGAGTACCGGATGAGTTCTGGGACTTACCCCTTGTAACGGTGGTCAAGGAGGGTTGCCAAGCAATAATGATGCTTCTCCATGGTGCCAAGAACTTTCAGGTACTTTCACAGGCTTTAAGGAATCAGGGAGCCCATGCATCACAAGTTTGCAGAGGCATGAGAAGCAGACATCTCGGGGTCACTGAAGATTACACAATCTTGAACTGCCTCCTCTCAGCCACATATTACTCCTAAGGTTTCTGGGGACTGAAAACCATATGCTAAAGATTGACGTCTGTCATCCTCTTCTTGAATGCCTCCAAAACTGCCAGAATCCTCCTCCCTCTCCTCTTGTGTGCTCTGTAGCATCGCAAGAATGGTGTCTGCATTAAGTGGGCCTTGAGAGGAAAGGAAGTCATCCTCTTCCTCCCACTGCTCTGCCTCAATTGCCCTGTCTGTAATGCCAGGCAGATTATGCTTCAGCAGCAACACAAGAGGGTAATGTCACTGATGCATGCATTGTCATTGCTCACCATCCATGTCACCTCCTCAAATGGTGATAGTGCAGTGCATGCATCCTTTATAAGAAGCCTTTGGCATGGGGAAATAAAAAACAAGCTCCCCTGAGCCTGTCCTTGTGCCTTACTTACACAGGTACTTGTTGATGGCCCTCTGCTGCATGTGCCAAAGTTGAGTTCCACCTGGTGGAAATGTCACAGGCAGGTGGAATTCCCTCAGAATTTTAGCCAACCGAACACTGGCTGTGTATGACCACCTAAAATGGCTACAGACTCTTCTGCTTTAGAATATCTTGCAACCCTGGGTACCTGTTTAAGAAACACTGCACCACCAAATTGAAGACATGTGCCAGGCATGGTACATGTGTCAAATTTTCCTGTCGAAGGGCGAACAGAAGGTTAATCCCATTTTAGCACACCACCATTCCTGTTTCAAGCTGCCATGGCATTAACCACCGCTGGGCCTTCCCCTGCAGAACTGAAATAATCTCTGCTCTGGTGTGGCTCCTGTCCCCTAGACAGACCAGCTGAAGCAATGCATGGCATCTTTTAGCCTGACTTATTGAATAGCCCCTTGAACGCTTAGCGGGTACTGGTGGTTCATAGGAAAATTAATTAGAAGAGGGCATTGAAGAGGAGGAGGAGGAGGGGGTGGAGCTGACAGATCTCACATTATCACCACCAGTTTTATGGAGATGTGGCAGCAAAACAAACTCCAGCACTGAGCCCTGTCCTGTATCCTTCCTAGTTGCAAGCAGAGGTACCCAGTGTACTGTGACCAAAATATATCGTCCCTAATAATGCTTGCTGGACCACGTGTCAGCCGTAATATGACCTTGCTGCTGACTGCCTTGCCCCACGATGCCGAAACATTGTCTTCCACGTGATAGTACAGAGCTGTAATGACCTTACATGCAAAGAAATAGCAACTGGGAACCTGCCATTGTGGTACAGCACATTCTGCAAATTTACGGAAAGGGGTAGAATCCAACAGAGGGAAAGGCAGGAGTTGTAAAGCCAGTAATTTGGTCAAGCTGGAATTAAGACACTGGGAATGTGGGTGGCAGGGAGTGTATTTTTTTTCCGCTGCAGCAGCATGAGGCAGAGAAATTTGCCTGCAATACTCTACAGCTGGTGGTGTGCTGCTGGCTGACTTATTGCAAGGACCTGTGACACCCTTTGCTATACCATCATTCCTGTCAGTGGTGGCTGCTGAGAGGTCATCATCATGAGATATAGGGGGGGTTAGAGATGAAAGGTTAGGAGTGAGGAGAAAGTGTGTCCCTTTTGTGTGTCTTTTAGGTGTTCTTGCCAGTGGGCGGAGTGGTGGGAGGTTAAATGCCTTTGCAAGCATGTGGTACCCAAATGGCTGGTGTTTTTGCCACCCTTTAGATGCTTGCAGCAGAAATTGCAAATTACATCAGTGCGATCGGCTGCACTTGTGCTAAAAAAGGCCCATGCAGCTGAGCTGTGGCAAGTGGGCCCGGAGATAACAGCTCTTCAATTGATGGAATAGGGTGACTGCTCCCTACCATTCCATGATGGCTGCTTCTGGAGGACATCCTGCCTCGCTGGGGTTGTGCCTCCCCTCACTTTCCTCTTCTGCTCTATCAGGCACCCAAGTTGAGTCAGTTACCTCATCATCATCATCTCCTCCGTCCTCATCACTGGAGCCAACTTGGCAATATGATGTGGCTGCGGGAACATGACTGCCAATATGTTGTTTATCAGTGTTCTCGCCTATCTGTAGGCTCATGTTACTCCCTTGCTCAACCTCAGAACCAACATCAGATTCAAGTAATATCTGTGCAACCTCAAGAAGCAAGTGACTGATGCTGTGGTCAAACAATTCAGCTGACTCCTCTGTGCATGATGCTAGGGCTATGGCAGCAGTCGCTGTGGACTAGTAGGCGGAATAGGCCACTCTGGCAGCTGAGGTGGACAGCAAACTAGTGTCATCTTGGGTGATAGAGGATGAGGGGGATGAGGGTGTTTTAGTTAGCCAGTCCACCACCTCCTCTGCATGCTGTGGCTGGATAGCACGGACAACATCACTAAACAGAGACAAACGTGCCCTGCCTGAGGACAGACTATATCCACCTTTGCCTGTGGACACAAAAACTGCTGGCCCCCTCATAGTGGCATGGGAATGTCTGCCTCTTCTTGTTGGCCTAACAGAGATAATAGGGGGGGGGCTTATTACCCAAATGTAATAGATAATAGGAAATGGGTGATTAGATGCACTTTATTCCACGTTGTTGGCTCTGCTGAGTGACTTTAGTGACAAAACTATGCAGATACATCCAAGTGGAAGATCAATCTGCCACTGCTTACTGTGTAAGGAACCCCTAGCAATCTATTAAAGATCAGTGGGTGTCTACATATCCCTGAAGAAAGGCTGTCTTAATCTGTATTCGGTAAACAATTTGTAATGCAGGACATCATCTGAAAATCATTCTTATGTGACAATAGTGAACATAAATTAAATATAAATCATATATATATACCCCACCTCAACCTGAAAAGCTGTATTTGAGTAACCTCCATCAGATCACCCCCTGCAGCTATTACCTTTTGTACCACATCCCCCTCCCTTTGGATTGTAAGATCCACAAGCAGGACCCTCCTATTCCTTCTGTATTGAACTGTCTTGTAATTGCATTGTTCCCCTTTATATTGTGAAGCTCTGTGCAAACTGTTGGCGCTTTATAAATCCTGTATAATAACAATAATAATATATCTCGCTAACTTAGCAAATAGATATTTACAAATAAATATGAGGCATATTAAGTGAGATCCCTTTGCTATGCTTATATCAACCTGGATGTCCTTTAGTATTGGGTGGCCACTTCAAAAGCGAGGCCCAAAAAATTATTATTTTTTTATATTAAAGCATTGGCACACATTATATAAAATTGATGCGCAAGTCAATTTGTGAAGTAATTTTATTTAAAAATTCATTTATATTTTAATATGCACTCAGCTTTAATTTTCTGTGACTGGCAACCATGGAAAATCTAATTTCCTGCTTGTGTAATTAGCTCATGGCTCTTCCGAGAAGTGGGACAGCTATAATTTACAGTGTCGTTTAGTTTCAAAGGGCACATGTTTTCTCTGTAGTAGGTTAATGTATGTCCCAGGACATTTTTTTTTTTTAACTAGCCAGTTGAAGTAACACAAAAATGTTATGGAGGTGTGGACAGAACTTTCTACTTTATCCTCACCTCACCAAGCATGAAACAGCTTATAACACAAACAACCAAGTTCAGACTGGTATCAAGAATGTTTGCTCAGTGCATAAACTTAGCCTTTTAATTGACTATCCATGTATATGAAAGATCCATAGAATTTTAGCGTATTGTATATTACTTGTGAGTAGGGATGAGCTTCGTGTTCGAGTCGAACATCGTCTGTTCGGCTGTTCGCCGAATTGCGAACATTATGGGCCATTCGCGCCAAATTCGAGTGGCGCGTCACGGCCCATAATTCACTGTGGCATCGCAGTGCATTGCTGGCTGATGATTGGCCAAGCATGCACTGTGACCCACATGCTTGGCCAATCACAGCGCGGAAAAAATGGAGAGACGTAATTGGCCAAAGCCAGGTTGGCTTTGGCCAATTATGGCTCAGGGGGTTTAGTACACGCCCCGCACTATATAAGGCCGCCGGCTTGGCGGCCTTGTGTAGTGTGTTGGAGTTGTTAAAAGAGAGAGACAATGTCATTTATATTGAATTAGATAGAGCAGGCAGGCGAGTCAGTTAGCTACAGTTACAGTGTGTAGAGGATATATATGCATCCTAGGTCTTGTATATATATTTATACACTGTATTCAGTTTAGCTAGATGCGTTCCTGTTATTCTCTATACTGTGACAGGCAGGCAGGTGATTGTGCTAGCTGCAGTCAGTGTTTCACTTAGTGTACTGTGTGCTTTGCATAGCGTTCACCTAAAGCTTACCTGAATACAGTTAGTGACTATTATAGTGGTGTTCTCATAATAAAACCACAGGCAGAGAGCTGCAAGTATTTTCAGTGTACTGTGTCCTCTGCATAGTTTTCACCTAAAACTAACTGAAAACAATTGCTGCTTTTCCCATACTAATACTACAGTAGGCATTTGATTCTGATAGCTGCATTATAATCAGTACAGATATATATATATATATATATATATATATATATATATATATATACATATACATCCCACCTTTGTTTAGCTACATCTCACTGCAGGCCATTAGTATGTCTGGAAGGCAAACAAGGAGAGGCAGACAGTCACGAGGCAATACAAGAGGGAAAGCAGGCTCTGTGTCTAGAGGCAACAGTGCTGGTCGTGGACACGGTGCATCCTCATCAGCACGTGGCCGTGGGACACGCTTGTCCTTCTTTTCGGCAGCTGGCCATGTTGAGCTGCAACATGCCCAAGACTTGGTAGAGTGGATGACCAAGCCATCCTCCTCCTCCTCATCCTCTCTCACCAAGGCTCAGGGTACTTTGTCTGGCAAAGCAGCTGCCAAAGCGGCCTCTCCCCTCGGCTCAATGGCATGAGTCACTCCTTCCCTAGCCCCACCATGTCCTCCTGAGGAGTCCCCCGAACTGTTTGACCACAGTGTTGGGTACATGCTCCAGGAGGATGCCCAGCGTTTTGAAGGCTCCTATGATGGAACACAGCTGGAGGAAGGCAGTAACGTGAGCCCAGAGAGAGGGTGTAGTAATGTGAGCCCAGAGAGAGGGGGTGCCCAACAAGGACAGCTATCTGGCAGTCATGTTCCCCCAGCTGCAGCATACTGCCAGATTTGCTCCAGTGATGAGGAGGGAGGGGATGATGAGGTCACTGACTCCACGTGGGTGCCTGATAGGAGAGAGGGGAAGGAGGAGGCTCATCTCCAATGAGGCAGGATGCCCTCCAGGGGCCAGCTTAAGGGCAGCACACCGACTGCATCACACCGCAGAGATCTGCATGTGCAGGGCGCTGCTGTCTTTGCGCGTTATTCCAAAACTTCTTTGGTGTGGGCCTTTTTTCAGACGTGTGCAGCAGATCGCACCGTTGCCATTTGCAACATATGTCTAAAGCGTATCTCATGTGGCCAAAACATCAGCCGCTTAGGCACCACGTGCTTGACCAGACATATGTCTACCTGCCATGCAGTTTGTTGGCAAGCTTATCTAAAAGACCCACACCAAAGAACAAAGAGGACCTCTCCTTGCTCCTCATCAGCTGGGATCTCCAACCCCACTATACCTTCAGTCCTCTCTGAAACCTGCACTGAGAGGAATGAAGGTGTAGAATTAGGTGTGTCACAGCCAAGTACTTGCGGGCAATCTTCTATCGGTACACCGACGTCCGATTGTACCAGGCAAATTTCCCTGCCCCAGCTGCTGCACCGTCGAAAAAAGTTCGCTCCCAGCCATCCACATGCCCAGCAGTTGAATGCTAGCTTGGATAAATTGCTAGCACTTCAACTGCTGCCTTTTCAGTTGGTAGACTCTGCCCCCTTCCGTGAGTTTGTGGAATGTGCGGTTCCTCAGTGGCAGGTTCCCAAACGCCACTTTTTCTCAGGGAAGGTGATTCTGGCTCTCTACCGGCATGTGGAAGGCAAAGTCTTGGCCTCGCT
The DNA here is from genome assembly GCA_029206835.1 of Rana muscosa. NCBI lineage: Eukaryota > Metazoa > Chordata > Amphibia > Anura > Ranidae > Rana > Rana muscosa. The sequence goes on from CM055123.1 coordinate 161,448,666, forward strand.
GGACAGGGCGGTCAGCAGTAAGGTGCATATTACCGCTGACTCATGGTCCAGCAGGCATGGACAGGAACGTTACCTATCTTTCATGCGCATTGGGTGACTCTGCTGGCAGCTGGAAAGGATAGGTTGTTCCGCCACCACGCCTCCAAAATGTTACTACTGGTGATTCTGACACACCTCTCTCCTCCACCCCCTCCTCTTCTTCTTCCTCCATGGCCTCTACCTGTGCTTTGTCCTCGGAACCAGCGGTTTTTCATAGGCATTCAAGGGGCTACGCAAGTACGCAGGCAAAAAGATGCCATGCGGTGCTTGAGCTGGTGTTCTTGGGGGACAGGAGCCACACTGGGGCAGAGATTCTGTCAGCTCTGCAGGGGCAGGCGCAGAGGTGGTTGATGCCACGCCAGCTTAAGCCAGGAAAGGTGGTTTCCGACAATGGCACCAACCTCCTCTCCGCCCTCCAACAGGGAAAACTGACCCATGTGCCTAGTTTGGCTCACGTCCTTAACTTGGTGGTGCAGCGGTTCTTGGGCAGGTACCCGGGCTTACAGGAGGTCCTGAAGCAGGCCAGGAAACTCTGTGGGCATTTCCGCTGGTCATATAATGCCAGTGCTCAGCTGGCTGACCTGCAAAAGGATTACAACCTGCCCAAGAACCGCCTAATCTGTGACATGCCCACCAGGTGGAACTCTACTTTGGCCATGCTGCAGCGGCTGCACACACAGCAGAGGGCCATCAATGAGTATCTGTTGCAATATGGCACCATGACAGTGTCAGGGGAGCTTGGATTTTTTTCCCCATGCCAGTGGGCCATGATCAGGGATGCATGCACTGTCCTGGCACCATTTGAGGAGGCCACGAGGATGGTGAGCAGTGACAGTGCATGCATCAGTGACACTGTTCCTCTTGTCCACCTGTTGGAGCACACGCTGCGTGGAATAATAGACAGGGCACTTGAGGCAGAACAGAGGCAGGAAGAGGAGGACTTCCTTACCTCTCAAGGCCCCCTTTATCCAGACAGTGTTCCTGCTGGCCCGGCTATCACACAGGAAGAGGACGAGGAGGAGGAGGATTGTGTCAGCATGGAGGTGGAGACTAGCACTCAGCATCAGCAACAGTCTTCAAGGGATCAATTACAGTTCCAGGACACCCGTGGACTTGTACGTGGCTGGAAGGAGGTGGCTGCGGATCATGTCGTCCTCTGTGACCCAGAGGACTCCGCACCGAATGCCTCAGCAAACCTACGCTGCATGGCCTCCCTGATCCTGCAAAGCCTGCGGAAGGATCCTCGTATTCGTGCGATCAAGGAGAGGGATCATTACTGGCTGGCAACCCTCCTTGATCCACGTTACAAGGGTAAGGTTGCGGACCTTATCTTGCCGTAGCAGAGGGAGCAGAGGATGAAGCATCTTCAGGAGGCCTTGCAGAAAGGTCTGTGCAATGCGTTCCTAGAGACTGGGAGGTTACACATTTCTGGTCCTGGACAACGTGTTGCTGAGGCTTCGGTCAGTCAATGAAGGAGCGGTGGAGAAGGTGGCCATCTGACCGATGCGTTCAGACAATTTTTTAGTACGCAGCCCCAAGGTATAATCGGTTCCAGCAACCATCGCCAGCGTCTGGTTTACATGGTGCAGGAATACCTAGGGGCAAGATCAGACTTGGACACCTTTCCCATCGAAAATCCTCTGGGTTACTGGGTCTTGAGGATTGATCACTGGCTAGAGCTTGCACAGTATGCAATTGAGGTACTGGCCTGTCCTGCATCCAGCGTTCTTTCGGAACGCACATTCAGTGCTGCTGGAGGCTTTGTAACCAATCACAGGGTGCTCCTGTCCACCGACTCAGTCGATCGACTGACCTTCATAAAAATGAATCAGTCTTGGATCACCACCAGCTACCAAGCACCTGATGCTGATGTAACCGAATAATTTTTTTTGAAATGTCAGATCCCTTCAAGACTGCCTATGCTGATGCTGAGTAACTATCCTGTTATGCTGAGTGACTATCCTCTTCCTTCTCAATGATCATGCTGATAGCTTGAAAGAACATTTTTGGTTCTGGGCACCGCCAACAGTGGCTAAGGCCTGATTTTTCAGCCCCTGTTTAACAGGGGCGTGTATTTACAATTTTTGATGCAATGCTTTGCAGCAGGGCTCATTGCTGCGCTCCAACTACAGTATCTGTGAGGGGTTGCAGTGTTGTGGCACCAGCACCAGTACCTAAGGCCCAATTTTTCAGCACCTGTTTAACAGGGGCGTGTAAATACAATTTTTGATTAAATACTTTGCAGCAGGGCTTATTGCTGCGCTCCTAATAGAGTATCTGTGAGGGGTTGCAGTGTTGTGGCACCAGCACCAGTGCCTAAGGCCCAATTTTTCTGCCCTGTTTAACAGGAGCTTGTAATTACAATTTTTGATGCAATACTTTGCAGCAGGGCTCATTGCTGCGTTTCAAGTACAGTATCTGAGGGGTTTCAGTGTTGTGGCACCACAACCAAAGACCCAATTTTTCTGCCCCTGTTCAACAGGGGCATGTAATTACAATTATTGGTCTAATAATTCACAGCAGGGCCCATTCCAGCGCCCACCAAGGGTAACTGTGAGGGCTTACAGTGTTGTGGCAACACCACCACTACCACCACCAAAGGCCCAATTTTTCTGCCCCTGTTCAACAGGGGCATGTAATTACAATTCTTGATCTAATATTTCACAGCTGGGCCCATTCCTGCACCCACCAAGAGTAACTGTGAGGACTTACAGTGTTGTGGCAACACCACTACCAAAGGCCCAATTTTTCTACCCCTGTTCAACAGGGGCATGTAATTACAATTCTTGATCTAATATTTCACAGCAGGACCCATTACTGCACCCACCAAAAGTAACTGTGAGGGCTTACAGTGTTGTGGCACCAGCACCACCACCACCACCAAAGGCGGAATTTTCCCTACCACTGTTCAACAATGTCATGTAATTACAATTCTTGATATAATAGTTCACAGCAGTGCGTTCCAGCACCCACCAAGAGTAACTGTGAGGGCTTACAGTGTTGTGGCAACACCAACACCTAAGGACCAAATTTCTGCAGAGTATATACAGCAGGCCCCTACTTTCAAACATCCAACTTATAAACGACTCCTACTTGCAAACGGAAGGAGACAACAGGAAGTGAGAGGAAATCTACCGCTAGGAAGTGAAATTCTCTCCTGTAAGAGTTAATATGGGAAAAAGGTGTCTCCTCTCCACTGATGCTTTATCACCAATCCTTTTTTCACTAAAAACCCCAAATTTCCAAAAAAACATTTGTCATTGGGACGGAAAGTGAGGTGAAATGTTCTGAACAGGTGCACAGACAGCAAAAGAAATGTTACAGGGGTGATAACCCTTCCCTATGTTTTCCAAAAAGCTTAAAAATAGATTTTTTGGCTGGAGCTACATTTAAAAAATTTACCTGTTCCAAATTACAAACAGATTCTACTTAAGAACAAACCTACATTTCCTGTCTTGTTTGCACCACCTGTATACTGCTGCTCAAAGTATATAGGGCCTTTTTTAATTTGGGTGCGTGGTTCCCCTTAATATCCATTCAAGACCCAAAGGGGATGGTAGTGAGCTAGGGGGTGGGGAGGGTACCCATGCCATTTTTTTCAATGATTTTCATCCATATTGCCGGGACCAGACATTACATTAAAGCCGCAAGCAGTTTTAAATGACTTTTTTTCCTTCACTGCTCCCGAAAAAACGGACGTTTTTAAAACTTATTTTTGCATTGATACATGTCCCCTGGGGCAGGACCCGGGTCCCCAAACCCTTTTTAGGACAATAACTTGCATATAAGCCGTTATAATTAGCACTTTTGATTTTGAACGTTCGAGCCCATTGTATTTAATAGGGTTCTAAAGTTAAACTTTTAGTCCGTTCGCAGGTTCTGGTGCGAACCGAACCGGGTGGTGTTCGGCTCATCCCTACTTGTGGGTAATATAGTGAGTTTTTGTAATTTCCTTATCCAATGTCGTTCTGTTAAGATAATGTTGATACCAAGAAACCTCAAACAATAATGATCCATTGAAAAAGTCAGATGTTCTGAACACAATATCATGTACATGATCAGGATCCTGAAGTAATGAGGATGGACTTGTTTACACCTCCATCTTATTGACACTTTTAGAGCTGACAGGTAGCACAGGGGGTACAAATAAATACCATAAAGTGCTGATTAACTAGAGCCAGAGAGTGTTTATGTGTATAGTACTTTTTTTTTAATTCTTAATTTAGAAGAAGTGGCAAAACAATTTCATTGAACATATACAACATATACAACATAGTTTCCGAGAGGTTGCAGTGAATGTAGCACAAAAAAAGCATAGAATAACAACACGGGATCACTGGTGTCACTGAACAGTTTGAGTAACCATAACCAATTCTCTAATAAAATTTTCTGTGTACACAACGTGAAAAAAGAACAGTTTTCTCATTTTTTTGGTGGGGGAATCAATACAGAACCTCAACGCGATGTGACAGGGTAAGAGAAAAATAAAGGGGGGTCAGGGGGAATGGAGTAGCATATGAAAAAGTGGAATATGTTGGGTAGGGGGTGAACTGAAAAAAAAGGCCCAATGCCCTAAATACTTTCTTTAGTTCTGTGTATACAAAGGAGCATAGGGGAGCTCATGTCCAAAATGGGGGTGGTAGTGACACAGCCCCAAATCCACAATGGCTCAAAAGTGATATGGTCCAGAAATATTTATATGGAATAAAGGTGGATAAAGCACCTGGACCAGATGGCATACACCCATGGATCCTAAAAGAATTGAGCTCTGTAATTTCAAAGCCATTGTATTTAATTTTTAGGGACTCATTAATGGCAGGAATAGTACCACTGGATTGGCGGAGGGCCAATGTGGTGCCTATATTTAAAAAGGGAATTAAGTATTTACCAAGTAACTATAGACCTGTTAGTTTAACTTCTATAGTTGGGAAGATACTGGAGAGATTAATAAAAGACCACATAGATGAGTTCTTGCTGGAAAAAAACGATTTAAGCAACAGACAGCATGGATTCATGAAAGACAGAAGTTGTGAGACAAACCTAATTTATTTTTATGAAGAGGTAAGTAAGACATTGGACAGAGGGGTGGCTGTGGACGTGGTATACTTGGATTTTGCAAAAGCGTTTGATACAGTTCCCCACACACGGCTCATGTGCAAGGTAAAGTCTACAGGCTTGGAAATATCAGTTTGTAAATGGATAGAAAACTGGCTAAAAGACAGAATTCAGAGAGTAGTGGTTAATGATTCTTACTCTGAATGGTCCAAGGTTATCAGTGGTGTACCCCAAGGTTCAGTGCTGGGACCCTTACTTTTTAATATCTTTATAAATGATATTGGGTCTGAGATCAAAAGTAACATTTCTGTCTTTGCAGATGACACCAAGCTATGCAGTGGAATAACGTCCTTACAGGATGTCGCCAATTTACAAACCGACCTCAATGCTCTGTCTAATTGGGCGACTATGTGGCAGATGAGGTTTAATATTGATAAATGTAAAGTTATGCACTTGGGGGCTAAGAATATGAATGCATCATACATACTAGGGGGAGTACAACTGGGGGAATCCGTAGTGGAGAAGGATCTGGGAGTTTTGGTAGATCATAAGCTCAATAATGGCATGCAATGCCAAGCTGCGGTTTCCAAAGCGAGCAAAGTCCTTTCTTGTATTAAGAGAGGTATGGTCTCCAGAGAGAGAGATATCATTTTGTCCCTGTTCAAATCATTAGTAAGACCTCATCTGGAATATGCAGTTCAGTTTTGGGCCCCAGTTCTCAAAAAGGATATTGGGGAACTGGAGAAAGTGCAGAGAAGGGCAACCAAACTGATAAGAGGCATGGAGGAGCTCAGCTATAAGGAAAGATTTGAGGAACTGAATTTATTCACTCTTGAGAAGAGGAGATTAAGGGGGGATATGATCAACATGTGCAAATATATAAGGGGTCCATATAGTGAACTTGGTGTTGAGTTATTCACTTTACGGTCAACGCGTCTAGAGGAAAAGAGATTTCACCTCCAAATACGGAAAGGTTTCTTCACAGTAAGAGCTGTGAAAATGTGAAATAGACTCCCTGCAGAGGTGGTTCTGGCCAGCTCAGTAGATTGCTTTAAGAAGGGCCTGGATTCTTTCTTAAATGTACATAATATAACTGGGTACTGACATTTATGGGTAAAGTTGATCCGGGGAACATCCGATTGCCTCTCGGGGGATCAGGAAGGAATTTTTTCCCCTTCTGTAGCAAATTGGATCATGTTCTGCTGGGGTTTTTTGCCTTCCTCTGGATCAACTGTGGGTATAGAATTGGGTATATGGGATTGTACGATATATTTTATTTTATTTATTTATTTATTTTTATGGTTGAATTGGATGGACTTGTGTCTTTTTTTCAACCTGACTAACTATGTAACTATGTAACTATATAACTATGGCTCTAATCACCTTGAGGTATTATTGTTGAGAGTATTTGTTCCCTATATTTCCTCCTGCTCTTTCAAAGTCATGGATAGGTTCTCCATTTGTTGAATTTCTGTGATTCTGGTGTTTATTTTGTGGTACCAGGTATTTCCATGGTGCTGGGATGAAAGCTTTTGCTGCAACAAGGAGGTGTTTTAGAAAGGAATTTTTATGCAAAAGAAATGCTGCTGGTTTTCCATCTAGAGATAGTCATGTAATGAATTTTATTGTTTGTTCCATGGTCCAAAACACAAATACGTTCTCAGTTGCGCTCATCAGGGGAAATCAACCTCTTAATTCATCATAGGACAGTGGTTATTGGAGAAGTGTAATAACCTAAAAGAGTCCCGTGGGAGTAGTGCAGCAAATCACAGATCACCTGGTTAAAACTTGTCTGTGCCCAAAATAGGGGTCATTGGGCTTAGATATGGTGAGAGGGTAATGCTTTTAAAGACAATTTTGGTTGTCTGTAGAGTAGCTACTACAAGAAGATGATTTTTAATGGTGAATCAGGTTGATCTGTCTGAATGTCGGGGAAGTCCTGCCGGGGGAGATTGTCGATCATCTGTTCCAAGCAGGGCTTTTTTTCTCAGGGGATAGGTGCAGGAACTCCACCCTTCCGAATCACACTTCATCTATGTCCCCTACCCATCTCTGAGCAACATCCCTTGGTTCCACCCCCTACCCACCTCCCAGTACAGCACCTTTCAGAGAATACAGAATTAAGTATTTTTTGAGCTACTAATTTCTATGAAATTTGGTAATGAAAACAAGAAAGATAGTAAAACAGATCAATGCAATGAGCAACAATAGACCCTACCCCAGCAACAATAGACTCCACCCCAGTAACAATAGACCATCCGCAGCAACAATAGATCCCCCAGAAACAATAGATCTCCCACACAACAAAAGACTTTCCACCCAGAAACAATGGACCCCCCACACAACAAAATACTTTCCCCCAACAACAATGGACCTCCACAACAAAATACCACCCCAGCAACAATAGACCCCTAGCAGAAATAACAGACTTCTCAGCAGCCAGCATCAATAGACTCTCCAGAAGCCATCTACAATAGACCTCTCCCTCAACAGTAGATCCCACCCAGCAACAATTGACCCCCCCAGCAAGATAAGACCCCCCCACCAGAAACCGTAGACTTACACAGAAACAATAGACCCCCACACAAAAAACAGATCCCAACAGGAACAATAGATACCCCAGCAGCCAGCATCAATAGAACCTCCAGCACCCCTTTCCAGTACATACATTCAGTGCTGGAGGTGCCAAAACTGCGTTCCCGCTGAAAAAAAGCCCTGGTTCCAAGTGTACCCATAGCTTCTGTTTCGTATTATGCACCAATAAACTACCCTCGCTAGGTGGGTGGCTTCATGGTACTTCACTGGATTTGGGAATCCTGTTCCACCTGTGCTGTAGGCAAGGAGAGAATAGACCCCCGTAGCCTTGCCAGTTTGCCTGACCAGACAAATAAAAAAAAAAGTGCAGGAACCCTTGAGAAATCCCTAATGGAGTTTGATCGGGAGAGTTTTAAGTAAGTAAATAATTCTCTATTCCATCAATGGAGCTCTGATTTAAAATTTTAGGCCAGTGGAGGTATTTTGGGTTCAAATGTCCTTCGTAGGTTATGCGGAATGTTCATTCCTAAATATTGTATGTGAGAAGAAGTCTGTTTAAAATGGAAGTGGGTCACTATCTGCTGTTGTAGGGCATGGTGAACTTTTACACTAGGGATGAGCCGAACACCCCCCGGTTTGGTTCGCACCAGAACCTGCGAACGGACCGGAAGTTTGCGCAAACTTTAGAACCGTATTAAATACAACGGACTCGAACATTGAAAATCAAAAGTGATCATTATAACGGCTAATATGCAAGTTATTGTCCTAAAAAGGGTTTGGGGACCAGGGTCCTGACCCAGGGGACATGCATCAATGCCTTTTTTCGGGAGCAGTGATTTTAATGACGCTTAAAGTGAAAAAAAAGTGAAATATTCCTTCAAATATCGTACCTGGGGGGTGTCTAAAGTCTAATGGAAAAAAAGTAATTTAAAACTGCTTGTGGCTTTAATGTAATGTCTGGTCCCGGCAATATGGATGAAAATCATTGAAACAAATGGCATGGGTAACCCCCCACCCCCCCAGCCCACTACCATCCCCTTTGGGTCTTGTATGGATATTAAGGGGAACCCCGCACCTAAATTAAAAAAGGCCCTATATACTCTGAACAGCAGTATACAGGCGGTGCAAACAAGACAGGGACTGTGGGTTTGTTCTTTAGTAGAATCTGTTTGTAACTGGGAACAGGTACATTTTTTAAATGTAGCTCCAGCCAAAAAAAATTTAAGCTTTTTGGAAAACATAGGGAAGGGTTATCACCCCTGTGACATTTGTTTTGCTGTCTGTGCACCTGTTCAGAAAATTTCACCTCACGTTCCGTCCCAATGACAAATGTTTTTTGAAAATTTGGGGTTTTTAGTGAAACAAGGATTGGTGATAAAGCATCAGTGGAGAGGAGACACCTTTTACCCATATTAACTCTTACAGGAGAGAATTTCCCTTCCTAGCGGTAGATTTCCTCTCACTTCCTGTCGTCTCCTTCCATTTGCAAGTAGGAGTCGTTTGTAAGTTGGATGTTTGAAAGTAGGGGCCTGCCGTATATATACTCTGCAGAAATTTGGCCCTTAGGTGTTGCCACAACACTGTAAGCCCTCACAGTTACTCTTGGTGGGTGCTGGAACGCCCTGCTGTGAACTATTATATCAAGAATTGTAATTACATGACATTGTTAAACAGTGGTAGGGAAAATTGGGCCTTTGGTGGTGGTGGTGGTGGTGGTGCCACAACACTGTATGCCCTCACAGTTACTCTTGGTGGTTGCAGGAATGGGCCCTGCAGTGAAATATTAGATCAAGAATTGTAATTACTAGGGTTGCACCGATACCGATACTGGTATCGGTATTGATGCCAATACTAATCATTTGCAAGAGTATCGGTACTCTTGCAAATGCCCCGATACCCAAAACCGATACCTTCGGGCTCTGTACTTTCAGCTGTCAGCAGGAATTCCCCGCTAACAGCTGAAAAGTAAAGAAAAAAATGCTGGAAATTATTGGTTGTTAAGGAACGGAGCCGCGGCATCCTTAACAACCAATCACGTGTCCTTGTGATTTCCCTCCCCGCCTCCTCCTCCCCTCTCGCCAGCTATCACCAGGCTTGGGGCCGCATGTCTGTGGAAACTTCCTGCATTAGAGGTGAGCAAGCCCTGCTCCTCCCATTCCACTGTCCTCCCCCTCCTGCCGGGTGCAGCTCTCACATTCAGCTCTGCTCATCGCGGCTCCGCTAATTCTGTCACAGTCCGGTGAGAAGGAGTGAGTCCTGTGTGACCTCCGCACAGATCTGACTTTTCCCTGGCAGCTGCAAGGCTCTGCACACAGCGAGGCTTCTCCCAGTGGCATGTGTGTCTGTACTCAGCCTGGTAGAGCCCCCCCTCTCCCCCTCTCCAGCAAGCAGAGGCACAGACACCCGGCCAGCACCACTGCAGCAGGTCAGTGTGTGATTAGATCCCCCCCCCTGATGTGTCAAATACTAATTATCTATATAGTGTTAAACACATGAAACTGACATAGAAAAGTGAATCCTAATATCAATGCCTTAATATATCTTGGCGTGTTCTAATCTTAAAATTTCAGATAGTTTGGGCTGGGTGTAACAAAATTTCCGCTGCTGCTTTTATGTGGCCAAGTGCAGGGTGCAGCAAGATGGGCGTCGCAGGCAGCATAGAAAAATAGTTTAGGTTCCTTTCATGTCATTTATTTCAGTGCCTGCCCATAAGTGCCAGCCATCTGTCAGTAGCTATCCGTCAGTGCCCATCCATCAGTGCGTGCCATCTATCAGTGCCATTTTTCAGTGCCAGCCATCAGTGCCATCTTTCAGTGTGTGATACCCATTAGTGCCATCTTTCAGTGCGTGCCATCTTTCAGTGCCACCTATCAGTGCCATAATTTCGTGCATGGCACCTATCAGTACCATCTTTCAGTGCATGCCATCTTTCAGTGCATGCCACCTATCAGTGCCATCTTTTCGTGCGTGCCACCTATCAGTGCCATCTTTCAGTGCCAGCCATCAGTGCGTGCCACCTATCAGTGCCATCTTTCCGTGCATGCCACCTATCAGTGCCATCTTTCAGTGCCAGCCATCATTGCGAGCCACTCATCAGTGCTGCATAATAAGTGCCCATCCATCAGTGGCACTGCCAGCCATCAGTCAGTGCCACCTTTTAGTGCCCATCAGCCAGTGCTATCCATCAGTGTGTCACATGACATAAAAAAAGTGCCATCTTTCAGTGCATGCCATCTTTCAGTGCATGCCACCTATCAGTGCCATCTTTTCGTGCGTGCCACCTATCAGTGCCATCTTTCAGTGCCAGCCATCAGTGCGTGCCACCTATCAGTGCTATCTTTCCGTGCATGCCACCTATCAGTGCCATCTTTCAGTGCCAGCAATCATTGCGAGCCACTCATCAGTGCTGCATAATAAGTGCCCATCCATCAGTGGCACTGCCAGCCATCAGTCAGTGCCACCTTTTAGTGCCCATCAGCCAGTGCTATCCATCAGTGTGTCACATGACATAAAAAAAAGTATTGGTAATCGGTATCGGCGAGTACTTTAAAAAAAATATCGGTACTTATACTCGGTCTTAAAAAAGTGGTATCGGGACAACCCTAGTAATTACATGCCCCTGTTGAACAGGGGCAGAAAAATTGGGCCTTTGGTGGTGGTGGTGGTGGTGTTGCCACAACACTGTAAGCCCTCACAGTTACACTTGGTGGGCGCAGGAATCGGCCCTGCTGTGAATTATTAGATCAATAATTGTAATTAAATGCTCCTGTTGAACAGGGGCAGAAAAATTGGGCCTTAGGCACTGGTGTCACAACACTGCAACCCCTCACAGATACTGTACTTGGAGCGCAGCAATGAGCCCTGCTGCAAAGTATTGCATCAAACATTTTAATTACACGCCCCTGTTAAACAGGTGCTGAAAATTTGGGCCTTAGGCACTGGTGCTGGTGCCACAACACTGCACCTCTCACAGATAATGTAGCTGGAGCACAGCAAAGAGCCCTGCTGGGCCTTAGCCACTGGTGGCAGTGCACAAAACCAAAAATGTTCTTTCAAGCAATCAGCATGATCATTGAGGAGGAAGAGGATAGTCACTCAGCATAACAAGATAGTCACTCAGCATCAGCATAGGCAGTCTTAAAGGGATCTGACATTTCAAAAAAAAATATTCGGTTACATCAGCATCAGGTGCTTGGTAGCTGGTGGTGATCCAAGACTGATTTATTTTTATGAAGGTCAGTCGATCGACCGAGTCGGTGGACAAGGCGCACCCTGTGATCGGTTACAAAGCCTCCAGCAGCACTGAGGAACGCTGGATGCAGGACAGGCCAGTACCTCAATTGCATACTGTGCAAGCTCTGGTCAGTGATCCATCCTCAAGACCCAGTAACCCAGAGGATTTTCGGTGGGAAAGGTGTCCAAGTCTGATCTTGCCCCTAGGTATTCCTGCACCATGTAAACCAGACGCTGACGATGGTTGCTGGAACCGATCATACCTTGGGGCTGCGTACTAAAAAATTGTCTGAACGCATCGGTCAGACGGCCACCTTCTCCATCGATCCTTCTTTGACTGACCGAAACCTCAGCAACACGTTGTCCAGGACCAGAAATGTGTAACCTCCCAGTCTCTATGAACTCGTTGCACAGACCTTTCTGCAAGGCCTCCTGATAAGGTCCGCAACCTTACCCTTGTAACGTGGATCAAGGAGGGTTTCCAGCCAGTAATGATCCCTCTCCTTGATCGCACGAATACGAGGATCCTTCCGCAGGCTTTGCAGGATCAGGGAGGCCATGCAGCGTAGGTTTGCTGAGGCATTCGGTGCGGAGTCCTCTGGGTCACTGAGGACGACATGATCCGCAGCCACCTCCCCCCAGCCACGTACAAGTCCACGGGTGTCTTGGGACTGTAATTGATCCCTTGAAGACTGCTGCTGATGCTGAGTGCTAGGCTCCACCTCCATGCTGACACAATAATCCTCCTCCTCGTCCTTTTCCTGTGTGATAGCCGGGCCAGCAGGAACACTGTCTGGATAAAGGGGGCCTTGAGAGGTAAGGAAGTCCTCCTCTTCCTCCCTCTGTTCTGCCTCAAGTGCCCTGTCCATTATTCCACGCAGCGTATGCTCCAACAGGTGGAAAAGAGGGACAGTGTCACTGATGCATGCACTGCCACTGCTCACCATCCTCGTGGCCTCCTCCTCAAATGGTGCCAGGACAGTGCATGCATCCCTGATCATGGCGCACTGGCGAGGGGAAAAAAACCAAGCTCCCCTGACACTGTCCTGGTGCCATTTTGCAACAGATACTCATTGATGGCCCTCTGCTGCATGTGCAGCCGCTGCAGCAAGGCCAACGTAGAGTTCCACCTGGTGTGCATGTCACAGATTAGGAGGTTCTTGGGCAGGTTGTAATCCTTTTGCAGCTCAGCCATTATATGACCGGCGGAAATGCCCACAGAGTTTCCTGGCCTGCTTCAGGACCTCCTGAAAGCCCGGGTACCTGCCCAAGAACCGCTGCACCACCAAGTTAAGGACGTGAGCCAAACAGGGCACATGGGTCAATTGTCCCTGTCAGAGGGCGGAGAGGAGGTTGGTGCCATTGTCGCAAACCACCTTTCCTGGCATAAGCTGGTGTGGCGTCAACCACCTCTGAGCCTGCCCCTGCAGAGCTGACAGAATCTCTGCCCCAGTGTGTCTCCTGTCCTCCCCAAGCACACCAGCTCAAGCACCGCATGGCATCTTTTTGCCTGCGTACTTGCATAGCCCCTTGAACGCCTACGGAGCACAGCTGATTCTGAGGACAAAGCACAGGTAGAGGCCATGGAAGAAGAAGAAGAGGAGGGGGTGGAGGAGAGAGGGGTGTCAGAATCACTAGTAGTAACATTTTGGAGGCGTGGTGGCGGAACAACCTCCAACACTACTGCACCTTTCCTGCATCCTTCCCAGCTGCCAGCAGAGTCACTGTCAGGGACGTGCTGGGCTTGAACCTGGGACCTCTTCTGTGTCTGGCATTGACTCTTCCAGCGGAGCTATCTGAGATGCTGGACAGTTCCCTGCCTGATCTGCTGGATAACCTATCTGATTCATTAGACTACTCTGCTTGGTGTCTGATTACTGTTGAACTCTGAACCCCTTGCTCCTCCCATGTACTTCCTATAAAAGACATTCCAGAGATGTTGCCCCTTGCGGTTTGATCTGTTCCTGTTCTCTGAGTTCCTGATTCTGTGCTTGTATCCTGTTCCTGTGTTTGACCCGGCTTCCTGACCACGCTTCTGTCTCCAGTCCTGACCTCGGCTCGTTTGACCCTGCTCAGTTATCTGCCAGTCTGCCTGTTGCCAAGATTCGGCCTGGACTTTGACTACTCTCTGCCTGCCACTTGTGATGTTTACCTTGATGTGTATGACCCGGCTTGTCTGACTCTGCAAACCTTCACCAGCTTACCTGCATCCTCTGCTCTGCAAGCTGCACACGCTGACCTGCATCCTTTTCAATGCAAACCTGCACCTGCTGACCTGCATCCCTGCTCTGCAAGCCTGCACCTGCTGACCTGCATCCCTGCTCTGCAAACCTGCACCTGCTGACCTGCATCCCTGCTCTGCAAACCTGCACCTGTTGACCTGCATCCCTGCTCTGCAAACCTGCACCTGTTGACCTGCATCCCTGCTCTGCAAACCTGCACCTGTTGACCTGCATCCCTGCTCTGCAAACCTGCACCTGTTGACCTGCATCCCTGCTCTGCAAACCTGCACCTGTTGACCTGCATCCCTGCTCTGCAAACCTGCACCTGCTGACCTGCATCCCTGCCCTGCAAACCGGCACCTGCTGACCTGCATCCTCTGCTCTGCAAGCTGCACCTGCTGACCTGCATCCGCTGCTTCCAGAACCAGCCGTTCCAGTCTCCACTCGGCTCCACCACTCCAAGCAGTGAGGATCAGACAGGCACCCTTACCTCACCGTGCTCTTACCACCACTGTCCCCACTCCAGTGGTCTCCGAGCCGGGGTTGTACGGGAGGTCCCTCTCCGCACGTCAGGCTCACACCTAAGGTACGTTACAGTATCAAACCGCCATGCCTGAGCCTGCAGGAGATACCTTGCCTATGGACAATGTCTATCAACACCTTACAGCTCTCACTCAGATCGTGAAGTCTCTGCAGGGCAGCCATGTCCGAATGGATAAGCAGACACAAACTCAAGCCACCTCTGCAGATTCACCTCCAACCCCAACTTCCTCTATTGGAATGTTACCATCTCCTGAGCCCAGGGTCCCTGTTCCTGAGAAGTTTTTCGGGGATCGGAGTAAATTCCGTGCGTTTCGCAACGCATGTGAACTTTATTTTTCATTGCTACCTCTGACTTTTTCATCTGAAGCCACCAAGGTGGGCTTCGTTATCGCTTTGCTGCAGGGGGAACCTCAAGCTTGGGCCCATCACCTACTTGAAGTCCGCCATGTAGTTCTAGACTCTCTGCCCTCTTTTCTTGATGCCATGGCCCGACTTTATGACGATCCACAGCGGACTTCTACTGCCGAGGCTGCTCTCCATGCGCTCCAGCAAGGCCGCCGAGCGGTCGAGGACTATGTGACTGATTTCAGACGCTGGAGCGCGGATACCCAGTGGAATGAGGCAGCTCTGCGGCATCAGTTCCGTCTTGGTCTCTCTGAAAGCCTGAAGGATGAGTTAGCACGGGTCGGTGTTCCTGATGTTCTAGAGACTTTAATTCATTTGTCTATCCAGATAGACCGACGACTCCGGGAGCGCAGAGCAGAAAGGTCTACCCAGCAGCTCCGCCCAGCTTGGATGCTACCCCGGATACGAGCCCCTGTGTACCCTGCCAGTGCCAGTACGGTTCCAACTGAACCCTCATCCCTCAACCAGACCGTCAAGCCAGGGCAGCTTGGACTAATGAAACATTCCCTATCGGCCAAGGAACGACTTCGTCGGCTGCAGAATTATCTATGCCTGTATTGCGGTGAACCCGGTCATTATGTCTCTTCTTGTCCTGCTAAGCTGCGCAAGGTCCTGGCTACCTCTTCTCCCAACTACTCACCTCCATCTACCAATGCTACTCACCTGGCTCTTCCTATCTTTTTCCAACTACCAGGGAGGACAATACCAGTAACTGCAATAATCGACTCAGGGGCATGTAGTTGTTTTGTCGATCTAGACTTTGCAGCACAACAACACATCCCACTCCAACCTAAGACTCAGGGACTTTCCATTTTCCTGGCAGATGGGTCTCGCATCAAGTCTGGAGTAGTGACCCAGGAGACCCCTCCTTTGCCTGTGATCACCTCCATGGACCATAAGGAACTATTGACTTTGGATGCTATTGCATCTCCCATGTTTCCAGTTATCCTGGGTCTACCCTGGCTTCAGGCACACAATCCACAGATTGATTGGGGAACCGGAAGTATTAAGTTCCAGTCACCATACTGTCAACGCCACTGCATGCTTCCACGTCCCAGCACCTTGGGGCCTCTGTTATGCCTGGATTCAGATCCAGAGATACGAGCTTCTGTACCCAAACAATATCATGAGTTCCTGGACGTCTTCAGCAAACGAGGGGGCGAAGTCCTCCCGCCTCATCGTCCTTACAATTGTCCAATCGAGCTTCTTCCCGGTGCTGAGATTTCTTTCGGACGGATCTTCCCCCTATCTGAACGGGAGCTTGAGGTACTGAAAGAATACGTTGATGAGAACCTTAAGAGGGGTTTCATCCGTCCTTCCACTTCTCCAGCAGGGGCAGGAATCTTCTTTGTGGAGAAAAAAGACCATTCTCTTCGGCCCTGTGTAGATTACCGGGAATTAAATAAAATCACGGTCAAGAACCGGTACCCTCTGCCTCTGGTACCTGAACTTTTTCAAAGACTCAGGACTTCCTCTGTGCTTACCAAATTAGACCTGCGGGGGGCGTACAACCTGGTACGCATCCGAGCAGGGGATGAATGGAAGACTGCCTTTCATACCAGGTTCGGCCATTACGAATACCTAGTAATGCCCTTCGGTCTATGTAATGCCCCTGCCACCTTTCAGCATCTAGTCAATGATGTTTTCAGAGACTGTCTGGACATTTATGTAGTTGTCTATCTTGATGATATTTTGATTTTTTCCTCCTCTCTTGAGCAGCACCGGAAACACGTCAAGAGTGTACTCTGTCGTCTCCGCCAGCATGGACTGTACGCAAAACCAGAAAAGTGTGAATTCGAGCGACAGAGTATCCAGTTCCTTGGCCTAGTGATCTCTACAGAGGGATTCAAGATGGACCCACAGAAGGTTTCAGCCATTCTGGATTGGCCTGCACCTTCAGATAAAAAGGGGGTGCAGCGCTTCGTTGGCTTTGCCAATTTTTATCGGAGGTTTATCAAGGGATTCTCTGCTATTATTTCCCCGATTACGCAGCTAACGAAGCAAAATGCTCGATTCCAATGGACATCTGAAGCACAGGCTGCTTTCACAAACCTAAAAATACTTTTTACGTCTGCTCCTATCCTAAGTCATCCCGATCCTGCCCTACCGTATCTACTTGAGGTAGATGCCTCAGAGACAGCGGTTGGAGCTGTTATCTCCCAGCGCCAAGGTCTCAAGGACTTGATATACCCGGTAGCCTTCTTCTCCCGTAAGCTTACCCCATCCGAGAGGAATTATGATGTTGGAGACCGGGAGCTCCTGGCCATTAAATCTGCCCTTGAGGAGTGGAGGTACTTGTTGGAGGGAGCAGCGCATCCTATACTCATTTACACAGACCACAAGAACCTAGAGTATCTGAGAGCTGCCAAACGTCTGAGACCACGCCAGGCACGTTGGGCACTATTTTTCTCTAGGTTCTCGTTCCACATAACTTACCGGCCAGGCTCCAAGAACACCAAACCAGACGCTCTTTCCCGCATGTTTGATGATCAAAAAGAGGTGTCAGCTCCAGATACCATTCTATCGGAAGGCAACTTCTTACTTTTACAAACTAGCCTGATGTCTGTCTTGAAGCAAGCTTCTACAGGTGTGTCTGGTCCCTCTGGAATCACTCTGGTACCCAAGGACGGGTTACTTTGGAAGAATGACAAAATCTTTGTGCCAGAAGAAGTTCGAGTCACAGTGTTAAACTTGTGTCATGATCATCCCCTGGCAGGCCATTTCGGAATGCATAAAACCCTTGATCTGATTCAACGCACGTTTTGGTGGCCGGATCTTGAAAAAGACTGCAGGGAATATGTAGGTTCATGTGCCACCTGTATCCGTAGCAAGACCACTAGAAGCAAGGCCTGGGGTCTGCTCAGACCCTTACCAGTCCCTGACCGCCCCTGGAAAATGATTGCCATGGACTTCATAGTGGAACTCCCCCCGTCTGAAGGTTGCACAGCCATCTTTGTAGTGGTTGACCGTCTATCCAAGATGGCCCACTTCGTGCCTCTCAAAGGCATGCCCTCTGCCATGGAAACTGCCCAGGTCTTCATTAGGGAAGTAGTAAGGCTACATGGGGTCCCTGCGGACATCGTTTCGGATAGAGGGGTGCAGTTCACCTCTCGCTTTTGGAAGGCTTTGTGCAAGGTCCTAAAGATTGAGTTGTCCATGTCCTCGGCCTATCACCCCCAAACTAATGGGCAAACCGAAAGAACGAATCAGACGCTCGAACAGTACCTCAGATGCTTCACCACCTTCGTTCAAGATGACTGGGTAGCTTTACTACCCTTGGCAGAGTTTGCCTTTAACAACGCCAGTCATTCGGCTACAGGTCAATCGCCATTTTTTGCCAACTACGGGTTTCACCCGACCTTCTTACCTGATCTCATCCCTGA
Source organism: Rana muscosa (assembly GCA_029206835.1). Classification (NCBI taxonomy): domain Eukaryota; kingdom Metazoa; phylum Chordata; class Amphibia; order Anura; family Ranidae; genus Rana; species Rana muscosa. The sequence continues at coordinate 161,467,081 of CM055123.1, forward strand.
TTCAACAGTCCCAGCGGTCCAGAGTATTGTTGATTTCCTGACCCGTAACAGCAGGATAATGCAGGAAGCCATGACTAAGGCACAAGCAGCCAATAAAAGGATCTTTGACAGGAAAAGGAGAGGGGAATTATGCCTGCAACAGGGTGACCAAGTATGGTTATCGACCACCAACCTTAAGATGGCTTGCCCCGCAAGGAAACTGGCACCCAAGTTCATCGGTCCTTTCCCAGTAAAACGGAAATTAAACAAGGTCTCCTATGAACTTGCCTTACCGGAGTCGTTGAAGATTCACCCAGTCTTTCACGTTTCCTTGCTGAAACCCGCAGTGCCCGACCCGTTCCCAGACAGGGGATCGGGACCACCCAAGCCTGTAATCATTGACGGTGATGAGGAGTTCGAGGTGGAGGCCGTCTTGGACTGCCGAAGAAGAGGCAACCAGCTTCAATTCCTGATCAAGTGGAAGGGGTACGGTCTGGAGGAGAACTCCTGGGAACCCCAACAGAACATCCACGCCCGAGAGTTAATCCAGGCCTTTTTTCGCAGTCACCCCCAGAAAAGAGCTCTATTGGGCACCCGGAGGTTGCCCTTAAGGGGGGGGCACTGTCAGGGACGTGCTGGGCTTGAACCTGGGACCTCTTCTGTGTCTGGCATTGACTCTTCCAGCGGAGCTATCTGAGATGCTGGACAGTTCCCTGCCTGATCTGCTGGATAACCTATCTGATTCATTAGACTACTCTGCTTGGTGTCTGATTACTGTTGAACTCTGAACCCCTTGCTCCTCCCATGTACTTCCTATAAAAGACATTCCAGAGATGTTGCCCCTTGTGGTTTGATCTGTTCCTGTTCTCTGAGTTCCTGATTCTGTGCTTGTATCCTGTTCCTGTGTTTGACCCGGCTTCCTGACCACGCTTCTGTCTCCAGTCCTGACCTCGGCTCGTTTGACCCTGCTCAGTTATCTGCCAGTCTGCCTGTTGCCAAGATTCGGCCTGGACTTTGACTACTCTCTGCCTGCCACTTATGATGTTTACCTTGATGTGTATGACCCGGCTTGTCTGACTCTGCAAACCTTCACCAGCTTACCTGCATCCTCTGCTCTGCAAGCTGCACATGCTGACCTGCATCCTTTTCAATGCAAACCTGCACCTGCTGACCTGCATCCCTGCTCTGCAAGCCTGCACCTGCTGACCTGCATCCCTGCTCTGCAAACCTGCACCTGCTGACCTGCATCCCTGCTCTGCAAACCTGCACCTGTTGACCTGCATCCCTGCTCTGCAAACCTGCACCTGTTGACCTGCATCCCTGCTCTGCATCCCTGCTCTGCAAACCTGCACCTGTTGACCTGCATCCCTGCTCTGCAAACCTGCACCTGTTGACCTGCATCCCTGCTCTGCAAACCTGCACCTGCTGACCTGCATCCCTGCCCTGCAAACCGGCACCTGCTGACCTGCATCCTCTTCTCTGCAAGCTGCACCTGCTGACCTGCATCCGCTGCTTCCAGAACCAGCCGTTCCAGTCTCCACTCGGCTCCACCACTCCAAGCAGTGAGGATCAGACAGGCACCCTTACCTCACCGTGCTCTTACCACCACTGTCCCCACTCCAGTGGTCTCCGAGCCGGTGTTGTACGGGAGGTCCCTCTCCGCACGTCAGGCTCACACCTAAGATACGTTACAGTCACCCAATGCGCTGTGAAAGATATTTAATGTCCCTGTCCATGCCTGCTGGACCATGAGTCAGCGGTAATATGCACCTTACCGCTGACCGCCCTGTCCAGCAAGGCCAAGACATTGCCTTCCACATGCTGGTAGAGAACCGGAATCGCCTTCCATGAGAAAAAGTTGCGTTTGGGAACCTGCCACTGAGGAACCACACATTCCACAAACTCACAGAAGGGGAGTATACCAACTGAAAAGGCAGCAGTTGAAGTGCTAGCAATTTAGCCAAGCTAGCATTCAACCGCTGGGCATGTGGGTGGCTGGGAGCGAACTTCTTTCGGCGGTGCAGCAGCTGGGGCAGGGAAATTTGCCTGGTACAATCAGACGTTGGTGTACCGATAGCAGATTGCCCGCAAGTACTTGGCTGTGACACACCTAATTCTACACCTTCATTCCTCTCAGTGCAGGTTTCAGAGAGGACTAAAGGTATAGTGGGGTTGGAGATCCCAGCTGATGAGGAGCAAGGAGAGGTTCGCTTTGTTTTTTGGTGTTGGTCTTTTAGGTAAGCTTGCCAACGGACTGCAGGGCAGGTCGACAAATGTTTGGTCAGGCACGTGGTGCCCAAACGGCTGATGTTTTGGCCACGTGAGATACGCTTTAGACATATGTTGCAAATGGCAACTGTGTGATCTGCTGCACACGTCTGAAAAAAGGCCCACACCAAAGAAGTTTTGGAATAACGCGCAGAGACAGCAGCACCTGCACATGCGGAGCTTTGCGGTGTGATGCTGTCGGTGTGCTGCTCTTATGCTGGCCCCTGGAGGGCATCCTGCCTCATTGGAGATGTGCCTCCTCCTCTCTCCTATCAGGCACCCACGTGGAGTCAGTGACCTCATCACCCCCTCCCTCCTCATCACTGGAGCAAATCTGGCAGAATGCTGCAGCTGGGGGAACATGACTGCCAGATAGCTGTCCTTGTTGGGCACCCCCTCTCTCTGGGCTCACGTTACTGCCTTCCTCCAGCTGGGTTCCATCATCAGAGCCTTCACAACACTGGGCATCCTCCTGGAGCATGTACCCAACACTGTGGTCAAACAGTTCGGGGGACTCCTCAGGAGGACATGGTGGGGCTAGAGACGGAGTGACTGATGCCGAGGGAAGAGGCCGCTTTGGCAGCTGCTTTGCCAGACAAAGTACCCTGCGCCTGGGTGAGAGAGGATGAGGAGGAGGAGGACGGCTTGGTCATCCACTCTACCAAGTCTTGGGCATGTTGCGGCTCAATATGGCCAGCTGCCGAAAAGGACAAGCGTGTCCCACGGCCACGTGCTGATGAGGATGCACCGTGTCCACGACCAGCACTGTTGCCTCTAGACACAGAGCCTGCTTGCCCTCTTTTTTTGCCTTGTGACTGTCTGCCTCTCCTTGTTCGCCTTTCAGACATACTAATGGCCTGCAGTGAGATGTAGCTGCACAAAGGTGGGATGTATATATATCAGTGTTTCTCAACTTCAGTCCTCAAGGCGCCCCAACAGTTCATGTTTTTAGGATTTCCCTCAGATGAAATGGCTGTGGTAATTACTAAGGCAGTGAAACTGATCAAATCATCTGTGCAAAATAATGGAAAGCCTAAAAAAAACATAACCTGTTGGGGCGCCTTGAGGACTGGAGTTGAGAAACACTGATATATATATATATATATATATATATATATATATATATATATAGCTGTACTGATTATAATGCAGCTATCAGAATCAACTGCCTGCTGTGGTATTGGTATGAGGAAAAGCAGCAATTGTTTTCAGTTAGTTTTAGGTGAAAACTGTGCAGAGGACACTGAAAATACTTGCAGCTTCTTTCTGTGGTTTTATTATGAGAACACCACTATAATAGTCACTAATAGGGATGAGCTCCGCGTTCGAGTCGAACATACGTTCGACTCGAACATTGTGTGTTCGCTCGTTCGACGAAGATCGAACGTTTTGGGTCGTTCGCGCCAAATTCGAGTGATGCGAACGGCCCAAAATCCCGGCACTGTGATTGGCCAAGCATGGACTGTGACCCCGCATGCTTGGCTAATCACAGTGCCGGCAGCGAGGAGAGCCATAATTGGCCACAGGCAGGATGCCTGTGGCCAATTAAAGCTCAGGGGGGTTTAGTACACGCCCCACACTATAAAAGGCCGCCAGCGCGGTGGCCTTGTGTAGTGTGTTGGCTTGCAGGGAAAGAGGTACATAGGCAGGGACAGTGTTAGAGAAATTGTGTGTAGGGAGAGAGAAGGATAGGTAGGGACAGTGTCAGTGATATTGTGTGTAGGGAGAGAGAAGGATAGGTAGGGACAGTGTCAGTGATATTGTGTGTAGGGAGAGAGAAGGATAGGTAGGGACAGTGTCAGTGATATTGTGTGTAGGGAGAGAGAAGGATAGGTAGGGACAGTGTCAGTGATATTTTTGCTAAGCCTCCTGCACAGTATACAACCGAAGCTAGCCCTTATTGCTGTGATTTCCTGTTGTGTAACACAGGTAGGCATCTGCAGCACTTAAAGCAGGCGTAGTGTGATTCCTGCAAAATATACACCTGAAGCTAGCCCTTATTGCTCGTAGTTTTTTTTTGTGTTACACTAAGGGCTCTTTCACACAGGACGGATCAGTAATGATCCGCCCCGTAAAGCTCCGCTTGCTCACCGGGGATCGCTCCGTTGATCCCCGCTGAGCGGGCGGATGACTGGGCGGTTCCCGCACACTGTGCAGGGACCGCCCTGTCAGAGCGCCGCTCTCCCCTATGGGGGGATCGGATGATGACGGACCGTAGAGTCCGTTGTCATCCGATCCGATCCGCAGACGGAAGGAAAAATAGGGTTTTCCTCCGTCACACTTTTGCGGATCGGAGCGGGTCGGATGTCAGCGGACATGTCACCGCTGACATCCGTGGCTCCATATGAGGACATGTAGCATCCGTTCAGGTCCACCTAAAAAACTGACAGGCGGACCTGAACGGACCCTCCGTGTGAAAGAGCCCTAACAGGCATCTGCAGCACTTAAAGCAGGTGTAGTGTGATTCCTGAAAAATATACACCTGAAGCTAGCCCTTATTGCTGTGTTTTCCTGTTGTGTAACACAGGCAGGCATCTGCAGCACTTAAAGCAGGCGTAGTGTGATTCCTGCACATTATACACCTGAAGCTAGCCCTTATTGCTCGTAGTTTTTTTTTTCTTTTGTGTTACACTAACAGGCATCTGCAGGGGCATATAAAAAATATATAATGTGGCGCTTTGAGAGAAGTAGTAAAAAACCCTACTTTATGTATAGCACAATGGTGCACATAAAAATATGGTGTCAAACAAAACGTTTGCACACAATAGGTGTACACAAATGAATGTGATAAAAATGTAAGTGAATACTAACAGTGAAATAATTGGTATGGGGTATAGGTGCACAACAAAAACCAGCAATTAAACTGGAATATTGATCATACCCATAATAAACAAAAATAAAAATGAAAAAATAATGTAGGTGGAGACAAACTCATATAAGGCGTCACAGATGAGTATGTAGAATAATGTCCAATCTTATCACATATGAAAAGAAGTTCATAGGTCAAAATCCAACAAGGAGCTGCATCGTTTAAAAATAGGTTTGAAGGGTGCATCTATCACATTTTCTCTCACAGCGCCACATTATATATTTTTTATACGTTCTATATATCCTGTCTGATTTTATGTTTGTCTGCTTCATTTAGTATTTAGAGTTGGCGCAGTATTATTATTATTATTTAATCTGCAGGGGCATGTAATTACAATTATTGATCTAATAATTCACAGCAGGGCCCATTCCTGCGCTCACCAAGAGTAACTGTGAGGGCTTACAGTGTTGTGGCAACACCAACACCTAAGGGGCCAATTTCTGCAGAGTATATATGGCAGGCCCCTTAGGTGTCAAACATCCAACTTACAAACGACTCCTACTTGCAAACGGAAGGAGACAACAGGAAGTGAGAGGAAATCTACCCCTAGGAAGGGAAATTCTCTCCTGTAAGAGTTAATATGGGAAAAAGGTGTCTCCTCTCTACTGATGCTTTATCACCAATCCTTGTTTCAATAAAAACCCCACTTTTCAAAAACATTTGTCATTGGGACGGAAAGTGAGGTGAAATGTTCTGAACAGGGGCATAGACAGCAAAACAAATGTTACAGGGGTGATAACCCTTCCCTATGTTTTCCAAAAATCTTAAAAATAGATTTTTTGGCTGGAGCTACACTTAAACAATGTACCTGTTCAAAATTAAAAAACAGATTCTACTTAAGAACAAACCTACAGTCCCTGTCTTGTTTGCACCACCTGTATACTGCTGTTCAGAGTATATAGGGCCTTTTTTTATTTTGTGTGCGGGGTTCCCCTTAATATCCATACAAGACCCAAAGAGGCTGGTAATGGGCTGGGGTGGGGGGGGGGGGGTGATGGGGTAGCTATGCCATTTTTCTCAAAGATTTTCATCCATATTACCGGGACCAGACATTACATTAAAGCCGCAAGCAGTTTTAAATGGCTTTTTTTCCTTTAGAAATGTAATTTTGTGCAGGGACAGTTCTAAACACGGGAAACACGTGCCACTTCACAGGCATACTTTAGACACCCGCCAGGTACGATATTTAAAGGAATATTTGACTTTTTTTTTTCACTTTATGCATCATTAAAATGACTGCTCCAGAAAAAACTTCAGTTTTTAAAACTTCTTTTTGCATTGATACATGTCCCCTGGTGCAGAACCCGGGTTCCCAAACCCTTTTTAGGACAATAACATGCATATTAGTCGTTATAATTGGCACTTTAGATTTCGAACGTTCGCATCCATTGTATTTAATAGGGTTCTAATGTTCGTGCAAACTTTCGGTCCGTTCGCGGGTTCTGGTGCGAACCGAACCCGGGGGTGTTCGGCTCATCCCTAGTCACTAACTGTCTTCAGGTAAGCTTTAGGTGAACGCTATGCAAAGCACACAGTACACTAAGTGAAACACTGTCTGCAGCCAGCACAATTACCTGCCTGCCTGTCACAGTATAGAGAATAACAGGAACACATCTAGCTAAACTGAATACAGTGTATAAATATATATACAACACCTAGGATGCATATATATCCTCTACACACTGTAACTGCAGCTAACTGACTCGCCTGCCTGCTCTATCTAATTCAATATAAATGACACTGTCTCTCTCTGTAATCTCTCTCTTTTAGGGTTGAGCGAACCCGAACTGTAAAGTTCGGGTTCGTACCGGACTTTTGGGTTTTTGGTACCCGGACCCGAACAATGTACTGTATATTCGGGTTCGGTGTTCGGCAATGTAATGGCGCATTTTAAAAAGCTGCAGGGCAGCCAATCAACATTCGTTTAACTTGTGTGCCCTTAGAAGCCATCACAGCCATGCCTACTAATGGCATGGCTGTGATTGGCCAGTGCAGCATGTGACCTAGCCTCTATATAAGCTAGAGGCACGTAGCACAGCACGTCACTCTGCTTCAGTTAGTGTAGGGAAAGGTTGCTGCTGCTACTGCTTTGAGGGAGAGAATTAGATAGGATTCCTGATTCATTAGTCAAATTACTACCTTGCTTTTGTTGTGTGGGTGTAGTGCACAATCTTTTTATCCTGCCCTGAGCACAGTGCCAGAGAAAAGATAACTTTTATCCGTCTGTTAGTTAGGTTGGCTTCGGCGGGCATTTTATGCAAGCTCAGTGCACCAGCACTGCATATGTTACTGTGAGATACACACTTTAGATACTGCTCTCCTATTCTGCTATTCAAAAAAATAATTTAAGGCAAAAAAAAAGTTTTTCTGCCATAAAAATGTATTTTGGTGCATGTTCTGCATATCCGTACGTGTGAGATACACACTTTAGATACTGTTCTCCTATTCTGCTGTTCAAAAAAATAATAATTTAGGGCAAAAAAAAAATTTGGGTGCGTTTTCTGCCCCAAAAAAAATTTGGGGTGCATTTTCGGCATATCTGTACGTTTAAGATGCACACTTTAGATACTGTTCTCCTATTCTGCTATTCCCAAAAATATTGATTTAGGGCAAAAGAAAAAATTTGGTGCGTTTTCTGCCCAAAAAAAATGTTTTGCTGCATTTTCTGCATATCTGTACGTGTGAGATACACACTATAGATACTGTTCTCCTATTCTGCTCTTCAAAAAAAAAAATTTAGGGCAAAAAAAAACATTTTGGTGCGTTTTCTGCCCAAAAAAATATTTTTGGTGCATTTTCCGCATATCTGTACGTGTGAGATACACACTTTAGATACTGTTCTCCTATTCTGCTATTCAAAAAAAGAATAATTTAGGGCAAAAAAAAAAAATTTGGTGCGTTTTCTGCATATCTGTACATGTGAGATACACCCTTTAGATACTGTTGCTCTATTCTGCTATTCAAAAAACACCCATTTAGGGCAAGATCCTAAATTTCAGAAATATGAGGAGACCGTCAAATAAGGGACGTGGCCCCGGTCGTGGTGCTGCTGGTGGAGCTCCTGTTGCAGGGAGAGGACGTGGTTGATCTGTGCCAGCTACACGCACAAGTGAAACACCTTCCTCAGGTGCGAGTAGACGACATAGCCTGCAGCGGTATTTGGTCGGGCCTAATGCGGCTCTACGAATGTTGAGGCCAGGCCCAGGACAAGTACAGACGATAGTAGATTGGGTTGCTGACAGTGCCTCCAGTTCCTTCACATTGTCTCCCACCCAGTCTACTGCTGAAAGATCAGAGTTGGCACCTGCAGCCGATGTCCATCAGTCTTTCACCTTACCCCCTTGCAAATCAGCCAAGCAGTCTGAGCCCCAAGTCATGCAGCAGTCTCTTCTGCTTTTTGATGACTGTTAGCAGGGTTTCCCAGGGTCACCCACCTAGCCCTGCCCCAGAAGTGGAAGAGGTTGAGTGCACCGATGCCCAACCACTTATGTTTCAAGATGAGTACATGGGAGGACCATCGAAGCACGTCTCGGATGATGAAGAAACACAGGTGCCAACTGCTGCTGCTTTCGCAATTGTGCAGACCGACAAGGAGGGCAGGGGTGAAGACTGGGTGGAAGATGATGTGGAAGACGATGAGGTTCTCGACCCCACATGGAATCAACGTCATGCAGGTGACCTGTGTAGTTCGGAGGAAGAGGCGGTGGTCGCACAGAGTCATTAGCACAACAGAAGAGGGAGCAGGGTGCAAAAGCGGAGCGTCTGTCCCATAGACAGTACACCTTCTACTGCCCAACGCAGCAAGGGACCGAGCACACCAAAGCCAGGTCCAAGGAGTTCCCTAGCGTGGCAGTTCTTCAGACAATGTGCTGATGAGAAGACACGAGTAGTTTGCACGCTGTGCAATCAGAGCCTGAAGCGGGGCATAGACGTTCTCAACCTGAGCACAACCTGCATGACCAGGCATCTAAGTGCAAAGCACGAGCTGCAGTGGAGTAGACACCTCAAAAACCAAGAAACGTCTCTGGCTCCTCCTGCTTCCTCTTCTGCTGCAGTCTCGGCCTCTTCATCCACCTCTGTAGTGACAGCTCTCTATCTCCCAAACACTGAAGCGGAAGAGGCAGTACCCCCCTACCCACCCCTGATCCCTGGCCCTGAATGCCAGCATTGCAAAATTCCTGGCCTTTGAAATGCTGTCATTCCACCTGGTGGAGACGCAGATTTTTAAAAGCCTGATGGCATTGGCTGTCCCACAGTACGTCGTGCCCAGCCGCCACTACTTTTCCAGGCGAGCCATCCCTTCCCTGCACAACCAAGTGGGGGACAAAATCAGGTGTGCACAGCGCAACGTCATCTGTGGCAAGTTCCACCTAACTACGAATACGTGGACCAGTAAGCACGGTCAGGGACGTTATATCTCCCTAACAGCACACTGGGTAAATGCAGTGGCGGCTGGGCCTGAGGCGGATAGCAGTTTGGCGCATGTCCTTCCACCACGAGGATTGCAGGGCGCTTCAGTTTGCATCCTGTTGCTAACTCCTCCTACTCCGCTTCCTCATCCTCTACCGCCTCCTCATCCGGTCAGCGTAACACCTTCACCACCAACTTCAGCACAGCCAGGGGTAAACGACAGCAGGCAGTTTTAAAACTTTCCTGTTTGGGGGAAAAATGCCACACCGTTCAGGAGTTGTGGAGGGACATGGAACAACAGACCGATGAGTGGTTGGTGGAAGTGAGCCTCAAGCCCGGCCTGGTGGTGTGTGATAATGGGCAAAATCTCGTAGCAGCTCTGGGAATAGCCGGTTTGACGCACATCCCTTGCCTGGCGCATGTGCTGAATTTGGTGGTGCAGGGGCTCCTTAAAAATGACCCCGATATGCCAGAGCTGCTGCAGAAAGTGTGGGCCGTCTGTGCACACTTTCGGCGTTCTCACCCTGTTGCTGCTCGCCTGTCAGCGCTGCAGCGTAACTTCGGCCTTCCCGCTCACCGCCTCATATGTGACGTGCCCACAAGGTGGAACTCCACCTTGCACATGCTGGCCAGACTGTGCGAGCGGCAGCAGGCGATAGTGGAGTTTCAGCTGCAGCACGCATGCGTGAGTCGCTCTGCGGAACAGCACCACTTCACCACCAATAACTGGGCTTCCATGCGAGACCTGTGTGCCTTGATGCGCTGTTTCGAGTACTCCCCCAACATGGCCAGTGCCGATGACGCCGTTCTCAGCTTAACTATCCCAGTTCTATGCCTCCTTGAAAAAAAATGCTTTGGGCGATGATGGAAAAGGATGTGGCACAGGAGAAGGAGGAGAAGGAAGAGGGATAATTTCAAAGGCTTTCAGGGCAGTCATTCACAAGTGGCTCCGAGGGTGGGTTTCTGCACCAACAAACACCAGGTACACAATTGTCCAGCAAGGGCACAGTTCTGGAGGATGATGAGGTGGAGGATGAGGAGGAAGAGATGGAGGGTGAGGAACCATGTCCACAGCAGGGTGACACCCAGACCAGCTCATGGCCATCACTGGTGCGTGGCTGGGGGTATACAGAGGACACAGACGATACACCTCCCACAGAGGACAGCTTTTCGTTGCCTCTGGGCAGCCTGGCACACATGAGCGATTACATGCTGCAGTGTCTCCGCAACGACCGCCGAGTTGCCCACATTCTAACAGGTGCAGATTACTGGATGGCCACGCTGCTGAATCCCCGTTACAAGGACAACGTACCGTCCTTAATTCCCTCACTAGAGCGTGATTGTAAGATGCGCGAGTACAAGCGCACACTGGTAGACACGCTGCTGGTGGCATTCCCACCTGACAGCGGGGGCACAGTGGAAGCACAAGGCGAAGGCAGAGGAGGAGGAAGAGGTCGCCAACGCAGCCGAGGCACCGCCAGCACCCAAGAAGGCAGGGTTAGCATGGCTGAAATGTGGAAAAGCTTTGTCAGCACGCCACAACAACCGCACCACCAGCTGATATGGAACGTCTAAGCAGGAGGCAGCATTTCACCAACATGGTGGAGCAGTATGTGTGCACACGCCTACACGTACCGAATGACGGGTCTGCCCCCTTCAACTTCTGGGTCTCCAAATTGGGCACATAGCCTGAGCTTTCCCTTTACGCCTTGGAGGTGCTGGCCTGCCCTGCAGCCAGTGTATTATCTGAACGTGTATTTAGCATGGCAGGGGGCGTTATCACAGACAAGCGCAGCCGCCTGTCCAGAGCCAATGTGGACAAGCTCACGTTCATTAAAATGAACCAGGCATTGATCCCACAGGACTTGTCCGTACCTTGTGCAGAATAGACATGTATACCAGCCTTACCCAGCCATTGTAGTATTTTTGATCTCTCTCACTTTTTTGGGGGTGTACCCTAATTTAAAAAAAATTAAATTAAAAACAAAATCAGTGTTGGCTACCTCGTCCTCCTCCACCGCCGCTTCCACCTACACCGCCACATCCACCGCCACCTCAACCTCCTACTCCATATGGACCTCGTCCCCCTAGGTCAAGATTATTATTTTTTATTTGTATGTATTTTATGTTATTTTAAGTTATTTCCCTATCCAAATTTGTTTGCAGAGCACTTGCCATGCCCTTAACAACATTTTGCTGCCATTTGCAGCCCTCTAGCCCTTTCCATTACTCTTTTAGAGACATTTTTTGTCCTCAAAAGTTCGGGTCCCCATTGACTTCAATGGGGTTCGGGTTCAGGGTCAAGTTTGGGTCAAATTCGGGTCCCGAACTCAAACTTTTTTTCCAAAGTTCGGCCAAACCCGTCGAACCCGAACATCCAGGTGTCTGCTCAAACCTACTCTCTTTTTGCGGGCGTGTCCGGACGTGAACCAGGGAGGACGTGTTGATACTGAGCTCTCCACAGGCAGTGTAAATCCACGGCCATCTCTGCCCTATCTCACCCCGGGGGGCCCAATTTCAGTGCCATCAGCCCCTGGGCCTCGTCTCCTACAGCCCTGGCTGATTAGTGGAGGTTTTTGGCCGACTGTACCTGCTCTAGGCCTGAGAGTGTTCCCGCATTGCTGAGGCCCGCCGCCATCTTGGGGCCTACGGATCCGCGGGCACTCTTCCGCATCTACCCTGTGCAATCCGGGGTTAAAACGATTGTCCCTCCGCGGGCCGACAGCTGCCTCACCCCTGGAAAACAACTAAGCATCGGAGGAGTCGTCCGGAGGACCCTGCTGTCCACTTCCCTATACCGCGATCCGACGCCATCTTGCGGCCTGTCGACCTGCCTTCTTCCAACCCTGGACACAGTGAGTAGTGGGGTAGTATCTTGCCCCCTCCAATTGGGACACACTAGGGTGAGACTGTATGCCCGGGGGGCCCTGAACGCTGGTCCTGGTGGGGAGATTTTGGCCTGAATGGAACGTTACTCCCCCTGGCGGCACACGCTATCAGGAAAGCCCCCGGCTCCGGCCTACTCACAGAGGTCGGAGGCCATATTGCTACTCCGGGTACACCTCATATTTACAGTGACACTGCATCTGGGGCCTGGCACCTTCACTTCTGAGCCTAGGTTCTCCACTGGACATCTGTGGGTCTGTGGATCCCCCTTTCTACAGCCACTGCATTAGTCACTGCTGTACCTGACTGGTACACATGACAAATAGAATGATGGTCGTTCCAGCTGACACAGGGGATGCCATTTAAGTGAGTTCAGGATCCCGGCTGCTCTCCAAGATCCCCGAGTTGTTACCTTAGCCATATTATAGCCCCGGGGATAAGCCTGTTTATTCTCTAAGCCCCTTGGGCATCCCATGGGAAAAGTCGGCCAGCAGCAGCGATATTATAAGCCTTTATTTTGATCACGTGCAGAATCAGATATGGAACGCTATGTTACCAGGTCGCAATCTGCGACCTCGCACTCCCCCACAGTTCCGCACACTTCAATAGACCCATTACTGGGAACGGAGAATGCTGAGTACCCTCCATTAGCTCCCACCCAGGGTCCAGATTCCATCTCATCCTCTCCTCAGGAGATACTTACCCCAGACATTCTGGATGCCAAGTTGGACGCTAAGCTACAGCTCCTGCTTCAACAAATCACGTGCAATGTCTCGGCAGAAGTGAGCAAGTTAGCTGCAGAACTGAGAGGGGAAATCAACCAAATTGGGGAACGTACGGACACTCTTGAAAATAAATTTGATGAGTTGATAAGCTATGTTCAGGCTGTTGAGGAGGACAATCATAACCTACATATTTCGGTTTCTCAACTGCAATTGCAGCAAGAGGACCTGGAGAACAGGGAAAGGAGGCAGAACCTGCACTTCAGAGGTATCCCGGAAACGGTAGGAGACCCTGACTTACGCACCTATCTTCTTGGTCTTTTCAATACCCTGGCCCCCACAGTGGTGGATATAGACTGGCGCCTTGATAGGGCCCACCGATCCCTGGGCCCAAAACCTCCGGCTGGAGCTAGACCCAGGGATGTTATAGTCCGATTCCATTTTTTTTAAAGTAAGGAGGCACTGACCCTGGCCACGCGCAATAAATCCCAACTTCAGTACAAAGGAGCAAAATTGCAGATCTTTAGCGACCTCTCTCCAATTACCCTTGCTAAACGTAGAAATCTACGCCCAATCACCTCCCATCTACAACATCATAAGATCCCCTACTACTGGGGTTTCCCTTTTCGCCTTATTGTATCCAGGGATGGTGTTCAGGTTACCCTGCAGGAAGGCGAAGCTTCCTGAAACATCTTGGCCTCCCCCTTTGCCAGAAGATGATTTTATTCCTCCAGCTGCCCAGGTCCGTCAACATCCCGCCACTCCTAACCGCATCTGGACCCCGTGAGGGGCAAATCAAGGAAACAATTCTCAACACCCCAAGGTCTGCGTGCCTCCAACCAACCTCCTTGATTCACCCATACGTTCCCCTCTGGATCCATAATTTGATGCTCTCTGCATCTCCGTTTCTCCTCGATTCTAAAACAGATACGAAGATTGTTGCTCTGGTTTACAAAAGTTTTCAGTCTACCCTGGTTCCTGTTCAGGGTAGAGTTCTTCTCCAACCCATGGGGTGAAAATCACTACAAATATTGTTGACAGTGTTTTCCTTCTTGGTCACCGTACCCTAATTGGCAGTTACTCCTGTTTATTTGCTGACTTTCTAACCGTCGTCAACAGGTCCTCTACTGTCAGACTTATTTTAAAGGTTACAGAGTTCATGAGGAGAGCAGCCGATCCTCCCCATCTCTCTTGCTAGAGTTTTCTGATGGAAGTTCATGTATGTCCCTATTTGGCCTTGGCTTACTTCCAAGGTCCCCTGAGACGCAAGTGGCTCTCAGGCTTTCAAGAACTTAAGTTCTATTTTCTTTTTTTTTTCTGTTGATTTTTTTTTTTTCTTATGTCCATGGTTATAAGTCAGCTTTGTAGGTTGAAAGTGCAATGTTTTTTTTTCCCTAACCGAATGTCATTTTCTTACAGGGTTTATCTGTTACTATTTGGGCCCCGAAGGGATGCCCTTGTCTGCAATGTCTATTCACATCATTGCTTTTACACGCATTTTTGCTTTTATGTCTCTGTTTCCTATATTTTGTTATTTTTTAGATTCAAAGTCCTTACACAAGCCTATTTGAATGTCTTACTATGGCTTTAAAGATCATGTCGTATAATGTGAAGGGTCTGGGTTCCATCCGCAAATGCTGGATGGCCCTGAAGGATTTCAGGGCCTCAGGCGCAGATGTGGTGATGATCCAGGAAACTCACTTCAGGGCTGGTGGTTCACTCAAATTTGCCTCGAAGTTCTTCCCCACCTCCTTCCTTGCCTCTGATTCCACGGGCAAGGCGGGAGTGGCGATTTTGATCAAGAAATCCTGTCCTATCAAGGTTAAAAGCTCACATGCTGATCCACATGGGAGATTCCTCATATTGGAATGTGAATATGTGAATACTTCTTTCTCTCTTGTGAATCTCTATGACCCCAATACAGGTCAGATTGACTTTCTCAACAAACTTTTTGACTCCCCTCAATTTCGTTCTCAACCTTTTCAGATTATTGGTGGGGATTTTAACCAGGTCATGTCACCCACTAGAGATAGACAGTCTCTCCTTAGTTCTACACCTTCAAAACAGGTTATGTTGCATGCCAATTCCTTCCGCAAATGTATTAGGTCCCGTCAATTTTTCGACACATGGAGGATCAGGCACCCTTCTGCTAGACAGTTTACATTTTATTCCCCAGCTCATAGAATGTATTCACGCCTTGACCATTTTTTTTATCACAGCCCCACTCATTCCTTATGTGATAGAGTCGGACATATTGCCTATCACATGGTCAGATCACGCTCCCATTGTGATAGACCTCATGCTTTCTCAGGCCTATACCAAATCCTGTCACTGGCATCTGAATGACCATCTCCTACAGTCCGAAGTTCCACGTTCTACCCTAGCCAAAAGCTTGGAGGAATTTTTCCAGCTTAACATGGGCTCAGTTTCCGAGTTTTCCACACTGTGGGAGGCGCACAAGGCAGTTTTCCGAGGTGTTTGCATAGCTGAAGGCGCCCGGTTAAAAAAGGATAGAAATGGCCTACTGCAGTCCCTTACATCTGCTCTGGTAACTGCGGAGCGGAGACTGCTGTGTGGTCCCACGGTGTTGAAACTCCAAAAGGTCATTTCCCTTAGGGAACAAATAAAGTCTTTACAGCTCGACAGGGCGTCTAAATCCCTACTATGGACAAAACAAAAATTCTATGAATTTTCGAATAAGCCCCATAGGATGCTGGTTAATAAATTATGACCACGCCCATTCAATTCCTTTCCCGATTTTCTTACGAAGGCCGACGGCTCTAGAGCATACTGCCCCCGCGAAATGTCAAATATTTTTGGCAAATTCTACCACAGATTGTATAATTGCCTGACTCCAGAGAACCACTTTAACTTTACTCAGGAAAAATTTGAGACTTTCTTCTCTAACATAAACCTTCCAAGACTATCCTCAGCAGACTTGGCCAGTTTGAATGTGGCTATATCAGCTGAGGAGTTGTTGGCTATAATCAAAGAGCTACCTCTGCACAAATCGCCTGGCCCTGATGGTTTGCCCTACTTTTACTACAAAACTTTTTTCAACATTTTGTCTCCTCATATGCTGACTTTATACGACTCACTGCTTAAGGGCACATCTCCACATCCACACTTCTCCCACTCTTACATCTCAGTCATCCCAAAGCCTGGTAAAGACCCCTCAATCCCAGATAATTATAGGCCCATAGCCCTTTTGAATTCAGATTATAAAATTTTCACCAAAATTCTTGCATCCAGATTGTCTAAGCTCATTCCTAAACTGATCCATAGAGACCAGGTGGGCTTTGTCCCTGGCAGGCATGCGGGGGACAACACCCGCCGTACAATAGATCTGATAGATCTTTTGGATAGGTCATCCCGTTCGGCGCTAATTTTGAGTCTAGATGCCCAAAAGGCTTTTGACAGGCTGAGTTGGCCTTATGTGTTCGCTGTCCTCAAAACGTTTGGATTCACTGGTCCCTTTTTAAAAGCCCTAGAGGCCCTGTACTCCACAGTCACAGCCCAGGTTCAGATGTCTTCTTTCCTGTCGCCTGCCTTCCCCATGACAAACGGAACTCGGCAGGGGTGTCCTATATCACCGTTACTTTTCATTTTATGTCTGGATCCCCTGGCCGAGTCCATCCGCACCCATCCAGATATCAATGAGGTGGTGATGCGGCAGGGAGAATATAAACTGTCGCTCTTTGCGGATGACATTCTGCTCACTGTAACTAATCCGTTGATATCGCTTCCTTCGTTACATAAATTACTAGCCTCCTTTGGTGCCATCTCCGGTTACAAGGTTAACACTTCCAAAACTGAAGCACTCCCTATACACATTCCAGAATTATTGTTATCTCAGCTTAAAGGGTCATATCCTTATAAATGGTGCACCACCTCCATTAAATACTTGGGTGTCCTTCTTACCCCCTCTTACTCTTCTCTCTATCAAGCCAACTTCCCCCCTCTCGTCTTAGACATTAACAAATCCCTGATGGCTTGGACAAAATATCCCCTGTCTCTGTTGGGTAGGATTAACATCCTAAAAATGTCTATATTACCCAGACTACTTTATCACTTTGAAACATTACCAGTTGCCCTGCCTTCCTCTCAACTAAAAGCGATTCAGAGGAATTTTCTAAAATTCATATGGGGCGATAGAGCACATCGTATAGCTTATTCAGTGGTATTCGCCCCAAGGTCCAGGGGGGGATTGGGTGCCCCGGACATTTTTAAATACTACCACGCCTCACACTTGAGGGCTATTGTTTCGTGGTCCTCCCTACATGCACCAAATCAATGGTCTGCCATTGAAAAGGGGGTACTATACCCGGTCCACCCATGTTCCTTGGTCTGGGACAATGTCTCATCCTTGGATTCCATTTTCAAACACCAATGTACTGCTCCGATGGCTTTCACCTTAACCATTTGGCGTAAATGCCTTAAGACTCATCACCTTGCTTCAACATGCTCTCCCCTTGTAAATGTATTGTTTAACCCAAATTTACCAGACAGTCTGTCCCTGGGCAGGGTTTTCTCATGGCTTGATGCCCCTCTCTTTCAACTCCGGAATTTGGTACATCCTATCACGCGACATTTGCATACTTTTGAAACTCTGAGTAAGAAGTTTAATATACCCACCCAACTTTTCCATTTCTACCTGCAGGTTAGACATTTTTTCCACTCCAAGTCCCCAACTCTGATTCTTGACAAACCGACTACCTTTGAATACATATGCGCTCAGGGTCCATACCAACTACATTTAATATCTTCTATACACCGTCTCCTTCATGAGTCTACTCCACTGACTGAGACAACCCACCAATACATGAAAAGATGGTCTCTTTTGTTGGATAGACCTATTACGGTCCAGATGTGGGATAGGATATGGTCCTCTACATTCAAATCTTCTCAATGTGTGTCCCAAAGGGAAACGTCCATTAAGATTCTTATGTTTTGGTATAGAACGCCTAATGTAATTCAAAAATATGATCCCTCAGTCTCGCCGCGCTGTTGGCGATGCGGGACTGATACGGGTTCCCTATTCCATATCTTTTGGCAGTGTTCTATGATCCAACCCTTTTGGCATGATGTGAGGCTGCTGATACAGAGGGTGGTGGGTGTGTCCCTACCGCTCGATCCCTTAAATTACTTATTGGGTCTCCCCTTTCCGGGCATACCCAAGAAGGTAAATCGGCTTGTCTCCTACATTTTACTAGCTGCCAAAAGGCTTATCCCATTATGTTGGCTATCTAATATGCCTCCTCCATGGCCTAGGTTTCTCCATCTGGTGGCTGAGATTCGGAGGATGGAATACCTAACGGCCTCTGTGCATGATAAAATTCCCCAATTTGATAAAGTGTGGGAACCCTGGGATCGATCGGATTATGGGACCCTCGCACCACCTGCTACACCTTGACATATACTAGCTTGATATTTACTAGCTTCGCATTTCTTGCTGCCTACCATATACGTACTTCATAGGTACCCTTGTCTTTGATGCCTAAGGTTTCATTTTGGTTATTAATCCCTATTGTAAACCTATAAATTGTTGTTTATATATTTTTGATCTGGTGTACCGAGCACGCCTGTGCTCTGTACTTATGGACATTGCTTGACGAATTCCTCCTACTTTTAATTTTCTTTTTCTTTCTTTGATATCATTCTGTGTTTGATATCTGTATATTGTGCATAATGTAACAATATCTTGTTTGTTCTTTAAAACCCAATAAAAATTACAATTATAAAAAAAAAAACTACTCTCTTTTAACAACTCCAACACACTACACAACTCCGCCAAGCCGACGGCCTTATATAGTGCGGGGCGTGTACTAAAACCCCTGAGCCATAATTGGCCAAAGCCACCCTGGCTTTGGCCAAGTGTCCATTTTTTAAAAGTCAGCAGCTGCAGTATTTTTAGCTGCTGGCTTTTTAAAAAAAAAATTGGGTGGACCTCCGCTTTATTTAATAGATTACAAAAAATCCCATAAATAAATAAAATTCACTGACACCTGAGAACCAATTGAAAGGATTGATCCAGTCAATCACGTTAATCCAATATACAAGTAAAGGCACAGGGAACTAGAATAATAATTATCCCACAGTGTTATTAACCATGAATTAATTAATTTAAAAGCATAGTAATCTATGCAAACATGAGATAAAGTGTAAAAAGTCCATGATGTTTGGGTATATTAAAGTCCATGGACCGTAGCCATGGCCGCCATCAGGGGGGTACAGGCAGTACACCTGTAAGTGGCCCGGAGGTCCCCAGGGGCCCGGATGGCAAACCCCCTTTTTTTTTTTTTTGTATTTATTTCTCTTCTCCAGGGGGCCCATGCCTGAAGCTGTGTAAGGGGCCCCAAAATTCCTGATGGCGGCCCTGACCATATCAGGTGATAATGGGGGGTCCCACACTCAGGGCTGTCGTCAGGGGGAAACAGAAACCGTGTTCCAGTACACTGAAAAGACACAAGGAGAGAGGAAATATCTGGGTGCAGATATATGAAAGGTTTAATGACACTTAGGTTGTTATTTACAAAAGGTAAATCCACTTTGCACTACAAGTGCAAAGTGCACTTGAAATTGCACTGAAAGTGCTCATGGAAGTGCAGTCACTGTAAATCTGAAATGAGGGGAAGCTCTGCTGATTTTATTATCCAATCACGTGCAAGCTAAAATGCTGTTTTTTATTTTCCTTGTATGTCCCCCTTGGATCTACAGCGACTGCACTTCTAAGTGCATGTTCAAGTGCACTTTGCACTTGTAGTTTGCACTTGTAGTGCAAAGTGGATTTGCCTTTCGTAAATAACCCCCTTAGTACAGGCAACTCACATTTGTGAAGTCATAGATAGGCATGAACAAGTCCCAGCATGGGGGTGATCTGGTGTCATCAGTGCGGATTGACGCACTGATGACACCAGATCACCCCCATGCTGGGACTTGTTCATGCCTATTTATGACTTTACAAATGTGAGTTGCCTGTACTAAGTGTCATTAAACCTGTCATATATCTGCACCCAGAGGCACCGCTCTCCTTGTGTCCAATGAAGCTAATCCAACTGGTTTAAACCTTTTCAGGGTGAGAAACAAAAAAAGTTTGTTTCAAATGTTGCACTTTACTAATATGGTCTATAATAACATCCCAGATAGCAAGGATAACTTGCAACAAATTTTTGGCAGTGTTGAATTGTAATACCGCGTACACACGACCGTTTTTAATGTCATGGAAAAAAACAATGTTTTTCTCTACGTGATTCTTCTCAAGCCTGCCTTGCATACCCACTATTGTGAAAAAAAATGTTCGAGCAAAGCGCAGTGACGTACAACACGTACGACGGCACTATAAAGGGGAAGTTCCATTCGGATGGCGCCACCCTTTGGGCTGCTTTTGCTGATTTTGTGTTACCGCGTGTTAGTAAAAGTTTGGTGTTAGCCGATTTGCACTTTCGTTTCATAACTTGCTTCTGAGCATGTGCGTTTTTTTCCCGTTGTTAAAGCATACACACGACCATTTTTCACGCTGAGAAAAATGATGACGTGAAAAACGACGAGAAAAAATAGAGCAGGTTCTAAATTTTTAATGGCCATTTTTCTCGTCGAGAAAAAAGCCCTGGAGCCTACACATGACCGTTTTTCACAACCAATTAAAAAAATGGCATGTTTCTCGTCATAAAAAATGGTCGTGTGTACGCGGCATAAGTCTGTTATCTTGCTGGACATTTTCACTGGTAAGTTGTACACTTAAAGAGCACTTGAAGAGCACTTAAAGCATGGGTTGTAGTTGACACTTTTTGGAGCAAATTTGCGTGGCTTGTCTCTAGCAAGGGCAAAGTTGCAGCAAAGTTGCAGCAAAATTGCAGTGGTGAGTCTACAGCAAAAGCTCTGCAAGTCTACAGCTTTAAAATTCACCCACAGTGACCCCTGTGGTGGGAGGATTATTGCACAACATAACTGAATCAGAACTTTCAGCAGAATTTGTTGACTGTTTGCAAAGAAATTTGATCTGGAGTCATACAATGCGGACACAATGCAATTGTGCAACAAACTTGTGAAGCCTGGCAAGACTAGCAATAATTTAACAAGTAGTTTTCAAACTTCCAGGACAATTGCTTGCTATTAGGCTTGTGCAATTCGTTTCGTAACGAATTGAAATTCGTCCGAATTTAGCAACTTTCGGACATTCGGAAGCATTCGAATTTCCGAACAAAGCAATTACGAATAAGACCGAATCCGAAATAAATTATACCGCAAATAGCGAATGCCCGAATGTCTTCGGCATAATTCGTTATGAAAAAGTTACGAATGTACGAATCCATACGAAGCACAATAACACTCACTCTGCTCTGCTCTCTGCTTCTCCCACACCGTGCTGAACTCCCTCTCAAAATGGTGTACAGGGGCGGAGGCTATAGCTGCATGTAAAAAACGAAAGTAAAATACGAGATTTCGAATCCATTCGAAGCACAATAACACTCTGCTCTGCTCTCTGCTTCTCCCTCACCGTGCTGAACCCTCTCAAAATGGTGTACAGGGGCGGAGGCTATAGCCGCATGTAAAAAACGAAAGTAAAATACGAGATTTTGAATCGTTACAAATAACCGCTATGTATTTAGAAAAGTACAAATCCATTCGAAGCACATTAGGCATAATAGGCAGCGTCGTCGTGAGAGAGACACAGAAAATTACGAATCAACGAACCCAAAAAAAGTTACGAAAGTAGGAGTTGTGTCCAGAATCAACGAAAAACAATGTACTCTACCGAAAGTACGAATTATAAATCAACTAAAAATTCAACGAAAAATGTCGCTTGCGAAAATACGAATTAGTCCGAACACGAAAAATCCCGTCTAGCAAAATTACGAATGATTACGAATCAACAGGACCGAAAAGAAACAAACCGAAACTAACCGAATTTTTCCGTTGTGCACAAGCCTACTTGCTATCTGGGATACTCAGTTTAATAATTATAACAGACTGTTCCAACAATGGTACCCATACCTTTCTGATTTGCAGTCAAGTAACCTAGAACTATTAGCTCTTTCTTAATCATTCATAATTATACAGCTCTTATAATAAATAGCAGTCACATTGTCCATCAGATCTACTAAATCAATTATGAAGCTAAATACTTTCTATGCAGGGAAGACTTGTTATCATCAGTAGGGATGGGCTATCTGTTCGAGTCGAACATGAATTTGACACGAACATTGGCTGTTCGCCCGTTCGATGAATAGCGAACAAGTTGTCAGTGTTCGCTGCAAATTCGAAAGCTGCGGAACACCCTTTAAAAGTCTATGGGAGAAATCAAAAATGCTAATTTTAAAGGTTAATATGCAAGTTTTTGTCATAAAAAGTGTTTGGGGACCTGGGTCCTGCCCCAGGGGACATGTATCAATGCACAACAAGTTTTAAAAACTGCAGTTTTTTCGGGAGCAGTGAAACAATAAAAGTGAAATATTCCTTTAAATGTTGTACCTGGGGGGTGTCTATAGTATGCCTGTAAATTAGCGCATGTTTTCGTGCTTAGAAAAGTCCCTGCACAAAATGTAATTTCTAAAGGGAAAAAAAAGTCATTTAAAACTACTTGCGGCTGTAATGAATTGTCGGGTCCCGGCAATACAGATATAAGTCATTGAAAAAAACGGCAGGGGCCCCCCCCGGTCCATTACCAGGCCCTTTGGTATGCATATTAAGGGGAACTCCGAACAAAAAAAAAAGTGGGGGTTCCCCCCAAATTCCATTACCAGGCCCTTCAGGTCTGGTATGGAAATTAAGGGGAACCCTTTGCCAATTAAAAAAAAAATGGCGTGGGGTCCCCCTCAAACCTTCAGGTCTGGTATGGATTTTAAGGGGAACCCGCACCAAAATAAAAATCCATACCAGACCCTTATCTGAGCATGCAACCTGGCAGGCCGCAGGAAAAGAGGGGGGACGAGAGAGCGCTCCCCCCTCCTGAACCGTACCAGGCCACATGCCCTCAACATGGGGAGGATGTCCCCATGTTGATGGGGACAAGGGCCTCATCCCCACAACCCTTTCCCGGGGGTTGTGGGGGTCTGCGAGCGGGGGGCTTATCGGAACCTGGAAGCCCCCTTTAACAAAGGGGACCCCCAGATGCCGGCCCCCCTCCTATGTGAATTGGTAACAGGCACATTTTACCCTTACCATTTCACCCAAAAAAGTGACAAAAAAGGTAAAAAAAAAGCACACACAGCTTGGGACAAGTCCTTTAATAGAAAATAAAACAAAAAATTACAGCGCTGTAAATCCTTCTATGACCCGCCATCACGAACGATACAGCCTCCTCCGAGGCTCCCGGCTGACGCTAACGGTCTGACAGTTCTCATATAACCGAGAGCAAGGCCATCTGTGATGTGGATGGGTGACCCCGCCCCTCCTGTGATGCAACGGGGGTTTCCGGCGGTTTCCCGTGGTGTCAGGGGTGACCCCACCCCCTCTGACGCACTGGGGATTCCCGTGACAAGTCATACAGGGCCGGGTCACCCGTGACACCGCGTTAAACCCCAGTTGCATCACAGGGGGCGGGGTCACCCGTCCACGTCACGGGTGGCCCCGCCCTTGGTTATATAAGAACTGTCAGACGGGAAGCGCGTCATTCGGCCGGGAGCAGCGGGTCTGGGTCATAGAAGGATTTGCAGTGCTGAAATTTTTATTTTATTTTTTATTAAAGGACTTGTCCCAAGCTGTGTGTGTGTTTTTTACCTTTTTTATCACTTTTTTGGGTGAAATGGTAGGGGTACAATGTACCCCATTACCAATTCACATGGAGGGGTGGCATCTGGGGCTCCCCTTTGTCAAAGTGGGCTTCCAGATTCTGATATTCCCCCTGCCCGCAGACCCTCACAACCACCGGGCAAGGGTTGTGGGGATGAGGCCCTTGTCCCCCTCCCCATGTTGAGGGCATGTGGCCTGGTATGGTTATGGAGGGGGGCGCTCTCTCGTCCCCCCCCACTTTTCCTGCGGCCTGTCAGGTTGCGTGCTCTGATAAGGGTCTGGTATGGATTTTTGGGGGAACCTCATGCAATTTTTTTTAATTTTGGTGCGGAGTTCCCCTTAAAATTCATACCATACCTGAAGAGTCTGGTATGGATTTTGAGGGGGACCCCACGCCATTTTTTTTAATTGGCACAGGTTCCCCTTAATATCCATACCAGACCTGAAGGGCCTGGTAATGGAATTTGGGGGAAACCCTGCGCCATTTTTTTTATTTTGGTGTGGGGTTCCCCTTTAAATCCATACCAAACCTGAAGGGTCTGGTATGGATTTTGAGGGGGACCCCACGGCATTTTTTTTTTAAATTGGCGCAGGGACCCGACAATTCATTACAGCCGCGAGTAGTTTTAAATTATTTTTTTTCCTTTAGAAAATACATTTTGTGCAGGGACAGTTCTAAACACAGAAACATGCGCTACTTTACAGGTATACTATAGACACCCCCCAGGTACGAAATTTAAAGGAATATTTCACTTTTATTGTTTCACTTTAAGCATTATTAAAATCACTGCTCCTGAAAAAACGTCCGTTTTTAAAACTTTTTTTGCATTGATACATGTCCCCTGGGGCAGGACCCAGGTCCCCAAACACTTTTTATGACAATAACTTGCATATTAACCTTTAAAAAGAGCACTTTTCATTTGTCATGTTTGTGTCCCATAGACTTTAACGGTGTTTGAGTGTTCGAACAAATTTTTTGCCTCTTCGCATGTTCTGGTGCGAACCGAATCGGGGGGTGTTCGGCTCATCCCTAATCTTCAGTATGTATGTAAGTATCTCTGTTCTTGTCTCTATAATTTCTGAGACTTCATATTTACAAACTACGTCTGATAAACCTTTTTTCCTGTGGCATTTGCAGTAGCAGTTACCACTGGCCAAGTTTCAGAAAACATGTCCACACAGACATGTATTTCCTCACAAAATCATTTTGATATGCAAATAAATATTTTTCTTAACTTTCAGTTTATTCTTGATTATTCACAGGATACAATATAAAGGAGAAAAGAAGAGCAACATGATAAACAGTTTGGTTTGCATTTCACAATGAACATAGGAATAGAACAGGCAGAAAAGTCATATAGTCACAATGAACCAAGAGTAAGGTAAATCTCGGAAGTAAAGTTCAAAATCAGTAAACTGTAAACTAGTAAAACATTGCTTAATGGAAGACTGCAAATGTGTCAAATGTAAAAGGAAGAGGGTGCCATCTACAAATTGACAAGGTCATACAATAGAGGCGTGACAAGAAAATGTGTGGATAGAGCATGAAAGTATCAGAAAGATAACAGCTTATGTTAGGGTCAGACTTTTAGGATTTGCGAGCCAAAGGTCACATTTTTTGCAGGAATTTAAAGTAAGGCTCTAGCTTACATATATTCCATCAGACAATGATTGTTTAGAATATAAATCACTTCAGAGTTGGTGGGCGATTGAGGGGATTTCCAGTTTCTGGCAATAGCCAGTCAAATAGCTATAAATATATGGGTGATCACAGTGTGGGACATCTAAGGCCAGGCATCCATATCCAAATCCAATAGGATCATCTGTGGTGAAAGGGAAGAAGGAACTTGTGTGACAAAAGAGAGGAACTTAGGAAAATCTGAATTTGGTAAATACTGAGCAGTTCCACCAGATATGGAGATAAGTTCCAGGGTTCCCACATTTTCTCCACATGTATTTGTAGTAGAGGGGCAGATATGAGCAATTATTTAATTATTTCTGGATGGACTACCAGTGAAGTATGTAGTGGGAGGTCTTTAAAGGTGTTTGTAGAGAATAGCATCATTGTTAAGGAGTGACAGTGTGGTGTAAAAGTTGTTCCCAGTATAGCATGAAAAAGGTCTTAGATATTTGTGAAGAGTCTGTGAGGAGTTTGTAGATATAAGAAATCCCTTGGCTTTGGAGAGATCTGTTATAAATTTTTACTACGTGCCAAATTAGTACCAGACCATGCTACGTGGGAAAGGGCTGATCAGAGTCTTAGATATATAAAGAATTCAGTGGAGGTGATATTGCGATTAGCTTGAAGTTTCTGAAATTAGAGTAGCAAAGATTAATCGAATAAGTCCCCAACAGCCGTTGAGACTGCCCTGAGCCAATCAGAATGGGAGATTTCAGGTGTGATAATTTGCAATGCGGTGAGAGTTATGGATGAGAGCAAATTGTGTGGATACCTCCAGTGCCTTGGGACACCACTCCCCATGTCTTGATTGTAGCATTGATGGTTCTGAGGAAGGAATGTGACCCATGATGCTGTAGAAGTATGGCACTAAGAAGTAACTTAGGGTTGAGATGCTAGAGCTGCACTTTCAGTTTGGAGTCAGGTAGTTTGCTGAATGGGTTTCCACCAGGATTTAGTTAACAAGGATTGTTGCTTTACAGTAAGTTGGTATATCCGGGATGCCCATCCCACCATGAGATATAGGTGTGCATAGTGTACTACGCTTGACTTATGAAGGTTAGATTAAAAAAAAGGGACTGGAATTGTTCTGGAGGCTTATAGTATATGTTTCAGAAGGTACATTTTAGACAAAGTGAACATGTTGGGTATCTTGTGATGTTTTGTGATGTTTTTTGAAGCTTTGGGATGAGGTTAGAGAAATTGACATGAAGTAAGTGAGAGGTAGGAGAGACTAGTTGGATACCCAGATAAGGGATCCACGAGAAAGATGTACAAGCAGCAGTACTATGCCTGGTGGCTTGTGTTAGCGTCCAGCATACTAGACTTATGCCCTGTACACACAATCGTTTTTTCCCGATGAAAAAAGTCGATCGTGTGTGGGCCCCATCTGACTTTTTTCCATCGGTGTAAAAAAATAGAACATGTTTTAAATTTTTCCGATGGAAAAAACAACTATAGGAAATTCCAATCGTCTGTGTGGAACTCCAACGGAGAAAAAACCCATGCATGCTCAGAATCAAGTCGACGCATGCTCAGAAGCATTGAACTTTATTTTTCTTGGCTCGTCGGAGTGTTTTACGTCACCGCGTTTTGGACGGTCAAAATTTTGTCTGATGGTGTGTATGCAAGACTGATGGAAGTCAGCTTCATCGGAATTCCAACTGAAAATTCCATCGGATTTTATTCCATTGGAAATCCGATCACGTGTACAGGGCATAAGAGTAGTTAATCCTGTATAAGGATGCCTTGCTGAACAGACCTAGGGTGCAATGAAGTTCAGGAAGTGACCGGACAGGGTTGGTTAGGGAAATAATCACGTAGTTGGAGTAGAGGCCAATTTTATGGGTAGTATTGCCAAGTTTAATACCTTTAATAAGGAGGTTAGCACAAATGGAGTGAGATAAAGGTTCCATTACTAGGGGGAGTATAATGGGGAAAGTGGGCAACCCTGATGTGTTCCATTAGATAATGTATATGGAAGGGATCCGAGAGGATACCAGATGTTTTGATGCTGGCACTGGGAGAAGAGTAAAATGACATTATGGACTTCAAGATGGTTCCGGAGAACCACATTTCTCCAGAACAGCTTTCAAGTAATGCCAGTCAACTCTATCAAACACCTTCTCTGTATTGGAGGAGATGAGCAGAGAATGTGTTTGGTGATGTTCCATCCATCGTAGAAGATCAATAAACCGGCCTTTGCCAGCCACAAAGCCCACTTGGTTAATATGCACAAAATGCGGGATAATGTCAGAGAGGCATGTGGCTAGAAGTTTGGAATAAAGTTTGGTATCAGTGCTTAATAGGAAGATGGGTCTGTAGCTGGCAGGGTCGTCGAACGGTTTGCATGGTTTGGGAATAATGGTGATGGTTGCATCCAGGTATTATGAAGGGATGAAACCAGTTGAGGTGATAAGATTAAGGAATGGCATAGCCATCTGGCCCTGGAGCTTTATGAACTGGCAGTGAGGCCTTTTCAACTTCTGTCAGAGAGAAAGGGGCAGAAAGATGTTTAAGCTTCTCTACCATTAGGGAAGGTAATTGTAGGTGGTCTAAGAAAGGAACAATATCAACTGGTAATGGGGGTGGGACAGAGCCAGAGCTGGTTAGATTGTATAGGATAGCATTGAAAGAGCTAAATTGGTTGGCAATTTTTGGTATGACCCAGGTGCCGATTAAGCTGCTTATCCAGGCAGGCTCCAGGTTTATTATGTTGAGAGTAGTGTTGGGTGAAAGATTAGGGTCGAGCAGTATATTGTAGTGCGTCTGTGCAGTTTTACTATAGTGTCAGTATAGTGCATCCATGCGGTTTTACTGCAGTATATTGAAGTGTGTCAGTGTAGTATGTCAGGGCAGTTTAACTGCAGTATATTGACGTGTATCAGTGTAGTGTGTCAGGGCAGTTTTACTGCAGGATATTAAAGTGTGTGAGTGTAGTATGTCAGGGCAGTTTTACTGCAGTATATTGAAGTGTGTCAGTGTAGTGTGTCAGGGCAGTTTTACTGTAGTAATTTTTACTGCAGTATATTGTAGTGCTTCAGTGCATTTTTACTGCAGTTCTTTGAAGTGCATCAGCACAGTTTTACTACAGTATATTGTAGTGTGTCTGTTCAGTTTTACTGCAGTATATTGAAGTTTTACAATTTCCAAATAGAATAAAATAGAATAGAAAATAAAGGAATAGAATAGAAACAATATAGTGCAGTTTTACTGCAGGATATTGTAGTGTGTCAGTACAGTTTTACTGCAGTATATTAAAGTGCATCAGTGCACTTTTACTACAGTATATTGTAGTGCATCGGTGCAGTTGCACTGCAGTATATTGTAGTGCATCAGTGTAGTTTTACTGTAGTATATTGTAGTGCGTCAGTGCAGTTTTATTGCAGTATAATAAAGTGCATCAGTGCAGTTTTACTGCAGTATGTTGTAGTGTGTCAGTGCAGTTTTACTGCAGAATATTGTAATGCGTCAGTGCAGTTTTACTGCAGTATATTTAAGTGTGTCAGAGCACTTTTACTGCAGTATATTGTAGTGCTTCAGTGCATTTTTACTGCAGTATATTGAAGTGTGTCAGTGCAGTTTTACTGCAGTATTTTGTAGTGTGTCAGTGCAGTTTTATTGCAGTATATTGAAGTGCGTCAGTGCAGTTTTCCTGTATTATATTGTAGTGCATCAGTGCAGTTTGACTGCAGTATTTTGAAGTGTGTCAGTGCAGTTTTACTGCACACTGCAGTATATTGTAGTGCATCAGTGTAGTTTTACTGTAGTATATTGTAGTGCCTCAGTGAATTTTTACTGCAGTATATTGTAGTGCGTCAGTGCCGTTTTACTCCAGTACATTGAAGTGCATCAGTGCAGTTTTACTGAAGTATATTGTAGTGCATCAGTGCAGTTTTACTGCAGTATATTGTAGTGCATCAGTGCAGTTTTACCAAAGTATATTGAAGTGCATCAGTGCAGTTTTACTGCAGTATATTGAAGTGCATCCGTGTAGTTTTACTGCAGTTTATTGTAGTGCTTCAGTGCATTTTTACTGCAGTATTTTGAAGTGTGTCAGTGCAGTTTTACTGCAGTAAGTTGTAGTGTGTCAGTGCAGTTTCACTGCAGAATATTGTAATGCATCAGTGCAGTTTTACTGCAGTATATTTAAGTGTGTCAGAGCAGTTTTACTGCAGTATTTTGTAGTGTGTCAGTGCAATTTTACTGCAGTATATTGTAGTGCATTAGTGCAGTTTAACTACAGTATTTTGAAGCGCGTCAGTGCAGTTTTACTGCACACTGCAGTATATTGTAGTGCATCAGTGCAGTTTTATTGTAGTGCATCAGGGAAGTTTTTCTGCAGTATTTTGTAGTGCATCAGTGTAGTTTCACTGCAGTATATTGAAGTGTTTCAGTGCAATTTACTGCAGTATATTGTAGTGCATCAGTGCCATTTTACTCCAGTACATTGAAGTGCATCAGTGCAGTTTTACTGAAGTATATTGTAGTGCAACAGTGCAGTTTTACTGCAGTATATTATAGTGCATCAGTGCAGTTTTACTGCAGTATAGTGATGTGCATCAGTGCAGTTTTACTGCAGTATATTGAAATGCGTCAGTGTAGTTTTACTGCAGTATATTGTAGTGCTTCAGTTCATTTTTACTGCAGTATTTTGAAGTGTGTCAGTGCAGTTTTACTGCAGTATATTGTAGTGTGTCAGTTCAATTTTACTGCAGTACATTATATTGTAGTATTTTGTGTTTTTTTGTCCGAACGGAGTTGGTCAGGAACACCCATAGCATACACACGCTCGGACTTTTCTGCAAACTTTCCCAAAACTTTTTGCAACATCACGTGGTTTTTCTGCTCTTTACCGCCACCCTTTGGTCAACTTCTGCTATTGTTGGTTGATTTTAACATTAGTTGTTTTGTCCATCGGACAAAAGTCCTATGGTTTTCTGTACACACGGTAGGACTTTGCTCCATCAGACTTTTGTTGGGCAAAAGTTTGTCCGTTTGCAGACCGAACTTTTGTCCGATGAAAACAAGAAAAAAGAAAAAAAGTTTGTCCGTTTGCAGACCGTACTTTTGTCCGATGAAAACAAGAAAAAAGCAAAAAAAGTTTGTCCGATGGAGCGTACACACGGTCGGATTGTTGGTCCAACTTGCTCAAAATTAAGTTTGTTGGCCAAAAGTCTGACCGTGTGTACAGGGCTTAATGGTGGGGATTAGATAAGGACTAAAATTGTGCAACGCAATACCAAAAAGGGGGGAAGGGGGTGTATTGCCTTAGGTCTCAAAGAAATTTGTGAGGGTCGATGTGCTTAGGTCTGAGGGGTGAGGGATATTATGCGCTCCACCCACGTGTAGTCACAATGGCCATAGGCAGCCTAATCTATTCTTTACTATTCTATTCAAATAGATTTTATTTGAATTTTGGGAAATGGTTATATTCTTTTTATTCTAGTCTATTTTTTTATTGTATTCTTTTTCTATTTGTTTACCTATTCTTTTCGATTCTATTAATTTCTATTTAAATTTATTCTATTCGAAATTCGAATTTCGGAAATGGTTATATTTCTATTCTACTCTATTTTGTTGTTTTTTTTCTATATTATTCTGTTATTTTCTATTTTATTTGAATCTATTATTTTCTATTCAAATTCGAATTCATTCTATTTGAATTTTGGGACATGATTATATTCATTCTATTCTATTGTTTGTTTATTTATGTTTTATTTTCCATTCTAGTATAGTCTATTCTATTCTATTCTTTTTTTTCTATTCTATACTTTTCTATTCCATTCTTTTCTTATGTATTCAAATTTATTCTATTTGAAGTTCGAATTTCAGAAGATAGTTATATTCTTTCTATGTTATTCTATTCTATTCTATTTGTTTCTATTATATTCTAATCAATTCTGTTATTTTATTTTCTATTCTATTTTGTTCTGTTTGACGCTATTATATTCTATTCTTTTATTTTCTGTTAAATTCTTTTCTATTCTATTTTTTTCTATTCTATTCCTTTATTTTCTATTTTATTTTATTCTCTTTGGAAATTCAAAAAATATTCTAATTCAAAAACTATTCAAATTAAAAAAGGAATCGAATTTGAAAATGATTTACATGCAAATTTTGTCAGAATTATTTTTCGTTATTTCCGATTTGTTTAAATTCGGGACTATTTTAATTCGGAAATTCAATTCTACCCCCCATCATGTCTGGGAGGCCAACAAGTCTGGGAGGCCAACTGTGCCACTGTGAGAGGGCCAGCAGCGTATGTGTCCAAAGGCAAAGGTGGATGTCGTCAGTCCTCAGGCTGAGCACCATTTTGTCTGTTAAGTGATGTTGCCCGTGCTATCCAGCCACAGCATGCAGAGGAGGTGGTAGAGTGGCTTACTAAACCATTCTAATCCTCCTCATCCTCCATAACCCAAGCAAAGACTAGTGCACAGTCCACCAGAGCTGTCAGGGTGTCTTATTCTGCCTCCTTGCCCACAGCTACTCCTGCCATAGCCCCAGCACCATGCATGGAGGAGTCAGCTAAGTTATTTGAACACAGCATCAGCCAATTGTCCCTTGCTGATGCACAGGCATTACTTGATTCTTATGTTGGTTCTGAGGCTGAGGAAGGTAGGAACAGAGAGGGCAGCACACTGATAAACAACAAATTGGCAGTCGTGTTTCCCCACCCACAGCGTATTGCCTCTTGGCTCCAGTGATGATGGGGATGGAGGATATGATGATGATGATGATGATGATGATGATGAGGTCACTGACACAACTTGGGTGCCTGATAGAGCAGAAGTGGAAAGTGAAGGTGAGGCACAACCGCAGCGAGGCCCACTTCCCACAGCTCAGCTGTCTGGGTCTTTTTTAGCACATGTGCAGATGATGTCACCAGGGGAGGGCTGGCAGCCTTAGACCGGGGGGGCAAGTCCAGTCACATGGCCCATTGAACCACCGAATCGGCTCACCATCCATCTACACCACATTCCCCACACAGAGAGAGAGAGAGGGGGAGACTGCTCCATATTGCCCCCAAAAGAGAGAGACAATTTGACACTGCCTGCCCAGAGAGAGAGAGAGAGACTGCTTGACGCTGCCTGCACAGAGAGAGACTGCTCCACATTGCCCGCAGTGCAAAGGGGTCACTCTCTGTGGGGGCAGTGCGAAGGGGTCACTCTCTGTGGGGGCAGTGCGAAGGGGTCACTCTCTGTGGGGGCAGTGCGAAAGGGTCACTCTCTGTGGGGGCAGTGCGAAAGGGTCACTCTCTGTGGGGCAGTGCAAAGGGATCACTCTCTGTGAGGGCAGTGCAAAAGGGTCACTCTCTGTGGGCAGTACAAAGGGGTCATTCTCTGTGGGGGCAGTGCAAAGGGGACACTCTCTTTGGGGGCAGTGCAAAGGGATCACTCTCTGTGGGGGCAGTGTGAAAGGGTCACTCTCTGTGGGGGCAGTGTAAAGGGGTCACTCTCTGTGGGGGCAGTGTAAAGGGGTCACTCTCTGTGGGGGCAGTGTAAAGGGGTCACTCTCTGTGGGGGCAGTGTAAAGGGGTCACTCTCTGTGGGGGCAATGTGAAAGGGTCACTCTCTGTGGGGGTGAAAGTTTTCCAGTCATCAGAATACAATGATCACTGCTGGCAGCTATAGCTGCCAGCAGTGATCACCAAAAAAAAGACACGCTGGCTGTACTGAAGTCAATTGATAGATTGAATTCTGTACAACCACATTCTGCACAGATAGAAATTCTTCTGGTTCAGCAGAAAATTCAATCTGTCTATGGTGGTCTAAGTCCACCAGCCTTTGGGTTTAATAATACCCTCAAACATTCTGAAAGGGGTGCTCCACATAGGTGTAGAAATTTGCTTTTTACTCCACCTTATTTCCATAACTCTTTAGGTATTAGATGTGCAAGCAATAGGGGAGGGCACATCTAATACCTACTGAGAGTAATGGAAACAAGGTGGAGTTCAAAGTGAACTGTGCCATTACATGGAGGGATTGGCATTTAGGGGGTTAAAACAGGCAGGGATGAAATGTAATATCACCTCCTCTGCCTGTCACTTTTCAGTGGAGTGGCAGTGCCTGCTGCAAGGGAATACAAGCCTTTGGGCTCACACTGGTGTACTGGCAGTTTTCCACAGTCATAGTCCCTCAGGTTGCACATTTTTGCTGCATTTCCTGGAATTGCACCAAAGATGCAGCATGCAGGACGTTTTGTGCACTTACAGAACATGCAGTAAAAATTTTCAACCTCTATGGGACCAGGGGCAACATGCAGGAGGACAAACTGCAGGATACCAGTGTGAGCCCACATCATAACACCTAGGAGGGCAAGGTTGTGTCACAGGCTGCTAGAAAAAAACAAAAAACTCTTTAGCTGCAGAGAGGGGGAGGGAGGAGAAGCTCACTTACTTGGATGGTCCCAGGTCCCAGGAGACTCACTGCATCCGAGCCGACTGCTCAGATTGAACTTTCCCGCCCACACATCTTCTTCACAGACAGCACACAGGCTGGCCAGGGTGTGGGCGGGGAAAGTGAGAGAGCAGCCTCTGCCAGCCAAATGTGTGGAAGAGGGAGGGGCTGGGCTCTGTAACACAGACTGTTGGCTGTGAGACAGAGAAGACATCGCTGCTCACAGTGCTGGATATAGCTGCCACACTCGGCCAGCTCAAAAACTGCGCATGTATGGTTCTGAGCTGGCGACAAGGCAGCCTTTGCAGAGCATATCAGAGCAGCCCAGGGGGAAAATTCATCCATGCCCCCTGGCCTAGCCCGCCCCTGGATGGCACCGTTGCAATTTGCAAACTTTGCCTCAAGTAGATCAAGCGTGGTGAAAAAAAAACAGCCATTTGGGTACCATATGCTTGACAAGGCACTTAACCTCCCACCATCCAGCCTGTTGGCAAGAGCACCTGAAAGCCACACAAAGGGGACGCAATTATTTTCCTCCTCACTCCTCACATGTCAGTTCTACCCCTGCTATATCTCATGACCTCTTAGCAGTCTTCACTGACAGGGATGGTGGTATAGACGAGAAATTGGAAGGAGGCTGGGGGTTGGACTTTAACTTCCTTCCAATTTCTCATCTATACTCTGATGGGACGAAGGTACCATTTATAAATCTATTTTTATATACAGCACTCCTTTACAGGGATGGTGGTATAGAAAAAGGTGTCACAGGTCCTTACAGCACGTCTTCCAGCAGCACATCACCAGCTGTACACGTTAGAAGACACATTTCTCTAACCCAGCTGCTGCAGCAAAAAAAAATATATAGTCACTGCCACCCACATGTCCGACGTTGAAATTCCAGCTTGTCCATACTGCTGGCTTTACAATTTCTTCCTTTCCATCTGGTGTATTCTGCCCCCTTCTGGGAATTTGCAGAATGTGCTGTACCACAATGGCAGGTTCCCAGTCACTATTTCTTTGTACGTAAGGCCATTCCAGCTCTGTACCATCACATGGAAAGCAATGTTTTGACATTGTAGGGCAAGGCAGTCAGCAGCAAGTACCATGTTACTGCTGACACGTGGTCCAGCAGGCATGGTCAGGGACACTATATTTCATTTACAGCACACTGGGCAACTCTGCTTGCAGCTAGGAAGGATGCAGGACAGGGTTCAGTGCTGGAGCTTGTTTTGCCGCCATGTTTCCATACAGCTGGTGGTGATGATGCAAGATTTGTCAGCTCCACCCCTCCTCCTCCTCCATGCCCTCCCCTGCTGAATTGTTTTTTGAACCACCAGTGATAGAAAAAATTGGGTACCTCGCACCAAATGCAAAGAATAAAGTAGATTAAATAGGATTAAAAAATTGATTAAGCTGCACCCCTAAAACTATGTGGATGAACAAATAGTGCAATGTGAAAAAAGGGGGAGAGGGGGCGCTGGCGACTAAATAATAAACTATAAATTAAATGAAATTAAATAAATAACATATTGAATAAGCACAATACTAAATATCTATGTGAAAAACAGTGGTTGCTATGGGCAACACAATACTTGAGTACAAAAGATATATTGACAATGTCATTATATTGTGGGATGGCTCACAGGAGGACCTACAATCTTTCATTAAATGCTTAAATGACAATCAATATGGTCTCACATTCACAGCTGAATGGAGTATGGTTATGGTCAACTATCTGGATCTCACTCTAATCAAGAAACATAATAAAATTAGCTCAAGGACCCTTTTCAAAAGCACTGATAGGAATGGCTTTGTGCCAACAACTAGCTGCCACCATCCTCAATGGTTGGGATCTATACCCAAAGGTCAGTACATGCGGATCAGGAGGAACTGTGAGAGTCTGACTGATTTCCATGAACAGGCCTCTATTCTTACCGAAAGGTTTAGAGAAAAAGGGTATTCCCAACAGGTGCTTCAGAAAACCCAGAACCAAGTGGCTATTATGGATAGGGAGACACTCTTAACCTCCAATAAGAAATTACCCCTTCAGGGGGAATTAGCCTTTGTTTCTGGTTTTCATAGGCAATACAAAACCATTGAGCGCATTTTTCATAAATTTTGGCCTCTACTTCTAAAAGATAGGGATTTGGTTAATGTTCTCCCCCCTAGACCTAAATTCATCTACAGTCGAGCACCAGGATTAAGAAACATGATAGCACCCAATGTCCCTGACCCTCCAAGAAAACCCCCAACCTTCTTGGATGGATCAGGGTTTCAATATTGTACCAGGTGCAAATCCTGTCGCACAACTACTAGACATGGTAAAAAGGTTACTAAATTTCGGTCTTTTGTTACCCAACAAGAATTCTCTGTAAAACCTTTGATTACATGCTATTCAAGACATCTAACCTATGTTTTGGAATGCCCTTGCTCCCTACAATATGTGGGGCACACCACACGGGAGCTAAGGGTTAGGATCAATGAGCATGTCACTAATATCTCCCTAATCACAGTGTGTCACGCCATTTTGATCGGTTTCATGACAGAGATCCCCACCACCAGCTCACATTCTATGGAATAGATAGAGCTGTGCATCATTGGAGAGGCACTGACCTCAAAAAAGCCATTTCACAAAATGAGACCCAATGGCTGTACCGCCTCCAGACGATGCAGCCACAGGGACTCAACATAGACCTGGATCTCAACTGTTTTTTAACCAATGATTAACTTTCCTCTGATCTATATATATATTTATTTTTGTTAAATTTATCCTAAATGGTTTTTATATCATGCCTACTATTCTGATCCTATTATTTAAATTGCTTCTTTTCCCGTTAATTAATTAGGCATTAATTTGTATTAAAGGTATTAACATCTGCCTTTATATTTATGCCCCTTGTTTTTTAAATTAACTTAATGTACCATTGTGTCCTGCATTAGCGCCTATGATCCGGCACTGAGGCTGATACAAATACATTTTCGTAATTGTTTGATTGACAAGCATTGATAAGATCGCATACCCAGTGACCAAGTACGCTTCCTGATGACGTGTTAGACGAAACGTACGTTGAGGCGGTACTTGGTCACGTTTCTACCTCATTTCCGGTCCCGCTGGCTTGCCGCTGTCACAGGTGGAACGCACGCCAGGTTCCTAACGGACGGACGGATGGAATTGTTACACTACCATGCCTTCCAGCCTCAGTGCCGGGCTAAGGCACAACCAAATGTAAGCAGCCACTTGGCCCTTCGTTTATATTGCTTTTAACTTTTATTAAAATGGGATTACACTATTCTTGGTCCTATTCGTATTGTTCACATATTCCAACCTGAGCCATGCATGGGGAGTCTGACTGATCCGAGACTACATCGTCCGTGTTAGCAAGTGCCATCTTGCTCTAAGCGCATTTGACCTCTTTTTAGCTAAGGGGGTCAACATCTTGTGGTAAGCGGCTATCTATTTATTGAGCACTCCGGGTGTTATATCTAGGTGGTGAAGGTAATACTTCAAGATCAATTTGGATCACTATTTCTGTGGCATTATATTTTTTTTCTTTAATGAGTCATTAAGGAATCATCAATTGCTTGTTTATTCAATACATTGGACTATTGTTGCTAATTGCACTATTTGGCACTAGATATTTGGTTTATTATTGCTACTATTTTACACCGCAAGTATTGTGTTGCCCATAGCAACCACTGTTGTTTTTAACATTGATATTTAGTATTGTGCTTATTCAGTATGTTATTTATCACAGTGTGGCTGAATAGCTCTATTTAATTTCATTTAATTTATAGTTTATTATTTAGTCACCAGCGCCCCCTCTCCCCCTTTTTTTCACTTTGAACCACCAGTACCCCTGAGACGGTCGGATTTTTGACTGATGGTGTGTAGGCAAGACTGATGGAAGTCAGCTTCATCGGATTTCCGATGGAAAAATCCATCGGATATTATTCCATCGGAAATTCGATCGTGTGTACAGGGCATTAGTGTTCAAGGGGCCATTCAATGAGTCAGACTAAAAGATGTCATGCAGTGATTCAGCTGGTCTGTCTGGTCTGTTTAGGGGAGATTTAGCTCTGCAGGGGCAGGCCCAGAGGTGGTTCATGCCATGCCAGCTTGAGCCAGAAATGGTTAGACATGAGCATTCGTTTTCGTCCGAATGCATATTCATCCGAATTTCTGGGATTTTCATGTTTGTTTTAACAAACGATAACGAATTCACAGATTCCAAAATCCGAAAGATCCAAAATGAAAAAATGCTTTATTTTCGTATTGGTGCGACAACAGTTCGATATAGATAGAGGATTCGACATGACGGTGACAATAGCGATCTGTGTCTATCGAACCTGTGGTTGAATGTGTCTAACCTAACTCTATTAGTCCAAGATTATTCGACACAGAGAGAAAAGATTTGATATTATAGAGACATGAAGATTTAACGAAGCAGCAAAAAACATACGAACGCCGCGAGCGGACATTTACGGTCAAATGCCCATAGGCTATAGAAGAATTCTAAGCAAGGGAGAGGCGCCTCTGAGTGCAGACGTTTTAAAACAATTTAATAAAAGATAGTGCTACAAGCAACTCACATTTGTGTGGTTAAAAACGTGCATTGTACGAAATCCAGTTAGAAGAGGAAGATGTCATCAGGTCTGTCACGGAGTATCTCCTCCTGCTGGGGCACTGTGCTGCTGATAGTCAGTTCACTGCTGTAGATGGTATGGATACGGCCGTCAGCGGTGAAGAAAAGCAGTGCAGGGCCTTGCACTGCTCCGCGACTGCCACACTACACGCAGTACGCCGGCTCGGGAAACGCGTCGCACGCCAGTGACGTCATCGGCCCTCGCCTGCTATTCAATCAACATCTCCAAGGCCCTGCACTGCTTTTCTTCACCGCTGACGGCCGTATCCATACCATCTACAGCAGTGAACTGACTATCAGCAGCACAGTGCCCCAGCAGGAGGAGATACTCCGTGACAGACCTGATGACATCTTCCTCTTCTAACTGGATTTCGTACAATGCACGTTTTTAACCACACAAATGTGAGTTGCTTGTAGCACTATCTTTTATTAAATTGTTTTAAAACGTCTGCACTCAGAGGCGCCTCTCCCTTGCTTTTCTTTACAGTACCCTGGAACATGGTTTCTGTTTCACCTTGAATGGCAGCCCTGAGCTTGCACATGTGACTTCTCCTATTATTATTACTATTCTTCCAGCCTCCGCTTCATCCCTCTCCCCCCGGAGCCTGGACCCCATGTTCACTGACTGTACATCTTTTTGTACATGCGCCATTTGATTATATACCTTTGAGATATTAGTGACTTTGGACTCATGCGCATTTTTTACTTGTGTTATATAGAAGAATTCTAATGTTGGTTGACTAGTAATAATAATTAATAAATATAATTATTACTAGTCATACAACATTAGAATTCTACTATAGCTTGTGGGCGGAGCATTCGACCGGAAATGTACGATCTCGGCGTCATACAGTTTAGCTGCTTCGTCAGATCTTCTTAGAACTATCGACAGACACCATACCATAAGCCATCAATTGACAGATGCAACCTTAATTAATTCAGATTTTCTGACTAATGCATTTTTTAACAAAACAAAATAAATAAAAATGAATTTCGGGAGTAACTAAATAAATGTATTTTTCGGACGAAACCAAAATTCCGAAACAAAATATTTCAGTGTGCACATGTCTAGAAATGGTGGTGTGCTATAATGGCACTAAACTCCTGTCCACCTTTCGATAGGGAAAGTTAACACATGTCCTCAACTTGGTGGTGCAGCATTTCTTAAACAGGTGCCCAGACTTGCAAGATATTCTAAAGCAGAAGAGTCTGTAGCCATTTCAGGTGGTCATACACAGCCAGTGTTCGTTTGGCTGAAATTCAGCAGGAATTCCACCTGCCCATAAACCGCCTGATTTGTGACATGCCCACCAGGTGGAACTCAACTTTGGCAATGCTGCAGTGGCTGCACATGCAGCAGAGGGCTGTCAACGAGTACCTGTGTGAGTATGGAACAACTAAAAGCTCAGGGGGGGCTTGTTTTTTTTCCCCCCATTCCAATGGCTGATGATAAAGGATGTATGCACTGTACTATCACCATTTGAAGAGGCGACAAGGACGGTGAGCCGTGACAATGCATGCATCAGTGACACTATCCCTCTTGTGTACCTGCTGGATCATACTCTGCATGCCATTATGGACAGGGCACTTGAGGCAGAGCAGCGGATGGAAGAGGTGGACTTCCTTTTAAGGCCCGCTTTATGCAGACATCATTCTTGCATCACCACAGAACACACACGAGGAGAGGGAGGAGGAGGAAGATTCTAGCAGTTTTGGAGGCATTGAAGCAGAGGAAGACATATGTCAAACCTTAAAGTGGTGTTCCGGGGAAAAAAATTAGTAAAAGCCAGCAGCTACACATACTGCAGCTGCTGGCTTTTAATAAATGGACACTTACCTGTCCTGCAGTTCCTCAATGCCGGCACCGCAGCTGGTGTTTCCATCAGCTGTCGGGTGCTGCCGCCAATATTGCGGGTAAGGGAACCCGGCAGTGTAGCCTTTCAGCTTCACGCCGGGAACCCTACTCCGCATGTGCGAGGCCCCGCTCCTCTCTCCTATTGGCGCGGTGGATGGGGGAGAAGGAGGAGGGAGCCCCGCGGTGATGTCACAGGCGCGACCGGACTCCCGAAAGTGGGAAAGGATACCTGTCAAAGACATGTATCCTGTCCCCCCTCCCCCTCGAAAGATGGCAATTGTGGCACAGGAGGGGGGAGGAATCCGATGAGCGGAAGTTCCACTTTAGGGTGGAGCTCCGCTTTAAGAGATAGTTTTCCATCCCCAGAACTCTTTGGAGTAGTACGTGACTGGGAGGAGGCAGTTCCAGATATTGTATTCCTCAGTGTCTCTGAGGACTCTGCTTCTCATGCCTCTACAAACTAGCAGAGGATGAAATATCTTGAGGACACCTTAAAGAGGAGTTTATGTAATGCCTCTCCAGACTCTGGTAGGTTACAGTCTCATCGAAAAGTTCGTTTGAGGCTACTGTTGGTCAAACGAAGAGCGGTGGAGAAGGGGGCCTGCCTCAGTGGTGCATTTAAAAAATCTTTTAGTCCTCAGTGCCCAGGGCTGTCAGCTTCCACATCCCATCGGCAGCGTCTTCATCATATGATGGAAGATTATCTAGGGGTGAAAATAAACATGGAGAGCTTTCCAGTTGATGATCCACTGGGTTACTGGATCATGAGAATAGAAGACCACTGACCAGAACTTGCCCAGTATGCAATTGAGCGGCTGGGCTGCTATGCATCCAGTGTGCTTTCTGAATGGACATGGGCTCGCACAAAGGGACTTTAATAAGTAGACTAACACATACATAAGAACAAATATATATTTATTAAAATATCTTCTTTGGATTACAAATGGCCACGGTGTATCCAAGGGGTAACCTCATAATAATTTATTTAAAATAAATATGTAAAGCCATCCTGGCTAATAACTAAAATTCAGATTAAACCGTGTCCATCCAGACATGCTGGACAACTACACCCCACCGGCTGAGGCCAGCAGAGAAGCTACTGGCTGAAGCCCCCCCCAAACACAGCGGCCGACTCGATAAAATTTTGTAATCCCATACAGAAAATATCCAGGCCTATAGGGGACAAATGGACTGAATCACTCCGGAATAAGCCCGGAATAAAACCTTCCAGCTCTGAGTGCCTGTAAGAGACACCACCAGACCCCCGTAGGAAGCTATGGATTGTTCTATTAAGCCGTCT
Organism: Rana muscosa; assembly: GCA_029206835.1. NCBI lineage: Eukaryota > Metazoa > Chordata > Amphibia > Anura > Ranidae > Rana > Rana muscosa. Next base: position 161,508,821 of record CM055123.1, read on the forward strand.
TCTAATTTTATCTACATAGAAAAATTTTGTGGCGGGGGACCACACCAATCTCGGAATCATTTCTGAAAAGGCCAAAATAGCAGAAGGGAACAATAGCTTAATAGAGGCCAAATCTCTCTTCATCTCACATAGGAGGTCCTATGTCCTAACTTTCCCAAGATCATTCGCCCCTGCATGAATAATTATAACTTGAGGGGCAGGCCAAACGCTGGATAAATAAATCAAATGCTCTCTTAAGTCCCACCATCTTTAACCGCGGACACCTGACCACAAAACTGAATAAGAGTTGGCATCCAGACCTAGGTTGGCTGAGTAGCTCCTGTTTCCGGCATGTTGGTCAGCCCAGAAAATGAAGGAATGACCCACTATCCAAACAATATTTTTGGCAACATCTGAAAAAGAAAATCATCATATTAGTAGATCAGGACGGACATATATCTTATACCTATCACTCTCCCAGTGACCTACTTTTTTCATAATTTCAGATGGAAGACCCAATGCCTGGGCTGTAGTGGCTGCCCCAATCTGAAACGAATGTGAAGAAAAACAAAAACCAGATAGGTTTAAACGTTTCAAAGAGGAAGCCAGCACAGCCGAAAATTGATACCGTGTGAGGGAGGACAGGTCTTGATGGATAAAAAATGAATCAGAAGCAGACGGCCTGACCGCCCTATACCTTGAATCGTGTTGTACTGGACAAATTACCGGATTGGAGGAGGTAGACAACGAGAACCATAGGCCCTTATTGCCAGGACGAGATTTTGACCTAGACAGAAAGATGTTAAGAGATACTTCATCAATTAAAACATGGTGGAAACGCAAAAAGGCCAATGACCTCTTATTTGCTGCTGTAAATTCGCCCAGCCTTAAAGCGCCAAAAAAGGCCATTGAAAAGGCAGCTCTAAACAGAAGAACTTCGAATTCTGAAAAACAAATTTCATCTAAAATTCTTAACAGATCAACCAGCAGTGAGACCGATATGGGGCGACGGTTATCTAGAGAAGGTCTGAATCTTCGAAAGCCTTTGAGTACCTGACTGACTTGAAAAAAGGATGTTAAAGCCGGCAAACCTGAAAACTTTAGAAAGAAAGATATACCTGCTAAAGTCCTGCTTATGGAGGCCGGACCCAAATTTAATTGAATCAGCGAAGACAAGAAGAGCAATGCAGTATAAGAGGTCACATCCAAAGGGTCCAAACCTGACTGTGTACAAAAAGAAGACCATCTGTGCCAGGAAGAGAGATAATCCGCCCAGGTCTTCTGCGAAACCGAATGTCTGAGATTCGTGATAATCAGTTCCAAATTAAGCCCCAAAGGAAATCTGGGCAAGGAATTTCATGCAGGTCAGCCTCTGGCGCCAAGTCCCAAAATCTCTCGAACTGCGAACGAGACAAAGCGTCAGCAATGTTATTGCGCACACCTGCTATATGAGCTGCTTTTAACCAAATGTTATAACGCATACAATGCAGGACCAAAAAACGCAATAGACTAATTACTGGTTCAGACTTAGAGGACAAGGAATTAACTGCAAATAAGACACCCTTATTATCAGTATGAACCAACACTCTACGATTTGCAAAAATCTCTTTCCAAATGACAACTGACACTATAACCGGAAATAATTCTAAAAGTACAAGGTTCTGGAGAATATCCTGCTGTAACCAATCCTGATGCCACAATTCTGCGCACCAGTGGCCATCCAAAAATGCTCCGAAACCAATCGATCCAGCCGCGTCGGTAAAGAATTTCAAATCATAGTTAGATACAAAATCCTGTTGCCAAATGGTAGCACCGTTAAAATTACATAAAAAGGAATCCCAGACCTTAAGGTCTTCCTTAATGCTTTTAGAAAGACAAACATGGGAATACGGGTTCTTAAGACCTCTGATAGCTAAAGCAAACCTGCGGGAAAATACCCTGGCCGCAAAAGCGAAGAGTCCCAACAATGACTGTGCTTCTTTCAGCAAAACTTTCCGTTTGGACAGGAATAAAGAGATCGTAACTCTCATTTTGTGTAACTTGTGTAAAGGGAGCCTAAACTCCATGGATGAAGAATCGATTATGCTTCCCAGAAACTCAATAGACCTTGTAGGAAGCACTGTTTTTTCCGAAGCCAGAGGGACTACAAAATGATCACATATGTAAAAGAATGTTTGTAAATATTTAAGGCAATCCGACGAGTTAGGAGGGCCGACAAACAAAAAGTCGTCAAGATAATGCAAAAACCCCCCATTGGGATGAAATTCTGATAATACCCAGTGCAAAAAGGTAGAAAAAGCTTCAAAATAAAAGCAGGACAATGAAAAACCCATTGGCATGCATTTATCAAAGAAAAATTTATCTTGCAAATGGAAGCCTAGAGAATTAAATCCCTGAGGATGGACTGGGAGCAACCGAAAGGCAGACTTGATGTCTGCCTTAGATAGTAAAGCACCACAACCGTGTTGCCGCAAAATAACTAACACACTGTCAAAGGACGAGTAGCAGACCGGGGCCTCCACTTCAGAGACCTCGTCATTTAATGAAGAATCCAATGGATAAGATAGATGGTGTATTAGTCGATAACAACCTTTCTCCTTTTTTGGGAGTATCCCCAAAGGTGAGAGCCTAAAGTTGTAAAATGGAGGAGACGTAAAAGGGCCTGCGACCCTGCCTTCAGCCAATTCCTTGGAAACTTTTTCTTGGACCACTGAGGTATGCAAGGAGACCGATTTTAAGTTGTTAACCAAATGACAGCCAGGTCCTCTAAAAGTAGGGACCAAAAAAAGTCCCTAAAACCTTCAGTGAGCAGAGTTGCCATCTTGCGATCGGGGTAGCGATCTAACCAAGGGAGCATGTTTGGCAAGCTCACTGGTGTCAGAGCTTTTTGCAACAGAATCCCTGGCATGTGATTGAAAAGGTGTTGAGGTGGGTTTACGAAAACACCTGAGAGCTGCATGGTTGCAATTACATTGGGAACACTCATGCCTATATCGGCAGTTAGTAAGAAATTTACACTGTCCTTCATTGAAGGCAAAGCAAAAACCTTTGCGAAGGGGGGGGTTGCTGGTTAGAAACCATTCTGGGAATGAATTGAGGCTTTGGAGGCAACATCAAATTCAGCCATAAGCCTACATCTTTTGATCCCCAATGTAGAAAGGGATGTACTGCTAATTTCTGGCGAAAGTTTTCATCATACGCATACCAGGCAGTACCGCCAAAATGCCGAAAGGCTTCTGAAATGATATCCACATGTTGGAACAAGCCAGAACATTTGTTAGGGAAGCGTTCTCCCATTACAGCTGCAAAAATGCAGAAGGCCTGCAGCCAGTTTTGAAATGTTTTGGGAATAGCTCTTCTCCTCTCCTCTTCAGACCTATCACCTGACTGCTTGTCACTTTTTACCAAGAATTCTTTTGAAGCAGGCAGCAGAGATAATAGATCTATGAATTCACCCCTCCAAATTTTTTCTTTCACTGATTTTGATAAGTGAAAGCCCAAAGGTGACAACATACAAGGAAGGGGTTCTTTAAAAGAGGATTCACCAACCAAAGTGGCTGAAGGTCTGAGAGGAAAAGCTGAGGTAATAGACTGTAAAGGGTTAACATCATTAGCTTTAGGTAGCAGCGCAGTATTCATTTCCTGCAAGGGCTGATCACTTATGCCCTGCCACACAGAACCAACTTCAGCATAATTCAAGTCACCTATAGCACCATATGTATGTGCACCTGAATCTAACTTATGTAAATCATGCCTATAACCACAGCCAGCACCAGTGACCTGTGCCCCCTTATGCTCTCTGGCAACCTTAGTATTAGACTGCAGAAAATTTTGCTCACCAGGGACTTGGCCCAATAGTTCATTTATAACAGATACATTTGTTTTTGCACCAGAGACCTGTGCTCCCTGCTCCATAACATCACCATGTGAATGTGCCCCTTCTACTTTCCTGAAAACATTAGAAAGTGAGGTAAACAACGCTGACATGTCAGCCATTGACACAGAACACTGCTCACCTTCAGTTGTCTGCCCACCGCTGGCTGCCTCTGAGGGAAGCTGAGTGGCACCTTTCCTTCTCACAGGACCATTTTGTTGCGGTTTCGACCCGCTGGCTCTCTCCTCTTCAGGTACTTGAGGAGAAGCAACTGACCTCCGTTTTTTCTTTGCTCTTCCCGGCTGCTGGCGCGGCCCGCTGATTGTTTCTGTTGATGTGAGGGCCGCCTCCGCAGGCGAGGCTGAACCGTGACCTTCCTCCAGACACCGCAGAAGCCACTCCTCACCGCCCTGTCCCTCCGCCTTCTCTAACAGGCAGCATAAGAGGGATTCGCGATTCCCAGGAGAGCGGCGCTTCATGCTGCGTCTTGGTCCGGTCTAAGCAGTCTGCAGAGCCCCTCACGCAGCATCTTATATAAGCTTCTTCCGCGCGGGCTTTCTCATTTGCCGTAGACCCACCAATCAGCTGCTGTTATAGCTAACCAATCCCACGGCTGTTACTGCCCAGGGAAACCGCTACTTTTATGTTCCATCTGAAAAATAAAGCACAAACAAGTCTGCAGCCCCCCTTTGAGCTCTCCCATGTTGGTCCAGCATATTGCTAAGACCTTTCATTCAGTGCTACCAGAGGTTTTGTGACAGTAAAAAATGTACGTCTGTCCACAGACTCTGTAGACCAGGTTACATTTATCAAAATGAATCATTCCTGGAGTAGCAGCAGCTATCAGGCCCCTGATGCCGATGTCATCGATTAACCACTTGCTGATGACTAGCTGCCATATGATGTCCTGGTCTTTCAGTGGTGATATCTGAGTGGTGCCTGCAGCGGAAGTTATCAATGGAGATTTTCGAGGGACAGATTGTTCCCAGTAATCTCTATGACTCTCGGAGGCCCGGGCGCGATGTTATCACATCACTTCCGGGCCGGCGTAAGTAAACAATGTCGGGGACATGGCAGGAAAGCACCATTCATTTTTTTTTTTTAGCTGATACTTTTCAGCCTGGAGGAGAGATGTGGGGTCTTATAGACCCCACATCTCCCAAGAAAAAGGACAGATCATGCACCATTCCTATTACAAGGGAAGTTTACATTCCTTGTAATAGGAATAAAAGTGATATTTTTTTTTTAAAAGGAAAGTGTAATAAAATAAATTCAACAATAAATAAAATGTAAGCGCCCCATCCCCAGCGAGCTTGCATGCAGAAGTGAATGCATACGTAGGTCGCGCTCACATATGTAAACAACATTCAAACCACACATGTGAAGTATCGCCACAAATGTTAGAGGGAGAGCAATAATTCTAGCACTAGACCTCCTCTGTAACTCTAAAAATGTAACCTGTAAAAAAAATGTAAGTGTCGTCTATGGAGATTTTTAAGTACTAAAGTTTGGCACCATACCACAAGTGTGCGCAATTTTAAAGCATGACATGTGAGGTATCTATTTACTTGGTGTAACCTCATATTTTTACATTATACAAAAAAATTGGGCTAACTTTACTGTTTTTTTTTTTTATTCATGAAAGTGTTTTTTTCCCCAAAAAATCGCATTAGTGGGTGTTGATTTTATCTGGAATACATTTTTTGGTATAGTGTACCGGTTTGCCTGATCTGTTGCCAACCTAATCTGCCTGACTATGTTTTTGCCTGAATCCTCAGCACACAAGTTCCACTTCGGACACTACCTATCACAGGTACCTTACAATTTCCATGGCACTGCAGTCTCATCTATAGGCATATGCACACAAAAAAGGATGGCACACAACAAAGAATCAAGAGAGGCTGTGGCCCTACTCTGGAACAGCTTTAGAAGATTATTAGGTCATAATTCACTGTATTGTGTAAACCATAGAATAAAAGAACCCGTGAAAGGACTTCCTGACTTTGGAAACCTTTCTTGAAAAGAATAAAGCCCTGTACACACGATCAGATTTCCTATGGATTTTAAACCGATGGATTTTTCCATCAGAAATCCGATGAAGCTGACTTCCATCTGTCTTGCCTACACACCATCAGTCAAAAAACCGATCGTCCCAAACGCTGTGACGTAAAACACTCCAACGAGCCAAGAAAAATTAAGTTCTATGCTTCTGAGCATGCGTCGACTTGATTCTGAGCATGCGTGGGTTTTTTATCCGATGGAGTTCCCCACAGACCATAGTAATTTGCTATAATTTTTTTTCCATCGGATAAATTTAAAACATGTTCTATTTTTTAACACCGATGGAAAAAAGACCGATGGGGCCCATACACGATCGGTTTGTCCAATGAAAAAAGTCCATTGGACTGTTTTCATTGGTAAAACCGATCGTGTGTACAGGGCTTTAGTAGTTATAAGTTAGGAGAAACATTTTAAATGAATATTCATTTATATTCTGATATATTTTTTTTTTTTTTTTTTTTTTTAACAAGCTTGCTGTCTACATGGACAGGTTTGTTAATTACAGACATGTTTGAGCAATGCCATTGTATATGCATACTATTAAGCCATTATGTCTCTTCTGCAGAAATGTACAAGAAAAAAGGCCCAGTCCACCGTTTCCAGCTTAATAGAAACCATCCCCTATCCCATTGTTAATACTCTTTTCTATAAAAGTTTTATAATAAAAGGCATATTATGAAAGAATTGAAAGTTACTGGAGTGTGATATACCTAGTTAAATTACCTATGCCATTTTAGTCAAATGGCCTTCTGCATGTGTATGGCTTGTGATTAGCATTTGAAGACTGAATAGTTTAAAAGCTAATCTATTTGTTACAGTGCGTGCTGCTTTATAGTGCACTTTCTCCATGCCAGCATGAAGTTTCTTTTCTTAATGTATCACATCTGTTCATTGTAATTTAGTGATTATGCCAAGGCCTTTGGTTTCTCCTTGTTTATCTTAAAAAGGACAATTGAAATCTTCATTTGCATTAGACATAAATTAAGGTTGTCGTTTGTGGTAGATTCCTTAGCAGATGTATTTGTTTTATTTCCGATTTGCTTAATAACTACTGAAAAAAGTTTAGATTTCTATTGTCTTGTGTTTGAGTAAAGGAGGAGCAATTGCAACTGCAAACTGCTCAATGCACCCTTGGGAAATTAGCATGGTTAAATGCTGGAGAAAATGAATTGAAGGTATGTGACTTACAGATCAGCACAGCAATATACATTACCGCAAATTACATTGTTATACCTGTGAAAAACAAAAATTATATAGCGGCATGTGCATATAAAGTAAGTGGCATGTCACTGGCACTGGGTATAGTCTTAAAAGCATTGATGACATGGAAAACATTCTTTGTATTTGAATTTGTACACAGCTGATCTCTCCTGTATACAATAAAAAAAATAATGGTAATTCTCAATATTTGGTAAATGTATTTTCTAAGTTCAGAGTTTGAAAGGAGTTTTTAAAATATTAGTTTTGATGGCCAGATAAATATGAAATACTGCATGCAAATAATTCACATTCACCCTTGACCTAATAGCATGTTCTCAGATTACACAAATAACTGAATGGGTACTAAAGGAAACTAGACATGTGCACTGCCGAAAAATTCGTTTTAGTTTTTTTGCTTTTTTCGGAAATTCGGGCAATTCTGAATCTTCGAATTTCCGAATTTCCAAAGAAATTCTAAAAATTCGGAATTCAACTTTCCAAATTTCCCATTTTCGAATTTTAGATTTTCAAATTTTAGATTTTCTAATCTCGAATTTGCGAAATTTTGGAAATTCGAAAATTCAAATTTACGAAATTCGGAAATTCTAAATTTCGGAAATCCGAATATCTGAAAATCCGTAAATTGAAAAATTCGGAAATCCGAAGATTCGTAAATTGAAAAATTCTGAAATTTGAAATTTCGGAAATCCGAAAATCCGGAATTAACGAATTTTTCTAAATTTGTGAAAAACGAATTAGAAACAAAACGAATTGCACATGTCTAAAGGAAACCTTTGCTCAAGAAGTATGAAATACTTCTATAGATATTCTCTATTTCTGATACTAGTCACCTGGCTGTTCTGCTCCTCTTCATTCCAAATTTTTCTATGTCACTGAAGAGTGCACACTTGTTCTTTGTCAGCAGGATTGATCTAAATTAGTAGAACAAGTTTATATTGCAAAAGGAATTGTCACATAGCTTAGAAAAAGAGGTGAAGCTAATGCCCTGTACACACGATCAGAATTCTGATCGGCTAAAATCCGATGGAATTTTTTGTCGGAATTCCGTTCAAAACTGTCTTGCATACACACCATCAGACAAAATTCCGACCGTCCAAAACGCGGTGACATACAACACGTACAACGTCACTATAAAGGGGAAGTTCAAATCCAACGGCCCCACCCTTTGGGCTGCTTTTGCTGATTTTGTGTTACCGCGTGTTAGTAAAAGTTTGTTAGCCGATTCGCGCTTTTCAGTCTCCGTGCTTTTCAGTCCGTTACAGTATGACGAATGTGCTATCTCCATTATGAACGCTATTTTTACCAGAACGAGCGCTCCCGTCTCCTAATTTAGTCTGAGCATGCGTGGATTTTTCTTCCGATGGAGTTCCACACAGATGATCTGAATTTCCTATCGTTTTTTTTTTCCATCGGAAAAACTTAAAACATGTTCTATTTTTTTACACCGATGGAAAAAAGTCAGATGGGGCCCACACACGATCGGAATTTCCGATGAAACAAGTCCACAATTCACTTTGCAAAGAACACCCAATCATGTACAGGGAAAAAAAAAAGTAAGGATACATGAATGCATACAGCAATAAATACGCTTAAGTAGAGTGGGGGCTGTTAAAGATCTCTTATTCTTGCCTAATCTCAGTTTTTTGCTGTCTGTGACTTCATGGGGAGGGTTTCCTTCACTTCTTTTCTCAAATATTGATAATACCTGGGATATATAGCGAGTTAAAAAGGAACTTCACCCCTATCTAGCTACTTTTTTGTTCCCTGGTAATCATTCCTGTATTAAAACAATTAAAAAAAATCCCTACCTACTAGTCCATGGAGATCAGTGTTGTCCTCCTTCCAGCCTAATGTTTATCTTTCACTCTGTGCTCTTGCACTGCTATCTTGTCCCAACGTCTTGCACATGAGCAGATACACTAATGCCGCGTACAGAAGATCAGACATTCCGACAACAAAACCGTGGATTTATTTCTGACGGATTTTGGCTGAAACTTGTCTTGCATACACACGGTCACACAAATGTTGTCGGAAATTCCAAACGTCAAGAACACGGTGACGTACAACACGTACGACGAGCCAAGAAAAATTAAGTTTGAAGCCTTGTACACACAACCGAGAATCTCGTTGTAAAAAACCTGTCGTTTTTCTCAACGAGATTCTTGTCAAGCTTGACGAGCTTCTTGTCAAGCTTTCCTTGCATACACACTGTCAATTCCAAATCTCGTCGTTGGAAAGCGCGGTCACGTACAGCACGTATGACGGCAGTATAACGGGGAAGTTCGATTTCAATGGCGCCACCCCTTGGGCTGCTTTTGCTGATCTCGTGTTATCTCGTGTTAGTAAAATTTTGGGGAGAGACGATTCGCGCTTTTCAGTCTTCATGCTTTCAGTTCGTTTTAGCGTGATGAATGTGCTATCTCCATTACGAACGCTAGTTTTACCAGAAGGAGCGCTCCTGTCTTATACTTGATTCTGAGCATGCACGATTTTTTAAGACTCGGGAAAGCAGACACACGATCGGTTTTCTCGTCGGGAAACAGGCCGACGAGAATCTCGACGAGAAAAATGAGAATCCTGACGAGAAAATAGAGAGCAGGTTCTCTATTTTTCTCATCGAGATTCCCAGCAGTTTTCTCGACGAGAAACCATACACACGATTATAGGGATGAGCCGAACACCCCCGGGTTCGGTTCGCACCAGAACCCGCGAACGGACCGAAAGTTTGCACGAACGTTAGAACCCTATTAAATACAATAGATGCGAACGTTCGAAATCTAAAGTGCTAATTATAACGACTATTATGCATGTTATTGTCCTAAAAAGGGTTTGGGAACCCGGGTTCTTCACCAGGGGACATGTATCAATGCAAAAAGAAGTTTTAAAAACGGCTGTTTTTCGGGAGCAGTCATTTTAATGATGCATCAAGTGAAAAAAAATTCAAATATTCCTTTAAATATCGTACCTGGGGGGGTGTCTAAAGTATGCCTGTGAAGTGCCACGTGTTTCCCGTGTTTAGAACTGTCCCTGCACAAAAAGACATTTCTAAAGGAAAAAAAAGCCATTTAAAACTGCTTGTGGCTTTAATGTTGTGTCTGGTCCCGGTAATATGGATGAAAATCTTTGAGAAAAATGGCATAGCTACCCCATCAACCCCCCCCCCCCACCCCAGCCCATTACCAGCCCCTTTGGGTCTTGTATGGATATTAAGGGGAACCCCGCAGACAAAATAAAAAAGGCCCTATATACTCTGAACAGCCGTATACAGGCGGTGCATACAAGACGGGGACTGTAGGTTTGTTCTTATGTAGAATCTGTTTGTAATTTTGAACAGGTACATTGTTTAAGTGTAGCTCCAGCCAAAAAATAAATTTTTAAGCTTTTTGGAAAACATAGAGAAGGGTTATCACCCCTGTAACATTTGTTTTGCTGTCTGTGCCCCTGTTCAGGACATTTCACCTCACTTTCCGTCCCAATGACAAATGTTTTTGAAAAGTGGGGTTTTTATTGAAACAAGGATTGGTGATAAAGCATCAGTAGAGAGGAGACATCTTTTTCCCATATTAACTCTTACAGGAGAGAATTTCCCTTCCTAGGGGTAGATTTCCTTTCACTTCCTGTTGTCTCCTTCCGTTTGCAAGTAGGAGTCGTTTGTAAGTTGGATGTTTGAAAGTAGGGGCCTGCCGTATATACTCTGCTGAAATTTGCCCCTTACATGTTGGTGTTGCCACAACACTGTAAGCCCTCACAGTTACTCTTGGTGGGCGCATGAATGGGCCCTGCTGTGAATTATTAGATCAAGAATTGTAATTGCATGCCCCTGTTGAACAGGAGCTGACAAATTGGGCCTTTGGTGGTGATGGTAGCCGCACTCCAAAAACAATTCCTTTATTGGAAAATCACGGAAATCCAAACCACAGCAAAGAATAAGAGCAGACAAGCTGACGCGTTTCGCACCGTAATTTCAGTGCTTACTCATGAGCTATGAGTAAGCACTGAAATTACGGTGCGAAACGCGTCAGTTTGTCTGCTCTTATTCTTTGCTGTGGTTTGGATTTCCGTGATTTTCCAATAAAGGAATTGTTTTTGGAGTGCGGCTCTCCAGTAGTTTCCTTCCATTTTTCGCATTATTATATGCATTGCCTGCACCCGTGGCTTGGGATAGAAGCAGAAAAATCAATCAGGTACATCTGAGCGGTAATTTTCTCTTTTGGTGGTGATGGTGTTGACACAACACTGTAAGCCCTCACAGTTACTCTTGGTGGGTGCATGAATGGGCCCTGCTGTGAATTATTAGATCAAGAATTGTAATTGCATGCCCCTGTTGAACAGGGGCTGAAAAATTGGGCCTTTGGTGGTGATGGTGTTGACACAACACTGTAAGCCCTCACAGTTACTCTTGGTGGGCGCAGGAATGGGCCCTGCTGTGAATTATTAGATCAAGAATTGTAATTACATGCCCCTATTGAACAGGGGCAGAAAAATTGGGCCTTAGGCACTGGTGCCACAACACTGCAACCCCTCACAGATACTGTACTTGGAGCACAGCAATGAGCCCTATTGCAAAGTATTGCATCAAAAAATTGTAATTACACGTCCCTGTTAAACAGGGGCTGAAAAATTGGGCCTTAGGCACTTGTGCTGGTCCCACGACACTGCAACCTCTCCCAGATACTCTAGTTGGAGTGCAGGAATGAGCCCTGCTGCAAAGCATTGCATAAAAAATTGTAATTACATACCCCTGTTAAACAGGGGCTGAAAAATTGGGCCTTAGCCACTGGTGGTGGCACCCAGAAACAAAAGTTCTTCAAAGCTATCATCATCAATCGGATCATTGAGGAGGAGGAGGATAGTCAGTCAACATAACAGGACAGTCACTCAGCATCAGCATCAGTCTTGAAGGGATGTGACATTTGAAAATAAATTAGTCTGTTATATCAGCTTCAGGTGTTTGGTAGCTGGTGGTGATCCAAGACTGGTTCATCTTTATGAAGGTCAGTCGATCAACCGAGTATGTGGACAGGCGCACCCTGTGATCCGTGACAAATCCTCCAGCAGCACTGAATGTGCGTTCTGAAAGAACGCTGGATGCAGGACAGGCCAGTAGCTCAATTGCATACTGTGCAAGCTCTGGCCAGTGATCCATCCTCAAGACCCAGTAAGCCAGAGGATTTTCGGTGGAGAAGGTGTCCAAGTCTGACCTTGCCCCTAGGTATTCCTGCACCATGTATATCAGACACTGGCGATGGTTGCTGGAACCGATCATACCTTGGGGCTGCGGACTAAAGAATTGTCTGAACGCATCGGTCAGACGGCCACCTTCCCCACCGCTCCTTCTTTGACTGACCGAAGCCTCAGCAACTTGTTGTCAAGGACCAGGAGTTTGTAACCTCCCAGTCTCTGGGAACGCGTTGCACAGACCTTTCTGCAAGGCCTCTCGGAGTTGTCTCATCCTCTGCTCCCTCTGCGACGGTAAGATAAGGTCCGCAACCTTACTCTTGTACCGTGGATCAAGGAGAGAGGCCAGCCAGTAATGGTCCCTCTCCTTGATCCGAAGAATACGAGGATCCTTCCGCAGACTTTGCAGGATCAGGGAGGCCATGCAGCATAGGTTAGCTGAGGCATTCGGTCCGGAGTCCTCTGGGTCACTAAGGACGACATGATCCGCAGCCACCTCCTCCCAGCCACGTACAAGTCCACGGGTTTCTTGGGACTGTAAATCATCCCTAAAAGACTGCTGATGATGCTGAGTGCCAGGCTCCACCTCCATGCTGACACAATCCTCCTCATCCTCCTCCTCCTTCTCCTCCTCTTCCTGTGCGATGGGTGGGAAAAAAGGAACACTGTCTGGGTAAAGGGGGCCTTGAGAGGCAAGGAAGTCCTCCTCTTCCTGCCTCTGTTCTGCCTCAAGTGCCCTGTCCATTATTCCACGCAGCGTATGTTCCAACAGGTGGACAAGAGCTAGTGTCACTGATGCATGCACTGTCCTTGCTCACCATCCTCGTGGCCTCCTCAAATGGTGCCAGGACAGTGCATGCATCCCTGATCATGCCCCACTGGCGTGGTGAAAAACCGAGCTCCCCTGACCCTGTCCTGGTGCTGTAGTCGCACAGGTACTCATTGATGGCCCTCTGCTGCGTGTGCAGCCGCTGCAGCATGGCCAACGTTGAGTTCCACCTGGTGGGCATGTCACATATAAGGCGGTTCTTGGGCAGGTTCAACTCCTTTTGCAGCTCAGCCAGGCGAGCACTGGCATTATAAGATCTGCGGAAATGCACACAGACTTTTCTGGCCTGCCTCAGGACATCCTGTAAGCCCGGGTACCTGCCCAAGAACCGCTGCACCACCAGGTTAAGGACGTGAGCCACACAGGGCACATGGGTCAATTGTCCCTGTCAAAGGGCGGAGAGGAGGTTGGTGCCATTGTCGCAAACCAACATTCCTGGCTTAAGCTGGCATGGCATCAACCACCTCTCGGCCTGCCCCTGCAGAGCAGACAGAACCTCTGCCCCAGTGTGGCTCCTGTCCCCCAAACACACAAGCGCAAGCACGGCATGGCATCTTTTTGCTTGCGTACTTGCGTAGCCCCTTGAACGCCTACGGAGCACCGCTGGTTCCGAGGACAAAGCACAGGAAGAGGCCATGCAGGAAGAAGAGGAGGGGGTGGAGGAGAGAGGTGTGTCACAACCAGTAGTAGCATTTTGGAGGCGTGGCGGTGGAACAACCTCCAACACTACTGCACCTTGTCCTGCATCCTTCCCAGCTGCCAAAAGAGTGACCCAATGGGCGGTGAAAGAAAGGTAACGTCCCTGTCCATGCCTGCTGGACCATGAGTCAGCGGTAATATGCACCTTACCGCTGACCGCCCTGTCCAGCGAGGCCAAGACATTGCCTTCCACATGCCGGTAGAGAGCCGGAATCGCCTTCCGTGAGAAAAAGTGGCGTTTGGGAACCTGCCACTGAGGAACCGCACATTGCACAAACTCACGGAAGGGGGCCGAGTCTACAACTGATAAGGCAGCAGTTGAAGCGCTAGCAATTTAGCCAAGCTAGCATTCAACCGCTGGGCATGTGGATGGCTGGGAGTGAACTTCTTTCGACGGTCCAGCAGCTGGGGCAGGGAAATTTGCCTGCTAGAATCGGACGTCGGTGTACTGCTAGCAGAGTGCCCGCAAGTACTTGGCTGTGACACACCTAATTCTACACCTTCATTCCTCTCAGTGCAGGTTTCAGAGAGGACTGAAGGTATAGTGGGGTTGGAGATCCCAGCTGATGCGGTGCAAGGAGAGGTCCGCTTCATTCTTTGGTGTGGGTCTTTAAGGTAGGCTTGCCAACGAGCTGCATGGCAGGTCAACATATGTCTGGTCAAGCATGTGGTGCCCAAGCGGCTGATGTTTTGGCCACGCGATATACGCTTGAGACATATGTTGCAAACAGCAGCTGTGCGATCTGATGCACTCAACTCAAAAAAGGCCCACACCAAAGAACTTTTTGAATAACGGGCAGAGGCAGCGCCCTGCACAGGCGGAGCTCTGCGGTGTGATTCCGTCGGTGTGCTGCCCTTACGCTGGCCCCCCAAGGGCATCCTGCCTCGTTGGAGATGTGCCTCCTCCTCATCCTCCTCCTCCTCTCTCCTATTAGGCACCCACGTTGAGTCCGTGACCTCATCATCCCCTCCCTCCTCATCACTGGAGCCAATCTGGCAGTATGCTGCAGCTGCTGGAACATGACTGCCAGATTGGTGTCCTTCTTGAGCATCCCCTCTCTCTGCTCTCACGCTACTGCCTTCCTCTAGCTGGGTATCATCATCAGACCCTTCGAAACACTGGGCATCCTCCTGGAGCATGTACCCAACACTGTGCTCAAACAGTTTGGGGGACTCCTCATGAGGACATGGTGGGTCTAGGGAAGGAGTGACTGATGATGACATCGATACCAGGGATGAGGACGCTTTGGCAGCTGCTTTGCCAGTACCCTGAGCCTGGGTGAGAGAGGATGAGGGGGATGAGGAGGGCTTGGTCATCCACTCTACCAAGTCTTCGGCATGATGCGGCTCAACACGTCCAGCTGCCGAAAAGGACAAGCGTGTCCCATGGCCACGTGCTGATGGTGATGCACCGCATCCACGACCAGCACTGTTGTCTCTAGACACAGAGCCTGCTTGCCCTCTTTTATTGGCTCCTGACTGTCTGCCTCTCCTTGTTTGCCTTCCAGACATTCTAATGGCCTGCAGGGAGATGGGAAAACCAGCAATAAGGCCCAGCTTCAGGAGTATATTTTGCAGGAATTACACTACGCCTGCTGTAAGTGCTGCAAATGCCTGTTGGTGTAACACACTAGGAAAACACAGCAATATGGCCTAGCTTCAGGAGAATATTTTGCAGGAATCACACTACGCCTGCTGTAAGTGCTGCAAATGCCTGTTGGGGTAACACACTAGGAAAACACAGCAATACGGCCTAGCTTCAGGAGTATATTTTGCAGGAATCACACTACGCCTGCTGTAAGTGCTGCAAATGCCTGGTAGTGTAACACACCAGGAAAACACAGCAATACGGGCTAGCTTCAGGTGTATAATGTGCAGGAGGCACACTACGTCCGCTGTAAGTGCTGCAAATGCCTGGTAGTGTAACACACCAGGAAAACACAGCAATACGGGCTAGCTTCAGGTGTATAATGTGCAGGAGGCTTAGCAACAATGACACTGACACTGTCCCCTGCCTATCCTTCTCTCTCCCTGCACATAAGGTTTATCAAAGAATATGACACTGACACTGTCCCCTGTCTATCCTTCTCTCTCCCTACACACAAGGTTTAGCAAAGAATATGACACTGACACTCTCCCTGCCTATCCTTCTCTGTCCCTACGCACAAGGTTTAGCAAAGAATAGATTTGACACTGTCCCTGCCTATCCTTCACTTTCCCTGCTCCAGAACACACTACACGAGGTCGCCGCGCTGGCGGCCTTTTATAGTGTGGGGCGTGTACTAAACCCCCTCAGCTATAATTGGCCACAGGCATCCTGCCTGTGGCCAATCATTGCTCTCCTCGCTGCCGGCGCTGTGATTGGCCAAGCATGCAGGGTCACAGTGCATGCTTGGCCAATCACAACGCCGGGATTGCACTGCGATGGCGCAGTGCATTGTGGGCCGTTCGCGTCACTCGAATTTGGCGCGAACGGCCCAAATCGTTTGTTCGCCGAACGCGCGAACAGCCGATGTTCGAGTCGAACGTATGTTCGACTCGAACACCGAGCTCATCCCTACACACGAACGTTTTTCTATGCAAGAAAGCTCTCCCAACAGGTTTCTTGTTGTTTTTTTGTTGAGAAAATCGGTCGTGTGTACGAGGCTTAATAGCTCTTCTGCTTGATTCTGAGCATGCGTGGAATTTTGTATGTCGGAATTGTGTACACACGCTCGGAATTTTCTGACAACAAGTTTTGTTGTTGGAAAATTTGAGAACCAGCTCTCAAATTTTTGTTGTCGGAAATTCCAACAGAAAATGTCCGATGGAGCCTACACACGGTCGGAATTTCCAACAACAAGCTCCCATCGAACATTTGTTGTCGGAAATTCCGACCGTGTGTCCGCGGCATTAGAGCCTCGTGCACAGAATCAAGCGAACCTCTGCGCATATGCAGAGGTACTGTGCGACTTTGCCAGGTCCCAAAGACTGGCTTAGAGCTGCTGCTTTCCATGCATGCTCTGGGAAAGACTTTATGGGTGTTTTATGACAAGCCTTGATCTTCTTTGATCTTTTTTTAATCTTATTGATCTTCTTGTAAACTAGTGAGTTCATTTTTTTTGCTTTTCATTTATTTAATAAACACTCTACTTTTAGATGAAGGCGCTCTCTTGGGTTTGTTCTGTATATGTGCATTAGGACCTATAAACCTAATTTCTTAGAGGGGCTGCACCTTCTCCATCCAGCATTTCCTCACCGTTCTCCAGGTCCCTTCAAGCACCCCATCATTAGTGGTTTGGGGTCAAGTCAGCACAATTAGCTTGTTTAGTAACGTTCTAGGAATTATTGTTGTTTTCTATCAAGGTAAGAGTTGGGGTATGATTACACTCTGGTCTTGCTTCTGAACCACCCCCCCCCCTTTATGAGTCATCTGCTTTTCCGGGTGACATGGTATGTGAAAAGCATTGATAAACTGAGTTTCACCTTATGAGTATTATATATTGGATATGGCAATTTTGTGGATATTGATACTCTTTGATCGACTCCTTGGTCTTGGAGGAGTGGAGCATCACTGAGGTCATGATGTCCCTTCCGGTCCAGGCTGAAAGTAAATATATTTTTTAACCACTTGCTGACCATGTTATACCTGAATGACAGCTACAGTGTTGCTGGCCAGTTCTGGGAGGGCATCATATGATGTCCTCCTGTGATTGTTCCCACTACGGCATGAGTGCGGCACGCTCTGTGATCAGCTGTGTCCTTAAGACACAGCTGATCACAGATCCGTGTAAAGGGGCCAATCACAGTGGCCCTTTATCATGTGATCAGCTGTGTCCAATCACAGCTGATCAAGATGTAAACACAAGCCAGTTATCGTCATTCCTTTTCTCATGCTGACAGCTTGAGGAGAAGAGAGGAGAGCCAATAACCAGCTTGTGTGAAAGGGACATCTACACCGATAATCAGGTTGCTGATTATCAGTGTCCTGATTATCTGTGCAGTCTCAACAGTGCCCACCAGTGCTGCCAATCAGTGCCCATCAGTACTGTCAATCAGTGCCTCCTCATCAGTGTCATCTATCAGTGCTGCCTATCAGTGAATATGAGTGCCGCCTACTAGTGCCCATCAGTGCTGCCTCATCTGTGCCTCCTTTTCAATGCCCATCAATGCAGCCTATCAGTGCCACCTCACCAGTGCAGCCTCATCAGTGCCACATCATCAGTACCCATCAGTGACCCTATCAGTGCCCATCAGTACAGCCTCATTAGCGCACATCAGTGAAGGAGAAAAATTACCTGTTTGCAAAATGTCTTAATAAACTATAAACATTTTTTTTTCCCCTCAAAATTTTTTGTATTTTTTTCATTTGCTTAGCAAAAAATAAATAACCCAGTGTTTATTAAATACCACCAAAAGAAAGCTCTATTTGTGTGAAATAAAATGACAAAGTGTAATATTGGGTATTGTGTAGCATAACTGTGCAATTATCATTCAAAGTGTGACAGTGCTGAAAGCTGAAAAATTGGCCTAGGCAGGAAGAGGGTAAAAGTGCCCAGTTGGCAAGTGGTTAAAGCAAAAGATCAAAAAAATATATTTTTGTTGATCTTTTGCTTTTAAATTGAAATCCCAGAACTCTCCATAAAGAGGACCTGTCATCCTTATTTCTATTACAAGGGATATTTAATTTCCTTGTATTGGGGATAAAAGTGATTAAAAAAATGTAAATAAAAAAAAAAAAATGAAAGCACCCCCATCCCTCTGTGCTCGTGTGCAGAAGCTACATGTACACATATGTAAACAGTGTTCACACCACACATGTGAGGTATCACAGCAAAAATTATAGAGCAAGCAAAAATTCTGGTACTACACTTCCTCTGTAACTCTAGACCGGTAACCTGTAAAGGCATTGGGGGCCAGTGACGTCATCACGCATTTTTTGAATACGAGGAAGTGCCGCGGAACATACAGGAACGAGAGACACAGACGAACGCCGGAGCTGTTACTGCCATATCGTTGTATTGTGATTACTGCTTTCAACGATCTTCGACATTGTAAGTGCAATACTTTTTAATAAACTAAGCTGGTTTGACATACTACCCTATGGAATTCTTCTTTTATGCCTGAGTTTAAGGTTGGACGAGGAATCTACACCATTGAATTTTAAGGCTGTGGGGGAAGCCTAATTTCCCTATGCTGGGTGAGACTGTTGGATGCAGTCATGAGCATCTGGTAAGCAGGATATATATCTTTCTCACCCGGGTGTCACCATTGTATCCATTACTTCACGTTTGGGAGCAAGCTTTCTTCTTTTCTTTGGAACACTTCACTTCACATTGGATTGTTTATTTTTGATGGACTTTGTTTATGAATTTCTTCACGGATTAGTTATTAACATTATTTATATTGTCAACATTTATTTATTTAATAATTTTTTGTGGTTCACTACTGCACTTATTTATAATTTATTTTATATTTTGTGTTTAACTATTTAGTTGATTATCAACCTATTTTATGTTCTCCTAATTTCATTTTGGAGATCTTATTTCAGCGCTGCATACCTTTGTTTTTTTTGCATTTAAAGCGTAGCCTATGGAGATTTTTAAGTGTAGCACACAGATCCTTTTCCCCCTTACCTTCCTTTCAGGAGATCAGACACACCATGCCACATGCCCGCGTCCTCTGGATTAGAGGTCGGACAGTGTTATGTATTTGGGTCCCGCAGCGAGTTGCTTTCCTTCACTGGTTCTTCCCTCCAGGTTATATAGGCAAGTCTTTAACTTTCCCAAAGAAGGTCAATGTCCACACAACACTTCAACTCCAACAAGAGTTTATTTTCTCACTTGCTTGAGTAACCGAAAAGTTGAAGAAAGGGGTTAGCAGAAATAGAATGGATTAAGACACACTCTTGGCTTCGTCGCCACTCGGTCCCGAGTGGGTACAGCTCACCCGGATAGTCACTCAATAGCACTAGCAGCCGGCATGAAGCTCAAACAGTGACTTAGTCCCCTCCAAGAACAAGTCGAGGAGATCTCTCCTTTAATAATAACACTCCGCAAAGACAGTCTGCGAAGAAAGGAATCCTTCGCCTCCGACAGGACACCAGGCCTCTCCCGAGACAGCGATCTGTATTACTCGCCTCCTTAATGGGACCGATCCTCCCCCGGTTTCCTCTATGTCAGAGCGGTCATCCTCACCTGGGCTCCCTGGGTTTCCTTTCTGGTTGTAGACCCAGTTGAAGGTACTGGGCCTACCTGGAACTCCGCAGCCTTGGGCCGAAGGTGCCTGAGACTCCTTAGTCAAAGTTGGGCGCACCCCCCCTTAGAGGGGCACACTCCTCCGGGTACAGGTCCCCGGGTACTACCACCTGAACAATGGCATCTGCCCCTTATATATCCTCTCCCGGCATGCACAGAAAGCCGTAACTGTCCACCGTACGGCAGCCGAGAGAGGACATCCAATAGCCACCTCATCACCTGTGGTTTAACCCCGGGTATAAGTGACAACACCACCTATACGCCTAAAGGGGGAACTGCACGCCAGGTGACACAGCAGCAAGACAAAGTCCAAATAATTAGAAGACCCGAGCCAACTACCGCTCAGGTCACCCCTAAATTGAAACATATACACTCCCTAAGTAGGGACCCCGCTACATAAGTATGTCTCCTCTCAAGCATCTCATCTCCAGCAAGAATAAATTTAGTGTTTGCAGACGTTCCTCGTAATTGAGGTCCTCCAGTCCCCATATTAGTTGTGTTGCTCTTCATTGGACTCTCTCCAGTTCCAGCACATCCCTTCGGAGGACTGGTGACCAGAATTGGACGTACAACTCCAAATGAGGCCTAACCAGAATTTTATAAAGTGGCAGAATTACAGCTTTGTTCCTGGAGTATATCCCTTTTTTATGCATGCTAATATTCTGCCTGCTTTGGTAGCTGCAGCTTGGCACTGCATGCTGTTCCTAAATCTGTCATCTATTATCACCCCTAGATCCTTCTCCATCCTGGAGTCTCCCATCAGTTCTCCCCCTAGTTAATATTTTGCAGTTATGTTTTTTGCCCCCAAGTGCATTACTTTACATTTCTCCACATTAAACCTTATATGCCATTTGTCTGCCCACTCCTTTATTTTGTTCAGGCCATTCTGCAAAATGTCTATATCCTGATGTGAGTTTATTACTCTGTTTATCTTTGTGTCATCCGCAAAAACTGAGACTGAACTAGTTATCCCATACTCAATATCATTTATAAATACATTTTATAGAATTGGTCCCAAGACAGAACCTTGGGGTACCCCAGTCACCACTCAGACCAGTCTGAGTACATGTTATTTATCACTACCCTTTGGACCCGTCCCTGTAACCAGTTTTTTACCCAAGCACAAACCCTATGGTCCAAGCCTGCAGACCACAGCTTGTAAATTAAGCGTTTATGGGGGACTGTATCAAATGCTTTTGCAAAGTTTAGATACAGTACACCACATCCACAGGCCTCCCCCTGTCTAGATGACAGCTCACTTCCTCATAGAATGTTAGCAGATTGGTCTGGCAGGAATGTCCTCTCATAAACCCATGCTGGTTACCACTGATGATATTCTTCTCCTCAGTAAAACTTTGGATATTGTCCCTAATCATCCCCTCCAATAATTTACCCACTATTAATGTTAGGCTAACTGGCCTGTAATTCCCAGGAATATGTCTCTGCCATTTTTTTAAAAATTGGTACCACATTGGCTTTTCTCCAATCAGCTGGTACCAATCCTGTCATTATGCTGTCCACAAAAATCAGGAATAATGGCCTGGCTATCACTTGACTGAGTTCTCCGAGGACTCTCGGGTGTAAGCCATCTGGTCCTGGTAATTTATTTGTGTTAAGTTTATTAGGTCTTTCCATGACTCCAGCCTTGGTTAGCCCACGAGGGTATGTCATGTGTTGTGTTACTAACACTACAGTCGCTGTCGGTAAACCCTTCTTTTTCCTGAGTAAAACTGTGGAGAAGAAGGCATTTAGTACAGTTGGCTTCTCCGTGTCATCTGTAACCATCTTCCCATTCTCATCTTTTAAGTGTGCAATGTGCTCCGATTTTGTCTTTTTACTACAGTATGTGACCGCAAGATTGTGTTTAAATCAGCACTGTTATCGGCAAGATTGACCCCCTGCGAGCCCCGTCGCGGGAGCCAGCGCCGAGCTCTGTCGCTCATTGGGAAAGGAAAAATTAGTTTTTTCCTTTCCCAATGAGCGACAAGGCATTGCTGATCAGTCAGTCACTGTCACTACACTATCCCTTCTTCATCTCGCGCTTGCTGCAATAGGAAAATGTGTTTTTCCTATTGCAGCGAGCGCAAGATGTACAGGCTTGCAGAGCCGAGCACCAGCGCGATCCCATCGCACTGGAAACACAATCTCGCGGGCAGGTACTGTATTAATATATCTAATGAATTTTTTGGGGGTAATTTTACCCTCTGCCGTTATGTGTCTCTCGTAATCCTTTTTAGCCGCCCTGATTTCGTTTTTACATTCCTTGTAGTGCAGGAATGCTGAAGGTGACCCATTCCTTTATATTTTTTAAAGGCCATACTTTAATCCTTGATGAGCCTTCCCACATTACGGTTTAGCCACCCAGGTTTAATTTTTGCTCTTCTATATTTAGAATTTGGTCCCAATTAATGTCATGTAGCAATGACCCTAGTTCAGGAAAATTGGCTCGCTTGAAATTTAGTGTTTTTGTACTACCAATATGCCTCCTTTTCCTGTGATTTATGCTAAACGCAATCATCCTATGATCGCTAGATCCCAAGTTGTCGTGTATCTTTACATCTGAGATCGGACTTGGACTTGGATCGTTCGTAGTTAAGATATCTAACAGGGCATTCTTTCTAGTTGGGGATCCACCATCTGGGACAAGAAGTTGTCCTGTAAAACATTCATGAATAGACGGGCCTTTAATGAGTGAGCTGTTCCCTCTGCCCAGTCAATATTACTGGGTAATTGAAGTCCCCCATTATGATTACATTCCCCTGTTTCCCTGCCATTTCTAACTGAGATTGTAATTCCAGCTCCTCCTCCTCCTCCTTCATGTTGGGTGGCCTATAACATACCCCCACTATTAATTTTCCACTTTCTTCCTCTTTAAAGTTCTACCCACACTGATTCCACTCCCCCCTAGTTCCATAAATAATGTTTCTCCTCTCTACCACCCTTGTATCATTTTTGACATATAGACACCCCCTTCTAGCTTCCCTGTCCTTTCGATACAAGGAATACCCCTGTATATTGGGGAGCCAAATGTGTGAGCTGTCAAACCAAGTTTCAGTTATTCCCACAAAGTCCTCCTTGTGTAATAGCAGCTCCATATCCACTATTTTGTTAGCTAGGCTCCTAGCATTTGTGTACAGTATATGCCTCTTAGTTTTGTATGAGTGCATATTATTTTTCCCCTGTGTTTCTCCTGGCTTTGGTTATGATTTTGATTTTGATTTGCAGACTCCCTTACTCTGGGATTGGTTGTTATGGGTGTTCTTCCACTGCTATTACCACTGTTGACTCTTCTATTACCCTCTGCCACCTGCTCCCTGTCGTCTATCACTTTCTCTGATCCCTCCCCCCCAGCATCTAGTTTAAAAACTCCTATAACTTTGTGGCAATCATACTTCCCAATAGAGCTATACCATCCACATTAAGTTGCAGCCTGTCCTTACCGGTAACCGCCTGAGAACATGAAGCACAATCCCTTTATGGGAGATTCCTACTTCAAAGATATCCCAGGTGGATGCTGGACAGGGCTTTACTTATAGCTAGACACAAAGATAGAGATGACCTGTTAAAGAAGAGAGGCCACCAGAAAAACAAGTGTAGCGGGGTCTCCTTTAAGGCCCCCCGGGACTACGTTACCCAGAACCCTGTTCGGCACCCAGAGTGCAGTTAGCCATCGCAGAGACTCATGGGAGGGGTTATTTAAGGAGGAGGCGAGGCGGAGCTCGGGCTCTTTGGACACTGCGCTGCAAGCAAGAGTTTCTTCCTGTGCGGATCTGCTGCAGTGCAAGGCCTGAAGCCTGGGCCTTGCGCAACTTCGAAAGAGCCTTCCACCCCACTGCGGAGCCTGGGTGGCATCTGACTTGTCGAGTGAGGACATCAGTTGGATCGGGGATCCGATCATTGCAGACGCTGTGTGCGGATACACAGCAGGGTGGACGTTCCGGATTGGGATCGCGTCCGGAGTGGTGAGCGGGCACCTGCCCAGACCAATAGACTGTGCCGTGTTCAGGCCTATAGACTGCATAGGCCCACAGTTTCGTTTATCTGCTGTTCCCCGGGGGACCGGTAGCAGGACAGAGTTGAAGTGTCCCCCCCAGTATAGTGTTTCAAGTTCATTGCCTGGTTGTGGATTACAAAGTACTATTCATCAAGTGCACCACCGAAAGCTGGCGTGTGAAGAAATCCCTATAGGAGGTGACTGAGATTTATTCCAAGTCAGGCCTGACCGGGGTGGGAAGTTAAGATATTGTTTAGTGCGCCATAGGGCGCGCATACCATAATAGCTACACGTGGTGAAGTACCGCGCAGCGCCATTATTGTATGCTGTATTGATTTCTGCAGGGCTCTGCTAGCCAATTGCATGTGTTGTGTAATGCTTATGCTACCTTTAATATGAGAGTAAACTGTTATATTTAATCTCTTGCTTCAGTGTGTTGTCTTACTGCTAAGAGATTAATCCTTGCAATTATATTTGAATGTGATACAAATATAACCCCTAGACTAGCTGTGCCAGAGTGGGTCAAGCAGATTGCTGGGGGTTGGTGGTCCTGTACACAGGGCCCCGAAAACAAATCCAGCGGCTCTCTTAACTGGGGGTAGCGCTACATGTGGGGGCTCTGGAGTCCGGGATCCTGTTGCAGCAAGTAACGCGCCAAAAGTACCAGCATGGACCCACTAGAAGTAGGACAGTGGTGTAAAACGGTCAGCACAAATCCAGCCGGGGTAGTAGTCATAGAACTCCCAGGGATCTGGCAAGAAGAAGCGGTGAAGCAGCTAGTGATGTCACTGTCACCGTATCAGAAAGCTTGGGTGGTGGATGTCAGGACGAATTCCTCACTGACTCACGCATTAGTGGAATGGAAGGACGGAGTCCCAGAACATTTCAAGAATCCAAGTGTAGAAGCTATAGATGACCAGACTTATAGCCTGATACACGCGCTGCCACTTAAGCCAGGAGGACGGTCTCAGACACCGAAACTGTCTCCATCACCCACCCCAAAAGTAGAAAGACAGGTGAAAAGGGAAAGTCCCGGGTCGCCATCTACCATTCTTGGCGCAGAGTTGTGTGCGGTCCTAGGGGAACTTGTGGCACGGTGTAAGAAAGATCCTACAGATTACCAGATGTCAGGATACAGAAAGCTTAGAATATTCTCAGGAAGGAAACCTGTACCCTCAGGTGAAGAGGGGTTCGAGGAGTGGTTAGACGGTGCCACTCAGGCCCTAGAAGAATGGGAAGTCCCAGACCACAGAAAGAAGCAGAGAATTGCTGAGAGCTTGAAGGGGCCTGCTCTAGAGGCCATACGCAACCTCAAGATGAGTAAAACAGACTGCAATGCACAGGACTATCTGGACATCCTGCAGAATGTGTTCGGTGGAACAGAGAAAATCACTGAGCTCACTTATCAGCTGGAGCACTGCTACCATAAGACAGGAGAGAAGCTGTCAGAGTTCATGAGGCGCCTGGATAAGATCCTGCATAAGATGATTCTTAAGAAGGGGATTGACCCACGGAAGGTGGATGAGGCCCGCGTTCAACAGGTGATGAGAGGATCTCAGCCCCTGGACCCCATCGCATTGGCGCTACACACAAGACAGGACGGGAAGAGCCTGGAGTACCCTGACTTGATCCGAGTGGTCAGAGAGGAAAAAGCTATGCTGGAGGAGAAGAGGAGCCTACCAGTTGAGTCGGTAAATCCTTCTCCGGTGATGGTCAGGACGGCCATGACCCTGGAAAGAGACTCAGAGGTGGATACCTTGAAGTCACAGATGTCCCAAGTGTTGGGGATGCTGACCTCCCTGATGGAAAAGAAGTCAAGGGAACCAGAGAGGGAAAGTCAGAGGAAGGAGCTGTTTCCCAACACCTCAGCTCCCACATCCCTGGAAGATTGGGGGGATGTGATTTGTTTCAATTGTGGAGGAGCTGGCCATTTCGCCAAAGTGTGTGCCAGCCCAAAGAAAAAAAGATGAATAACCGCAAGCCGCCAGAAAACTTCAGCGGGCCCCGGGAAAGGAGTCAACCGGGTGCCCATCATCTCCTGTGAGCTCCAAACTGAATGAGAAGCACATGAAAAGAGTGGAGAAGACCCCTCAGAAGAAACGCAAAGTTCCTCAGAAGGAACGCACCCCAAAGAAAGAGTAGTGTCCCTCAGCGGGTAGTTACACCCATCAAAAGGAGGGAGATCAATGCATACCAGGCCCAGGAGAGGCTTAAGTCCAAAGACAAATGGAAGAAAGCCAAAAGGGAAAATGCAAAGATCAAAAAAAAGAGACCCCTACAAAGCGATATCCAGAGAAGCTGGTGGGTCCCTCCCCGATAGTACCAGTTCAAGTGGAGGGAGTCTACACGAGCCATATTGGATATTGGGGCGCAAGTGACCCTGTTGTACCGGGACTTTTATGACAAGCATTTAAGTCACCTGCCCTTCCAGAAGATTGAAGAGTTGGAGATATGGGGAATTGGGACAGAGAGTTTCCCTTATGATGGCTATCTGCCTATAAAACTGACTTTTGACCCGTCCATAGCTGGAAAGGCTGAAGTGTTCGACACCTTAGCTGTGGTGTGCCCCGACCGCCTGGAGCTAACGAGTTCCCTGATAATAGGGACAAACACGGATCTGGTCCGAAGACTTCTGGCCCCTCTGACAAGAAGGAAAGACCCCACAGTCACTGAGATCCACCCAATGTTGAAGACAGCCTACCAACGGCTGATCTTGGAACAGAAGGCCCCGGAAGAGGGGGTAGGGAAGGTCTGGAGGCTGGGAAGAAGGGGAATAGTGCTGCAGCCCAGTGAAGTAACCTGCTTGAAAGCCATAGTGAAACTCACTTGGGAGCAGCCTGGCCCTTTTGTCATGTTGGAACCCGACCCAAGGGAAGAACATTCGGGCTTAGAAGTAGTCCCAGAAGTGGTCCCGGTGCGGGCCCTGAAGAAGGCTAACTGTAAAGTGCCTGTGAGTGTCAGAAATACCACGGATGGTCCCATGGAAATCCCAGCCAGGCTGTTGCTGGGCAGGGTGAGCCCAGCTACCCCAGTTGCTTCATCAGATGTGGAGAAGACAGATGGAGAAAGTACTGTGTGGGAGAAGCTTTCCATGGAGAATCCAAATCTGCCCAGGGCTTGGAAAGAGAGAGCCAAGGCCCAGTTGACCAGGTGGGAAAGGATCTTTTCCCAAGATGAATTAGATGTGGGGTGTGCTAGGAGTGCCACCCATCGAATCCGCCTACAGGAAGACAAGCCCTTCAGGGAAAGGGTTAGGCGGGTTCCGTTAGACCTCGAAGACTTGAGGGAGCAGCTCGCCGAGCTCAAGCGAACAGGGGTGATTCGAGAATCTAGAAGTCCCTATGCCTCCCCTATAGTAGTGGTCCGGAAGAAGAATGGGTCACTGAGGCTGTGCATAGACTATAGGACCCTCAACAGGAGAACCATACCGGACCAGTATACCACTCCAAGGATAGAGGATGCCCTACAGAGCTTGTCTGGAGCCAAGTGGTTCAGTGTTATGGACCACAAGAGCGGGTACTATCAGATCCCGATGCATCCAGAAGACAAAGAGAAGACGGCTTTCATAACCCCGGTAGGGTTCTTTGAATTCAACCGGTTGCCTCAAGGTCTGTCTGGAGCTCCAGCCACCTTCCAACGTCTTATGGAAATGACTGTGGGAGATATGAACCTCATCTAAGTCCTCGTATACTTGGATGACATCATTGTCTTCAGAAGAACCTTGGAAGAGCATGAAGAGAGGCTGGAGAAAGTTTTGAAGAGACTGAGTGAGGAAGG
Organism: Rana muscosa; assembly: GCA_029206835.1. Classification (NCBI taxonomy): domain Eukaryota; kingdom Metazoa; phylum Chordata; class Amphibia; order Anura; family Ranidae; genus Rana; species Rana muscosa. The sequence goes on from CM055123.1 coordinate 161,536,669, forward strand.
ACTCAAGCTCTCACCTGAGAAATGCCAATTCTATCAGTCATCAGTTAACTATCTGGGGCACATAGTGTCTGAAGATGGGGTAGCCACAGACCCCGAAAAATTGGAGGCAGTCACCTCCTGGCCCAGGCCCACCACTGTGACAGAGCTCAGATCCTTTCTGGGGTTCTGTTCTTATTACAGGAGGTTTGTGGAGGGGTTTGCTCGGATAGCCAGGCCTCTGAATGAGCTGCTAAAGACGGAGGGGGAAGAGGATGACACAGGCCCCAGAAAGCCAGAGGAGTCAGTCAAGGATCAGTGGAACGAGAAGTGTGAGAATGCCTTCCAGATGCTGAAGAAGACATTAACCACTGCCCCTGTCCTGGCCTACGTAGACCCTAAGCCTTATGAACTTCATGTAGATGGCAGTCATGATGGTTTGGGAGGAGTGCTGTACCAGGAGCATGAAGAGCAACTGAGGCCTGTTGCGTATGTGAGCAGAAGTCTGACTCCCTCCGAAAAGAACTACCCCACCCATAAGTTAGAGTTCCTGGCCCTTAAGTGGGCGGTAGTTGACAAACTTAGAGACTATTTATATGGGGCGGAATTCACAGTGAAAACAGACAACAACCCCCTCACCTATCTCTTCACCACAGCAAAGTTGGATGCCACAGGACATAGGTGGCTGGCGGCGCTGTCTGCCTTCGACTTCGGTCTGAAGTACAGACCAGGGGCTGGAAACTGAGATGCAGACGCTTTGTCTAGAAGATCTCACGTCCCCACTAGGGATGAGCTTCGACTCGAACATTGCCTGTTCGCCCGTTCGCCGAACAGCGAACAAATTGGGGTGTTCGCGGCAAATTCGAAAAGTCTATGGGAGAAATCTAAAGTGCTAATTATAAAGGCTTATATGCAAGTTATTGTCCTAAAACGTGTTTGGGGACCCGGGTCCTGCCCCAGGGGACATGTATCAATGCAAATTTTTTTTTTTAAACGGCCGTTTTTTCGGGAGCAGTGATTTTAATAATGCTTAAAGTGAAACAATAAAAGTGAAATATTCCTTTAAATTTTGTACCTGGGGGGGTGTGTATGATATGCATGTAAAGTGGCGCATGTTTCCCGTGCTTAGAATTGTCCCTGCAAAAAATGTCATTTTTGAAGGAAAAAAAGTCATTTAAAACTCACTCGCGGCTAATAATGAATTGTCGGCTTTTATCAATACATACAAAAGTCATTGATAAAAAAAAAAAGTGTGGGGTCCCCCAGAATTCAATTACCAGGCCCTTTAGGTCTGGAATGGATATTAAGGGGAACCCCGCCGCAAATTTTAAAAAAATGGCGTGGGGTTCCCCCAAATATCCATACCAGGCCCTTCAGATCTGGCATGGATTTTAAAGGGTAACTCCACCCCAAATTAAAAAAAAATGGCGTGGAGTCCCCCCAAAAATCCATACCAGACCCTTATCCGAGCACACAACCTGGCCCGGCCGCAGGGGAAATGGGGGGACGAGAGAGCGGCCCCCCCTCCCTCCTGAACCGTACCAGGCCACATGCCCTCAACATGGGAAGGAAGTTCCCCATCAGGTCCGCCCCCTCGGTATGTCGGACCCCGCCTACGTCATTGGCCTGAGCGGGAAACTTCCTTCACTGTGTAAATTTAAATTACACAGTGAAGGAAGTTCCCCGCTCAGGCCAATGACGTAGGCGGGTCCGACATACCGAGGGGGCGGACCTGATGGGGAACTTCTCTCACTGTGGTAATACATGTATAGACCCGCCCCTTGTCATGATCCGCATCTGGTCCGCGGGTCTATACATTTAAAACACTGAGGAGGAAGTTCCCCATCAGGTCCGCTCAGGCAAAACCAGTGATGGACAGCGCTGGACATCGGGATCGCCGCGGGACACTGGATTTCACCGCTGGAATGGTTTTTTTTTTTTTTTTTTTAATAAAGGACTTTTTCAAGGTGTTTGTGTTTTTTTTTTTTTTTACATTTTTTACGCTTTCTTCGTGAAATGGTAGGGATACAATGTACTCCTTACCAATTCACATAGGGGGGGGCGGGATCTGGGGGTCCCCTTTGTTAAAGGGGTCTTCCAGATTCCGATAAGCCCCCCGCCCGCAGACCCCCACAACTACCGGGCAAGGGTTGTGGGGATGAGGCCCTTGTCCCCATCAACATGGGGACATCCTCCCCATGTTGAGGGCATGTGGCCTGGTACGGTTCAGGAGGGAGGGGGGGCTGCTCTCGTCCCCCCCTTTTCCCCTGCGGCCGGGCCAGGTTGCGTGCTCGGATAAGGGTCTGGTATGGATTTTTGGGGGGACTCCACGCCATTTTTTTAAAAAATTTGGGGTGGAGTTCCCCTTAAAATCCATGCCAGATCTGAAGGGCCTGGTATGGATATTTAGGGGGAACCCCACGCCATTTTTTTTTAAATTTCAAGGGCCTGGTAATTGAATTCTGGGGGACCCCAACACTTTTTTTTTTTTATATCAATGACTTTTGTATGTATTGATAAAAGCCGACAATTCATTATTAGCCGCGAGTGAGTTTTAAATTACTTTTTTTCCTTCAAAAATGACACTTTGTGCAGGGACAGTTCTAAGCACGGGAAACATGCGCCACTTTACATGCATATCATACACACCCCCAGGTCCGAAATTTTAAGGAATATTTCACTTTTATTTTTTAATTTTAAGCATTATTAAAATCACTGCTCCCGAAAAAATCGGCCGTTTTTAAAACTTCTTTTTGCATTGATACTTGTCCCCTGGGGCAGGACCCGGGTCCCCAAACACTTTTTAGGACAATAACTTGCATATAGGCCTTTATAATTAGCACTTTAGATTTCGAACGTTCGAGTCCATTGTATTTAATAGGGTTCTAAAGTTCACATGAACATTTTGTCTGTTCGCAGGTTCTGGTGCGAACCGAACAGGGGGGTGTTCGGCTCATCCCTGGTCCCCACTTGCAGTACAGAAGACTGGGCCCAAGTGGCACCTGACGGGGTGCGGGCCCTCTGTCAAGGGGCTGAACTCCAAGCCAGTGGCGGCTCAGGAGCAGAACAGATAGGGGTTACCATAGTAGGAGTTCCCAAGCAATACTGTGGAGTATCCCAGCTGGGGGAAGATAACTTGCCAAAGCTGTCTAAGAAGGAGCTGAGATCCGACCAATTGGAAGACCCTATGGGGAGATTGGTCCTAGAGGCCCTGGAGAATCAGGACCCGAATAGACTCTTACGCCACCCTTCAAAGGAAGCTCGCCTGTTGAGGAAAGAGTGGGACAAGTTACAGGTGCATCAGGGAGTGGTCTACCGAAGGGGCCCCTCTGATGATCTAGAAGACAAATGGCAGTTGTTCTTGCCTGAGAAGCACCGAGAGACAGTCCTGGTTGCTCTGCACGACAACCATGGTCACCTAGGGGCGGAAAGGACTTTCCAACTCGTTGGGGACCGTTTCTATTGGCCCTGCATGAGGGCTGAAGTTGAAGAATACTGCCACTCATGTGCGCAATGCATCCAGAGAAAGACTTTACCTCATCAAGCTGCTCCAATGGGCCATCTGCAAAGTCAAAGCCCACTTGATCTGGTATGCATTGATTTTTTCTGCCTCGAACTTGACCTGAGTGGACTAGGAAATGTTCTGGTAGTAACCGACCATTTCACCCGGTATGCCCAGGCCTTTCCAACCAAGGACCAGAAGGCTTCCACCGTGGCCAAAGTGCTGATGGAGAAATACTTCGTACATTATGGGCTACCACAACGGCTCCATTCAGATCAGGGAAGGGATTTTGAAAATCGATTGATCCGGAAACTCCTGGATTCTTTGGGGATCAAGAAGACAAGAACTACCCCCTATCATCCACAAGGTGATGCTCAGCCGGAGAGGTTCAACCGAACCCTGCTCAACATGCTGGGGACCCTAAGTAGTGAAAAGAAGAAACATTGGAGCAACCACATAGCGGCAGTTGTGCATACATACAACAGCACCACCAGTGATGCTACAGGGTACTCACCCTATCGACTTATGTTTGGGAGAGAAGCAAGACTACCCGTAGATCTGGCCTTTGGCACTTCCATAGACCATTGCTCTGCTACTTCCCACAAGGGATATGTCGATAGGCTCAGACGTAATTTGAAATTGGCCTATGAACAGTCTCAGGCAGACTCGGAGCAAAAGGGGGCCCGCAACAAGAAAAATTTCGACCTAAAAGTTAGGATCCAAGATCTACAACCTGGAGACAGAGTGTTGTTGTGGAATTTGGGGATCCCTGGAAAACACAAGCTTGCAGACAGATGGAGACCTGAACCTTATGTTTGCAAAAGACTGCCGGGCCTACCCGTTTACAGACTTAAACCAGAAGGGAAGGTGGGGCCCTTGAAGACCTGGCATCAGAACCACCTACTCCCACTAGCGGAGGCAGTTCGGATACCCCCTGTGATGGATTCCCCTGAGCCGACTTCCAGACTGGATACTCACCGACCAAACACTCGGTCTCAGACCCCCCGGATCGGGGATACAGAGACCTCGGAAACAAGTGAAGATGAAGAAGAACTTGGTTGGCTTTGGCCTTCCGAGGCTCCAGAAACTTCTGCTATTGATCTTCCACCTGAAGAAGATGCTGAGGACCAGACACTGAATACAGAAGCCACTGAGTTCATTCCGTCCAGTCCTTGGTCGGATTCTTGGGAGAGTGCTTGTGACTTGCCACCTGAAGAAGATCCAAGGGAGTCCCTGTACCTCCCTGCCCCGGAGTCCAGTGCTCCCGAACGAGAAGTAATTCCTGAGTTGGTTCCAGAGGAGGAACCTGTTCTAACAGAGAGCCCAAGAGGACAGAGGAAGCGAAGAGCCATAAAGCCTCCTAGAAGATTAACTTACCCACAGATGGGGAGAAGTGCGGAGGACACTGTGGTTACTGCCAGGAGTATGGAACAGCCTGACCCTCCCACTGTTCATTTAGTGGGGGGCAACCCCAGCTTACTCTCTGTCACAGTTAGGCAGGACACTAGTGATAGTGTGACCTGTGGGCAGGGGAGTTCACCGCCTCGGTTTTGGTGGGAATTTCCTCTGCCATCATCATACGAAAGTTTGATTGATGTTGTACGTTCTGTGATTTAAGTTTATGTTATCTTTGGGGACCAAAGAGTTTAAGTGGGGGGAGTGTGTAGCGGGGTCTCCTTTAAGGCCCTGGGACTACGTTACCCAGAACCCTGTTCGGCACCCAGAGTGCAGTTGGCCATCGCAGAGACTCATGGGAGGGGTTATTTAAGAAGGAGGCGAGGCGGAGCTCAGGCTCTTTGGACACCGCGCTGCAAGCAAGAGTTTCTTCCTGTGTGGATCTGCTACAGTGCAAGGCCTGAAGCCTGGGCCTTGCGCAACTTCCAAAGAGCCTTCCACCCCACTGCGGAGCCTGGGTGGCATCTGACTTGTCGAGTGAGGACATCAGTTGGATCGGGGATCCGATCGTTGCAGACGCTGTGTGCGGATACACAGCAGGGTGGACGTTCCGGATTGGGATTGCGTCCGGAGTGGTGAGCGGGCACCTGCCCAGACCAATAGACTGTGCCGTGTTCAGGCCTATAGACTGCATAAGCCCACAGTTTCGTTTATCTGCTGTTCCCTGGGGGGACCGGCAGCAGGACAGAGTTGAAGTGTCCCCCCAGTATAGTGTTTCAAGTTCATTGCCTGGTTGTGGATTACAAAGTACTATTCATCAAGTGCACCACCGAAAGCTGGTATGCGAAGAAATACCTATAGGAGGTGACTGAGATTTATTCCATGTCAGGCCTGATCGGGGTGGGAAGTTAAGATATTTAGTGCGCCATAGGGCGCGCATACCATAATAGCTACACGTGGTGAAGTACCGCGCAGCGCCATTATTGTATGCTGTATTGATTTCTGCAGGGCTCTGCTAGCCAATTGCATGTGTTGTGTTCTGCTTATGCTACCTTTAATATGAGAGTAAACTGTTATATTTAATCTCTTGCCTCAGTGTGTTGTCTTACTGCTAAGAGATTAATCCTTGCAATTATATTTGAATGTGATACAAATATAACCCCTAGACTAGCTGTGCCAGAGTGGGTCGAGCAGATTGCTGGGGGTTGGTGGTGCTGTACACAGGGCCCGAAAACAAATCCAGCGGCTCTCTTAACTGGGGGTAGCGCTACACAAGAAACGTAATTGTCTAACCCTGTCCACTCCACTCCATTCAGTAATGAGTATAGTGAGATCAAGAAAATCTTTAATAGACATTTACCTATTCTATACTCTGATGAGGTATGTGCCAACATCTTATAGGAAGGAGTTGATGTGGTTTCCGGTAGGGCACCCACACTGGATTAGTCCTTGTCCCCAAGTTGTTTTCACAGTGAGCCCCTTAAATCTATTACTTGGTTGCACTTTAAGGGGAATTTCAAGTGTGGTGCAACGAGGTGCTTGTGCTGTCACCATATTTATGGTGGCAGAATGTTCCGATCCACCACTAACCAGAAGGCATTCGATATATGTTCCCTCTTTAACTGCAACATTAGTTATGCTGTGTATCTGATTACATGTGCTATTTGCTAGGCACAATATGTTGGGAGGACAACGAGATGCCTCCGTGATCGATTCCAGAAACACATCTATAGCGTAGAGAAGAATTTATCTATAAACATGGCCAAACACTTCAATATGTATCATGGTGGGGATAAAACAGCCATGCAAGTTCAGGTTATTGATAACATCAGGGTTCCCAGAAGAGGGGGTGATGTCTTCCACTGGTTATGTCGGAGGGAAGTGTTTTGGATATTCCATTTCCAAACACAAATTCCTCAGAGACTCAATTTCAAATGGGATGTCAGCCACTTTTAAGAGTGAAGCCTCGTACACACGAACGAGTTTCTCTGCAAAAACCAGCAAGAAACTTGCTGGCAGAGATTTTTTGCAGAGAAATTCGTTCGTGTGTATGGTTTCTCGTCAAGAAAAGCGACAAGAATCTCGACGAGAAAATAGAGATCCTGCTCTCTATTTTCTCGTCGAGATTCTCGTCGGCATGTTTCTCGACGAGAAAAGTGAGTGTGTGTACACTTACCTGTCCTCCCGGAAGCCCGCGCATGTTCGAAATGAATTAGACGCATGCGCGGTAGCTTCCTAGGCATACGTAGGGTATACCAAGATGGCGGCGACGGCATCGAATGTGACGAGCGCATGCTCGTTGTAGTCGATGACATCACCGCGTACGCTCCATTGAAAGAACCGCGGGTTCTTTGAATCGAGCGTCTGTACACTCGGCCGGGACAAGTTTCTTGTCCAAGAATCTTGGCCGTGTGTACGAGGCCTATGTCCTGGAAACACTTCCCTCTGCCTTATTATTGGATGTCATCTAAATTGTCTCCCTGATGTATGTATCCATCTATTATAATCATTGTATAATCCTTGCATGGCTGTTGTCCTTTAACTGCCTTTCCCATTTCCCTATATGTATCTAATTATGTATGTATATACTGTACATAATTATATTGTTTACAGCCCCCTTATGACATTTGTTTATTCTTTATGCAACCTTGTTCTAACTTACCCATTGGTATACTATCACTTTCTCTTTGGACAGGCATTTGGGTAGGATATGAGGACTATAGTTGTGTATCCATTCATATATATTATTTCTATATCTTTATATAGTTTTCTAGGATATCAGCCCATTATCCTTTTCCCATTATATTTATGCTTGCCCGTTTATGTATGTCCCACATGTGTATTTGTGTGTGCCCATTGGCTCATGATGTTAAAAATATATATATATATATATATTGTGACAGCAGGAAGGTAAAGTCACCTGGTTGCATCCAGGGGGGTAGATATATTTCGCCCAGATTCAGGCTTTACGCCGATTTGTACAACTAGGTGGAGAGTTGTATAAGGCTAGTGTGCTCATGGATGACTCATACCTCTAGGGAGAGGGCTGGGCGTCGTGCAGACAGGGAGTTGATGAGACCAGCTGAACCTTGTCAGCTCATTTAGGCCTCTATAAGAAACTCCCAGCTTCATTAGATGTTAGCTCATGCCTGGAACCAGACCTGTGTGGACTGTCTAGGGAGAGTGAACCCCTGTGCGGTGAGGCAAAGCCTGTGTGGCTATTTGTTTGGACTTTTACTAAACCAGGGACTTAGGGACTAGGACAGCACCAGGCTGATCCCAGTTGTTAGTTTAGGAAACCTGCATGTTTAGTCAGAGGTCAAACTGACCAGGATTTATTTTGTTTATGTTTCTTTTTGGCTTTGCTGTGTTTTGTCACTGTACATAGAGAAATAAACCGCACCTTTTGATTTTGAAAACCACAACCTCCGTCTGCTGGCCCTGTTTTTGTGTGGGGAGCCCAACCAGGGGGTCACACACACCCGCTACCGAGTTAACCCCCTCACAGTTGGTGGAGAACCAGTGGCAGTTTTTTTTAAGCCAGCATGGAGGAGATACTGAAACAGCTGGCTCTAGCAAATGCCAATCAACAGCAGACAAATGCAGGTTTGCAAAGGAGCCTTGCAGCCCAGCAGCAAGCTCATCAACAAGCCCAGCAGCAATCTGAGGCCCGCTTCATAGACCTGTTACAGAAGCAAGAGCAGAGACTACAACAAATGGAAGCAGTAATGCAGCAACGTCCGCAGACCAGTGAGGAAAGCCGTCCCACTAATACCGCGTCCTTTGGGGTGAGTCGTTTATTGACAAAAATGACTGGAGAGGATGATCCAGAGGTATTTTTGACCACATTTGAAAGGACTGCTGAAAGAGAAAAGTGGCCTGAGGAGCAGTGGGCTGGACTGGTGGCTCCTCTGTTAACTGGTGAATCGCAGAAGGCTTACTATGACCTAGAGCCTGACCAAGCAAAAGACTATGTGATGCTAAAAGCTGAAATATTGGCAAGGCTGGGTGTCACCCTGGCTGTCCGGGCTCAGCGTGTGCATAACTGGACTTTCCAGCTTGGAAAACCCCCCAGGTCTCAAATGTATGATCTCATTCACCTGAGCAGGAAGTGGCTACAGCCAGAGACTTTGTCCGCACCGGAGATTGTGGAACGTGTTGTGATGGATCGTTTCTTGAGAGCTCTTCCTACCGCCATTCAAAAGTGGGTAAGCCACGGAGACCCAGAAACGGCCGGTAAACTTGTGGATCGTGTAGAGAGATACTTGGCTACAGAGAACCTGACGGCCTCTTCCAGAGACTCTCGGACTTTCCACCCTAAGACCAGACCATCCCCAGGGGCGGATAAGAGGATTCCAAGGGGTGAGGGTGGAGAGAGTGAGAGGGTGGGAGCTCTACCCAAAGTTTGGCGAGAACAGCCTGGGAAGTCAGGGGCTCAAGAGGCAGCCAAATGGATTGTTTGCTACCGCTGCCGGCAAGCGGGACATATTGCAGCAAATTGCCCGGTTGTGGAGGAACCCATGCAATGTGACTTTCTGATGGACAGACGTCAGTCGCTGTGTGCGACAGTCGCATGCACTGCCATTCGGGGAACTGAGAAACATTTATGCAAAATGTGTATTAATGGTAGAAATGTTGTGGTATTACTGGATTCAGGTAGCCTTGTGACCCTGATAAAGGCTGAATTAGTTAAAACAGAGGTCTCTGGGAATAGCAAGGTAGCTGTTATTTGTGTGCATGGGGACACCCGAGAGTATCCAGTGACTACAGTGTGTTTCGAGACCCCCAAAGGTACCCTCTCTCATCCAGTGGGGTTAGTATCTCAATTACCGCATGATGCCATTGTGGGAAGGGATTTTCCGAAGTTCTGGGAACTGTGGGATGATCCTGAGCCCCCCACTGGTGCCCCTATGTACCAGGAATGTGATAGCCAGAACTCCTCTGAAAGTGGTGAGGACTCTCCAGAATTTCCCTTGTCAGTATTGGCAGGGGAGACTCAAGAAACTGGAGAGGAGCCCACCTCCTCAGACGAACACCTACCGTCTGTGGAGTTTTCTGATCTGGAGGTTCACAGGGAAAATTTTGCCACAGAACAGTTAAAAGACCCCGCCCTAATAAAGGCACGGGAAAACGTAGTGGAAATAGATGGCGAGTTAGTGAACCCAGATAATACCTGCACGTACCCATACTTCAGCGTAGAGAAGGACCTACTGTATCGGGTGGCAAAAAGGGCAGAAGAAACCGTTGAGCAGCTTGTGGTGCCCAAACCTTACAGGAAGTTGGTGTTGGAGTTGGCCCATGGGCACATTCTTGGAGGTCATCTGGGGACAGAGAAAACCCGAGAGAGGGTATTACAGAGATTCTATTGGCCTGGGGTGATGAAGGACATAGAAAATTATTGTTCCTCCTGCCCTGTGTGTCAGAGGTCGGCCCCGATGCCACATTTCCGTAGCCCGCTGGTCCCTCTACCCATCATTGAGGTCCCGTTTGAGAGAATCGCAATGGATTTGGTAGGTCCTATAATCAAGTCCGCTAGGGGGCACCAGTACATATTGGTTATAATGGACTATGCCACCCGTTATCCAGAAGCGATCCCTCTCAGAAATACCTCGGCCAAAACCATAGCCAAAGAGCTATCTCTTGTTTTTAGCCGGGTGGGTATTTGTAAAGAACTGCTTACGGACCAAGGTACACCCTTTATGTCCCGGGTTATGAAAGAGCTGTGTAAATTGTTCAAAGTGACGCAATTGCGTACATCTGTGTATCACCCCCAAACCGATGGGCTGGTTGAAAGATTCAACAAAACCCTAAAACAAATGTTGAAGAAAGTGGTGGATAGAGATGGAAAGGATTGGGACTGTCTACTTCCTTATTTGATGTTTGCTATTAGGGAGGTGCCCCAATCCTCTACGGGATTCTCCCCCTTTGAGTTACTGTATGGGAGACACCCAAGAGGGCTGTTGGATATTGCCAAGGAAACTTGGGAAAGTGAGAGTTCTCCCCACAGGAGTGTGATTGAGCATGTCGCCCTGATGCAAGATCGAATTGCACAGGTAATGCCCATCGTGAAGGAACATTTGGCCCAAGCGCAGTTGGCACAGCAGAGAGTGTACAACCGTGGAGCAAAGACCCGTACCTTTTCCCCGGGGGATAGGATATTGGTACTTGTCCCTACGGTTGAAAGTAAATTCCTTGCCAAATGGCAAGGCCCCTACGAGATAATGGAAAAAGTGAGCGAAGTGAATTACAAGGTCAGACAACCAGGAAGGCGAAAGCCCGAACAGATATATCACGTTAATCTGTTGAAAGCCTGGAGGGATAGAGAGTCCCTAGTCGCAGAAACTTGGTCACCAGCTCAAACTGGTTGCGTGATTCCGGAGGTTGGAATAGCAGCCACCTTGTCACAACCCCAACAACAGGAGGTTAAGGAGTTTGTGCTTCGCAACAAGGAGGTGTTCTCTGAGCTGCCGGGACAAACATCTGGGGTAGAGCATGATATTATTACCCCGCCCGGTGAAAGGGTGAAGTTAAAACCCTATCGGATCCCAGAGGCCCGACGGGAGGCAATACGGGAGGAAGTACAGAAAATGCTGAACTTAGGGGTGATAGAGGAGTCCCAAAGTGATTGGTCTAGTCCCATTGTGTTGGTGCCTAAACCGGATGGGAGCTGGCGATTTTGTAACGATTTTCGTCAGTTGAACAAAGTTACAAAATTTGACACCTACCCCATGCCACGTATAGATGAGTTGATCGACCGGCTGGGAACAGCCCGATACATGACGACTCTTGACCTCACAAAAGGGTATTGGCAAATTCCCCTGGCCAAGTCGGCCAAAGAGAAAACCGCATTTGTAACCCCAGACGGGGCGTTCCAATATAAGAGAATGCCGTTCGGGTTACAGAATGCGCCGGCCACATTCCAGCGGAAAATGGACCAGATGCTGAGGCCCCATCGGAAGTATGCTGCGGCTTACCTGGATGACGTAATTGTCCATAGCACAGATTGGGCCTCACATCTGCCAAACGTGCAAGCAGTCCTGGACTCTGTTCGGGAAGCGGGGTTTACGGCTAACCCCAAGAAGTGTACCATTGGGCAGGAGGAGGCCAAATATCTTGGGTACACCATTGGCAGGGGAGTAATAAAACCCCAACTCAACAAAGTCGAGGCCATCCAGAGTTGGCCACGTCCCAACAGCAAGAAGCAGGTACGAGCCTTTCTGGGAATCGCGGGTTATTATCGGCGCTTCATTCCCCACTTTGCTTCTAAGGCTGTGCCCCTAACCAACCTGACGAAAGGGAAAGGGTCGGTCATGATTAAATGGACCCCCGAGGCTGAGGCAGCATTCCAATTCTTGAAACAAGCCTTATGTAGCCAGCCAGTGTTGTACTCACCCGACTTCTCTAAAGACTTTGTCGTACAAAGTGATGCGTCAGATGTGGGGTTAGGAGCAGTATTGTCCCAGGTCTGGAACGGGGAAGAGCACCCAGTCATTTACCTCAGCAGGAAGTTGAAGTCCCATGAGGTAAATTACGCCACGGTTGAAAAGGAGTGTTTAGCGGTGAAGTGGGCTCTAGATTCCCTTCGGTACTATCTGCTAGGTAGGCACTTTGACATGGTTACGGATCACGCTCCGTTAAAGTGGATGGCTCAAAACAAGGAAACAAATAGAAGAGTGAATAGGTGGTTCCTGGCCCTCCAGGAATTCAACTTCACAGTAAAGCATCGCCCTGGCGTTCAAATGGGGAATGTGGATGCTTTGTCTCGAGTACATGAATGCCTGATTGCTGGTGTTCCAACCCCGAGGTTAAAACAAGAGGGGGGGGTATGTGACAGCAGGAAGGTAAAGTCACCTGGTTGCATCCAGGGGGGTAGATATATTTCGCCCAGATTCAGGCTTTACGCCGATTTGTACAACTAGGTGGAGAGTTGTATAAGGCTAGTGTGCTCATGGATGACTCATACCTCTAGGGAGAGGGCTGGGCGTCGTGCAGACAGGGAGTTGATGAGACCAGCTGAACCTTGTCAGCTCATTTAGGCCTCTATAAGAAACTCCCAGCTTCATTAGATGTTAGCTCATGCCTGGAACCAGACCTGTGTGGACTGTCTAGGGAGAGTGAACCCCTGTGCGGTGAGGCAAAGCCTGTGTGGCTATTTGTTTGGACTTTTACTAAACCAGGGACTTAGGGACTAGGACAGCACCAGGCTGATCCCAGTTGTTAGTTTAGGAAACCTGCATGTTTAGTCAGAGGTCAAACTGACCAGGATTTATTTTGTTTATGTTTCTTTTTGGCTTTGCTGTGTTTTGTCACTGTACATAGAGAAATAAACCGCACCTTTTGATTTTGAAAACCACAACCTCCGTCTGCTGGCCCTGTTTTTGTGTGGGGAGCCCAACCAGGGGGTCACACACACCCGCTACCGAGTTAACCCCCTCACAATATATATATATTGGTTATATACACATGCGGTTCATACAAATCAACTACGTTTCCACACAAACATATTTTTTTAATTATTTTTCTTTATATTCGCTTTACTATATGTATTTTTTCAGTGTATCATATTTAACCACTTAAGCCCCGGACCATTTGGTAGCTAAAGGACCAGAGGTGAATTCAGAATTTTGCACTGCGCTGCTTTAACTGTAAATTGTGCGGACATGCAATGTTGTACCCAAACGAAATTTGCATCCTTTTCTTCCCACAAATAGAGCTTTCTTTTAATGGTATTTGATTGCCTCTGCGATTTTTTTTTTTGCGATATAAACGGAAAAAGACCGAAAATTTTGCAAAAAAAATGATATTTTCTACTTTTTGTTATAAGAAAAATCGAATAAACTCAATTTTAGTCATACATTTAGGCCAAAATGTATTCTGCCACATGTCTTTAGTAAAAAAAATGTCAATAAGTGTATATTTATTGGTTTGCGCAAAAGTTATAGCGTTTACAAACTAGGGTACATTTTCTTGAATTTACACAGCTTTAAATTTATGACTGCCTATCTCATTTCTTGAGGTGCTAAAATGGCAGGGCAGTACAAAACCCCCCCAAATGACCCCATTTTAGAAAGTAGACACCCCAAGGAAATTGCTGAGAGGCATGTTGAGCCCATTGAATATTTTTTTTTGTCCCAAGTGATTGAATAATGACAAAAAAAAAAAATTACAAAAAGTTGTCACTAAATGACATATTGCTCACACATGCCATGGTTATATGTGGAATTGCACCCAAAAATACATTCTGCTGCTTCTCCTGAGTACGGGTATACCACATGTGTGGGACTTTTTAGGAGCCTAGCCACGTACGGGACCCCGGAAACCAAGCACCGCCTTCAGGATTTCTAAGGGCGCAAATTTTTGATTTCACTCCTCACTACCTATCACAGTTTTGAAGGCCATAAAATGACAAAATAGCACAAAACCCCCCCCAAATGACCCCATTTTAGAAAGTAGACACCCCAAGCTGTTTGCTGAGAGGCATGGTGAGTATTTTACAGCTCTCATTTGTTTTTGAAAATGAAGAAAGAACATTTTTTTTTCTTTTTTTTTTCAATTTTCAAAACTTTGTGACAAAAAGCGAGATCTGCAAAATACTCACAATACCTCTCAGCAAATGGCTTGGGGTGTCTACTTTCCAAAATGGGGTCATTTGGGGGGGTTTTGTGCCATCTGGGCATTCCATGGCCTCCGAAACTGTGATAGGCAGTGAGAAGTGAAATCAAAAATTTACACCCTTAGAAAGCCTAAAGGCGGTGATTGTTTTTTGGGATCCCGTACGCGGCTAGGCTCCCAAAAAGTCTCACAGATGTGGTATCCCCGTACTCAGGAGAAGCAACAGAATGTATTTTGGGGTGTAATTCCACATATCCCTATGGCATGTTTGAGCAATATATCATTTAGTGACAACTTTGTGCAAAAAAAAAAAATATTTTTTCCGCAACTTGTGTCAACATATAAAATATTCCATGGACTCGACATGCCTCTCAGTATATAGCTTGGGGTGTCTACTTTCCAAAATGGGGTCATTTGGGGGGGGGGGGGTTTGAACTGTTCTGGCATTTTATACACAACATTAGGAAGCTTACATCCACTCTTCTAACCACTTGAAGACAAAGCCCTTTTTGACACTTTTTGTTTACATGAAAACATATTTTTTTTTTTTGCAAGAAAATTATGTTGAACCCCCAAACATTATATATATATTTTAAAGCAAAGGCCCTACAGAATAAAATGGTGGGTGTTGCATTTTTTTTTTTACACAGTATTTGCGCAGCGATTTTTCAAACACATTTTTTTGGGAAAAAATACACTTTTTTTTAATTTTAATGCACTAAAACACACTATATTGCCCAAATGTTTGATGAAATAAAAAAGATGATCTTAGGCCGAGTACATAGATACCAAACACGACATGCTTTAAAATTTCGCACAAACTACATACATTTTTAAAAGCCTTTAAAAGCCTTTACAGGTTACCCCGTTAGATTTACAGAGGAGGTCTACTGCTAAAATTACTGCCCTCGATCTGACCTTCGCGGTGATACCTCACATGCATGGTGCAATTGCTGTTTACATATGACGCCAGACCGACGCTTGCGTTCGCCATTGGGCAAGAGCGGGGCAGGACAGGGGTGCTTTTTTTTTTTTTTTTATTATTAATTTTGCTTTTTTATTTTATTTTTAAATTGTTCCTTCCATATTTATTTATTTTTTTTATCATTTTTATTGTTATCTCAGGGAATGTAAATATCCCCTATGATAGCAATAGGTAGTGACAGGTACTCTTTATTTGAAAAAAACTGGGGTCTAGACCCTAGATCTTTCCTCTGCCCTCAAAGCATCTGACCACACCAAGATCGGTGTGATAAAATGCTTTCCCAATGGCGCTTTTTATATCTGGGGGGGGACATTCCCTCCCACTGCTTGTAAAAGCAGTCCAGAGGCTAATTAGCCACTAGGATTGCTTTTACATGAAAGCCGGCCACTGGCTGAAAAGAATGATACCAAGATGATACCTAAACCCGCAGGCATCAATCTGGTATAACCATTCAAAGTCCAGCAACATACCAGTACGTTGCTGGTCCTTGTTGGACATGTATTGTAATCTTTTTTTTTTTCATGCAGCCAGGTGGCTGAACGAAAAAAGAGATTGATCGGTGGGTATGCCCACCATTAGAATACTGCCCTTCATCCACCCACTTCTAATGATGGGCATACATGCACCATTTATATATGCCGAAGCATGGGGGCATCCTCCCGCAAAAAAGTTATGCCGCACACACATGGTCGGACTTTTCCACGGGCAAGCCTCCGTCGGAATTTCGACCATATGTACGCGGCATTAGGAGCAAAATCACTCCTCCACCCCTGCTGCCCCAATGCTTCGGCATATTTGCTTTTTTTTTTAACTGTGGTGGTGAAATCACCTCCTACAGCACTGGAGTCGCAGGGATCAGGCCTGTCTCTGCGAACGCTGCAGTTATGTGTGTTGTGTTTTGTAAGTGACAGTGATCGATCGATACTGCACTTGGGTGGCCTGGGCTGGACGGAGGGGAAAAACGCAGGTGCTAGCATGTATCTGGGCTGATCCCGCTAACACTGCGTTTTTGGGAACCCTAAACTGCTGGGGACGCTAGTATAGATCTGATCAGATCAGATATTGATCTGTTCAGATACTATACCACTAAGGGGGGTGTATGCTTCACGTGTGGGTGTTAGCGTTACTGGCACTAACCTGACGCTGCCTGGGGTGTGACGCAGACCCTCTCTGACGCTAAAACCTAATTGATATCACCCGCCGGGCGATCAGGGGGTTAAACCTTTATTGGGTTATATACGGCGGGTGCCCTGACACTATAAAAAGCAAACTAACTAACCAGCGTCACCCGTAACACTTATATGATGATCACTGGTGAAAGGGTTAACTAGAGGCAATTAGGGGGTTAAAACCTTTATTAGATAATATATGGGGGTACCTGATGCTATAAAAACCTGCGGCGAACCTAAAAAAAATTACTGGCTACCGATCTGCATCACCGACGCTAAGACAGCGATCAGAAAAATGATCGCTTAGCGACAGTGGTGATAGGGGGTGAAAGGGTTACCTGGGGGGCGATCAAGGGGGTTAAACTTTTATTGGATAATTTATGGGGGTACCTGACGCTATAAAAACCTGCAGCGAACCTAAAAAAAAAATACTGGCTACCGATCTGCATCACCGACGCTAAGACATCGATCAGAAAAATGATCGCTTAGCGACAGTGGTGATAGGGGGTGAAAGGGTTACCAGGGGGGCGATCAAGGGGGTTAAACCTTTATTAGATAATTTATGGGGGTACCTGACGCTATAAAAACCTGCGGCGAACCTAAAAAAAATTACTGGCTACCGATCTGCATCACCGACGTTAAGACAGCGATCAGAAAAATGATCGCTTAGCGACGGCGGTGCTAGGGGGTGAAAGGGTTATCTGGGAGTGATCAAGGGGTTAAACCTTTATTAGGGGGGGGTTAGGGGGCTACACTGGACCTAAAACTAAATGTAGTGACACTTTTACAGTCACAAATGTCACTGATTGCAGTGATCAGTAAATAAATGGTCACTGCAATCAGTGACATTGTGACTGGGGGCTGGGGGGTGATCTGGGGGGGCGATTTATGTGCCTATGTGTGCTGGTGTTAGTGTAGTGTTTGTGCACTAACCTTGATGTCTTCTCTTGTACGGCGCTCGGTATATGTGAGCGCCGCACAAGAGATGACATCACTTCCTCCTGCTTCCTCTGCCTGTGTGTACATTCGACAGACAGAGGGGGCATTTCCATTCGCCGGGAGCGATCGCGGGGGGATGGCCGGAATCGAACGGCCGTCCCCTCATGTCGGATCGCTCCCCAACGAATTCCGACCGCTCACTGTACAGAAGGGGGGTCCGATTGGACCCCCCAACTGTACAAAGGCAATCACGTATGCTCTACGTGATTGTGCCTGTCGGTGCCATTGTGCCGACGTGTATATATACAGTGAGCGGTCGTTAAGTGGTTAAGGAATTTTATATTATTATTCACTCTTGCACTTATATATATATATATATATATATATATATATATATACCTAAGAAAAATATATATAGTCGCGCTAACTTATGACCGTGAACATAAGCCCACCACTGAATAATTGAAAAAATCCAAATAACAACAGTGATAAATCATATAAATGCTCAATGAAGAACCATAAATGATCAGTGAAATAAAAAATAATGTTAAAGTAAGTGAACTATGATTAAACAGTTAATATGATGATAGTCCAAAACTGCTATGTAGGACCCTCAAAGTTCATGTCTGAAAGTCCATGATAAACAAAACACCTGTAAACAAGTGTCCAAAATTATATGAAAAAAGGAAAAAAAAGGGAAAAAAACCCAAGACAGAAGATCTTCTTATAATCCGTGACTTTCACCACCACCAGTAAGAATTCCTGCTTACCAGAAAGCGATGGTCCCCTATGACAGAGGACCTAAAACAGCCTCAAGTGATACTCAGTAAAACCTCCGGATTTCAGCAAATGGTGAACTTCAATGGTTTAATAGCCCGACAGCTCATATAACATCATGCGAATGTTCAACATAAACATGGAAAGAAGGAAGGACACTGGATAGTGTAAAATCCTTGGTGTACATTTATTAAAAAAAATGTGAAAACATACTCACAAGAGCAGTTAAAAAGACAGCCTTCAAGTGTATCAGCACCGACCAGTCAAAGGCGCTGGCACACAAATACGTCCGTGGAAGCCGAGCAGTGGAGGGTGACGTCAGCCTCCACTGCTCGGCTTCCACGGACGTATTTGTGTGCCAGCGCCTTTGACCGGTCGGCGCTGATACACTTGAAGGCTGTCTTTTTAACTGCTCTTGTGAGTATGTTTTCAAATTTTTTTTAATAAATGTACACCAAGGATTTTACACTATCCAGTGTCCTTCCTTCTTTCCATGTTTATGTTGAACATTCGCATGATGTTATATGAGCTGTCGGGCTATTAAACCATTGAAGTTCACCATTTGCTGAAATCCGGAGGTTTTACTGAGTATCACTTGAGGCTGTTTTAGGTCCTCTGTCATAGAGGATCATCGCTTTCTGGTAAGCAGGAATTCTTACTGGTGGTGGTGAAAGTCACGGATTATAAGAAGATCTTCTGTCTTGGTTTTTTTTTCCCTTTTTTTTCCTTTTTTCATATAATTTTGGACACTTGTTCACGGGTGTTTTGTTTATCATGGACTTTCAGACATGAACTTTGAGGGTCCTACATAGCAGTTTTGGACTATCATCATATTAACTGTTTAATCATAGTTCACTTACTTTAACATTATTTTTTATTTCACTGATCATTTATGGTTCTTCATTGAGCATTTATACGATTTATCACTGTTGTTATTTGGATTTTTTCAATTATTCAGTGGTGGGCTTATGTTCACGGTCATAAGTTAGCGCGACTATATATATTTTTCTTATTTACATGCACTGATGATTGTTTTCAGAATAGTTGCTGCTTTCCCTTCTTTTTTTCTAGGTAATTTTATCATTTACCTAGTTTTTATACTTAAGCACAGTTTCTTTTCACTTTTTTTCTAATTATATATATATATATATATATATATATATATATATATATATATATATATATTGTGACAGCAGGAAGGTAAAGTCACCTGGTTGCATCCAGGGGGGTAGATATATTTCGCCCAGATTCAGGCTTTACGCCGATTTATACAACTAGGTGGAGAGTTGTATAAGGCTAGTGGGCTCATTGATGACTCATACCTCTAGGGAGAGGGCTGGGCGTCGTGCAGACAGGGAGTTGATGAGGCCAGCTGAAGCTTGTCAGCTCATTTAGGCCTCTATAAAAAACTCCCAGATTCATTAGATGTTAGCTCATGCCTGGAAGCAGACCGGTGTGGACTGTCTAGGGAGAGTGAACCCCTGTGCGGTGAGAGAAAGCCTGTGTGGCTATATTTTGCTTGGACATTTAAAACCAGGGACTAGGACAGCACTAGGCTGATCCCAGTCGTTAGTTAGGAAACCTGTAAGTTTAGTCAGAGGTCAAGTTGACCAGGATTTATTTTGTTTATGTTTTTTTTGCCTTGCTGTGTTTTTGTCACTGTAAATAGAAAATAAACCGCACCTTTTTGATTTTGAAAACCACAACCTCCGTCTGCTGGGCCTGTTTTTGGGTGGGGAGCCCATCCCGGGGGTCACACATACCCGCTGCCGAGCTAACCCCCTCACAGTTGGTGGAGAACCAGTGGCAGTTTTTTTTTAAGCCAGCATGGAGGAGATACTGAAACAGCTGGCTCTAGCAAATGCCAATCAACAGCAGACAAATGCAGGTTTGCAAAGGAGCCTTGCAGCCCAGCAGCAAGCTCATCAACAGAGCCTTGCAACTTTACAACAGAGTCTGGAGGCTCAGCAACAAGCCCAACAGCAATCTGAGGCCCGCTTCATAGACCTGTTGCAGAAGCAAGAGCAGAGACTACAACAACAGATGGAAGCAGTAATGCAGCAACGTCCGCAGACCAGTGAGGAAAGCCGTCCCACTAATACCGCGTCCTTTGGGGTGAGTCGTTTATTGACAAAAATGACTGGAGAGGATGATCCAGAGGTATTTTTGACCACATTTGAAAGGACCGCTGAAAGAGAAAAGTGGCCTGAGGAGCAGTGGGCTGGACTAGTGGCTCCTCTGTTAACTGGTGAATCGCAGAAAGCTTACTATGACCTAGAGCCTAACCAAGCAAAAGACTATGTGATGCTAAAAGCTGAAATATTGGCAAGGCTGGGTGTCACCCTGGCTGTCCGGGCTCAGCGTGTGCATAACTGGACTTTCCAGCTTGGAAAACCCCCCAGGTCTCAAATGTATGATCTCATTCACCTGAGCAGAAAGTGGCTACAGCCAGAGACTTTGTCCGCACCAAAGATTGTGGAACGTGTTGTAATGGATCGGTTTTTGAGAGCTCTTCCTACTGCCATCCAAAAGTGGGTAAGCCATGGAGACCCAGAGACGGCCGATGGTCTTGTGGATCGTGTGGAGAAATACTTGGCTACAGAGAACCTGACGGCCTCTTCCAGAGACACTCGGACTTTCCACCCTAAGACCAGACCATTACCAGGGGCGGATAAGATGATTCCAAGGGGTAAGGGTGGAGAGAGTGAGAGGGTGGGAGCTCTACCCCAAGTTTGGCGAGAACAGCCTGGGAAATCAGCGGCTCAAGAGGCGGCAAGAAGGATCGTTTGCTACCGCTGCCGGCAAGCGGGACATATTGCAGCAAATTGCCCGGTTTTGGAGGAACCCATGCAGTGTGACTTTCTGACGGGCAGACGTCAGTCGCTGTGTGCGACAGTCGCATGCACTGCCATTCGGGGAACTGAGAAACATTTATGCAAAATGTGTATTAATGGTAGAAATGTTGTGGTATTGCTGGATTCAGGTAGCCTTGTGACCCTGATAAAGGCTGAGTTAGTTAAAACAGAGGTCTCTGGGAATAGCAAGGTAGCCGTTATTTGTGTGCATGGGGACACCCGAGAGTATCCAGTGACTACAGTGTGTTTCGAGACCCCCAAAGGTACCCTCTCTCATCCAGTGGGCTTAGTATCTCAGTTACCGCATGACGCCATTGTGGGAAGGGATTTTCCGAAGTTCTGGGAACTGTGGGATGATCCTGAGCCCCCCACTGGTGCCCCTATGTACCAGGAATGTGATAGCCAGAACTCCCCTGAGAGTGGTGAGGACTCTCCGGAATTTCCCTTGTCAGTATTGGCAGGGGAGACTCAAGAAACTGGAGAGGAGCCCACCTCCTCAGACGAAAACCTACCGTCTGTGGAGTTTTCTGATCTTGAGGTTCACAGGGAAAACTTTGCCACAGAACAGTTGAAAGACCCCGCCCTAATAAAGGCACGGGAAAACGTAGTGAAAATAGATGGCGAGTTAGTGAACCCAGATAATACCGGCACTTACCCATACTTCGGCGTAGAGAAGGACCTACTGTATCGGGTGGCAAAAAGGGCAGAAGAAACCGTTGAGCAGCTTGTGGTGCCCAAACCTTACAGGAAGTTGGTGTTGGAGTTGGCCCATGGGCACATTCTTGGAGGTCATCTGGGGACAGAGAAAACCCGAGAGAGGGTATTACAGAGATTCTATTGGCCTGGGGTGATGAAGGACATAGAAAATTATTGTTCCTCCTGCCCTGTGTGTCAGAGGTCGGCCCCGATGCCACATTTCCATAGCCCGCTGGTCCCTCTACCCATCATTGAGGTCCCGTTTGAGAGAATCGCAATGGATTTGGTAGGTCCTATAATCAAGTCCGCTAGGGGGCACCAGTACATATTAGTTATAATGGACTATGCCACCCGTTATCCAGAAGCGATCCCTCTCCGAAATACCTCGGCCAAAACCATAGCCAAAGAGCTATCTCTTGTGTTTAGCCGGGTGGGTATTTGTAAAGAACTGCTTACGGACCAAGGTACACCCTTTATGTCCCGGGTTATGAAAGAGCTGTGTAAATTGTTCAAAGTGACGCAATTGCGTACATCTGTGTATCACCCCCAAACCGATGGGCTGGTTGAAAGATTCAACAAAACCCTAAAACAAATGTTGAAGAAAGTGGTGGATAGAGATGGAAGGGATTGGGACTGTTTACTTCCTTATTTGATGTTTGCTATTAGGGAGGTGCCCCAATCCTCTACGGGATTCTCCCCCTTTGAGTTACTGTATGGGAGACACCCAAGAGGGCTGTTGGATATTGCCAAGGAAACTTGGGAAAGTGAGAGTTCTCCCCACAGGAGTGTGATTGAGCATGTCGCCCTGATGCAAGATCGAATTGCACAGGTAATGCCCATCGTGAAGGAACATTTGGCCCAAGCGCAGTTGGCACAGCAGAGAGTGTACAACCGTGGAGCCAAGACCCGTACCTTTTCCCCGGGGGATAGGATATTGGTACTTGTCCCTACGGTTGAAAGTAAATTCCTTGCCAAATGGCAAGGCCCCTACGAGATAATGGAAAAAGTGAGCGAAGTGAATTACAAGGTCAGACAACCAGGAAGGCGAAAGCCCGAACAGATCTATCACGTTAATCTGTTGAAAGCCTGGAGGGATAGAGAGTCCCTAGTCGCAGACACTTGGTCACCAGCTCAAACTGGTTGCGTGATTCCTGAGGTTGGAATCGCAGCCACCTTGTCACAACCCCAACAACAGGAGGTTAAGGAGTTTGTGCTTCGCAACAAGGAGGTATTCTCTGAGCTGCCGGGACAAACATCTGGGGTAGAGCATGACATTATTACCCCGCCCGGTGAAAGGGTGAAGTTAAAACCCTATCGGATCCCAGAGGCCCGACGGGAGGCAATACGGGAGGAAGTACAGAAAATGCTGAACTTAGGGGTGATAGAGGAGTCCCAAAGTGATTGGTCTAGTCCCATTGTGTTGGTGCCTAAACCGGATGGGAGCTGGCGATTTTGTAACGATTTTCGTCAGTTGAACAAAGTTACAAAATTCGACACCTACCCCATGCCACGTATAGATGAGTTGATCGACCGGCTGGGAACAGCCCGATACATGACGACTCTTGACCTCACAAAAGGGTATTGGCAAATCCCCCTGGCCAAGTCGGCCAAAGAGAAAACCGCATTTGTAACCCCAGACGGGGCGTTCCAATATAAAAGAATGCCGTTCGGGTTACAGAATGCGCCGGCCACATTCCAGCGGAAAATGGACCAGATGCTGAGGCCCCATCGGAAGTATGCTGCGGCTTACCTGGATGACATAATTGTCCATAGCACAGATTGGGCCTCACATCTGCCAAAAGTGCAAGCAGTCCTGGACTCTGTTCGGGAAGCAGGGTTTACGGCTAACCCCAAGAAGTGTACCATTGGGCAGGAGGAGGCCAAATATCTTGGGTACACCATTGGGAGGGGAGTAATAAAACCCCAACTCAACAAAGTCGAGGCCATCCAGAGTTGGCCACGTCCCAACAGCAAGAAGCAGGTACGAGCCTTTCTGGGAATCGCTGGGTATTATCGGCGATTCATTCCCCACTTTGCTTCTAAGGCTGTGCCCCTAACCAACCTGACGAAGGGGAAAGGGTCGGTCATGATTAAATGGACCCCCGAGGCTGAGGCAGCATTCCAGTTCTTGAAACAAGCCTTATGTAGCCAGCCAGTGTTGTACTCACCCGACTTCTCTAGAGACTTTGTCGTACAAAGTGATGCGTCAGATGTGGGGTTAGGAGCAGTATTGTCCCAGGTCTGGAACGGGGAAGAGCACCCAGTCATTTACCTCAGCAGGAAGTTGAAGTCCCATGAGGTAAATTACGCCACCGTTGAAAAGGAGTGTTTAGCGGTGAAGTGGGCTCTAGATTCCCTTCGGTACTACCTGCTAGGTAGGCACTTTGACATGATTACGGATCACGCTCCGTTAAAGTGGATGGCTCAAAACAAGGAAACAAATAGAAGAGTGAATAGGTGGTTCCTGGCCCTCCAGGAATTCAACTTCACAGTAAAGCATCGCCCTGGCGTTCAAATGGGGAATGTGGATGCTTTGTCTCGAGTACATGAATGCCTGATTGCTGGTGTTCCAACCCCGAGGTTAAAACAAGAGGGGGGGGTATGTGACAGCAGGAAGGTAAAGTCACCTGGTTGCATCCAGGGGGGTAGATATATTTCGCCCAGATTCAGGCTTTACGCCGATTTATACAACTAGGTGGAGAGTTGTATAAGGCTAGTGGGCTCATTGATGACTCATACCTCTAGGGAGAGGGCTGGGCGTCGTGCAGACAGGGAGTTGATGAGGCCAGCTGAAGCTTGTCAGCTCATTTAGGCCTCTATAAAAAACTCCCAGATTCATTAGATGTTAGCTCATGCCTGGAAGCAGACCGGTGTGGACTGTCTAGGGAGAGTGAACCCCTGTGCGGTGAGAGAAAGCCTGTGTGGCTATATTTTGCTTGGACATTTAAAACCAGGGACTAGGACAGCACTAGGCTGATCCCAGTCGTTAGTTAGGAAACCTGTAAGTTTAGTCAGAGGTCAAGTTGACCAGGATTTATTTTGTTTATGTTTTTTTTGCCTTGCTGTGTTTTTGTCACTGTAAATAGAAAATAAACCGCACCTTTTTGATTTTGAAAACCACAACCTCCGTCTGCTGGGCCTGTTTTTGGGTGGGGAGCCCATCCCGGGGGTCACACATACCCGCTGCCGAGCTAACCCCCTCACAATATATATATACACAGTATATGACTTCTTTTTTTTTTAACCATAGATTTTTTATTGAATTTTACATCTTACACGTAATAGATACAGCATTATATATATCACAAAGCATGTACATAGAATATATCAAGCATCAAACTTACAGATATGATCGACAATCTGTGGGCTACTTAAGTCAAAACGGAACTTTACCTCAACAGGAGGTATAGCCTGTCACCCCAAACTGGGTACATACTGTGAGCAGGCTCTGCATAGGTTCAAGTATAAAGTAGTCCTCCTAAGACCTTAATGAGGGTCTCTGGAGATAGTCCTATAATAGGTTTGTTACGTGCGGTTATTGGATACTTAGAATATAACAGTGATATAAACACAGCGTTAAATACACATATATTGCCCAGAAAGTATTCATGAGACCTTAGGGGTTTTGAAGGAACTCATAATCTAGTTATACCTATTGTTTGTTCCTACCACTAGATGACTGGGTGTGTTTAAGAAGATTCAGAAAAATGTAGTTTAAACATAGATCAGTAGTCACAAGTGTGGAGAGGCATATTGTGAAGTTCTCCAAATTTCCCAGAACTCTTGGAAATCCAGAGCCCTTCCTTCTTTGTATGCCAGCAGCTTTTCCATTGTGTAATGAGCATTGACTCTAGATATTACGCCCTCAAGTGTGGGAGGTTTCTGGGAGCGCCACTCCTTTGCCAAGGAGATCCGTGCTGCAAAGAGTATATGTACAACTACTTTTCTCATTACTAGGGGGAATTGTTCAATGCCAATGCTCAGAAGTGCTAGCGCAGAATCTAATGTAAAGGTAGTGCCTGTGAGTTTCTGAATTATGGAGGACACTCCTTTCCAGAAAGCCTTTATTATCCCACAGTTCCAGAGTATGTGCAGTAAGTTGCCAGTAGAATGACAATTTCTCCAACATAGTGGAGTAATATTCGAGTCCATTTTGTGAAGGCGCACAGGTGTTAAGTACCACCTATGCAGAATTTTTTGAGCATTCTCCCAGTGATCTACACATGCTGAGGATCTGCGATTATATCGTATAGCTAAATACCATTGTTTTAGTGAGAATTCATTTTTTAGCTCCAGTTCCCATTTAATCATATTTGGTAGTTTGGTAGAGATGTATAGTGGTGTAGCATATTTATAGAACAAGGATATTCCTTTATGTTTCCCTTGGTGTTTGGTGATCAAGTAGTCCCATAAGATTTGAGGCAGTTCTATTGGTCTAGATATATTGGCGGATATGAAATGTTTCAATTGGTACATTTGGTATCTGTCTAGCCCCTCTTGTTCTGCTATTCCATGTATAGAAAAGTTTTCACCTCTTCTCTTCCAGGATTGAGTTGAGAAATTGGGGATTAAGTATTCATAGGCTGCTAACGGGGTGTTTAATTTAGTCATAGGGGTATCTGCGAACTTCTGGTGTATCATGAAGGACCATGCTTCAGTAGTGGCTTGTATTGTAGGGTAAGGAGGGGTTTCCGCTCTATGATGCATACAGACAGCTAATGCTAACACTGGGAGGTTATGTCCGGGAGTAACTTCGCTTTCAATGATCGCCCACTTATTGTCTGTTTGGCAAGAGAACCAATAGCGCATATGGTCCAGGATTGCTGCTCGGTAATAAAGTTGTGCATTGGGAAGACCTAGACCACCAAGGTGTTTGGGTTTGTATAGTTGCGATAATGCAATTCTGGGTTTTTTCCCCGCCCATATATATTTTTTCAGACTATGCGCTAATTGGGAGAAGAATTTTTGAGGAATAGGGATGGTTACTGTTCTAAAGTGATATAACAATTTAGGCAATATTTGCATTTGGTATGCAGCTATCCTCCCCACCCAAGTTAGGTGGAGTTTACCGATCTGCTTCAGTTCTTCTTCCAGGGAAGCTAACAAAGGAGGGTAGTTGCAGGCATATGTTTTAGCTGAGGAGGAGGTCAGCTGCACACCAAGGTAAGTAATAGAGGGAGGGTCCCAATTGCAGGGGAACAATATTTTAAGCTTGTTTTTAGTAGCTGGAGGTACATTAATATTCAAGGCAAAGCATTTATTTGTGTTGACTTTATAGAAGGAGACCTGTCCGAATTTGTGTATTAGTGTTTGTATCGCTATGATAGAGGATTCTGGGTTAGAAATAGTCAGGATAATATCGTCCGCGAAGAGTCCTATTTTGTGGCTTTCGGAACCTATCTTAATACCTTGTACGATGTCAGTGGATCTAATACTTTCCGCTAGAGGTTCTATGATTAGTGAGAAAATGATTGGAGAGAGAGGGCATCCTTGGCGCGTGCCATTAGATAATGTAAAGGAATCAGAGAGCATGCTAGATATATAGACTTGGGCCGTGGGGTGTGAATAAAGAGACATGATTGCTTAGTGAATCAGTCCAGAGAATCCAAATTTTTGTAAAGTCTTTGATAAGTAACCCCAATGTACCCTATCAAAGGCCTTTTCCGCATCTAAAGCTAAAAAAGTGCTAGGTTGTTTACTTAGCTCCACATAGCGCAGAAGATTTAGCATTCTTCTGGTGCCATCTGGCGCCTGCCTGCCTTTCACAAAGCCTACTTGGTCCAGGTTAATGAGGGAGGGAGTAACTTCACTCAGTCTATTTGCTAATATCTTGGTGTAGATCTTTAGATCTGAATTCAATAGTGAGATTGGTCTAAAATTTTGGGGGTAAGATGTATCCTTGCCTGGTTTGGGTATTGTGACTATGATATCCTGAAGCATTTCTCTTGGGAAAGAGCCAGACAAAGCTGCTATGTTGAAAACATCTACTAGTTTGGGAGCTAGAAGGGAAGTAAATGCTTTGTAGTATTCCGCGGAAAATCCGTCCGCCCCTGGTGATTTGTGCATGGGAAGGGTTTTGATAACTGTCTCAACTTCAGCGCAAGTAATAGGAGAGTTCAGGTTTTGCAGTGTGTTTAAATCAATGGAGGGTAGGTGAACCTCTTGCAGGAATTTGTCAATTTCTATCTCCGATGGTTGGTGGGTATGTGGGTCATTGGCGAGGTTGTAGAGGGATTCATAGTAATCCCTAAATGCGTTGGCTATGTCATTAGGATTATGGAATGTGGTATGGGATTTGTGGTGTTTAATGTGCGTGAGGTTGGCTTTAGCTTGTCTCTTTTTAATTTGGGAAGCCAAAAGTTTACTTGCCCTATTACTTTGGGAGTAGAAGGATAATTTCATCCTCTTGAAGAATACATCATGTTCTTTCCTAAGCTCTTGCCTTAAGTCTTCCCGGTATTGATTAAGGCGAATCAACGTATTAGAGGAAGTAGTGTTGGGATTTTTGTGTAGGGCTTCTAGTTCTGCTATGTTCTTATGTAGTTTTGACATGCGATGTGATTTTTTTCTCTTCTCCCTGGAAGCTATTTGTATAAGAGTACCTCTGATAAAAGCTTTATGTGCGCACCATGTTATCGAGGGGGAGCAGTCTTCATTAGTATTAAAATGGAAATATTCTTTTAGTTTCCCCTCTATCTCAACTCTTATTTGGGGATGCGACAGAAGAAACGTGTTGTTGCGCCACAGAGTTTTGTGGGAAGTCTTACTGGTATCCACAATCTCAATAGTCACTGGTGCATGGTCCGACCACGTGATACTGTGGATATCAGTTTTTATTACATTTTGCAAAGTATACATATCAGTCAGAAAAAAGTCAATTCTAGAGTAGCTATTGTGCACTTGGGAGTGGTACGTATAGTCCCTCTCTGTGGTTCTAAGGCAACGCCATGGGTCAAATAGTCTCTCTTCATGGCAAAAAGGGCCAAGAGAGGGTCTTTGTCTAAGAGCCACAGAGGTTGAGTCAAGTTCTCCGTTCATAACCATGTTGAAGTCCCCGCATATGATCAGGTTACCTTTTTGCATAGTTCTAGCAAGTTGAACAACTTTGCGGATAAATTTAATTTGCTTAGCATTAGGTGCATATAGATTTACCAGTGTATAGGTAGTATGATTCAGTTCGGCAACCAAGATGATGAAGCGTCCAAGGGGGTCAACATGGGTCTGTAATAAAGAAAAGGTTACAGTGTCCCTAATAGCAATTAATACACCATTTTTCTTTGAGGCAGCGTTTGCGGTGAATACTTGTGGGAATTTGTTGTGCGTGCACTTCGGGGGGTTGTCACTGGAGAAATGAGTCTCTTGTGCACACAGGATGTCGCATTTCATGTCCATAGCTGATTTCCACAGAGCTCTACGTTTATAGGGACTGTTCAATCCTCTCACATTGTGTGACATTAGTTTAAGATTCATTCCAAAAACAGAAAGCGCACTGCCGCCATCCAGTGGTAGAACTTGGTAGGGAATATGTGTACAGTTTGTTTCTGAATATGTGTAAAATCTGATGCAAATGGTCTTCAACAGACAGTAAAGAACAAAAAGGAACAAGAAAAAATAACCAAACTAGGATATGAATCAGCAGTAGACAGTCATAAAACTTTCGCTGATTAAAACAGGTTACGGGAATCATCCTGTAAATGAAGAAGGGGGGGTAACAAGTTCACAGTTCAGCCGAACAACGGATACTTGAAAAGCCAGCACTTATTTTGTAGAAAGCTTCAAGAGCACCGGGCACTTGTAGGACTAAGAAAGGTGGCAAGCAAGTAGGAAATTCACCAGAGTTGCATGTATAGGTAGTTTAACTGCTTACTTCCCTCTGGTATTTTGGCGACGGGAATTGCTTCTGCCTTGGAGGGGGTCAGGAATTGCAGCTTCATCATTCATGGGGAAAAGTCGCCATTTTTTGAGGAGCTCCAGACCTTTCTCTAGTGAGGAGATAGCATGCGATTCATTATGCATTTCCAGCAGCAATTTGGCCGGGAAGCCCCACTTGTACAAAATCTTATGATTGCGCAGGATTTTTGTAATAGGGACTAAGTTGTGTCTCGCTGACAGTGTGGCTTGCGATAGATCAGCATATAGTGCGATGCCAGCGAACAGGTCAGGAAGAGTAGGGTGTTGTCTAGCGAATCGCATCAACTGGTCTTTCACATGATAGAAGTGAATTGTTGCTATGACGTCTCTGGGTATTTGGTCAGGCAAGAATGATGGTTTAGGCAGTCTGTGGGCTCTGTCAATGATGACATCCGCAGGACCCAGGGATGGCAGAGCAGCTAGCATAAGTTTCTGAAGGTACCCAGTGAGCTCCGCAGGTTTGATTGTTTCAGAGACACCTCTGAATTTGATATTGTTCCTGCGAGCTCTGTCCTCGAGATTCGCCATCTTAAGTCGCATAGCTGTAAGCTCATCTTCAACATCAAAATGAGCGTCCACTAGTTCATTATGTGCCAAAGTGAATTCCTCCATTTTTTGTTCTACATATTGCACTCTATTGCTGACTGCGGACATATCTGCCTTTGTGGTCTGCATAAATGCTGCCATATCATGCTGGAGAGCCCCCCGCAAAGTCTGTAGCATCTCTTTCATAGTGGTATCTATGATGGGTTGTCCCGATGTGGGGAAAGCATCTAACTGCTGACCATGTGGGGAGGATTCCTCCATTTGATCTCCCTCATTTCCTGCATCATTCTGAGCCTCTCCTCCCTCCCCAATCCTCCGTTTCTGTTTTACCGGGCTGTTAAAAGGGGAGAATGGTAGTGGATGTCCCAGGGGATAGGACTCACCCGCGGATGGAGAGGGATTCCCCTCAGAGCTGGCGTGGGGTGCTGAGGCTCGGTTCCCGTCACGGGCGCCATCTTGGATTCCTCGGTCGGTCACTGGAGGGAAGAAATCTGTCAGTTTCTTCGGTCTTTCCCTTTCTTTCCTTTTGGAGATGATAGGTAGCGTGTGCCCCTCGGTCTCCCCGAGCAGTTGGTGTACTTTTTAGCCATGCAGGCTTGCTGTGAGCCGCGGTGTTCTATCCGTTGTGGCAGAGCTCACTCCTCACACCACCATCCGCTCTGGCTGCCGGCTCCGCCCCCAGTATATGACTTCTTTGGATGTTGTTTGATTGCATTGGTTTGCCTTTTTCGTTGTTGTTTTTCTTTTTTCTTTTCCTCTATAACTTTTTTTTATCATTACTGTCTATGATCAATTATACCCCATGAATTAGAGTCCCATGAATTGTATCTGTTTGGATGTGAATTGGGTACCCCTTATTCATTCATTTTAATGATACTGATTATTGCGCCTATGTCTATGATATGTATCCCCTAGAGGAGGACTGTTTATTGGTCTAATAGAATAGTTGATCAAGTGTGTTTCCTGTCACTGATTATCACCCAGTCAACAGCTGTAATCGTAGGGGGTGGACCTATATAAGATCTACTAGCAGGATATGTCTTTGTATTGATTAAGCACATTTGTAGGCTTGTGCAATTTGTTTCATAACAAATCGAAATTCGGACGAATTTAGCAACTTTCGGACGTTCGGAAGCATTCGAATTTCGGAACAAAGCAATTACGGATAAAACCGAATCCGAAATAAATTATATCGCAAATAGCGAATGCCTGAATGCCTTTGGCATAATTCCTTGTTGCGTTAATGCGAACTAATGCAACAGCAAATCGACTTGTTGTGATCCATCACGGAAAAATACGAATCAACAAACCAAAAAAAGTTACGAATGTATGAATCCATTTCAAGCACGTTAGGCAGCGCCATTGTGAGAGACACGGAAAATTACAAATCAACTAACCAAAAAAAAGCTACGAATGTACGAATCCATTCGAAGCACAATAACACTCTGCTCTGCTCCTCCCTCACCGTGCTGAGCTCCCTCTCAAAATGGTGTACAGGGGGCGGAGGCTATAGCCGCATGTCAAAAATGAAAGTAAGATTTTGAATCGTTACAGATAACTGCAATGTATTTAGAAAAGTACAAATCCATTCGAAGCACGTTAGGCAGCGCTATTGTGAGAGAGACATGAAAAATTACGAATCAACGAATCAAAAAAAGTTACGAAAGTAGGAGTTGTGTCCAGAATCAACGAAAAACAATGTACTCTACTGAAAGTATGAATTCTAAATCAACTAAAAATAAGGCTTACAATAATACGAATCATTCTGATTCCACCAAAAATGTCTCTTGCGAAAATACGAATTAGTCCGAACACGAAAAATCCCGTTTAGCAAAATTACGAATGATTACGAATCAACAGGACCGAAAAGAAACAAAACTAAACTAAATAAATTTTTGTGTTGTGCACACGTCTACACATTTGTACTGTGTGAAACACATCTACGAGAGTGTGTGTTGGTGTCCCCTGGTGTCACCACGGTGACTCAATAAACAGCATTTGGAACCATCCGATGTGCATCCATCTCTTTTCATTTCAATATTATCCATGGAGGTGGACTGGGGGTGGCACTTGTTTGGAGATTCCATCAGGCATACTTATTTCACCTGGAGCAGCGAGTTCTTTTTCGTGTCATGTCTGGCTGGCTGCTGCATAGTGCAGAAATCCTCTCCTCACAGTACTGATCTTCTAGTGCTTCTGGGGTTAACATCAGTGAGTGTGAATAAGGTTAAGCCACTTGCCCTCCCCTTCCATCTTATTCATATAACTCGTAGTATTCTTTTCCAAAATGGAAAGTGTTCTGTAATGAAAGAAGGCAAATCCTGTCATTCATCTCTCCATTTTCCATTCACAGAATGATCTGCATTTTGGTAAAGGATACTATGAGGTCTATGAATGGAGGGGGAGGGAGAGCAGTACAGCTCTTTCACACTTGGAGTGGTTGATATTAACCCCCGGCAGTGCTGGAAGATTAGCACTGTGGGGAAGACTCAGAACCAGTCGGAAGAAGACTTCTACACTATGAAGCAGCCAGACACGGGACATACTTAAAATGGTTGTAAACCCTCACATATACTGCGTGAAGTGAACATCCTCAGATGATACACAGAGATAAAACAAATCCTCCTACATAGGTTTTACTTGTTTATCGGCAGTCTTCTCCTCTCTGTTTAAAACAATTCTTAATCTGTCAGCAGCACAGAGGAGAGGGCAGAAAGACTGAAGTCTCAATGTATGATAGCTAATTGGAGGAAAATAACACACCCACTTCACACAGCAGAAGAACTGTTTTCTGAATAGGCAAGGTCCATTCTGAGCACAGAATTGCCGGCTGAAAACTAGGATAGCTGAATGATGCCTGTAGCTGCAGGCATCATTCAGATATTCCCACTGAAAGTCAAAGACGTCATTTGATGTCCTTGGGCTGGAAGTGTTTAAAGGTTAAGTACACCTTTTAGGAAAATATTATAAATGCACATTATTTTGAGGAAAAAAATGTGCATTGATTATTTTTCCCTCAGAGCCTGCAAAGCATTGGACCAGTAAAAAGTAAATCAGGGGTGTAATGCCAGGCTCCTACAGACAAGCCCTGCAATTTTCAGCCTGTACTTCTGATATGGACTGACTATTTTGAAGCTGCAGGGCTTGTGAGAACTATAAGCCCTCAGCCACAATGGATCATGGTACTTTAGTTCTCTCATTCACAGAGCCAACGCACAGCTATGCTATTTTGAAAATGTGACAGTGGGTGTGGGAAACCCTGCCTTTTGCCACACGGAGGAGAGATTGTAAGTGCAGGGGGTAGGTCTGGAGCAAGTTATACGTTACACCTGAATTATGTATATAATGTGTAACATGCTCTGAAAGGTGATCTGATCCTTTAATTGGAGGTAAGTTACTTCATTGGTGCTGCAAAAAAACAAAACATTTAACTAAACTTCAACTTTAGGAACAGTTTACAATGGGGTTGATTTACCAAAACTGGAGAGTGAAAAATCTGGTGTAACTGTGCATGATAGCCAATGAGCTTCTAACTTCAGCTTGTTCAATTAAGCTTTGGCAATAAAACATGGAAGCTGATTGGTTTCTATGCAGAGTTGCCCCAGATTTTGCACTCTCTTATTTTATTAAATCAATCCCAATGTGTGTGATTATGTGGTCAAAATATATAATGCAGTGATGGCGAACCTTTTTGAGCCCGAGTGCTCAAACTGCAACACGAAACCAACATATTTATTTCAAAGTGCCAACATATACAGAACTTGATGAGCGTGTGCTGTAATGCCTGGGGGTGAACATGGGACACATAAGAAATCATTGGGCTGTGTCATGATGAGGAGCAGTGATCTGATTGCAGCTACGTATGTGTATAGTAGTGATGAGCCGAACACCCCCGGGTTCGGTTCGCACCAGAACCCGCGAACGGACCGAAAGTTTGCACGAACATTAGAACCCTATTAAATACAATGGATGCAAACGTTCGGATTCTAAAGTGCTAATTATAACGACTATTATCCATGTTATTGTCCGAAACAGAGTTTGGGAACCCGGGTTCTGCACCAGGGGACATGTATCAATGCAAAAAGAAGTTTTAAAAACTGACGTTTTCCGGGAGCAATCATTTTAATGATGCATAAGGTGAAAAAAAAAAAGTCAAATATTCCTTTAAATATTGTACCTGGGGGGTGTCTAAAGTATGCCTGTGAAGTGCCACGTGTTTCCCGTGTTTAGAACTGTCCCTGCACAAAATAACATTTCTAAAGGAAAAAAAAGCCATTTAAAACTGCTTGCGGCTTTAATGCAATGTCTGGTCCCGGTAATATGGATGAAAATCTTTAGGAAAAATGGCATAGCTACCCCATCAACCCCCCCCCCCCCTACCCCAGCCCATTACCAGCCCCTTTGGGTCTTGTATGGATATTAAGGGGAACCCCGCACACAAAATAAAAAAGGCCCTATATACTCTGAACAGCCGTATACAGGCGGTGCATACAAGACAGGGACTGTAGGTTTGTTCTTATGTAGAATCTGTTTGTAATTTTGAACAGCTGCATTGTTTAAGTGTAGCTCCATGCCAAATTCCTTTTTTTTAGCTTTTTGGAAAACATAGGGAACGGTTATCACCCCTGTCACATTTTTTTTGCTGTCTGTGCCCCTGTTCAGAACATTTCACCTCACTTTGCGTCCCAATGACAACTGTTTTTGAAATGTGGTGTTTTTATTGAAACAAGGATTGGTGATAAAGCATCAGTAGAGAGGAGACACCTTTCTCCCATATTAATTCTTACAGGAGAGAATTTTCCTTCCAAGGGGTAGATTTCCTCTCACTTCCTGTTGTCTTCTTCCGTTTGCAAGTAGTAGTCATTTGTAAGTTTGATTTTTGAAAGTAGGGACCTGCCGTATATACTCTGCAGAAATTGTCCCCTTAGGTGTTGGTGTTGGCACAACACTGTAAGCACTCACAGTTACTCTTGGTGGGTGCTGGAACGCCCTGCTGTCAACTATTATATCAGGAATTGTAATAACATATAATTGTTGATCAGTGGTAGTAAAAATTGGGCCTTTGATGGTGGTGCTGGTGCCACAACACTGTAAGGCCTGACAGTTACTCTTGGTGGGCGCAGCAATGGGCCCTGCTGTGAATTATTCGATCAATAATTATAATTGCATGCCCCTGTTGAACAGGGGCTGAAAAATTGGGCCTTTGGTGGTGGTGGTGGTGGTGATGGTGGTGCTGGTGCCACAAGACTGTAAGGCCTGACAGTTACTCTTGGTGGGCGCAGCAATGGGCCCTGCTGTGATATATTAGATCAATAATTATAATTGCATGCCCCTGTTGAACAGGGGCTGAAAAATTAGGCCTTTGGTGGTGGTGGTGGTGGTGATGGTGGTGCTGGTGCCACAACACTGTAAGGCCTGACAGTTACTCTTGGTGGGCGCAGCAATGGGCCCTGCTGTGAATTATTAGATCAATAATTATAATTGCATGCCCCTGTTGAATAGGGGCTGAAAAATTGGGCCTTTGGTGGTGGTGGTGGTGGTGATGGTGGTGCTGGTGCCACAACACTGTAAGGCCTGACAGTTACTCTTGGTGTGCGCAGCAATGGGCCCTGCTGTGAATTATTTGATCAATAATTATAATTGCATACCCCTGTTGAACAGGGGCTGAAAAATTAGGCCTTTGGTGGTGGTGGTGGTGGTGATGGTGGTGCTGGTGCCACAACACTGTAAGGCCTGACAGTTACTCTTGGTGGGCGCAGCAATGGGCCCTGCTGTGAATTATTAGATCAATAATTATAATTGCATGCCCCTGTTGAACAGGGGCTGAAAAATTGGGCCTTAGGCACTGGTGGCACAACACTGCAACCCCTCACAGATACTGTACTTGGAGCACAGCAATGAGGCCTGTTGCAAAGTATTGCATCCGAAATTTTAATTCCACGCCCCTGTTAAACAGGGGCTGAAAAATTGGGCCTTAGCCACTGGTGGCGTCACCCATAAACCAAAATGATCTTCCAAGCTATCATCATTAATCGTATCATTGAGGAGGAGGAGGAGAATAGCCAGTCAACATAACAGCACAGGCACTCAGCATCAGCATCAGTCTTGAAGGGATGTGACATTTTAAAATCAATTAGTCTGTTATATCAGCATCAGGTGTGTGGTAGCTGGTGGTGATCCAAGACTGGTTCATCTTGATGAAAGTCAGTCGATCAACCGAGTCGGTGGACAGGCGCACCCTGTGATCCGTGACAAATCCTCCAGCAGCACTGAATGTGCGTTCTGAAAGAACGCTGGATGCAGGACAGGCCAGTAGCTCAATTGCATACTGTGCAAGCTCTGGCCAGTGATCCATCCTCAAGACCCAGTAAGCCAGAGGATTTTCAGTGGGGAAGGTGTCCAAGTCTGACCTTGCCCCTAGGTATTCCTGGACCATGTATATCAGACGCTGGCGATGGTTGCTGGAACCGATCATACTTTGGGGCTGCGGACTAAAGAATTGTCTGAACGCATCGGTCAGACGGCCACCTTCCCCACCGCTCCTTCTTTGACTGCCCGAAGCCTCAGCAACTCGTTGTCCAGGACCAGGAGTTTGTAACCTCCCAGTCTCTGGGAACGCGTTGCACAGACCTTTCTGCAAGGCCTCCCGGAGTTGTCTCATCCTCTGCTCCCTCTGCGACGGTAAGATAAGGTCCGCAACCTTACCCTTGTACCGTGGATCAAGGAGAGGGGCCAGCCAGTAATGGTCCCTCTCCTTGATCCGAAGAATACGAGGATCCTTCCGCAGATTTTGCAGGATCAGGGAGGCCATGCAGCGTAGGTTAGCTGAGGTATTCAGTCCGGAGTCCTCTGGGTCACTAAGGACGACATGATCCGCAGCCACCTCCTCCCAGCCACGTACAAGTCCACTGGTTTCTTGGGACTGTAAATCATCCCTAAAAGACTGCTGCTGATGATGCTGAGTGCCAGCCTCCACCTCCATGCTGACACAATCCTCCTCCTCCTCCTCCTCTTCTTCCTGTGCGATGGGTGGGACAGAAGGAACCCTATCTGGGTAAAGGGGGCCTTGAGAGGCAAGGAAGTCCTCCTCTTCCTGCCTCTGTTCTGCCTCAAGTGCCCTGTCCAATATTCCACGCAGCGTGTGCTCCAACAGGTGGACAAGAGGTACAGTGTCACTGATGCATGCACTGTCACTGCTCACCATCCTCGTGGCCTCCTCAAATGGTACCAGGACAGTGCATGCATCCCTGATAATGCCCCACTGGCGTGGTGAAAAAAACCCGAGCTCCCCTGACCCTGTCCTGGTGCCGTAGTCGCACAGGTACTCATTGATGGCCTCTGCTGCGTGTGCAGCCGCTGCAGCATGGCCAACGTTGAGTTCCACCTGGTGGGCATGTCACATATAAGGCGGTTCTTGGGCAGGTTCAACTCCTTTTGCAGCTCAGCCAGGCGAGCACTGGCATTATAAGATCTGCGGAAATGCACACAGACTTTCCTGGCCTGCCTCAGGACATCCTGTAAGCCCGGGTACCTGCCCAAGAACCGCTGCACCACCAGGTTAAGGACGTGAGCCATACAAGGCACATGGGTCAGTTGTCGGAGGGCGGAGAGGAGGTTGGTGCCATTGTCGCAAACCACCATTCCTGGCTTAAGCTGGCGTGGCGTCAACCACCTCTCGGCCTGCCCCTGCAGAGCAGACAGGACCTCTGCCCCAGTGTGGCTCCTGTCCCCCAAACACACCAGCGCAAGCACGGCATGGCATCTTTTTGCCTGCGTACTTGCGTAGCCCCTTGAACGCCTACGGAGCACCGCTGGTTCCGAGGACAAACCACAGGAAGAGGCCATGGAGGAAGAAGAAGAGGAGGGGTGGAGGAGAGAGGTGTTTCACAACCAGTAGTAGCATTTTGGAGGCGTGGCGGTGGAACAACCTCCAACACTACTGCACCTTGTCCTGCATCCTTCCCAGCTGCCAAAAGAGTGACCCAATGGGCCGTGAAAGAAAGGTAACGTCCCTGTCCATGCCTGCTGGACCATGAGTCAGCGGTAATATGCACCTTACCGCTGACTGCCCTGTCCAGCGAGGCCAAGACATTGCCTTCCACATGCCTGTAGAGAGCCGGAATCGCCTTCCGTGCGAAAAAGTGGCGTTTGGGAACCTGCCACTGAGGAACCGCACATTGCACAAACTCACGGAAGGGGGCCGAGTCTACCAACTGAAAAGGCAGCAGTTGAAGTGCTAGCAATTTAGCCAAGCTAGTATTCAACCGCTGGGCATGTGGATGGCTGGGAGTGAACTTCTTTCGACGGTCCAGCAGCTGGGGCAGGGAAATTTGCCTGCTAGAATCGGACGTTGGTGTACTGCTAGCAGAGTGCCCGCAAGTACTTGGCTGTGACACACCTAATTCTACACCTTCATTCCTCTCAGAGCAGGTTTCAGAGAGGACTGAAGGTATACTGGGGTTGGAGATCCCAGCTGATGCGGTGCAAGAAGAGGTCAGCTTTGTTCTTTGGTGTGGGTCTTTAAGGTAGGCTTGCCAACGAGCTGCATGGCAGGTCAACATATGTCTGATCAAGCATGTGGTGCCCAAGCGGCTGATGTTTTGGCCATGCGATATACGCTTGAGACATATGTTGCAAACAGCAGCTGTGCGATCTGATGCACTCGCCTCAAAAAAGGCCCACACCAAAGAACTTTTTGAATGACGGGCAGAGGCAGCGCCCTGCACAGGCGGAGCTCTGCGGTGTGATTCCGTCGGTGTGCTGCCCATACGCTGGCCACTCAAGGGCATCCTGCCTCGTTGGAGATGTGCCTCCTCCTCATCCTCCTCCTCCTCCTCTCTCCTATTAGGCACCCACGTGGAGTCAGTGACCTCATCATCCCCTCCCTCCTCATCACTGGAGCCAAACTGGCAGTATGCTGCAGCTGCTGGAGCATGACTGCCAGATTGGTGTCCTTCTTGAGCATCCCCTCTCTCTGCTCTCACACTACTGCCTTCCTCTAGCTGGGTATCATCATCAGATCCTTCGAAACGCTGGGCATCCTCCTGGAGCATGTACCCAACACTGTGCTCAAACAGTTCGGGGGACTCCTCAGGAGGAGGACATGGTGGGTCTAGGGAAGGATTGACTAATGAAGATAATGATACCAGAGAAGAGGACGCTTTGGCAGCTGCTTTGCCAGTACCCTGAGCCTGGGTGAGAGAGGATGAGGAGGATGAGGTGGGCTTGGTCATCCACTCTACCAAGTCTTCGGCATGATGTGGCTCAACATGTCCAGCTGCCGAAAAGAAGGACAAGCGTGTCCCATGGCCATGTGCTGATGACAATGCACCGCGTCCACGACCAGCACTGTTGCCCCCAGACACAGAGCCTGCTTGCCCTCTTTTTTTGCCTCCTGACTGTCTGCCTCTCCTTGTTTGCCTTCCAGACATTTTAATGGATGGCCTGCAGGGAGATGGGAAAAAGAGCAATAAGGGCTACCTTCAGGTGTATACTGTGCAGGAGGCTTAGCAACAATGACACTGTCCCCTGCCTATCCTTCTCTGTCCCTAAACACAAGGATTTGCAATATGCTTCAGCAAGATTGGTTTAGCACAGAACAGCACACTTACAGTTTCCCTCACTGTCCTTCTCTGTCCCTACAAACAAGATTTAGCACAGAATAGCACACTGATAGTTTCCACGAGTGTCCTTCTCTGTCCCTAAATTCAAGGATTTCAAATATGGAACAGCAAAATTGGTTTAGAACAGAATAGCACACTGTCAGTTTCACTCACTGTACCTCTCTGTCCCTTAACTCAAGGATTTCAAATATGGTTCAGCAAAATTAGTTTAGAACAGAATAGCACACTGACACTTTCCCTCACTGTCCTACTCTGTCCCTCCCTACAAACAAGATTAAGCACAGAATAGCACACTGATAGTTTCCACGAGTGTCCTTCTCTGTCCCTAAACTCAAGGATTTCAAATATGGAACAGCAAAATTGGTTTAGAACAGAAGAGCACACTGTCAGTTTCACTCACTGTACCTCTCTGTCCTTAAACTCAAGGATTTCAAATATGGTTCAGCAAAATTGGTTTAGAACAGAATAGCACACTGACACTTTCCCTCACTGTCCTACTCTGTCCCTCCCTACAAACAAGATTAAGCACAGAATAGCATACTGATAGTTTCCACGAGTGTCCTTCTCTGTCCCTAAACTCAAGGATTTCAAATATGGAACAGCAAAATTGGTTTAGAACAGAATAGCACACTGTCAGTTTCACTCACTGTACCTCTCTGTCCCTAAACTCAAGGATTTCAAATATGGTTCAGCAAAATTGGTTTAGAACAGAATAGCACACTGACACTTTCCCTCACTGTCCTACTCTGTCCCTCCCTACAAACAAGATTTAGCACAGAATAGCACACTGATAGTTTCCACGAGTGTCCTTCTCTGTCCCTAAACTCAAGGATTTCAAATATGGAACAGCAAAATTGGTTTAGAACAGAATAGTACACTGTCAGTTTCACTCACTGTACCTCTCTGTCCCTAAACTCAAGGATTTCAAATATGGTTCAGCAAAATTGCTTTAGAACAGAATAGCACACTGTCAGTTTCACTCACTGTACCTCTCTGTCCCTAAACTCAAGGATTGAAAATATGGTTCAGCAAGATTGGTTTAGAACAGAATAGCACACTGACACTTTCCCTCACTGTACCTCTCTGTCCCTACAAACAAGGTTTAGCACAGAATAACACACTGACACTTTCCCTACCTATCCTTATTTGTCCCTAAACACAAGGAATCCAGGATTAGTAAAGGAAAAAAAATGACACTGTCCCTGCCTATGCTTCTCTTTCCCTGCTCCGGAACACACTACACAAGGCCGCCGTGCTGGTGGCCTTTTATAGTGTGGGGCGTGTACTAAACCCCCTCAGCAATAATTGGCCACAGGCATCCTGCCTGTGGCCAATCATTGCTCTCCTCGCTGCCGGCGCTGTGATTGGCCAAGCATGCGGGGTCACAGTGAATGCTTGGCCAATCACAGCGCCTGGATGACACTGCGATGGCGTAGTGCATTGTGGGCCGTTCGCGTCACTCGAATTTGGCGCGAACGGCCCAAATCGTTCGATCTTCGTCGAACGATCGAACAGCCGATGTTCGAGTCGAACGTATGTTCGACTCGAACACGAAGCTCATCCCTAGTGTATAGCAGCTATTCTGTGCGTGTTTGACAGTGGAACGCATGCGTGTATGGTGCCTGGGCCCTTGAGTGTTTTTTAGGGTGATAACATTGTCTATCCTTTTTATATAGGGTTTGGAGGATTATCATAAAGCTTATGACAATCCTCCAAGCACCATATAAAAAGGTTTTAAGTGAATAAAATCAATCAGCGCAATCAGACCTAAATAATAATATAAAAAGTGTATTCCGCCTAGTTGCTTGCTAAAACACTAAACAGTGATTCCACCCACTGTATGAAACAATTAAATCCAATAAAAATAGAGTAGTGCAACTCCTTACCAAAACATACACAAATATATAACGCATCACATTGAAAAGTCCAATATTCAATGATCAACAGTCCAATGTCTCTGTTATGATTATATCAGTGCAGTAAACAAACACCCATGTGTCTTTGATCTATTAATGCTTCTGTGCCCATCCTTTACCGAGTGAAAAACCTGCTCACCTCAAGGAACAAGTAATACACATGTAATGTGTGTAACCTAGAATCTCAATAACCAGAAATCAGCTCTTCAGTCCTCTTACCCCGCTCCGGATTGCTGTTTCTTATCACTCCACCGCACAGCTCACACATCCATAGCAAGGTTATAAAATGAAGAGGCACAGAAACATAGTGTACACATCTAAAAACGTTTATCCCCCACACAGCATATACACTTACTTTAACAATAATTTCCACAGCGCTCCAATAATACGCACATCAGCCGACTCAGCTTCCGGGCGCAAGAATGGCCTGTGATTGGGCTTCTTCACTAGTCACCATCACGGTCCCCCATTCGCTCAATCCCCACCACGTGATCTGCCTGCCAAACTTCATCCAACCCAGCAGCACCACTTCACCTCGTCTATGCCCACCCTAGACACGTCACTCCTGGCCCCAGAGCCATGTGGGAGATGTAGTTCTATGGGAGGGAATGTGGTGTGGACGAGATACACCTCGTACAGGATTTTCTCACGTGCCCACAGAGAGGGCTTGGCATGCCAGCTGTGGCCCGCGTGCCATATTTTTGCCATCACTGATATAGTGAGTAAAACTGTAGAGGCTGTGGACAATTTTGTAGAGCAGAGAGGACTCTGAAGGAGGGGGTTCTTTACTAGACATTTGCACTCTGAAATATTTTGTTTCGGAATTTCGGTTTCGTCTGAAAAATAAATTTATTTTGTTACTCCCGAAATTAGTTTTTATTTTATTTTTTCATAAAAAAATGCATTCGTCTGAAAATCCAAATTAATTAAGGTCAAATCTGTCAATTGAAGGCTTATGGTGTCTGTCGGATGTTCTAAGAAGATTTGACGAAGCAGCTAAACTGTATGAAGCCACGATCGGTAATTTCTGGTTGAATGCTCCGCTCACAAGCTATAGTAGAATTCTAATGTTGTATGACTAGTAATAATTATATTTATTAATTATTATTACTAGTCAAACAATATTAGAATTCTTCTATAGCCTATGGGCGGAGCATTTGACCGCAAATGTCCGCTCGTGGTGATCGTATGTTTTTAGCTGCTTTGTCGAATCTTCATGTCTCTATAATGTCGAATCTTTTCTCTCTATGTCGAATAATTGTGGACTAATAGTGTTAGGTTAGGCAGGTTCGATAGACACAGATCGCTATTGTCACCGTCATGTCAAATCTATATCAAACTATTTTTGCAACGATACGAAAATAAAGATTTTTTTCATTTTGGATCTTTCGGATTTCGGATTCTGTGCGTTTGTTATCTTTTGTTAAAACGAACACGAAAATCCCTGAAATTCAGACGAAAATGCATTCGGACGAAAATGATTGCACCTATTCTTTACTTCCTTTTTCTGTACAACCCCACATACACAGCATTAAATACCCATCTCTATATACTGTAATCACAGTTCTTGATTCTGGTTGAACTTACACTGTGCTTTCAGAGCCCTAGGATTAGGGATGAGCTCGGTGTTCGAGTCGAACATAAGTTCGACTCGAACATCGGCTGTTCGACCGTTCGGCGAACATCGAACGATTTGGGCCGTTCGCGCCAAATTAGAGTGACGCGAACGGCCCACAATACACTGCGCCATCGCAGTGCAATCCCAGCGCTGTGATTGGCCAAGCATGCACTGTGACCCCGCATGCTTGGCCAATCACAGCGCCGGCAGCTAGGAGAGCCATAATTGGCCACAGGCAGGTTGCCTGTGGCCAATTATAGCTCAGGGGGTTTAGCACACGCCCCACACTATAAAAGGCCGCCAGCGCGGCGGCTTTGTGTAGTGTGTTCCGGCGCAGGGAAAGAGTTACATAGGCAGGGACAGTGTCAGTGCTATTTGTACCTCAAACTTGTGTGTAGGGAGAGAGAAGGATAGGCAGGAAGAGTGTCAGTGTCATATTCTTTGCTAAACCTTGTGTGCAGGGAGAGAGAAGGATAGGCAGGGGACGGTGTCAGTGTCACATTCTTTGCTAAACCTTGTGTGCAAGGAGAGAGAAGGATAGGCAGGGAGAGTGTCAGTGTCATACTTTGATAAACCTTGTGTGCAGGGAGAGAGAAGGATAGGCAGGGGACAGTGTCAGTGTCATTGTTGCTAAGTCTCCTGCACATTATACACCTGAAGTTAGCCCGTATTGCTGCTTTTTCCTGGTGTGTTACACCAACAGGCATTTGCAGCACTTACAGCGGGCT
Organism: Rana muscosa; assembly: GCA_029206835.1. Taxonomy (NCBI): domain Eukaryota; kingdom Metazoa; phylum Chordata; class Amphibia; order Anura; family Ranidae; genus Rana; species Rana muscosa. The sequence continues at coordinate 161,580,917 of CM055123.1, forward strand.
GAGTGTGCCTCCTGATCATATTACACCTGAAGTTAGCCTGTATTGCTGCTTTTTCCTGGTGTGTTACACCAACAGGCATTTGCAGCACTTACAGCGGGCGGAGTGTGCCTCCTGATCATATTACACCTGAAGTTAGCCTGTATTGCTGCTTTTTCCTGGTGTGTTACACTAACAGGCATTTGCGGCACTTACAGTGGGCGGAGTGTGCCTCCTGATCATATTACACCTGAAGTTAGCCTGTATTGCTGCTTTTTCCTGGTGTGTTACACCAACAGGCATTTGCAGCACCTACAGCAGGCGTAGTGTGATTCCTGCAAAATATACTCCTGAAGCTAGGCCTTATTGCTGGTTTTCCCATTTCCCTGCAGGCCATTAGAATGTCTGGAAGGCAAACAAGGAGAGGCAGACAGTCAGGAGCCAATAAAAGAGGGCAAGCAGGCTCTGTGTCTAGAGACAACAGTCGTGGTCGTGGACGCGGTGCATCGCCATCAGCACGTGGCCATGGGACACGCTTGTCCTTCTTTTCGGCAGCTGGACGTGTTGAGCCGCATCATGCCGAACACTTGGTAGAGTGGATGACCAAGCCCTTCTCATCCTCCTCATCCTCTCTCACCCAGGCTCAGGGTACTGGCAAAGCAGCTGCCAAAGCGTCCTCTTCCCTGGTATCAATGTCATCATCAGTCACTCCTTCCCTAGACCAACCATGTCCTCCTGAGGAGTCCCCCGAACTGTTTGAGCACAGTGTTGGGTACATGCTCCAGGAGGATGCCCAGCGTTTCGAAGGGTCTGATGATGATACCCAGCTAGAGGAAGGCAGTAGCGTGAGAGCAGAGAGAGGGGATGCTCAAGAAGGACACCAATCTGGCAGTCATGTTCCAGCAGCTGCAGCATACTGCCAGATTGGCTCCAGTGATGAGGAGGGAGGGGATGATGAGGTCACTGACTCCACGTGGGTGCCTAATAGGAGAGAGGAGGAGGAGGAGGAGGAGGAGGATGAGGAGGAGGCACATCTCCAACGAGGCAGGATGCCCTCGGGGTGCCAGCGTAAGGGAAGCACACTGACGGAATTACACCGCAGAGCTCCGCCGGTGCAGGGCGCTGCCTCTGCCCGTTTTTCAAAAACTTCTTTGGTGTGGGCCTTTTTTGAGTCAAGAGCATCAGATCGCACAGCTTCTGTTTGCAACATATGTCTCAAGCGTATATCGCGTGGCCAAAACATCACCCGCTTGGGCACCACATGCTTGACCAGACATATGTTGACCTGCCATGCAGCTCGTTGGCAAGCCTACCTTAAAGATCCACACCAAAGAACAAAGCGGACCTCTCCTTGCACCGCATCAGCTGGGATCTCCAACCCCACTATACCTTCAGTCCTCTCTGAAACTTGCACTGAGAGGAATGAAGGTGTAGAATTAGGTGTGTCACAGCCAAGTACTTGCGGGCACTCTGCTAGCAGTACATCGACATCCGATTCTAGCAGGCAAATTTCCCTGCCCCAGCTGCTGGACCGTCGAAAGAAGTTCACTCCCAGCCATCCACATGCCCAGCGGTTGAATGCTAGCTTGGCTAAATTGCTAGCGCTTCAACTGCTGCCTTTTCAGGTTGTAGACTCGGCCCCCTTCCGTGAGTTTGTGCAATGTGCGGTTCCTCAGTGGCAGGTTCCCAAACGCCACTTTTTCTCACGGAAGGCGATTCCGGCTCTCTACCGGCATGTGGAAGGCAATGTATTGGCCTCGCTGGACAGGGCGGTCAGCGGTAAGGTGCATATTACTGCTGACTCATGGTCCAGCAGGCATGGACAGGGACGTTACCTTTCTTTCACGGCCCATTGGGTCACTCTTTTGGCAGCTGGGAAGGATGCAGGACAAGGTGCAGTAGTGTTGGAGGTTGTTCCACCGCCACGCCTCCAAAATGCTACTACTGGTTGTGACACACCTCTGTCCTCCACCCCCTCCTCTTCTTATTCCTCCATGGCCTCTTCCTGTGCTTTGTCCTCGGAACCAGCGGTGCTCCGTAGGCGCTCAAGGGGCTACGCAAGTACGCAGGCAAAAATATGCCATGCCGTGCTTGCGCTGGTGTGTTTGGGGGACAGGAGCCACACTGGGGCAGAGGTTCTGTCTGCTCTGCAGGGGCAGGCCGAGAGGTGGTTGACGCCATGCCAGCTTAAGCCAGGAATGGTAGTTTGCGACAATGGCACCAACCTCCTCTCCGCTCTCCGACAGGGACAACTGACCCATGTGCCCTGTGTGGCTCACGTCCTTAACCTGGTGGTGAAGCGGTTCTTGGGAAGGTACCCGGGCTTACAGGATGTCCTGAGGCAGGCCAGGAAAGTCTGTGTGCATTTCCACAGATCTTATAATGCCAGTGCTCGCCTGGCTGAGCTGCAAAAGGAGTTGAACCTGCCCAAGAACCGCCTTATATGTGACATGCCCACCAGGTGGAACTCAACGTTAGCCATGCTGCAGCGGCTGCACACGCAGCAGAGGGCCATCAATGAGTACCTGTGCGACTACGGCACCAGGACAGGGTCAGGGGAGCTCAGGTTTTTTTCACTACGCCAGTGGGGCATGATCAGGGATGCATGCACTGTCCTGGCACCATTTAAGGAGGCCACGAGGATGGTGAGCAGTGACAGTGCATGCATCAGTGACACTGTACCTCTTGTCCACCTGTTGGAACATACGCTGCATGGAATAATGGACAGGGCACTTGAGGCAGAACAGAGGCAGGAAGAGGAGGACTTCCTTGCCTCTCAAGGCCCCCTTTACCCAGACAGTGTTCCTTCTGTCCCACCCATCGCACAGGAAGAAGAGGAGGAGGAGGAGGAGGAGGATTGTGTCAGCATGGAGGTGGAGCCTGGCACTCAGCATCATCAGCAGCAGTCTTTTAGGGATGATTTACAGTCCCAAGAAACCAGTGGACTTGTACGTGGCTGGGAGGAGGTGGCTGCGGATCATGTCGTCCTTAGTGACCCAGAGGACTCCGGACCGAATGCCTCAGCTAACCTACGCTGCATGGCCTCCCTGATCCTGCAAAGCCTGCGGAAGGATCCTCATATTTTTCGGATCAAGGAGAGGGACCATTACTGGCTGGCCACTCTCCTTGATCCACGGTACAAGGGTAAGGTTGCGGACCTTATCTTACCATCGCAGAAGGAGCAGAGGATGAGACAACTCCGGGAGGCCTTGCAGAAAGGTCTGTGCAACGCGTTCCCGGAGACTGGGAGGTTACAAACTCCTGGTCCTGGACAACGAGTTGCTGAGGCTTCGGTCAGTCAAAGAAGGAGCGGTGGGGAAGGTGGCCGTCTGACCGATGCGTTCAGACAATTCTTTAGTCCGCAGCCCCAAGGTATGATCAGTTCCAGCAACCATTGCCAGCGTCTGATATACATGGTGCAGGAATACCTAGGGGCAAGGTCAGACTTGGACACCTTCCCCACCGAAAATCCTCTGGCTTACTGGGTCTTGAGGATGGATCACTGGCCAGAGCTTGCACAGTATGCAATTGAGCTACTGGCCTGTCCTGCATCCAGCGTTCTTTCAGAACGCACATTCAGTGCTGCTGGAGGATTTGTCACGGATCACAGGGTGCGCCTGTCCACCGACTCTGTTGATCGACTGACCTTCATAAAGATGAACCAGTCTTGGATCACCACCAGCTACCAAACACCTGAAGCTGATATAACAGACTAATTTATTTTCAAATGTCACATCCCTTCAAGAGTGATGCTGATGCTGAGAGACTGTCCTGTTATGTTGACTGACTATCCTCCTCCTCCTCCTCAATGATCCGATTGATGATGATGATGATGATAGCTTGGAAGAACATTTTTTTTTTTCTGGGTGCCGCCACCAGTGGCTAAGGCCCAATTTTTCAGCCCCTGTTTAACAGGGGCATGTAATTACAATTTTTTATGCAATGCTTTAAAGTATGGCTCATTCCTGCACTCCAACTAGAGTATCTGGGAGAAGTTGCAGTGTCGTGGCACCAGCACCAGTGGCTAAGGCCCAATTTTTCAGCCCCTGTTTAACAGGGGCGTGTAATTACAATTTTTGATGCAATACTTTGCAACAGGGCTCATTGCTGTGCTCCAAGTACAGTATCTGTGAGGGGTTGCAGTGTTGTGGCACCAGTGCCTAAGGCCCAATTTTTCTGCCCCTGTTTAACAGGGGCATGTAATTACAATTCTTGATCTAATAATTCACAGCAGGGCCCATTCCTGCGCCCACCAAGAGTAACTGTGAGGCCTTACAGTGTTGTGTCAACACCACCACCACCACCACCACAGGCCCAATTTTTCAGCCCCTGTTCAACAGGGGCATGCAATTACAATTCTTGATCTAATAATTCACAGCAGGGCCCATTCATGCGCCCACCAAGAGTAACTGTGAGGGCTCACAGTGTTGTGGCAACACCAACATGTAAGGGGCAAATTTCAACTGAGTATATATGGCAGGCCCCTACTTTCAAACATCCAACTTACAAACGACTCCTCCTTGCAAACGGAAGGATACAACAGGAAGTGAGAGGAAATCTACCCCTAGGAAGGCAAATTCTCTCCTGTAAGAGTTAATATGGGAAAAAAGTGTCTTCTCTCCACTGATGCTTTATCACCAATTCTTGTTTCAATAAAAACCCCAAATTTTCAAAAAACATTTGTCATTAGGACGGAAAGTGAGGTGAACTGTTCTGAACAGGTGCACACTGCACAGACAGCAAAACAAATGTTAAAGGGGTGATAACCCTTCCCTATGTTTTCCAAAAAGCTTAAAAATAGATTTCTTGGCTGGAGCTACACTTAAACAATGTACCTGTTCAAAATTACAAGCAGATTGTACATAAGAACAAACCTACAGTCCCTGTCTTGTATGCACCGCCTGTATACGGCTGTTCAGAGTATATAGGGCCTTTTTTATTTTGTGTGCGGGGTTCCCCTTAATATCCATACAAGACCCAAAGGGGCTGGTAATGGGCTGGGATAGGGGGGGGGGTGATGGGGTAGCTATGCCATTTTTCTTAAAGATTTTCATCCATATTACCGGGACCAGACATTACAATACATTAAAGCCGCAAGCAGTTTTAAATGGCTTTTTTTCCTTTAGAAATGTAATTTTGTGCAGGGACAGTTCTAAACACGGGAAACATGTGGCACTTCACAGGCATACTTTAGACACCCCCCAGGTACGATATTTAAAGGAATATTTGACTTTTTTTTTTTTTCACTTCATGCATCATTAAAATGACTGCTCCCGAAAAACGGCAGTTTTTAAAACTTTTTTTTGGATTGATACATAGTTACATAGTTACATAGTTACATAGTTAGTCAGGTTGAAAAAAGACAAAGTCCATCCAGTTCAACCATAAAAAAATAACTAAAATAAAATAAAAAAATATCGTGCAATCCCATATACCCAATTCTATACCCATAGTTGATCCAGAGGAAGGCAAAAAACCCCAGCAGAGCATGATCCAATTTGCTACAGCAGGGGAAAAAATTCCTTCCTGATCCCCCGAGAGGCAATCGGATTTACCCTGGATCAACTTTACCTAGAACTGTTAGTACTCAGTTATATTATGTACATTTAGGAAAGTATCCAGGCCTTTCTTAAAGCAATCTACTGAGCTGGCCAGAACCACCTCTGCAGGGAGTCTGTTCCACATTTTCACAGCTCTTACTGTGAAGAAACCTTTCCGCATTTGGAGATGAAATCTTTTTTCTTCTAGACGTAAAGAGTGCCCCCTTGTTCTCTGTGTTGACCGTAAAGTGAATAACTCATCACCAAGTTCACTATATGGACCCCTTATATATTTGTACATGTTAATCATATCCCCCCTTATTCTCCTCTTCTCAAGAGTGAATAAATTCAGTTCCTCTAATCTTTCTTCATAGCTGAGCTCCTCCATGCCTCTTATCAGTTTGGTTGCCCTTCTCTGCACTTTCTCCAGTTCCCCGATATGCTTTTTGAGAACTGGTGCCCAAAACTGAACTGCGTATTCCAGATGAGGCCTTACTAATGATTTGTACAGGGGCAAAATGATGTCTCTCTCTCTGGAGTCCATACCTCTCTTAATACAAGAAAGGACTTTGTCCGCTTTGGAAACCACAGCTTGGCATTGCATGCCATTATTGAGCTTATGATCTACCAAAACCCCCAGATCCTTCTCCACTACGGATCCCCCCAGTTGTATTCCCCCTAGTATGTATGATGCATTCATATTCTTAGCCCCCAAGTGCATAACTTTACATTTATCAACATTAAACCTCATCTGCCACATAGTCGCCCAATTAGACAGGGCATCGAGGTCGGCTTGTAAATTGGAGACATCTTGTAAGGACGTTATTCCACTGCATAGCTTGGTGTCATCTGCAAAGACAGAAATGTTACTTTTGATCTCAGACCCAATATCATTTATAAAGATATTAAAAAGTAAGGGTCCCAGCACTGAACCTTGGGGTACACCACTGATAGCCTTAGACCATTCAGAGTAAGAATCATTAACTACTACTCTCTGAATTCTGTCTTTTAGCCAGTTTTCTATCCATTTACAAACTGATATTTCCAATCCTGTAGACTTTACCTTACACATGAGCCGTGTGTGGGGAACTGTATCAAACGCTTTTGCAAAATCCAAGTATACCACGTCCACAGCCACGCCTCTGTCCAAGGTTTTACTTACCTCTTCATAAAAAGAAATCAGGTTTGTCTGACAACTTCTGTCTTTCATGAATCCATGCTGTCTGTTGCTTAAATAGTTTTTTTCCAGCAAGAACTCATCTATGTGGTCTTTTATTAATCTCTCCAGTATCTTCCCAACTATGGAAGTTAAACTAACAGGTCTATAGTTACTTGGTAAAGACTTTGTTCCCTTTTTAAATATAGGCACCACATTGGCCCTGCGCCAATCCAGTGGTACTATTCCTGTCATTAATGAGTCCCTAAAAGTTAGATACAATGGCTTTGAAATTACAGAGCTCAATTCTTTTAGGATCCGTGGGTGTATGCCATCTGGTCCAGGTGCTTTATCCACCTTTATTCTGTCTAAATATTTCTGGACCATATCACTTTTGAGCCATTGTGGATTTGGGGCTGTGTCACTACCACCCCCATTATGGACATGAACTCCCCCATGCTCCATTGTATACACAGAGCTGAAGAAAGTATTTAATAAATTAGCCTTCTTTGTCCCCAGTCACCCACTCTAGATTATTTTGTAAAGGGCCTACATGCTCAGACTTGACCTTTTTACTATTAATATATTTGAAGAATTTTTTGGGGTTTGTCCTATCTTTTGCAATCTGTCGTTCGTTTTGAATTTTTGCATCCTTGATTTCCTTTTTACATATCCTGTTATATTCTTTGTAACATTTAAATGACACTAGTGTTCCTTCATTTTTATATTTTTTAAAAGCGCTTTTCTTATTGTTTATAGCTTTTTTAACTTTAACTGTGAGCCACATAGGTTTTATTTTTAGCCTTTTAAACTTATTGCCCATGGGAATATACTTTGCAGTGAGTTCACAAACAGTCTTTTTGAAGAATTCCCATTTCTGTTCTGTGCCCATTGATGCCAATATTCTCTTTATTGCTTTGCTTTATTGAAATTAAGTGTTTTTATCCTTCCTGCATGTATTTCTTGCTTACAGCTAACATCAAATGAAATCATGTTATGGTCACTGCTACCCAGGTGTTCCTTTATCTGAACATTAGTAATATGATCTGCATGGTTTGAGATTACCAGGTCCAACAGAGCATCATTCCTAGTTGGGGCCTCAATAAACTGGACCATAAAATTGTCCTGCAATACATGTCCCCTAGTGCAGAACCCGGGTTCCCAAACCCTTTTTAGGACAATAACATGCATAATAGTCTTTATAATTAGCACTTTAGATTTCGAACGTTCGCATCCATTGTATTTAATAGGGTTCAAAAGTTTGTGTGAACTTTCGGTGCGTTCGCGGGTTCTGGTGCGAACCGAACCCGGGGGTGTTCGGCTCATCACTACCTAGGATACATTCAAAATAGATCTACATTAAATAGTGGTCATTTTTCCAATTTATTATGGTATGAGACAGTACGGCAAAGTTAAAATTTCCTCTTTTAAAAAGAGCTAATGTATTTTATTTAAATTCTCAGAAAGAATTAGGAAAAACAGCTTCCACATAAAAGGTTTTCTTTTGATCAAATGTAATTCTGTGTTTTTAGGCATTTCCACAAGGTAATTCAAGATAAAAGCAAACAGCACATTATTATGACTTTGCTTTAACTTTGATTTAACCTTTTTTTTCTTACTGTTGTTAATGGCATTCACTTTGTACATAAATATCAATCCCGGGGACAGTCTTGTAATTCAAGGTATCATTCGTTCACTGATGATTTACTGCACTCTCTCTTGCTCTAGTAATTGGGAAATGAACACTTGAAAAAAAAAACACAGACTACAGCAAAGTTGCTCACCTAGACTAGTTCCCTACTCCCCTATCACAGTACAATTTATAGATTACTGTATATACTCGAGTATAAGCCGAGTTTTTCAGCACATTTATTTTGTGCTGAAAATGCCCCATTGGCTTATACTCGAGTCACCTTTTTGCGCCTGATCTCCCGGACTTAGGGTACCCCAGTACCGGCCGGCCGTAGGTCCTCAGGACCCCAATACTGGCACACACGTAGCCCCACTTTTCTTCTACAAGTGTGCAAAGTTTGTTTTCCGGGGGACCTACGGCCGGGGGCACCAATTTTTCAAAGCTGGCACCCCTTCCATAGACTCCCATATTAAACGTCAGTCTAGTCATGGGCACAGTGAGGCATGGGCACAGTGAGGCATGCACATGGACACAGTGAGGCATAGTGAGGCATGCAGATGGACACCCTAGGCTTATACTCGAGTCAATACATTTTCCCAGTTTTTTTGTGGTAAAATTAGGTGCCTCGGCTTGTATTCGGGTCGGCTTATACTCGAGTATATACGGTAACCTATTTGCTGCCAGACTCGACCTTTCATTTTTCATCTCAGTTAGCCAGACCATTTTTTGCTATTTTTTAATTTGTTGTCATTTCTATTTTTCAGTCTTAGCTTTAAAAGTTGGTGAAAGACCCCCAAACCATATATTTTCTGAAAACACAAGGTGTATAGAATTAAACAGTGGTGTTACTGATTTTTTTCCCCCGTGGTAGTTGTGCAAATGTTTCTCAACACTAAAATCATTATTAGTACACACAAAAAACTTCTAAAATTCTTATTAAATATAAAATACAGAGCTGCATTACTGTTAATAACATATATTTGCAAACTTTAAATAGTGCCTCTTTGTAAAAAGATCAAATTTAAGGAACGCAAACCTGTATATAAACAACCTAAAGTCACAAACTAAAGTATATATTTAACTAAAAAAATGTTTTCCTTTTATATACACATTAACATGCTGCCATCGACTGTATACATATAAGTGGCGGCATGGTGATGGGTTTTGTGCTATGTTGTCACATATATGCATATGGCTGGTATTCCTGTTTATTGATAGGGGCATGCTAAATCATGTGCCCCTAGCAGTATTATATTGGGGGTCAGTATGACTAGTGCCTGACCATGTCACCAGACTCCAAACAGACTTATGATGTCTCCCCTTTGTGCTGGAGAAAGAAACCAAGGTTTCTAGGTGAACAGAGAAGCCAAACACCACATGTCACAAATCTATGATGTTTACTTATGCTAAATATTTATCAACATACAGGTAAATTGAGATTTATGGAATGATCCACCGTTCTTTGCACACCTGAGAATTAAAATAAATGGAATGACACAGTATTTGTCAGTATTTGATTCATCATTGTTTTTCAATTTTGTCTAAATTATGTTATTTTTTTATAGTGACCATATGTACAGTAGACATGGGCGCCGTCAAAAAATTAGTTTCCTTCCGTATTAAAAAAAAATCGTATTTTGTAGTTCGTGTACTAAAATTTAATTCAGATTTGTACGAAATCCGAATTTCGTACGAATCGTAAATTTTAAACGTCGCGCCGTTTTTTCGGGAGCAGTGATTTTAATAATGCTTAAAGTGAAACAATAAAAGTGAAATATTCCTTTAAATTTTGTACCTGGGGGGTGTGTATGATATGCATGTAAAGTGGCACATGTTTCCCGTGCTTAGAACTGTCTGCACAAAATGACATTTTTGACGGAAAAAAAGTAACTTAAAACTCACTCGCGGCTATTAATGAATTGTCGGCTTTTATCAATACATAGAAAAGTCATTGATAAAAAAAAAAAGCGTGGGGGTTCCCCCAAATTCAATTACCAGGCCCTTCAGGTCTAGAATGGATATTAAGGGTAACTCCACCCCAAATTTTTCAAAAAATGGCGTGGAGTCCCCCCAAAAATCCATACCAGACCCTTATCTGAGCACGCAACCTGGCCGGCCGCAGGAAAAGAGGGGGGGACAAGAGAGCACCCCCCCTTCTGAACCATACCAGGCCACATGCCCTCAACATGGGGAGGATGTCCCCATGTTGATGGGGACAAGGGCCTCATCCCCACAACCCTTGCCCGGTGGTTGTGGGGGTCTGCGGGCAGGGGGCTTATCGGAATCTGGAAGACCCCTTTAACAAAGGGGACCCCCAGATCCCAGCCCCCCCTATGTGAATTGGTAAGGGGTACATTGTACTCCTACCATTTCACGAACAAAGTGTAAAAAAATGTAAATAAAAACACACAAACACCTTGGAAAAGTCCTTTATTAAAAAAAAAAACATTCCAGCGATGAAATCCAGTGTCCCGCGGCGATCCCGATGTCCAGTGCTGTCCGTCCTTGGTTGAGCCTGAGCGGACCTGATGGGGAACTTCCTCCACAGTGTTTTAAATGTAGAGACCCGCCCCTTCTAAAGTTCCCCAACAGGTCCGCTCAGCCAATGACTAGGTGTAAGGCTAAGCGGACCAGATGGGGAACGTGAGAAAGGACGGGTCTATTCATGTATTACACAGTGAAGGAAGTTCCCCATCAGGTCCGCTCAGGCCAATGACGTAGGCGGGGTCTGACATACCGAGGGGGCGGACCTGATGGGAACTTCCTTCACTGTGTAATACATGAATAGACCTGCCCCTTCTCACGTTCCGCATCTGGTCCGCTTAGCGGACCTGATGGGGAACTTTAGAAGGGGCGGGTCTATTCATGTATTACACAGTGAAGGAAGTTCCCATCAGGTCCGCCCCCTCATAGAGCGGACCTGATGGGGAACTTCCTTCACTGTGTAATACATGAATAGACCCGCCCCTTCTCACGTTCCGCATCTGGTCCGCTTAGCGGACCTGATGGGGAACTTTAGAAGGGGCGGGTCTATACATTTAAAACACTGCGGAGAAAGTTCCCCATCAGGTCCGCTCAGGCTCAACCAATGACGGACAGCGCTGGACATCGGGATCGCCGCGGGACACTGGATTTCATCGCTGCAATGTTTTTTTTTATTTTATTTTTTTAATAAAGGACTTTTCCAAGGTGTTTGTTTTTATTTAATTTTTTTTACACTTTCTTTGTGAAATGGTAGGGGTACAATGTACCTCTTACCAATTCACCAAGGGGGGGTGGCCGGGATCCGGGGGTCCCCTTTGTTAAAGGGGTCTTCCAGATTCCGATAAGCCCCCTGCCCGCAGACCCCCACAACCACCGGGCAAGGGTTGTGGGGATGAGGCCCTTGTCCCCATCAACATGGGGACATCCTCCCCATGTTGAGGGCATGTGGCCTGGTACGGTTCAGGAGGGGGGGGCGCTCTCGCCCCCCCCTCTTTTCCTGTGGCCGGCCAGGTTGCGTGCTCGGATAATGGTCTGGTATGGATTTTTGGGGGGACTCCACGCCATTTTTTTTTACATTTGGGGTGGAGTTCCCCTTAAAATCCATGCCAGATCTGAAGGGCCTGGTATGGATATTTAGGGGGAACCGCACGCCATTTTTTTTTGCGGTGGGGTTCCCCTTAATATCCATTCCAGACCTGAAGGGCCTGGTAATTGAATTTGGGGGAACCCCCACGCTTTTTTTTTTATCGATGGCTTTTCTATGTATTGATAAAAGCCAACAATTCATTAATAGCCGCGAGTGAGTTTTAAATGACTTTTTTTCCGTCAAAAATGACATTTTGTGCAGGGACAGTTCTAAGCACGGGAAACATGCGCGACTTTACATGCATATCATACACACCCCCCAGGTACGAAATTTAACAGAATTTTTCACTTTTGGATCCGAAATTCGTAAACGAAATTTCGTATTTCGTACAGAATTTGTATGCATAAAAATTCGTATTTTGGATTCGTACGAATGTACGAATTTCCGGAAATTTGTACGAAACTAATCGCACATGTCAAATGTACAGTGCCTGATAAAAAATTCTCCGGAAGAAGCCGTCGTTATGGCAAAACATGTAGAGACTCAATCAGTTGCATCTGTTTATGTATTGTATGGCTACTTTTGACAGCAATATGTTGATTTTTAAGATTTCTCCTAAATAAAATTTTGATAATTTTTATATATTTATATACATTTTTGTTTGACTGTGTTGTGGCACCTCAAAAATCCAATTTTCTTGGTTCTTCATTTATAAAGTTTGTTTTATTTTGATACTTAGATATGAATATTGTGAGTATCCACTATATACATATGTAGTGGGTGGTTACATTTAGGGGGAAGCATCTGAGCGGTAACCAGGCTCAGATGTACTAATTGTCAGGTCTCATGGACCATTTCTAGATATAGTACTGGTGTGTAAGTTCACTGGGGTCTATGGGTGGCGCTGTTGCCGTAGGCCCGGGTTGAACTGCAGTACGAGGTTGTGTCCTTTTTGTCCCCTCTCAGCAGCGATACGGTGGGGCGGGGAACCTGCTGTGCCTGTCGGGAGAGGGTATAAAAAGGCATGGCCATCTTCCAGAGGGGTCGTCGGTTCCTTGCTCAGGCACCTTAAACCTGGGTGCGTGTGTGTCGCCTCCGGGTGCCCTAGGCCCGGAGGCCTGGTTGGGTGGTCTCTGGGTGCCTAAGGCCCAGAGAAGGAGCTGCTGTTCCATCTCATACACCTTCAGTCTGGGGTGAGGTACTTTGAGAGAGGCCCGGTGCTCAGTACCTTCGACTGGGTCCCACAAGGGATCGAGGGCTCCTAGGGTGCCTCCTGGAGTGGGTGCCCGAATCTAGGACGAGGAGGCCAGGGAGGTGACCCTTCCCGAAGACCCAGTACAGCATCGCTGGTGATGGTGGGGCCTCTGGTAACTCTCCGGATGGATGTCCTTTCCCTGACAGGGGTCATTACTTTAAGAAGGTAATTCATCGTGAATCAGGTCGGTGGCAGAGACCCAACAACCGGGCCTGTGGCAGAGGCCCTATTCACCTGGTCTGTGGCAGAGACCCTTTCATGGTCGGTGGCAGCAACCGTGCGCCAAGCCTGTTCGTGCTATTCAGAACAGAAGAAACCCAAATTTAAGTTTGGGCCTGGACCTCCTCCCACCTTATCTGACCTGTGTTTGTCTCAACCCGTCTGCTCCTAAAGAGACTGTTTATTGTGCAAGAAGGAATAAATAAGTGTTGGACCTTTCAGTTGGTGTGGACAGTTGCTTACTGGGGAGAATTAAAGACTTGTTTCTGACTACTGCAGAAACGAGGTCAGCACTGGAGGCTTTTTTACACCAGCCACAAGCAGGCCCGAGAAACTAACACCGCTCAACCTCCCTGTTCAGGAGGGTACGGGCCTGTGGTGCGGTGTGCCTCATTCTTTCCTGCAGAGGAGCCAAGCAGAAGAAAAGCAGGTTCAGTTTGGGGTTGTGCGTTACACATATATACTAGGTGCATATAAGACATAAGTTTGCTCTGTGTAAATACTAAGCACTATTTACTTTTACAAGTCATGTCTGTTATTCACTGTAGGATCTGTGGAGGTTCCCTCTAGATAGGGCCCACATGTATCCTATGTATTAGCACTGCACAATACTGTTATTATGTTTTACATACACATTTGTCCTTTGCGGTGCTGGCTGCTTTTTATTTCCATTTGCATTTGGGACACTAGTGCAGCATTTTTTGATTTGTGGATGTAAGGCTCACTGAGCTGGCCAGCAGGACGCAGTTCTGTTCCGATGTTACCCTCATGTTAACACTAGTGAATAGGTTAAAGAAGCAAAACGTAGGAGTTAATTTACTAAAACGGGTGCAGCTGTGCATGGTAGCCAATCAGCTTCTAACTTCAGCTTGTTCATTTAAGCTTTGACACAAAAAATGGAAGCTGTTCTGTTTCTTTGCAGAGCTGCACCAGATTTTGCATTCTCTAGTTTTAGTAAATGAACCTGATAGTGTTCTACCAAAAAACATTGTGACCTAAGATACAATAAAAACTGAGAAATCTATTTTAGGTGGAAATACTCTTCCAAAGTGTGCACTCCCAAAGTCTATCACATGCTGGCAAATGATGTCCTTGTCTACCCTAAAGAATCCCTTACCCACCCTTTCACCCTCCCCTCATCCGTACCTCCTTCCACTTCTCTACTCCTATGTTCCTCTGACCCCCTCCCTATTTCTTCTTTCCTGTTTGCCTTTTTTCCCAGGCTCCTATTCCTTTCTATTCTTTATTTTCCGTCTACTGTTTCATGTCTTTTATAGCATGACTATGCACTGAGCCTTCTCCAATGCCATTTGACCTCAATAAGTACTAGTTTGCAATCCACCTATATTCTTTCCACCCGACTGTTGGCTTACCTTATAAGTGAAAAATCTTGTTACTTTGTACTTGGCCTATTTTAAACACTCTAAAGCCCCATACACACAGTCGGACTTTTGACAGACAAACTTCATTTTGAGCAAGTTGGACCAACAATCCGACCGTGTGTACGCTCCATCGGACAAACTTTTTTTGTTTTTTTTGGTTTTCATTGGACAAAAGTTCGGTCTGCAAACGGACAAACTTTTGGCCAACAAAAGTCCAATGGAGCAAAGTCCGACCATGTGTACAGAAAACCATCGGACTTTTGTCCAATGGACAAAACAAATAATGTAAAAATCAACCAACAATAGCAGAAGTTGACCGGTAAAGAGCAGAAAAACCACGTGATGTTGAAAAAAGCTTTGGGAAAGTTTGCAGAAAAGTCCTGTGGTGTGTATACTATGGGTGTGCCCGGCCAACTCCGTTCGGACAAAAATCCACGTAAAAGTCCGATGGAAGTCCGACCGTGTGTACGAGGCTTTAGACAATATTTTTTGGCCTGAATTGTTGCTTCTCCTGCTACCCATTTATTGTCAAGTAAACTTTGTAGCATTGAAATCTTTTCACCTGTGGCCTGTTTCTTTGCTCTGAATGTATGTATGCTCTGCCTACATCCAGCAGTATTTATGTCAGATTTTGTCTTGAATTTTATTTTTATTCTTTTTGTCAATGTTCTCAACTGCTGAAAGCTTGTATTTATCACTGTTCTGTCTATGCCTTTGTAACAGATACATTGTTAACTTTGTTAATTCTGAAAGCTTTAATAAAATATTTGAACATGGAAAAACTCTTTAGTCACCTGACTCCCAGACCATTTTTTTCCTTGTACCTCAAGGGCTGTTTTCATTGTGGACATGACTTGACACTGTACCTAGCTTTTGTAGTCTAGTCTAAACTATTGTTTGTTAAATCTTTTTTTTTTTGAGGGGACAAATAGGACTATCCAGATATTCACTCAGTCGAGCATCAAACATGTTTTTTTGAACCCGGTGATTAATGAGGATGAAATAAAATAAACTGATTAATTTGTTTATTATTATATGTTATAATTTTTTAACAAAATTATTTCTGTATTATTCACACTTTTCTTTCTCTTTCTGGAGATTTAGATTTGGTAAGGGGGGCCTAATTCAGATTGCATATGCACCTGTAGCGGACCCCCATTCTCTCTCCTTCTGCCTTTAATGGCTTCTCCGGCTCTGGTCTAGTCTAGGGGTATCTCGGAGGAGAGAGAGGGGCGGGGCACTACGCCAAGCTTTCACCACAGATGTAGTAGGTGTATGCAAAGTTCTGTTACCTTTCGGGTCGGTGTACTGCAGTAAGAGCTCCTTCTCTGGAACAATGTCTGTATTAAGAGTCCCACACCACTAAAGTTGGACTTCCTTTAAAAGAACAGGGGGTTTGGATACAAGTAAGCCCAGGCACAGTGAACTCTCCTATTCCTGTAGTGAGTCGAATAGGCATGGCGCACGGTCTCTGCCACCGACTGTGAAGTGGTAGCTGCCACCTACCGGGTGAACTGTTGCAGCCCCTGCCACAGGCCTGTAGGTAACGGTCCTTGCTTGCGACCTTTAAGAAGAATGTCTCTGCCAGACCTTTCCTCAATAGAACCACCTTCCGCGTGTATCAGCCCCTGTTTGAGAGGGCATCCCTCCAGATGGTCTCCGGAGGCCCTCACCCATCACCGGCAGTCTGCTGCACCAGGTCTTCGGAGAGGCCACCCTCCAGTCCATTGTGTCTAAGATTCGGGTATCCATCCCCCGGATACCCTAGGACAATCCCTCCCGGGCCGAACCCAGTGGAAGAAGCCGGGCCCCAGGCTAGGACAAGTACCTCACCCCAGACCGAAGGTGTCTGGGATGGTTCCCGAACTCCCAGTGTCCAGGCCTAGGCTACCTGGACACCGCCCACGGAGAGCAGCCCTCAGGCTAAAGGTGCCTGGGACTCGAAGAACCCGTGACCAAGATGGCCGGCCCCTTTATACCCTCTCCCACCATACCGCTGCCGAGGGAGGACAAAAAGAAGGTACGGCACACAGCAATGATTCAACCCCAACCCAGGGCGACAGCGCCACCCACTGGGCTTCGGGGAATTACACATCACTAATGTCACTTCCAAGTTCAAATTTACACCCGGGAAAGTACATACCCGCTACACACCTTTGAAATATAACATCAATAATGAATAGATCACTAATTCAGTGGTCTGTTGCTGCAGTGGGAAGCTAGGCAGAGCTCTATCAGCTGTGCCCTACTTAAACATTGTCACTGGACCGAAAGTAAGTGAGATACCGTTGCACTGCTCTGCTATACTATGCTCTTACTGAGTGTTTTGTGGAGGAATACAAGCCCAGGAGCTGCAGGAGCAGTGTCTGCAGCATCGGCTATACCACTGCATTGTCAAAGGTGGGCATGTCTTAAAAAGACTGTATAATTATTCAACTCTTTTGCTGTGGAAACCTTAAATAATCTTGAGTGCAAACTATCACTTTTAAATTTGTTAAATGGTATAGAAAGACATTTTTATAAGCTGAACTAGGTGGACATGTGTCTACATTTAAAATTTTACCAGATATGTAACAATAACAAAAGGACCTAATATGACACAGCCTTGAGCCTAGATGTTGACCATCAACATAAACTCAGTGAAGACATAAAAGGGAATTAGATGAAGGGGAAACTCCGTACAGGACAACTATAACCCAGACACTCCAGAAGCTGGGTTTTATGGAAGAATGATAAGAAGAAAGCCAATTGTGAAACATAAATAAATAAATAATTAAATCCAGTTTGCAATATTGTTCATCATTTAGAGAACACCAAGCCAACAGGGAAAGGGAAAATAATCAATACTAATGCCGCGTACACACGACCGCTTTTCATGTCAAGAAAAAAAACGTTGATTTTCTCGACGTTATTTTTCTTGTTTCCTCTCAAGCCTACCTTGCCTACAGACGATCGTGAAAAAAACTGATCTAGCAAAGCGCGGTGACGTCCAACACGTACGACGGCACTATAAAGGGGAAGTTTCATTCTGTTCGCGCCACCCTTTTGGCTGCTTTTGCTGATTTCGTGTTACCGCGTGTTAGTAAAAGTTTGGGAAGAGACGATTCGCGCTTTTCAGTCTTCGTGCTTTAAAGATCGTTTTCGGGAGTTCAGTTTGTGCTTGTGGGTTTGTATCTGGCTTTCAGTGCGTGTAGTGAGTTCGTATCTGTTTTTGCAGTGCGTTCTTGTCCGCTCGTTACTGTTTTTCAGCTTGTTCTTCATAGGCCTTGCTGTTCTTCAGTGCGTTCTTTTAGTTCGTTCTGATTAGACAACCGTTTTGAAGCCATGTTGCGGGTACGTTCTTGTCGCCGAGATCGTGCTGTGCTTGCTGCTGGGCTTGTTGCTATGTCCCAGATCCGGTCCATGAGGAGGGTGAGGAGGAGTTCATGGACCAAGAATTGGTTGCTCCAGAGGGACCAATTATGTCATATGCCTCTGCTGCGGGAGATCCGGGAGAATAACCCTGATGATTTCAGGAATTTTCTTAGGATGTCTGACCCCGTTTTTCAGCAGCTCTTGGCTTTGGTGTCCCCCTATATCACCAGGCAGGACACCGTTATGCGGGAAGCCATTACTGCTGAGCAGAGGCTCATCGCCACGTTGCGATACCTTGCGGCTGGGAGAAGCTTGCAGGACCTCAAGTTCTCGACAGGCATCTCCCCCAGGCTCTGGGCGTCATTATCCCTGAGACCTGCTCTGCCATTATCCAGGTCCTTCATGAGGACTATATTAAGGTAAGTTTTCTCCTTTATAAACATCACAATCTATGTTTTTTTATGCTTGCTAATGTATAGTATATTTTGAACTGTCTCTAATTACCATGATTTGAATATGCTGTGAATGTCCCCTTTGTCCCCCTGCATGTTGTAAGCTTTGAATATTCTATGTTTTTTGGCTACATGCATATTTGTTTTTAAACCAATCTCCAGCATTAGATCCTGGGCCCAAACACACCTAGCCTAGTCAATCCCCATTTTTGTTTTGGACGCTCCATTGTAGTGCTTAGATTGCCTGATTCCCCCCCCCCCCCAAATTCTTTGATTTTTGTCTAATCTACACAAATAAATTACATAGTACTATAGATTTGAATTATGATGTCCCCAACTCATCTCAACCCCTCCACCCTCTAAAGAATTTCACAGGTCCATCAGAGTGGGTGATGTTTTTGTTGCTTATTTTTCTATCTTATTCAAGCGGACCTCCATCCAAAATTTTGGGGGTCCGCTCATCGTAACCCTCCCCCGGTGTCAAAATTGACACCTTTCAGGGGGGAGGGGGGTGAAGATACCTGTTTAAGCCAGGTATTTTCACCCACATCCGGGAGTCATCTCTGCGGCAAATCTGCCTGAGCCAAGTCACTTCCCGCAGAAGACCCGTAGTGTTCTTGGAAACACTTGTCTCACAGAACACAGGAGGACCAGTCTGAACTGCGCAGCGCTTCTCGTGCATGTGCGTTTGGGAACCGGGCAGTGAAGCCGCAAGGCTTCTCTTCCTGGTTCCCTCACCGAGGATGGCAGAGGGGGCAGCAGAGTGACGAGCAATTGTTCGTCCTCTGCTGCGGACGTTGCTGGACTCCAGGACAGGTAAGTGTACAATTAGCAAACCTCTGCAGCTGCTGTAGCTGGAGCTGCTGTGTTATTTTATAGTATTTTGGCTGCGTAGCTCCGCTCTAAAATCCTCCTTCCAAATTAATGCTATACTGATGTTTTGCCCAGAGTGTTTTGTGCTAACATGCTTGCAATGTATAGGTAGTAAAGTATATTAATTTTTTTGTTCCTTTGACTCCACAGTTACCATCGACGCCACAGGAATGGCAGAATGTGGCATCTGATTTTTCTCAGCGGTGGAACTTTCCCAACTGCAGAGGAGCCATTGATGGCAAGCACGTCCGCATCGTGCCACCAGCCCATTCTGGCTCGTTTTTTTTTAATTATAAAGGCTTCCACAGTATTGTGCTCATGGCGGTGGTGTCTGCCAACTATGAGTTTCTATTTGTTGATGTTGGGAAAAATGGGCGGATGTCTGATGGTGGTGTTTTCGCCCAGACCGAGTTTGCAGACCGGCTTCTTTCAGAGGACCTGGCATTGCCACCTGCTGAAGATAATGAACATGGCCTCCCGTTTGTGTTCCTGGCAGATGAGGCTTTTGCGCTTGGACCACATTTGATGAGGCCTTTTCCCCAAAGGTCCCTCACCTCTGAGAGGAGGGTCTTTAATTATCGTCTGGCCAGAGCGCGAAGGGTGGTCGAAAATGCCTTTGGCATCATGGCCAGTCGCTTCCGCCTTTTTCTGACTGCGATAAACATGGCGGAGTATAAATGGAACCATTTGGTCATGTGCTGTTGCATACTGCACAATTTTTTACTCAAAAACTCAAACAATTATCTAGCTACAGTTGACCTTCAGGGCACACAGTGCTTGGATGGACCATTGGCAGCCCAGTTAGCTGGCCCTACAGGCTTGGCCCCCCAAAGCGGCCGTGATGTGCGGCAACGCTATCTAGAATATTTTATGGGTAGGGGGGCCATTGCAATGCCTGATCATTTTTAAACCAATTTTGGTCATAATAAAAAATAATATACTGAAAACATCTTGTTTGCTTTTCTTTTGTTGTATTTGTTCTTTCTCCTAGGTCAGTGATGGTGAACCTTGCCACTCCAGATGTTTTGCAACTCCATTTCCCATGATGCTCAACTACACTGCAGATTGCCTGAGTAACATTAGAAATGTAGTTCCAAACCATCTGGGTTGCCAATGTTCACCATCACTGTCCTCGGTTATACTAGTGCAGTTGTAGTCCCATGTTTTTTCCTAACAAGTAAATTACAATCATTTATAGAGTCTAAACACACACATTTTTTAGGGGGGGGGCAACATTGATATAAGAAGCCACACATTGTTTAGTGATTACATTTTTTTATAGGAGTTTAAAAATTTTCACGTTTGTATCAAAATATACCCCAAATTTTTTTGGGAATTTGTTTTTTTTTCTCTTTTTACAACTCAGTACAAAAATGTACAACACGAACAATATACCTTTATAGAAACAAAAGATTCCCCCCCCCCCAAAAAAATAAAACAATATTTTTTAGAATATATACAAGTTTTACACCCTCCCAAGAATATGCTCAAGTTTTTTCAGTCTTTTCTCCATGATTTTGTTGGTTTGGCACATCTGGAACAGGTTGTCTTTTATCTTTTCAACCTCCCGAGAGCAGACCCTCACTTGTTTCAGCAACATCTGGGCAGTGGCTCTGGTGAAGGTTGCTGGTGCCGCAGGCATTAAAGTCCCTTGAAGTAGTGAAAAGAAAACGTCTTACTAAATATACAGGCCAACATCTATTACCTGAGGCTGTGGTGTATGACACTGACCTGGTGAGTTGCCATTTCCCTCTTCTGCCACATCCTGCGGTTGTGGGTCTTGAGTTGGTGGTGCGGGGTTTGCAGCCTTGTGTCTCTTAGCTCTTTGAAGCCCTAGGAGATATAACCAAAAGGTAGACTTGTGTAACTAAATATATTTTGGCGTGAAAGAGGAATATTAATCATTCTTGGGAAGTGTGTTACAATTGTATTAGTGATAATTTTTTAGGAGATGAACACATGATTGTATCCATTTCCCAAGATGGTAGATTAATCTCTTTTGGTCATGTTTCACACATGGAAACACACCAGGTATCCACTGGATCACCTGTGTGTGACACCATCAAAAGGTTGTTCTTGTGGCCCACACTTGTGCTAATGAGTCCAGATGTGTAAGCAGCTGCTGAGCATACTCTTGTAACCGTACACTGAATCTAGTTACATTAGCCAAATCTAATTACCAACAACTACACAAACATGTTTATAATTACTTCTCACATAAACATTTCATGATGTCCTGTTTCATGTTCTTGGGCACAAGAATCCAAAGTTGAAATCCTCATTCAATACCACCCAATAGGGATGAGCTTCGAGTTCGAGTCGAACTCATGTTCGACTCGAACATTGCCTGTTCGCCCGTTCGCCGAACAGCGAACAAATTGGGGTGTTCGCGGCAAATTCGAAAAATCTATGGGAGAAATCTAAAGTGCTAATTATAAAGGCTTATATGCAAGTTATTGTCCTAAAAAGTGTTTGGGGACCCGGGTCCTGCCCCAGGGGACATGTATCAATGCAAAAAGAAGTTTTAAAAACGGCCGTTTTTTCGGGAGCAGTGATTTTAATAATGCTTAAAATGAAAAAATAAAAGTGAAATATTCCTTTAAATTTCGTACCTGGGGGGTGTGTATGATATGCATGTAAAGTGGCGCATGTTTCCCGTGCTTAGAACTGTCCCTGCAAAAAATGTCATTTTTGAAAGAAAAAAAGTCTTTTAAAACTGACTCGCGGCTATTAATGAATTGTCGGCTCCCGGCAATACATACAAAAGTCATTGATAAAAAAAAAAAAAAGCGTGGGGGTTCCCCAGAATTCAATTACCAGGCCCTTCAGGTCTGGAATGGATATTAAGGGGAACCCCGCCGCAAATTTAAAAAAAAAATTGACGTGGGGTTCCCCCAAATATCCATTCCAGGCCCTTCAGATCTGGCATGGATTTTAAGGGGAACTCCACCCCAAATTTAAAAAAAATGGCGTGGAGTCCCCCTAAAAATCCATACCAGACCCCTTATCCGAGCACGCAACCTGGCCGGCCGCAGGGGAAAAGGGGGGGACGAGAGAGCGGCCCCCCCTCCCTCCTGAACCGTACCAAGCCACATGCCCTCAACATGGGGAGGATGTCCCCATGTTGATGGGGACAAGGGCCTCATCCCCACAACCCTTGCCCGGTGGTTGTGGGGGTCTGCGGGCGGGGGACTTATCGGAATCTGGAAGACCCCTTTAACAAAGGGGACCCCCAGATCCCACCCCCCCTATGTGAATTGGTAAGGGGTACATTGTACCCCTACCATTTCACGAAGAAAGCGTAAAAAAATGTTTAAAAAAAACACACAAACACCTTGAAAAAGTCCTTTATTTAAAATAATAATAAAAAAAAAAAAACATTCCAGCGCTGAAATCCAGTGTCCCGCGGCGATCCCGATGTCCAGCGCTGTCCTTCATTGATAGTGCCTGAGCGGACCTGATGGGGAACTCCTTTTCAGTATTTTAAATGTATAGACCCGCCCCTTCTAAAGTTCCCCATCAGGTCCGCTCCCTCGGTATGTCAGACCCGCCTACGTCATTGGCTTGAGCGGGGAACTTCCTTCACTGTGTAATTTAAATTTACATAGTGAAGGAAGTTCCCCGCTCAAGCCAATGTCGTAGGCGGGTCCGACATACCGAAGGGGCGGACCTGATGGGGAACTGCTCTCACTTTGGTAATACATGTATAGACCCGCCCCTTCTCATGTTCCGCATCTGGTCCGCTGAGCGGACCTGATGGGGAACTTTAGAAGGGGCGGGTCTATACATTTAAAATACTGAGAGGGAGTTCCCCATCAGGTCCGCTCAGGCACAACCAATAAAGGACAGCGCTGGACATCGGGATCGCCGCGGGACACTGGATTTCACCGCTGGAATGTTTTTTTTTTTAAATAAAGGACTTTTTCAAGGTGTTTGTTTTTTAAAAAAAAAAAATTACGCTTTCTTCGTGAAATGGTAGGGGTACAATGTACCCCTTACCAATTCACATGGGGGGGCGGGATCTGGGGGTCCCCTTTGTTAAAGGGGTCTTCCAGATTCCGATAAGCCCCCCGCCCGCAGACCCCCACAACCACCAGGCAAGGGTTGTGGGGATGAGGCCCTTGTCCCCATCAACATGGGGACATCCTCCCCATGTTGAGGGCATGTGGCCTGGTACGGTTCAGGAGGGAGGGGGGGCGCTCTCTCGTCCCCCCCTTTTCCCCTGCGGCCGGCCAGGTTGCGTGCTCAGATAAGGGGTCTGGTATGGATTTTTAGGGGGACTCCACGCCATTTTTTTTAAAAATTTGGGGTGGAGTTCCCCTTAAAATCCATGCCAGATCTGAAGGGCCTGGAATGGATATGTGGGGGAACCCCACGTCAATTTTTTTTAAAATTTGCGGCAGGGTTCCCCTTAATATCCATTCCAGACCTGAAGGGCCTGGTAATTGAATTCTGCGGAACCCCCACGCTTTTTTTTTTTTTTTTTTTTATCAATGACTTTTGTATGTATTGCCGGGAGCCGACAATTCATTAATAGCCGCAAGTCAGTTTTAAATGACTTTTTTTCTTTCAAAAATGACATTTTTTGCAGGGACAGTTCTAAGCACGGGAAACATGCGCCACTTCACATGCATATCATACACACCCCCCAGGTACGAAATTTAAAGGAATATTTCACTTTTATTTTTTCATTTTAAGCATTATTAAAATCACTGCTCACGAAAAAACGGCCGTTTTTAAAACTTCTTTTTGCATTGATACATGTCCCCTGGGGCAGGACCCGGTCCCCAAACACTTTTTAGGACAAGAACTTGCATATAAGCCTTTATAATTAACACTTTAGATTTCGAACGTTCGAGTCCATTGTATTTAATAGGGTTCTAAAGTTTACACGAACATTTTGTCTGTTCGCAGGTTCTGGTGCGAACCGAACAGGGGGGTGTTCGGCTCATCCCTGCCACCCAAACGATGTTTTGGTGGAATACATTGCTAAAAACAATTGAACATGCCTATTATTTTAGGATTGATAAAATGTCGTTCGAACAATGAATCGGGCGAAAAGCTTGTGATTGAGTGAACGTTTGAACGACCATTTATACGATCGATTCGTGTGCCCAAAAACATGAAACATGACATTTTTAACTGTACTACATACATTATTTTAAAAGCACATGCAACACCACGTTATTACCAAAAATCACATTTAATGTAGATCTACTTACTTTTTTTGATGACTTTTTTAATCTTTTTATATTGATCCGGCTCACGCAACTTAA
This sequence comes from Rana muscosa, assembly GCA_029206835.1. Classification (NCBI taxonomy): domain Eukaryota; kingdom Metazoa; phylum Chordata; class Amphibia; order Anura; family Ranidae; genus Rana; species Rana muscosa. The sequence continues at coordinate 161,605,604 of CM055123.1, forward strand.
TGTCCGACCATCGTTTCCGGATCTGTTCCCGCGACCTGCGAACACCAAATTTCTGCAATAGCGCTTTGACCACTTTATCCATGATCTTGGACTTCACTTGATTTGGCTTTTTGTAGGGCCCATGTTTGGCGTCATAATCATCCCGGAGCAATATGGTGACCATCTCCACCATCTCCTCAAAGCTCATGTTAGTGGCTTTATACCTTCTGGGTCGGGGCCTGCTTTCTTCCCCACTTTCCACATCATGTTGGTGATTCGCCGACATGTTTACACTCTCCGTCATTAAGGAGTAGCGAGAAGGGGCGGGGAAAGTAGTGTAACGAACATCAGGGGCGGGAAAGCGCGCGGAGCGTCACGCATGCGCACTGTATATAACTCCAAAAAACATCGTTGAAAGCGACGTTCAGTGAGTGGAAGAAGGTCGGAGGAGACGAACGTGTAGATCGCGGGTACGTAACATTTTTCATACTTGATATGTCGAGGGTTGAGCGGCCCCGAACAGCAAATGTAGTGACCGTACAGACCTTTAAATTTGGCTGTGTCCAGGAGCATTAAACATTCATTCACTGTATGTTCGGGGCCGGGGTTGGGCAATATGCATGTAACTTGGCGCTTGCTTCCCGTGCTGTTAGTACTGGCCGTGCACAAAGTGTCATTTTTTAATTGTGAATAAACTTTGAAAAGTCAATTGCGGCTCTAAATGAATTCTTGCCTCCCGGCAAATGGCAAGACATTGAAAAGTGAGTTGTACCTGCAAAATTAAAACGTGGGGGTTCCCCCAAATTTGAGTTGCAGGCCCTTCAGGTCTGTCAAGGATTTTAAGGGGAACTCCACCCCCAAATCAGGAAAAAAAAGGGCGTGGAGTCCCCCCCAAAATCCACAACAGACCCTTTATCCGAGCACGCAACCTGGCCGGCCGCAGGGGAAGAGGGGGGGACGAGAGAGCGCCCCCCTCCCTCCTGAACCGTACCAGGCCACATGCCCTCAACATGGGGAGGATGTCCCCATGTTGATGGGGACAAGGGCCTCATCCCCACAACCCTTGCCCGGTGGTTGTGGGGGTCTGCGGGCGGGGGGCTTATCGGAATCTGGAAGACCCCTTTAACAAAGGGGACCCCCAGATCCCGCCCCCCCTATGTGAATTGGTAAGGGGTACATTGTACCCCTACCATTTCACGAAGAAAGTGTACAAAATGTAAAAAATGACAGTAGTCAGTTTTTGACAATTCCTTTAATTTTTAGTTTGGCTTTCTTCCATCTTCTTCCTTCTTCTTCTTTTCTCGCTTCGTGTTTCTTCCTCCATCTTCCTCTTCCTCTTCATCTTCCTTCTTCCTTCGGTGTTCTCGTCCGCATCTTGCTCCGGGTTCTTCTTTCTCCGGCCGCTCCGTTTGAATTGGAGGTTCCCGCTGTGGGACGCTCAGTTCATCAGTTCTCCTCTTGGTCCAGCGACCCCGCCCCCCTCTGACGCACAGAGATTTCACAGGTACTTTCCCCGTGCAGTCAGAGGGGGGCGGGTCCCCCGGCTCACAGCGGACCTAGAGGAGAACTGCCTAACTTTGCGTCACACAGCGGGAAACTCCAATTCAAAAGGAGCGGCGGGAGAACAAAGAAGCCGAAGCAAGATGCGGACGAGAAGCCCGAAGCAAGAAGGAAGATGAAGATGAAGAGGAAGATGGAGGAAGAAACTCGAATGCAGAAAAGAAGAAGGAAGAAGATGGTTGAAAAACAAAACCAATAATAAAGGAATTGTCAAAAACCGTGTAGTGTCATTTTTTAGATAATGCCATTTTTTAAGGTGAAATGGTAGGGGTACAATGTCCCCCATTACCATTTCACATAGGGGGGGATCTGGGGGTCCCCTTTGTTAAAGAGGTCTTCCAGATTCTGATAAGCCCCCCGCCCGCAGACCCCCACAACCACCAGGCAAGGGTTGTGGGGATGAGGCCCTTGTCCCCATCAACATGGGGACATCCTCCCCATGTTGAGGGCATGTGGCCTGGTACGGTTCAGGAGGGAGGGGGGGCCGCTCTCTCGTCCCCCCCTCTTCCCCTGTGGCCGGCCAGGTTGCGTGCTCGGATAAGGGTCTGTTATGGATTTGGGGGGGGACTCCACGCCATTTTTTCCCAGAATTTGGGGGGAGTTCCCCTTAAAATCCTTGACAGACCTGAAGGGCCTGGTATGGATATTTGGGGGAACCACAATGCTTTCCCAATGTTTGTATCAATGACTTTCCTATGTATTGCAATTGACAGGAGACAACAATTAATTATACCCAGGAGTGAATTTAGTTTTAATTTTTTAAAAACAAAAATGACACTTGGTGCAGGGACAGTTCGAGGTACTCCTTTATTTTTGGGGAGTCCTTTTATTCCCACGATTTACAGGGCAACATTTACTTCAATGGGGTTTGGGTTCAGGGAAAGTCAGGTCACGAAATCTAGCTTTTTACAAAGTTAGCTAAAAAGAGTTCAACACAAACATCCAGGTGTCCACTCAACTCTATGATGACTGATCAATTGCTACGTTAGTGGCCTATATATGGTGAGAACGATTTTGAGAAGTCCTGACTGACATTCCTTTTTTTGATTTGGGTTTTGAATTGCAGAGAAAATGAAGGTATTTAAGGACCCAGATTTTATGTTGGAATTCCTGCAAAGATGGAAGAATCTTCCAATTTTATGGCAGACTAAAAATAAACATAATAAAAATAAAGAAGCCAGGAAGAGAGCACTGGAGACCTTGCTGGAATTTGTGAAAACTCAAATCCCCACAGCAACACTACAGGATCTGAACACAAAAATTGGGACCATTAGGGGCACATACCGGGCTCAACGGAATAAAGTGCTAAAATCCCTGCGGTCAGGAGCAGGTGCAGAGGACCGATACATCCCAAATCTGTGGTACTATCAGCACCTGAGTTTCCTGGATGAACACCTGGAATCCAGGGAATCCCTTTCCAGCCTTCCACCCAGAACGACCTCCAGCCTTCCTTGCAGCCAACCCTCCAGCCAACCCTCCAGCCTTCCCTGCAGCCAACCCTCCAGCCTTCCCTGCAGCCAACCCTCCAGCCTTCCCTCCAGCCTTCCCTCCAGCATTCCCTGCAGCCAAGCCTCCAGCCAAGTTGAGGTCTCTTTGGAGGAACAACCTCAAGTCCTGGAGGAGCCTGATTTAAATATTTGGAGCCAGGTATAATATTTCACAAAATATTTAGAGTAATAAAAGTTGAATGTTGTAAAAGTTTGTAAAAAAGTGTGAAAAATGTTAAGAGTTATAAAAAAGTGTCTGACATATCAATAGACAGCAGTGGCCAAAAATTAAGGGCACCAAAAAGAAATATACTGGTGTCAGAATGATTCACTTTAATATTTAGTAGCATTCAATTAACAAATGTCATGAGGTGACAAATGTGTGTGAAAGATGAAGGCAAAACTAACTCGATGTACCTTTTTTAAACAGGATGAGGAGACAGGCCCCAGTGGGACACACGAGGAGGCAGGTGCCACTGGAAGCCAGGAGGAGACAGGCCCCAGTGGGACACACGAGGAGGCAGGTGCCACTGGAAGCCAGGAGGAGGCAGGCCCCAGTGGGACCCAGGAAGAGGCAGGCCCCAGTGGGACCCAGGAAGAGGCAGGCCCCAGTGGGACCCAGCACAACACCAGGCCCCAGATCCCTCTGCTGCGGATTCCAGCAAAAAGATCAAGGAGGCTGCTTCAAATGGAGGAGGAGACCCAGGCCCTAATTAGGGAGGCTACTGCTGCACTCCAAGAGCCCCCCACCGCTGCAGAGGGATTTGCTGCCCTTATTGGGGAGAAACTGCCCCAAATGGGACTGGACCAGAGGCTGAAATGTGAAACCCTAATATTGAAGGTGGTCGATATGGGCCTGTTGAACAAACTGAAGGATTTCACAGACGTTGTGGACCTTTCATATTTTTATGCTCAAGTTCCTGCCCCACTCCATGCTCCTGCCCCACTCCATGCTCCTGTAACAGTCCCTGCTCCAGTAACAGTCCCTGCTCCTGTTCCAGACCCTGCTCCTGCTCCAGTCCCTCCTCCACGGACACAGCCTCCAAGGAAGGCTGCAGGGAAGGTCAAACAAAAAACCCGAAAATGAGCCCAGGATATGTGCCTCACATGGGCCCAATTTTTGTCTTCACATGCTTTGGTGTTTGCTGTGGTGATCTGGGTCTGCACTCATTTCAGCAGGGTCTCCAGTGCTGTCTTCCTGGCTTCTTGATTTGTACTTTACATATGGTTTTGTTTTGGCTTACCTTTTAATTTGTTATTAGGCCATAATAAATGGAATTTTTTTTGTAAGATACAAAATGAACATGTGTTTTTCTTCTAAATAGCCAGTTTGTAAGTGAGTAGGCAGGAACAGTGGATAAAAAATTGTGAAATTAACAAGGGACACTAACCTCATTGAGGCCAAATTAGAATAAATAATAATGTTGTGGTAACTTGACACACTCCAAAATAGCAAATAATATGTAAAAACAGTCTAAAATCTAATACCACAAATTAAAATCTAAAAAAAATTAAAAAAAAATAATGTAAAAATGTTTGGGTATTTAGGGAGATCTGGCTCACCAAAATAGAGATTAATCATGATAAAACAATAAATACTAAAGAACAAAGATTGTCCTAACTCTGGAAGAATATCAGCAGCAAGAGAATTGGAATATTGCAGCATTAGAACGAAGAAAAGAATGCACTGCATTAAACAATGTAATAATTTCATGCATGACGAATGTGCCATCTCCATTCCGAACAGTAGTTTTACCAGAACGAGCGCTCCCTTCTCCTCACTTGCTTCTGATCATGCGCGCTTTTTTCACGTCGTTAAAGCCTACACACGATAATTTTTCTCGTCGTTTTTAATGCCGTTTTTCTCGTTGAAAATAACGACATAAAGCCCACAGACGATCGGTTTTCTCGGCGGAAAAAATAAATGCCGTTATTCTCGTCGAGAAAAGCGGTCGTGTGTACGCGGCATTAGGGGCTGATTTACGAAACGTTTGCGCCATGAGTATCGGCGCATCTGCGTGCGCAACGGCAGTTTTGCTATTTACGAAACATTTGCGCCTGTAACGCAGCGCTATTCCCCATTTACTATAGTGTTCTCGGTGCACGGGAGGAGGCGCTCAGTGCGCTACTATGGACCTGGCGCATGGCACCTTCAAATAAAAATATAAAGAAGCTGGAAGTGCCAATATAATGGGGTGATGTGCGGTGATGTGAGGAAGTTTAGTGACAACTACCCAAGTAACAAATATGCCCAAAATAGAATGAGAAAGTAACTTTTTCTGAACCAGCCTGCTGCGCGGGCAAGTACGATTATAACTGCGAGGGATCTTTTTGTGCTCTGCGCGGCAATTTTACTCGTTCAAATGCGCCGGTTCACTGCGCCAGCAAAATCTTAGTAAATGTCAAGTCACGTAAATGCATTTGCATAAGTTGAACAGGCGCACCTCCTAAAATTGCCGTTATATAACAGTCCGACAGCAAAATGACATTTCTAAAGGAAAAAAAAGGCATTTAAAAACACTCACGGCTAAAATGAATTGTCGGCTCCCGTCAATATAGAGAAAAGTCATTGAAAGTCTTTGAAAAAAAAAAAATGCGTGGGGTCCCCCCAAATTCCATTACCAGGCCCTTCAGGTCTGGTATAGATTTTAAGGGGAAACCTCGCGCCAAACGTAAAAAAAATGGCGTGGAGTCCCCCTAAAAATCCACACCAGACCCTTTATCCGAGCACGCAACCTGGCAGGCCGCAGGAAAAGAGGGGGGGACGAGAGAGCACCCCCCCTCCTGAACCGTACCAGGCCACATGCCCTCAACATGGGGAGGATGTCCCCATTTGATAGGGACAAGGGCCTCATCCCAACAACCCTTGCCCGGTGGTTGTGGGGGTCTGCGGGCGGGGGGCTTATCGGAATCTGGAAGCCCCCTTTAACAATGGGGACCCCCAGATTCCGCCCCCCCCTGTGTGAAATGGTAATGGGGTACAAATGTACCCCTACCATTTCACAAAAAAAAGTAAAAAAAAAGTTAAAAATGACAATAGCGGGTTTTTTTTCTCCATTCGGGTTTCTTCCTCCATCTTGTGCTTCATCTTCATCCTCCTTCTTCCTTCGGTGTTCTCGTCCGCATCTTGCTCCGGCTTCTTGTTCACCTCTTCTTTCTCCGGCCGCTCCGCTTGAATTCGAGGTTCCCGCTGTGTGACGCTTCAGTTCATCAGTTCTCCTCTGGGTCTGCTGCCAGCCGGTGACCCCACCCCCTCTGACGCACATGGATTTCACAGGGACTTTCCCCGTGGTGTCAGAGGGGGGAGGGGTCACCGGGTGGCAGCGGACCCAGAGGAGAACTGATGAACTGAAGCGTCACACAGCGGCAACCTCAAATTCAAGCGAAGCGGCCGGAGAAAGAAGAGGGGAACAAGAAGCCGGAGCAAGATGCGGACGAGAACACCGATGGAACAAGGAAGATGAAGATGAAGATGAAGATGAAGAACAAGATGGAGAAAGAAACCCGAATGGAGAAAAGAAGAAGGAGGAAAAAGGAGGAAGAAGAAGGAAGAAGATGGAAGAAAGGAGAAGACATTAATAAAGGAATTGTCAAAAACCGGCTATTGTCATTTTTAACATTTTTGACACTTTCTTTGTGAAATGGTAGGGGTACATTTGTACCCCATTACCATTTCACACAGGGGGGGTGGGATCTGGGGGCCCCCTTTGTTAAAGGGGGCTTCCAGATTCCGATAAGCCCCCTGCCCGCAGACCCCCACAACCACCGGGCAAGGGTTGTGGGGATGAGGCCCTTGTCCCCATCAACATGGGGACATGGTGCTTTGAGGGGTCACAGACCCCCAAAGCATCCTCCCCATGTTGAGGGCATGTGGCCTGGTATGGTTCAGGAGGGGGGCGCTCTCTCGTCCCCCCCCTCTATTCCTGCGGCCTGCCAGGTTGCGTGCTCAGATAAGGGTCTTGTGTGGATTTTTAGGGGGATGCTCACGCCAATTTTTTTTTATGTTTGGCGCGGGGGTCCCCTTAAAATCCATACCAGACCTGAAGGGCCTGGTAAGGATTTTGAGGGGAACCCTCACGCCATTTTTTTTTTTACATTTGGCGCGGAGTTCCCCTTAATATCCATACCAGACCTGAAGGGCCTGGTAATGGAATTTGGGGGAACCCCCACGCATTTTTTTTTTCAAAGACTTTCAATTACTTTTATCTGTATTGACGGGAACCAGCAATTCATTACAGCCGCGAGTACTTTTAAATGACTATTATTTTACTTTAGAAATGTAATTTTGCTCTCAAACTGTTATAAACATGGAAAACATGCGCTACTTTACAGGCATACTATAGACACCCCCCCAGGTATGATATTTAGGGCCAGTTCACACCGGATGCAGTGCAGTGCATTTTTTTGATGCATGAAAAACGCAAAGAAAGTTGATCACATTAATGCCAATGGCATAGTTCACACCACTGCAGTCCGTTCCAGTGCGTTTCAGAAAGGAAAAAAATAATTGGTCATGCTACATTTTTTATGTACAGAACTGTACTGGACCACAGTAAAACACATCAAAAACGCTACGGAACGTACCAAAAACGCACTGTAACGCACCGGAACGCACCTAAATGCAATAAAGACGCACTGCAACACACTTGTCCTAAGTGAAAAGAGGGGGAAAAAAGCAGTGGACTGCATCAAAAACGGACCAAAAACGCATCAAAAATGCACTGGAATGCGCCAAAAACGTGCATGCAGAAAAGCACCTGGAACACATCCAGACTGCGTTTCTATAGTGTGAACTGGCCATTAGAGCCAGTTCACACCATAGAAACGCCATCCGGATGCGTTCCAGGTGCTTTTTTGCATGCACGTTTTTGATGCGTTCCACTGCATTTTTGGAACGTTTTGGCTATCGTTTTTTATTAACCATAGCTAAGGACAAGTGTGTTCCAGTGCGTTTTTGGTGCATTTAGGTGTGTTCCGGTGCGTTTCAGTGTGTTTTTGATGCGTTTTGCAGCGTTCCAGTACAGTCCAGTGCAGGTAAAATTCAGCATGTTCTACTTTTTTTGTGGAACTGGAATGCACTGGAACAAACACTGCCATTTAGAACCATATAACCAACTTTCCATGCATTTTTGAGGCATACAAATCGCAATGCACTGCATGTGGTGTGAAATGGCCCTTAAGCAATTTGGCATATTTAAAGGCACTTCTCCTTGTTTTGTTTTTGGTGTTGTCCAAATTGGTGACATTGATATATGTCCCTTAGGGTGGGACCTGGGCCCCCATTTTAAGGCCAATAACTAGAAGAAAAGCCAGCCAAGTGGGAACTAGCAAAATTAACAAGTCAGTTCCCATAGACTGCAATGGTATTTGTTGTATAACTTTTTCCCATGTTAAGCTCTTTGTTTGCCCCCCGGACCGACGGGTGCTTGTCCCATCTCTAATTGTGTAGCATGCTGGATGATGTGCTTAATTTTGGATGGGGGGGGGGGGCTTATTTTCTGCTAGCTGCATTTTTGTTGGTCTGAGCATGCTTAGGAACTTTCTTTTTTTTTTTGGTGCTTTTTGTGTGTGAACAGTACCTGGATATTTCTATTTCTGGGCATGCTCAGAGAGTGTGTTTTTTGGGTTAGTAATTGAAGGACATCCTTAACAGGTGTACCCACTTTGAAGTTCAGTCTCTACATTGGGTGAACTTGCATTTTGGGTGTTTTAAGGACTGTGCATGTGTTTTCAATTGTCTCATTAGCACACAAACCTATGCTATATAAAGCTTGCAGATAGCATTCTCTCCCTTGCCCTTAAAAGAGGCAAGATTGTGTGTGAATGTGGCCGGCAAAAAGTACATTTTGGTGTCCTTATCAAGTTTGTAACACATGCATTTTATTTGTTATGTCTTTGCAAAACAGATGTTTGTTTTACTTTTGTTGATTGTTTTTTTTTTTGTGTGGGGGATATGTTCCCCTGAAATATTTTTGATGTTGTTAATGTGCGTTTGTTCGCTTTGATTTAATTGTCTGTGCTGCATTATTTTGCTAAATCTTTCTTATGATGTGACTGTTTCAAATCTACCTTCATGTCTTTTTTATTTATGTATTTTTTTTGCTTCCCTTTGTGTTTTCCCAGTCCTGTTTTGTTGACCAATAAAATTTGATGCAAAGTTTGATGTTTTTTTTTTTTTGTTTTTTTTTTGTGTTTTCTATGCAACAAATCTGACAGCTGTAGCTTAACTATGCTTATTGGCATGTCAAAACAAAACAGGTGTGATTTGTCTACCCTGGTGCCCGCATGGTAGCATATGCATGTATTGTGTGCTGCCATGGACAGTCACCAGGAAATAAAAAATACAGAGCGGTAAGTATTCAATTTTCTTTTTTACTGCAGTGGTTCTCAGCCTCAGTCCTAAAGTAACCACAACAGGGCATGTTTTGTGAATTTATCTTATCGAGAATTGCTGTCCAAAATACCAAACCATTGACTGTGATTTAAAGCACATGTGCAAGATGAAGGAAAACCTGCAAACATGGCCTGTTTGGGGTACTTGAGAAGCACTGATTTAGAGCACTGCACTTAAAAATAGCTCTAGGCAATACGATTCTAATTGTGGGCATTTTGAGGGAAACCAAGTTAGTGCTAGAACCCCTGCTTGTTTTTTGTTTGTTTTTTGGTTGGGCTTTGTGTCCCTTTTAGTAAAATTGGCTTCACTTCCTGTCACACAGCTAAACAGGAAGTGAAGGTAAAACCCTACCAATGTCTTTTCTTGGGGACACACAGATCAATCTAACTAGTGTCCCCATTAAGCAAATTGCACTCTAGCACTTTGTTGTGTACACCCCAAATCATTAGGTAGTTTGGGGTTTAGTAAAGGCAAATCCATTCTGCAGTACAAGTGTAGTTGCTGAAAATCTGAGGGGAAGCACTGGTGATGGTAACATCCAACCATGTAAAAGCAAAGATGGTGTTTTTTTGTTTCCTTGCATGTCCCCCTCGGATATCCAGCAAGTGCACTTGTAGTGCAAAGTGGATTTGCCTTTAGTAAATAAACCCAAAAGTCCAAAATACCTAATAATTTGGGGTGTACACAGCAAAATGCTGGAGTGAAATGTACATAATGGGGAAAGTATTTAGATTGACCTGTGTGTCCCCAAGGAAAGACATTGGTAGGTATTTACCCTCACTTCCTGTGTGGCTATGTGACAGGAAGTGAATCATTTTGAAGGATACAGTGGCCAAATTTGGGAGTTGTCTTCACCCTATCAGGGGTGCAGACATCCCCAAAAACTGTCTAGACTTCTAATCCCTCTGCACTCTATCCCCAAGCAAAAATAAGAAAAGGGATTTCGTTTAGTTTAACTTTGCAAAGACACATTCCTAAGTTGAATTGTGATGCATGTCAATGGCCCATTTAGACCTTCTTTAACCACTTGAGATCAGTGCTATAACTGATCGACGGCCACAGCACGGTCCTCAATTGCCAGGAGTCCATCAATAGACATCCTCCTCTTCGCACGCGCGCGCTGTGGTCACGAGTCACTGAGACTTGGGTAATGACAGATCCGAGTAAGGGGCCGATCCCTGCCCCTTACCACGTTATCAGCTGTCAGCCAATAACAGCTGATCACGTGATGTAAACAAAAGCTCGGTAATGGTTTTTGTTTTCTCCTTGTGCTGACAGCGTGAGCATAAAAAAAGGCAATCACCGGCTTATGTGCAAGGGACATCGGGCCCGAAGAGGAAGAGGCAATTCTGCGTCATCTGTGAAAATCAGTAGCCCCTGCCAGTGCCACCTATCAATGCCCACCACAGGTGCCAATCAGTGCCACCTAGCAGTGCCACTTCTCAATGCCCACCAGTGCCAACTAGCAATGCCACCTCTCAGTGCCCACCCTTGCCACCTTATCGGTGCCCATCAGTGCAGCCTCATCAGTGTACATCAATGAAGTAGAAATTTTAACCACTTCCCTACCGCCCACCGTCAAATGACGTCCTTGACTTTGTGCGGTGATATCTGAATGATGCCTGCAGTTGCAGGCATCATTCAGATATCATTATTTTCAGCCGGCGATTCTGTGTACAATAAAAATGATCATAGCGGCAGTTCCGCTGCTTGATCATTCTTATAGGCGGCGGGAGGGGACGTCCCCCCTCCCGCCGCTTCTGAGGCTCTCCCGTGCCATCGGGGGCCCCTAGAATGAATTGGCCGGCGGCGGATGGGAAGCATAGAGATGACTGGTGACCAGATGGTCACCAGTCATCTCTATGACTGTCGGAGGCCCGGGCGTGACGTTATGGCGTCACGCCGGGTTCCCGTATGTAAACAAAGCCGTGATCTCGGCTGTCAGCATGAGATCAGTGAATTTTTTTTTACCGATCTCATGCTTTCCAGCCTGGAGGAGAGATGTGGGGTCTTATTGACCCCGCATCTCTCCATAAAGAGGACCTGTCACAATAGATTCCTATTACAAGGGATGTTTACATTCCTTGTAATAGGAATAAAAGTGGTCAAAAAAAACGAAAAAGGAAAAAACAAAAAAAATTATAATAAAAAAAAATTAAAATGCCCCTGTCCCCGGTAGCTCGCTTTCAGAAGCGAACACACACGTAAGTCCCGCCCACATATGTAAACGCCGTTAAAACCACACATGTGAGGTATTGCTGCGTGTGTTAGAATGAGTGAAAGAATTCTAGCACTAGACCTCCTCTGTAATGCGAAAATGGTAACTAACGTGTAAACATTTTTAAAGCATCGCCTATGGAGATTTTTAAGTACTGAAGTTTGGTGTCATTCCATGAGTGTGCGCAATTTTAAAGTGTGACATGTTGGGTATCTATTTACTCAGCATAACAACATCTTTCACATTATATAAAAAAAATTGGGCTAACTTTACTGTTTTGTAATTTTTTTAATTCATGAAACCATTTTTTTTTTTCCAAAAAAAGGCGTTTGAAAATTTATTGCGCAAATACCGAGCAAGATAAAAATTTGCAATGACCGCCATTTTATTCCCTAGGGTGTCTGCTAAAAAAACATATATATATATATAATGTTTGGGGGTTTTAAGTAATTTTATAGCCATAAAATTATGATTTTTACATGAAGGAGAGAAGTGCCAGAATAGGCCCGGTGCTGAAGTGATAAAAATATCCATATTTTTATTTTATTTTTAAAACGCAGAGGTTATCAAATAGCACCAAAAGAAAGCTCTATTTGTGTGCAAAAAATGATTACATTTTCATTGGGTTACAGTGTTGTATGAGCGCGCAATTGTCATTCAAAGTGCATCAGCGCTGAAAGTTGAAAATTGGTCTGGGCAGGAAGGGGGTTTAAGTGGCCAGTAAGCAAGTGGTTAATATAAGGCTACATGCACACGGACGTTTTTCCAGCCGCTTGTTTGAGTGTTTTTTGCAGCTTAAAACCGCCTCTCCATGTTAGCCTATGGCCTCATGGCCACCATGGCGTTTTTGAGCTGTAAATGGCATACTGTAGCTGTTTTTAGGCCCCATGTACACGGGACACTGGTGCAAAGTCTTCAGAACTAAGGTTGAAAGCGGCGTTTCTAAACGCGCGTTTTGTCGCGTTTGTATGCCGCGTTTTACCGCATTTGCGTCTATAAGCGTTTAGTTAACATTAGGGATGAGCCGAACACCCCCCTGTTCGGTTCGCACCAGAACCTGCGAACAGACAGAAAGTTTGCGCGAACTTTAGAACCCAATTAAATACAATGGACTCGAACGTTCGAAATCAAAAGTGCTAACTATAAAGGCTAATATGCAAGTTATTGTCCTAAAAAGTGTTTGGGTCCCGGGTCCTGCCCCAGGGGACATGTATCAATGCAAAAAAAAGTTTTAAAAACTGCAGTTTTTTCGGGAGCAGTGATTTTAATAATGCTTAAAGTGAAACAATAAAAGTGAAATATTCCTTTAAATTTCGTACCTAGGGTGTGTGTATAGTATGCCTGTAAAGTCGCACTTGTTTCCCTTGCTTAGAACTGTCCCTGCACAAAGTGTCATTTCTGAAGGAAAAAAAGTAATTTAAAACTCACTCGCGGCTATAATGAATTGTCGGCTCCCAGCAATACATAGAAAAGTCATTGATAAGAAAAAAAAAAATGCGTGGGGGTCCCCCCAAATTTAATTACCAGGCCCTTCAGGTCTGGTATGGATATTAAGGGGAAGCCTGCCGCAAATTGAAAAAAATGTGTGGGGTTCACCCAAATATCCATACCAGGCCCTTCAGGTCTGGTATGGATTTTAAGGGGAACTCCATCCCAAATTTAAAAAAAAATGCCAAGTTCCCCCAAAAATCTATACCAGACCCTTTATCCAAGCACGCAACCTGGCAGGCCGCAGGAAAAGAGGGGGGACGAGAGAGTGCCCCCCCTCCTGAACCGTAGCAGGCCACATGCCCTCAACATGGGCAGGATGTCCCCATGTTGATGGGGACAAGGGCCTCATCCCCACAACCATTGCCCGGTGGTTGTGGGGGTCTGCGGGCAGGGGGCTTATCGGAATCTGGAAGACCCCTTTAACAAAGGGGACCCCCAGATCCCGGCCCCCCACCCTATGTGAATGAGTATGGGGTACATCGTAGCAATACCCATTCACCTGGTGGCAAAAAAAGTCAATAAAAAAACACAACACAGGTTTTTAAAGTAATTTATTAGGCAGCCCGGGGGTCTTCTTCCAACTTCAGGGGTCTTCTTCCAACTTCGGGGGTCTTCTTCCAACTTCGGGGGTCTCTTCTTCTGCTCTCCAGTGTCGCCTCCGCGCTCTCTGGTTCTTCTCCCGCTCTCCGGTGCCTTCTCCGCGATCTCTGGTTCTTTCTGCCTTCTGCCGGGCGCCCCGCTTTCTTCTTCCAGCTCTTTTGCTAGCGGGGTCCCGGTCTTCATCGTCTTCTTCCCTCTTCTCTCCGCCGGATGTTGCCTCGTCGCTGTCTGCCACTACAATGCTGTGTGCGCGGAGCGCAACGACTTATATTGGCATGGGGTGTGGTCACCGGGTGATGCCACCCAGTGACCCCACCCCCGTATGACGTCAGTCCCATCATTCCCCGGGACTGTCATACGGGGGCGGAAACACAATCGGTAAGTTCATTTTTAGACCGATAACTTTTCAATTACGTATCTAATTACTAATTACTTGCCACAATAGTCTAGTAAGACCTGGAGACAAGGTAAAGCTGAGCAGAAGCGCTGCATGGCTAGCAGGAGGAGGTGAGGCCAGAAAGGGGTAAATGAAAAGACTTGTGGAGAAGAAAGTGGTCTTACCTACTGGGTGGTCAAATCAGAAGGGAACAATAAGGAGGTCTTTTAGCAGGACAAGCATACACTTTGCAGGGGAATAGCTAGTTAGGAGTTGTATTACTTACCAGCCTGATTTTGGTGTGGCAGGAGTGGAATCATTTAAAAAAGTGACTAATAATAATTACAGTGGAAATCGGAGGTCCTATCTGATGTTATGGAGGTTACCCACGGTGTGCTATGTTTGTCAGTGCTCCTTGGGCTTAAGTCTCATGGGGCGGTGTTAAAAATGCTATGCTTAAGAGTTGCCATAGGGCAGGCATCACTAAATTGCGAACTGCAGTCTGGATCCAGACCAAGTCTCTGTCCCATATGGACCCGGGGTTGTGCCATTTAGGAGCTAGTTCTGTCCCATAGCCTTCGCCGCTGTCATAATCACAGAGGAGCGGAGAGCAGTAGGAACAGTTGCACTGCATTGAGGGTGGGACCGGGAGCTGCCCGAGATAACTTTGCAGGTTAATGAGCAGGTAATTGGTTGCTAGGACACAGAGCAGTCCTATCAACAAATCACCAGCTTGATAATATGCAAAGTTAACTTTGACAGTTCCCGCTCCTGCCCTTAATGCAGTGCTACTGCGCCTCTCGCTTTTGTATCAATGCAAAAATAAGTTTTAAAAACTGATTTTTTTTCTGGAGGAGTCATTTTAATGATGCATAAAGTGAAGAAAAAAAAGTGAAATATTACTTTAAATATCGTACCGGGGAGGTGTCTAAAGTATGCCTGTGAAGTGGCATGTGTTTCCCGTGTTTAGAACTGTCCCTGCACAAAATGACATTTGTAAAGGAAAAAAAGCCATTTAAAACTGCTTGCGGCTTTAATGTCATGTCTTGTCCTGGCAATATGGATGAAAATCTTTGATAAAAATGGCATGGCTACCCCATCACCCCCCCCCCCCCACCCCAGCCCATTACCAGCCCCTTTGGGTTAAGGGGAACCCTGCACCAAAAAATAAAACCCTATACCTAAAACCCTATATACTCTGAACACAGTGGCGTAACTAGAACCGTCAGGGCCCCGATGCAAAAAACCACGAAGGGCCACCCTGATCCCCGGACATGGCTTTTTTCTCCGAGCCCGGTGGCGGAACAACAGGACCTGGTCGCAAGTGGGTGGTTGCATAAAAAGGAACCGATTTCTCCATTTACCCCTGCTTCTCCTCCTCTCCCTCTCCCTCCCGCAGGCATTCAGCGGCTGCAGGATGAAAATGGAGAGATTGGTTCCTCTATGCCAGTGTTTCTCAATATTTTTCCAGCCAGGGCACCCTTGAATTATACCCCTAGGTGAATGGGGTTGCACTGCAACCACCCTGTAACTGTGTGCATTGCATGCAGTTGCAGCATAGTGATGATGAATGCAATGCTATGCATGAATCTATCTACTGATGATAGAGGGAGTGGCTGGAGAGAGGGGGCGGCACCCGTGCACCCTTATGGACGCACCACCACTGATATAAACACATAAATGCACACTCACATACATACATACATATGCACATGCACACACACATGCACATGAGCACCCACACATGCATACATACACATGAACACGCACACATGAACGCGCACACATGAACACGCACACATGAACACGCACACATGAACACGCACACACGCAAACACACACATATGAACACACATGCAAACACACACACACGCAAAAACACATGAAACACACACATGAACACACATGCAAACACACACACATATGAACACACATGCAAACACACACATATAAACACACATACAGTAGATAAAAAACGGCAGTGCTTTACCTTCCTGCTCTTCCTGCCGGGTACTGCACTGTAGGGGGAGACAAAGAGCACAGCACACACTGTGCTTTTTGTAATCAATGTGACAAGCTCCCCGCACACAGTGCCGATTACAGTTTGGCTTAGGATCGGGGAGCTCGTCTCCGCTCCTCCTATCGAAGTGCTGTATACAGCTAACAAGCAAGGGGCCCGGTCGCCATGGCGACCTCTATAATTCCGCCACTGTCTGAACAGCAGTATACAGGCGGTGCAAACAAGACAGGGACTGTAGGTTTGTTCTTAAGTAGAATCTGTTTGTAATTTGGAACAGGTAAATTTTTAAGTGTAATAAAAACAAAATCAACCAGCGCAAATAACCCTAACCAGACAGCAGCTGAAACACTAATGCCGCATACACACGATCATTTTTCCCGTCTGGAAAAATGTCATTTTTTCCTTTGGACGAGAAAAACGATCGTCTGTGGGCTTTTTGCCGTTTTTCCCGATGGGAAAAACTGCATTAATCACGATGAGAAAAATTAGAACATGTTCTAATTTTTCTCGTAGTTTTTCCTGACATTTCTTCCACGGCAGTGTTTCCCATAGGGAAACACTGCCGCGGAGCCCATAGACGATCGTTTTTCTCGTCATTTTAAAAAATGACGAGAAAAATGACCATGTGTGGGGAACAAGCTGTTCCCTCGTTTAAAATGTCATTATTCACGGCGGTTTTTAAACCGCCGTGAATAATGATCGTGTGTACGCGGCATGAGGTTCAAAATATCAAATCCCCATGAAAAACTATAAAAAAGCAGTGCCGTTTTTAAAGAATCTAGAAGTCACCTATTGAACACTGAATGGTGCTTCATTTATTTGTGAAAGACTTTGGACTGTCTGTTTCCTTACTAGTCTTCATTTAGTTTGTCTATTCTATGTTTGCGCTGCACTGCTTTTTTATAGTTTTTCATGGGGATTTGATATTTTGAACCTCAGTGTTTCAGCTGCTGTCTGGTTAGGGTTATTTGCGCTGGTTGATTTCGTTTTTATTATTCTTGTTATCAATATATCACAATTCAGCTGCAAATATAGATGTATTCCAGTTTCTAGAGAAACGTGAGGTGAAGCTGGGTGAAGTTTTCTCCCGTAATTCACTTAATGAACAGGCTAATGATTTGGCCTATTCTTTTAGGAAATTGGGCCATATATTTGAGAAAAATGTCAAGACCTGGTGGGACATTGCTTCCTTCGAACAGTACTTGACTGCCCAATTAATTCCTCGTCGTTTGAGGTGGGATGTCCCACCTAATGATGGACTTATTGATGAGGAATCTATGAAAGAATGGGGCGATTTTTTTTTTGTCAAAAGGGGTCTGGAATAGTGATGAGCCGAACACCCCCGGGTTCGGTTCGCACCAGAAACCGCGAACGGACCGAAAGTTCGCACGAACTTTAGAACCCTATTAAATACAATGGATGCGAACGTTCGAAATCTAAAGTGCTAATTATAATGACTATTATGCATGTTATTGTCCTAAAAAGGGTTTGGGAACCCGGGTTCTGCACCAGGGGACATGTATCAATGCAAAAAGAAGTTTTAAAAACGGCCGTTTTTCTGGAGCAGTCATTTTAATGATGCATAAAGTGAAAAAAAAAAGTCAAATATTCCTTTAAATATCGTACCTGGGGGTGTCTAAAGTATGCCTGTGAAGTGCCACGTGTTTCCCGTGTTTAGAACTGTCCCTGCACCAAATGATATTTCTAAAGGAAAAAAAGCCATTTAAAACTGCTTGTGGCTTTAATGTAATGTCTGGTCCCGGTAATATGGATGAAAATCTTTAAGAAAAATAACATAGCTACCCCATCACACCCCCCCTCCCCTTACCCCAGCCCATTACCAGCCCCTTTGGGTCTTGTATGGATATTAAGGGGAACCCCGCACACAAAATAAAAAAGGCCCTATATACTCTGAACAGCCGTATACAGGCGGTGCATACAAGACAGGGACTGTAGGTTTGTTCTTATGTAGAATCTGTTTGTAATTTTGAACAGGTACATTGTTTAAGTGTAGCTCCAGCCAAAAAATATATTTTTAAGCTTTTTGGAAAACATAGGGAAGGGTTATCACCCCTGTAACATTTGTTTTGCTGTCTGTGCAGTGTGCACCTGTTCAGAACAGTTCACCTCACTTTCCGTCCTAATGACAAATGTTTTTTGAAAATTTGGGGTTTTTATTGAAACAAGAATTGGTGATAAAGAATCAGTGGAGAGAAGACACTTTTTTTCCCATATTAACTCTTACAGGAGAGAATTTGCCTTCCTAGGGGTAGATTTCCTCTCACTTCCTGTTGTATCCTTCCGTTTGCAAGGAGGAGTCGTTTGTAAGTTGGATGTTTGAAAGTAGGGGCCTGCCGTATATACTCAGCTGAAATTTGCCCCTTACATGTTGGTGTTGCCACAACACTGTGAGCCCTCACAGTTACTCTTGGTGGGCGCATGAATGGGCCCTGCTGTGAATTATTAGATCAAGAATTGTAATTGCATGCCCCTGTTGAACAGGAGCTGACAAATTGGGCCTTTGGTGGTGATGGTGTTGACACAACACTGTAAGCCCTCACAGTTACTCTTGGTGGGCGCCTGAATGGGCCCTGCTGTGAATTATTAGATCAAGAATTGTAATTGCATGCCCCTGTTGAACAGGGGCTGAAAAATTGGGCCTTTGGTGGTGGTGGTGGTGGTGCTGTTGACACAACACTGTAAGGCCTCACAGTTAGTCTTATTGGGTGCAGGAATGGGCCCTGCTGTCAATTATTAGATTAAGAATTGTAATTACATGCCCCTGTTAAACAGGGGCAGAAAAATTGAGTCTTAGGCACTGGTGCCACAACACTGCAACCCCTCAGAGATACTGTACTTGGAGCACAGCAATGAGCCCTGTTGCAAAGTATTGCATCAAAAATTGTAATTACACGCCCCTGTTAAACAGGGGCTGAAAAATTGGGCCTTAGCCACTGGTGCTGGTGCCACAACACTGCAACCACTCCCAGATACTCTAGTTGGAGTGCAGGAATGAGCCCTGCTGCAAAGCATTGCATAAAAAATTGTAATAACACACCCCTGTTAAACAGGGGCTGAAAAATTGGGCCTTAGCCACTGGTGGCGGCACCCAGAAACAAAAATGTTCTTCCAAGCTATCATCGTCAATCGGATCATTGAGGAGGAGGAGGATAGTCAGTCAACATAACAGGACAAACTCTCAGCATCAGCATCAGTCTTGAAGGGATGTGACATTTGAAAATAAATTAGTCTGTTATATCAGCTTCAGGTGTTTGGTAGCTGGTGGTGATCCAAGACTGGTTCATCTTTATGAAGGTCAGTCGATCAACAGAGTCGGTGGACAGGCGCACCCTGTGATCCGTGACAAATCCTCCAGCAGCACTGAATGTGCGTTCTGAAAGAACGCTGGATGCAGGACAGGCCAGTAGCTCAATTGCATACTGTGCAAGCTCTGGCCAGTGATCCATCCTCAAGACCCAGTAAGCCAGAGGATTTTCGGTGGGGAAGGTGTCCAAGTCTGACCTTGCCCCTAGGTATTCCTGCACCATGTATATCAGACGCTGGCGATGGTTGCTGGAACCGATCATACCTTGGGGCTGCGGACTAAAGAATTGTCTGAACGCTTCGGTCAGACGGCCACCTTCCCCACCGCTCCTTCTTTGACTGACCGAAGCCTCAGCAACTCGTTGTCCAAGACCAGGAGTTTGTAACCTCCCAGTCTCTGGGAACGCATTGCACAGACCTTTCTGCAAGGCCTCCTGGAGTTGTCTCATCCTCTGCTCCCTCTGCGACGGTAAGATAAGGTCCGCAACCTTACCCTTGTACCGTGGATCAAGGAGAGTGGCCAGCCAGTAATGGTCCCTCTCCTTGATCCGAAGAATACGAGGATCCTTCCGCAGACTTTGCAGGATCAGGGAGGCCATGCAGCGTAGGTTAGCTGAGGCATTCAGTCCGGAGTCCTCTGGGTCACTAAGGACGACATGATCCGCAGCCACCTTCTCCCAGCCACGTACAAGTCCACTGGTTTTTTGGGACTGTAAATCATCCCTAAAAGACTGCTGCTGATGATGCTGAGTGCCAGGCTCCACCTCCATGCTGACACAATCCTCCTCCTCCTCCTCCTCCTCCTCCTCTTCTTCCTGTGCGATGGGTGGGACAGAAGGAACACTGTCTGGGTAAAGGGTGCCTTGAGAGGCAAGGAAGTCCTCCTCTTCCTGCCTCTGTTCTGCCTCAAGTGCCCTGTCCATTATTCCACGCAGCGTATGTTCCAACAGGTGGACAAGAGGTACAGTGTCACTGATGCATGCACTGTCACTGCTCACCATCCTCGTGGCCTCCTCAAATGGTGCCAGGACAGTGCATGCATCCCTGATCATGCCCCACTGGCGTGGTGAAAAAAATCCGAGCTCCCCTGACCCTGTCCTGGTGCCGTAGTCACACAGGTACTCATTGATGGCCCTCTGCTGCGTGTGCAGCCGCTGCAGCATGGCCAACGTTGAGTTCCACCTGGTGGGCATGTCACATATAAGGCGGTTCTTGGGCAGGTTCAACTCCTTTTGCAGCTCAGCCAGGCGAGCACTGGCATTATAAGATCTGCGGAAATGCACACAGACTTTCCTGGCCTGCCTCAGGACATCCTGTAAGCCCGGATACCTGCCCAAGAACCGCTGCACCACCAGGTTAAGGACGTGAGCCACACAGGGCACATGGGTCAGTTGTCCCTGTCGGAGAGCGGAGAGGAGGTTGGTGCCATTGTCGCAAACTACCATTCCTGGCTTAAGCTGGCGTGGCGTCAACCACCTCTCGGCCTGCCCCTGCAGAGCAGACAGAACCTCTGCCCCAGTGTGGCTCCTGTCCCCCAAACACACCAGCGCAAGCACGGCATGGCATCTTTTTGCCTGCGTACTTGCGTAGCCCCTTGAACGCCTACGGAGCACCGCTGGTTCCGAGGACAAAGCACAGGAAGAGGCCGTGGAGGAAGAGGAGGGGGTGGAGGAGAGAGGTGTGTCACAACCAGTAGTAGCATTTTGGAGGCGTGGCGGTGGAACAACCTCCAACACTACTGCACCTTGTCCTGCATCCATCCCAGCTGCCAAAAGAGTGACCCAATGGGCCGTGAAAGAAAGGTAACGTCCCTGTCCATGCCTGCTGGACCATGAGTCAGCGGTAATATGCACCTTACCGCTGACCGCCCTGTCCAGCGAGGCCAAGACATTGCCTTCCACATGCCGGTAGAGAGCCGGAATCGCCTTCCGTGAGAAAAAGTGGCGTTTGGGAACCTGCCACTGAGGAACCGCACATTGCACAAACTCACGGAAGGGGGCCGAGTCTACCAACTGAAAAGGCAGCAGATGAAGCGCTAGCAATTTAGCCAAGCTAGCATTCAACCGCTGGGCATGTGGATGGCTGGGAGTGAACTTCTTTCAACGGTCCAGCAGCTGGGGCAGGGAAATTTGCCTGCTAGAATCGGACGTCGGTGTACTGCTAGCAGAGTGGCCGCAAGTACTTGGCTGTTACACACCTAATTCTACACCTTCATTCCTCTCTGCAGGTTTCAGAGAGGACTGAAGGTATAGTGGGGTTGGAGATCCCAGCTGATGTGGTGCAAGGAGAGGTCCGCTTTGTTCTTTGGTGTGGGTCTTTAAGGTAGGCTTGCCAACGAGCTGCATGGCAGGTCAACATATGTCTGGTCAAGCATGTGGTGCCCAAGCGGCTGATGTTTTGGCCACGCGATATACGCTTGAGACATATGTTGCAAACAGCAGCTGTGCGATCTGATGCACTCGCCTCAAAAAAGGCCCACACCAAAGAACTTTTTGAATAACGGGCAGAGGCAGCGCCCTGCACAGGCGGAGCTCTGCGGTGTGATTCCGTCGGTGTGCTGCCCTTGCGCTGGCCACCCAAGGGCATCCTGCCTCGTTGGAGATGTGCCTCCTCCTCATCCTCCTCCTCCTCCTCTCTCCTATTAGGCACCCACGTGGAGTCAGTGACCTCATCATCCCCTCCCTCCTCATCACTGGAGCCAATCTGGCAGTATGCTGCAGCTGCTGGAACATGACTGCCAGATTGGTGTCCTTCTTGAGCATCCCCTCTCTCTGCTCTCACGCTACTGCCTTCCTCTAGCTGGGTATCATCATCAGACCCTTCGAAACGCTGGGCATCCTCCTGGAGCATGTACCCAACACTGTGCTCAGTTCGGGGGACTCCTCAGGAGGAGGACATGGTGGGTCTAGGGAAGGAGTGACTGATGATGACATTGATACCAGGGAAGAGGACGCTTTGGCAGCTGCTTTGCCAGTACCCTGAGCCTGGGTGAGAGAGGATGAGGAGGATGAGGAGGGCTTGGTCATCCACTCTACCAAGTCTTCGGCATGATGTGGCTCAACATGTCCAGCTGCCGAAAAGAAGGACAAGCGTGTCCCATGGCCATGTGCTGATGACAATGCACCGTGTCCACGACCAGCACTGTTGCCCCCAGACACAGAGCCTGCTTGCCCTCTTTTATTGGCTCCTGACTGTCTGCCTCTCCTTGTTTGCCTTCCAGACATTCTAATGGCCTGCAGGGAGATGGGAAAACCAGCAATAAGGGCTAGCTTCAGGTGTATACTGTGCAGGAGGCTTAGCAACAATGACACTGACACTGTCCCCTGCCTATCCTTCTCTCTCCCTGCACACAAGGTTTAGCAAAGAATAGGACACTGACACTGTCGACTGCCTATCCTTGTCTGTCCCTACAGACAAGGTTTAGCAATATGGTTCAGCACACTAGGTTTAGCAAAGAATATGACACTGACACTCTCGACTGCCTATCCTTGTCTGTCCCTACACACAAGGTTTAGCAATATGGTTCAGCGCACTAGGTTTAGCAAAGATTATGACACTGACACTCTCGATTGCCTATCCTTGTCTGTCCCTACACACAAGGTTTAGCAATATGGTTCAGCACACTAGGTTTAGCAAAGATTATGACACTGACACTCTCGACTGCCTATCCTTGTCTGTCCCTACACACAAGGTTTAGCAATATGGTTCAGCGCACTAGGTTTAGCAAAGATTATGACACTGACACTCTCGACTGCCTATCCTTGTCTGTCCCTACACACAAGGTTTAGCAATATGGTTCAGCACACTAGGTTTAGCAAAGATTATGACACTGACACTCTCGACTGCCTAATCAGCACACAAGGTTTAGCAAAGAATATGACACTGACACTCTCCCTGCCTATCCTTCTCTGTCCCTACAAACAAGGTTTAGCAAAGAATATGACACTGACACTCTCCCTACCTATCCTTGTCTGTCCCTACACACAAGGTTTAGCAATATGGTTCAGCACACAAGGTTTAGCAAAGAATATGACACTGACACTCTCCCTACCTATCCTTGTCTGTCCCTACACACAAGGTTTAGCAATATGGTTCAGCACACAAGGTTTAGCAAAGAATATGACACTGACACTCTCGACTGCCTATCCTTGTCTGTCCCTACACACAAGGTTTAGCAATATGGTTCAGCACACAAGGTTTAGCAAAGAATATGAAACTGACACTCTCCCTGCCTATCCTTCTCTGTCCCTACAAACAAGGTTTAGCAAAGAATATGACACTGACACTCTCCCTACCTATCCTTCTCTGTCCCTACACACAAGGTTTATCAAAGAAAAAATATGACACTGTCCCTGCCTATCCTTCTCTTTCCCTGCGCCGGAACACACTACACGAGGCCGCCGCGCTGGCGGCCTTTTATAGTGTGGGGCGTGTACTAAACCCCCTCAGCAATAATTGGCCACAGGCATCCTGCCTGTGGCCAATCATTGCTCTCCTCGCTGCCGGCACTGTGATTGGCCAAGCATGCGGGGTCACAGTGCATGCTTGGCCAATCACAGCGCCAGGATTGCACTGCGATGGCGCAGTGTATTGTGGGCCGTTCGCGTCACTCGAATTTGGCGCGAACGGCCCAAATCGTTCGTTGTTCGCCAAACGCGCGAACAGCCGATGTTCGAGTCGAACCTATGTTCGACTCGAACACCGAGCTCATCCCTAGTCTGGAACTACTTGAGTTTTTACTTCTGCGTAAACAGAGAAAAATGAAAGTTTTAGAATCCCAGATTCAAGATATTAAAAATCTTATTGAACCATTTAAAGAAAGTGAGGAATTTTTAGGGCTATCAGTGGAATTAAAAAACAAACTCACCAAATGGGACCTAGAAGTCCAAATGAAGAAAAATAAAAAATATATCAGGGATTCTGACGATTTTAATAGTGGGAATATTTTGAAATGGCAAACTGTCAGTGCCCCCAATCAGTCAAATCCAGATAGTATCCCTAATCATGCTACCACCCCTTTACCTGTACCCACCCCAACTAGGAACCCTATTCATAGTTATGACTACCCTGATCAAGGTCCCTTACCCCAAAGGGAAGGTCAGTCGCACAGAGGGAATAATCAAAGGGGCAAGAAAGTCCCCTTCCAGGCACCCTCAATATCAAGATTATTATGAGTCTCCTCATGGCTGGGATCATCACAGACAGGATCAGGGTCCCTATTCGTATACTCAAGGTAGAAGGAAACCCCATTTCCCACGTGGAGGACAAATACCTATCTCTAATAGATTTGCACCTTTGCAGAATCAAGCAATAAGAGAGGGGGGGATTTTTCAGGAGCACAAAGTGGACCAGGGAGGGGTCCCCCTGTATACCAAACCAATCCAGACGATTGGTGGAGGCACCAATCACAGGAAACCCCTCAGGGAAGTGGCCACCCATGAAAAAGAAAGGAAAGAGAGGAAGGAGAGGGGGTAGGAGAATACAAAAGGCCAAAACCCCAATAGGTACTGGCGTTTACAATCTGAGCAGTTGCTCATTAAATGATGATGAATTGCGGGTTCTGGATAGAGGCTTACAATTTGCCCCTACTCAGAATCTTAATAAATTCGAGACTTATGTCAATATCCATATTTCCTTTCTAACCCTATTAGATCCTCCACTATAGATGAGGGTGTCCACTCCAACCTTCGTAATAAGTCCACTTTTAATCCTTTGAACACTGACAACAAGTACTTAGAAGTATTTAAACACATGATGTTCAATGATTTGGATAAAATGAGGATTAGAAAGGTGGTGGATACCCAATACATCAGAAATGGTATGGAATCTTTGGAAAAGCGAAAGGACATAATCATACGTCCAGCTGATAAAGGAGGGTTGGTTATTTTGGATAAGGCTTATTATACAGCAGAAATGAACAGACTGTTGAGTGATCGTGATACGTATAAAATTCTTAATAAGGACCCAATATTGGCTTATAAGGATGAATTGCATCTATTGAGTCCGGGAAGGCTAGTAGTGTTCTAAATAAAAAAGAGGCACTGTATTTGGATCCTTTGTTTTGTAGGACACCGATCATATACTGTCTACCAAAGGTCCATAAAGATAGTGTCAACCCTCCTGTGAGGCCTATCGTAAATGGCATTGATTCGATTTCATCGAGAGTAGGACAGTATATTGATTTGTTCCGCCAAACGTTGGTTTTCAAAACAGATGCCTTCCTTAAGGACACCAAACATATTATCCAGCTATTGGAATCAGTCACATGTTCTCCATCTAGCATCCTTGTAACTGCAGATGTAAGCTCGCTGTACAACATTATTGGGCATAAGGATGCTTTATCCTCTGATCTTCCATCTAAGCATAGGAAGTTCCTTCTGCAGAGCCTCAGTTTCTGTTTGTCCAGAAACTATTTCTGGTACAACAGAGTTCTTCTTGCAGACAAGGGGGGTTGCAATGGGAGCTTGTTTTGCTCCCAGTGTGGCCAACTTATTTATGGCCCACTGGGAGGGAGATGTGGTTTTCAAAAATCATCCCCCTGAATTAGTATGCTACAAAAGATACATCGATGATCTTATCCTGTTCTGGGAGGGCAATCGATCGAGTCTTGATCGTTTTATCCAGACCATGAATGACAACACTAAGAACATCGATTTATCCTGAACGATTAGTATGGAACATATTGTATTTTTGGATTTGGAAATCTGGAAAGACAATGAGCATTTCCGTTTGCAATTATTTGAAACCTACTGACCGTAATTCCTATATACCCTTGGGGAGTTGCCACCATAAGTCGTGGCTGTGCAACATCCCCAAGGGGCAGTTTATTAGGTTCAGAAGGAATTGCACACGAGAAAATGATTTCCTGTCCCAGTCACAGGTGTTATCATCTAGATTTCAACAGAAAGGTTATGACAAAAGTTCTCTTGATAAGGAAATTGAGATGGTACAGAATATGGATAGGGGTCTGTTGGTTGCTAATAAGATTAAACAAACCAATATTAGTATTTCCAACTATAAGATGGTACTGAATTACAACATCCAGCATAAGAAATTTGAGAGACTTGTATCAAAAAATTGGTCTGTGTTAAAACAGGATAAGGTGTTGGGACCTTTATTGCCTGAACGACCATCTTTTATTTACAAGAAGGCCCCGTCATTACATAACAAACTGGCACCTGGTGTAGCTGATCCGCCGGTCCAGTCTGAGAATAGGCTTTTTTCTTTCCTTTCTGGTTTCTACGCATGTGGACGTTGCACAGCTTGTAAACACTCTAAGTGTAATATCAAAAAGCGAAAGGAATTCCTTGCTACGGCGACCAACAGACAATATAAGATTGGCCAATTAATTACGTGTACCACCGTTGGTGTTTACATGCTCGAATGTGAATGTGGTCTCCAATATATTGGGAGGACCTCTAGACCACTTCACGTTCGTTTGGGAGAGCATGTAAACAACATCAAGAGAGGATTAAAGACACATAATGTGTCAAGGCATTTTAAATTAATGCATAACCAAAGCCCTAAAGGGTTAAAATTTTGGGGTATTGAAAGGGTTAATAAGCATTGGAGAGGTGGTAGCTTCATACGTCAATTAAGCCGCAGGGAATCTCATTGGATCCATGAGACAAAAGTTTTAGTACCAGCTGGCTTAAACGTTGATTTTGACGTAAATTTTATTTCTGATCGATAGTTTTTTCAGTGTCGCGTGTATCATGTGGTTTTTTATATTTTTATATATTGTGATATATATTTCTATTTTCATACTATTGCTGTGTCTATGTTGTTTCCACTCGTCCTAA
Source organism: Rana muscosa (assembly GCA_029206835.1). Taxonomy (NCBI): domain Eukaryota; kingdom Metazoa; phylum Chordata; class Amphibia; order Anura; family Ranidae; genus Rana; species Rana muscosa. The sequence continues at coordinate 161,632,855 of CM055123.1, forward strand.
GGGTGTCGGCTGTGACGCGGGCGTCTTTTTACACGTTTTTTAGTTCCCTGTGGGAACTTTTAATTTTATCACATAAGGTTTTAAAATTTTAAATGTAATGTTTTTCAAAATAATCGGTACGTTTTTTACCATTATTGGGCTGTTTTTCATTTGAATACATTGCCGACATTACATTCCCCTGTCTTCTGGCTGTTTGTATACCTGTCTAGTAGGTTGCCATGGAGCTGTAGTGTTTACTCCTCGTTGGTCGGACGTCAGCTTCCTCTCAGTATGAATAGCGGATGGCTCATGTTGTCACGTCACCGATGATGAAGTCCCGCCCACTGGACGCAACGCGTATGGAACGACATGATTCTGCGTGACGTCACCCACGTCCCATGCTGACTCTCGTTGGATACACTTAGACACGCTGCACATCCTCCGCACTGAGGCACAGTGCTATTTTTGTAAGTTAATTTTCATTTTATTATCAATCAATGCCTTTATACATACGGAGAGCACTAGATGTCCTTGCTTTTCATTCTATATCTGGCTTCCTGGACCTGACCTTCTGGATTACTTGGTGTGAGACTGACCAGCGCTCTAATTACACCTTTTCTACCTGGTGTGGATTCACTACAGTTCTGATGTCTGTTATCCCAAAGAGGGAACCGCTTAAGTGACTTGACTGACTAGTTCAGGGGTCCACTTGCTGAGGTAAGCTGCTAACCATTAGTAGTGGTGGAGGTCGTCACACAAGTCACTTTAAAGAATCTAGAAGTCACCTATTGAACACTGAATGGTGCTTCATTTATTTGTGAAAGACTTTGGACTGTCTTTTTCCTTACTAGTCTTCATTTAGTTTGTCTATTCTATGTTTGCGCTGCACTGCTTTTTTATAGTTTTTTTTATACATTTTTAAGTGTAGCTGCAGCCAAAAAATCTATTTTTAAGCTTTTTGGAGAACATAGGGAAGGGTTATCACCCCTGTAACATTTGTTTTGCTGTCTGTGCACCTGTTCAGAACATTTCACCTCACTTTCCGTCCCAATGACAAATGTTTTTGGAAAAGTGGGGTTTTTATTGAAACAAGGATTGGTGAGAAAGCATCAGTAGAGAGGAGACACCTTTTTCCCCATATTAAATCTTACAGGAGAGAATTTCCCTTCCTAGGGGTAGATTTCCTCTCACTTCCTGTTGTCTCCTTCCATTTGCAAGTAGGAGTCGTTTGTAAGTTGGATGTTTGAAAGTAGGGGCCTGCCGTATATACTCTGCAGAAATTTGCCCCTTAGATGTTGGTGTTGCCACAACACTGTAAGCCCTCACAGTTACTCTTGGTGTGCGCTGGAACGCCCTGCTGTGAACTATTATATCAGGAATTGTAATTACATGCCATTGTTGAACAGTGGTAGGAAAAATTGGGCCTTTGGTGGTGGTGCTGGTGCTACAACACTGTAAGCCCTCACAGTTACTCTTGGTGTGCGCATGAATGGGCCCTGCTGTGAATTATTAGATCAAGAATTGTAATTGCATGCCCCTGTTGAAGAGGGGCAGAAATATTGGGCCTTTGGTGGTGGTGGTGGTGTTGCCACAACACTGTAAGCCCTCACAGTTACTCTTGGTGGGCGCATTAATGGGCCCTGCTGTAAATTATTAGATCAAGAATTGTAATTGCATGCCCCTGTTGAAGAGGGGCAGAAAAATTGGGCCTTTGGTGGTGGTGGTGTTGCCACAACACTGTAAGCCCTCACAGTTACTCTTGGTGGTTAAACGGGGGCTGAAAAATTGGGCCTTAGGTACTGGTGCTGGTGCCACAACACTGCAACCCCTCACAGATACTGTACTTGGAGCACAGCAATGAGCCCTGTTGCAAAGTATTGCATCAAAATTGTAATTACACGCCCCTGTTAAACAGGGGCTGAAAAATTGGGCCTTAGGCACTGGTGCTGGTGCCACGACACCGCAACCTCTCCCAGATACTCTAGTTGGAGTGCAGGAATGAGCCCTGCTGCAAAGCATTGCTTAAAAAATTGTAATTGCATGCCCCTGTTAAACAGGGGCTGAAAAATTGGGCCTTAGCCACTGGTGGCGGCACCCAGAAACAAAAATGTTCTTCCAAGCTATCATCAGGATCATTGAGGAGGACGAGGATAGTCAGTCAACAAAACAGGACAGTCACTCAGCATCAGCATAGGCAGTCTTGAAGGGATGTGACATTTCAAAATAAATTATTCTGTTACATCAGCTTTAGGTGCCTGGTAGCTGGTGGTGATCCAAGACTGATTCATCTTTATGAAGGTCAGTCGATCAACCGAGTCAGTGGACAGGCGCACCCTGTGATCGGTGACAAAGCCTCCAGCAGCACTGAATGTGCGTCCTGAAAGAACGCTGGATGCAGGACAGGCCAGTAGCTCAATTGCATACTGTGCAAGCTCTGGCCAGTGACCCATCCTCAAGACCCAGTAAGCCAGAGGATTTTCGGGGGGAAAGGTGTCCAAGTCTGACCTTGCTTCTAGGTATTCCTGCACCATGTATATCAGACGGTGGCGATGGTTGCTGGAACCGATCATACCTTGGGGCTGTGGACTAAAAAATTGTCTGCACGCATCGGTCAGACAGCCACCTTCTCCACCGCTCCTTCTGCTACTGACCGAAGCCTCAGCAACTCGTTGTTCAGGACCAGGAGTTTGTAACCTCCAAGTCTCTGGGAACGCGTTGCACAGACCTTTTTGCAAGGCCTCCCGGAGATGTCTCATCCTCTGCTCCCTCTGCGACGGCAAGATAAGGTCCGCAACCTTACCCTTGTACCGTGGATCAAGGAGAGTGGCCAGCCAGTAATGGTCCCTCTCAGTGGCAGAATTTTCAGGGTCGCAACAGTCGCAGTTGCGACTGGGCCCTGTAATTCCGCCAAGTCCGGGGGGGGCCCGCAACCCGTCCGTGTATTCCCCAGCCCGTGTGAATGGCCCACCCACCTGACTGTCACTCGCTGACAACAGGCGTGGGCTGGGGCGGGTGGCAAGGTGAAGATCTCCCCCCGGGTCGCTTCCATTTTCTTTAAAACGGCCGCGGTCCGCGGCGCTAGCTACCTGTAATTTTTTTTCCAAAGTCGCCTGCGGCGGTCGCCGATTGGCTGGCTGGCTGCCTCTGCACACCCTGCACTGCATTGTGGGAGTTGTAGTTCGGCAGCGCTAAAGGTAATTGACCTATCAGCGCAGCAAGCTACAACTCCCACCTCCCAGGAGTCTCAGAGGCAGCCAGGCAGGTCATGTGGCACGTCAGGGGGGGTCAGGGGGTACGATCGGCGTCAAGAATGTCACACTCGTGGGCTGGGACTGGCTGCAGAGGACTGACGTGATCATCATCATCATCATCACGGTGCACGGACCTGGCTAAAGTAAAGTAAGTGTGAATGATGACCCCCCCGCCAGCACCCCCCCCCACCAGCACCACCCCCCCCCCCCCCTCGGCCAACATACACTCAGCCAGCACCCCCCCTCAGCCCGCATATACTTAGCCAGCACCCCCCCCCCCCTCGGACAGCATACACTCAGCCAGCACCCCCCCCCTCATACACTCAGCCAGCACCCCCCCCCCTCGGCCAGCATACACTCAGCCAGCACCCCCCCCCTCGGCCAGCATACACTCAGCCAGCACCCCCCCCCTCGGCCAGCATACACTCAGCCAGCACTCCCCCCGCCAGCAGACTCAGCCAGCACTCCCCCCCGCCAGCAGACTCAGCCAGCACCCCCCCGCCAGCAGACTCAGCCAGCACCCCCCCCGCCAGCAGACTCAGCCAGCACTCCCCCCCGCCAGCAGACTCAGCCAGCACCCCCCCGCCAGCAGACTCAGCCAGCACCCCCCACGCCAGCAGACTCAGCCAGCACCCCCCGCCAGCAGACTCAGCCAGCCAGCACCCCCCCGCCAGCAGACTCAGCCAGCCAGCACCCCCCCCGCCAGCAGACTCAGCCAGCCAGCACCCCCCCGCCAGCAGACTCAGCCAGCCAGCAACCCCCCCGCCAGCAGACTCAGCCAGCAACCCCCGCCAGCAGACTCATCCAGCAACCCCTCCGCTAGGGGATTCAGCCACCACCCCCCACCAGCGGACTCGTCCAGCAGCCCCCCCTCATCTAGCAAACCCCCTCGCCAGCGTACTCATCCAGCAGCCCCCCATCTACCAAAAGCCCCGCCAGCGGACTCATCTAGCAGCCTCCCCTCATCTAGCAACCGCCCCGCCAGCAGACTCATTCAGCAGCCCCCCCTCATCTAGCAACCCCTCCGTCAGCGGACTCTTCAAGCAACACACACCCCCCCGCGCACAGACGCACCCCGCCCCCCATCTGGTTAGCGGAGCCGACTGATCCAGGAGGACCCCCACTGATCCAGGAGCGATCCCCACTGAGCAAAGCGGAGCCCGCACACGGACAGCCCCTAAATCATTTGTTTGATGTGTATATTTATACAATTCACATCTAATTCTCTATACTTCCACTTTGCTCTTTGTGTGGATTTTTCCTTTTTATGTAAAAGTCATTATTAAGCAGCACTTTGCATATTCTTGCTACTGTTGTAATATAATACATGGCATTGGATACAATTTTTGCATTATATTTTCAGTATGATATTGTGTTTAGGCAATATCAGGAAGTATTAGGTTGGTGAGAGGATGGTGGATGCATGGAATAGTCTTCCTGCAGAAGTGGTAGAGAGTAATACAGTGAAAGAGTTTAAAGCGGAGCTCCGCGTAAAAAAAAATATTAAAAGCCAGCAGCTACAAATACTGCAGCTGCTGACTTTTAATATTATGACACTTACCTGTCCTGGAGTCCAGCAAAGTCGGCAGCAGAAGACGAGCAATCGCTCATCTCTCGGCTGCCCCCACCACCATCATGGGTGAGGGAATCAGGAAGTGAAGCGTTGTGGCTTCACTTCCCGGTTCCCTACTGCGCATTGTATAATATTTGTCTTGCTTCATAACATCAATCATCCGTTATAAAACCAGGTGGACATTGATGGTGAGCTGATTTGTGGTTCAATGGGCCACTTGACTGGACTTGCCCCCCAGGCCTAAGGCTGCCAGCCCTCCCCTGGCGGACTGTGTGTTGTTTGTTCGGCCGCGGGGCATGCTTCCGCGGGTGACTGAAGACAGAGATAATTCAGAGAGCAGGGCAGCTGAGGCAGCACTCGCTCTCACTGAATGAGATTGTGGACCACCTCCGCCTGTGCCTCTGCCTATCCAGAGACACAGAGGTAGGGAGGCGGGGCGGACTCTGAAAAATGAGAGAAGGCGGGGAGAAGCTTTCCCCTCTATGGCAGCATGGAGTACCTTCCTGGCATCTACCCAGGCAAGGCAGAGTGGCGGAATTTCGTCCTGGCGGGAGAAGGCACACACAGTGACTCAGTCAGAGTGCAATTGAGTGCAATTGACAGAATCGATTGACGGTAAGTCAATCAAGTGACAGAGCTCAGCTCAGCAATCAATGCCAACCTCCACCACCTGTGCCTCGTCTTACTGATCCCATCCCCCCACCACTGATCTCATCATCCCTATCCCCCCATTACCCCATTACTTCTACAACAGTGGTGTTGGGGGGTAAAGGGATGAGATCAGTGTTGGGGGATGGGATCAGTAAGAGGCACAGGTGGTGGTGGGAGAGGATGGCACCACCGCAGCCACCCCCCTCAAGTACCACCGCAGCCACCCCCCTCAAGTACCACCGCAGCCACCCCCCTCAAGTACCACCGCAGCCACCCCCCCTCAAGTACCACCGCAGCCACCCCCCCTCAAGTACCACCGCTGCCGCCCCCCTCAAGTACCACCGCTGCCGCCCCCCTCAAGTACCACCGCTGCCGCCCCCCTCAAGTACCACCGCTGCCGCCCCCCTCAAGTACCACCGCAGCCCCCCTCAAGTACCACCGCTGCCTCCCCCCTCAAGTACCACCACTGCCGCCCCCCTCAAGTACCACCGCTTCCACACCCCTCAAGTGCCACCACTGGTGCTTGAGGGGGGGTGGTAGCGGTGGTACTTGAGGGGGGTGGTAGCGGTGATACTTGAGGGGGGTGGTAGCAGTGATACTTGAGGGGGGGTGGCTGTGGTGGTACTTTGGGGGTGGCTGTGGTGGTACTTGGGGGGTGGCTGCGGTGGTACTTGGGGGGTGGCTGCGGTGGTACTTGGGGGGTGGCTGCGGTGGTACTTGGGGGGTGGCTGCGGTGGAACTTGAGGGAGGTGGCAGTGGTGGTGCCATCCTCTCCCACCACCTGTGCCTCCTTACTGATCCCATCCCCCCACCACTGATCTCATCCCTATCCCCCCCATTACTTCTACAACAGAGGTGATGGGGGGATAGGGATGGGATCAGTAAGAGGCACAGGTGGTGGTGGGAGAGGATGGCAGCACCACTGCCACCGCAGCCACCCCCCCTCAACACCAGCACTTCACTGATCCCATTTAGGGTTGCCACCTGTCCGGGATCCACCCGGACAGTACGGGTTTTGAAACATGTGTCTGGGTCTCTGCCCTGTGCCTCTGCCGCCACCGCCGTGTGCGTCTCGAGTTCAGTCCGTTTTATTCTGCAACTGCTGCCTTCCTATCTACCCCCCCCGGCACTGTCGGTTCACCTCCGTCCGCTCTGTGTGCTGCAGATGGGACACAGAGGCAGAGACGGAGCCTCCATGTTGCCGGAGACTCTCCTCTGGTTTTGCCCCCCCCCATACACTACCATACAGTTCTGCCACCCCCCTCCCATACACCATCCATCCATCAGTTTTCCCTCTCCTCCTCATACACACATTTATCATCCCCTCCATACACCATCCTTGTATACAGTCCCCCCATATATACAGTTCTCTCCCCCCCAATACACCATCCATATATACAGTCCCCCCATATATATAGTTCTCCCCCATATATACAGTTCCTCCCCCCCTATACACCATTCATAAATACAGTCCCCCCCATATATACAATTCTCCCCCCCCATACACCATCCATAGATACAGTTCTCCCCATATATACAGTTCTCCTCCCCATACACCATCCATATATACAGTCTCCCCCATATATACAGTTCTCCCCCCCCATACACCATCCACATATACAGTTCTCCCCCCCATACACCATCCATATATACAGTTCTCCCCCCATAGACCATCCATATATACAGTCCCCCATATATACAATTCTCTTCCCCCCGTACACCATCCATATATACAGTTCTCCCCCCATACACCATCCATATATACAGTCCCCCATATATACAATTCTCTCCCCCCATACACCATCCATATATACAGTCCCCCCCATACACCATCCATATATACAGTTCTCCCCCCCATATATACAGTCCCCCCCATACACAATTCACCCCCCCATATACCATCCATATATATCGTTCTCCACCCCCCCCATACACCATCCATATATACAGTTCTCACCGGGTGACACCGTCCTCTGCCCTACTGACACCGTCCACTGCCCTACTGACACCGTCCTCTGCCCTACTGGCTGACAGTGTCCACTTTTAAGGTAGGCTAGTTTCATATTTTAACTGACATTTCTTTTATTAATAAATCATATTATATGGGTACACTAATGCTTTTTTTTTTATTTAACCATGCCGCTTTAAGTCCCCCCCCACTGTTAATGCAATTTGGCCACAGCCACTGTTCATTGTAGCACACCTCATTACTACTCTCTTTGGGTAACCCAAAAGGTGTCCCAGGTATTTTACAATCCTATAGCGCGTAGTACAAAAAAATTGCCGTGCACCGCGAAAGTGTTCGGGTTTGGCTTGGAGAAAAGGTGGCAACCCTAATCCCATCCCTCCTCCCCACCAGCACTGTTACTGATCCCATTGCCCAGGTCAGATTTAATTGATCCTATGATTGCTTCATAGGATCAGCAACTGATGTATTGCTTCATTTATGTGAAATCCCTAGTAATATGGCCAGTCCCTCTTTGTACAACAAAGTCCCCCTTTGTTGTACAGTGTAAAAAAATTAAGTATCAAAATCAGGCTTTTTGGTGGTGGGGGGGGGGCCATCATGATTTCTTGCACCGGGGCCCTGAAGTCTCTAGTTATGCCACTGGTCCCTCTCCTTGATCCGAAGAATACGAGGATCCTTCCACAGACTTTGCAGGATCAGGGAGGCCATGCAGCGTAGATTAGCTGAGGCATTCGGTCTGGAGTCCTTTGGGTCACTAAGGACAACATGATCCGCAACCACATACAAGTCCACGGGTTTCTTGGGACTGTAAATCATCCCTAAAAGACTGCTGTTGTTGATGCTGAGTTCCAGGCTCCACCTCCATGCTGACACAATCCTCGTCCTCGTCCTGTGTGATGGGTGGGACAGAAGGAACACTGTCTGGGTAAAGGGGGCCTTGAGAGGTAAGGAAGTCCTCCTCTTCCTGCCTCTGTTCTGCCTCAAGTGCCCTGTCCATTATTCCACGCAGCGTATGCTCCAAAAGGTGGACAAGAGGTACAGTGTCACTGATGCATGCACTGTCACTGCTCACCATCCTCGTGGCCTCCTCAAATGGTGCCAGGACAGTGCATGCATCCTTGATCATGCCCCACTGGCGTGGTGAAAAAAACCTGAGCTCCCCTGACCCTGTCCTGGTGCCGTAGTTGCACAGGTACTCATTGATGGCCCTCTGCTGCATGTGCAGCCGCTGCAGCATGGCCAACGTTGAGTTCCACCTGGTGGGCATGTCACATATAAGGCGGTACTTGGGCAGGTTCAACTCCTTTTGCAGCTCAGCCAGCCGAGCACTGGCATTATATGATCTGCGGAAATGCACACAGATTTTCCTGGCCTGCCTCAGGACATCCTGTAAGCCCGGGTACCTGCCCAAGAACCGCTGCACCACCAAGTTAAGGATGTGAGCCACACAGGGCACATGGGTCAGCTGTCCCTGTCGGAGGGCGGAGAGGAGGTTGGTGCCATTGTCGCAAACCACCATTCCTGGCTTAAGCTGGCGTGGCGTCAACCACCTCTGGGCCTGCCCCTGCAGAGCTGACAGAACCTCTGCCCCAGTGTGGTTCTTGTCCCCCAAACACACCAGCGCAAGCACGGCATGGCATCTTTTTGCCTGCGTACTTGCATAGCCCCTTGAACGCCTACGGAGCACCGCTGGTTCCGAGGACAAAGCACAGGAAGAGGCCAAGGAGGAAGAAGAAGGAGGCGTGTCGGCGGAACAACCTCCAACACTACTGCACCTTGTCCTGCATCCTTCCCAGCTGCCAAAAGAGTGACCCAATGGGCCGTGAAAGAAAGGTAACGTCCCTGTCCATGCCTGCTGGACCATGAGTCAGTGGTAATATGCACCTTACCACTGACCGCCCTGTCCAGCGAGGCATGGACATTGCCTTCCACATGCCGGTAGAGAGCCGGAATCGCCTTCAGTGAGAAAAAGTGGCGTTTGGGAGCCTGCCACTGAGGAACCGCACATTGCACAAACTCACGGAAGGGGGCCGAGTCTACCAACTGAAAAGGCAGCAGTTGAAGCTCTAGCAATTTAGCCAAGCTAGCATTCAACCGCTGGGCATGTGGATGGCTGGGAGTGAACTTCTTTCGACGGTCCAGAAGCTGGGGCAGGGAAATTTGCCTGCTACAATCGGACGTCGGTGTACTGCTAGCAGAGTGCCCGCAAGTACTTGGCTGTGACACACCTAATTCTACACCTTCATTCCTCTCAGTGCAGGTTTCAGAGAGGACTGAAGGTATAGTGGGGTTGGAGATCCCAGCTGATGAGGAGCAAGGAGAGGTCCGCTTTGTTCTTTGGTGTGGGTCTTTAAGGTACGCTTGCCAACGAGCTGCATGGCAGGTCAACATATGTCTGGTCAAGCATGTGGTGCCCAAGCGGCTGATGTTTTGGCCACGCGAGATACGCTTGAGACATATGTTGCAAATAGCAGCGGTGCGATCTGATGCACCCAACTCAAAAAAGGCCCACACCAAAGAACTTTTGGAATGACGGGCAGAGGCAGTGCCCTGCACAGGCGGAGCTCTGCGTTGTGATTGAGTCGGTGTGCTGCCCTTACGCTGGCCCCCGGAAGGCATCCTGCCTCGTTGGAGATGTGCTACCTCCTCCTCCTCTTCTCTCCTATCAGGGACCCACGTGGAGTCAGTGACCTCATCATCCCCTCCCTCTTGATCACTGGAGCAAACTTGGCAGTATGCTGCAGCTGCTGGAACATGACTGCCAGATTGCTGTCCTTCTTGAGCATCCCCTCTCTCTGCGCTCACGCTACTTCCTTCCTCTAGCTGTGTATCATCATCAGACCCTTCAAAAAGCTGGGCCTCCTCCTGGAGCATGTACCCAGCACTGTGCTCAAACAGTTCGGGGGACTCCTCAGGAGGACATGGTGGGTCTAGGGAAGGAGTGACTGATGACATTGAGACGAGGGAAGAGGACGCGTTGGCAGCTGCTTTGCCAGTACCCTGAGCCTGGGTGAGAGAGGATGAGGAGGATGAGGAGGGCTTGGTCATCCACTCTATCAAGTCTTTGGCATGATGCGGCTCAACATGTCCAGCTGCCGAAAATAGGGACAAGCATGTCCCATGGCCACGTGCTGATGACGATGCACCGCGTCCACGACCAGCACTGTTGTCTCTAGACACAGAGCCTGCTTGCCCTCTTTTATTGGCTCGTGACTGTCTGCCTCTTCTTGTTGACCTTCCAGACATAGTAATGGCCTGCAGGGAGATGGGAAAACTAGCAATTGGGTAGTGTATATTGTGCTGGAGGTACACAACACCCACTGTAAAGGCTGCAGATGCCTGTATTAGAGAACACCAGCAATAAAGGGTAGACACAGGTGTATACTGTGCTGTGCTGGAGGCACACAACACCCACTAACTCCTGCAGATGCCTGTATTAGAGAACACCAGCAATAAATGGTAGATACAGGTGTATACTGTGCTTGAGGCACACAACACCGACTAACTCCTGCAGATGCCTGTATTAGAGAACACCAGCAATAAATGGTAGATACAGGTGTATACTGTGCTGGAGGCACACAACACCCACTAACTCCTGCAGATGCCTGTATTAGAGAACACCAGCAATAAACGGTAGATACAGGTGTATACTGTGCTGGAGGCACACAACACCCACTAACTCCTGCAGATGCCTGTATTAGAGAGAACAACAGCAATAAATGGTAGATACAGGTGTATACTGTGCTGGAGGCACACAACATCCACTAACTCCTGCAGATGCCTGAGAAAAGAACACACTGTCCCTGCCTATCTAGCTCTTTCCCTGCACGCCGGAACACACTACACGTGTACTAAACCCCCTGAGCTATAATTGGCCACAGGCATCCTGCCTGTGGCCAATTATGGCTCTCCTCGCTGCCGGCGCTGTGATTGGCCAAGCATGCGGGGTCACAGTGCATGCTTGGCCAATCACAGCGCCGGCCATGCACTGCGATGGCGCAGTGCATTGTGGGCCGTTCGCGTCACACGAATTTGGTGCGAACGGCCCACAAAGTTCTAGTTTCGATGAACAGCCGATGTTCGAGTCGAACATGCGTTCGACTCGAACACCGAGCTCATCCCTACTTTTGATTTATCCTGCCTCCCACTTTCTGCCTGGTGTAACTTTCATGTAGCAGATTGAAGGGGGAAAAGGACCTGGCTTTGAACAATGGGGAAGCGGGGGATGCTTGTGAACATACAGACAGCTCTACTTTGAGGGGAGGGAGGGTGATGTAAAAAGACAGAGCATGCTATTGTGTGTGGGGAAAAGGGGGTAATGTGAAGGTAGCAAGAACGGACTACTGGGAGGTGGATGTGTAAAGGGGCAGAGCATGCTAGTGTGTGTGTGTGTGTGGGGGGGGGTTTGAAGGGGCAGAAAGGACTACTGGGGGGTAATGAAAAGGGGCAGAGATCTCTACTGTAAAGGGAAGGTGATGCAAATTGTCAGAGAGCCCTACTGTAGGAGGGGGGTGTGAAGGGGCAGGAAGGACTACTGGGGGGGTGATGTAAAGGGGCAGAGAACTCTACTGTGAAGGGAAGGTGTTGTAAAGGGGCAGAGATCACTGCTACGAGAGAGGGGGGTGTACGGGGGGCAGTTTAGTTGAAGGGGGTCATGTAAAGGGGGGATTGATATGAAGGGGGAAGAGGACTCTATTGTGGGGGGGGGTCAGAGGACACTGCTGTGGGGGCCAGTGCTGTGGGTGGATGATGTGAAGGGAGGTACAGAACTCTTCAGAGTACACTGATGTAAGAACGGGATTGTGATAAGAGGAGGGGGCCTGTGATGTGAAGGACCTGGGTCATTGGACAAACAGGTGATTCAGACCTCTGCTAGAAGAAAATTTTACTGATTGGCCCTTCATACATTTTAATTCAACATCCCTGTCCTAGTTTTGTTGTTATTTTATACAAAAGATTTAAAAGGCATCTCTCAACATGCCATGTAGTGTGATGTATTTTGTGAGTTAAGGTGGGGGTTATGAAGAGGCTAAGGATATGTGATGTATCCCTATGTCAAGTTAATTATGTGATATTACAAATTAAATCTACATTGGAGATACAGGAGACTTTGAGTTAAAAGCTAGCATAAAGTAGCAAGTATAATGGGCTAGATACTTATTTCAAGAAGTATACCATTTTTCTGTACAGAATTTTAAAGCATGTATTTTGACAGACATCACCTAAAATAGTAGCATATATCTTTCAGAGCTTTCCATACCTACAACATCTTTTAATAAACAAGGCATCTCATCAAGCTTAACAGTAAGTCAGGTTTTAGATACAGTACTAGCCAGCACATTCACATGATATTGTGAGGGGGTTAGCTCGGCAGCGGGTGTGTGAGACCCCCTGGAAGGGTTCACCACACAAAATTAGGCACAGCAGACAGTGGTAGGAGAAAACAAAAGGGTGGGGTTTTATTTGAACTATATACAGACAAAAAATATAGCAGAAAACAAAAGAAACAGGAAAATAAATCCTGGTCAACTTGACTGCCAACTACACACGTTGGTGTCCCTAACTAACAACTGGGTACAGCCTTGTGCTGTCCCAGTCCCTAGCTCCCTGCTTTTTGAAGTTCTTAGCAATACCCACACAGGCTTTGGCTCACAGCACAGAGATCACACTCCTCAGACTATCCAAACAGATCTGGTTCCAGGTTGGAGCATCTCCCTTAGCATGCTGGGAGTTCTTGTAGAGGCCCTAATGAGCCCACTTACTTCAGCTGGGCTCATTAACTCTTCCCCTGCAAGACTCCCAGCACTCCCCCTAGTGGTAAAAATTGGCATAAAGCCTGAATCTAGGACATATATATCTTCCATCCTGGATGCAACCTGGTTATTTTACCTGCCTGCTGTCACATACCCCCCCTCTTGTTTTAACCTTGGGGTTGGAACACAAGCTATCAGACATGCGTGTACTCGAGACAAAGCATCCACATTCCCCATTTGAATGCCAGGGCGATGCTTTACCGTAAAGTTGAATTCTTGTAGGGCCAGGAACCACCTATTTACTCTCCTATTTGTCTCTTTGTATTGAGCCATCCACTTTAAAGGAGCGTGATCAGTAATCAGGTCAAAGTGCCTACCTAGCAGATAGTACCGAAGGGAATCTAGAGCCCACTTCACCGCTAAACACTCCTTCTCAATCGTGGCGTAATTTACCTCATGCGACTTCAATTTCCTGCTGAGGTAAATGACTGGGTGCTCTTCTCCGTTCCAGACCTGGGACAATACTGCTCCTAACCCAACCTCTGATGCATCACTTTGTACGACAAAGTCCCTAGAGAAGTCTGGTGAGTACAACACTGGCTGGCTACATAAGGCTTTTTTTAAGAATTGGAATGCTGCCTCAGCCTCTGGGGTCCATTTAACCATGACAGACTCTTTCCCTTTTGTCAGGTTGGTTAGGGGCACAGCCTGAGAGGCAAAGTGGGGAATGAATCACCAATAATAACCAGCGATTCCCAGAAAGACTCCTACCTGCTTCTTGTTTTTGGGACGTGGCCAATTCTGTATGGCATCGACTTTATTGACTAGGGGTTTTATCACTCCCCTCCCAATGATGTAACCAAGATATTTGGCCTCCTCCTGTCCAATGGTACATTTCTTGGGGTTGGCCGTAAACCCAGCTTCCCGGATAGAGTCTAGGACTGCTTGCACTTTTGGCAGATGTGAGGCCCAATCTGTGCTATGGACATTACATGGGGCCTCAGTATCTGGTCCATTTTCTGCTGGAATGTTGCCGCTGCATTCTGTAATCCAAACGGCATTCTTTTATATTGGAACGCCCCGTCTGGGGTTACAAACGCGGTTTTCTCCTTGGCTGATTTGGCCAGGGGAATTTGCCAATACCCTTTTGTGAGATCGAGAGTTGTCATGTGTCGGGCTGTTCCCAGCCGGTCGATCAACTCATCTATACGTGGCATGGGGTAGGTGTCAAATTTTGTAACTTTGTTCAGTTGTCGAAAATCGTTACAAAATCGCCAGCTCCCACCTGGTTTAGGCACTAACACTATGGGACTGGACCAATCACTTTGGGATTCCTCTATCACCCCCAATTCAAGCATTTTCTGTACTTCCTCACGTATTGCCTCCCGTCAGGCCTCTGGGATCCGATAGGGTTTTAGCTTCACCCTTCCACCGGGTGGGGTAATAATATCATGCTTTACCCCAGACGTTTGTCCCGGCAGCTCAGAGAAAACCTCCTTTTTGCGAAGCACAAACTCTTTAACCTCCTGTTGTTGGGGGTTTGACAAGGTGACTGCTATTCCAACCTCAGAAATCATGCAATCAGACCCTCCAGGCTTTCAACAGATTAATGTGATAGATCTGTTCGGGCTTTCGCCTTCCTGGTTGTCTGACCTTGTAATTCACTTTGCTCACTTTTTCCATTATCTCGTAGGGGCCTTGCCATTTGGTGAGGAATTTGCTTTCAACCGTAGGGACAAGTACCAATATCTTATCCCCCGGGGAAAAGGTACGGGTCTTGGCCCCACGGTTGTACACTCTCTGCAGTGCCAACTGCGCTTGGGCCAAATGTTCCTTTACGATTGGCATTACCTGTGCAATTCTATCTTGCATCAGGGCGACATGCTCAATCACACTCCTGTGGGGAGAACTCTCACTTTCCCAAGTTTCCTTGGCGATATCCAACAGCCCTCGTGGGTGTCTCCCATAGAGTAACTCAAAGGGTGAGAAACTAGTAGAGGATTGGGGTACCTCCCGAATGGCAAACATTAAATAGGGAATTAGACAGTCCCAATCCTTTCCATCTCTATCCACCACCTTCTTTAACATTTGTTTTAGGGTTTTGTTGAATCTTTCAACCAACCCATCTGTTTGGGGGTGATACACGGATGTACGCAATTGTGTCACTTTGAACAACTTGCACAGCTCTTTTATAACCCGGGACATAAAGGGTGTACCTTGGTCTGTAAGCAGTTCCTTACAAATACCCACACGGCAAAAAACAAGAGATAGCTCTTTGGCTATGGTTTTGGCCAAGGTATTTCAGAGAGGAATCGCCTCTGGATAACGGGTGGCATAGTCCAATATAACCAAAATGTACTGATGCCCCCTAGCGGACTTCATTATCGGACCTACCAAATCCATTGCGATCCTCTCAAAGGGGACCTCAATGATGGGAAGGGGTACCAGCGGGTTACAGAAATGTGGCATCGGTGCGGACCTCTGACACACAGGGCAGGAGGAACAATAATTTTCTGTTTCCTTCATGACCTCAGGCCAATACAATCTCTGCAATACTCTCTCTCTGGTTTTCTCTGTCCCCAGATAGCCTCCAAGAATGTGCCCATGGGCCAACTCTAACACCAACTTCCTGTAAGGTTTGGGCACCACAAGCTGTTCAATGGTTTCTTCTGCCCTTTTAGCGACCCGATACAGTAGGTCCTTTTCCACGATGAAGTATGGGTAAGTGCAGGTCTTATCTGGGTTCACTAACTCGCCATCTATTTTCACTACGTTTTCCCGTGCCTTTATTAGGGTGGGGTCTTTTAACTGTTCTGTGGCAAAATTTTCCTTGTGAACCTCGAGATCAGAAAAATCCCCAGACGGCATGTTTTCGTCTGAGGATGTTGGCTCCTCCCCAGTTTCTCGAGTCTCCCCCGCCAATACCGACAAGGGGAATTCTGGAGAGTCCTCACCACTCTCAGAGGAATTCTGGCTATCACATTCCTGGTATATAGGGGCACCAGTGGGGGGCTCAGGACAACCCCAGAGTTCCCAGAACTTTGGAAAATCCCTTCCCACAATGGCATCATGTGGTAAGTGAGACACTAACCCCACCTGATGAGAGAGGTTACCTTTGGAGGTCTCAAAACACACTGTAGTCACAGGATACTCTCGGGTGTCCCCATGCACACAAATAACAGCTACCTTGTTATTCCCTAAGACCTCTGTAGTGACAAATTCAGCTTTTATCAGTGTTACCAGGCTACCTGAATCCAGCAACACAACAACATTTTTACCATTAATACACATTTTGCACAAATGTTTCTCAGTTCCTCGAATGGCAGTGCATGCAACTGTCGCAAACAGCGACTGACGTCTGTCCCTTAGAAAGTCACATTGCATGGGTTCATCCACCACCGGGCAATTTGCTGCAATATGTCCCTCTTGCCGACAGCGGTAGCAAACAATCCTTTTTTGCTGCCTCTTGAGCCCCTGACTTCCCAGGCTGTTCTCGCCAGACATTAGGTAGAACACTCACCCTCTCATTCTCTCCATCCTCACCCCTTGGAATCATCTTACCCGCCACTGGGAATGGTCTGGTCTTAGGGTGGAAAGTCCGTGAGTCTCTGGAAGAGGCAGTCAGGTTCTCTGTAGCCAAGTACTTCTCTACACGATCCACAAGCTTATCGGCCGTTTCTGGGTCTCCATGGCTTAGCCACTTTTGGATGGCAGTAGGAAGAGCTCTCAGGAAACGATCCATCACAACACGTTCCACAATCTTCGGTGCTGACAAAGTCTCTGGCTGTAGCCACTTCCTGCTCAGGTGAATGAGATCATACATTTGAGACCTGGGGGGTTTTCCAAGCCGGAAAGTCCAGTTATGCACACGCTGAGCTCGGACGGCCAGGGTGACACCCAGCCGTGCCAATATCTCATTTTTTAGCATCACATAGTCTATTGCTTGGTCAGGCTCCCGGTCATAGTAATCTTTCTGCGATTCACCAGTTAACAGAGGGGCAACCAGTCCAGCCCACTGCTCCTTAGGCCACTTTTCCCTTTCAGCAGTCCTTTCAAATGTGGTCAAAAACACCTCTGGATCACCCTCTCCAGTCATTTTTGTCAGTAAACGACTCACCCCAAAGGATGCAGTGTTAGTGGAACTACTTGCCTCACTGGTCTGCGGACATTGCTGCATTAATGTCTCCACTTGTTGCTGTAGTCTCTGTTCTTGCTTCTGCAACAGGTCTATGAAGTGGGCCTCAGATTTCTGCTGGGCTTGTTGCTGGGCTGCCAGACTCTGTTGATGAGCTTGCTGCTGGGCTGCGAGGCTCTGTTGCAACATTGCATTTGTCTGTTGTTGAGCTGCAAGGCTCTTTTGCAAACCTGCATTTGTCTGCTGCTGATTGGCATTTGCTAGAGCAAGCTGTTTCAGTATCTCCTCCATGCTGGCCTTTAAAAAAAAACTGCCACTGGTTCTCCACCAACTGTGAGGGGGTTAGCTCGGCAGCGGGTTTGTGAGACCCCCGGAAGGGTTCACCACACAAAATTTTGCACAGCAGACAGTGGTAGGAGAAAACAAAAGGGTGGGGTTTTATTTGAACTATATACAGACAAAAAATATATAAGAAAACAAAAGAAACAGGAAAAGATATCCTGGTCAACTTGACCGCTGACTACACACGTTGGTGTCCCTAACTAACAACTGGGTACAGCCTTGTGCTGTCCCAGTACCTAGCTCCCTGCTTTTAGAAGTTCTTAGCAATAACCGCACAGGCTTTGGCTCACCGCACAGAGATCACACTCCCCAGACTATCCAAACAGATCTGGTTCCAGGTTGGAGCATCTCCCTTAGCATGCTGGGAGTTCTTGTAGAGGCCCTAATGAGCCCACTTACTTCAGCTGGGCTCATTAACTCTTCCCCTGCAAGAATCCCAGCACTCCCCCTAGTGGTATAAATTGGCATAAAGCCTAATCTAGGACATATATATCTTCCATCCTGGATGAAATCTGGTGATTTTACCTGCCTGCTGTCACAATATATTGCATCAAAAGAATAGAAAAAACACATCAAAAGGGAGACAAGCTTAAAGCGTATGTTACCCCCAGAAAATGAAATTACCCTTTTGCTATGGGAATATCCACCTGATGCTCTAGATTACTATCTTTGTGCATTAGAGACATACATTTTGATTTTTGCCAAATATGTACCTAAACCCAATAACAAAAATGGAAAATGTTACAGCTTACCAATTCTTAGATGTAGTGGCTATACTAGTTTTCTTTTCTTAGTTTTTTTTTTCTCTTTATTTTTTACTTGTTGATCTTGCCAGTAACACACTTCCTGTCATAGAATGACAGCACTCAGACATTGTACTGTATCTATGGAAATTTAACGTTGTTACCCTCGGACAGGAAGTGTGACAGGACTACAGAATACTCCCCCCCCCCATTGCTTATCTTCACAACATAGGGAGAGTTCTGTAACTCACAGAAAATAGCAAGGCTAATAACTATGTTTGAGATTTTAATTCAGTTTACCGAATGTGAATTCAGTACACACAAGAAGCACACTGATTTTCTAGCAAGATCAAAAGGTATTTTTCTGTTTGCAGAAAATGTACTTAGCCTGAGGTCGTTTATGAATAGATCCATGGCAAGACTGAAATAAACCAGCAAAGTTACACTCTGATCATAATTTTAAAACTCTTCAAAAACAACAGACAGATCATTTCTAAATACTACAAATTACAGCCCCTAAAATTACCATACAAGTGAATGAAAACTTCTGTGACTTGCTCTCAGCACAAATGCATGTTGTGAGTAATGTCAGACAGAGGTAACCAGAAACTTTCTGATTAAGAGCCGGTTCACACTGGTCCGACAAGCGCTCTGACTTCCAGAGCACAAGTCATATGACATGTCAAAATGAATGGTTCCCTATGAAAGTCATCTTAACTGGTCTGACTTGTGTTGGTGCAACTTTGAAAAGTTGGACCCCCCATCTCTGCACCCCCATCCCAAAGTACTTTGTCCCCATGTTGATTGGGACAAGGGTCTCCTCCCAACAACCCTGGGTGGTGGTTTAAGGAGTTTGTGGGTGGAAGGTTTATCAGAATCTGGAAGCCCCCTTTAAACGGTGCACCTTTTCCGGCTACCCCATGTTAATGAGTACGGGGTACATTATACCTTTACCCATTCACCGAAAAAGTGTAAAAAATAAATAAAAACAGTACACAGATTTTTCATAAATTACTTTATTAAAGTAGCTCCAACGTGTCTTCTTCCTCTGTGTCAGGTCACCTGAGGCCAGGTCATAGGTGCACACCGCTGGGGTTAGGAGCACACTGCTAAGGTTGTAAACCCTTCAGCTGACTGCTGTAGATGGAGCTCTGGGTGGTTCAGGAGAGCAGCTCCACCTGAACACCGACACAGACCAAACAGGAAGCTAGAGCGTAAGATTTCCCAGGGCGTGGAATCCAAGAGCAGCAGGTTTTTACCAGAGCCTCTAGTGGTGGGGATGGATTATGCTGCAGCTGACTCCAGGTCATGGCCCCCAGGGTATACCAGCTACGGCTCACAGACTGGCTCTAGTGGACAGAGCGGAAGCAGCTGTAAAGGGTTAAACACAGGATAGTCAGGAGAACAAGCCAAGTTCGGGGGCAACTAGCAGACAGGGATGGTCAGGAAGGCACGCCAATATCGGGGTCTCTAGCAGACAGGAATGGTCAGGACGCGCCAAGGTCGTTACATGGAAGTCAGAGATAAACCTACAGCAGAATGCCACACCAGAAGCCTAAACACAAACTTTGCTTGGCAAAGCTGGATTGCAGTGCGCAGGGTTTCCCATATCCATAATTTGCCTAAACTCATACTGTTGATCATCCTCAGAGACAAGAGCCGAGGTAGGGAGAGGATGAGAGAACTTATTAAGAACTAACGGTTTCAGGAGGGATACATGAAAGGTGTTTGAGATCTTGAGGCTTTTAGGGATCTGGATGATTAAAAGAAACAGAATTCAGCTTAGAAATGATAGTGTAAGGACCAATGAATCTTGGGGCAAATTTCAGAGAAACCTGGAGTCTGATGTTTCCGGTGGAAAGCCAGACTTTGTCTCCTGTCTGTAGAGGAGGAGGCTTACGCCTGCGACAGTCAGCAAAACCCTTGAATTTGTTAGCAGCTGTCTGGAGGGAATCATGTACGTCAACCCAAATTGAATGATTCCTGAATGGTAGCCAAAGCTGGGATGTCAGGAGAACAGGTCATAGGAAGGGGAGCTCAGGATGTCTTCCATAAGCTGTGACAAAGGGTGTCTTCTGAGAACTGATGTTAACATTATTGTGAGAGAACTCTGCCCACGGGGGTAGTGAGGACCAATCAACATGATGAGCCAAGACTAAGGTACGGAGAAATACCTCTAACTCCTGATTGACCCTCTCTGTCTGTCCATTGGATTGAGGGTGGTAAAAAGAGGTAAAATCCAAGGTAATTGTTGAGAGATTTGCAAAATGCTCTCCAAAATCTAGAGGTGAATTAAACATCCCTGTCAGAAACAATATGGGAAGGAACTCCATGGAGGCGGAAAATTTCTCGAAAAAAAAAATTGGAACCAAGGCAGGAGCAGAAGGGAGACCAGGAAGAGGAACAAAATGAGCCATCTTGGAGAATCAATCAGTTACCACCAAAAATACCATATTATTCTCAGAAGATGGAAAATCTGTGATAAAGTCCATGACATTGTGGGACCAGGGTTCTTTAGGAATGGACAAAGGCATGAGAAGACCAGCAGGAGCATGCGAGGCAGATTCAGACTGGGCACAGACATGACAAGCTTTAACATAATCTTTAACATCAGAATGAAGAGTAGACTATCACTAGTGGTGGCTGATGAGAAAGAAAAATCAGAGGGCCCCAGCATGACCTGCCACCTTGGAATCGGAACTCCAGCGTAGGGTCTTAGTTTTTAACTCGGTTGGAATGAAGGTCTTGCCAGGAGGAATTTTGAGTCCAGGGTAGAATGGGCAAGAATTCACGAGGTAGGAATGATCGGCTCAGGTTCAGAAGTGGGCTCCTTATCCTGAATGTCAAATGACCTAGAGAGTGCATCAGCCTGACTGTTGCAGGAATCAGGTTTGTACGTAATAGTGAAATTAAAACGGGAAAAGAAAAGACTCCACCTGGCTTGTCTGGGATTCAATCGTTTGGCATTCTGTAATTACTACAGATTTTTATGGTCAGTAAAAATCGCAAGAAGTTCCCAATCACCAATAGCGTAATTTTTCTCTGCCTAAGAATTTTATGGGGAGAAAAACACACATGGTTGACATTTTACCCCAAAAGGTTGAAGAAGCACAGCTCCCACCCCAGTCGAGGAAACATCCACTAAAATAAAAATTGGATCCCCAGGGTTAGGTTGCCTCAACAAAGGTCCAGAAACAAAAGTCCTGTTTCAAGTCATGAAACGCAGAGACAGCTTCAGGACGCCACTCCTTGCCATTGATACCCTTCTTGGTCAAGGTGATAATAGGCGCAGCAATGGAAGAGTATTTCCTAATGAACTGCCTGTAATAATTAGTGAACCCATAAAAAAGCACTGTGCGTCCTTGAGGCTGTCAGGAGGAGGCCAGTTTGTAATGGCTGAGACCTTTCCAGTATCAATACGAAGACCCAAACTAGAGACAAAGAATCCCAAAAACAGAACCTCAGAACATTCAAAAGAACATTTTCCCAGCTTGTCATACAGATTATTTTCTCTAATGTGCTGAAGTACAATCTGGACATGGTTTCTGTGAACAAGCAGATTTTCCAAAAAGATGAGAATGTCATCCAGATAGATGACAACAAATTGATAAGGTAGAGCCCTGAAGATTTTGCTGTAAAAGTTTTGGAACACAGCTGGGGCATTACACATACCAAAAGGCATTACCAAGTATTCATAATGCCCATCTCTAGTGTTAAGCGCCACTTTCCATTCATCACCCTCCCATATGCGGATCAGATTGTATGCACCCCTGAGATCCAACTTGCAGGGTCATAAGGTCCCATTCTTCTTGGCTACAAAAAAGAACAAGGATAAATCCAAGGAAAACTCTAAGCTCACTCAGCTTGGACTTTTCCTTCGCATTTATCCTTGGATTTTTTTCTAACATATGTTGCCTTCCAATCAGTGGCGGCTGGTGCTCAAAAATTTTGAGGGGGCACAAACAAACTGAAACAATTTTGAAAAAAAAACCCATTAAGGCAGCCACTGTGCCATCAAACACTGCCACTGTGCCAATCAACTGCTGCCACTGTGCCATCAATTGCAGCCACTGTGCCATCAAACGCTGCCACTGTGCCATCAAACGCTGCCACTGTGCCATCAAACGCTGCCACTGTGCCCATCAAACGCAGCCACTGTGCCCATCAAACACAGCCACTGTGCCCATCAAACGCTGCCACTGTGCCCATCAAACGCTGCCACTGTGCCCATCAAACGCTGCCACTGTGCCCATCAAACGCAGCCACTGTGCCCATCAAACAGCCACTGTGCCCATCAAACACTGCCAATGTGCCTTCAAATGCTGCCACTGTGCCCATAAAATGCTGCCACTGTGCCCCTCAAATGCTGCCACTGTGCCCCTCAAACACTGCCACTGTGCCCATCAAACGCTGCCAGTGTGCCCCTCAAATGCTGCCACTGTGCCCCTCAAACACTGCCACTGTGCCCATCAAACGCTGCCAGTGTGCCCATCATATGCTGCCACGGTGCCATCAAATGCTGCCACTGTGCCTATCAATTGCTGCCAGTGTGCCCATTAAATGCTGCCAGTGTACCCATTAAATGCTGCTGGTGTTCCCATTATATGCTGCCACTGTGCCATCAAATGCTGCCAGTGTGCCCATCAAATGCTGCCAGTGTGCTCATTAAATTCTGCCAGTGTGCCCATCAAATGCTGCCAGTGTGCCTATTAAATGCTGCCAGTGTGCCCATTAAATGCTGCCAGTGTGCCCTTGAATGCCGCCAGTGTGTCCCCTGCCCAATCGCCGTCTGCCCAGCACTTTCCCTGTCTTGGTGGGGCAGCGGGGTCCTTCATGCGTCTCCTGCCATCCTCATCTCATGTCCTCTCCTCCTGATAGGCATCCAATAACGTTGCCTGTCATTTCAGCCAATCAGGTGACAGGTAACAGACCCGAGCACCTGATTGGCAGAGAGGCGGTTCATTGTTAGAAAAGTGAATATTCATTCGCTTTTCTAACACAGATGAGTGAACTTCGAGCGCCATGCATGTCTGTTTACCTTTTTTGACACCTAATAGAGCCTATAGCTCTAATCAGGAGCTTCAAAAATACCCCAGCCGCTGTAATTTAGGCAGCTGGTGCCCGAAAAGGGGCCGGGCGCCTGAATAGGGGGTGGCAGTGGCGGCCATGGATAGATTCATGCAATGCATGAATCTATACATTGGGCATAGGGGGTGGCTGGAGAGAGGACGACGCCCGTGCGCCCTTATGGACGCACCGCCACTGCCTCGTTGGTCAGGAGGGAAATAATATAGGCTACCTTTGCCCGATAAGAGGGAATGTTTTGAGACAGGAGTTCAAAATTAATGATGTATTCACTAAGGAACACCCTGCAGGCCTTGGAGTGACCAGAGAAACAAGAAGGAAATTTGTGGCGGCGACCGTAACCGGAATAGGTACAACCGCCGACTACGACTTAGGTTAAACCTGGGAACCAAAAGAGGCCTGAAGGTGTTGAAAGCAGGAGGCCAAATCTTGCAGGAATAACATCACTTGGGACTGATTAGACTCCTGTGTCCCAAGTCTAATCAACACACCCACAACCCGCCCCGCAACAGTGAGGAAGAATCTGACCATTCCATTCCCTTTCGGTGCTTAGCAGATTGTCAGATACTGCCTCTGACGATCTGTGCATGCGCCGCATTGAGGTCACGCCAGCTGATCAACATATTAGCTGGAGTGATGTTGCACATGCACAGACCTATTGGAGCCATTTTTCGATGGAGGGCATTTCTCGATAGAACACCGGCAGTCTGCCAAGACCTGCTCTCAAGAATAACTAATATTTCAGATATTGTGTTGTGAACTTTGAAAACACTGTACAATAATTTTTTCAACAGTTTTCTTACTGAAAAATCTTGGTGATTTATGATAGTCCCCTTCAAACTGTACACATACAGTATATAATTTCAGAAGGACTTTACCAAGTAGGTATCTTGAGAAACATTGAAATGTCCTTTTAATGACTATAAGGCCCCTTTCACAATGGCACCTCCACTATGCCGATTCCATTTGCTCAGCAGGGGAAACTCTGATCCCCACTGAGCAGGCAGGTGACAGGTTTGCATAGCAGAGCAGACACGGACACAGTTCCGCTCTCCTCAATCAGATGGCAACCGAGACGCCGGACGGATGGAAAGTAGGACCACCGTCCGTCTGAGGACAATGCAATGTCTGATCAGGTCTGCCTGAAAAAACTGACAGGGGGGTCTGATTGGACAGCCCGTGTGAAAGGGGCCTTATGTATTTAATCGCACAATATTTTTGACACACCACATGAACTCAGCAGGGCTAAAAGTGTTTTGCTGCTGATTTTAATTTGCACATGTAAGCTGTCAGTAAACTGAATCTAGGCCAGCCAGGGAGCTCTGGTATTCACCAAGGCTATCTATCGATAGAGGCACACATACACAGTGGGACCAAAACTGCCTGTAGCAGCAGGATTTATTATTCGTTTCTTATTTTGGTACTTTGGGGTGCTGATCTTGCTATGGGAAGTGGACTGCTCACAAAGAGAGTGCCGACCACAACTCCTCCTGCAAGAGGCTATCCCACCTGCCACATGTACACACTTTCAACCGTCTGCATCTGAAACCTTTGTTACCTTTGGTCACCACTTGTTTTCTGTACCGCATTAACTCTTATACTGCTGTCTTTATACTAGGGTGACCAGACATCCCCGGTTTCTGGGGACAGTCCCCGGATTGAGTACACTGTCCCCGGACCAAGTCTGTCCCCAGTTGTGTCCCCATATTGGAGTTGAACAGGGGCTGGGGCAATTTCAAAGACAGTCAGTGCAGAATTAAAAACTTTTTTTTGAATTATACACCTCCGCTCCACCGCTCCTACTAGCTTAGAGGGGTGTATTTTTTTCCATTATCTGTGCCCCTTTCTGATGATCATGTGCTGGTCGGAGTGGAGGGAATATTTCTTTAGTTTTGGGTGCATGCCCATTCAGCTCCACTCGCATGTTCTTCTGCCTTGGCTCAAATCCCGGCCAGCCGTCTGCCTGCTTATCTCCTTGCCTTCCCAGGCGGAGTGATCTTCCTCCGCTTCCCACCCAGTAGTAGCCGGGGCCCGGAGAGTATGACTTGACAGGCTGTGAGGCGGGCGGCGGCGGCGACGGGCAGAGAGTCGCTAATTGCCACCATTACTAGTAAAAAAAAAATATGTCCCAGGATTTCATTTTAAAAATCTGGTCATCTTACTTTATACTCCAATATGGTTTAACTAACTCCAGCTGTAGACTATGTGTGCAAGTTACTTGCATCACACCCCTTGAGTAACTTCAAGCAAGGACAAAGTTTCAAAAACGTTACTGGAAACTTTCATAACAGCATTACAGTTCCAAAAAAAAGTGCAGTTATTTCCCTAAAGTAATCTGTAAACTCAGAATTGTGGCTGCATCAGCATACCTGCACAGGCAAGAGTCCATACAAATCAGAGTCCATAGTGGCAGACCTCCAGAACTGGTGTCTTCAGGGAGGACTGCAGACCCCAGATCCCCCACCCCCCCATCTTCTCTGTAAGCAGCTGGAGATTACATGTTGTGGCTTGTCTGTGTCTTTCCTTCCCATGCAGACTGTCTCAATCTGTGCAGAGCCCTTCCTCCTTTTATTATCAGCACATGGAGAGAGGCAGAGCTCAGCAGAAAATGCGAGAAACCAATGAACTATTTCCCTCAAGGCTGGGGCAGCAGCTATTTCACTAACCAACATTTCAACCTGCTTACACACAGATTTACGAAACGTTTGCGCCATGACTATCGGCGCATCTGCGTGCGCAACGGCTGTTTTGGTATTTACCAAACATTAGCGCCGGTAGCGCAGTGCTATTCCCCATTTACTATAGTGTTCTCGGCGGACGGGAGGAGGCGCTCAGTGCGCTACTATGGACCTGGCGCACGGCATCTTAAAATCTAAATATAAAGAAGCTGGAAGTGCCAATATAATGGGGGTGATGTGGGGTGA
Source organism: Rana muscosa (assembly GCA_029206835.1). Taxonomy (NCBI): domain Eukaryota; kingdom Metazoa; phylum Chordata; class Amphibia; order Anura; family Ranidae; genus Rana; species Rana muscosa. The sequence goes on from CM055123.1 coordinate 161,659,260, forward strand.
TGTGAGGAAGTGTAGTGACACCTGCCCAAATAACAAATATGCCCAAAATAGAGTGAGAAAGTAACTTGAACCAGCCCGCTGCGCCAGCAATTACGTTTAGAACTGCAAGAGGTTTTTTTGAGCTCTGCGTGGGAATTTCACTTGTTCAAACGCGCCGGTTCACTGCGCCGGCAAAATCTTCGTAAATGTCAAGTCACGTAAATAAATTTGCATAAGTTGAACAGGCGCAGCTCTGAACTTGCCATTATATAACAGTGACATTTCTCTAAAGGAAAAAAAAGGCATTTAAAAGCACCCGCAGCTATAATAAATTGTCGGCTCCCGGTAATATAGAGAAAAGTTATTGAAAGTCTTTGATAAAAAAATAAAAAATAAATGCATGGGGTCCCCCCAAATTCCATTACCAGGCCCTTCCGGTCTGGTATGGATATTAAATGGAACTCCGCGCCAATTAAAAAAAAAATGAAGTGCGGGTCCCCCTCAAAATCTGTACCAGGCCCTGCAGGTCTGGTATGGATTTTAAGGGGAACCCCCGCGCCAAACTTAAAAAAAATGGCGTGGAGTCCCCCTAAAAATCCACACCAGACCCTTATCCGAGCACGCAACCTGGCAGGCCACAGGAATAAAGGGGGGGGGATGAGAGAGCGCCCCCCCCTCCTGAACCGTACCAGGCCACATGCCCTCAACATGGGGAGGATGTCCCCATGTTGATGGGGTCAAGGGCCTCTTCCCGACAACCCTGGCCGTTGGTTGTCGGAGTCTGCGAGCGGGGGGCTTATCGGAATCCGGGAGCCCCCTTTAATAAGGGGGGACCCCAGATACTGGCCCCCCACCCTATGTGAATGAATATGGGGTACATCGTACCCCTACCCATTCACCTGGTGGGAAAAAAAAGTATATTGGGGACAAACTGGCTGTATTATGGGGGACAAACTGGCTGTATTATGGGGGACAAACTGGCTGTATATTGGGGACAAACTGGCTGTATATTGGGGACAAACTGGCTGCATTTGGGGAACAAACTGGCTGCATTTGGGGGACAAACTGGCTGTATATTGGGGACAAACTGGCTGTATATTGGGGACAAACTGGCTGCATTTGGGGAACAAACTGGCTGCATTTGGGGGACAAACTGGCTGTATATTGGGGACAAACTGGCTGTATATTGGGGACAAACTGGCTGTATTATGGGGGACAAACTGGCTGTATTATGGGGGAAAAACTGGCTGCATATTGGGGACAAACTGGCTGCATTTGGGGGACAAACTGGCTGCATTTGGGGGACAAACTGGCTGTATATTGGGGACAAACTGGCTGTATATTGGGGGACAAACTGGCTGTATTATGGGGGACAAACTGGCTGTATATTGGGGGACAAACTGGCTGTATTATGGGGGACAAACTGGCTGTATATTGGGGACAAACTGGCTGCATTTGGGGGACAAACTGGCTGCATTTGGGGGACAAACTGCCTGTATATTGGGGACAAACTGGCTGTATATTGGGGACAAACTGGCTGCATTTGGGGGACAAACTGGCTGTATATGGGGGACAAACTGGCTGTATATGGGGGACAAACTGGCTGCATATGGGGGACAAACTGGCTGCATTTGGGGGACAAACTGGCTGCATTTGGGGGACAAACTGGCTGTATTATGGGGACAAACTGGCTGCATTTGGGGGACAAACTGGCTGCATTTGGGGGACAAACTGGCTGTATTATGGGGGACAAACTGGTTTTATTATGGGGGACAAACTGGCTGTATATTGGGGACAAACTGGCTGTATATGGGGGACAAACTGGCTGTATATGGGGGACAAACTGGCTGTATTTGGGGGACAAACTGGCTGCATTTGGGGGACAAACTGGCTGCATTTGGGGGACAAACTGGCTGTATATTGGGGACAAACTGGCTGTATATTGGGGACAAACTGGCTGTATATTGGGGGACAAACTGGCTGTATTATGGGGGACAAACTGGCTGTATAATGGGGACAAACTGGCTGTATAATGGGGACAAACTGGCTGTATTTTGGGGGGAAACTGGCTGTATTTTGGGGGGAAACTGGCTGCATTTGGGGACAAACTAGTGGCGTTTGGGCACAGTGGCTGCGTTTAATGGGCACAGTGGTGGCAATTTTTTTATTTAATTTTTCAGTTTGTTTGCGCCCTGCCAAAAAATTTGAGCACCAGCTGCCACTTTACCATATACTGTATACCTTTCACACCACCATTTTATCTGATATCTGTTACGCCACACCTTGGAAGACCTATTAGTGCTGGAAGTGACTGTGTTTTTTGTATTTCTACCGTGCATACTGTATCTATTCTGCTCACTCCCCATCTCAGTGAACAAAAAGACTATCACCAAATTTCAATCCCAAATTAAACACTTTATCTGGGGGAAGCAAGGACACTGATTCTCGAAGATGTCCTCTTTAGACTCAAAACGCAGGGGCGCTTGGGACTCCCAAACTTATGGTGGTACTTCCAGGCGGCTCAATTGACCCAAATCTCATCAATGCACTCAAAGGGACCTAAACCAGACTGGCTGTCCATGGAAAGACAGGCGGTTCCTATACTCAAGATAGACTTCTTGTTATGGCGCCCCCCAACGCGAAGACCCCCCATACTTGCCCCAACCCTCTCACACTCTCTGGCGCTTTGTGACGCTCTCCACAAGCAGGAAAAATTAGTCTCTACAATTAAACCCCTAGCCCATATGATTCACAATCAGCAGTTAATCCCTGGGTTAAACATTATCGCCTTCAAATGGTGGCTGGACAAAGGAATGTTCAGAATAGTTCACTTCTTTTCCCCCACAGGCCCACTCACTGCACCACTAAATTGGGGATTCCAAACGTGGAGAAGTTTAGATTCTCCCAAATTAGGCACTTTCTAAACACCCTATGGTCAGATAAACTTACCCCCCCCACCAAACTAACAGCGTACAAACAATGGTGCTCCAACCTCATGGATCAGAGAGGAGGGTTTTCAATCATATATGCCTCCTTGGCCAACGAGAAAACCGCTCCCCCCTATGCTCGGGCTTGGGAATCTGATCTGGAACTAAAACAAGTCCCAGATACATGGCACCTCAACTTTCAAAAATCTTATAAAGGTATCTTAAACACGGGACTCATTGAGGCCAACGTAAAGATCCTCACCAGATGGTATTATGTTCCCTCAAGACTGGCTAGAATCTACCCAGACGCTTCCCCCCTGTGTTTCAGGAAATGTATTCAGGTGGGCACCATGCTCCATGTTTGGTGGACATGCCCACACATTAGAGGCTTCTGGAATAGATTCTTCCACCTAGTAAGGAAGGTCACTGGTATTGGAATCCCCTAGAACCCCACCATCTCTCTATTGAACCACAGAATAGACAACGCTCCCAAACACACTCAAAACCTGATATTCTTTATCACGGTAGCAGGGGCACGGAAGAAGATCAAGGTCTCAATGGTGGCCGCAAAACGCAAGATATCATGGATCATGATCCAAGAACAAATTACCGCAAAACTCCTAGACAAGGTCCCTAGGTTTGAAGCAACGTGGGAACCCTGGGCATTATATATTCAAGTTCCCCTATACCCCGGCCATATCTCCCCCCATGTTATTTTAACCGGATGACTATTCTCTTCTCTCCCCTTCCTTTCATCGATGCTATATCAATACATTTTCACTCTGGCCTTCTCCTTTCCTCTTTCGGTTATAAGTTGCCCCCTCAGAGGCTACACTGATGGGATTAGTTGACTTAATGTGAGAATACTTGTTTTAGGATGTGAGAATATCACTAGGAAACTTTACTGGGCCTAACATACCATCCACCACCAACAACATTCTGGGCAAGGCCTCAAGAAAGTAACTCATACTCCAGATAATGGATACGGATGGGGGGGGGTGGTACCAGGGGGCCGGACGGGGCTATGGGGAGATTGTACAGGCCAGTATGAGATACCCGGGATCAGCTGCACCAGGGTCAAGGAGGCCCCCCTCCAGTCATCTCTAGACCCAAGTATATCTTAGTACTCAGGAGGGCGACTATATCTCTCCTTGCCCAGGACAATTGTCAAAAGTCTGCCTTTTTGAGGATCGTCTCTCACTGTTATATTGTAACCATTTATTGCATCTCGCCTATCCTTTGTTTGTCAGCCCCTCCCGGCGGGTTATGTTCGCCCTCAGCTTGGGACAATTGTTATAATGTTACTCTGTATTTTTCAATGAAAATCCTCAATAAAAAATATTGAACGAGAAAATAAAACAATAGTATATAAAAAAAAACAACAGAATAGAATAGCATAGAATGATTATAACCATATCCCTAGTCCTAATCTATTATTTTCTATTCTATTCAAATTTAAATTGATTCTATTTGAATTTTGGGAAATGGTTATATTTTTTCTATTCTAATCCATTCTATTCTATTGTTTTTTTTAATTATACCCCTTTTTATTTGTTTATTCTGTTCTATTCTTTTCTATTCCATTATTTTATTTTCTATTCTATTCTTTTCTATTCAAATTCAAATTTATTCTATTCAAAATTCAAATTTTAGACGATGGTTATAATCTTTCTATTATATTCTGTTGTTTTTTTCTATACTATTCTGTTATTTTCTATTCTATTCTAATCTATTATTTTCTAATCTATTGAAATTCAAATTGAATCTATTTTAATTTTGGGAAATGGTTATATTCTGTCTATGCTATTCTATTCTTTTTTTAATTCTATTCTTTCCTATTCTATTATAGTCTATTCATATATAGAGCAGTGATTTGAGCAGCTGAGAGTTCTCACAGCTGATTACGTTCCGACGCCTGGCTGATTCATTCTGATCCATGCTGATCCATGCTGACTGATGCTAGCTAGTGCTTGCTAATGCTCCATCCTCTGTGTCCCATGCCTCATAGTATACTGCTACATGAATCCTGGATATTGACAGAGGCATATTGAGGGTTGATATTCTTGACTGAGCAGTGTCCCTTCTTGCTGACTTGGCTGAGCTGAGCTGGAGCCGGAGAGCCGTGACAGAGCTGTGTTTTTTGTTTTTCCTGGTGTTTATGCTGATTCGTCCTGATACCCTGTGCCTGACGGGGATGTGGGCTGCCAGTTCCTGCCTTCCTGTCCTCGTGGATCCCTATGCTGGATGATACGTCCTTCTTGGGTCATGCTGCAGCTGAGAGGTTTGTGATTCCTGCTGCCATCTTGAGTTAAAATCTCCCGTTGGGCTGGCTGGCTGGTTGGCTGATCGTCTCTCTCCTTCCTCCCGTCTCTTTGCACCTCCTGCCCCCCCATCTCTTGGCTGGGGCTGATGTGGTTGCTGTCTGGGGGTACCGGATGCTTTGTTTCTGAACCTGATGCAGAGACTGCCCTAACCCCTAAATTGCCCTACAGTAACTCCCTAACCTTTTGGGAGAGCGTCAATTTGCGACAATCTGCTGGTGTGACATTTTCAGTTTTCCTTGCTTCTCCTCCCTCTGCCTGTCATGTCTAAAAGCAAGGAGGGTAAGGCCTCATGCCCACGGACGTTTTTACAGCCGCGTTTTTGAGCGTTTTTTACAGCTTAAAAACGCCTGTCCATGTTAGTCTATAGCTTCATGCCCACCTAGACGTTTTTGAGCTGCAAATAGCATAGGCGTTTTTAAGCTGTAAAAAAAACCTAGGACCAGTGCGTTCCTTGGCGTCGGCGTTAGGCATAAAAAATTGCGAAGCGTTAAACGCGCAAAAACGCAGCGATTGCGTTTTTGAGCTCCGACGTTTTTATTTTATATTTTTTATTTTTTTTCAAAAAAAAAGGTCAAAAAATGTATACAATAACATGGACAGACATTTTTAAGCTGTAAAAAACGCGGCTGTAAAAACGTCCGTGGGCATGAGGCCTTAAGGTGCAGCAACTACTACTACTATAAGGCCTCATGCCCACGGACGTTTTTACAGCTTAAAAACGCCTGTCCATGTTATTGTATACATTTTTTTTACCTTTTTTTAAAAAAAAAAAGCCAAAAAAAAACGTCGGAGCTCAAAAACACAATCGCTGCATTTTTGAGCGTTTTTGAGCGTTTTTGAGCGTTTTCGCACGTTTTTTAACGCCTCGCGTTTTTTTATGCCTAACGCCGACCCCAAGGAACGCACTGGTCCTGGGTTTTTTTTACAGCTTAAAAACGCCTATGCTATTTGCAGCTCAAAAACATCTAGGTGGGCATGAAGCTATAGACTAACATGGACAGGCGTTTTTAAGCTGTAAAAAACGCTCAAAAACGCGGCTGTAAAAACATCCGTGGGCATGAGGCCTAAAACCTGTTTTAAATTCTGGAGGATCAGCGAACGCTGGAGCAGGGCTTTTCCTTTTCCTTCCTCTCAATCCAGAGCTATTACAAGAGCCGAAATCGCACGAGGAAATGTCGCTCGCCAAGATACAATGCAGACCATCATGGACAATTGGAGTGTGGGGGGGGTCTCCCGTACAGAAGAATCTTGTCTGCAAATGACAAAGATGGGTGCCTCGTTGACACCGCATCCCGGCAGTGACAATGAATGGCCCTCCTTGAATCCGTCTTCTTCTACACTCAATGTGAGTATGAATGAAAATACTTTAAATACTTTAATTGTTCCTGCTCTGAAATCAACTGAAGGGGAAAGCACAACCAAAAAGACCTTTAAACCCACATTAAGGGATGTTTATTCTTTGATACAACATTGTTCTTCCTCCCTCTCCGTGCTCACAGGCCAGGTACAGGCCATACGGGAAGAAGCTGTTCATATACGTGGGGATCTCCAAAATGTACAGGAACGCACCAAGACACTAGAAAACAGGGTTAGTGGCATAGAGCAGTGTTTCTCAACTCCAGTCCTCAAGCCGCCTCAACAGGTCATGTTTTCAGGATTTCCCTCAAATGAAACGACTGTGGTAATTACTAAGGCAGCGAAACTGATCAAATCACCTGTGCAAAATAATGGAAAGCCTGAAAACGTGACCTGTTGGGGCGCCTTGAGGACTGGAGTTGAGAAACACTTGGATAGAGGACACCTTTCCTCCCATGGTGACAGAGATGAAAGCCGTTACCTGCAAGTTAAATACTACGATTTCCAAAGTTGAAGACATCGAGAATCGTTTACGTTCTAATAATGTCAGGGTACTGGGTATACCAGAGAATTCCGAGGGTAACGACCCAATTAACTTTGCGGAACGATGGCTTATTGAAATCTTCGGCAAAGATCATTTTTCTTCATTACTTGTAATAGAATGTGCCCATCGGGTCCCTACCCACCCTCAGAAACCAGGAAATATGCCCCGCCCTTTTCTAATACGTCTTTTAAATTATAGGGACAAGGAAAATATTCTGCCACAGGCGCGGGCTTTAAACGATATTAAGTATAATGGATCGAAAATTTATGTTTCTTCCTGACTTTTCACCAGAGGTTCAGAAATGAAGGGCAAATTTCCAAGATGTGAAGAAATGCTTGTTACTCCAGGGGTTTAAGTACTCTATGCTATAACCTGCCCATCTGCGATTGGCCTTTGAAGGCAATGTACAAATATTTTAAGCACCTCAGGAAGCACAGGACTGGCTTGACGGTCAAGTTAAAACTTAGACTCTGGGGTGACATGCCTATTTTGTCATAAATTTATATAATATAAAATGACTGGGCAATGATATATATATATATATATATATATATATATATATATATATACAGCCCTCAAATTTTCCACTCGCCTACTCGCATTTTGCGAGTGGAAAATTAGGTCTGGCGAGGAGCTGGGCTGCCTGGGAGAGGTGGGGGGGGGCAAGCACCGCCAGCGGGCAGGGTTGAGCGGGAGACGTTCTCCCAGCGCGATGTGGAAGAGAGCATATAGGGGAGGAAAGCCGCGGGATCGCAGAGCAGTAAAACACGCTGTAACAGCTGACATTGTCTCTGCTCTGCTTACTCTCACACAGCCCCGCCTCCTCCTGACCCCGCGCTTGTAATAGATAGAATGTGGGTCCAATGCTGGGATGTATTCTGTCTCACAGGCACGGGGTCAGGAGGAGGCGGGGCTGTGTGAGAGTAAGCAGAGCGGACAATGTCATCTGTTACAGCGTGTTTTACTGAGGAGTTCAGGTGATATCTCGGTAGGCAGAGCTCCTCCCTCAGTTATATGACGTGTGTCGGGGGGAGGGGTGGTATTCTGGAGATACACGAGGACTCCGAGAGGCGGATCTATGTGAATGCCGGATCACCCACCTACCGACCCCCCCCCCCCCCAAACTACCTGAGTGACACAAAGGGAGGAATAGCAGCCCTGCAGCGTTGGTGGTCATCTAGCAGAACATGGGACACCAGATCCATGGAGGAATGAGGGTGACTGCAGGTAGGTAGCACTGTAGCAGGCAACCAATGGAAGTCCATCATCAGTATGACATACTCAAAATGAGTCTGGGAGGTAAGAGTTAATCGGTGCTGTCCTCCTTTTCTCTGCTCCTACCTCTGTCTTTCCCCCATTTCCCCTTCCTCTGATTCTGCCTGTCCCTCATCTCTTCTTACCTTCCTCTCACTTATCTCTCCTTTATTATTCCCACCTCATTCATCTGTCTCCTGAATTTACCATTCCCCCTCTTCTCTTACTGGCTGCTGTCACTGTCCCTCTTCTTATATCTTGGCTGCTCTCTCTCTCTTTCTCTCAATCTTTTGCATTCTCTTTTTTTCCCTCTTTCTCTCTTTTTCCATCCCTCTCTGCACTTCTATTTGCCTCTCCCTGTGTTTCTCTCTCCCTCCCTGTTTTTCTCTCTTTCTCTTTCTCTCTCTGCTTCCTGCACTTTCTCTCATCTCTTCTCTCTCCCTCTCTTCTTGATCCCACATCTCTCCTCTCTCTCTCTCATATCTCCTCTACCCCCTCCATTCCTCTCTTCTCTCTCTCTCCCTCTCCTGTTCCCCTCCTCCACTCATTTGACCTGTTGATACCTGGCAGCTCACACTATATTGACGGGGCAAATTATATGAAGGCCCCTGTGTATGTGCGGCTCCTCCATCTCTCCGCTCCTCCATTCTCTTCGGTCCCCTGAGCCGGCCCGAGCATCGGGAGCTTGCGGCGTGTTGCTTGCGCATGTGCCGTGTAAACCTGAAGAACAGATGATCAGCCTCGGAGATTTCCGTCCGCTCCGTTTGCGCATTTCATTTCTATCACATGGGGGGGGCGGCATTGAAGGACCCGGCCTTGGGGCGGCAAAGGGAGTAAATCCGGGCCTTCCCGTGGCTCTAATCTTCCTCCAGTCATGTCCTGGCCGCCCTCTTACTTCCTCCACCCTGGCAAGGCTGCAATTTGGGGCACAGTTAGCTGGATTTTGGGGCACAGTGAGGCTGAATTTTGGAGCACAGTGTGGCAGAAATTTGGGGCACAGTGAGGCTGCAATTTGGGGCACAGTGAGGCTGCAATTTGGGGCTCAATGAGGCTGCAATTTGAGGCTGAATGACGCTGCAATTTGGGGCACAATGACATTGCGGCACAGTGAGGCTGCAATTTGGGGCACAGTGAGGCTGCAATGTGGGGCACAGTGAGACTGCAATGTGGGGCACAGTGAGGCTGCAATGTGGGGCACAGTGACGCGGCAATGGTGGGCACAGGTCATGCTGCATTGATGGGCACAGGTGAGCCTGCATTGAGGGGAACTGATAAATTTGTTGTTAATATTTATTTTTGTAATGTAATTCTGCATAAAACATTTAAGTGTCATTTGTTGAGATAATTTCTGAGGGCGTGATTAGGGGCGGGGCCGGGTAGGGGTTGGGTGGGGCAACTGGTGGCGAGTAACCCTTGAGGCCTGGCTAGTAGCTCAGGACTTGAAATTTTGAGCCCTGTGTGTGTGTGTGTGTGTATATATATATATATATATATATATATATATATATATATATATATATACATACATAAACACATACATACATTTTTTTTCTCTTTCTAATTGCTTAGGTAGGGTTGATAACATCTTTAGGAAAATAAATAAAGCAAAGAGTGTGGTAGAGGAAACCATGTTAAGCTATGACGAGAGCTAATTCAAACAACTTAAAGCGGAGGTTCACCCAAAAGTGAATCTCTGCTTTTTGGAACCCTCCCCCCCTCCGGTGTCACATTTGGCACCTTTCAGGGGGAGGGGGTGCAGATACCTGTATAAAACAGGTATTTGCACCACTTCCGGGTATAGACTCCAACAGGAGTCCCGCCCCTTCGCGTCACCCCCCCCCCCCCGTTGTGTTCTGGGAAACACACGGCTCCCAGAACACAGCGGGGACCAGTGAGGACAGCGCAGCGCAACTCACGCATGTGTAGTAGGGAACCGGGCAATGAAGCAGCAGCGCTTCACTTCCCGATTCCCTCACCAAGGATGGTGGCGGGGGAAGCTGAGAGCCGAGCGGTAGCTCCGCTTCGGCTGCCGACGTCGTGGGCAACCTGGACAGGTAAGTGTCCATTTTTTTAAAAGTCAGCAGCTGCAGTATTTGTAGCTGCTGTTTTTAAAAAAAAATAAAAAATTCCGGTGAACCTCCGCTTTAAGTGTATTGTGTCTTTTTAGTCTTTTTGTGCCTTGGATACTCTGCTTCTAATCTACTCTGTTCTTCTAAATCCCACAATTACTTTACAGTACATGAAAGAATTCACTTTTAAAAATTGAAAAATCTTTCAAAATTGCTAAACAATCTGATCCATCCCTTGTGGTCCTATTAAATTTTATTTCTCTGATTGTACTCTCCTCTTTCAGCTGTAAAAATGTTTTGCTTTCTGCAAAGTTCTTACATTTGCTTTAGGTAATTTTTACATTAAATAATCCATACAGCCATCACATATCACAAAAATTACTAGTATGCCAAAGTATATATTATATTACAATAACAAAATAAAATAACAGTCCCATGCGTTGACAACCTTTGCCTTCAGAATAATCTTGTTTTATTTTTGGAAAGCTATCACACAGGAGGACCTAAATTTTGCTTTCCTGGATTTTTTATATAATGTAAAAAAAGAAAAAAAAAAAGTTGTTTTTACACTAAGTTCCCATTTTTCCAACCCCAGAGGGCTGTACACCTTCAAGAAGAAGTATGCTCCTTCACCATTTAAATGTGCATTTACATACATATAGCTGTAGCTAGATATGTGCGGTTTGTTTTGTTCCGAATTAAAATTCGGACAAATTTTTGTTTTTCAGAAATTCGGATGTATCCAAATTTCCAAATTACAATAGCATCCGAAATAACAAAAAAAAAATTGGACGAAATTCGAATTCGAATAGTTTTCAAATACTTTTCGAATTCGAATACCTTTCTAATCATTTTCGAAAACTTTTCAAATTCAAATAGTTTTCAAATTCAAATAGTTTTCCAATTTCCAAAGAGAATAAAATAGAATAGAAAATAAAGGAATAGAATGGAAAAAAATAATAATTTAGAAAAGAATATAGCAGAAAATAAAAGAATAGACGATAATAGAGTAAAACAGAACAAAATCGAATAGAAAATAAAAGAACAGAATAGACTAGAATATAAACAAATAGAATAGAATAACATAGAAAGAATATAACCATCTTCTCAAATTCAAATTTCAAATAGAATAAATTTGAATTTCAATACATAAGAAAATAATAGAATAGAAAAAAACAGAATAGAAGAAAAAAGAATAGAATAGACTATAATAAATCAGATATATTTTTATTTTTATATGCAAACAACATTAAGACAATACAGACAAACTATACAAACAAAATCACATTAAACATAACACAACCCAATTTACTTTGATTTTGGAATCAAGAAAGTAATGGAAGTATATTATCCACAATATATGACTGTGGAGAGTCAGACATAGTTATACCCAAATATTTTATAGAAGAAACAACCTTGAGATGAGAAAGTGTAGATGGCAATGAATCTGGAAGGGGATCCAGAGGTATTAGCATGGATTTCTCCCAGTTTATGCCTAACCTGGAAAACCTGCCAAACTCCTTAATATATTTCATTACCGCCGACAGGGATAAGCAGGTATTGGTCAAGAAAATAAGAAGATCATCTGCATATAATGATATCTTTTCTTCCATATCTCCCCTAATCAAACCGGTAACATCGGAAGAAGCCCGCATAAGACATGCCAAGGGCTCTACAGCCAGGGCAAAAAGCAGGGGGGACAGTGGACACCCCTGTCTAGTGCCCCAGAAGAGTCTATAACTGAGAGATTGAAGGCCATTGACCCTAACTGATGCCACCGGAGCGGAGTACAACAACCGCGCCCACTGGTAGAAGCCAGAGCCAAGCCCAAATTCTTTGAGGATGGCCCATAGGTATGGCCATTCGACACTATCGAAGGCCTTGATTGCATCTAACGCCAAAAAGGCATGATTTGAGTGGCTCGGAGCCGGAACCTGCATATTTAAATATGCACGTCTGATATTGAATGTGGTTGACTTATTGGGCATGAATCCTACCTGATCTGAATGGATAATATGTTTAATAACCTTATTTAATCTAGTAGCAAGTATCTTAGCAAGAATTTTAACATCTGTGGATAGTAGAGAGATTGGTCTGTAAGATTCAGGCTGTAGCAAGTTTTTATCCTTTTTAGGTATGACTACAATTACAGATTGACCCATAGTGTCTGGAAGCCGGCCCAGATGAAAAGCCTCATTTAATGTACTAAGGAGGGCAGGAAGCTTCTCTTTATTATATTTTTTATAGATCTCTATAGGGAGACCATCCATCCCTGGGGCCTTGGAGTTAGGGAAGCTAGCCACTGCACTTTCCACTTCCAGTAAGGTGAGTGGAGCATTAAGAATTTCTCTCTTCTTGTGGGATAACCGGAAGATTAATACTGGCCAAATAACTAGATAGCTCTGCTGGGGTATAGTCAGAAGTATGCAAATCCTGATAATAGGACTTAAAAATAGATATAATAGGGCTAGTCTGATTAAAAACTTCCCCCTCTACATTCATTAGAGCTGAGGCATGTGTAGGGTTGGATTGAGACCTTACTATCTGAGCCAATAGTCTACCATTCGCCTCTCCCTCAGCCCATCTAAGTCTTTTCTGCTCAAGCTCTCTACGGGAGGCACTTTTATTAATACTTATATTCTGGATTAACATTCCCTGAAGATAGGCCTTTAAAGCATCCCATACAACTCGTACAGGAGCAAAGCCCAAGTTGAGGGACCAAAAATCCACAATTCTAGTGGAAATGGCACCCTCTTTGGGAAATAATTCCAGCCAAAAGGGGTTCAGCCGCCCTGACATATTGGATGCCCGATTCCCTGATATTAGAGTAACCAACAGAGGGGAGTGATCTGAAATCCCTCGAGGTTCGATATTTACATCTGCTATGTATGGTATGAGATCGGCCGAACACAAAGCCAAATCAATTCTTGATGTTGTGTTGTATGTTTTTGAGTAACATGTATAAGCACATTCTTTGGGATGTAGCTTCCTCCACATATCATAGAGTCCCAATTCCCTGCATAGTCGTCCAAAGGGGGAGAGATGCCCATCGGTCATTGACCTTGGAGCTGGGCATCTGTCCCGCCTTGTATCAACAACACTATTAAAATCTCCAAGTAACAATATTGGCATCTGGAGTGAAACACCTGCAAAGGAAATGAGCTGTTGAAAAATGTCTGGGTTATATGGGGGAGGTATATATATAGCGGCCAGGATCAACTCAAGATCATCCAACTTACATTGTAAAAAAATGTATTTGCCATTTTCATCTACCACAGTCCTACTACAGGAGAATACCACACCAGCATACACCAGAACAGTGACTCCCCTTGAATGGGAGGTGAAGAGCGAGTGGTATGCCTCGCTGACCGATCGGCGCTTCAAAAATCTGGTCATGCTGGGTGTGGCGTGTCTCCTGCAGACAGACGAGGGCAGGATGAAAAGAATCAATATAGTCAAATACAGATTGTCTTTTTAAGGCATTATTCATTCCCCTAACATTCCAAGATGATTTCCAATAGGTACAATAACAAAATACCGCTACTGGTCATCCAATCTGTACCATATACAAAGATATGACATATGAATATAAAGCATAATAGTAGATACTCCAAGAAACCCCCCCCCCCCAAAAAAAAAAACACACCACAATACACCAAAAAAAAAAAAACACACCGGGGAGAAAAAAAACAGATCCTCACGGGAAAAAAGCTACTGAAGTAAGAAAAAAAAAATTATTCAGTGGCTATTGCTGATTAGGCCTCCGACAGCCTGGCTTATAGTGGAAGAAAAAAAGAAATTTTATATATATATATATATATATATATATATATAGGGATGAGCTTCGTGTTCGAGTCGAACATACGTTCGACTCGAACATCGGCTGTTCGATCGTTCGACGAAGATCGAACGATTTGGGCCGTTCCCGCCAAATTCGAGTGACGCAAACGGCCCACAATGCACTACGCCATTGCAGTGTCATCCAGGCGCTGTGATTGGCCAAGCATGCACTGTGACCCCGCATGCTTGGCCAATCACAGCGCCGGCAGCGAGGAGAGCAATGATTGGCCACAGGCAGGATGCCTGTGGCCAATTATTGCTGAGGGGGTTTAGTACACGCCCCACACTATAAAAGGCCGCCAGCGCGGCGGCCTTGTGTAGTGTGTTCCGGAACAGGGAAAGAGAAGCATAGGCAGGGACAGTGTCATTTTTTTCCTTTACTAATCCTGGATTCCTTGTGTTTAGGGACAGAGAAGGATAGGTAGGGAGAGTGTCAGTGTGTCATTCTGTGCTAAACCTTGTTTGTAGGGACAGAGAAGGACAGTGAGGGAAAGTGTCAGTGTGCTATTCTGTGCTAAATCTTGTTTGTAGGGACAGAGAAGGACAGTGAGGGAAAGTGTCAGTGTGCTATTCTATCTGTGCTAATCCTTGTTTGTAGGGACAGAGAAGGACAGTGAGGGAAACTGTCAGTGGGCTATTCTGTTCTAAACCAATCTTGCTGAACCATATTTGAAATCCTTGAGTTTAGGGACAGAGAAGGACACTCGTGGAAACTATCAGTGTGCTATTCTGTGCTAATCCTTGTTTGTAGGGACAGAGAAGGACAGTGAGGGAAACTATCAGTGTGCTATTCTGTGCTAAACCAATCTTGCTGAACCATATTTGAAATCCTTGAGTTTAGGGACAGAGAAGGACACTCGTGGAAACTATCAGTGTGCTATTCTGTGCTAAATCTTGTTTGTAGGGACAGAGAAGGACAGTGAGGGAAAGTGTCAGTGTGCTATTCTGTCCTAAACCAATCTTGCTGAACCATATTTGAAATCCTTGAGTTTAGGGACAGAGAAGGACACTCGTGGAAACTATCAGTGTGCTATTCTGTGCTAATCCTTGTTTGTAGGGACAGAGAAGGACAGTGAGGGAAAGTGTCAGTGTGCTATTCTGTCCTAAACCAATCTTGCTGAACCATATTTGAAATCCTTGAGTTTAGGGACAGAGAAGGACACTCGGGGAAACTGTCAGTGTGCTATTCTGTTCTAAACCAATCTTGCTGAACCATATTTGAAATCCTTGAGTTTAGGGACAGAGAAGGACACTCGTGGAAACTATCAGTGTGCTATTCTGTGCTAAATCTTGTTTGTAGGGACAGAGAAGGACAGTGAGGGAAAGTGTCAGTGTGCTATTCTGTCCTAAACCAATCTTGCTGAACCATATTTGAAATCCTTGAGTTTAGGGACAGAGAAGGACACTCGTGGAAACTATCAGTGTGCTATTCTGTGCTAAATCTTGTTTGTAGGGACAGAAAAGGACAGTGAGGGAAAGTGTCAGTGTGCTATTCTGTTCTAAACCAATCTTGCTGAACCATATTTGAAATCCTTGAGTTTAGGGACAGAGAAGGACACTTGTGGAAACTATCAGTGTGCTATTCTGTGCTAAATCTTTTTTGTAGGGACAGAGAAGGACACTCGGGGAAACTATCAGTGTGCTATTCTGTGCTAATCCTTGTTTGTAGGGACAGAGAAGGACAGTGAGGGAAACTATCAGTGTGCTATTCTGTGCTAAACCAATCTTGCTGAACCATATTGCAAATCCTTGTGTTTAGGGACAGAGAAGGATAGGCAGGGGACAGTGTCAGTGTCTTTGTTGCTAAGCCTCCTGCACAGTATACACCTGAAGGTAGCCCTTATTGCTGTTTTTCCCATCTCCCTGCAGGCCATCCATTAAAATGTCTGGAAGGCAAACAAGGAGAGGCAGACAGTCAGGAGGCAAAAAAAGAGGGCAAGCAGGCTCTGTGTCTGGGGGCAACAGTGCTGGTCGTGGACGCGGTGCATTGTCATCAGCACATGGCCATGGGACACGCTTGTCCTTCTTTTCGGCAGCTGGACATGTTGAGCCACATCATGCCAAAGACTTGGTAGAGTGGATGACCAAGCCCACCTCATCCTCCTCATCCTCTCTCACCCAGGCTCAGGGTACTGGCAAAGCAGCTGCCAAAGCGTCCTCTTCTCTGGTATCAATGTCATCATTAGTCACTCCTTCCCTAGACCCACCATGTCCTCCTCCTGAGGAGTCCCCCGAACTGTTTGAGCACAGTGTTGGGTACATGCTCCAGGAGGATGCCCAGCGTTTCGAAGGATCTGATGATGATACCCAGCTAGAGGAAGGCAGTAGCGTGAGAGCTGAGAGAGGGGATGCTCAAGAAGGACACCAATCTGGCAGTCATGCTCCAGCAGCTGCAGCATACTGCCAGATTGGCTCCAGTGATGAGGAGGGAGGGGATGATGAGGTCACTGACTCCACGTGGGTGCCTAATAGGAGACAGGAGGAGGAGGAGGATGAGGAGGAGGCACATCTCCAATGAGGCAGGATGCCCTTGGGTGGCCAGCGTATGGGCAGCACACCGACGGAATCACACCGCAGAGCTCCGCCTGTGCAGGGCGCTGCCTCTGCCCGTCATTCAAAAAGTTCTTTGGTGTGGGCCTTTTTTGAGGCGAGTGCATCAGATCGCACAGCTGCTGTTTGCAACATATGTCTCAAGCGTATATCGCGTGGCCAAAACATCAGCCGCTTGGGCACCACATGCTTGATCAGACATATGTTGACCTGCCATGCAGCTCGTTGGCAAGCCTACCTTAACCACTTCCCTACCCAGCCATAGTCAAATGACGTCCACAGATGGGATCTCCCATCCTGGGTGGACGTCATATGACGTCCTCGGCTTTGTAGGGGGATATCTGAATGATGCCTGCAGCTAGAGGCATCATTCAGATATCCTTTTGAAGTGCCAGCGATTCTGCGCACCATAAGAATGATCATAGTGGTGTTTGCACCGCTTGATCGTTCTTACAGGCGGCGGGAGGGGACATCCCCCCTCCCGCCGCCATCCGGTGCTTCTCCGGGCTCCCCGCGCGATCGGGGACCCGGAGCGAATCTTCCGGCGTCGTTGGTGGGGTCACGTGATGAGCATAGAGATGACTGGTGACCAGATGGTCACCAGTCATCTCTATGATCGTCGGAGGCCCGGGCGCGATGTGATGATGTCACGCCCGGGCTTCAAATGTAAACAAAGCCGCCATTGCGGCTGTAAGTATGAGATCAGTGAAAATTTTTTCACTGATCTCATGCTTTCCAGCCTGGAGGAGAGATGTGGGGTCTTATTGACCCCGCATCTCTCAATAAAGAGAACCTGTCACACATATCCTATTACAAGGGATGTTTACATTCCTTGTAATAGGAATAAAAGTGATCAAAAAAAAAAGTTAAATCATTGTAAAAAAAAAAATAAACAAGTAAAAAAAAAATAAAAAATTTAAAAAAAAAATTAAAACGCCCCTGTCCCCGGTAGCTCACGATCAGAAGCAAATGCACACGTAAGTCGCCCACATATGTAAACGCCGTTCAAACCACGCATGTGAGGTATCGCCGCGTGCGTTAAAGTGCATGCAACAATTCTAGCACTAGACCTCCTCTGTAATTCTAACCTGGTAACCTGTAAAAAAAATTAAAGCGTCGCCTATGGAGATTTTTAAGTACCGAAGTTTGGCGCCATTCCATGAGTGTGCGCAATTTTAAAGCGTGACATGTTAGGTATCTATTTACTCGGCGTAACATTATCTTTCATATTTTCCCAAAAACTTGGGTTAACTTTACTGTTTTGTTATTTTTTAATTCATGAAACCATTTTTTTTTTAAAAAAGGCGTTTGAAAAATTATTGCGCAAATATCGTGCAAGAAAAAATGTTGCAATGACCGTC
Source organism: Rana muscosa (assembly GCA_029206835.1). Classification (NCBI taxonomy): domain Eukaryota; kingdom Metazoa; phylum Chordata; class Amphibia; order Anura; family Ranidae; genus Rana; species Rana muscosa. The sequence goes on from CM055123.1 coordinate 161,677,464, forward strand.
ATTTTATTCCCTAGGGTGTCTGCTAAAAAAACATATATAATGTTTGGGGGTTCTGAGTAATTTTCTAGCAAAAGAATGATGATTTGTACATGTAGGAGAGAAGTGCTAGAATAGGCCAGGTATTGAATAGGTACAAAAAGCCCTGTATTGAAGTGGTTAAAGACCCACACCAAAGAACAAAGCGGACCTCTCCTTGCACCACATCAGCTGGGATCTCCAACCCCAGTATACCTTCAGTCCTCTCTGAAACCTGCACTGAGAGGAATGAAGGTGTAGAATTAGGTGTGTCACAGCCAAGTACTTGCGGCCACTCTGCTAGCAGTACACCGACGTCCGATTCTAGCAGGCAAATTTCCCTGCCCCAGCTGCTGGACCGTCGAAAGAAGTTCACTCCCAGCCATCCACATGCCCAGCGGTTGAATGCTAGCTTGGCTAAATTGCTAGCGCTTCAACTGCTGCCTTTTCAGTTGGTAGACTCGGCCCCCTTCCGTGAGTTTGTGCAATGTGCGGTTCCTCAGTGGCAGGTTCCCAAACGCCACTTTTTCTCACGGAAGGCGATTCCGGCTCTCTACAGGCATGTGGAAGGCAATGTCTTGGCCTCGCTGGACAGGGCGGTCAGCGATAAGGTGCATATTACCGCTGACTCATGGTCCAGCAGGCATGGACAGGGACGTTACCTTTCTTTCACGGCCCATTGGGTCACTCTTTTGGCAGCTGGGAAGGATGCAGGACAAGGTGCAGTAGTGTTGGAGGTTGTTCCGCCGCCACGCCTCCAAAATGCTACTACTGGTTGTGACACACCTCTCTCCTCCACCCCCTCCTCTTCTTCTTCCTCCATGGCCTCTTCCTGTGGTTTGTCCTCGGAACCAGCGGTGCTCCGTAGGCGTTCAAGGGGCTACGCAAGTACGCAGGCAAAAAGATGCCATGCCGTGCTTGCGCTGGTGTGTTTGGGGGACAGGAGCCACACTGGGACAGAGGTCCTGTCTGCTCTGCAGGGGCAGGCCGAGAGGTGGTTGACGCCACGCCAGCTTAAGCCAGGAATGGTGGTTTGCGACAATGGCACCAACCTCCTCTCCGCCCTCCGACAGGGACAACTGACCCATGTGCCCTGTATGGCTCACGTCCTTAACCTGGTGGTGCAGCGGTTCTTGGGCAGGTACCCGGGCTTACAGGATGTCCTGAGGCAGGCCAGGAAAGTCTGTGTGCATTTCCGCAGATCTTATAATGCCAGTGCTCGCCTGGCTGAGCTGCAAAAGGAGTTGAACCTGCCCAAGAACCGCCTTATATGTGACATGCCCACCAGGTGGAACTCAACGTTGGACATGCTGCAGCGGCTGCACACGCAGCAGAGGGCCATCAATGAGTACCTGTGCGACTACGGCACCAGGACAGGATCAGGGGAGCTCGGGTTTTTTTCACCACGCCAGTGGGGCATGATCAGGGATGCATGCACTGTCCTGGCACCATTTGAGGAGGCCACGAGGATGGTGAGCAGTGACAGTGCATGCATCAGTGACACTGTACCTCTTGTCCACCTGTTGGAGCACACGCTGCGTGGAATAATGGACAGGGCACTTGAGGCAGAACAGAGGCAGGAAGAGGAGGACTTCCTTGCCTCTCAAGGCCCCCTTTACCCAGACAGTGTTCCTTCTGTCCCACCCATCGCACAGGAAGAGGAGGAGGAGGAGGATTGTGTCAGCATGGAGGTGGAGCCTGGCACTCAGCATCATCAGCAGCAGTCCTTTAGGGATGATTTACAGTCCCAAGAAACCAGTGGACTTGTACGTGGCTGGGAGGAGGTGGCTGCGGATCATGTCGTCCTTAGTGACCCAGAGGACTCCGGACTGAATGCCTCAGCTAACCTACGCTGCATGGCCTCCCTGATCCTGCAAAGTCTGCGGAAGGATCCTCGTATTCTTCGGATCAAGGAGAGGGACCATTACTGGCTGGCCACTCTCCTTGATCCACGGTACAAGGGTAAGGTTGCGGACCTTATGTTACCGTCGCAGAGGGAGCAGAGGATGAGACAACTCCGGGAGGCCTTGCAGAAAGGTCTGTGCAACGCGTTCCCAGAGACTGGGAGGTTACAAACTCCTGGTCCTGGACAACGAGTTGCTGAGGCTTCGGGCAGTCAAAGAAGGAGCGGTGGGGAAGGTGGCCGTCTGACCGATGCGTTCAGACAATTCTTTAGTCCGCAGCCCCAAAGTATGATCGGTTCCAGCAACCATCGCCAGCGTCTGATATACATGGTGCAGGAACACCTAGGGGCAAGGTCAGACTTGGACACCTTCCCCACCGAAAATCCTCTGGCTTACTGGGTCTTGAGGATGGATCACTGGCCAGAGCTTGCACAGCATGCAATTGAGCTACTGGCCTGTCCTGCATCCAGCGTTCTTTCAGAACGCACATTCACTGCTGCTGGAGGATTTGTCACGGATCACAGGGTGCGCCTGTCCACCGACTCGGTTGATCGACTGACTTTCATCAAGATGAACCAGTCTTGGATCACCACCAGCTACCACACACCTGATGCTGATATAACAGACTAATTGATTTTAAAATGTCACATCCCTTAAAGACTGATGCTGATGCTGAGTGCCTGTGCTGTTATGTTGACTGGCTATCCTCCTCCTCCTCCTCAATGATACGATTAATGATGATAGCTTGGAAGATCATTTTGGTTTATGGGTGACGCCACCAGTGGCTAAGGCCCAATTTTTCAGCCCCTGTTTAACAGGGGCGTGTAATTACAATTTTTGATGCAATACTTTGCAACAGGCCTCATTGCTGTGCTCCAAGTACAGTATCTGTGAGGGGTTGCAGTGTTGTGCCACCAGTGCCTAAGGCCCAATTTTTCAGCCCCTGTTCAACAGGGGCATGCAATTATAATTATTGATCTAATAATTCACAGCAGGGCCCATTGCTGCGCCCACCAAGAGTAACTGTCAGGCCTTACAGTGTTGTGTCAACACCACCACCACCACCACCACCACCAAAGGCCCAATTTTTCAGCCCCTGTTCAACAGGGGCATGCAATTATAATTATTGATCTAATAATTCACAGCAGGGCCCATTGCTGCGCCCACCAAAAGTAACTGTCAGGCCTTACAGTGTTGTGTCAACACCACCACCACCACCACCACCACCACCACCAAAGGCCCAATTTGTCAGCCCCTGTTCAACAGGGGCATGCAATTATAATTATTGATCTAATAATTCACAGCAGGGCCCATTGCTGCGCCCACCAAGAGTAACTGTCAGGCCTTACAGTGTTGTGGCACCAGCACCACCATCAAAGGCCCAATTTTTACTACCACTGTTCAACAATTATATGTTATTACAATTCCTGATATAATAGTTGACAGCAGGGCATTCCAGCACCCACCAAGAGTAACTGTGAGTGCTTACAGTGTTGTGCCAACACCTAAGGGGCCAATTTCTGCAGAGTATATACGGCAGGTCCCTACTTTCAAACATCCAACTTACAAACGACTACTACTTGCAAACGGAAGAAGACAACAGTAAGTGAGAGGAAATCTACCCCTTGGAAGGAAAATTCTCTCCTGTAAGAATTAATATGGGAGAAAGGTGTCTCCTCTCTACTGATGCTTTATCACCAATCCTTGTTTCAATAAAAACACCACATTTCAAAAACAGTTGTCATTGGGACGCAAAGTGAGGTGAAATGTTCTGAACAGGGGCACAGACAGCAAAACAAATGTTACAGGGGTGATAACCCTTCCCTATGTTTTCCAAAAAGCTTAAAAATAGATTTTTTGGCTGGAGCTACACTTAAACAATGTACCTGTTCAAAATTACAAACAGATTCTACATAAGAACAAACCTACAGTCCCTGTCTTGTATGCACCGCCTGTATACGGCTGTTCAGAGTATATAGGGCCTTTTTTATTTTGTGTGCAGGGTTCCCCTTAATATTAATACAAGACCCAAAGGGGCTGGCAATGGGCTGGGGTAGGGGGGGGGGGGGGTGATGGGGTAGCTATGCCATTTTTCTTAAAGATTTTCATCCATATTACCGGGACCAGACATTACATTAAAGCCGCAAGCTGTTTTAAATGGCTTTTTTTTCCTTTAGAAATGTAATTTTGTGCAGGGACAGTTCTAAACACGGGAAACACGTGGCACTTCACAGGCATACTTTAGACACCCCCCAGGTATAATATTTAAAGGAATATTTGACTTTTTTTTTTCACTTTATGCATCATTAAAATGACTGCTCCCGAAAAACGGCCGTTTTTAAAACTTCTTTTTGCATTGATACATGTCCCCTGGTGCAGAACCCGGGTTCCCAAACTCTGTTTAGGACAATAACATGGATAATAGTCGTTATAATTAGCACTTTAGAATTCGAACGTTCGCATCCATTGTATTTAATAGGGTTCTAATGTTCGTGCAAACTTTCGGTCCGTTCACGGGTTCTGGTGCGAACCGAACCCGGGGGTGTTCGGCTCATCACTATATATTTATATATATATATATATATATATATATATATATATATATATACACACACATAACTACTTCAGGCCCACAGGACGTCATATGATCGGGCTTGTGGGGGTATATCTGAATGATGCCTGCAGCTACAGGCATCATTCAGATATTGCTGGTTTCAGCCGGCGATTCCCTACACCATGAGAATGATCATAGCGGCTGTTCCGCTGCTTGATCGTTCTTACGGGCAGCGGAATGGGACGTTCCCCCCCCTCCCGCCGCCCTCCGGTGCTTCTACCGACTCACCTGTTGGATCGGTGAGTCGGTGACAGGATCCGCCGGCCCCGGATGTAGATCACAGAGATTTCAGGCGGACCAGATGGTCGCCAGAGTCTCTATGATCATCGGAGGCCGGGCGTGATGTTATGACGTCACGCCCGGCCTCTGCATTCCAAAAAACGGCGCTGCTTCGGCTTTGAAGCGGTGATCGTTTTTTTTTTTTTTAGGCTTCCAAGCCTAGAGGTAAGATGTGGGGTCTTATTGACCCCATATCTCACTGTAAAGAGGACCTGTCATGTCATATTCCTATTACAAGGGATGTTTACATTACTTGTATTAGGAATAAAAGTGTTCAAATTTTTTATTTTATTTTTAAGTGTCAAAATAAAAAAAAATAAGTAAAATTAACAATAAAAAAAATAAAACATTTTTTTACAGTGCCCCCGTCCCCGTGTGCTCACATGCAGAAGCGAACGCATAAGCAAGTCCCTCCCACGTATGAAAACGGTGTTCAAACCACACATGTGAGGTGTCGCCGTGAATGGTAGAGCAAGAGCAATAATTCTAGCCCTAGACCTCCTCTGTAACTCCAAAAATGTAGCCAGTCAAAAAATTTAAAGTGTCGCCTATGGGGATTTTTAAGTACCGAAGTTTGGCGCCATTCCACGAGCGTGTGCAAATTTGAAGCATGACATGTTAGGTATCTATTTACTCGGCGTAAATTCATCTTTCACATTATGCAAAAAAAAAAATGGGCTAACTTTGGTGTTTTTTTTTTTTTTAAAGCATGAAACTGTTTTTTTCCCAAAAAAAACACATTTGAAAAATTGCTGCGCAAATACTGTGCGAGATAAAAAGTTGCAATGACCGCCATTGTATTCTCTAGGGTCTTTGCTAAAAAAACGTATATATATATATATATATATATATATATATATATAGTGTTTGGGGGTTCTAAGTAATTTTCTTGCAAAAAAATGATGATTTTTACATGTAGGAGCGAAGTGTCAAGCCTCGTACACACGGCCGAGAATCTCGTCAGGAAAAAACGTGTCCTTTTTCTTGACGAGATTCTTGGACAAGAAACTTGTCACGGCCGAGTGTACACAGGCTCGATTCAAAGAACCCGCGGTTCTTTGAATGGAGCAAACGCGGTGACGTAATCGACTACGACGAGCGTGCACTCGTCACATTCTATGCCGTCACCGCCATCTTGCTACACCCTACCTATGCCTAGGAAGCTATCGCGCATGCCTCAAAGTCATTTCGAGCATGCACGGGTTTCCACGGCGACAGGTAAGTGTACACACACACACACACTTTTTTTTGTCGAGAAACATGCTGACGAGAATCTCGACGAGAAAATGGAGAATCCTGACGAGAAAATAGAGAGCAGGTTCTCTATTTTTCTTGTTGAGATTCTTGTCGGTTTTCTTGACGAGAAATCTGATAGCCGCGTACACACGACCAATTTACTCGGCAAGAAAGCTCTGCCAGCAAGTTTCTTGTCGTTTTTTGACGAGAAACTTGGTCGTGTGTACGAGGCTTTAGAATTGGCCCGGGCCTGAAGTGGTTAATATATTTTTTTAGTTATGAAATGTTTTTTGTGTTGGTGGTGTTATACTGTTAGTTGTACATTTGGTGAGCATTACTTAATTGATTTATATTAATAATTAATGTGTAATTTGCAGATCATTCTTAAGCTGATACTTGATCTTCTTGATCTACATATTTCTGTGCAGAGGCAAGCATATGTTTAATATTAACTAAAAAATCAACAACGCTTGTTTTGTTTACCCGCAATTAATTTTCACTCCTTTTGTACTTCATAGAGCAAACATGTCTAATCAATACATTTGACTGAACCATTAACGTAGTGGTGTAGATAGATTTATTCAACATGTGCATAAAACCACTTGTGTAATTAAGTAGGGATATTGGAAATTTGATTTTAGGTTTATAACAAAGCTCTGCTGACAGGACATCATCGCCAACCAAAGGTTTTCCGTGTAATTTAATTTGGAGCTATTGCTGACCACTTCCGAACTGTAATCTAGTTCTTTATATAACTTTTAAAAATGGCTTAAATATTCAAGAAATACAATTTTATTTAAAACTATTTACAACTCACAATATCTGCAAAGGTAATCAGGAAAGTTTTAAGCCATTAAATTCCTTATTTATTCCACTGCGTACCAGTTATGTTTGTTTTAAAAGCTGCCAAGTTTTCTGTCTGCTTATTTGCTGCTAGCAAAGCAGGTGTATCATTTCCATCTATTTATGTTTCAGTATAACTCTCAACCATTTTGATTTTAAAAGGTTTAATTGAGAAGACAGAGAAAGGTTTGAAAAACATTAGCCTAGTTATTATTTCAGCACTGCTTATACACTGTGGCATTGCAAAGAATGAGATCATCGTTTCCACTGCTGTCTCCCCCCTCTCTCTCACATTTTGATATTTTTATTTTTGTTTTAACTTCACAAGGTATTTGTGCTGCAATGCACCACTTCCATCTTTCTGGCCTAAGAAAGCATGACATTCACCCACCAGATTCTAAACATGTGCCACAGGGCTTCAGGTCTTCATGAGTATGGAAGTCCCAAACCTCACTGAGTCTACACATGCTGGGAAATCCTTCTCGCACATCCGCAGAGGTGCTGTAGGGATCTTCCAGCACCCAAAGGCATAGTTGGCAACATTGTAAAAAAAACATCTGGGACACTTTTTTTGTATTGAGGCGGAGCCTTGCTATAATTAGGGGGCGGGGCATTCGTTTGTAGGCGTGTCACGCTGAAATGAAAAATGCGGCGCGCGAAGCATGGGCGTGGTTTACGCACGATAGTGGGTGTGGCTTAAATGGGCGTGGTTCAAAGGGGTGTGGCTACAGTCCGAGGTGAGAGAAAGAGAGAGAAAGAAATAGAAAGAAAGAAGCCAGATCCTACACCACAATAGAAATGTGTAACAAAATTGGCAGATAAGTATACTCCAAAACACCTGTTGGCGCTTCAATCATCCCGACACCATGTTTGTTATGGTGTCAGGATGATTGAAGCGCATTATTTCTATTATTACATTGTAATATAAAATTAAATCATTCAACTCACCATAATCCCGAATCACTGTAAGCCCCAAGTGTGTCACCTGCCACGTCGCCTGCCACCAGATGCCATCAGGTGCCCCCAATGGAGTCCGTCCTTACATCAGCTTTACCCAGCGGAGTCCTTCCTTACATCAGGCGTACCCAGCGGAGTCCCCCCTTACATCAGGTGTCCCCAGCGGAGTCCCCCCTTACATCAGGTGTCCCCAGCGGAGTCCCCCCTTACATCAGGCGTCCCCAGCGGAGTCCCCCCTTACATCAGGCATCCCCAGCGGAGTCCCCCCTTACATCAGGCATCCCCAGTGGAGTCCCCCCTTACATCAGGCGTCCCCAGTGGAGTCCCCCCTTACATCAGGTGTCCCCAGCGGAGTCCCCCTTACATCAGGCATCCCCAGTGGAGTCCCCCCTTACATCAGGCATCCCCAGTGGAGTCCCCCCTTACATCAGGCATCCCCAGTGGAGTCCCCCCTTACATCAGGCGTCCCCAGTGGAGTCCCCCCTTACATCAGGCGTCCCCAGCGGAGTCCCCCCTTACATCAGGTGTCCCCAGCGGAGTCCCCCTTACATCAGGCATCCCCAGTGGAGTCCCCCCTTACATCAGGCGTCCCCAGCGGAGTCCCCCCTTACATCAGGCATCCCCAGTGGAGTCCCCCCTTACATCAGGCATCCCCAGTGGAGTCCCCCCTTACATCAGGCGTCCCCAGTGGAGTCCCCCCTTACATCAGGCGTCCCCGGCGGAGTCCCCCCTTACATCAGGTGTCCCCAGCGGAGTCCCCCCTTACATCAGGCGTCCCCAGTGGAGTCCCCCCTTACATCAGGCGTCCCCAGTGGAGTCCCCCCTTACATCAGGCTTCCCCAGCGGAGTCCCCCCTTACATCAGGCATCCCCAGTGGAGTCCCCCCTTACATCAGGCATCCCCAGTGGAGTCCCCCCTTACATCAGGCGTCCCCGGTGGAGTCCCCCCTTACATCAGGCGTCCCCAGAGGAGTCCCCCCTTACATCAGGCGTCCCCAGCAGAGTCCCCCCTTACATCAGGCGTCCCCAGCGGAGTCCCCCCTTACAACATCCGTCCCCAGCGGAGTCCCCCCTTACAACAGGCGTCCCCAGCGGAGTCCCCCCTTACATCAGGCGTCCCCAGTGGAGTCCCCCTTACGTCAGGCATCCCCAGCGGAGTCCTTCCTTACATCAGGTGTCCTCAGCGGAGTCCCCCCTTACAACAGGCGTCCCCAGCGGAGTCCCCCCTTACATCAGGCGTCCCCAGCGGAGTCCCCCCTTAACCAGGTGTTTCCTGTCTCGACCGCCATTACTGTTTCCCCTTCCCCGAGGGGGAACAAAATAGAGGCGGAGCCGACCGCGTGGCTGCACAAAAAATTAAGCTGTGGCGCCGCCCACCCCGCCCCTTTCCATTACAGACAGACCTGCAGCAGGGCGGGGCGGGGCGGGGGGGTGGCCGGCCGGCCAGCCAAAACACGGATGTAGTACAATAGAAGATAAAGCTGCTGCGGCGCCGCCCACCCACGGGGAGACGCGGGGTATGGGCGGCGCCGCAGCAGCTTTATTTTCTATTGTACTACATCCTGGTTTTGGTCTTCTTTAAAATGGCGGCCGGCGGAGACATTGTCTCCGCCGGCCGTGGACCTCTAGCGGCGTCGGCCCGCGGCGGCCAAAGTCGTGGATACCGGGAAAAAACGGATTGGCCGGGACATTGGCAGGGACAAAATAAATCCGGGAAAAGGGTTTGAATCCCGGGAATGTCCCGGCCAATCCGTGACTGTTGGCAACTATGCAAAGGTGGCAGTGGAGGAGGGGGGAAGGGCCAAAGGTGAAGGGGGCTGAAGTTCCTCCTTAAAGCCTAACTTCACATTTTATGTCCCTTTAACCACTTAAGCCCCAGACCATTTTGTTGCTAAAGGACCAGGCCCCTTTTTGCGATTCGGCACTGCGTTGCTTTAACTTACAATTGCTCGGTCGTGCGACGTGGCTCCCAAACAAAATTTACGTCCTTTTTTTCACACAAATAGAGCTTTATTTTGGTGGTATTTTATCACCTCTGCGGCTATTATTTTTTACGCTATAAACAAAAATAGAGCGTAAATTTTGAAAAAAATGACATATTTTTTACTTTTTGCTATAATAAATATCCCCCCCCAAAAAAAAATATATATATATATATATATATATATACATTTTTTCCCTCAGTTTAGGCCGATACGTAATCTTCTACATATTTTTGGTAAAAAAAAACCGCAATAAGCGTATAGTGATTGGTTTGCGCAAAAGTTATAGCTTCTACAAAATACGGGATAGTTTTATGGCATTTTTATTAATATTTTTTTTCTTTACTACTAATAGCGGCAATCTGCGATTTTTATCGGGACTGCGACATTATGGCAGACACATCAGACACTTTTGACACATTTTTGGGACCATTGTCATTTTTACAGCGATCAGTTCTATAAATATGCACGGATTACTGTGAAAATGACACTGGCAGTGAAGGGGTTAACTTCTAGGTGGCGCTGTAGGGGTTAAGTGTTCCCTAGTGAGTGATTCTTACTGTAGGGGGGCGTGGCTTGGCATGTGACATCACTGATCGTAGTTACCTATGACAGGGAACAGACGATCACTGACATGCCACTAGGAAGAACGGGGAAAGGTTTGTTTACTTTTACCTCTCCCCGTTATTCAGCTCTGTGCATTGGGTCCACCACAGCCCCACCACCTCTTGATAGTGATAAATGAGGGTCCCAGCAGAACCTATGATACCCTAACTACAGAGCGCCCCCTAGTGATGAGAGCAAAGGGAAACCATAATAGTAAACCATATTAAACAACTAAACCATTAGTCCTGTTCAGGACCCGCCCACCCCCCCCCAGAGTTGGGGAGTCAGTGGACTAGCAGATCCTCCCAGGAGCTAGCCTAAGAACAATACCTGTATTCCCAGAGGGCAACCTCAAAAGTGCAGAAGCGAACTTCCGTGTATCTCAGTGTAGTAACGGTGAAACTAGAACCAATAATAATTTCCCAGGAGGAAAAAGGCCCTTGCGGCCGGTTCAACAGGATATCAACAAGAAATACAGTGTGCAAACAGTATAAGATCCCGTACCAGGGTCGTGTGCGAAACTAGGGGGAAACGTAACCCCAGACTGCTGTTCAGCCATAACCCCCCCCGTAGTAAGTCAGATGCCAAGAAACCCCTCCCCAGTCCAAGTCAAACACCAACCAGAATATAATGAGGGGGCGAGTAACTGCCAATACCAGTCAAAACAAACAGGAGTCATGAACAGCATGGATTGGCATTGGGGAGATCCTCCAAACAGTCTTAGCAAAGGGGACATTTTCCCAGATCAGGGTCCTGACCTAAGAAAATAAAAAAAATTTGAGAAAAAATTGGTAAAAAGAAAAGTGAGTGAATAAAGTCTCATGGTGTGAGATTTTCTTTGGTGCACTTGGAGCCGTGTTTCAGCCATGTTTGTTGGAGCGGGCTTGCTGGTGGAGGTCTCATTGTATATGCCGGTGTCTCTCTGTTGGCCTTGGCAGCAGGAGGTTCCAGATGGATCAGTCCAAGATGAGTCAGGATACGCTCCCCTTCCGCAAAAGAGAAGCTAAAGCTTTTATTTTTTATGAAAAGTTCAGGCGGAGGGGAAAGGACCATCTGTATGCGATTTTCTTGTCCAAAAGAACTTGAAGCAGAGGTTTGAGAGAACGTCTCTTCTGTACCGTGTATGGAGAAAGGTCGGCGAATATTTGAACTTTGTGGCCATGTAGAATGAGATTGTCAGAGTACTTAGCCTTTCTCATCACCTCCTCTTTGACCGAATAGTAGTACGGCTTCACAATGATATCTCTGGGGAGACCATCAGAGCAAGGAGATTGAAGGGCTCTGTGAGCTCTATCCAGCTCCAGGCGGTGTTCAGCAATGTCAGGGATAAGGTTCTTTATAAGTGATTTCACAGCAGATTGTACCTCTTTCTCTGATTCCGGGAGACCCCGTATTCTAAAGTTATATCGTCTCGATCTATTCTCGAGGTCGTCGATCTTTGCAAAAGCAGTTTCCAATTGATCCTGTACTTCTTGCAGCCTGGTGGAATTCTGATTAATCCGTACCACAGCTTGGTCAGCCTTCTTTTCAATGGTGTCCATCCTTACACCTATTTGCTGCAAATCCATATGAATAGAGGATATAATCTCTGCAGCAATTAATGCCAGGCCTTTAGATAACATATAGATATGTGAGAGAAAGAAGTTATCATGGAAGGAACATCAGTGGGAGTCAGGGCCTCCTTCTGTGCATCACTGACTGATAGAAGCATGCCTGTGTGAGGATCCAGCATGGGGGTAATGGGACAGCCAGAGCCCATCCTGCCCAGCAGTGACTGGCAGCTCCCAAGATGGCCACCGGCTTCTAGAGCTCCGCTCCACCACGGCCCAACACTAACCACCCGAGCTTACAGAGCGCTCCCCCGACCCTCTCACCGGGATAATCGTTTAGGGGAAACCCCCCAGAACCCGCGGATGTCCTCCCCACTCGCCAGGAGGGACCTATTGAACTAGATTTCGGCAGTGCCTGGCCCCCTCTTCTACGCTAAGATGGCGGCAGCTCCACGAGGCCTGCACACCCCAGACTTGTCTGAAGACTCCATAGCTGACCAGGACCTGATTCCACCACAATCTCCAGGTACCGATTATCTCCCGCTGGTCCTGACCATCTCCCCCTCTTCCACGGACATGCGTCTCCCGATTTAACCGTTTTTAATACTACATTCAATTCCTCCATAGAAATAGGGGTCTCTAGGTTACAACGGGCTGGTGATGGGAGTCTAATAAGTCCTGCTGAGGAGAGATAATCTTCTTAGCCGACAATGGGGTAGATGTTTGAGTCAAATTATATAGGGAGGAATAGTATTCTCCAAATGTTTGGGCTATCTCTTAAGGTGTCCTTCCTTCCCTTTTATTTGCGGTACATATATTGACCTATTTTTTTCTTTAAGTTTCCCCACTAGCAGTTTACTACATTTATCTCCCAACTCATAGCTTGCCTTCTTGCCTCGTTGTATTATTGCTTTAGCTTTATAACGCAAGATATCTGTAACCTGTCTTCTCAATTGACCGAGATCCCTTCCAACAGAAGGTAATTATGTATTTTTTATGCTGAGATTCCAAAACTTGAATTTCCTCTAATAGTTCCCTGATCTGTTTTTCTCACTTTTTCTTCAGTATTGATCCATGTTTAATCAGGATCCCTCTGATCACAGTCTTGTGTGCCTCCCATACCATACACTGGTCGCTCCCCGGGGTCTCGTTTAGTTGGAAATATGCTGTCATCTCTTTGGCTACATCTTCCCTAACTTCAGGATTCTGCAGTAAACTCTCATTTAATCGCCAACGTCTCTCTTGGGAGAGAACCGTGTTGGACAGGGAGATGCGCAAGCTGATCGGGGCATGGTCTGACCATGTTATATTTCCAATACTCGTTTCTGTCACTGAAGACAGCAAATAATGGGGGATCAGGAAGAGGTCTATACGGGAGTACACTTGGTGGGGATTAGAGAAGAACGTATAATCCCTTTCTTCTGTATGAAAAATCCTCCAAACGTCTACTAATTGTAGTTTGTGCATCTTCCGTAATATACCCCTTCTGATACGCCCGGGGTCGATGATGTTCCTGAGGAAGTGTCTGTTTTGGGGTCTAGGGAGATATTAAAATCTCCCCCAAGTATCAATTTGCCTTCCGCAAATTCCATTAGCTCCCAAAGAACTTTCCTCGTAAAAGACTCTTGGTGAACATTTGGTACTTATAGTGTGGCCAGCGTCACTTTAGCCCCTCCGATACACCCTTTGAGAAAGAGAAATCTACCATTTGAATCCTGACGTTTATCTACTAAGGACCTAAAACAAGTAATAAAGGCGCATTATACAAGTACCTCAGTTTATGATGTAGAGTACCAATAGTCCGTGGTCAATATATTGAGAGATAACTCTCAGGTGTATACATAAAGAAAGGACAGTCAGGGCATCCACCAACAGGACCAGAAGCTATTTTCCAGTGAACTAAAACAGGAAAAACAAGGAGAGGGGCGCCTCTGAGATGGATATCAAAACAACATTTATTGGTAACAATATTCACTCACATTGAAGATGAAGCAGTTGCATTAAGCTGGGCAGAGGAGTAGATGAACTACAGGTCTCAGAGGGTCCATGGAGCTGTCATCACAGAGAATCCTGTCAGGGAAGCTGGTGGTGGTAAGCAAGCAGGAGGATTTCCTTCTGGACAGATCTTTATGTTGCCACAGCAAACTAGAGTTTGTTTTTAAAAAGGCGGAGTGAGTAAAAACAGAGTGCTGCTCAAGCCTCGTTTTGAACCAGATCACATGGTCGCGCTCCTCCATCCACCAGGAAGTGCAGTGAGCACTTGCGACCGCAGCACAGCGCTGCCAGCCATCCGACTTAGATGTCTCCCCTCCTATCTACTGTGTTTGGAACCACAGACTGAATGAAAACCACTCTGTTTTTACTCACTCCGCCTGTGGCAACATAAAGATCTGTCCAGAAGGAAATCCTCCTGCTTGCTTACCATCACCAGCTTCCCTGACAGGATTCTCTGTGATGACAGCTCCATGGACCCTCTGAGACCTGTAGTTCATCTACTCCTCTGCCCAGCTTAATGCAACTGCTTCATCTTCAATGTGAGTGAATATTGTTACCAATAAATGTTGTTTTGATATCCATCTCAAAGGCACCCCTCTCCTTGTTTTATCTACTAAGGACCAGGGGACTTGGTTAGAGATCAATATTGATACTCCTTTGGATTTAGCCTGTTGATTCGATGCATGGTACACACATGGGTAAAATCTATTCTGAAGGAGTGGGAGTCCCCCTGTTTTAAAATGGGTCTCCTGCACAAATGCCACATCTGTCCCCGAATGCCTCAGGTCATTCAATAACATCCTTCTCTTTTCTAGGACGTTAAGTCCTTTGGCGTTTAGGGAGGTAATTTTTATTCCCTCCATCTCAAAAAAAAAAAAGAAGAGAGAAAAAAAGAAGAGCAACATACCCCCCCTCCCCCTCCCCTTTACCAAACCCACCCCCCTCTAAGCCCCTATGGAGACACACCCATTACTGAACCATTCACCTATAGTTTCCATGGGTGCTAACCTAATTGGGGGTTTGGTCCGAATGGGCTAAGGAGCTCCATTCTGCTCTCCGCCCTCCCGGGCGGAGAGCAGAATTTACATCTCAAGTTTATCATCATCAACATTCTGGTTTATCAGATTCTATAATTTCATATATTGCAATCCTCATAGCTAGGCTCCTAAACTTTAATGTTTAATATAGGGGTGGGAACATAAATATATTCTTCTCTAGACACAGTTCGTCCTTCCCCCCTCCTACTTTCTCTGTCCCAGCCATTATCCCTCTCCCCTCTTAGTTGTCTCCCCCACGATCTATCTCAATCTCTCCCCCCCCCCCCAAATTCCTCTCCTTCCTCCTGCCTATTCAAGGTTCCATCTCTCTGGTCGCTTCTCAGGTTGTTTTCTCAATATCTATATCTATATCTGTACCTAGATTCCTTTCCCCTAGATACACTTCTTATTTCTTCCTATTTCTCCCTTCGATCTTCTCCTTTTTCTCTTCCTTTCACTTCTCCCATAGTGTGTCCTGATTTTATCTAGTGATTCTCCCCCCCACCCCCCATATCTTAACTCTCATATATTCCCCTAATTCTCACTTCTATCTCCTCTCCTACCCCTATCTTCCACCCCCTCCCTCCCTCCCTTCTGTGCCCCACTGGTCAGGACACACCATGGTTATATTCTATGCTCTATATCAAACTTCTGTCAGCCTTCTTATGTCCTTTACTTTATATTATACTTTTTGGTCATGGATCCTGGGGTGGCCTAGGGCGACCCTTTAATGTCTGATTCTACTAAGATGCGGCGGGTATCCCTCTTCTCTACTTGTCTGGCATATCATATTTATCCTAGGCCTATTCCTCCCTCCTTCTGCCCCATATATCTAATAGTGCCAAAAAAAAAGATATATCCAAATTAGAGATTATATATATATAATCATTCCCCCCCCAAAAAAAATCTCTCAGTGTCTATTTCTCACGTTGAATCAGTGTCCAGTATCTCCTTATATCACTCTGTATTTACTTCTAAATACTATAACCACAAAAAAAAAATCTAAGAAAAAGAAAATTACACATATTAACACATCAAAAAAAAAAAAAATATATATATATATATATAAAACACACCAAAAAAAGACCCCTCCCCGGACCCCCCCCCCACAAAAAAAGGGGGGTGAGACATGTGGGGGATGAAGATTCACAAAGGGACAAAAAAGCCCCCAAAAGAAAGGAGCCCAACTAAAAGCTTCCTAAACCAGTCCATGTCCGTATCCCGTATTTATTTTCCTGAGGGATTCTTTAAATCCTCCCCTTCTCTTCTTCCCTGTAATGGCAGATCCTTTATCCCTACTGAATTTACTGTTCGCCTTGATGGTCCTGGGATATGCTGCAACCAGTCCGGTACTTCCATTGCTTCTGTCCCCAAAAACTCAAATAACTCCGGAAGGTCTGCCGGTTGTTGCAGGGAGAATGGCTGTGTATCTTTCTTAACTATTAGGGAGATTGGGTACCTCCACCGATACGTCCCCCCAGCCTTCCTCACTCTGTCCAACAGGGGGCGCAACATAGCTCTCTGTTGTAGAGTGGCTCGGGAGTGGTCTGGCAGGATTTTTATCTGGGACCCCTTGTATACAATCTCCCCAGCCTCCCACGCCTCACAGCTTATTAACTCCTTATGAGCATAGCGAAGAAAACAGCAAATCACATCCCTAGGTCTATTCAAGTTCACTGAGTGGGGACCCAGAGATCTGTGTAGTCTTTCGAATTCAAAAACCTGAGGGGGGGAGGGGGGCTAGTTGGTGACATATCGCTAGGATAGTCTGCTGTAACATGTCTCTCCCTATTAGTTCGGGGATCCCCTTGAACCTCAGGTTCTTGTGGCGGCTACGGTCCTCAAATTCCTCATACCTCAGTTGCATAGCATCGGCATGGGAGGTCTGTTGGGTTTGTATCTACTCTAAGTGTATAATATGCTTTTCTAGTGATACCAGGGTTGTCTCATCAAGTCTTAACTTATCTGCTAGTTTCTGGACTTCTCCCCGGACGGCCTCCAGATCCCTGCGATGCACCTCTTCCACGCATGCAACCAGCGACTCCATGTCCTCCTCCACACGTGCCACAAATAATTCCATGTCGGCTCAAGTTGGGAGGGCTTGCATATCTGCGCGGGTTGGGAGGGCTTGCAGCAGCGCTCTTAAGTCCAGCTCCGGTTCCCCGGGCCCTGCATGCAGCACATTTGAGTCCTCCCGAGCCCCCTGCAAATCCATCTCGTTCTCCCCTCCTTTCTCCACAGCCGTCTCTGGGGTCAACTCAGCTGGCGAGGCAGGTAATACACACTCCGCCCGCTAACTTGTGTCCCTGTGCGTCTCTGCACCTCATGACCTGGTCTCGCGGTTCCGGGAGGCGGCCGCTCTTGTCAGTGGAAAGAACGTCTGGATCTCGGGCTGTGATGACTGCGGTGGCACCTTTAATCATTTGGCCATCTTCCTCTTCATTCCAGTCTGCCAGCAGTCCACCGGTTTCTAGCTCATGTAAGCAGGTAAGCAGGGAAGGCTGAGCTGAATTGCAGGCAGGACTACAGTCTATAACTGCATCCTCTTGAGATTAGCCAAGCAGGCGGAAGGATCTCTGGAGCGCGTGTCTCTCTACTTCGCCATCTTCTAACCACGCCCCCATCTAATTCTGATATACAACCATTATTGGATCAACTGCACCTTTTCACCCTTTCTGCAGGACAACTGCAACTCCTAAACGCCCCACTCTCCCCTTCAGAAGTATCCAAAATCATAAATCTCTTCCAAAACGGCAAATCATATTATTATTATACACAATTTTTTTTTTTTTTCACAATCAAAAATTGTATTGAAGCCAAAATGAACAAACATTTGACATAAGTAAACTCATGTGAAATCTACGTGAAAAAGAGAAGTCAGCTTGCAAGTAAATGATATACAAATATTGATACATTCGTATTAAGGTTCAGTGAGAATTGAAAACCGACAAAGAGTACTAACAGAATTGGGAGGGAAGGGAGGAGAACGAATTAAGGGATTAAAAGGAAGAGGGGAATAGGGAGGGGAAGGGAAAGAATTAGAAAGGGGGGGAGGTGTGAGTAGCATTAGAGAGTATAATGGGTGGACTGATGGGCAGAAGACACAATATCAACACAATAGATGTTAACAATGATGTGAACATTTCTCATACTGACCAGACTATGCCTAAAGAGTCTAGGAATAAGACATTAGTTCATGAGAAGTTTATATTCATAAGAGTAAGTGAATAAGAACCATGGTTGCCACGTTTCGTTGAAGGATGTACTATTTTCATGTTTCATGGCTACAATTTCTTCCATTTTCAAAATATAGTGGACTCTGTTCAACCAATCCTTGACCACTGGGACGTGTGAGGACTTCCAATAGAGGGGGATTAGTGTTTTAGCAGCAAGTATAAGGTATCTGGAGAGCGTTTTCTTATATTTACTCAAAGATAAAGAGTTAATGTTTAATAGGCAGGCTGCTGCATCAAGAACCATATTGGTCTCTGTAATGTGTTTAATCCATTTCCTTATTTCGTCCCAGTAGGCAAGTATTGCGGGGCATTCCCACCAAATGTACAGAAGGGAACCCAAATGTTTGTTACAGCGCCAGCATGAATCTGAGGTTTCAGTGGACCATCTCCTGGGCTTTACTGGTGTGATATACCATTGGGAGAGAATTTTATAAGAGATCTCTTGGTACTTGGTGCTTAACGAGCATTTGTGAGATAGGATACAGGCCTTTTCCCATTGTTGATCTGAGAGTTTGATTTTCAGGTCATGTTCCCATTTTTCCTTATGCTTATTATCATCTGAATGTTGAGTATGGTTCAACAAAGAGTATGCTAGAGACGTGGTATTTGTTACCGGTGATCTCTTAGAGCACAGGGTTTCTAGTTGCGTCATGGGAAGGCAGTAAGAAAGTTTATGTTTGCTGTTCACCAAGAAATCCTTCATTTGTGGGTAGAACCAGAAACCAGGAAATGATCCACCCCTCTCTGCTTTCAATGTTTCCAAAGGTTTAACCTTTGAGCCAATCAAACAATGGGAAACCTGGAGATTTTGAATATTCTTCAGATGGAAGCCTGGGTGGAAGTCAGGGTTGTTTGTGATTGGCGTCAGTGGGCCAGGTATCAAGGCAAGGTTATGTTTGTGAGCTATTTTGTGCCATATGTGGATAGTGTTCGCAATTAATGGGTGGTTTATTTTCTTATTTGTTTTGGAATGAGAGGTCCATGGGTATAATGGAATGTGGATTGGTGTAAGGTCATGTTCTAATTGAACCCAGTCCTTGGTCTTACCGTGGCAGTGCCAATCTATAATTCTGGTGATGTGTGAAGCTTGATGATATTTTCTGAAGTCTGGAAGACCAATGCCACCCCTATTTTTGGGCATTGTTAGTAAGTTGAATTTTATTCTCGGTTTTCTATCTGCCCATAGAAATCTCCTTTGGGCCCTGAGAAGGGTGACAAAAAAGACTTCAGGGAGTTTAATAGGAAGGGCATTTAAGAAATACAGCAGTCTAGGCAGGACTGTCATTTTAAGGATCGCAGATCTGCCGAACCATGAAAAGGTTTTTGGTGTCTACTTTTGGAGATCTATGACTATTGTGGACAATAGGGGTTTATAGTTGGCCTGGTAAAGTGAGTCAATATCACTAGTTAAATTTTATGCCCAAATATTTGAGTGTGTTTTTCTCCCACTTGAAGAAATAATTGTCCATAATCAGTTTCAGTTGGTCTGGGGAGAGGTCGAGATTGAGGGCCTCAGATTTTGATTGATTGACTTTGAAGTTGGATATGAATCCGAAGGTTTCAAAGATTTTTTTGAGATTGGGGATCGACGTGTGGGGGCATGTTAGAAAGTACAGGAGGTCATCTGCATAAGCGGCTGTTTTATATTCTCTGTTCCCTATTGTGAGGCCTTTAATATCTTTAGACAAATTGATTGTTCTAATTAGAGGTTCTAAAGAAATAATAAAGAGGAGTGGGGAGAGGGGACAGCCCTGACGTGTGCCATTATAGATTTGTATAGGGTCTGAAAAAAGTGTTATTAATTTTTACTTTGGCTTGTGGGTTTCGATAGAGTGCTGCGATCAATGATAACATATTTGCATTTAGGCCAATATGAGCACAGGTAGACATCATGTAATCCCAGGAGACTCTATCAAAAGCCTTTTCAGCATCCGTGGAGAGTAATAAGCCTTTTGTCTTGGAATCTCGGGCAAAGTGTATTAAGTTTAGGGCTTTAGTTATGTTGTCACGGGCTTCTCTACCAGGCATGAACCCTACCTGTTATGGACCTATAACCTGTGCTAGAAGGGGTTTTAATCTATTAGCTAATATTTTGGCCAAAAGCTTCAAATCGATATTTAGGAGTGATATGGGCCTAAAATTTGCACAGTCTGAATAATCTTTATCCAGCTTGGGAACCACCGCTATGTGTGCCATTAGTAGTGAGGTGGAGTTATGTGTATTCTTCGCTAGGAAGTTAAAAGCTGATAGTAGGGGTTTAACTAGCAAATGCAAATAAGTTTTAAAATATTGAGAGGTGAAGCCGTCCGGGCCTGGGCTCTTCCCTGTTTTGAGATCTTTAATAACACATAAAATTTTGTCTATGGTTATGGGTTCCTCCAGGCTGTCTACATCTTCTTTTTTGAGGGAGGGCATTTTGCTGTCATTCAGGAAGCTTTGAATTATGTCTTTTTCCGGTAGTGATAAGTGAGCAGGTCTATGTTGTTCAGGGAGATTGTATAGTTTAGAGTAAAATTTGTGGAAAAGTTCAGCTATATCTTTGGGTTTATGTCTGGGGATACCGTCTTTGTCTCTGATTGCATGTATGTGACCAGTCAATGTTGCATCTTTGGACTGCTTTTGCTAGTTGTTTCCCACTTTTGTCTCCCTGTTCATAAAATATACTTTTTTTGAAGAAAAGCGCTTTTTTGATTTTAAAGTCCAGAAGCAATTTCAGTTCAATTCTGCATTGTGTCAATTTGTCTTCTAGTTTTGTAGAGAGGGAAATTTTGTGCTGCGATTCAAGTTTAGCAATTTGTAGGGAAAGTCTATCTATTTCCTTCCCTCTTTCTTCTGGACCCCCACTTTATAAGTTCCCCTCTGATGACACTTTTGTGGGCCTCCCAGTTGTTTAAGGGGTTAGTATCTGTTTCTACATTGTTCCTAAAGTAGGTATTTATCGTGTCGTTAAGGTCATCTTTGATTGTCTGGTCGGTCAACAGTGTAGCGTTAAGTCTCCAATTAAACGATGATTGTTTGGGCGGGGAAAATCTTAGTGATATGGCTATGGGGGAATGGTCGGAGAGCGAGATAATACCTATCTCCACCTTGGTCAGGTTGTGAAGGTCTCTTTGTGAAATAAAAATCATGTCAATCCGAGAGTACCTTTTGTGTGGTGGGGAGAAAAAAGTATAGTCTCTGTCAGTTGGATGGGCGAACCTCCATGTATCTACAAGTGAAAGAGAGCTTAATAAAGTTTTTATTTTCTTGAGGACCCTATATGTAACTGAGGAGTGACCTGTCGATGTATCTTTCAGTGGGGAAAGAGGTATATTGAAGTCACCCCCCAGAATAATGCAACCATCTGCAAACCACTTTAAGTCATCAATTATTTTCTGGCAAAATGTAATATGCGCAGAATTTGGGAAATAAACGTTAGCAAACGTAATTGGGGAGCCTTCCCAAGTTCCCTTTAGGAAGATATAGCAACCTTCTGGGTCTCTGTGTATTGTTGTTTCATATCAAAAGGCGCATCTTTGTTGACTAAAATGGATATCCCTTTGGTTTTTGCCAAGGGATTAGTGGCATGAAATGCTCGTGTGAAAATGTTGTCTGTTAGCTTGGGAATGCGATCACTCCTAAAGTGCGTTTCTTGTAGAAATACCAACAGTGGGCGGGTCTTTTTTAGTTCTTTCAATAGTTTGGACCTCTTTTCAGGTATGTTGAGGCCGTTGGTATTGTGTGATATTAGGGTCGGTGTCTTTCCCAGGGATGCGTACGCCATGGTTGATACTGCAGAGAAATGTACAGACCAAGGCCTGATGAACTGATAGAAAGGATAACCTATGTTTGGTTTTGAATAGTTTGAGTCTAAGAAAAGAGAAAGAGAGAGGGATAAAAGGGAAAAGAGGGTGGGGAGGAGAGGGAGAAGTAGGGTAGAAGGTGGCGGGAGTTTGTTTAGGGGTTGGTAGGGGGATGAGGTTGAGTGTAAGCTCAAAGTCCACCTAGGAGGTGGGGAGCTAATCAGTGTCCTATAAAGCAGGCACTGTAATTTACTCTGGAGGGTTAGTGGGAGGAACCTCAGCGAGAAACTAACAATGAGTCTTTGGTTAATTCAAATCAAAATCTAGTGTGTACTAGTTATGTAACCAATCTCGAGGAAGCCCGAGAGACCTGGGATAACAAAGTTTAAGAATAGAAGCTATTATCTAAGACCTATCATAATGGTCAGGTGGGGGAGACATGCAACTCTGGGCCACGGGATGTGAAGTATGCACCAGGATTTACTTTGAACTTGAGATACTAGTGTAAAATATTTACTAACAAAAATCAATAACATTATACCTTATGCAAGTTATTCTGTGGGTTAAACCTTCTAGCAAAAACTAGTAAGAAGAAAAAAAGAAAGAAGTAATAAACCACAGATAAAAAGTTAGATAGGAGCCCAAGGGACCCCAAACATTACAAGTAGACAGCCATCATATGAGAATAAAGATCCGGCAATGCATGTTAGAACCCTATTTGTACCCAGGATCCTGCAATTTTCTTGGTTTGGGTTGACAAACATAAGCAACCGTATAGAGAAAGGGAATTGGTAGTCATAGTATTGCCAAACCAGTGTGTTGTAGTTCTCATTATGTCAGTGTGACTAACATTGCAAAATATGCTTTGTAGATTATTGATACGACCGTTCCCTCTAGTGACCAAAAGTGGTAATGCGTCAACTCAAATATTTTGACTGAAATCTCCAAAACCATTCATAAGTGCCAGATATAGTTCTTTTTTAGCTATGGATCGTGTTGTGATCTCCATAGGGCGTGTGGAGGGAAGATCATGAAAAACTCACAGTTCTGTTGGTCCCGTGATAGTTCATCCAAATCTTTCCTTAAACTTGGCTGTTCCAGAGCGGACCATTCAAGGGGAATCTCAGGGAATAGAATTGGAGCACGTCAAAGAAAAAAGGGGATAAGGAAAAAATTGTTAGGTATTCACAAGCAATAAGAGCAGGTGGTTAGGTCACCAAGTATATTCTAGTGAGGGAGACGGTGTAGAAACAGTCTTATGTAATGCATGTCTTCATAACTTCCTTCCTATACAACTGAGAAAGATTTGCTTGCAGAACCCTGTATACAGCTGTGACAGGTGTCACAAGGTGGTGTAGTCTATGAAAGGTGGGTGGAACAATGTAGTAGGTGATGGACAATTGCCAATCAAGCAGGGTCGGGAGGTGAAAGTCTCAATGATGGCTGGTATCCCGCAGATCTTGGGTTTTACAGCTTTTTAGATGAAGCTGGGGAGTCAAATCTACCCCTGCTGGTATTCTTACGTTGTGACCCTTGTTGGAAGTGGGAACGCGCAGCAGATTTGTTTGGTGTAAATTGCGGATTATTGATGGCAGGAGTGAGTTGGAATTCCTCATACCACTCTGGGAGGCCAACCGGAGCTATCTGGAGATCCTCACAGAATTTTAGCAGGTCTCCAGGCATTCTGAGCACATGTTCTCTTCCCTGGAAAGAGGCTTGCAACGCAAAGGGAAATTTCCATCTATAACTTATCCCTTTATCTTTTAACACTCCCAGAAGTGGTCTCAAGGCTCTCCTATTTTTAAGCGTGATGGGGGATAGATCCTGGAACAGTTGTATCTCTGCGCCCTCATAGGTGATTTGGTCCCTCGTTCTAGCTTTCTGCAATATGTCTTCTTTCAGGCCAAAAAGTGTCAGGCAGCAGATAATATCCCTGGGAGGGATGCCATCAGGTGCTCT
This sequence comes from Rana muscosa, assembly GCA_029206835.1. Lineage (NCBI taxonomy): Eukaryota > Metazoa > Chordata > Amphibia > Anura > Ranidae > Rana > Rana muscosa. Next base: position 161,701,458 of record CM055123.1, read on the forward strand.
AGGTCGGAGCGCTCTGTGCGCTCTGTCAAAGTCTATGGGGGATTGCTCCGGCCTTTCTATTAGACTATTAAAGATGGAGGTCAGAGCAGGCCTGATCTGGTCAGGGAGGACTGATTCGGGGACCCCTCTGACTCTTATATTGTTTCTCCTTCCTCTATTGTCCAAATCCTCGATTTGTCTATTCATGTCGATCATGTGTTGAGAGTGGGAAACTACAGTTTCAGCAGCTCTGTCTTCATGTCTGTGATGGCTGTGGCAAAGGATCGCTTTATGTCTGCCGCTATATCGGTCATAATGGCGTATGTCAGGGGCATGTCGTTGTCAGCAGTATCTGTGGCTGAGTCCTCAGATGCAGGTAATGAGAGTTCATCATCCTCCCTGTCCTCCTCCATGTGCAAACTACGCGACGGTGCCATTTTAGAGCTCTTCCTCCCTCCGCTGTATTTGAATTTGCTGAGGTTAGTCGGGGAGACTTTCCTTTTCAGGGTCACAAACGAGCTGAGGATATGGCTGTGTGTCCCCCTCTTCAGCTGTGTGGACATATTCCACTGTATTGGGGTCTTTTTCAGGTCCCAGGACTCCTCGGTGTCCGGAGCTCTAACAGACTGCAGCCATCACGCTGCGCGCCAAGCCACGCCCCCTATACACGATTTATATAGCGCCAACAGTTTACGCAGCGCTTTACAAAATGAGTAGTACAAATTTTTTAGTACTATTCTTACCCCACACCTGCCCAATGTATTTACCAGAGCGACATTAATCACTTCGGCCCCAGAAGATTTCACCCCCTTCATGACCAGGCCGTTTTTCACAATACGGCACTGAGTTGCTTTAACTGACAATTGCACATTCATGCAATGTAGTACCCAAACAAAATGTATGCCCCGTTTTTTTCCCATAAATAGAGCTTTCTTTTGGTGGTATTTGATCACCTCTGCTTTTATTTTTGCGCTATCAACAAAAAAAGACTGAACATTTTGAAAAAAAAATAAATTTTTTTTTACTTTCTGCTATAAAACACATTTAATAAAAAAAATTAAAATCAAATATCTTCATAATTTTAGGCCAAAATGCATTTTGCTACATGTTTTTGGTTAAAAAAATCCCAATAAGCGTAAACTGATTGGTTTACACAAAAGTTATCACGTCTACAAACTATTGGAAATTGTTATTGCATTTTTATTTTTACTAGTAATGGCGGCAATCAGCGATTTTTAGCAGGACTGTGACATTGCAGGGAACAAATTGAACACTAAGTGACACTTTTGGAGACCAGTGACACTAATACAGTGATCAGTGCTAAAAAATGCACGGTCACTGTATAAATGACACTGGCAGTGAAATGGTTAACATCAGGGGTGATCAAAGGGTTAAGTGTGCTCCTGGGGAGTGATTTCCAACTGTATGGGGGATGGTTTAACTGGAGGAAGAGAGAGATCTGTGTTCCTGATTAGCAGGAACACAAGATCTCTCTCTTCCTCTCTGACAGAATGGCGGTTTGCCTTGTTTACATAGGCAGACCGCCATTCTGCTTCTTCAGTGAACAATCAGCGGGTCCCGAGGCCATTGCGGCCACTGGACCCACTGATTGGCTCCCGCTTTGTTCAATCACAGCGGGAGCAGGTCGCCGGTGGCGTGCGCGCCCCAGACCCCAAAGAGGAAACAATGTACAGGTACATTGTTTCGCGCAGCCGGCTGCCCTGATGCAGTAAATGTGTGGTGGGTGGTCCGGAAGCGGTTAATGTCTTCATTTCCCCCGGAGGTGCTGAAGGCTTATGTGGTTACTCTTCCCAAACCAGGGAAGGACCCCACAACTCCTGCTAACTTCCGCCACATATCATTATTGAACTCCAATGTCAATTTTTTTTTTAAACTGCTAGCCAGAGTACTACAGTAATTATTGTTGTAGTCATTCTGATCAAGAGAAATCAAATGGGATTTGTCACAGTCAGACAAACCTCAGATTCGATCAGAAGAATTCTTAATGTGATTCACTGGGTTGAAAAAACTCAAACACCTTCTTTGCTGTTGGCTATAGACGCAGAGAAGGCATTTGTTAGGGTGTATCAGCATTACATGTCAATGGTGCTATTGAAATTTTGTTTCCAGGGCAGAATCTCCTCTGCTATATTAGCATTATACTCTACCCTCAGCACAGGTTTATACCTCTGGAATATTGTCAAAAACATTCAGTATAATTAATGGAAGGGATATCCTCTATGCGTTTCTGCTGGAGGTGCGTTTACACGCAAAGGCAGTTAGTTGCTGGCCTTGGCGTGTCAGTTTGCAAATTTCCTTAGCAAATAAGATTTTTTTTTTAAAGGCTTGTGATAATGTCATGTCTACCCCAACGCAGGGGGTCAGACACTAAAGATGGCTACTGTGTTCTTCCCCTATAGCAGCCCCCTTTACCATAAGGCAAACAGGCCTACCGATACTCGGTTTCCCCGAAGTCTTATAAACAATGCTAAAGTGCCTGGCCACCACGCCAGGGCAGGCGGGAACTGAACAAAGCAAACAGGTACTTGCGGTTGGCAGACAAGCAGGTTCTATGACAGTCCAGGTAAAAGGCAGGCTTAGTTCAGGGAATAGTCCAAAATCCAGTCCAAAGTAATACACAGGGAAATCCAATATAGCAGAGCAGGGCAGACAGACAGGGGGCTTGATCAGGAATAACACACGTATCACTCTCTATCACAAGCATGCAAGTCAGGGTTTGGCTGGCATATAAAGTATTCTGTATAAAATATTCTGATTCTGTATAACAGGTTTGGTTTGCACCCAGAGACTGATCACATTAATCACCTTGCAGGTGAACAGACAGACAAGGAGAGTGCCATAGCCAAAACCCCAGATGCTGGAATGAGGAGCAGGAGCACTAGATGCTCCTGACACCTATGATGCCTTCGGTAAATTCTGGAGTATATGGACAGGCAGACATAATTTGCAAAACAACAATGTTAGTAAACTATTGTAAGTTGATAGTTGACATCAATTACAGTAGTTATTGAATGATTGTACTTTAAAAATTACACTGTACTACCACTTTTTCTTTAGTATGCTTGTTGTATCCTTGTAACTTTGTTATTAACAACAATAAAAAATTGATTGAAATAAAAAAAAAATAACATGAGTCTTAAAATTGTATAAAATCTGTAAGTTTATTGAATATATGATGATAAACCTATTACATTTACTTCTATATTGTAAAACTCTTCCTAAATATACATCAAGTCCAGTATATTATCAGGGAAGATGGCAATCATGGCAATTATTTCATTTTTCTTGATCATATTCTTTTGTGATTTTATTTTTTTTTAATTTCTAATAAATCAGATTCCCTTTAAATATTATTTTGGAAGCTACTTATAATTTGAAATTGTTATAAATAATTCCACCTGGCTAGACAAGAGAATTACATCATTCAGTATACACCAAACCATGACAATTGCTTAACATGCATAACATCTCAAACATAGTAAATGGTTTAATTAGAGTATTGTAAGAACTACATCTTTAGTGAGTGCTACATTAGCAAGTTAAGTTTTTTTTTAAAACCACTGTGAGGGGGTTAGCTCGGCAGCGGGTGTGTGTGACCCCCTGGATGGGTTCACCACACAAAATTAGGCATAGCAGACAGTGGTAGGAGAAAAAAACAAAAGGGTGCGGTTTTATTTGAACTATATACAGACAAAAAATATAACATAAAACAAAAGAAACAGGAAAAGAAATCCTGGTCAACTTGACGGCTCACTACACACGTTGGTGTCCCTAACTAACAACTGGGTACAGCCTTGTGCTGCCCCAGTCCCTAGCTCCCTGCTTTTAGAAGTTCTTAGCAATAGCCACACAGGCTTTGTCTCACCGCACAGAAAGCACACTCCCCAGTCTATACACACAGATCTGGTTCCAGGTTGGACGATCTCCCTTAGCATGCTGGGAGTTCTTGTAGAGGTCTTAATGAGCCCACTTACTTCAGCTGGGCTCAATAACTCTTTCCCTGCAAGACTCCCAGCACTCCCCCTAGTGGTATAAATTGGGATAAAGCCTGAATCTAGGACATGTATATCTTCCATCCTGGATGCAACCCAGTGATCTCACCTGCCTGCTGTCACATACCCCTCTTGTTTCAACCTTGGGGTTGGAACACAAGCAATCAGGCATGCATGTACTCGAGACAAAGCATCCACATTCCCCATTTGAAGGCCAGGGCGATGCTTTACGGTAAAGTTGAATTCCTGTAGGGCCAGGAACCATCTATTTACCCTTCTATTGGTCTCTTTATTTTGAGCCATCCAATTTAAAGGAGCTTGATTAGTAATCAGGTCAAAGTGTCTACCTAGCAGATAGTACCAAAGGGAATCTAGAGCCCACTTCACCCCTAAACACTCCTTCTCAATCGTGGCGTAATTTACCTCATGGGACTTCAATTCCCTGCTGAGGTAAATGACCGGGTGCTCTTCCCCGTTCCAGACCTGTGACAATACTTCTCCTAAGCCAACATCTTATGCATCAGTTTGTACAACAAAGTCCCTAGAGAAGTCTGGTGAGTACAACACTGGCTGGCTACATAAGGCTTTTTTTAAAGACTGGAATGCTGTCTCAGCCTCTGGGGTCCATTTAACCATGACAGATTCTTTCCCTTTTGTCAGGTTGGTTAGGGGCACAGCCTGAGAAGCACAATGGGGAATGAATCACCGATAATAACCAGTGATTCCCAGAAAGGCTCGTACCTGCTTCTTGCTGTTGGGACGTGGCCAACTCTGTATGGCCTCGACTTTATTAACTTGGGGTTTTATCACTCCCCTCCCAATAGTGTACCCAAGATATTTGGCTTCCTCCTGTCCAATGGTACACTTCTTTGGATTGGTCGTAAACCCAGCTTCCAGGATAGAGTCTAAGGCTGCTTGCACTTTTGGCAGTTGTGAGACCCAATCTGTGCTATGGATAATCACATCATCCAGGTATGCTGCAGCATACTTCTGATGGGCCCTCAGAATCTTGTCCCTTTTCTGCTGGAATGTTGCCGGTGCATTCTGTAACCCAAACGGCATTCTTTTATATTGGAATGCCCCATCTGGGGTTACAAATGCAGTTTTCTCCTTGGCCAACTCCGCCAGGGGAATTTGCCAATACCCTTTGGTGAGATCGAGAGTTGTCATGTATCTGGCTGTTCCCAGCCGGTTGATCAACTCATCTATACGTGGCATGGGGTAGGTGTCAAATCTTGTAACATTGTTCAGCTGTCGAAAATCATTACAGAACCGCCAGCTCCCATCAGGTTTGGGCACTAGTACGATAGGACTGGACCAGTCACTCTGGGACTCCTCTATCACACCCAATTCCAACATCCTCTGAACCTCCCCACGTATTGCCTCCAGTCGGGCCTCTGGTATTCTATAAGATTTTAGTTTTACCCTTTCTCCTAGCGGGGTAATAATGTCATGCTCTATGCCAGATGTTTGTTCCGGCAGCTCAGAGAAAACCTCTTTGTAGCAAAGCACAAACTCTTTAACCTCCTGTTGTTGGGGTTTTGATAAGGTGACTGCGATTCCAACCTCAGGAACTAAGCAATCAGACTGGGCCGGTGACAAAGTCTCTGCGACTAGGGATTCCCTATCCCTCCAGGCTTTCAGAAGATTGATGTGATATATCTGTTCTGGCTTTCGCCTCCCTGGTTGTCTGACCCTGTAGTAGTTGATCTCACTCACTTTTTCAATTATTTCATATGGACCTTGCCATTTGGCCAGGAATTTGCCGGGGAAAAGGTACGGTCTTGGCCCCACGGTTGTACACTCTCTGTTGTGCTACTTGTGCTTGGGCCAAATGTTCCTTTACAATTGGCATTACCTGTACAATTCTATCTTGCATTAGGGCGACATGCTCAATCACACTCCTGTGGGGAGAACTCTCACTTTCCCAAGTTTCCTTGGCGATATCCAACAGCCCTCTTGGGTGTCTCCCATAGAGTAACTCAAAGGGTGAGAAACTGGTAGAGGATTGGGATACCTCCCTAATGGCAAACATTAAATAGAGAATTAGACAGTCCCAATCCTTTCCCTCTCTATCCACCACCTTCTTTAACATTTGTTTTAGGGTTTTGTTGAATCTTTCAACCAACCCTTCTGTTTGGGGGTGATATACAGATGTACGCAATTGTGTCACTTTGAACAACTTGCACAGCTCTTTCATAACCCGGTGACATAAAGGGTGTACCTTGGTCCGTAAGCAGTTCCTTACAAATACCCACGCGGCTAAAAACAAGAGATAGCTCTTTGGCTGTGGTTTTGGCCAAGGTATTTCGGAGAGGAATCGCTTCCGGATAACTGGTGGCATAGTCCAAGATAACCAAAATGTACTGATGCCCCCTAGCGGACTTCATTATCGGACCTACCAAATCCATTGCGATCCTCTCAAAGGGGACCTCAATGATGGGAAGAGGTACCAGCTGGTTACGGAAATGTGGCATAGGTGCCGACCTCTGAAACACAGGGCAGGAGGAACAATAATTTTCTGTTTCCTTAATGACACTAGGCCAATAGAAACTCTGCAATACTCTCTCTCTGGTTTTCTCTGTCCCCAGATGACCTCCAAGAATGTGCCCATGGGCCAACTCTAAAACCAACTTCCTGTAAGGTTTGGGCACCACAAGTTGCTCAATGGTTTCTTCTGCCCTTTTAGCCACCGGATACAGTAGGTCCCTTTCCACAATGAAGTACGGGTAAGTGCAGGTCTTATCTGGGTTCACTAACTCACCATCTATTTTCACTACGTTTTCCCGTGTCTTTATTAGGGTGGGGTCTTTTAACTGTTCTGTGGCAACATTTTCCATGTGAACCTCGAGATAAGAAAACTCCACAGACGGCATGTTTTCGTCTGAGGATGTTGGCTCCTCCCCATTTTCTCGAGTTTCCCCTGCCAAGACTGACAAGGGAAATTCTGGAGAGTCCTCACCACTCTCAGAGGAATTCTGGTCATCACATTCCTGGTCTATATGGGCACCAGTGGGGGGCTCAGGACAATCCCAGAGTTCCCAGAACTTTGTAAAATCCCTTCCCACAATGGCATCATGTGGTAAGTGAGACACTAACCCCACCTGATGAGAGAGGTTACCTTTGGAGGTCTCAAAACACACTGTAGTCACAGGATACTCTCGGATGTCCCCATGCACACAAATAACAGCCACCTTGTTATTCCCTAAGACCTCTGTAGTAACTAGCTCAGCTTTTATCAATGTCACCAGGCTACTTGAATCCAGCAACGCAACAACATTTCTACCATTAATACACATTTTGCATAAATGTTTCTCAGTTCCCCGAATGGCTGTGCATGCAACTGTCGCAAACAGTGACTGGCGTCTGTCCCTTAGAAAGTCACATTGCATAGGCTCATCCACAACCGGGCAATTTGCTGCAGTATGTCCCACTTGCCGGCAGCGGTAGCAATCAATCTTTTTGCTGCCTCTTGAGGCCTTGACTTCCCGGGCTGTTCTCGCCAGACATTAGGTAGAACTCCCACCCTCTCACTCTCTCTACCCTCACCCCTTGGAATCATCTTACCCGCCACTGGAGATGGTCTGGTCTTAGGGTGGAAAGTCCATGAGTCTCTGGAAGAGGCAGTCAGGTTCTCTGTAGCTAAGTACCTCTCAACAAGATCCACAAGCTTATCGGCCATTTCTGGGTCTCCATGGCTTACCCACTTTTGGATGGCAGTAGGAAGAGCTCTCAGGAAACGATCCATCACAACCCGTTCCACAATTTTTGGTGCGGACAAAGTCTCTGGCTGTAGCCACTTCCTGCTCAGGTGAATGAGATCATACATTTGAGACCTGGGGGGTTTTCCAAGCCAGAAAGTCCAGTTATGCACACACTGAGCCCGGACGGCCAGGGTGACACCCAGCTGTGCCAATATTTCAGTTTTTAGCACCACATAGTCTTTTGCTTGGTCAGGCTCTAGGTCATAATAAGCTTTCTGCGATTCCCCAGTTAACAGAGGGGCCACCAGTCCAGCCCACTGCTCCTTAGGCCACTTTTCCCTTTCAGCAGTCCTTTCAAATGTGGTCAAAAACACTTCTGGATCATCCTCTCCAGTCATTTTTGTCAGTAAAAGACTCGCCCCAAAGGATGTGGTATTAGTGGAACCACTTGCCTCACTGGTCTGCAGACGTTGCTGCATTAATGTTTCCATTTGTTGTTGTAGTCTCTGCTCTTGCTTCTGCAACAGGTCTATGAAGCGGGCCACAGATTGCTGCTGGGCTTGTTGCTGAGCTTCCAGGTTCTGTTGGTGAGCTTGCTGCTGGGCAGCGAGGCTATGTTGTTGAGCTGCAAGGCTCTTTGGAAACCTGCATTTGTCTGCTGCTGATTGGCATTTGCTAGAGCCAGCTGTTTCAGTATCTCCTCCATGCTGGCCTTTAAAATAAACGGCCCGCATTCTCCACCAACTGTGAGGGGGTTAGCTCGGCAGCGGGTGTGTGTGACCCCCTGGATGGGTTCACCACACAAAATTAGGCACAGCAGACAGTGGTAGGAGAAAAAACAAAAGGGTGCAGTTTTATTTGAACTATATACAGACAAAAAATATAACAGAAAACAAAAGAAATAGGAAAATAAATCCGGGTCAACTTGACCACTCACTACTAGGGATGAGCTTCGAGTTCGAGTCAAACTCATGTTCGACTCGAACATTGCCTGTTCCCATGTTCGTCGAACAGCGAACAATTTGGGGTGTTCGCTGCAAATTCGAAAAGCTGCAGAACACCCTGTAAAAGTCTATAGGAGAAATCTAAAGTGATAATTTTAAAGGCCTATATGCAAGTTATTGTCATAAAAAGTGTTTGGGGACCCGGGTCCTGCCCCAGGGGACATGTATCAATGCAAAAAAAAGTTTTAAAAACAGCAGTTTTTCCGGGAGCAGTGATTTTAATAATGCTTAAAGTGAAACAATAAAAGTGAAATATTCCTTTAAATTTCTTACCGGGGGGGAGGGGTGAATAGTATGCCTGTAAAGCAACGCTGTTTCCCTTGCTTAGAACTGTCCCTGCACAAAATGTAATTTCTGAAGGAAAAAAAGTAATTTAAAAGCACTCGCGGCTATAATGAATTGTCGGCTCCCGGCAATACAGAGAAAAGTCATTGATAAAAAAAAAAATGCGTGGGGGTCCCCCCAAATTCAATTACCAGGCCCTTCAGGTCTGGTATGGATTTTAAGGGGAACTCCACCCCAAATTTTTAAAAAAATGGCGTGGAGTTCCCCCAAAAAATCTATGCCAGACCCTTTTTCCGAGCACGCAACCTGGCAGGCCACAGGAAAAGAGGGGGGGACGAGAGAGCGCCCCCCCTCCTGAACCGTACCAGGCCACATGCCCTCAACATGGGGAGGATGTCCCCATGTAGATGGTGACAAGGGCCTCATCCCCACAACCTTCACCCGGAGGTTGTGGGGGTATGCGGGCAGGGGGCTTATCGGAATCTGGAAGACCCCTTTAACAAAGGGGACCCCCAGATCCCGCCCCCCCCTATGTGAATTGGTAAGGGGTACATTGTACCCCTACCATTTCACAAAGAAATTGTAAAAAAAATATGTAAAAAAAACACACAGACACCTTGGAAAAGTCCTTTATTAAAAATAAAAAAATAAAAAAACCATTCCAGCGATGTAATCCAGTGTCCCGCGGCAATCCGATGTCCAGCGCTGCAGTCTCCACTCCACACAAAACGTCATTGGCTGAGCGGACCTACACTGCGGAGGAAGTTCCCCATCAGGTCTGCTCAGCCAATGACGTAGGCAGGGTCTGAGGTACGAGGAGTCGGGGCGCCCTCGTATCTTGAGGGCATGTGGCCTGGTACGGTTCAGGAGGGGGGGGCGCTCTCTCGTCCCCCCTCTTTTCCTGCGGTCTGCCAGGTTGCGTGCTCGGATAAAGGGTCTGGTATGGATTTTTGGGGGAACTCCAGGCCATTTTTTTTTAAATTTGGGGTGGAGTTCCCCTTAAAATCCATACCAGACCTGAAGGCTCTAGTAAGGATATTTGGGGGGAACCCCACGTCATTTTTTTTTTATTTGCGGCAGGGTTCCCCTTAATATCCATACCAGACCTGAAGGGCCTGGTAATTGAATTTGGGGGGACCCCCACGCATTTTTATTTTTATTTTTTTTATCAATGACTTTTCTCTGTATTGCCGGGAGCCGACAATTCATCGTTGCTTTTAAATTACTTTTTTTCCTTCAGAAATGACATTTTGTGCAGGGACAGTTCTAAGCAAGGGAAACAAGCGCTGCTTTACAGGCATACTATACACCCCCCCAGGTACGAAATTTAAAGGAATATTTCATTTTATTGTTTCACTTTAAGCATTATTAAAATCACTGCTCCCGAAAAAATGGCAGTTTTTAAAACTTTTTTTGCATTGATACATGTCCCCTGGGGCAGGACCCGGGTCCCCAAACCCTTTTTAGGACAATAACTTGCATATTAGCCTTTATAATTAGCACTTTTGATTTCAAACGTTCGAGTCCATTGTATTTAATAGGGTTCTAAAGTTCATGCAAACTTTAGTTCTGTTCGCAGGTTCTGGTGCGAATCGAACAGGGGGGTGTTTGGCTCATCCCTACTCACATTGGTGTCCCTAACTAACAACTGGGTACAGCCTTGTGCTGCCCCAGTTGTTAGCTCCCTGCTTTTAGAAGTTCTTAGCAATAGCCACACAGGCTTTGTCTCACCGCACAGAAAGCACACTCCCCAGTCTATACACACAGATATGGTTCACTTTGCATGCTGGGAGTTTTTGTAGAGGTCTTAATGAGCCCACTTACTTCAGCTGGGCTCATTAACTCTTCCCCTGCAAGACTCCCAGCACTCCCCCTAGTGGTATAAATTGGCATAAGGCCTGAATCTAGGACATATATATCTTCCATTCTGGATGCAACCCGGTGATTTTACCTGCCTGCTGTCACACCACTCAGAAAATAAAATCCCTCAGTAGAAGTACTAGTTGCACTAGACTTTCACTATTTAATCTTGGATTGGTACAAACTAAGCAGAACCACGTGGGGACATTGCACCAATGGTTCATAGGTAATAAAGGTATGCTGTGAGTTGTTCTCTGTGTATTCCATTGCACATGTCAGCGCATACACTACTGTGCAAATGTTTAATGCATTTTTAAAAATTGCTGTATATTATGAATGCTTTCAGAAATAGAATTGTTATTAGTTTATTTTTATCATTTAACAAAATGGAAAGTAAATTAACAGAAGAGAGATCCAAATCAAATCAATATTTGGTGTGACCATCCTTTCCCTTCAAAACAGCATCGATTCTTCTAGGAACACTTGCACACAGTTTGAAGGAATTCAATAGGTAGGTTGTTCAAAACATCTTGGAGAACTAACCACAGTCTGTAGAAGTAGGCTGCCTCAAATCCTTCTATCTCTCTGTAATACCAGACAGCCTCTGTGAGGGCCAAACAATCACTTCCAGGACCTCCTTGTTCTTCTTTGTGTAGAAGATATTTCTTAATGTCATTGGCTGTATGTTTAGGGTCTTTGTCATGCTGCAGCATAAATTTGGGGGGTCAGTCACATGCCTCCCTGATGGTATGGCATGGTTGATCAGTATCTGCCTGTATTTCTCGGCATTAAGGACACCAGTGATCCTGACCATATCGCCAACGCCATTTGCAAAAATGCAGTCTCAAACTTGCAAAGAACCTCCACTATGCTTCACTGCTGCCTGCAGTGACTAATTATTGTACTGCTCTTCAGTGGTGAAGTCCTGTAGGGCGGTATGCGTACGGGAGGAGAAGCCACAGGTTGTGACGTCACTTGCTGCTATCCGGATGAGCCGACCCGGCAATCAGCTTTGTGTATTATTTTATCCTGGGAACAAGAAGAATTTTTGTACCGTATTTTCCAGTGTATGAGACGACCTTTTATACTTAAACATATGCCTCAAAACTCGGGGGTCGTCTTATACGCTGGTACCTGTATGCAGAGTTTCACTCAGACTGCGGCCGTCCATTGTTCAAAAGACGCGCCTCCTCCTGGTGCTGTTCCGTGATAGGCGGAACACTCAGTTTCCCAGCAGAGCCTGTGTTCAGTGTTCCGCCTATCATGGATGCCCTCTCGTCCTCAGACGAGAGGGCATCCGTGATAGGCGGAACACTGAACACAGGCTCTGCTGGGAAGCTGAGTGTTCCGCCTATCATGGAACAGCACGAGGAGGAGGCACGGCTTTTGAACAATGGACGCCCGCAGTCTGACTGAGACTCTGCATGTCAGGGATAAGGTATGGAATCGTCAAGGCATGCAATGACACAGTGAGGCATGCAATGGCACAGTGAGGCATGCAATGGCACAGTGAGGCATGCAATGGCACAGTGAGGTGAGGCATGACTAGTCGGAAGGGGGTCGTCTTATACGGCGAGTATATCCCAAAACCAACATTTTAGCTGGAAAATTAGGGGGTCGTCTTATACGCCCAGTCACCTTATACGCCGGAAAATACGGTAAGGGGCTGATTTACTAATAACTAGACATGTGCACACTGAAATATTTCGTTTCGGAATTTCGTTTTCGTCCGAAAAATAAATTTATTTAGTTAATCCCGAAATTCGTTTTTATTTATTTCGTTTTTCGTTAGAAATTGCATTCGTCCGAAAATCTGAATTAATTAAGGTCGAATCTGTCATTGAAGGCTTATGGTGTCTGTCGAATGTTCAAAGAAGATTCGACGGAGCAGTGAAACTGTACGACGCTGCAATCATACATTTCCGGTCGAATGTTCCGCCCACAAGCTATAGAAGAATTCTAATGTTGTATGACTAGTAATAATTATATTTATTCATTACTATTACTAGTCAACCAACATTAGAATTCTTCTATAGCCTATGGGCGGATGCATTTGACCGGAAATGTACGATTGCAGCGTCGTACAGTTTTGCTGCACCGTCGAATCTTCTAACTTTCGATGCTTTGTCAAATCTTTGTCATTCTAGCTATTTTACTGCTCCTCCTCTTTGGTTACAATCAGCCAATAACATTCATCATCAACTTTATTTTTATTTTACTTCCCCCACCCAATTCCAGCAGTGATCTTTTCTCTCTATGTCGAATATTTTCTCTCTATAATAACAAATCTTTTCTCTCCTATGTCGAATCTTTTCTCTCCTATGTCGAATATTTTCTCTCTATAATGTCGAATCTTTTCTCTCCTATGTCAAATCTTTTCTCTCCTATGTCGAATCTTTTCTCTCTATAATAACAAATCTTTTCTCTCCTATGTCGAATCTTTCTCTCCTATGTCGAATCTTTTCTCTCTATAATGTCGAATCTTTTCTCTCCTATGTAGAATAATCTTGGACTAATAGAGTTAAGGTTAGGCACATTCGACCACAGGTTCGATAGACACAGATTGTTATTGTCAGCGTCACGTCGAATCTCCTATCTATATCGAACTGTTGTAGCAACGAAAACGAAAATAAAGCATTTGTTTATGTCGGATCTTTCGGTTTTCGGATTCTGTGCTTTCGTTTTCGTTTGTTAAAACGATAACGAAAATAGCTGAAATTCGGACGAAAATGCATTCGGACGAAAACGAATGCACATGTCTACTAATAACAGTGCGCTGCGCTGGTTGATCCCTTAATTGGTGCGCCGGATAACTCCTTCATTGGGCGCAGGAACTAGCGGTGCACTGTTATAGTAAATACAAATGTCAGCGGCGCTCTATTGAAAATGAATGGTTCCCTATGGGAGCCCATTGATTTGAATAGAGGTCGCCCGGGAAGTCGGATGAAGCCGATCCGACTCGCGGGGCGACTCGTGTGCCGGCTGACACAGGGACAGCGCGACTTTGCGAGGCAACTTGGACACGACCTGAGCGTGAAGCTCCCAGAGGCAACTAGCTGGCCGAGAATGGCTCCAGGAGCATACCAGGCTCTTAGGTCTGGTATGGATTTTAGGGGGAACCCCCTAAGCTGAAAAAACGGCGTAGGGGTTCCCCCAAAATCCATACCAGACCCTTATCCAAGCACGCAACCTGGCAGGCCGCAGGGGAAGAGGGGGGGACGAGAGCGCCCCCCCCCCCTCCCTCCTGAACCGTACCAGGCCGCATGCCCTCAACATGGGGGGTGGGTGCTTTGGGTCAGGGGGCGACCTGCGGCCCCCCCACCCCAAAGCACCCTGCCCCCATGTTGATGGGGACAAGGGCCTCTTCCCGACAACCCTGGCCATTGGTTGTCGGGGTCTGCGGGCGGCGGGCTTTTCTGAATCCGGGAGCCCCCTATAATAAGGGGGCCCCCAGATCCCGGCCCCCCCACCCTGTGTGAATGAGTATAGGGTACATCGTACCCCTACCCATTCACCTGGTGGCAAAAAAAGTCAATAAAAAACACAACACAGGTTTTTAAAGTAATTTATTAGGCAGCTCCGGGGGTCTTCCTGCCGGGCGCCGCGCTATCTTCTTCCAGCTCTTTTGCTAGCGGGGTCCCGGGCTTCCTCATCGTCTTCTTCCGACTTCGGGGGTCTTCCTGCCGGGCGCCCCGTTATCTTCTTCCAGCTCTTTTGCTAGTGGGGTCCCGGGCTTCCTCGTCGTCTTCTTCCGACTTCGGGGGTCTCTTGTTCTGTTCTCCGGTGTCGCCTCCGCGCTATCCGGTTCTTCTCCCGCTCTCCGGTGCCTTCTCCACGATCTCCGATTCTTTCTGCCTTCTGCCGGGCGCCCCGCTTTCTTCTTCCAGCTCTTTTGCTAGCGGGGTCCCGGGCTTCAGCTTCGTCTTCTTCCCTCTTCTCTCCGCCCGATGTTGCCTCGTCGCTGTCCACCGTTACAATGCTCTGGCCGCGGAGCGCACCCACTTATATTGGCATGGGGCGTTGTCACCGGGTGATGCCACCGCTGACCCCGCCCCCATATGATGTCACAGTCCTGGGGAATGATGGGACTGTGACGTGCTATGGGGGCGGGGTCAGCGAGTGGCATCACCCGTTGACCACGCCCCATGCCAATATAAGTGGGTGCGCTCCGTGGCAAGAGCATTGTAACAGCGGACAGGGATGAGGCAACATCGGGCGGAGAGAAGAGGGACAAAGACGACGCTGAAGCCTGGGACCCCGCTAGCAAAAGAACTGGAAGAAGATAGCGGGGCGCCCGGCAGAAGGCAGAAGGAACCGGAGATCGTGGAGAAGGCACCGGAGAGCGGGAGAAGAACCGGAGAGCGCGGAGGCGACACCGGAGAACAGAACAAGAGACCCTCGAAGTCGGAAGAAGACGACGAGGAAGCCCGGGACCCTGCTAGCAAAAGAGCTGGAAGAAGATAGCGGGGCGCCCGGCAGGAAGACCCCCGGAGCTGCCTAATAAATTACTTTAAAAAGTAAGTGTGTTTTTTATTGACTTTTTTTGCCACCAGGTGAATGGGTAGGGGTACGATGTACCCCATACTCATTCACATAGGGTGCGGGGCCGGTATCTGGGGGCCCCCTTATTAAAGGGGGCTCCCGGATTCCGATAAGCCCCCGCCCGCAGACCCCGACAACCAACGGCCAGGGTTGTCGAGAAGAGGCCCTTGTCCCCATCAACATGGGGACAACCTCCCTATGTTGAGGGCATGTGGCCTGGTACGGTTCAGGAGGGAGGTGGGGCCCCCCTCTTCCCCTGCGGCCTGCCAGGTTGCGTGCTCGGATAAAGGGTTTGGTGTCTATTTTTAGGGAAACCCGCGCTTTTTTTTTTCGTTTGGCGCGGGGTTCCCCTTAAAATCCATACCAGACCTGAAGGGCCTGGTATGGATTTTTAGGGGGACCCCCACACTATTTTTTTTTACGTTTGGCGCGGGTTCCCCTTAAAATCCATACCAGACCTGACGGGCCTGGTATGGATTTTGGGGGGGCCCCCACACCATTTTTTTTTCATTTTGGTGGGGGGGTCCCCTTTAAATCCATAGTAGACCCAAGGGCCTGGTATGGACCTGGGGGGGGACCCCACAATGTTTTTTTTCCCGTTTTTTTTTTTTAGAGCTGGCAATGTTTATTTTTTTTACATTTACTTTAACAACCAGCTATAGACAGGTTAAAAAAAAAATTGCCGCAAATTCGCGGTACTTGCGTTTTGGATGCGGGTCCATTGAATTCTCTTACATCCAAAACACTGTTTTTGGCCTGGCAAAAAAAATCTGCAGTTGCGTTTAAACTCGTTTTTCACAAAGACTAAAAATGCCTTCAGACGCCAAAGATTTCCAAGTTTCAGACGCGGTCCCGGCGTTTAGCCGCATTTTCGTTTAGAAGCGTTTTTAAAGGTGACCTATTTTTTTACATTGATAAACTCCAAAATTATGGCAATTTAGGAAAAACCATTAAAAATATATATGTATCTATCAAAAAATAAATGAAATTGCTTCCATTGCATTGTGGACAATCCACAACTTGGGGCAGCTGACGTGGCAAGTGAACAATCCACAACTTGGGGCAGCTGACGTGGCAAGTGGACAATCCACAACTTGGGGCAGCTGACGTGGCAAGTGGACAATCCACAACTTGGGGCAGCTGACGTGGCAAGTGGACAATCCACAACTTGGGGCAAGTGATGTGGCAAGTGACACGCTAAATACAACTACACTGCTGCTCTCTCAGCTGCTGATACTCACTCTGGTCTCACAAAATAGCTGAAATTAATAATAATTGTTAATAATACTGTTTTTGGAGCTTAGGGCGGCTCCTTATCATGTTTGCTAACTAAACGCATATAGACGCAAATGTGGTAAAACGCGGCATGCAAACGCGACAAAACGCGCCTTTCTAAACGCCACTTTCAACCTTAGTTCTGAAGACTTTGCACCAGCGTCCCGTGTACATGGGGCCTAAAAACGGCTATGCCATTTACAGCTCAAAAACGACATGGTGGGCATAAGGCCATAGGCTAACATGGAGAGGCGTTTTTAAGCTGCAAAAAACGCTCAAACAAGCGGCTGGAAAAACGTCCGTGTGCATGTAGCCTTATATTAACCACTTGCTTACTGGCCACTTAAACCCCCTTCCTGCCCAGACCAATTTTCACATTTCAGCGCTGATGGACTTTGAATGACAATTGCGCGCTCATACAACACTGTAACCCAATGAAAATGTATTATTTTTTGGCACACAAATAGAGCTTTCTTTTGGTGCTATTTGATCACCTCTGCGTTTTTTTGTTTTCTATAAATACAAAAGACCGAGTTAAAAAAAAAAAAATTGATATTTTAACCCCTTCAGCACTGGGCCTATTCTGGCACTTCTCTCCTTCATGTAAAAAACATACATTTATGGCTATAAAATTACTTCAAAACCCCAAACATTATATATGTTTTTTTAGCAGACACCCTAGGGAATAAGATGGCGGTCATTGCAAACTTTTATCTCGCTCTTTATTTGCGCAATACATTTTCAAACGCCTTTTTTTGGTAAAAAAATGGTTTCATGAATGTAAAAAAATTACAAAACAGTAAAGTTAGCCCAATTTTTGGGGATAATGTGAAAGATGTTGTTATGCTGAGTAAATAGATACCTAACATGTCACACTTTAAAGTTGCGCACACTCATGGAATGACACCAAACTTCAGTACTTAAAAATCTCCCTAGGCGATGCTTTAAATTTTTTTACACGTTACCATTTTCTCATTACAGAGGAGGTCTAGTGCTAGAATTGTTGCACTCGTTCTAACGCACGCAGCAATACCTCACATGTGTGGTTTGAACGGCGTTTACATATGTGGACGGGACTTACGTGTGTGTTCGCTTCTGAGCGCGAGCTACCGGGCACATGGGCG
Organism: Rana muscosa; assembly: GCA_029206835.1. NCBI lineage: Eukaryota > Metazoa > Chordata > Amphibia > Anura > Ranidae > Rana > Rana muscosa. Next base: position 161,719,244 of record CM055123.1, read on the forward strand.
TTTTTTCTTTATTTTGATTATTTTTATTTATTTTTTTACTTTTTTGTATTTCTTACTCTTTTTTTAACTTTTTTGGTTTTTGGATCACTTTTATTCCTATTACAAGGAATGTAAACATCCCTTGTAATAGGAATCTATTGTGACAGGTCCTCTTTATGGAAAGATGCAGGGTCAATAAGACCCCACATCTCTCCTCCAGGCTGGAAAGCATGAGATCGGTCAAAAAAATTCACCAATCTCATGCTGACAGCCGAGATCACGGCTTGGTTTACATACGGGAACCCGACGTGATGTCACCAGTCATCTCTATGCTTCCCATCCGCCGCCGGCCAAATCGTTCTCTGAGCCCAAGATGGCACGGGAGAGCCTGGAGAAGCACCGGATGGCGGCGGGAGGGGGGAACGTCCCCTCCCACCACCTATAAGAACAATCAAGCGGCGGAACTGCCGCTATGATCGTTTTTAGCGTGCACAGAATCGCCGGCTGAAAAGAATGATATCTGAATGATGCCTGCAACTGCAGGCATCATTCAGATGTCACCGCATAAAGTCGAGGACGTCATTTGACGGTGGGCGGTAGGAAAGTGGTTAATATTTCTAAAATTTCGACAAAAGGTAATTTTTCGCCTTCATTGATGTACACTGATGAGACTGCACTGATGGGCTCCACTGATGGGCACTGATAAGGTGGCAAGGGTGGGCACTGAGAGGTGGCATTGCTAGTTTGCACTGGTGGGCATTGAGAAGTGGCACTGCTAGGTGGCAATGATAGTTGGCAGTGATGGGCACTGATAGGCAGCACTGCTAGGTGGCACTGATTGGCACCAGTGGTGGGCATTGATAGGTGGCACTGGCAGGGGCTACTGATTGTCACAGAATTGCCTCTTCCTCTTCGGGCCCGATGTCCCTTGCACATAAGCCGGTGATTGCCTTTTTTTATGCTCACGCTGTCAGCACAAGGAGAAAACAAAAACCATTACCCAGCTTTTGTTTACATCACGTGATCAGCTGTCATTGGCTGACAGCTGATCACATGGTAAAGGGCAGGTATTGGCCCCTTACTTGGATATGTCATCACCCGAGTCTCAGTGACTCGGTGACCACAGCGCGCGTGCGCGAAGGGGAGGACGTTTATTGACGGACTCCCGGCAATTGAGGACCATGCTGTGGCCGTCGATCAGTTATAGCGCTGATCTCAAGTGATTAAAGAGGGTCTAAATGGGCCATTGACATGCATCGCAATTCAACTTAGGAATGTGTCTTTGCAAAGTTAAACTAAATGAAATCCTTTCTTATTTTTGCTTGGGGATAGAGTGCAGAGGGATTACAAGTCTAGACAGTTTTTGGGGATGTCTGCACCCCGGATAGGGTGAAGACAACTCCCAAATTTGGCCACTTTATCCTCCAAAATAATTCACTTCCTGTCATATAGCCACACAGGAAGTGAGGGGAAATCCCTACCAATGTCTTTCCTTGGGGACACACAGGTCAATCTAAATACGTTATGTACTTTGTACTTTGTACTATGTACTTTGCACTCCAGCATTTTGCGGGTTACACCCCAAATTATTAGGTACTTTGGGGTTTATTTACTAAAGGCAAATCTACTTTGCACTACAAGTGCACTTGCTGGATATCCGAGGGGGTCATGCAAGCAAACAAAAAAACACCCTCTTTGCTTTTACATGATTTGATGTTACAATCACCAGTGATCCCTCAGATTTTCAGCAGCTACACTTTTACTGCAGAGTGGATTTGTCTTTACTAAACCCCAAACTACCCAATGATTTGGGGTGTACACAACAAAGTGCTAGAGTGCAATTTGCTTAATGGGGACACTAGTTAGATTGATGTGTGTCCCCAAGAAAAGACATTGGTAGGGTTTTACCTTCACTTCCTGTTTAGCTGTGTGACAGGAAGTGAAGCCAATTTTACTAAAAGGGGACACAAAGCCCAACCTACAAAAAAAAACACAAGCAGGGGTTCTAACACTTACTTTGTTTCCCTCAAAATGCCCACAATTAGAATTGTATTGCCTTGAGCTATTTTTAAGTGCAGTGCTCTAAATCCGTGCTTCTCAAGTACCCCCAACAGGCCATGTTTGCAGGTTTTCCTTTATCTTGCACATGTGCTTTAAATCACAGTCAATGGTTTGGTATTTTGGTCAGCAATTCTCCATAAGATAAATTCACAAAACATGTCCTGTTGGGGGTACTTGAGGACTGAGGCTGAGAACCACTGCAGTAAAAAAGGAAAATTGAATACTTACCGCTCTGTATTTTTCATTTCCTTGCGTTTATCCATGGCAGCACACAATACAATACATGCATATGCTAGCATGAAGGCACCAGTGTAGACAAATCACACCTGTTGTTTTGACATGCCAATCAGCTGTCACATTTGTTGCAAAGAAAACGCAAAACAAACCTCAAAACTTTGCATCAAATTTTATTGGTCAACAAAACAAAGAATAATACAAATAAATAAATAAAAAAATAAAAAACAGGGTCAATTTAAAACAGTTACAGACTCACAACATCTTGAGAAAGATTTGGCTAAATAATGCAGCACAGATAATTAAATCAAAGTGAACAAACGACAAACATTAACAACATCAAAATTATTTCAGGGGAACATTTCCCCCACGCAAAAAAAATACAATCCACAAAAGTAAACCAAACATCTGTTTTGCAAAGACATAACAAATAAAATACATGTGTTACAAACTCGATAAGGACACCAAAATGTACATTTTGCCAGCTGGACGGACACACACACACGCTTCCCTTTTTTAGGGCAAGGTAGAGAATGCTATCTGTGAGCTTTATATAACATAGGTTTGTGAGCTAATGAGGCAATTGAAAACACATGCACAGTCCATGGAACACCCAAAATGCAAGTTCACCCAATGTAGAGACTGAACTTCAAAGTGGCTACACCTGTTAAGGATGTCCTTCAATTACTAACCCATAAAAACACTCTCTGAGCATGCCCAGAAATGTCCAGGTGCTGTTCACACACAAAAAGCACCAAAATAAAATCTAAAAGGCTGGGCATGCTCAGAAGAACTCAAATGCAGCTAGCAGAAAATAACCCCCCCCCCCCCCGTCCAAAATTAAGCACATCATCCAGCATGCAACAAAATTAGGGATGGGACAATCACCCCCCCCCCCCACCAACAAATACCATTGCAGTCTATGGGAACTGACATGTTAATTTTGCTAGTCCCCACTTGGCTGGCTTATCTTCTAGTTATTGGCCTTAAAATAGGGGCCCAGGTCCCACCCTAAGGGACATATATCAATGTCACCAATTTGGACAACACCACAAACAAAACAAGGAGAAGTGCCTTTAAATATGCCAAATTGCTTAAGGGCCATTTCACACCACATGCAGTCCATTGCGTTTTTTATGCATCAAAAATGCATGGAAAGTTGGTTATATGGTTCTAAATGGCAGTGTTTGTTCCAGTGTGTTCCAGTTCCACAAAAAAAGTAGAACATGCTGCATTTTACCTGCACTGGACTGTACTGGAACGCAGCAAAACGCATCATAAACGCACAGGAACACACCTAAATGCACCAAAAACGCACTGGAACACACTTGTCCTTGTCTATGGTTAATAAAAAAGAGGGGTGAAAAAAAAACACTGGACTGTATCAAAAACTTACCAAAAATGCACTGGAACGCATCAAAAACGTGCATGCAGAAAAGCACCTGGAACGCATCTGGATTGCATTTCTATGGTGTGAACTGGCCCTAGTTCACACCATATAAACGCAGTCTGGATGCGTTCTAGGTGCTTTTCTGCATGCGCGATTTTGACACGTTCCAGTGCATTTTTGATGCGTTTTTGATGCAGTCCAGTGTTTTTTCCCCCCTCTTTTCACTTAGGACAAGTGTGTTGCAGTGCGTCTTTGGTGCATTTAGGTGCATTCCGGTGCATTCCAGTGCGTTTTTGGTACGTTCAGTTGCGTTTTTGATGTGTTTTACTGTGGTCCAGTACAGTTCTGTACATAAAAAATGTAGCATGACCAATTATTTTTTTCCTTTCTGAAACGCACTGGAACGGACTGCAGGGGTGTGAACTATGCCATTGGCATTAATGTGATCAACTTTCTTTGCGTTTTTCATGCATCAAAAAAACGCACTGCACTGCATCCGGTGTGAACTGGCCCTAAATATCATACCCGGGGGGGGGGGGTCTATAGTATGCCTGTAAAGTAGCGCATGTTTTCCATGTTTATAACAGTTCCAGAGCAAAATTACATTTCTAAAGTAAAATAATAGTCATTTAAAAGTACTTGCGGCTGTAATGAATTGCTGGTTCCTGTCAATACAGATAAAAGTCATTGAAAGTCTTTGATAACAAAAAAAAAAAAGCTTGGGGGTCCCCTCAATTTCCATTACCAGGCCCTTCAGGTCTGGAATGGATATTAAGGGGAACTCTGCCGCAAATTAAAAAAAATAAATGTGTGCGGTTCCCCCAAATATCCATACCAGGCCCTTCAGATCTGGTATGGATTTTAAGGGGAACTCCACCCCAATTTTTTTTTAAAAATGCCGTGGAGTCCCCCCAAAAATCCACACCAGACCCTTATCCGAGCACACAACCTGGCAGGCCGCAGGAAAAGAGGGGGCGAGAGAGCGGCCCCCCTCCCTCCTGAAACATGGGGAGGATGTCCCCATGTTGATGGAGACAAGGGCCTCATCCCCACAACCCTTGCCCGGTGGTTGTGGGGGTCTGCGAGCGGGGGGCTTATCGGAATCTGGAAGACCCCTTTAACAAAGGGGACCCCCAGATCCCACCCCCCCCTGTGTGAAATGGTAATGGGGTACAAATGTACCCCTACCATTTAAAAAAGAAAGTGTAAAAAATTTTAAAAATTACAATAGCCGGTTTTTTACAATTCCTTTATTAATGTCTTCTCCTTTCTTCCATCTTCTTCTTCCATCTTCTTCTTTTCTCCATTCAGGTTTCTTCCTCCATCTTGTTCTTCATCTTCCTCTTCCTCTTCATCTTTATCTTCATCTTCATCTTCCTTCTTCCTTCGGTTTTCTCGTCCGTATCTTGCTCCGGCTTCTTCTTTCTTCGGCCACTCCGTTTGAATTGGAGGTTCCCGCTGTGCGACGCTTCAGTTCTTCAGTTCTCCTCTGGGTCCGCTGCCACCCAGTGACCCCGCCCCCCTCTGACACACATGGATTTCACGGGGACTTTCCCCGTGGTGTCAGAGGGGGGCGGAGCCACCGGGTGGCAGCGGACCAAGAGGTGAACTGAATCGTCACACAGCGGGAACCTCCAATTCAAACGGAGCTGCCGAAGAAGAAAGAAGTAGCCGGAGCAAGATGCGGACGAGAAGACCGAAGGAAGAAGGAAGATGAAGATGAAGAGGAAGATGAAGATGAAGAGGAAGATGGAGGAAGAAACCCGAATGGAGAACAGAAGAAGATGGAAGAAGAAGATGGAAGAAGATGGTGAAAGGAGAAGACATTAATAAAGGAATTGTCAAAAACCGGCTCTTGTCATTTTTAACATTTTTTACACTTTCTTTGTGAAATGGTAGGGGTACATTTGTACCCCATTACCATTTCACATGGGGGGGGGCGGGATCTGGGGGTCCCCTTTGTTAAAGGGGTCTTCCAGATTCCGATAAGCCCCCCGCCCGCAGACCCCCACAACCACCGGGCAAGGGTTGTGGGGATGAGGCCCTTGTCCCCATCAACATGGGGACATCCTCCCCATGTTGAGGGCATGTGGCCTGGTACGGTTCGGGAGGGAGGGGGGCCGCTCTCTCGTCCCCCCCTCTTTTCCTGTGGCCTGCCAGGTTGCATGCTCGGATCAGGGTCTGGTGTGGATTTTTGGGGGTACCCAACGCCATTTTATTTAAATTTGGGGTGGAGTTCCCCTTAAAATCCACACCAGATCTGAAGGGCCTGGTATGGATATTTGGGGGAACCACACGCATTTTTTTTTAATTTGCGTCAGAGTTCCCCTTAATATCCATTCCAGACCTGAAGGGCCTGGTAATTGAATTTTGGGGGGACCCCCACGCTTTTTTTTTGTTATCAAAGACTTTCAATGACTTTTCTCTATTTTGCCGGGAGTCGACAATCATTATAGCCGCGGGTGCTTTTAAATGCCTTTTTTTTCCTTTAGAAATGTAATTTTGCTGGCGCACTGGGAAGTTCAGAGCTGCGCCTGTTCAACTTATGCAAATTGGTTTACGTGACTTGACATTTACTAAGATTTTGCCGGCCCAGTGTCTTGGCGCAAAGAAACAAGGAAAATTCCCGCGCTGAGCTCAAAAAAACCTCCTGCAGCTCAAATCGTTCTTGCCGGCGCAGCGGGCTGGTTTTGAAAAAGTTACTTTCTCACTCTATTTTGGGCATATTAGTTATTTGGGCAGGTGTCACTACACTTCCTCACATCACCCCACATCACCCCCATTATATTCTCACTTCCAGCTTCTTTATATTTAGATTTTAACATGCCGTGCGCTAGGTCCATAGTGGCGCACTGAGCGCCTCCTCCTGTCCACCGAGAACACTATAGTAAATGGGAAATAGGGCTGCGCTACCGGCGGTAATGTTTTGAAAAACCAAAACAGCCGTTGCGCGCGCAGATGCGCCGATACTCATGGCGCAAACGTTTTGTAAATCAGCCCCTAAGTGTTTTACTTATTAAAGAGTGGGCTTTTACAACTAATGGAGAGCAGTTAGATTCTTTTTATCTTTTATTCTGACCGGGGTGGATGTGAGCGTCAGGACCATCAGAATTATTTACACTCTGCAATGTTCATCCCCTGAAGTAAGAACAAGTGATTGTTGACCTTCCTGTTGGCTCAGGGGTCCATTTAAGGAGGTGAGGGAGCAATCTGTGTGCTGGCGGTGGTCTCATTCACCCTGGGTGCTGCTGCATCTAATATTTTCTCACGTGAAATATACTGCTATCTATGGACATTTTTGTTGGGCTATGAACTGTTTTAAATGGATTATGTTTATGCCAATAATTGTGTAGCGGGCATGCACTTTCCCTGTGTATTTAAAACTGGCAGAGACACCAGTAATGTGCAGTTCCCTGCAGCCCAGCGGGTGGCGCTGTCGCCTTGGGCTGGGGTTGAACCATTGCTGTGTGCTGTACCCCTTTTTGTCCTCTCTCAGTGGTTGTATGGTGATGCGGGGAACCCGCCGTGCTTGCTGGGAAAGGGTATAAAGGGGACGCCATCTTTGTCACGGGGTCGAGTCCCAGGCACCTTCAGCCTGAGGGCGGTGGTTCGTGTCCGGAGTCTAGGCGGCCTAGGCTTAGAGTAAGTTCGGAGGTCGTGTTCCATCCCAGGCACCTTTAGCCTGGGGTGAGGTACTCGGATGGAGGTCTGGGGCCCCGTGTCCTTCGCTGGGTTCCGCGAGGGATGGATTTCCTAGGGGGACCCCGGGAGTGGGCTCCCCGAATCCAGTGGCGTAAGGGACTGGAGGGGGTACTCGCCTGAAGACCTGGTGCAGCATATTGCCAGTGACGGGTGAGCCTCCGGAGACCGCACGGAGGGATATCTCCCTCGCCAAGGGACCGCAATACACTTTTAGAAGGAAAGAAGAAGAGTTCATTGTGTCTGGGCCTACTCGTAGCCACACCCCCTGTCTGTTCTACTCATTGAGGGAGTCCAACTGACCGTGTTTTACTCTGATATTGGAAGAATAAAGGAGTGTTGGACTTTAATGGTGTGGGGCTCATTTTCCGGCAGACACTGTGCAAAAGGAGGCTCTGATGCAGAACACCGACCCGAAGGTAAAGAGGATCTTCTCACACCACACACACATCTGTGGTGGGAACTTGGCGTGGTGACCCCGCACTCTCTTAACTAAGGTACCCCTAGACAAAAGCCAGAGACAGATGATGTGATATCAGGGAGAGAGAGTGGAGGCCGCTACACGTGGGGGCTCGCCCGGGATGGTGTTTGTGCTATTACGGAGTTTGAACGTGTCTGCCCGGAGGAGTTCCGAGTAGGTCGGCCATATTATTGGCCAAAGTGCATCCCTGCTCAAAGTCGTGGACATGACCCAGTGAAGGGAAAGGCCCGCGCAGAAGAGCGAGAAGAGGGGGGAGCCCAGCCGTGTGAGAGACTACACGTGGGGGCTTCTATTTGCACTGCGCCACGAGGCACACCCTCCCTGCTCAGTTCGTGGGCGTGACTCAGGAAAGGAGAAAGCCCGCGAACTAGAGTGCAAGAGGGGAGGAGTCCAATACGTGTGAAGGACTACACGTGGGACTTCGGCGCAAAACTTGCAGTGCGCAATGGATCAGCAGCAAGTCACCATGTTCGGACATACATCGAGGGTTCCACTTCACCCTTCTACCACGACTTTGACTGCTGCTGCTCCGGTGACCGATACGGGGACTCGGCTAAAGCCCTGGGGACGATTCGCCTTGTATTCGTGCATGGACATTGAGGCCCTGGGTGTGATTTGTCCCGGCTGCTCGGGACTGGTGTGTCAGCTAAAGCCGTTCGGGCGATGCGAGGCCTGCGGGAAATTCTTATTCGAGGTGGATTCGGTCATCGAAAAGCCAAGAACCATCTACCCCGGCCGCACTACAGGCAACACCACTCAAGTTGGAGGAATCACCGCTTTGACAGCCATCCCTGTGCGCACTGCAGCGACCGCGGGGGAGGTTGCGATCACTCAAATACGGGAGAAATCCAAGGATGCTGACTCGGTCACCACGGTCTCACAGCGTCCACCGCCGAAGAGAAAGACCGGCATGGTAGCCCCGTCCAGCGGTTGCGGTGGACCATCCCGCCCGCCTACGCCCGGCACGGATGGATCCGTTGAGAGAAGTTCCGGACATCCCTTCTCAAGTAAAGGCAGAGGTAAGCCGGGCAGAGGGACTTGGTGTGTAGGCAGAGGTGGCAGCTCAGTCTCTACTGCAGGCTACATGCCCGTGGAGGAGTGTGACACCTCCGACCTGGAGTCGCTCTCCGATCTGGGAGATGATGTGGCCATAGATGAGCTGTTTACTCAAAAGGGCTGGGACAAAGTACCTCTTGCTTCGTCCCGCAGAACCAGAGACCCACCCATGTCTACAGGGGACAGTACACCTCGGGTGGAGGCACCAGCGCCTGAGGAGGGGTCCCGTCCCCAGCCTACTCTCACATCCCCAGAGCCACCTGCAGCCAGTGCCGGGGAGAAGAGACTGTTGTTGCGGGCACCTATGCCCAGATTGGATGTGGCCAAGGTCCCTCGTCACCCAGATGCTATAGTCTTGCCAGGCGAAGGGGACAAAGCCACTATGCCTCCGCTGGTGAGACTACAACGCCTATTTTGCCAGAAGGTTGCTGCTGAGTATGGGTGGCAGTACCCATACTTGTCCAAAGAACTGTTATACGAAGTGGAAGTTTGCCGGGAGCGCTGGTACAATGACTTTGTGTGGACTCACATTTAGGTCCCACACGCCCGCAGGTACCTTGCGTGCTCCCCCAAGGCATCTCAGTGCTTCAAAGACTGCAAGGCAGAGTGGATGTTGGGGCGGCATATCCACGCGGACAAGGTGCTGATTCGAAAAAAGGAAGGGGAAGATGCCGAATACCAAATAGAGACTCTGGATCAGCATCTGAAACCCCTTGTTCTGCCGCACCCTCGTTTCTATCAGTAGGAGAAAAGAGACCCCATTCTTGTTGTCTTAACACTGCTGAACTTTCCGGGGTTGTTGTTCTTGTTACCCAGAGGTAGGGATGAGCTTCGAGTTCGAGTCGAACTCATATTCGACTCGAACATTGCCCGTTCGCCCGTTCGCCGAACAGCGAACAAATTGGGGTGTTTACGGCAAATTCAAAAAGTCTATGGGAGAAATCTAAAGTGCTAATTATAAAGGCTTATATGCAAGTTATTGTCATAAAAAGTGTTTGGGGACCCGGGTCCTGCCCCAGGGGACATGTATCAATGCAATATTTTTTTTTTAAAACGCCCGTTTTTTTGGGAGCAGTGATTTTAATAATGCTTAAAGTGAAACAATAAAAGTGAAATATTCCTTTAAATTTCGTACCTAGGGGGTGTGTATGATATGCATGTAAAGTGGCACATGTTTCCCGTGCTTAGAACTGTCCCTGCACAAAGTGTCATTTTTGAAGGAAAAAAAGTCATTTAAAACTCACTCGCGGCTATTAATGAATTGTCGGCTCCCGGCAATACATAGAAAAGTCATTGATAAAAAAAAAAAAGCTTGGGGGTCTCCCAGAATTCAATTACCAGGCCCTTCAGGTCTGGAATGGATATTAAGGGGAACCCCGCCGCAAATTAAAAAAAAATGTGTGGAGTTCCCCCAAATATCCATACCAGGCCCTTCAGATCTGGCATGGATTTTAAGGGGAACTCCACCCCAAATTTAAAAAAAATGGCGTGGAGTCCCCCCAAAAATCCATACCAGACCCTTATCCGAGCACGCAACCTTGCCGGCCGCAGGGGAAAAGGGGGGGATGAGAGAGCGGCCCCCCCCTCCCTCCTGAACCGTACCAGGCCACATGCCCTCAACATGGGGAGGATGTCCCCATGTTGATGGGGACAAGGGCCTCATCCCCACAACCCTTGCCCGGTGGTTGTGGGGGTCTGCGGGCGGGGGGCTTATCGGAATCTGGAAGACCCCTTTAACAAAGGGGATCCCCAGATCCCGCCCCCCCTATGTGAATTGGTAAGGGGTACATTGTACCCCTACCATTTCACGAAGAAAGTGTCAAAAAAAAAAAAAAAACACACAAACACCTTGAAAAAGTCCTTTATTAAAAAAAAAAAAACATTCCAGCTGAGAAATCCAGTGTCCTGCGGCGATCCGATGTCCAGCGCTGTCCATCATTGGCTGAGCCTGAGCGGACCTGATGGGGAACTTCCACCACAGTCTATTACATGTATAGACCCGCCCCTTCTAAAGTTCCCCATCAGGTCCGCTCAGCCAATGACTCGGTGTAAGGCTGAGGACCTGATGCGGAACATGAGAAGGGGCGGGTCTATACATGTATTACAAAGTGAGAGAAGTTCCCCATCAGGTCCGCCCCCTCGGTATGTCGGACCATGCCTACATCATTGGCCTGAGCGGGGAACTTCCTTCACTGTGTAATTGATGTAGGCGGGGTCTGACATACGGAGGGGGCGGACCTGATGGGGAACTTCCTTCACTGTGTAATACATGTATAGACTCTATACATGTATTACGCAGTGAAGGAAGTTCCCCATCAGGTCCGCCCCCTCGGTATGTCAGACCCCGCCTACGTCATTGGCCTGAGCGGGAAACTTCCTTCACTGTGTAAATTTAAATTACACAGTGAAGGAAGTTACCCGCTCAGGCCAATGACGTAGGCGGGGTCCGACATACCGAGGTGCGGACCTGATGGGGAACTTCTCTCACTTTGTAATACATGTATAGACCCGCCCCTTCTCATGTTCCGCATCAGGTCCTCAGCCTTACACCGAGTCATTGGCTGAGCGGACCTGATGGGGAACTTTAGAAGGGGCGGGTCTATACATGTAATAGACTGCAGAGGAAGTTCCCCATCAGGTCCGCTCAGGCTCAGCCAATGACGGACAGCGCTGGACATCGGATCGCCGCGGGACACTGGATTTCTCTGCTGGAATGTGTTTTTTTTTTATATATATTTTTTTTAATAAAGGACTTTTTCAAGGTGTTTGTGTGTTTTTTTTTACATTTTTTGACACTTTCTTCGTGAAACGGTAGGGGTACATTTGTACCCCTTACCAATTCACATGGGGGGGCGGGATCTGGGGGTCCCCTTTGTTAAAGGGGTCTTCCAGATTCCGATAATCCCCCCGCCCGCAGACCCCCACAATTAACCGGGCAAGGGTTGTGGGGATGAGGCCTTTGTCCCCATCAACATGGGGACATCCTCCCCATGTTGAGGGCATGTGGCCTGGTACGGTTCAGGAGGGAGGGGGGCGCTCTCTCGTCCCCCCCTTTTCCCCTGCGGCCTGCCAGGTTGCGTGCTCGGATAAGGGCCTGGTATGGATTTTTGGGGGGACTCCATGCCATTTTTTTTAAAATTTGGGGTGGAGTTCCCCTTAAAATCCATGCCAGATCTGAAGGGCCTGGTATGGATATTTGGGGGAACTCCACGCATTTTTTTTTTTTTATTTGCGGCGGGGTTCCCCTTAATATCCATTCCAGACCTGAAGGGCCTGGTAATTGAATTCTGGGGGACCCCCACGCTTTTTTTTTTTTTTTTATCAATGACTTTTCTATGTATTGCCGAGAGCCGACAATGCATTAATAGACGCGAGTGAGTTTTAAATGACTTTTTTTCCTTCAAAAATGACATTTTATGCAGGGACAGTTCTAAGCACGGGAAACATGCGCCACTTTACATGCATATCATACACACCCCCCAGGTACGAAATTTAAAGGAATATTTCACTTTTATTTTTTCATTTTAAGCATTATTAAATGCTCCCAAAAAAAGGCAGTTTTTAAAACTTCTTTTTGCATTGATACATGTCCCCTGGGGCAGGACCCGGGTCCCCAAACACTTTTTAGGACAATAACTTGCATATAAGCCTTTATAATTAGCACTTTAGATTTTGAACGTTCGAGTCCATTGTATTTAATAGGGTTCTAAAGTTCACACGAACATTTTGTCTGTTCGCAGGTTCTGGTGCGAACCGAACAGGGGGGTGTTCGGCTCATCCCTGCCCAGAGGAGTTGAAGGACTATTCCCGTTTGTTCTTCAATTTTCCAGCAAGCAATCAAAAAGTGCAGTTACCGCGACGCTGTCACCAGGTGGCAGTGTCGTGCATCGACATTCACTTTTCACACACACATTTTTTTTTAGAAGGAAAGGATTTCTCTGCGGAGAAGTTTTTTCGTTCTCACACAAACATATGTGTCAGGGATTTGTGTGTTTAACCTTTCTTTTCCCTTCTGCAGGAGAGCATCCCATCAAGACCACTGAGAATGGGGTGGGTCTTAGCCAGGATGGGTGGGGAGAAGTGTTGTGTGAAAATGTGATTTTCAGTGTTATGGTTAAGTGTTGTTGTTTCCCTTCCCTCCCCTTTCATGTGAGGCTCAGACACAACTGCTTCAGTTAGTTAGTTCCAAAGGTTTTATTTTTTGTAAAATTTATAGTTGGTTTCTGGACTGGGTTATGTCAGCCATTGAGCTTCCCAGCAGAGCCTCTGTTCAGTGTTCCGCCTATCATGGATGCCCTCTCGTCCTCGGCCTCGGATGAGAGGGCATCTGTGATAGGCAGAACACTGAACACAGTGTCTGCTGGGAAGCTGAGTGTTCCGTCTATCACAGAACAGCACGAGGAGGAGGCGCAGCTTTTGAAAAATGGACGGCCGCGGTCTGACTGAGATTCTACATGTCAGGGATAAGGTATGTGATTGTCGAGGCATGCAGGGGCACAGTGAGGTATGCAATGGCACAGTACAGTGAGGTATGCAATGGCACAGTGAGGTATGCAATGGCACAGTACAGTGAGGTATGCAATGGCACAGTGAGGTATGCAATGGCACAGTGAGGCATGCAATGGCACAGTGAGGTGAGGTGAGGCATGGCTAGTCGGAAAGGGGGTCGTCTTATACGGCGAGTATATCCCAAAACCCAAATTTTAGCTGGGAAATTAGGGGGTCGTCTTATACGCCCAGTCGCCTTATACGGTATTGTATGTTCAAGGGCTGTATTAGGAGGATAGATTGGCAAAAACCCAGCATGACCATGTTTTTCTACATGTTTCTAACGTGTCTTCTGCTGCTGCCCAAAGATTTAAAATGAGAAATCAAATCTACTGAGACACTCAAGTCTTTCAATGTTGGATTTTTTTGGTGTTGTGCCAATGTAGCTGTATTAGAGATTTTGCTGAGTTCAGTAGATGGTCAAGGCTTTCCAGTAAGCAAAAGGTGCATGAAGGGTGTCATGTAAGAGAAATACAGTGGGACTGAGGGGTAGAAGTAGTCTAGTTATAGGATGGATCTGCTCTCTAATGAAGATCCAGAAATGGAAAATGTTAGGGCAATCCCAGCAAATATGCATTATTGAACACAGTTCATTGCACCCTTGTTAACAGCTGTCAAAACTGTTTGGGTACAACTCAAGGAATTTCTGCAGGGCTTTGTATCACCTTGATAGATGTTGTAAGCACTTTCCTGGTATTTGTAACTGATATAACAGGTATGGGATAAGGTGCATACTTTTCTCTATTGGGCATCTTATCATTTTGAATGAAGTTCCTGTTACCATTAGATCCTAAACAAAAGAGGAGATGGTGGTTGGGGATTACATAGAAGGGCGTAAAGTTGGGAAATCCCACGGCTAATGGGTGTTTTGGATCAACATTTCAAAAGAGCCTTGAGAAAAATGCAATTTTAATTTGTTGGTTAAAAAATTTCTGATTTAAAAATATTACCAGTAGGTAATAGAACATTATGATGTAGATCATATTTGCCAGTTGCCATGTAGATTGTCCTTAGAGAGACCATCCTTGAAATTGGGAGAATACATCTTCACATGCATACTGTAATACCCCCACACACAGTGTATATTTACTATTTCTTGCAACCTCTAACAAGTATTTATTTAGTGTGCTTTTTTTTTTTTTTTTTTGCTTGATAAAAACACATGTACAATTTTTAACAATGATTTTATTAATGCAAAAAAATTAGAAAAAAAACTTATTTGAAGAGGAGTTCCAGTCTGTAAAAAAATAAAATAAAAGTCAGCATCTACAAATACTGTAGGTGCTAACTTTTAATATAAGGACACCTAGCTGTCCAAGGATCCCGAGATGACGGTACCCCTAGCCGATTCGTCAATAAGCTTCAGGTGCAGGCACCGACATCTGTAGTAAGAAAAACAGGAAGTGAAGCCTTGCTGCTTGACAGCCTGTTTCCGAGTCACGCTGCACTTTCTGAATAGTCTTCCATCTTCTGGGACCTCTGCTTTGTGTCCCAGTAGGCAGTGGGGGGAGTAGGAGGGACCGAAAATGTGTTAGATTGCCGCATGGCGATCTTACCCGGAAGTGGGTGCGGAAACCTGTCAAAACCAAAAAAGTGCCAAATGTGGCATTGGAGGGGGAGGGTGCGAACAAGTGGAACTTCCCTTATTGAGTGAAGTTCTGCTTTAACAAATTACAAGAGTGTTGTTCAGTAAGATTTGCACTTTGCCACCAATGGAGGACAAGAGGAATGGCCTGTTATGTAACTGGAACTGCCAGATGATCTTTTTGAAAAATAGATATACAGTCATGCTCAAAATTGTTGGCACCCCAGACATTTTTCCAGAAAATCAAGTATTTCTCACAGAAAAGTATTGCAGTAACACATGTTTTGCTATACACGTGTTTATTCCCTTTGTGTGTATTGGAACAAATCAAAAAAAGGGAGGAAAAAAAGAAAATTGGACATAATGTCACCCAAAACTTCAAAAATGGGCTGCTCAAAATTCTTGGCACCCTTAACTTAATATTTGGTTGCACACCCTTTGGAAAAAATAACTGAAATCAGTCGCTTCCTATAACCATCAATAAGCTTCTTACACCTCTCACCCGGAATTTTGGACCACTCTTCCTTTGCAAACTGCTCCAGGTCTCTCTTATTGGAAGGGTGCCTTTTCCCAACAGCAATTTTAAGATCTCTCCACAGGTGTTCAATGGAATTTAGATCTGGACTCATTGCTGGCCACTTTAGAGCTCTCCATTGCTTTGTTACCATCCATTTCTGGGTGCTTTTTGACATATGTTTGGGGTCATTTTCCTGCTGGAAGACCCAAGATCTCGGACGCAAACCCAGCTTTCTGACACTGGGCTCTACAGTGCGACCCAAAATCCTTTATTAATCCTCAGATTTCATGATGCCTTGCACACATTCAAGGCACCCAGTGCTAGAGTCAGCAAAACAACCCCAAAACTTCAATGAACCTCCACCATATTTCTCAGTAGGTACTGTGTTCTTTTCTTTGTAGGCCTCATTCCATTTTTGGTAAACAGTAGAATGATGTGCTTTACCAAAAAGCTCTATCTTGGTCTCATCTGTCCACAAGACGTTTTCCCAGAAGGATTTTGGCTTACTCAAGTACATTTTGGCAAACTGTAGTCTTGCTTTTTTATGTCTCTGTGTCAGTAGTGGGGTCCTCCTGGGTATCCTGCCATAGCCTTTCATTTCATTTAAATGTTGACGGATAGTTTGCGCTGACACTGATGTTCCCTGAGCCTGCAGGACAGCTTGAATTTCTTTGGAACTTGTTTGGGGCTGCTTATCCACCATCCGGACTATCCTGCGTTGCAACCTTTCATCAATTTTTTCTCTTCCGTCCACGCCCAGAGAGATTAGCTACAGTGCCATGGGTTGCAAACTTCTTGATAATGTTGCGCACAGTGGACAAAGGCAAATCTAGATCTCTGGAGTTGGACTTGTAACCTTGAGATTGTTGATATTTTTTCACAATTTTGGTTCTCAAGTCCTCAGACAGTTCTCTTTTTCTCTTTCTGTTGTCCATGCTTAGTGTGGCACACACAGACACACAATGCAAAGACTAAGTGAACTTCTCTCCTTTTTATCTGCTTTCAGGTGTTTTTTTTATATTGCCCACACCTGTTACTTGCCCCAGGTGAGTTTAAAGGAGCATCACATGCTTGAAACAATCTTATTTTTCCCCAATTTTTAAAGGGTGCCAAGAATTTTGAGCAGCCCATTTTTGAAGTTTTGTGTGACATTATGTCCAATTTGCTTTTTTTCCTCCCTTTTTTTGATTTGTTCCAATACACACAAAGGGAATAAACATGTGTATAGCAAAACATGTGTTACTGCAATACTTTTCTGTGAGAAATACTTGATTTTCTGGAAAAATTTCTGGGGTGCCAACAATTTCGAGCATGACTGTATAGTGGTCCCTAAAGGGGTTTAGGGTTAAACAGGGGTTCCAATTTAAGTTCAACTTTGAAACCCAAAGTAACTCTATACTCTCATTATTTTTTAGTCATGTATTTTAGCAGGCCTTTCCTATTAATATAAATAACATCAAATAGTTGTGCTATGGACATATTGGATTGAAAAATATTAATGACATGCTTATGTCTCACTTGTGTGACAGTCATAAAATGAATTGACAACTTAGTCTCTAGACTGTTTTCATAGCCTGGATCCCTTCACACCTCCAGTCTTTCATGTTTCTCTCTCTAGGCAACTGAAATAATTTTGCCCCTGAAGCATTTAATTTATCATATTGTTATAATGCAATAACACCATTTTTGTTAAACTATTTAATTCAAACTGACAGTAACAGTTTGTTAGACATAGTTGACATTTTTATGGAAATGTTTCAAGAAAATAAAAACAGGTTTCTAGTAAGAAAATAGCATCCAAGCTTGAAAAACATTTCCACTTTAATCATCCAATCCTGCAACAAATATTTTTTATTTGTAATTTCTTTCTACATAATTAAGTCTTCACTAAGATAAGCGAGCACTATTTACACCTTTAGTAATCCCCATTTGGTTGGATTCAAGCCTCTGAGTTTTTGGCTGATTCCTTTTCCATTGAAATCAATGAAAGCACATTATGCATTTGAACACACACCAACACACATCAATGCACATCAATGCATGTCATGAAGCACATGAACACATGGTAATGCAGTTTTATGTGTACATGCTATTGAGTCTGCCTTATGAATTACAGGGTTGCCCATAAATTCTAGTGAAAAAAATATTGCCCATAGTCAGTGCATTTTTTTGCAATGTGTATTATGACATGCACTGGTGTGCACTACTGCAAATAGAATAACAGTTTCTACCTGTTCAAAATAATTTTTGGCATTAAGGAAGCTATTATAAAGTAAACCCCTGTAAGCCTACGTCCAGCCTGTAAGAAAATAAAAAATGGGTGCCTATCTTAAGGTGAAAATAACATGCAGCTCCAGCTGCAATACTCACTTCCTTCCCAGAGCTTTTCCTCACAGACTAATCGGGTCATAGACCTGGAAGAGGAACTGACATGCTAGCTGTAGCAAACAACCATGGTGACAGTAAGGTTCTGCGAGTCAGCAGGGGTTCTATTCATTTGTATCAAGAAGAGGTTCCTGAAACATTTCACATATTCAGGAATTAACTAAGATTGGTTATCCAAATATTTGGTGAATATTTTTTTTGAGCTTAGGGTGGCAATTCTACTAACTGCATGACCCTTTTATATTAGACATTGGGGTGAAGAAAAAAAGGGGGCGTCTATAGTAAAGAAAGAGAGTTTGGGCAATGGCTTAAAGGGTTACTTCCCCTTTAATGACATTTAAGACATTTTAAAAAAAAATACCTGTGCATTTGTCTTGATCGGAGACCAGTAACTATAGCAGTAGAGATTCTCTCACCTACACAAAGTATAAGTAAACAGGCAGGTCACCCTTTTGGTTGATGTGGGTTAACCTCTAGGTGCGGGGTCTAAGCACTAACTGATATTCATCTGAGCTCCTGATGGTGGGGATGGGTTTTGGGGCATGCTATTACCAGGTCACAGTGCTCAGGAGCTGAGCAAGCTGGGGGTCCATTGGCAGATTTAGCAGGTAGGGGTCAAGCAGAAGCATAGTCAGTAAACAAGCCAAAGGTCAGTAACAAGTGGTTGAAGGTTGGGATCAAGAGGAACAAGCCAAAGGTCGATAATAAATGGTAGCAAAGATACGGAAGGCAGCAGTGACAAGAGTGAGATATTCTATGGAGAGAACAAAAATCTTACAAAAGGGAAGTACAAAAGCATGGTTTAAATAAGAGGTTCATGGGAGAAGCAAAGAGTTTAAAGTTCATCAGAAACAAGGTTTAAAGCAAGATTGTTCAAGGAATTGTCCAGGGAGCTGTCCAGCAGCTCAGGTCGCTCAGCAAGAAGAGATACTGCCAGCCACAGCAGAGGTTGCAGGTTCAGATCAAGGTCACGACAGCATCCCCCTCCCCCCAGGATGCCCCCAGACACCCCAGGGCCCAGCTGTTAATCTAGAGGCATGAACAGTCTCCTCAGGTTCCCAATACATTTCATCTGGCCCATATATTTCCCATTAAACCAGATGTTGTGATTTGTTCCTAAAGATCCTGGGATCTAGAATTTTCTCAACCAAAATTATTCTTCACCATGTACCTCAACAGATGGAGGAGGTGGAAGAATTCTTCCAGAATAAAGATTTTCATTTAATGAGTAGTAACATGTGAAAAACATGGTGAATCTTCATACTGTGAGAATGTTTTAAGTGAAAGGTGACCGGGTTGATTTAAACAGAGATCTGAAAAGCTCCCACAAATTTTTGACTCAACATACCAGATGGAACATGATTACCAAACTTTGTCACCCACATGAAAAGTAAGGAGTGATCTACAATTTCTGCCAGCAGCCCTCCAACTTTAAAGTATCAATTTCTCTTGAATCTCCAGTAATGTAGTAATTCTGTTGGTAAAAAGAGGAATGGGAGTTGAGATAGGGAGATCAAGAATAAAAACTGGATGATAGCCAGTATTTGAGAAAAAGGGTCTTTGGGAAGTGAAGCTATGTTTAGAATTGCTATAAGCAAACTCTTCTGTAGGAAGATAGTCCACCCAGTCATCCTGAAGATGAAGTCTGTGGTGACAATGTGTGTACAAATTATTTATTTTACATTTTTATTTTAAAATATTAACTGCTGGCGCATGTGCGGCTCTCTAAGATGGCGGACGCGTGACTTCTGAGCTCCGCGCCTGTCCTGTGATCTGCAGCCTCCGTACAGCTTCTTCAGCCACCAATAGACCCGGAGATGACACACCACGACCCCTCTACTCCCTCCGGAACTTCATGGACAAAATCGTAGATAAGCGATCCCATTCTCGAGCCACACAGCCGCCGCGGCCTTCCTCCACCATGGAGCGCTTCCTGACTAGACCTCAATCCCTCAATTTCTCAGGGAGATCCGGAGGATTACGTCAGCACCCGGATGGCGGGGGATGTATCTCAACAGGCCATCCATCCACACACTGCCCCCTCTCCTCAACCGGTCCTGACTCCGGAGATGATGGACCTCAAACTCCTGGCTTTGGCCCAGCAGGAAACCAGAGACATTGCTCAGGAGATAGGGAGGATTTCCAGAGAATTCAGGGGGGAAATAGATGCGCTCGGGGAGCACACAGGTACCCTAGAGACTAAATTTGATGAGACTTTGCACTATGTACATGCTCTTGAAGAGGAGAATGCACTCCTTAAAAACTCAGTATCCCAACTGCAGCTCCAGCAGTAGGACCTTGAGAATAGGAAACGACACCAGAACCTTAGAATTTGCGGAGTTCCTGAAACGGTGGCTGACAACAACATTAGGCCTTATCTTTTGGGCCTTTTCAATATTATTGCACCTGAAATTGTGGACATTGACTGGCGCCTAGATCGAGCGCATAGGTCTCTGGCCCCTAAACCCCCTGCGGGGGCAAGACCCTGTGACATAGTGGTACGTTTCCACTTTTATGAGAGCAAAGAGACCCTGACCATTGCCACACGTAATAGGTCAGGTATTGACTATAAACAAACACAAACATTTCTACGCTGCTACTATATACTAAAAAAAAGCGGCTACAAAACCTGTGAACAAAAAGGTGCATAGAACAAAAAAAGAACAAAATTGCAGCGCTAAATGGGTGTGTATCAACAAATAAATGAAAAAACCCTAATAAGCAAGGAAAGGTTAAAAAAAATCCCTGTGTGAATGACAATGTGGTTGCTGAAACAACAAAAATGTCCTTGATGAATGATCCTCAAAAACACATTCAAATTAGTGTAGAAATTAAAGCCCAATAGTGTTCCATAATAATCCAAAATTGAATTTTTGATGATTAAACAGCATCAAACACTCCTGAATCAATAGTGAAAAAGACCACCACCGATATGGAGGAGGCTTACCAGACTTGTTGGACCCTACTGAACATATGTCCAGAGGGTCAACATAGGCTTTAGATGTATGTTCCTGAAGGGTCAACAGCTGATGATTTACCCAAGGAGCGTCTCTCGCAGCGACTCACAACGGAGAGTAGGGATGAGCTTCGAGTTCGAGTCGAACTCATGTTCGACTCGAACATTGCCTGTTCGCCCGTTCGCCGAACAGCGAACAAATTGGGGTGTTCGCGGCAAATTCGAAAAATCTATGGGAGAAATCTAAAGTGCTAATTATAAAGGCTTATATGCAAGTTATTGTCCTAAAAAGTGTTTGGGGACCGGGGTCCTGCCCCAGGGGACATGTATCAATGCAAAAAGAAGTTTTAAAAACGGCCGTTTTTTTCGGGAGCAGTGATTTTAATAATGCTTAAAATGAAAAAATAAAAGTGAAATATTCCTTTAAATTTCATACCTGGGGGGTGTGTATGATATGCATGTAAAGTGGCGCATGTTTCCCGTGCTTAGAACTGTCCCTGCAAAAAATGTCATTTTTGAAAGAAAAAAATGCATTTAAAACTGACTCGCGGCTATTAATGAATTGTCGGCTCCCGGCAATACTTACAAAAGTCATTGATAAAAAAAAAAAAAAAGCGTGGGGGTTCCCCAGAATTCAATTACCAGGCCCTTCAGGTCTAGAATGGATATTAAAGGGAACCCCGCCGCAAATTTAAAAAAAAATTGACGTGGGGTTCCCCCAAATATCCATTCCAGGCCCTTCAGATCTGGCATGGATTTTAAGGGGAACTCCACCCCAAATTTAAAAAAAAAATGGCGTGGAGTCCCCCTAAAAATCCATACCAGACCCCTTATCCGAGCACGCAACCTGGCCGGCCGCAGGGGAAAAGGGGGGGATGAGAGAGCGGCCCCCCCTCCCTCCTGAACCGTACCAAGCCACATGCCCTCAACATGGGGAGGATGTCCCCATGTTGATGGGGACAAGGGCCTCATCCCCACAACCCTTGTCCGGTGGTTGTGGGGGTCTGCGGGCGGGGGGCTTATCGGAATCTGGAAGACCCCTTTAACAAAGGGGACCCCCAGATCCCGGCCCCCCCCTATGTGAATTGGTAAGGGGTACATTGTACCCCTACCATTTCACGAAGAAAGCGTAAAAAAATGTTTAAAAAAACACACAAACACCTTGAAAAAGTCCTTTATTTAAGAAAAAAATAAAAAACATTCCAGCGGTGAAATCCAGTGTCCCGCGGCGATCCCGATGTCCAGCGCTGTCCTTCATTGGTTGTGCCTGAGCGGACCTGATGGGGAACTCCCTCTCAGTATTTTAAATGTATAGACCCGCCCCTTCTAAAGTTCCCCATCAGGTCCGCTCAGCGGACCAGATGCGGAACATGAGAAGGGGCGGGTCTATACATGTATTACCAAAGTGAGAGCAGTTCCCCATCAGGTCCGCCCCCTCGGTATGTCGGACCCGCCTACGTCATTGGCTTGAGCGGGGAACTTCCTTCACTGTGTAATTTAAATTTACATAGTGAAGGAAGTTCCCCGCTCAAGCCAATGACGTAGGCGGGTCCGACATACCGAGGGGGCGGACCTGATGGGGAACTGCTCTCACTTTGGTAATACATGTATAGACCCGCCCCTTCTCATGTTCCGCATCTGGTCCGCTGAGCGGACCTGATGGGGAACTTTAGAAGGGGCGGGTCTATACATTTAAAATACTGAGAGGGAGTTCCCCATCAGGTCCGCTCAGGCACAACCAATGAAGGACATCGGGATCGCCGCGGGACACTGGATTTCAACGCTGGAATGTTTTTTGTTTTTTTTAAATAAAGGACTTTTTCAAGGTGTTTGTGTGTTTTTTTAAACATTTTTTTACGCTTTCTTCGTGAAACGGTAGTGGTACAATGTACCCCTTACCAATTCACATAGGGGGGGGGGGGGGGCAGGATCATTTTTTTTTTTAATTTGCGGCAGGGTTCCCCTTAATATCCATTCCAGACCTGAAGGGCCTGGTAATTGAATTCTGGGGAACCCCCACGCTTTTTTTTTTTTTTTTCTTATCAATGACTTTTGAATGTATTGCCGGGAGCCGACAATTCATTAATAGCCGCGAGTCAGTCTTAAATGCATTTTTTTCTTTCAAAAATGACATTTTTTGCAGGGACAGTTCTAAGCACGGGAAACATGCGCCACTTCACATGCATATCATACACACCCCCCAGGTACGAAATTTAAAGGAATATTTCACTTTTATTTTTTCATTTTAAGCATTATTAAAATCACTGCTCCCGAAAAAACGGCCGTTTTTAAAACTTCTTTTTGCATTGATACATGTCCCCTGGGGCAGGACCCAGGTCCCCAAACACTTTTTAGGACAATAACTTGCATATTAGCCTTTATAATTAACACTTTAGATTTCGAACGTTCGAGTCCATTGTATTTAATAGGGTTCTAAAGTTTACACAAACATTTTGTCTGTTCGCAGGTTCTGGTGCGAACCGAACAGGGGGGTGTTCGGCTCATCCCTGACGGAGAGGTGGGTGTCAGCTTGAAAGATGATGGCTCAATGGTGTTATACCAAATTGATAGCCAAAGTGTAAAAAGGAAAAAAGAAGGCACATAGCGTAATACTGCTAAAAACAGTATATTTAATGCAGGTAGTTACACTTACATTCAGATGGTTATAAAAAGCGCTTCATAAAAATCAGTGGCAACAGTGGAAAGTCCCGACGCGTTTCGCAAGAAGTTGCATCGTCTGGGGTATTGACTATAAAGGAGACAAAATCCAACTGTTCAGTGACCTCTCTCCAATCACACTGGCCAAGCACCGTTCTCTACAACCCATCACCTCTCACCTCCAGCTGCACAAGGTCCCATAGTATTGGGGCTTTCCTTTCTGCCTCAACGTTACCCTGGATGGGGTCCAACATGTCCTTTGCGACATTCAGGAAGGGGATGCATTTATCAAATGCCTGGGCCTCCCCCCGCTCCCTGCAGAAGAGGATCAGGTCTTGCCTGTTACCTCACATCCCTTAGCGGCTCCTTCCAGGATCTGGACCCCGGTGAGAGGCAGAGGATCAAAGGCCTACTCTACTCCCCAGAGTTCTCAACGTCCTAGGCCACCCACCTGATTGGATGCAAGTTACCCTTCTGCCTCTACCCTCTTTTTGTCCCATTTGGAATCTCAACCATTAGTCGATCCCCTTCAGGGGGCCACTGTGTATCTCACATCGCCTTCCCACAAAGGCGACCTGCAAAGTTTCAGCTATGTTGCTGCTCTTTTTTCACCTGTTCTTCTTTTGTTTTTTCATTATCCTTGATGCGTTTTTTTTTTCTTTCTGATTGCTGTTCTCCTAAGACTGTTATCCACCAGGTTATCTTGAGGAAAGTTTGATCAGGTAACATTGTAGGCGGATCACCGTGATGAGTGGTCGTGGGTCCCTCACCATGTTGGAGACTGCTATGCTGCCCTACTGGTCCTCAGGCTGCGGCCGAGGATTCCTGAGTAGTCCATGTTGCTCAGGCCTTTTTTTGATGATGTTTTTTCTTTTTCTTTTTACTTTTTGGGCCACACAGGCCTTCTTGTTTTCAAGCTACATACTCTTTCATGGTCCCCTTTTTGGACCGTCTTATGTCTCACTTTTTCATTTTTTTTCTTTGTTGTTTTATTGTTGATCATCTCATGTCACGTGAACTCTTGGACAAACTAAGGTCTGCTCCACGGCTGCATACATATGCTTCTATTGCTGGGCTATCGCCCATTGTTTTAAGTATTCTTAAGCTGTATAGTACTGTTCATTCATGGCTCTGAAACTATTATATAATGTGAAAGGATTGAATTCCATAAAGAAAAGATGGATGGCCTTGAAGGAATTCAGGGCCTCTGGTGCGGATGTGATCCTGGTTCAGGAGACGCATTTCCGAGCCGGGGGTTCCCTGAAATTCGCTTCCAGACACTTCCCAGTGTCTTTTCTGGCCTCCGACTCATCTGGTAAGGCTGGAGTGGCAGTTTTGGTTAAACGCTCTTGTCCCCTCCAGATCAAGTCTACCTATTTGGATCCTCATGGCCGTTGTATAGTTCTGGAGAGTACCTACCTATCTAACCCTATAACGATCATGAATGTGTATGCTCCTAACATGGGTCAAATTAATTTTTTAACAGAGGTATTTGAACGATTGAACCGTGTTGCCCATTCCTTTATGATAATTGGAGTTGACTTCAATGCTGTTCTCTCGCCTGCTCGGGATAGGAAATCCCTATTCAATGCCAAGTCCACCCCCGTTTCACAATCCCTAGCCACCTCCTTTTGGAAACCGATTCAAAGCCACCGTCTGTTTGATACATGGCGGATTAAACACCCCACAGGTAGGCAGTACTCATTCTACCCCCCCCCCCAAGATGTTTTTCAGATTGGACTACTTTCTGGTATTAGCCCCTTCGCTTTCCCACATGGTGTCCTCCAACCTGGGCCCTATTACCTGGTCGGATCATGCACCTCTGTCCCTAGATCTCTGCCTCTCTGCGGCATTCCCCAGGAGATGCCACTGGAGGCTCAATGACTCCCTACTAAAACACCCTGAAACTAAGGATAAACTCCACCTCGATTTAACTGAATATTTTCAACTAAATACAGGTTCTCTGTCCAGCCCGTCTGTCCTTTGGGAGGCCCACAAGGCATATTCTAGAGGTCAGTGCATCTCTATGGGATCTCAGAGAAAGAGGGACTCTGCCCTCCTGAGGTCCTCTCTACTATCTGAACTAGCAGCAGCTGAACGCTCTCTGCTCCGCACTCCCACGATGGGCCGGCTGCGCACGGTAACCTCCCTACGTAACCGCATAAAGTCCCTAGACCTGTCAAAAATAGATAAATCCCTTCTATGGGCCAAACAAAAATTCTATGAATTTTCAAATAAGCCGCATAGGATGTTGGTCTCCAGGCTTAACCCTAGGCCTTCTCTTTCCTTCCCGGACCACTTAAAACGTGCAGATGGGACCCCCACCTTTTGCCCGCAGACAATGACCCAAATCTTTGGCAAATTTTATGATAAACTTTATAACTGTCTTACCCCTGACAAACACCCTCCCTTCGATCAGAAGGCTTTTGAGATGTTTATGGCAGATCTCCGTCTCCCCAAGCTCACCGAGGCTGATGCACAGACATTGAATACCCCCATTACTGAAAAGGAGCTAAGTAACACTGTTAAATCCCTCCCATCCCATAGATCTCCTGGCCCGGACGGCCTTCCTTACTCTTACTACAAGACCTTTCTCTCGATTCTCTCAACACATTTGGTATCCCTTTATAATTCCCTCTTACAGGGTCAACACCCCCACCAGCAATTTCTACATTCTTATATTACAGTCATACCCAAACCGGTTAAGGACCCTACGCTCCCAGACAGTTATAGGCCAATTGCACTTTTAAATTCAGACTATAAGCTTTTTACTAAGACCCTAGCCAATCGCCTTTCCCACTTTCTGACAAAACTGATAGACAGAGACCAGGTGGGATTTGTTCCCACTAGACACACTGGGGACAATACCAGACGTACCATTGACCTCATTGACATGCTTAACAGAGTCGGACGCCCTGCTCTGATCCTTAGCCTTGACGCCCAAAAGGCATTTGATAGACTTAGCTGGCCCTACATGTTCGCTACTCTTACTAAATTTGGTCTGCAGGGTCCTTTTCTTACAGCTTTACATTCCCTCTACTCTAATCCCTCATCTCAGGTCCAAATGACATCCTTCACATCCAGATCGTTCCCCATGTCAAATGGTACCAGGCAGGGATCTCCCCTTTCTCCCCTACTGTTCATCCTCTGCCTGAAGCCTTTGGCAGAGGCCATAAGATCACACCCAGACATCCGCGGGGTCCCCATACGACAAAGGGAATATAAATTGTCCCTGTTCGCGGATGATGTGCTTTTGACCCTCACCAACCTCCATACCTCACTTCCATCCCTGCACGCTCTATTATCCCAATTTAGTTCCCTATCGGGATACAAAATTAACGCATCAAAAACAGAAGCCCTGCCCCTACACCTTCCTCCTGCAGATCTCCTCTCGTTTAGGAACTCTTACCCCTACCGCTGGTGTACCTCATCCCTCAAATATTTAGGGATTCAACTTACTTCGGCATTTTCCACTCTTTACTCAGCCAACTATGTGCCCCTGTTCAAATCTGTCAAAGCCATGCTAATTAATTGGAACCCCCTTCCGATATCTTGGATAGGCAGGATTAATGTGTTGAAGATGTCTGTGATGCCAAAATTATTGTATTTTTTCGAAACACTACCTGTCCCTATCCCCATGGCTCAATTGAAACTCCTTAAAAGGTGGTTTATTCATTTTATATGGAAAGACGGGGCACATAGAGTGGCCAGCTCGGTCATCTTTTCCCCCAGAGGTCAGGGAGGTATGGGAGTTCCGGATATCCACAAGTATTACCTGGCTGCCCACCTTCGTGCGGTTGTATCCTGGTCTAGTTTGAGGCCCCCGAATCGCTGGATGAAGATTGAGATGGGCTCTCTTTTTCCGACACACCCATGCTCCCTTGTATGGTCTCCTGCATTCTTCTCGAATCCCAAGCTCCATGACCTCTGTCTGGGCCCTATGCAGTTTTCACTCAGGATCTGGAGATCCTGTCGCACCAAATTTTCTCTGACATCCGCCTGCCCCCCCCTTCTAACATACTCTTTAATCCCCTACTCCCTGACAGTCTTTCTCATTCTCGGATGTTTCCATGGGCTAAGGCAGGCTTGTTTCAACTTCGACACCTTGTTCACCCTGTCTACCGCAAACTCCGTTCCTTTCAAGACCTTCAAACTACAAGCCAAATCCCAAACCATTTGTTATTCTCATATCTCCAAATTACCCACTATTTAGCTACACTATCACCCTCACTTACTCTACCCAAACCTACGCATTTTTAAGTTATTTGCTCTCAGGGACCTTACCAAACACGATTAATTTCAGCTATATACCAACTCCTGCAAGAGACTCTCCCACTTTCCACGGTACCCCACTCATACATGAGTAAATGGTCACATCTCACACAACAACAAATTTCACCCCCCCAATGGGCTAAAATCTGGACCTTAACTTCCAAAATATCCCAATGTGTGGCGCACAGAGAGACATCATTTAAGGTATTATTATTTTGGTATAGGACTCCCGAGATTTTACACCGCTATGATCCTTCCCTCTCTCCTCTTTGCTGGAGATGTGGTAAGCTCAGGGGCACTCATTATCATATTTTTTGGCAATGTGATTTGATTGTTCCCTTCTGGTCCACGGTTGTGTCCTTACTTCAACAGATTTTAGATACTCCCATTCCGCTCGATCCGGTTCACCTCCTTCTGGGCCTCCCAATCCCCGGACTGGGAAATACTTCAAATAAATTAGCCTCCTATGTCTTATTAGCAGTGAAGAGAGCTATTCCTGCATGTTGGTTGTCCACTTCTACCCCAACTCAGGCCCAGCTTATACAAGCCATTAATGATATCCGCAGAATGGAGCATATGACAGCTATGATAGAGGATGCTATTGATACATTTGATAAGATATGGGACTCATGGGATCATTGTACACATGGTTCTTCCCATTGATAGTACTACTAAACATCCTACACTTGTTTTGATTTAATCTGTGCAGGTTCCCCTTCCCTAGGTTCCCCTGCGGTTTTGATATGATTTTACAAGCCCCTTTTAGCCATCCTACCCCCTTCCTTTTATCTCAATAGTATCTCTTTATCCCCACCTTCTGATACCTATCCAATTTCCTTTTTTATTTTCTTTTGGTGATGGACGTAGCCTCTCACGGTATGGTAGCTTTCCCTGCTTGATGATCAACTTTTTCTGATTCTTATTGGTTTGAATTCTATATTATTTTTTTTAATTATTTTTGTTTGTTTTATGTTTCAATACCATTGTTATGTATTATTCCACAGCTCGCTATTTCTCTATTTGATATTTCAAATTACTGTTTGATATGTATTTTTCTGAAAATTTTTCAATAAAAATACAATAAAAAAAAAATATTAACTGTTATTGCTAATCTTGTGAAAGTTGCTGACTCCTTCTGTAAAAGTCGGTGGTGGCAGTTTAAAGGGTGAATTGCTTAATTAATTTAACCAAGTGCAAATAGCTCTCAGCCTGCTGGCACTTAGATTCTGGTCCTGCAAGCTGGAAAATCTTTGTGCAGGGTGTGGCTGAGAGTTTAATTGTTGCATAATCAGTGACAGCGTGGTTAACTAGTCCTCTGTTGCGAGTTGGTTAAGGGAAGAGGTCTGACCCGCATTTGTTACAGGAGCTTCTTATGAATTTTCTCTAGAAGTTAGCAAATCCAACAAATCATTGTATTTCCTTAACATTTCTAGGGGCAGGCAAATCCACTACTGCTTTTATTTTCTTGAGATCCATGCTCACTCCTAGGGATGACAAAATGAGAAAGTAGAGAATTTACATTAGTTTCTTTATGGCTCAATAGTGAGATTTTTTTTTTTTCTTCAGGCACTATAACATGAGTCACAGCAAATGTTCTTACTTTGTTGAGACAATTCAATGTGTAACTGTGGATGTAAACCCTCACATATACCCAGTGAAGTGAACAGCCTCAGATTATACACAGGGATGAAACAAATCTCTCTACATAAGTTTTACATGCATATATGCTGTCTTTTCCTTTCTCTATTCTTTAGAATTCTTAGATCGGGTTTGGATCTTCACTTTCTCATTCAGCTGTAGGAGTGTATTCTTGGCTTACACTGGGAGACAGCTAATTGAAGGAAAGGCACACATCCCCTCTCCACATTGGCAGAAGAAGGAACATACTTTTAGAGCTGTGCTGTGACAAGACAAGCTCTCTGCTAATCTATTTATAGCAACCTCCCTCGACACACATTTTAGGCTGATTTTATCTCCCATCTCTGAGAATTTGTCAAAAGTTATCATGCTGATAACAGAGGAACGAAACAGAAGAAACACATGGGACTCATGGCTTTGGAGAGAGATAAGAAACCCCAACAGATATATATGCCAAGGTCAAATTTCATGAATCAGGTTTATATCCACTTTAAGTTCTCCGAATGTCTTCTCTCTTTCTCCTGAGAATAAATAGATCTCTTAATAGCATTGGTTCGGGAGTGTTAGAATTCAGAGAAACTTTTGGAATCTTCTGAACAAATTGACGAGTCCGACCAGAGAAATGCATGCAACCATTACTTCCAAACATCCCTAGTCTCTACTTTCTCCTTTTTTTAAGCCTCTGTTCAATTCAGGAACATAATTGGTTGAAAGCCTTGAGATTATTATGAGTCTCTACTTTGACAAGCTCATCTTTTACCTGTTCAGAGAGCCCTTGGTGGTCCTGACTTTTTTGCACTGCCGGGTTCAAAGGGGTATCTGAGATCCAACTTTGGAATTCAGCTGTGTACTCAGCAATAGAATGTCCACCCTGCTGCAAACTATGCAACTTTTCTTTGGCTGTAGTGCAGAAGTTGAGATCATCAAAAACGTAATTCATTGCGGTCACAAAAGTCTCAAAATCATTCAGAGTGATACTGTCTTGTTCTACATGGGGAGGCCCAAGCTAGGGATTCCTCAGTCAGGAGGCTGATAATAAACAATGCCTTATTTTTCCCAGAAGTAAATACAGTGGGTTGCATTTGGAAATACAGTATTTGCAACACTGATTAACCACTTGCTGACCGCCGCACGCCGATGTACGTTCGGCAGAATGGCACAGGCAGGCATATGGGCATACTGGTACGTCCCTTTTAAATTTGTCGCCCTGCAGGCGTGCATTTCATCACATGCCTCGCAAATGTGGCCGCGGGTCCCGGGAACTCGATGTTCCTGGGAGTCCCACGATTGCGGTCGGCAAGAGCAGAACAGGGGAATGCCTTTGTAAACAAGGCATTCCCCTATTCTGCCTAGTGACACTGTCACTGATGACCTTCCCCGTGATCGGGAACGGTCATCAGTGACGTGTCACGTGTAGCCACGCCCCCTCACAGTAACAATCACTCCCTAGGAAACACTTAACCCCCCACAGCTCCACCTAGTGGTTAATCCTTTCACTGCCAGTGTAATTTTTACAGTAATCAGTGCATTTTTATAGCACTGATCGATGTAAAAATGACAATGGTCCCAAAATGGTGTCAAAAGTGTCCGGTGTGTCCGCAATAATGTCGCAGAGGCAATAAAAAACGCTGATTGCCGCCATAACTAGTAAAAAAAAAAATATTAATAAAAATGACATAAAACAGTCCCCTATTTTGTAGAAGCTATAACTTTTGTGCAAACCAATCAATAAACGCTTATTGCAATTTTTTTTTACCAAAATATGTAGAAGAATACGTATCGGCCTAAACTGTGAAAAAAAAATATTTATTATAGCAAAAATTAAAAAAAATTGCATTTTTATTCAAAATTGTCGCTCTATTTTTGTTTATAGCACAAAAATTCAAAACCGCAGAGGTGATCAAATACCACCAAAAGAAAGCTCTATTTGTGGGAAAAAAGGACACCAATTTTGTTTGGGAGCCACGTCGCACGACCGAGCAAATGTCAGTTAAAGCGACGCAGTGCCGAATCACAAAAAGGGGCCTGGTCCTTTAGCTACAAAATGGTCCGCGGCTTAAGTGGTTAAGGAAACCTCTATAATGGCTGAAGTCTATATTTAACTTGAGTGGTAGCATCTATTCAGTAATAGGCTTGTGCAATTCGTTTCGTAACGAATTGAAATTCGTCCGAATTTAGCAACTTTCGGACATTCGGAAGCATTCGAATTTCCGAACAAAGCAATTACGAATAAGACCGAATCCAAAATAAATTATACCGCAAATAGCGAATGCCCGAATGTCTTCGGCATAATTCGTTATGAAAAAGTTACGAATGTACGAATCCATACGAAGCACAATAACACTCACTCTGCTCTGCTCTCTGCTTCTCCCACACCGTGCTGAACTCCCTCTCAAAATGGTGTACAGGGGCGGAGGTTATAGCCGCATGTAAAAAACGAAAGTAAAATACGAGATTTCGAATCCATTCGAAGCACAATAACACTCTGCTCTGCTCTCTGCTTCTCCCTCACCGTGCTGAACCCTCTCAAAATGGTGTACAGGGGCGGAGCCTATAGCCGCATGTTAAAAACGAAAGTAAAATACGAGATTTCGAATCGTTACAAATAACCGCAATGTATTTAGAAAAGTACAAATCCATTCGAAGCACATTAGGCATAATAGGCAGCGTCGTTGTGAGAGAGACACGGAAAATTACAAATCAACGAACCCAAAAAAAGTTACGAAAGTAGGAGTTGTGTCCAGAATCAACGAAAAACAACGTACTCTACCCAAAGTACGAACCCAAAAAAAGTTACGAAAGTAGGAGTTGTGTCCAGAATCAACGAAAAACAACGTACTCTACCGAAAGTACGAATTATAAAGCAACAAAAAATTCAACGAAAAATGTCGCTTGCAAAAATACGAATGAGTCCGAACACGAAAAATCCCGTCTAGCAAAATTACGAATGATTACGAATCAACAGGACCGGAAAGAAACGAACCGAAACGGAACGAATTTTTCCGTTGTGCACAAGTCTATTCAGTAATATAAGTCCAGCAATTGTTTCCTGCAGAACATGGATTTACTCATGTTGCCCTTTCACCACATTTTCCAATTCAGCAAGTCTTTCTTGGTAAGCAACACCGAACTCCTGCAGCTCTGCAATTTGATGCCTGTAAAAAGCCACAGCATTTGCTATAGCCACCTCCATGTTTGGGCCAGATTATTCTGTCATGGTCAGGGATCAGGCTCAAAGACCAATAGCTATAGCAGTAGAAAGGCTTCCACCAACCAGCAGGATAAGTTGATGGAAGCCGACAAGTAAACAAGTGGGTCACCCTGGTAGATGATGCAAGCTCACCCGAGGTGCGGGGTCTAAGCACTAACCGGCATTCATCAGAGCTCCTGATGGTGGAGATAGATTTTGCTGTATGTCAGTACAAGGTCACAGTCCTCAGGATTTCCCCACCGGGAGTTGAGCAAGCGTAGTCAGTAAACAAGGTCAGTAACAAGTTGTTGCAGGTTGGGATCAAGTGGAAGCGTAGTAAAGGAAAAAGCCAAAGGTCGATATTGGTAGTGAACATATGGACAGCAGCAGGAGTGACAAGAGTAAGATATTGGCTGGAGAGAGCACAATAATCTGGCAAACAGGAAGTGCAAAGGCATGTTCATGGGAGAAGTACATAGTTCAAGGTTCACCAGAAACAAGGTTCAAGGCATAGTCCAGGGAGCTATCCTGATACTGCCAGACACAGCAGAGGTTGCAGGTTCAGATCTGGGTCCTGACGGCATTACAGTGCCCTCGGTACAATAGGATGCAGTCATCAATTTTGTAAAAGAATGCTTAGTTTTCAAGCTGTTTATTTCATTGTCCTTAATTCTTACCTCCTCATTCTACGCTAATATGCACCTTGGCTACTCAAAATGGGCACTCATCTTTGTTTCTTACCCATGTGTGTACACTCTACTCTCTATCACTCTCCTATTATCCTTTGTAAAAAATATACAGTATATATGGAAAAAACTGCCAAGGAAATTCAGATTTTGATGAATATGGTGAAATTCTCCCCTACATTAAAACCCTCTAGTGAATCCATCTTATTAAGCCAATATATAGTATATTCAGGCAGATCATTCAAAGTTTGTACTTCTTCAGTATGTTTTCACATGCTAACTTCTTGTCAAAAAAACCTGATTCATTCTAGGTTTTTTGTACTAACAACATTAATCGTGCAAAATCGTGAGGGTGCACTAAATGCAAATATGTCATGGAGATCATGTGTCTGAATCATTAGTGACTTTTATGTGTTAAAGTGGATATTTATGTGCAAATTGCAAAACGGAGTTTTCTGATGATGAAAGCAGTTTATCCTGATGAAAGCAAGCAATATCTAGCTGCTGACTAACAATATGGAGCCTTTTCAGCAGGTTTTGTTTCAGTGGCAAGGAGACTGAATCCCATGTAAGCATTTCCTGTTTACCAATTCTAGTTCACTATTAAAAAAAAAGTTTGCATTGAAATGTGACTGGGTTCTACAAAATATGTGACACTTAGTTAAATATTGTTTAGGGGCAGGTCATATAGTTCAAGATTAACAGAGTGGAACTATGAATTATTGACATACATGCGTCATATAAAACCTTGTTTTTTCATCAGATGTTCAATTTGTAGTCTATTTTATATTATGCGTAGCACCCTCTAGTGTGTGCTACTAGAAGTGAGTGTAGGAAAAATGTATTTGTTATGTATGTTATCCTATACATTTTTGCCACAGCTTATTTGTAATAACCTTTCACCATTTGTGTGGTATTATGTTCACTTATATTTGTATGTTAACAGCAGGAATGTGCAGTCAGGGGAGGCAGAGCCTCACCTGCTATGAACATTAGAAAAAAAAAAAATATCGAGCTTCGAGGGTCATAGCTCGATGACCTGGTGTCACATATTTGAGTAGGTAGCTGAAGTCCTACCCCACCACTGGTCAAAATTTTGGGGCTCCTGCCGCCTATAGTTCGGAAGATATGGGGCTTCTTGTGCAGCCTGTCAGAAGCTACTTACATAGCGGCCACTTTAAATACAAGCTGGCATACTCTGTTTGCAGCAGACTGAGATGATGTGCTCACAGTGCCTCTCACTTCTTGTCAGAAGTAGGGATGAGCCTGATGTAACGTAAGTTCGACTCGAACATCGGGTGTTCGCCTGTTCGCCGGATAGCAACAAATTTGGGATGTTCGCGGCAAATTCGAAAGCCGCAGAACACCCTTTAAAAGTCTATGGGAGAAATCAAAAGTGCTAATTTTAAAGGTTAATATGCAAGTTATTGTCATAAAAAGTGTTTGGGAACCTGGGTCCTGCCCCAGGGGACATGTATCAATGCAAAAAAAGTTTTAAAAACGGCCGTTTTTACGGGAGCAGTGATTTTAACAATGCTTAAAGTGAAACATTGAAAGTGAAATATTCCTTTAAATTTCGTACCTGGGGGGTGTCTATAGTTTGTCTGTAAAGTGGCGCATTTTTCCCGTGTTTAGAAGAGTCCCTGCACAAAATGACATTTCTAAAGGAAAAAAAAAGCATTTAAAACTACCCTCGGCTATAATGAATTGTTGGGTCCCAGCAATACAGATAAAAGTCATTGAAAAAAACGGCATGGGTTCCCCCCCAGTCCATTACCGGGTATGAATATTAAGGGAAACCCCGAACCAAAATAAAAAAAAAATGCGTGGGGGTCCCCCCAAATTCCATACCAGGCCCTTCAGGTCTGATATGGATACTAAGGGGAACTCTGCGCCAATTTTTTTTTAAATGGTGTAGGGGTCCCCCTCAAAATCCATACCAGACTCTTCAGGTCTAGTATGGATTTTAAGGGGAACCCCACGCCAAAATAAAAAAAATGGCGGGGGGTTCCCCCCAAAAATCCATACCAGACCCTTATCTAAGAACGCAACCTGGCAGTCCGCAGGAAAAGAGGGGGGATGAGATAGCGCCCCCCTCCTGAACCGTACCAGGTTACATGCTCTCAACATGGGGAGGATGTCTCCATGTTGATGGGGACAAGGTCTTCATCCCCACAACCCTTGCCTGGTGGTTGTGGGGGTCTGTGGGCAGAGGGCTTATCCCCTTTAACAAAGGTGACCCCCAGATCCCGCCCCCCCATGTGATTTGCTAAACAGGGTACATTGTACTCCTACCATTTCACAAAAAAGGTCAAAAATTTAAAAAAAAAACACACAGATACAGCCTGGGACAAGTCCTTTATTAAAAAAGAAAACAAATTCCAGCGATGTAATCCTTCCTGGACCCAGGATACAGAAAAACACGCCGCCACGATCCGATTCCACCTCCATGACGCTAGACCCGCCGTGACAGCTTTTAAATAGCTGAGGGCGGGGCCACCTGTGACGTGCGTGGGTGACCCCGCCCCCTCTGAAGCAACAGGGTTTCCCCCATGGCATCACGGGTGACCCCACCCCCTTCTCATGCTACGGGAAAGCCCCATTGCATCAGAGGGGGTCGGGGTCACCCGTACATGTCACTGTGTAACCTCGCGACCTGAAGGGCCTGGTATGGAATTTGGGGGACCCCCATGCATTTTTTTTTAAATTTTGGTTCGGGGTTCCCCTTAATATTCATACCAGACCCAAAGGGCCTGGTAATGGACTGGGGGGGACCATTCCGTTTTTTTCAATCACTTTTATCTGTATTTCCGGGACCCGACAATTCATTAGGAGTAGTTTTGAATTACTTTTTTTCCTTTACAAATGTAATTTTGTGCAGGGAGTGTTCTAAACACGGGAAAAATGTGCCACTTTACAGGAATACTATAGACACCCCCAGGTACAAAATGTAAAGGAATATTTCACCTTTTTTTTTACTTTAAGCATTATTAAAATCACTTTTTTTGCATTGATACCTGTCCCCTGGGGCAGGACCCAGGTCCCCAAACACTTTTTATGACAATACATTACATATTAACCTTTAAAATTAGCACTTTTGATTTTTCACATTCGTGTCCCATAGACTTTAATGGTGTTTGCGTGTTCGAACAAATTTTTTGCCTGTTCGCATGTTCTGCTGCAAACCGAACTGAGCTTAATGGATAGCTTGGAGCCTTGGACTAATGGTAAAGCACCATTGCAACAAGCTGTCCAATAAAAATGCTGCAGTGTCATAGTAGAGGGCGTGTGTCTAAAAGACACATGCTCCCTTCCAGCCCAGCCCTCTTAACTAGAAGGAAAAAGCATGAGTTTATGGCTATAAGATTTACCCACAATCCCATGTTTTTTCACACACAATATAGATGTAGAATGAGAATCTGCTGCCTGCTGAAAAAGGTACTGTTTTAATCAAGCTAAGTCATATTTTTTATGCAATATGTTATACCATTGTGAAGAACCCTCTGTCCTTAAACAGATCCAGGTCCACCGTCAATGCTTCCTCTGTTCAGAACCAGCACTTATCCAAGATTCTCCAGGCCCCCAGTCAACAGACAACATCTCAGTGTAGGGTAAAAACCAACAGACTCTTTATTCAAGCACATGTTAACAGATATCTCACTTCAAAACACTCCCCCCACCCTTGGGAAACAGGGCGGGTTAAACTGTCCAATGACAATGGTGATACAGGTCAGGTGTGTTCCAACTTCTCATCAGTAAACAGTCTTAGCAGGGGGGCTGCTGGAGGAATCCCCCCCTCTTTCCTCACAGCAAGACACTTATACATTCCATAATAGTTGAGGCAGACAGCCACAATAGACAATAGAATACAGTCATACCCCACCCCATCACAGCAAATAGTACACAACAGCCAACACACAATATACACACAATATATACAATGTATACAGCATTGAATCTGACTAGCACAGATCATAGTGGGGTTCTCATTCACCCTGTGCCCCTATTAGAGACACAGGGTGATCTACACATAAGAGGCGGTGGGGAAGCTGGACAAGAAGCCTCCAGAACTCTCCAGGGCAAGCTGAGCTGCACAAACCCCCGACCCAAAGCCACAAGCATAATAATTTATTATTTATCTATTTACTGTGAAATTACTGGTTTGAAGTTAATTTGTCCATTAAGCCACCTGCTTGAGTACAGTTTTTGAAAATATAGTAAATTACCTTAAAAACAATATATAATAATTATTTGTATTTTACTTACTTATGGCAATTAACCACTTGCCACCCAGGCCAATTCTGGCACTTCTCTCCTACATGTAAAAATCATAATATATATATATATATATATATTTTTAGCAGACACCCTAAGGAATAAAATGGTGGTCGTTGCAACTTTTTATGTTACACGTTATTTGCACAGCAATTTTTCAAACGCTTTTTTTGGGGGAAAAAAAGCTGTTTCATGAATATATAAAAAAAAATAAAAACACTGAACTGAACCGATTTGTGTGTATATTGTGAAATATGATGTTGCGCCAAGTAAATAGATACCTAAGATGCCACGCTTTAAAATTGTGCACACAAACATGGCGCCAAACTTTGGTACTTAAAAATCTCACATAGGCGACGCTTAATTTTTTTTTTTACAGGTTACGTGTTTAGAGTTACAGAGGAGGTCTAGTGCTAGAAATATTTATCTCTCTGTAATGGTTGCGGCATATGTAACCTGTGTGTATCTTGCTCTGATACTAGCCAGTGCCTCACCAGCCACTGACCTCACTGCACGTCCCTGGTTAACATTCTATTTGCCTTTATTAAATCAAATCCATGGACTCTTTCTACATTCATTGCAATTAAAAATGATAAAAAACAAAGGTATGCAGCGCTGAAATAAGATCTCCAAAATGAAATTAGGAGAACATAAAATAGGTTGATAATCAACTAAATAGTTAAACACAAAATATAAAATAAATTATAAATAAGTGCAGTAGTGAACCACGAAAAATTATTAAATAAAAAAATGTTAACAATAAAAATAATGTTAATAACTAATCCGTGAAGAAATTCATAAACAAAGTCCATCAAAAATAAACAACAATCCAATGTGAAGTGAAGTGTTCCAAAGAAAAGAAGAAAGCTTGCTCCCAAACGTGAAGTAATGGATACAATGGTGACACCCGGGTGAGAAAGATATATATCCTGCTTACCAGATGCTCATGACTGCATCCAACAGTCTCACCCAGCATAGGGAAATTAGGCTTCCCCCACAGCCTTAAAATTCAATGGTGTAGATTCCTCGTCCAACCTTAAACTCAGGCATAAAAGAAGAATTCCATAGGGTAGTATGTCAAACCAGCTTAGTTTATTAAAAAGTATTGCACTTACAATGTCGAAGATCGTTGAAAGCAGTAATCACAATACAACGATATGGCAGTAACAGCTCCGGCGTTCGTCTGTGTCTCTCGTTCCTGTATGTTCCGCGGCACTTCCTCGTATTCAAAAAATGCGTGATGACGTCACTGGCCCCCTACGCGTTTCGTCACGATAGGACTTCAACTGGGGATTGGCCGAAGTGAACGTCAGCACGCTGAAGATATATATACATAACAGCGCCATTTTGAAAATTGGCAAGCCGTTAAAATACAGCGGAGAAAAAGGGCAAACCATTGAATGGCTAATAATACACAGGAAACGAAAGGTTATAGACAGGAATTAATAGCGCCATCTTGTGGCTAATTAGAAAAGTGCAGCAGTGCATAACAGAAATAGGAGATGAACACAGACCCACGCTCACAGCTAACATGACATATAAAATAAATAAACTAAATAGTTAAAACGCTGGTAATCAAATATAGGATAAATATAAATCAAAATACATAAATCCTACAGACATCCAATATTGAAATAAAAAATGTATGTTTAATAGTTAAAAGCGAATAAAAATATATATATAAATATATATATAAAAAAATTTGTTAAGAATTATTAATAAAACAATTAATATCCCAATCCACATTGAGGCCAAAGGGTCTAAAAGATTTCATGAGAAATATCCATCTCGTCTCAGATCTAGAAATAGCTTTCACCATATTGGTCCCTCTCCAATGTGGACTGAGAGACTGGATAGCTAAAAATTTGGTTCCCTTAATCTGACGATTGTGATGTTTATCATAATGTTTAGATAAATTATGTTTAGGAAAACCTCTCAAGATATTGCCTACATGTTCATTTAAGCGTATGTGCAACTCTCTTTTCGTACGTCCTATATATTGTTTGGAGCAAGGGCATTGAATCAAGTACACTACATACTTGGTAGAACAGGTAATGAATGAATCAATCTCATAGGTTTTATTGGTCACAGTAGATGAAAAACTTTCCTGTTTACGGCCTATAGATGAATTGATCTTACATATGCTACATTTACGGCAGGGAAAGTAACCCTTCATATTTTGAAAAAAGGACAATCTCTTGGGTGGATCAATAACATTAGGAGCCAGAGTCAATCTAAGAGGTGGTGCACCTCTATAGATCATCACTGGTTGTTCCGGAATGACAGGACCCAGAATCCCGTCACTCCGCAACACGTCCCAATGTTTTTTAACGATTTTTTTAATAGAAAAATGTTGATCAGAAAATCTCGTAATCATTGACCACCCAAATCTTTCCACAGAAGAATCTTCTTTAATTTTCCTTAATAACAAAGAATCTCTATCCATCCCAGCAACATTACTGATAGTTTCGTCAATTACAGAAGCCTGATAACCCTTACTTATAAATCTTTGCTTCAGTACATCAGCCTGTACATGAAACTCAGAAATATCTGTACAGTTACGTCTAATTCTTTGGAATTGACCTTTGGGAACAGCCGCAAGCCAGGATTTATGATGGCAACTGTGGGTGGGAATGAAAGCATTCCGATCTGTATCTTTGAAAAACGTGCTAGTAGTGAGACGCCCCTCTTTAACAACAATGTTAAGGTCTAAAAAGTGTATCTGAGTATCACTCACTGTATGTTCCAAAAAAATGCCTCTATTGTTTTCATTCAATTGCAAAAAGAAATTATCTAGAGGTGGAATGTCACCCTCCCAGATAAGGATCACATCATCGATGTATCTTTTCCAGAACAACAGTTCTTTAGGGGGATTGGCATAAATGGCTTCTAGTTCCCAATGGGCCATAAAAAGGTTTGCCAAACTGGGGGCAAACTTTGCCCCCATCGCAACACTCCTGGTTTGTAAAAAGAAATTTCCACCGAACCAGAAATAATTGTGGCTCGTGGCAAACCGTATTAACTCCATAATGAAATCTCTCTGTAAGCAGGGAAGAGAGGGATCACGTTGAAGATAAAATTCCACAGCTTCAAAACCATGTTGGTGAGAGATGATAGTATAAAGGGAGGCTATGTCTGCCGTGGCCAGGACGCAACCTTCCTTCCATTGAAAATCACCCAATAAATTGAGAACTTGTGTGGTGTCTCGCAAATCTGCTGGAGTACTAACCACCAAAGGCTGTAAAAAATGGTCCACATACCTACTAATCCTAGACGTGACAGAGTCTATGCCGCTTATAATAGGGCGGCCAGGTGGATTAATGGAGTTTTTATGCAACTTGGGTAAGTAATAAATTACCGGCACTCTGGGAGTGATAGGAATCAGATGCATACGTTCCTTTTTGTTAAGGATCTCCCTTTAAAATCCATATTCGATAAGGGTGGATAACTCTTTTCTATATTTGACAGTGGGATTGGAGGGCAGGGGAGTGTATGTGGATTCATCTGACAATAATCTACGCATCTCTACAGCATAATGGGATTTATCTAAAACCACTATACCCCCTCCTTTATCTGCTGGACGTATCAGAATATCTTTACGTTCACAAATTTGTTTAATATACTGTTGATGTACATCCCTACCTCTCTTCTTGGGAACCTTTAATGCTAAAAGGTCATGAAGAACTAATTCTTTAAAAACTTGTACTGAGGGCGATATAAAACCAGGTGGATTAAAAAGTGAGGCATTACTCAGGTCAGTATTCTGAATGGAGGGGTTATCTGATATGCTGATCGTCTGATTATTATTAGAACAAGTGAGAGCTCTCTGGGCAATCTGACTCCGATTATCAATGGAGTTCAGCATAAAATGCCTCTTGATGTTCATTTTTCTAATAAATTTGTGAACATCAATGAATGTCTCGAATTTATTCAGCTTCCGTGGAGGAGCGAATTTCAAACCATGACTTAAAACTCGTTGTTCACCCTCAGAAAGTGTCGCCGTGCTCAAATTAAAAATACCACCAATATCTAAGTTTTCCTTTTTTTTGGCCCTGATTCTCCTCCCCCCTCTGGTACCTCTCTGTCTTCGTATCCACGTTTGCCCCTGTGATTGGCCATGGGAAAAAACCATTGAGAATTGTCCCCAGAGTCATGGGGGGACTCCTGATAATATTCTCTATCGGGTATGGGAAAATCATTCATTTGATTTGGATGTTGTGTGATCACATAATTCTCCTCATACATCTCATCCTGATAATCTGGAAGAGGGGCAAATCGGTTTTCTAAAGCTATAGGTCTTCCCTGGGGTGTTTGATTACCAGGTCCAGAACTGCGATAGCGAATCTCATCCCTTGGATCTCTCCTCAGATCCACAGGTTTATGATGTTTCGGTTTTTGGAACCAAGTATCACTCCTATCATTCCTATATTCCCTTGTTACCTGAGGGGAAGGTTTTGAATAACCATGGTTTCTCAAATTATCCCTATATTCCCATGGTCCTTGGGAATAGTTCTTATCATAGTAGGGAACTCTAGTGGGAGGGTAATTAGATTGAGCATAATTACCATAGTAGGGATCTCTGGGGCGTGGCTGGTG
Organism: Rana muscosa; assembly: GCA_029206835.1. Taxonomy (NCBI): domain Eukaryota; kingdom Metazoa; phylum Chordata; class Amphibia; order Anura; family Ranidae; genus Rana; species Rana muscosa. Next base: position 161,761,450 of record CM055123.1, read on the forward strand.
TGGATTACCCTTAGGCCATGGCTGATAAGAGGCAGCCTGTGGACGGGGGCTATAATGGTGATGATTAGGATGGTGGGAAGGTTGTTGGTAACCTCCCTTATATCCACCTGTATTAGGGACAGTTAATGCTTTTTTACTACCTTTCCTATCAGGACCTTTATTTAGTGGTTGGGAGGGTATAACTCTGGTAGATGGGGTGGAGGGTAAAGCATCTGACTGTTGAATATCAGCTACACCCACCACCTCACTACCTCCCATTCCTTCTAATTTAGTCTGCCATTTAAAAACGACCTTATTGTTATAATCGGAAAAGTCACGATTAAACTTTTTCTTCTTTTTATTCTTTTGTTCAGATTCCTCTTTTTCTAAAAATAACTTCAACTGGTCAGACCTCAATTTATAGGCTTCTTGGCTTTTAAAGGGGGTTAGCCTTTCTTTGATCAATGAGATCTCCTCATTTAAGGTTCGCAATTTAACCTGTTTTTTACCCAGGAGAAATTGCAAAAACGTAACCCCTATATCATTAAAATAAACAAACCAGCCTTCAAGGTCTGTTTCGCCTTTCTGGGGACTGACTTCCCATCTAAGGCTATGGGGCACCATTTTCTTAGAAACATAGTGCTCCAAATATCCAATATCCCAGCTGGTGTGTAGTTCTGAGACTAAGAGGTTTTTAAGCCTCAAAAAGAGACCACCTAATTCATCAGGCTCGTCCCCATTCCCATCAAACACACCATCAAGATTAATATTATGCTGGGATCTGAACTCAAAAATATCCATATTGACACTAAAGCAGCAACGTATAAGTATGTAAACAAAGATAGAAAGAAAAAAGCCCTAGGGCTAACGTTGCGCTGGAGAAGCAATTAAAATTAATAAAGTGATCAGTGATCCAAGGACAGCAGCTAGCATAAATAGCTAAATACTAAAACTATACAAAACATAAAAAACAAAGGTATGCAGCGCTAAAATAAGATCTCCAAAATGAAATTAGGAGAACATAAAATAGGTTGATAATCAACTAAATAGTTAAACACAAAATATAAAATAAATTATAAATAAGTGCAGTAGTGAACCACGAAAAATTATTAAATAAAAAAATGTTAACAATAAAAATAATGTTAATAACTAATCCGTGAAGAAATTCATAAACAAAGTCCATCAAAAATAAACAACAATCCAATGTGAAGTGAAGTGTTCCAAAGAAAAGAAGAAAGCTTGCTCCCAAACGTGAAGTAATGGATACAATGGTGACACCCGGGTGAGAAAGATATATATCCTGCTTACCAGATGCTCATGACTGCATCCAACAGTCTCACCCAGCATAGGGAAATTAGGCTTCCCCACAGCCTTAAAATTCAATGGTGTAGATTCCTCGTCCAACCTTAAACTCAGGCATAAAAGAAGAATTCCATAGGGTAGTATGTCAAACCAGCTTAGTTTATTAAAAAGTATTGCACTTACAATGTCGAAGATCGTTGAAAGCAGTAATCACAATACAACGATATGGCAGTAACAGCTCCGGCGTTCGTCTGTGTCTCTCGTTCCTGTATGTTCCGCGGCACTTCCTCGTATTCAAAAAATGCGTGATGACGTCACTGGCCCCCTACGCGTTTTGTCACGATAGGACTTCAACTGGGGATTTGCCGAAGTGAACGTCAGCACGCTGAAGATATATATACATAACAGCACCATTTTGAAAATTGGCAAGCCGTTAAAATACAGCAGAGAAAAAGGGCAAACCATTGAATGGCTAATAATACACAGGAAACGAAAGATTATAGACAGGAATTAATAGCGCCATCTTGTGGCTAATTAGAAAAGTGCAGCAGTGCATAACAGAAATAGGAGATGAACACAGACCCACGCTCACAGCTAACATGACATATAAAATAAATAAACTAAATAGTTAAAACGCTGGTAATCAAATATAGGATAAATATAAATCAAAATACATAAATCCTACAGACATCCAATATTGAAATAAAAAATTTATGTTTAATAGTTAAAAGCGAATAAAAATATATATATAAATATATATATAAAAAAATTTGTTAAGAATTATTAATAAAACAATTAATATCCCAATCCACATTGAGGCCAAAGGGTCTAAAAGATTTCATGAGAAATATCCATCTCGTCTCAGATCTAGAAATAGCTCTCACCATATTGGTCCCTCTCCAATGTGGACTGAGAGACTGGATAGCTAAAAATTTGGTTCCCTTAATCTGACGATTGTGATGTTTATCATAATGTTTAGATAAATTATGTTTAGGAAAACCTCTCAAGATATTGCCTACATGTTCATTTAAGCGTATGTGCAACTCTCTTTTCGTACGTCCTATATATTGTTTGGAGCAAGGGCATTGAATCAAGTACACTACATACTTGGTAGAACAGGTAATGAATGAATCAATCTCATAGGTTTTATTGGTCACAGTAGATGAAAAACTTTCCTGTTTACCTATAGATGAATTGATCTTACATATGCTACATTTACGGCAGGGAAAGTAACCCTTCATATTTTGAAAAAAGGACAATCTCTTGGGTGGATCAATAACATTAGGAGCCAGAGTCAATCTAAGAGGTGGTGCACCTCTATAGATCATCACTGGTTGTTCCGGAATGACAGGACCCAGAATCCCGTCACTCCGCAACACGTCCCAATGTTTTTTAACGATTTTTTTAATAGAAAAATGTTGATCAGAAAATCTCGTAATCATTGACCACCCAAATCTTTCCACAGAAGAATCTTCTTTAATTTTCCTTAATAACAAAGAATCTCTATCCATCCCAGCAACATTACTGATAGTTTCGTCAATTACAGAAGCCTGATAACCCTTACTTATAAATCTTTGCTTCAGTACATCAGCCTGTACATGAAACTCAGAAATATCTGTACAGTTACGTCTAATTCTTTGGAATTGACCTTTGGGAACAGCCGCAAGCCAGGATTTATGATGGCAACTGTGGGTGGGAATGAAAGCATTCCGATCTGTATCTTTGAAAAACGTGCTAGTAGTGAGACGCCCCTCTTTAACAACAATGTTAAGGTCTAAAAAGTGTATCTGAGTATCACTCACTGTATGTTCCAAAAAAATGCCTCTATTGTTTTCATTCAATTGCAAAAAGAAATTATCTAGAGGTGGAATGTCACCCTCCCAGATAAGGATCACATCATCGATGTATCTTTTCCAGAACAACAGTTCTTTAGGGGGATTGGCATAAATGGCTTCTAGTTCCCAATGGGCCATAAAAAGGTTTGCCAAACTGGGGGCAAACTTTGCCCCCATCGCAACACTCCTGGTTTGTAAAAAGAAATTTCCACCGAACCAGAAATAATTGTGGCTCGTGGCAAACCGTATTAACTCCATAATGAAATCTCTCTGTAAGCAGGGAAGAGAGGGATCACGTTGAAGATAAAATTCCACAGCTTCAAAACCATGTTGGTGAGAGATGATAGTATAAAGGGAGGCTATGTCTGCCGTGGCCAGGACGCAACCTTCCTTCCATTGAAAATCACCCAATAAATTGAGAACTTGTGTGGTGTCTCGCAAATCTGCTGGAGTACTAACCACCAAAGGCTGTAAAAAATGGTCCACATACCTACTAATCCTAGACGTGACAGAGTCTATGCCGCTTATAATAGGGCGGCCAGGTGGATTAATGGAGTTTTTATGCAACTTGGGTAAGTAATAAATTACCGGCACTCTGGGAGTGATAGGAATCAGATGCATACGTTCCTTTTTGTTAAGGATCTCCCTTTAAAATCCATATTCGATAAGGGTGGATAACTCTTTTCTATATTTGACAGTGGGATTGGAGGGCAGGGGAGTGTATGTGGATTCATCTGACAATAATCTACGCATCTCTACAGCATAATGGGATTTATCTAAAACCACTATACCCCCTCCTTTATCTGCTGGACGTATCAGAATATCTTTACGTTCACAAATTTGTTTAATATACTGTTGATGTACATCCCTACCTCTCTTCTTGGGAACCTTTAATGCTAAAAGGTCATGAAGAACTAATTCTTTAAAAACTTGTACTGAGGGCGCTATAAAACCAGGTGGATTAAAAAGTGAGGCATTACTCAGGTCAGTATTCTGAATGGAGGGGTTATCTGATATGCTGATCGTCTGATTATTATTAGAACAAGTGAGAGCTCTCTGGGCAATCTGACTCCGATTATCAATGGAGTTCAGCATAAAATGCCTCTTGATGTTCATTTTTCTAATAAATTTGTGAACATCAATGAATGTCTCGAATTTATTCAGCTTCCGTGGAGGAGCGAATTTCAAACCATGACTTAAAACTCGTTGTTCACCCTCAGAAAAGTGTCGCCGTGCTCAAATTAAAAATACCACCAATATCTAAGTTTTCCTTTTTTTTGGCCCTGATTCTCCTCCCCCCTCTGGTACCTCTCTGTCTTCGTATCCACGTTTGCCCCTGTGATTGGCCATGGGAAAAAACCATTGAGAATTGTCCCCAGAGTCATGGGGGGACTCCTGATAATATTCTCTATCGGGTATGGGAAAATCATTCATTTGATTTGGATGTTGTGTGATCACATAATTCTCCTCATACATCTCATCCTGATAATCTGGAAGAGGGGCAAATCGGTTTTCTAAAGCTATAGGTCTTCCCTGGGGTGTTTGATTACCAGGTCCAGAACTGCGATAGCGAATCTCATCCCTTGGATCTCTCCTCAGATCCACAGGTTTATGATGTTTCGGTTTTTGGAACCAAGTATCACTCCTATCATTCCTATATTCCCTTGTTACCTGAGGGGAAGGTTTTGAATAACCATGGTTTCTCAAATTATCCCTATATTCCCATGGTCCTTGGGAATAGTTCTTATCATAGTAGGGAACTCTAGTGGGAGGGTAATTAGATTGAGCATAATTACCATAGTAGGGATCTCTGGGGCGTGGCTGGTGTGGATTACCCTTAGGCCATGGCTGATAAGAGGCAGCCTGTGGACGGGGGCTATAATGGTGATGATTAGGATGGTGGGAAGGTTGTTGGTAACCTCCCTTATATCCACCTGTATTAGGGACAGTTAATGCTTTTTTACTACCTTTCCTATCAGGACCTTTATTTAGTGGTTGGGAGGGTATAACTCTGGTAGATGGGGTGGAGGGTAAAGCATCTGACTGTTGAATATCAGCTACACCCACCACCTCACTACCTCCCATTCCTTCTAATTTAGTCTGCCATTTAAAAACGACCTTATTGTTATAATCGGAAAAGTCACGATTAAACTTTTTCTTCTTTTTATTCTTTTGTTCAGATTCCTCTTTTTCTAAAAATAACTTCAACTGGTCAGACCTCAATTTATAGGCTTCTTGGCTTTTAAAGGGGGTTAGCCTTTCTTTGATCAATGAGATCTCCTCATTTAAGGTTCGCAATTTAACCTGTTTTTTACCCAGGAGAAATTGCAAAAACGTAACCCCTATATCATTAAAATAAACAAACCAGCCTTCAAGGTCTGTTTCGCCTTTCTGGGGACTGACTTCCCATCTAAGGCTATGGGGCACCATTTTCTTAGAAACATAGTGCTCCAAATATCCAATATCCCAGCTGGTGTGTAGTTCTGAGACTAAGAGGTTTTTAAGCCTCAAAAAGAGACCACCTAATTCATCAGGCTCGTCCCCATTCCCATCAAACACACCATCAAGATTAATATTATGCTGGGATCTGAACTCAAAAATATCCATATTGACACTAAAGCAGCAACGTATAAGTATGTAAACAAAGATAGAAAGAAAAAAGCCCTAGGGCTAACGTTGCGCTGGAGAAGCAATTAAAATTAATAAAGTGATCAGTGATCCAAGGACAGCAGCTAGCATAAATAGCTAAATACTAAAACTATACAAAACATAAAAAACAAAGGTATGCAGCGCTAAAATAAGATCTCCAAAATGAAATTAGGAGAACATAAAATAGGTTGATAATCAACTAAATAGTTAAACACAAAATATAAAATAAATTATAAATAAGTGCAGTAGTGAACCACGAAAAATTATTAAATAAAAAAATGTTAACAATAAAAATAATGTTAATAACTAATCCGTGAAGAAATTCATAAACAAAGTCCATCAAAAATAAACAACAATCCAATGTGAAGTGAAGTGTTCCAAAGAAAAGAAGAAAGCTTGCTCCCAAACGTGAAGTAATGGATACAATGGTGACACCCGGGTGAGAAAGATATATATCCTGCTTACCAGATGCTCATGACTGCATCCAACAGTCTCACCCAGCATAGGGAAATTAGGCTTCCCCACAGCCTTAAAATTCAATGGTGTAGATTCCTCGTCCAACCTTAAACTCAGGCATAAAAGAAGAATTCCATAGGGTAGTATGTCAAACCAGCTTAGTTTATTAAAAAGTATTGCACTTACAATGTCGAAGATCGTTGAAAGCAGTAATCACAATACAACGATATGGCAGTAACAGCTCCGGCGTTCGTCTGTGTCTCTCGTTCCTGTATGTTCCGCGGCACTTCCTCGTATTCAAAAAATGCGTGATGACGTCACTGGCCCCCTACGCGTTTTGTCACGATAGGACTTCAACTGGGGATTTGCCGAAGTGAACGTCAGCACGCTGAAGATATATATACATAACAGCACCATTTTGAAAATTGGCAAGCCGTTAAAATACAGCAGAGAAAAAGGGCAAACCATTGAATGGCTAATAATACACAGGAAACGAAAGATTATAGACAGGAATTAATAGCGCCATCTTGTGGCTAATTAGAAAAGTGCAGCAGTGCATAACAGAAATAGGAGATGAACACAGACCCACGCTCACAGCTAACATGACATATAAAATAAATAAACTAAATAGTTAAAACGCTGGTAATCAAATATAGGATAAATATAAATCAAAATACATAAATCCTACAGACATCCAATATTGAAATAAAAAATTTATGTTTAATAGTTAAAAGCGAATAAAAATATATATATAAATATATATATAAAAAAATTTGTTAAGAATTATTAATAAAACAATTAATATCCCAATCCACATTGAGGCCAAAGGGTCTAAAAGATTTCATGAGAAATATCCATCTCGTCTCAGATCTAGAAATAGCTCTCACCATATTGGTCCCTCTCCAATGTGGACTGAGAGACTGGATAGCTAAAAATTTGGTTCCCTTAATCTGACGATTGTGATGTTTATCATAATGTTTAGATAAATTATGTTTAGGAAAACCTCTCAAGATATTGCCTACATGTTCATTTAAGCGTATGTGCAACTCTCTTTTCGTACGTCCTATATATTGTTTGGAGCAAGGGCATTGAATCAAGTACACTACATACTTGGTAGAACAGGTAATGAATGAATCAATCTCATAGGTTTTATTGGTCACAGTAGATGAAAAACTTTCCTGTTTACCTATAGATGAATTGATCTTACATATGCTACATTTACGGCAGGGAAAGTAACCCTTCATATTTTGAAAAAAGGACAATCTCTTGGGTGGATCAATAACATTAGGAGCCAGAGTCAATCTAAGAGGTGGTGCACCTCTATAGATCATCACTGGTTGTTCCGGAATGACAGGACCCAGAATCCCGTCACTCCGCAACACGTCCCAATGTTTTTTAACGATTTTTTTAATAGAAAAATGTTGATCAGAAAATCTCGTAATCATTGACCACCCAAATCTTTCCACAGAAGAATCTTCTTTAATTTTCCTTAATAACAAAGAATCTCTATCCATCCCAGCAACATTACTGATAGTTTCGTCAATTACAGAAGCCTGATAACCCTTACTTATAAATCTTTGCTTCAGTACATCAGCCTGTACATGAAACTCAGAAATATCTGTACAGTTACGTCTAATTCTTTGGAATTGACCTTTGGGAACAGCCGCAAGCCAGGATTTATGATGGCAACTGTGGGTGGGAATGAAAGCATTCCGATCTGTATCTTTGAAAAACGTGCTAGTAGTGAGACGCCCCTCTTTAACAACAATGTTAAGGTCTAAAAAGTGTATCTGAGTATCACTCACTGTATGTTCCAAAAAAATGCCTCTATTGTTTTCATTCAATTGCAAAAAGAAATTATCTAGAGATGGAATGTCACCCTCCCAGATAAGGATCACATCATCGATGTATCTTTTCCAGAACAACAGTTCTTTAGGGGGATTGGCATAAATGGCTTCTAGTTCCCAATGGGCCATAAAAAGGTTTGCCAAACTGGGGGCAAACTTTGCCCCAATCGCAACACCCCTGGATTGTAAAAAGAAATTTCCACCGAACCAGAAATAATTGTGGCTCGTGGCAAACCGTATTAACTCCATAATGAAATCTCTCTGTAAGCAGGGAAGAGAGGGATCACGTTGAAGATAAAATTCCACAGCTTCAAAACCATGTTGGTGAGAGATGATAGTATAAAGGGAGGCTACGTCTGCCGTGGCCAGGACGCAACCTTCCTTCCATTGAAAATCACCCAATAAATTGAGAACTTGTGTGGTGTCTCGCAAATATGCTGGAGTACTAACCACCAAAGGCTGTAAAAAATGGTCCACATACCTACTAATCCTAGACGTGACAGAGTCTATGCCGCTTATAATAGGGCGGCCAGGTGGATTAATGGAGTTTTTATGCAACTTGGGTAAGTAATAAATTACCGGCACTCTGGGAGTGATAGGAATCAGATGCATACGTTCCTTTTTGTTAAGGATCTCCCTTTCAAATCCATATTCGATAAGGGTGGATAACTCTTTTCTATATTTGACAGTGGGATTGGAGGGCAGGGGAGTGTATGTGGATTCATCTGACAATAATCTACGCATCTCTACAGCATAATGGGATTTATCTAAAACCACTATACCCCCTCCTTTATCTGCTGGACGTATCAGGATATCTTTACGTTCACAAATTTGTTTAATATACTGTTGATGTACATCCCTACCTCTCTTCTTGGGAACCTTTAATGCTAAAAGGTCATGAAGAACTAATTCTTTAAAAACTTGTACTGAGGGCGCTATAAAACCATGTGGATTAAAAAGTGAGGCATTCCTCAGGTCAGTATGCTGAATGGAGGAGTTATCTGATATGCTGATCGTCTGATTATTATTAGAACAAGTGAGAGCTCTCCTGGCAATCTGACTCCGATTATCAATGGAGTTCAGCATAAAATGCCTCTTGATGTTCATTTTTCTAATAAATTTGTGAACATCAATGAATGTCTCGAATTTATTCAGCTTCCGTGGAGGAGCGAATTTCAAACCATGACTTAAAACTCGTTGTTCACCCTCAGAAAGTGTCGCCGTGCTCAAATTAAAAATACCACCAATATCTAATTTTTCCTTTTTTTTGGCCCTGATTCTCCTCCCCCCTCTGGTACCTCTCTGTCTTCGTATCCACGTTTGCCCCTGTGATTGGCCATGGGAAAAAAATGTTGAGAATTGTCCCCAGAGTCATGGGGGGACTCCTGATAATATTCTCTATGGGGTATGGGAAAATCATTCATTTGATTTGGATGTTGTGTGATCACATAATTCTCCTCATACATCTCATCCTGATAATCTGGAAGAGGGGCAAATCGGTTTTCTAAAGCTATAGGTCTTCCCTGGGGTGTTTGATTACCAGGTCCAAAACTGCGATAGCGAATCTCATCCCTTGGATCTCTCCTCAGATCCACAGGTTTATGATGTTTCGGTTTTTGGAACCAAGTATCACTCCTATCATTCCTATATTCCCTTGTTACCTGAGGGGAAGGTTTTGAATAACCATGGTTTCTCAAATTATCCCTATATTCCCATGGTCCTTGGGAATAGTTCTTATCATAGTAGGGAACTCTAGTGGGAGGGTAATTAGATTGAGCATAATTACCATAGTAGGGATCTCTGGGGCGTGGCTGGTGTGGATTACCCTTAGGCCATGGCTGATAAGAGGCAGCCTGGGGACGGGGGCTATAATGGTGATGATTAGGGTGGTGGGAAGGTTGTTGGTAACCTCCCTTATATCCACCTGTATTAGGGACAGTTAATGCTTTTTTACTACCTTTCCTATCAGGACCTTTATTTAGTGGTTGGGAGGGTGGGATTACGAGATTTTCTGATCAACATTTTTCTATTAAAAAAATCTTTAAAAAACATTGGGACGTGTTGCGGAGTGACGGGATTCTGGGTCCTGTCATTCCGGAACAACCAGTGATGATCTATAGAGGTGCACCACCTCTTAGATTGACTCTGGCTCCTAATGTTATTGATCCACCCAAGAGATTGTCCTTTTTTCAAAATATGAAGGGTTACTTTCCCTGCCGTAAATGTAGCATATGTAAGATCAATTCATCTATAGGCCGTAAACAGGAAAGTTTTTCATCTACTGTGACCAATAAAACCTATGAGATTGATTCATTCATTACCTGTTCTACCAAGTATGTAGTGTACTTGATTCAATGCCCTTGCTCCAAACAATATATAGGACGTACGAAAAGAGAGTTGCACATACGCTTAAATGAACATGTAGGCAATATCTTGAGAGGTTTTCCTAAACATAATTTATCTAAACATTATGATAAACATCACAATCGTCAGATTAAGGGAACCAAATTTTTAGCTATCCAGTCTCTCAGTCCACATTGGTGAGGGACCAATATGGTGAGAGCTATTTCTAGATCTGAGACGAGATGGATATTTCTCATGAAATCTTTTAGACCCTTTGGCCTCAATGTGGATTGGGATATTAATTGTTTTATTAATAATTCTTAACAATTTTTTTTATATATATATTTATATATATATTTTTATTCGCTTTTAACTATTAAACATACATTTTTTATTTCAATATTGGATGTCTGTAGGATTTATGTATTTTGATTTATATTTATCCTATATTTGATTACCAGCGTTTTAACTATTTAGTTTATTTATTTTATATGTCATGTTAGCTGTGAGCGTGGGTCTGTGTTCATCTCCTATTTCTGTTATGCACTGCTGCACTTTTCTAATTAGCCACAAGATGGCGCTATTAATTCCTGTCTATAATCTTTCGTTTCCTGTGTATTATTAGCCATTCAATGGTTTGCCCTTTTTCTCCGCTGTATTTTAACGGCTTGCCAATTTTCAAAATGGCGCTGTTATGTATATATATCTTCAGCGTGCTGACGTTCACTTCGGCCAATCCCCAGTTGAAGTCCTATCGTGACAAAACGCGTAGGGGGCCAGTGACGTCATCACGCATTTTTTGAATACGAGGAAGTGCCATGGAACATACAGGAACGAGAGACACAGACGAACGCCGGAGCTGTTACTGCCATATCGTTGTATTGTGATTACTGCTTTCAACGATCTTCGACATTGTAAGTGCAATACTTTTTAATAAACTAAGCTGGTTTGACATACTACCCTATGGAATTCTTCTTTTATGCCTGAGTTTAAGGTTGGACGAGGAATCTACACCATTGAATTTTAAGGCTGTGGGGGAAGCCTAATTTCCCTATGCTGGGTGAGACTGTTGGATGCAGTCATGAGCATCTGGTAAGCAGGATATATATCTTTCTCACCCGGGTGTCACCATTGTATCCATTACTTCACGTTTGGGAGCAAGCTTTCTTCTTTTATTTGGAACACTTCACTTCACATTGGATTGTTGTTTATTTTTGATGGACTTTGTTTATGAATTTCTTCACGGATTAGTTATTAACATTATTTTTATTGTTAACATTTTTTTATTTAATAATTTTTCGTGGTTCACTACTGCACTTATTTATAATTTATTTTATATTTTGTGTTTAACTATTTAGTTGATTATCAACCTATTTTATGTTCTCCTAATTTCATTTTGGAGATCTTATTTCAGCGCTGCATACCTTTGTTTTTTATGTTTTGTATAGTTTTAGTATTTAGCTATTTATGCTAGCTGCTGTCCTTGGATCACTGATCACTTTATTAATTTTAATTGCTTCTCCAGCGCAACGTTAGCCCTAGGGCTTTTTTCTTTCTATCTTTGTTTACATACTTATACGTTGCTGCTTTAGTGTCAATATGGATATTTTTGAGTTCAGATCCCAGCATAATATTAATCTTGATGGTGTGTTTGATGGGAATGGGGACGAGCCTGATGAATTAGGTGGTCTCTTTTTGAGGCTTAAAAACCTCTTAGTCTCAGAACTACACACCAGCTGGGATATTGGATATTTGGAGCACTATGTTTCTAAGAAAATGGTGCCCCGTAGCCTTAGATGGGAAGTCAGTCCCCAGAAAGGCGAAACAGACCTTGAAGGCTGGTTTGTTTATTTTAATGATATAGGGGTTAAGTTTTTGCAATTTCTCCTGGGTAAAAAACAGGTTAAATTGCGAACCTTAAATGAGGAGATCTCATTGATCAAAGAAAGGCTAACCCCCTTTAAAAGCCAAGAAGCCTATAAATTGAGGTCTGACCAGTTGAAGTTATTTTTAGAAAAAGAGGAATCTGAACAAAAGAATAAAAAGAAGAAAAAGTTTAATTGTGACTTTTCCGATTATAACAATAAGGTCGTTTTTAAATGGCAGACTAAATTAGAAGGAATGGGAGGTAGTGAGGTGGTGGGTGTAGCTGATATTCAACAGTCAGATGCTTTACCCTCCACCCCATCTACCAGAGTTATACCCTCCCAACCACTAAATAAAGGTCCTGATAGGAAAGGTAGTAAAAAAGCATTAACTGTCCCTAATACAGGTGGATATAAGGGAGGTTACCAACAACCTTCCCACCACCCTAATCATCACCATTATAGCCCCCGTCCACAGGCTGCCTCTTATCAGCCATGGCCTAAGGGTAATCCACACCAGCCACGCCCCAGAGATCCCTACTATGGTAATTATGCTCAATCTAATTACCCTCCCACTAGAGTTCCCTACTATGATAAGAACTATTCCCAAGGACCATGGGAATATAGGTATAATTTGAGAAATCATGGTTATTCAAAACCTTCCCCTCAGGTAACAAGGGAATATAGGAATGATAGGAGTGATACTTGGTTCCAAAAACCGAAACATCATAAACCTGTGGATCTGAGGAGAGATCCAAGGGATGAGATTCGCTATCGCAGTTCTGGACCTGGTAATCAAACACCCCAGGGAAGACCTATAGCTTTAGAAAACCGATTTGCCCCTCTTCCAGATTATCAGGATGAGATGTATGAGGAGAATTATGTGATCACACAACATCCAAATCAAATGAATGATTTTCCCATACCCCATAGAGAATATTATCAGGAGTCCCCCCATGACTCTGGGGACAATTCTCAACGTTTTTTTCCCATGGCCAATCACAGGGGCAAACGTGGATACGAAGACAGAGAGGTACCAGAGGGGGGAGGAGAATCAGGGCCAAAAAAAAGGAAAAATTTGATATTGGTGGTATTTTTAATTTGAGCACGGCGACACTTTCTGAGGGTGAACAACGAGTTTTAAGTCATGGTTTGAAATTCGCTCCTCCACGGAAGCTGAATAAATTTGAGACATTCATTGATGTTCACAAATTTATTAGAAAAATGAACATCAAGAGGCATTTTATGCTGAACTCCATTGATAATCGGAGTCAGATTGCCCAGAGAGCTCTCACTTGTTCTAATAATAATCAGACGATCAGCATATCAGATAACCCCTCCATTCAGCATACTGACCTGAGGAATGCCTCACTTTTTAATCCACCTGGTTTTATAGCGCCCTCAGTACAAGTTTTTAAAGAATTAGTTCTTCATGACCTTTTAGCATTAAAGGTTCCCAAGAAGAGAGGTAGGGATGTACATCAACAGTATATTAAACAAATTTGTGAACGTAAAGATATTCTGATACGTCCAGCAGATAAAGGAGGGGGTATAGTGGTTTTAGATAAATCCCATTATGCTGTAGAGATGCGTAGATTATTGTCAGATGAATCCACATACACTCCCCTGCCCTCCAATCCCACTGTCAAATATAGAAAAGAGTTATCCACCCTTATCGAATATGGATTTGAAAGGGAGATCCTTAACAAAAAGGAACGTATGCATCTGATTCCTATCACTCCCAGAGTGCCGGTAATTTATTACTTACCCAAGTTGCATAAAAACTCCATTAATCCACCTGGCCGCCCTATTATAAGCGGCATAGACTCTGTCACGTCTAGGATTAGTAGGTATGTGGACCATTTTTTACAGCCTTTGGTGGTTACTACTCCAGCATATTTGCGAGACACCACACAAGTTCTCAATTTATTGGGCGATTTTCAATGGAAGGAAGGTTGCGTCCTGGCCACGGCAGACGTAGCCTCCCTTTATACTATCATCTCTCACCAACATGATTTTGAAGCTGTGGAATTTTATCTTCAACGTGATCCCTCTCTTCCCTGCTTACAGAGATTTCATTATGGAGTTAATACGGTTTGCCACGAGCCACAATTATTTCTGGTTCGGTGGAAATTTCTTTTTACAAACCAAGGGTGTTGCGATGGGGGCAAAGTTTGCCCCCAGTTTGGCAAACCTTTTTATGGCCCATTGGGAACTAGAAGCCATTTATGCCAATCCCCCTAAAGAACTGTTGTTCTGGAAAAGATACATCGATGATGTGATCCTTATCTGGGAGGGTGACATTCCATCTCTAGATAATTTCTTTTTGCAATTGAATGAAAACAATAGAGGCATTTTTTTGGAACATACAGTGAGTGATACTCAGATACACTTTTTAGACCTTAACATTGTTGTTAAAGAGGGGCGTCTCACTACTAGCACGTTTTTCAAAGATACAGATCGGAATGCTTTCATTCCCACCCACAGTTGCCATCATAAATCCTGGCTTGCGGCTGTTCCCAAAGGTCAATTCCAAAGAATTAGACGTAACTGTACAGATATTTCTGAGTTTCATGTACAGGCTGATGTACTGAAGCAAAGATTTATAAGTAAGGGTTATCAGGCTTCTGTAATTGACGAAACTATCAGTAATGTTGCTGGGATGGATAGAGATTCTTTGTTATTAAGGAAAATTAAAGAAGATTCTTCTGTGGAAAGATTTGGGTGGTCAATGATTACGAGATTTTCTGATCAACATTTTTCTATTAAAAAAATCGTTAAAAAACATTGGGACGTGTTGCGGAGTGACGGGATTCTGGGTCCTGTCATTCCGGAACAACCAGTGATGATCTATAGAGGTGCACCACCTCTTAGATTGACTCTGGCTCCTAATGTTATTGATCCACCCAAGAGATTGTCCTTTTTTCAAAATATGAAGGGTTACTTTCCCTGCCGTAAATGTAGCATATGTAAGATCAATTCATCTATAGGCCGTAAACAGGAAAGTTTTTCATCTACTGTGACCAATAAAACCTATGAGATTGATTCATTCATTACCTGTTCTACCAAGTATGTAGTGTACTTGATTCAATGCCCTTGCTCCAAACAATATATAGGACGTACGAAAAGAGAGTTGCACATACGCTTAAATGAACATGTAGGCAATATCTTGAGAGGTTTTCCTAAACATAATTTATCTAAACATTATGATAAACATCACAATCGTCAGATTAAGGGAACCAATTTTTTAGCTATCCAGTCTCTCAGTCCACATTGGAGAGGGACCAATATGGTGAGAGCTATTTCTAGATCTGAGACGAGATGGATATTTCTCATGAAATCTTTTAGACCCTTTGGCCTCAATGTGGATTGGGATATTAATTGTTTTATTAATAATTCTTAACAAATGTTTTTATATATATATTTATATATATATTTTTATTCGCTTTTAACTATTAAACATACATTTTTTATTTCAATATTGGATGTCTGTAGGATTTATGTATTTTGATTTATATTTATCCTATATTTGATTACCAGCGTTTTAACTATTTAGTTTATTTATTTTATATGTCATGTTAGCTGTGAGCGTGGGTCTGTGTTCATCTCCTATTTCTGTTATGCACTGCTGCACTTTTCTAATTAGCCACAAGATGGCGCTATTAATTCCTGTCTATAATCTTTCGTTTCCTGTGTATTATTAGCCATTCAATGGTTTGCCCTTTTTCTCCGCTGTATTTTAACGGCTTGCCAATTTTCAAAATGGCGCTGTTATGTATATATCTCTTCAGCGTGCTGACGTTCACTTCGGCCAATCCCCAGTTGAAGTCCTATCGTGACAAAACGCGTAGGGGGCCAGTGACGTCATCACGCATTTTTTGAATACGAGGAAGTGCCGCGGAACATACAGGAACGAGAGACACAGACGAACGCCGGAGCTGTTACTGCCATATCGTTGTATTGTGATTACTGCTTTCAACGATCTTCGACATTGTAAGTGCAATACTTTTTAATAAACTAAGCTGGTTTGACATACTACCCTATGGAATTCTTCTTTTATGCCTGAGTTTAAGGTTGGACGAGGAATCTACACCATTGAATTTTAAGGCTGTGGGGGAAGCCTAATTTCCCTATGCTGGGTGAGACTGTTGGATGCAGTCATGAGCATCTGGTAAGCAGGATATATATCTTTCTCACCCGGGTGTCACCATTGTATCCATTACTTCACGATTGGGAGCAAGCTTTCTTCTTTTCTTTGGAACACTTCACTTCACATTGGATTGTTGTTTATTTTTGATGGACTTTGTTTATGAATTTCTTCACGGATTAGTTATTAACATTATTTTTATTGTTAACATTTTTTTATTTAATAATTTTTCGTGGTTCACTACTGCACTTATTTATAATTTATTTTATATTTTGTGTTTAACTATTTAGTTGATTATCAACCTATTTTATGTTCTCCTAATTTCATTTTGGAGATCTTATTTCAGCGCTGCATACCTTTGTTTTTTATGTTTTGTATAGTTTTAGTATTTAGCTATTTATGCTAGCTGCTGTCCTTGGATCACTGATCACTTTATTAATTTTAATTGCTTCTCCAGCGCAACGTTAGCCCTAGGGCTTTTTTCTTTCTAATTAAAAATGATAGTTTAAATACCTATTTGCTTTTTACCATGTACAGAATTGCCTTATATACTCTTTTTGCATTTGTTGACTAATGTAAGATGCTGTGTTCAAGTAAAATGTTCTAAGAAATTATCTGTCCTGTATGGTCATGGAGATAGTGTCTGCATGATGCCTGTGTCTAGCAACTTAGATGTTATGCAAATTAAATTGTCTTTTACGCAGATATAATAGATTTTGCTAAAGTCATTAATCAAGTCAGCAGAGAATGGAAAAATGAGAGTGATGGTACAAAAGCAGCACAGTCGTGAGCTGAGTGGCAACATGCATAAGTAAAATTTGTATTTTTGTATATATAGTGCATTGTCCTTTAGATGTCCTGCTATGGTATCAAAACTTTACTCTGTTTCCTTTCTTCTGTCACAGCAGTTATGATTTATGGGCTTCTATCCTGTAAATGTCATGCCTCTATTCCCTGTTTTACATTTGACTCAGTGAAATGTTATCTAACTTGGCAGTTGAAACACTTTCCTTCCTTATGAAATGACCTGTAAAGAGGATGCAGTGTAAGTTCCAAAATACAAACTCCGCTAGCCATTTAGAAAGGAGAAGGGATGTTCTCATCTGCAATAGTGTACTTTTAATGTTTTAGATAATATCTCTGTAATAAATTAAAAACAAATCTTAACAAATAGCAAATAATTCTAACATTAGTAATGGAAAGATTGACTATAACCCTGAAGATTGAATAGGTACTATCATGTAATTTCAGGGAGTACATCAACTAGGTAGTAGTAGGATGATGAGAGGGAGACTTAACCTATTGACTTTCACTAATTACCGTATTTTTCGCTCCATAAGACGCACCTGACCATAAGATGCACCTAGATTTTAGAGGAGAAAAATATGAAAAAAAAATCCTGAACCAAATGGTGTACTAAAATATTTAATAAAATATAACAGAATAATATTTCTACACTGACAACTAATGTAAGGGGGCACCCTACACTGATCCCCAATGTAACTGCTACATTTACATGACCTCAACACAACAGAAGTATTTGCATATTGAGACATTTACACTGACCAGCAGTGGCGGCCTGTCCATAGGGAGCGCCCGGGTGGCGCCCCCCTCCCCAGGCAGTCAAAAAAAATAAAAAATTGTCCCCAGTGCGGTATGGGAAGTGCCACGTCTATGTAATCACGAGATTGCAGACGAGGCGCAAAAACTGCCTTCGTGGCGCAGTCGATCGCGCCACAGCTTCCGGCGCGATGGACTGTAGTATGGCCGGGTGGATTTACTTTTCTTCACCGCCCTAGAACATGGGCAGTGCTTTCTGTTATAGTTCCAACGTCACTTCCTGTTTTACATGCACCAGGAGATTTCAGGAAGTGACGTCGGCACCTGGCAGCTCCGTGGAACGCACGGCCAGAGCGGATCTTGAATAAGGTAATCTGAAGCTCGCCATGCCTTCCTGACCCCCATGCAGCATCAGATAAGATATTATCTTATCTTAGTCTGTTTACCATGTTACGACTGTAAGATTTTTATTAGGTGCAGAATGTACATCCTTGTTTTCTGTTACTGCAGACAGACGGAGCCTTATGTGATGATACCGAAGCTGACCCTCTTCTATAAGGCATGCCAGACTGGCTTAAACTCAGGGCTTTTTTCCTGGCAGAACGGAGTTCTGCCACCTCTGGCAGCCCTGTCCTCTCCCTCTTGTCACATAACACAGAAAAGTAAAGGAATAACTTCCTCCACCAGCTTCTGTGTAGTGTTTAGTAGTGTCAGCACTGCATTCAGGGCACATGATGCTGCATATTTA
Organism: Rana muscosa; assembly: GCA_029206835.1. Taxonomy (NCBI): domain Eukaryota; kingdom Metazoa; phylum Chordata; class Amphibia; order Anura; family Ranidae; genus Rana; species Rana muscosa. The sequence goes on from CM055123.1 coordinate 161,780,181, forward strand.
CAGATAGATGTCTCGATGCTGCAATCGCCCACATTGTTTGATAATATGGGACTTGGGGAGGCAGCTTCTTTCTCATCTCCACCTGCAGCCTGTTACAACTGTGTAACACAGAGAGGAGCTCCATGCTGTGAAACTCCTCTGCTCCGTGCTACATTGCTAATAGGCAGAGCTTCAGGAACATCACTGTGTTGAAAAAAAAAAGCCTGGGCACAACTAACAGGAGCTGTGATGGCTGCATTCTGCACAAGGTGACAGAGAGGTGTGGGGGAGGAGGACAATCTGTGAACAGGTGAGAGAGCTGGAAGGAGGGATCTGTGAAAAAAGTGAGAGATTTGTGCAGAGGTTATAGCAGGGAAGGGGGTTTGCAGATTGTGCAGAGGTGAAAGCTGTGAGGATAAACTGTAGATGGGGGTGCTGAGGTAAGTTGTGGACTGGGGGTGTAATCTGTGGATGGAGGGGTGCAGAGGTGAGATGTTAATGGGGTACAAAGGTGAGTTGTGAATGGGGTCCTAAGGTAAACTGTGGAAAAAGTGCAGAGTTGAACTGTGGATGGGGCAGAAGAGGTGGGCTGTGGATGTTGGGCACAGAGGAAAGCAAAGAGGTGTGCAGAGGCGAGCAATTGATGGTTTCTTTGAGGGGTGAAGGATTTTTGCTTGGAGAGGACAAGAGAACTTTGCTGGGGGGTAGCAAAGTATACAGAGTTCAGTAACCAAGAGAATGTCATGTATGGCAGGGTATGCAGGGTGCAACAGTGAGGATTTAGTAAAATTACCTAGTCATAACTGTATGCTGCGCTATACATTACATACCTCTTACAGTCATATGTTACATTAATGGCCCCTGGACAATACTAATGAATTCTGCCCTGGTTAAACTTAAGTGTTAATATGTCTTGGAAGAGAGGGATGGAAGGGCACCAATTCAAGGACACTTTTTATATCCAATTATTAAGTGTGAAAGCCGACACAAGATAGGTGCTTGCTTGACGGAACAAAGGAGATGTCTCAATTAAAACAATTGAAGTATACCAGGACATGAGGGATATGTGCTGTCTTACCGATAGGATAGGGGAATGAATAGCACAATGAAGTCTCACGATAAACTTTGCCTTATAAAGCTGTCTAGCAGATGTCAAATGACATTAAGGCAGGATTTGGTGTTAACTTAAAGTGGCACTGGCTTCTTTCTGTATGCTTACTTGTGTTTGGTTATCCATACATGTTATTCTCCATAGGCCCATTACAGCCCTATAAGTATCTTTTATGCACTAATTTATGACTTATTGACCATTTTAGATATTTTGGGATTTACATCCATAAAGATATTACCATGATTTGTGATGATGGGGCTGTATACTCTGTCATGTGATGCTGGGGCTATATACTCTGTCCTGTGATTCTGAGCTGTATACTCCTGACACTATGAGTGGAAGCAAGTGGAATACAGGGGACGGAGTGGATGTATTATATAAGGGTGTGGCTTATGAGAAGTGGGAGGGGCAAACATTAAGGGACGGGGTCTTGCGCCCCCCATCCTAAAACGTCACCAGCCGCCACTGCTGACCACTGTGACCAGTGATGTAAATGGTCTATTTACAGTAACCCCCCCCCCATCTCTCTCTACTAATCTCTGCATTCTTATCTCCCTCTCAGTACAACTCTGCCCCTCTAACTCATCTGCTAACCTCTGTCCCCCAAACCTCTTATCTTCTAACATCTGCACTCCAACCCCTCCTTCCCATTAAACTCTGTACGCCTCTGCTCACCTCTGCACCTCAAACCCCTCTCTTCGATCCCCTCTACATGCCCCCTATACTCACCTGTATGCTGTTCACACCTTCTAGGTGGGCGGCATGCAGAGGTGCTGGCGTAATTTGCATATGAATTGCGACGGCCGACCTCATTAACATAACAGAGACACTACATCGTCAAATGACATAATTCCCACAAAACTCCTGAAAGAATGTACCGACATTTTAGCTCCTACCATTACACACATCGTAAATCTATCATTCAAAGAAGGTTTTGTTCCGAACTCCCTCAAGCAAGGTATAATCAAACCCCTCCTAAAGAAACCCAATCTTGACCCTAAGGACCCAAATTACCGCAGACCGGTAACAAACCTCAACACCATTTCCAAGATCATGGAGAAAGCGGTAGTACAACAGCTACAAGGCCATTTGGACACTTACAAACTCTTGGATCCACTACAATCAGGCTTCCGCCCAGGCCATGGCACAGAAACGGCACTTCTCAAAATATGGGATGACGTCCTCGAAGCCGCAGATGACGGAGAGTCATGTCTCCTGGTGCTGCTGGACCTCAGTGCAGCGTTCGACACAGTAGACCACAAAACTCTACTTATTCGGCTTAAAGAAGTAGCAGGAGTCGCAGACCCTGACCTTCCTTGGTTCGCTTCCTTTCTTGAGAATCGTTCTCAGACAGTGAAATTAGGTGCCTTCACCTCTGAAACTCGCGCAATTTCTTGCGGAGTCCCTCAAGGATCACCACTGTCACCCCTTCTCTTTAACATCTACCTCCGCCCACTCCTAAAAATCATTAGCAAACAGGACTTATGCTACCACTCAAACGCGGACGACACCCAACTCTACTTTCGTATCACTGGAAAAAAAGACCAATATCACGGATTGGAAAAGTGCCTCACATTGATCGATGATTGGATGACTGAGAGTTCCCTCAAACTCAACGGATCCAAAACAGAACTGCTTCTCCTCCACGCTAACCGAAAGACAAAAACTAAAACCTCTTGGACACCACCCACCATTCTCGGACAGACCATCACCCCGAGCACCAAAGTCAAAAGTCTCGGAGTCATCTTTGACTCGGAGATGTCAATGGACGCTCAAATAGGATCAGTAATCAGCGGATCTCATTATCTCCTCCGCCTGCTGCGTAGACTCATTCCCTTCATCCCAGAAGAGGACACAGCAGTAGTAGTTGGATCAATTATCAACTCCCGACTCGACTACGCAAACTCCCTCTACCTCGGACTACCCAAATACCAAATGTCACGCCTACAAGTCGTCCAGAACACGGCAGCCAGACTGATAACAGGAAAAAAAAACTGGGAATCCATCACCCCTGCACTGAGGACCCTTCATTGGTTAGCCGTAAAAGATCGGGTCACATTCAAGACCCTCTGCCTCACCCACAAGTGCACACAAGGAATCGCTCCGCAATATTTATGCGAGAAGATAAAGCATTACAACCCCAAACGCAGTCTCCGATCAACAAACCAAAACCTCCTTCACATCCCCAAATTTTGTTACAAATCAAAGGGAGAGCGAAGATTTGCAGTCCAAGGACCACGGCTATGGAACGCACTACCCACGGATATCCGTATGGAAGAAAACCATCGGGCCTTTAGGAAAAAACTTAAGACCCACCTCTTCTGATGGATCAGGAAGCTACTGGATGCAAAGCGCCTTGAGGCGATTTAGTTCGCATTTGTTAGCGCTATACAAGTTTTTCACTCACTCATTCACTCACTCAACAATGCCCACACAATTTGCATATCAATGCCGATCCTGTGGGGGTTAAATAAAGAACAATATTCTTTTGTTTCTCTCCCTGTAGAAGCTGAAGGCAGGGGAGAAACAGGATTTAGTTGGGGCATCATTCTGCCGCCGAAACGATCCCCCTATCAGCGGCTCTCCTGGTCAGTATTCGCTCCATAAGACGCACACACATTTCCCCCCATTTTGGGGGGGAAGTGCGTCTTATGGAGCGAAAAATACGGTAGTTTTTACCACAGGAAAAGGTGAAATTATTACATATGCTAGATGACCAGCAAAGTCTCCACATGTGAGACAGTAGAGTTATATCTCTCAGGGGGATGTGACGCCCTGTATGTTGCACACTTGGGCCTCTAAGCTAACACCTAGTAGAGACCCTGTGGTTTTATATTTAAGGTTTTCTTTACATCAGAGGTGTGGAGTGCTAGAGGAAGCAGAAACACAAGGGGTAAACAGTTCATCAGATGACAAGAAGCACACTGGTAATACATACAAGCAGAGTGGCAGAGAGATCAGCTCATCGCTGTGCTGCTTCTACTTTCATTATCATTATCCAGTCACAGACTGAAATGCATCAAGCAGGAACTAGGCTCAGAAGAAATTACCGTATTTATCGGCGTATAACACGCACAGGCGTATAACACGCACTCTAACTTTAAGAGGGAAGTTTCAGGAAAAAACTCAGCATAACACGCAGGCACAGTTTACCCTCTATTTTCAGGGTAAAAAAGTGAGTGTTATACGCCAATAAATACAGTAGTTAAATGATGGTGGCTATTAGACTGAAGACATCTAGCAACAGCAAAAAATTACTACAGGAGAAATCTCTGGACTAAAGGTGAATATTGCTCCAAAAGATGTTTTTGTTGTTTTATCTTTTTATAAGCTATTAATTCTTATCTTGTTATATTTGTCTATAGCTCTGCCTTAAAGTGGTTGTTACCCTAAAAAAAAAAAAGATCCTGTTTCTTTAAAGCATGTTAAACCGCATAGTGCTTTTGCAGTGTAATTTTTCCCTTTCTAAGCTGTAAAAAACCTAGTTGATCCTGCCAGCTCCTGTGTCCCCCTGTGTGTCCTGACCATGGTAATCACGGCTTCTGAGCCCTGATTACCGTGGTCAGTTTACGTGCCTCCGCCAGCCTGCAGCACTTCTCTCTCACCTCTTTCCCGCCCTCCCTGCCTGTCAGCTCCTGTGTGTGAACCTCCCCTTTCATTCTATCGCTGTTCCGAGTGGCACTAAAGTATCTGCACACAATCACTGCCAGCCCCTCTGCTAGGACAAAATGTACTACAGGGGGTCCCCGACTTACGAACGTGTTACAGACTTTTGGTTTGTTCTTAAGTCGGAAATGTTCGTAATGCGCAGAACAGCAATTACGAACATTTCCAAAATTTTACGATGTTTTCCGATGTTCCGTCAAATGTCCACGCATGCGCAAAGCGGCAATTACGAACATTTCCGAAATTTTACAATGTTTTTCGATGTTTCGTCAAATTGCCTCGCATGCGCAGAACGGCAAATACGGACATTTCCGACATTTTCCGGGGTTCCCTCTGACCGCGCATGCGCAGATCGGCAGAGTCCCCGAAGCGTCCCAGTTCGTACATAGGAGTTGTTCGTAAGTCGGGCTTTCGTGTATACAGTGTATGTCTTTTTTTTTTAATTCTTCTTCTAAATGCCTTATTTCACCTTGCCGATCTGTGGTCACGTGACCACCCAGCAGACATCAGAGGGATATCTCAGCCCCTCCCTCTGCACTGGATACATCAGAGAATCAGAGCAGCGGGCGGTCATATGACCACTGATCGGCGTGGTGAAAAAGGGTATTTAGAAGAAGAATTTAAAAAAACACTGTATAGTACATTTGTCCTAGCAGAGGGGCTCACAGTGATTGTGAGCACTGCCTTTACAACCCCTATAAAGTAAATTATTTTTGTTTAGTAGACTTCAAAAGAGAGCACAGCAAAGAAAATGCAGTAAACCACTGCTGTTGGGAGTGAGTGGTAGAGCACCCAACCCCTTCTTAAAAAAGAGTACAGACTCACTAGTCTTGTATCCCTACTGGCTCCACCATGATATTGTGTGTCCTTGGATATGTCATGCTGTTACAACATATTGTTGTAATTCTTTGATGCTTTTTTACTATAGGCTTTCCCTTCTATATGCACTATATACGGTTTATATGTGTTTTGGTCTCTGGATCTGTGGGATGAAATAGATGTTGGTACTAAAGATATTATCATACATTATAAATATAATGTCATCCTTATTCTCCTAAGAAAGTGTAATAACTCCATGAAACACGTAAAAAGAACACATTATAATACGTGTATATGCTGGGCCTAAAGCAGTGGTAAAAAAAAAATCTGATCCCCCTGCAAGTTAACCACTTCAATACCATGCACTTACGCCCCTTCCTGTCCAGGACAATTTTCAGCTTTCAGCGCTGTCACACTTTACATGACAATTGCTCGGTCATACAACGCTGTACCCAAACCAAATTTTTATCATTTTCTTCCCACAAATAGAGCTTTCTTTTGGTGGTATTTGATAACCTCTGCGGTTTTTATTTTTTGCTAAACAAACTAAAAATACCAAAATTTTTGAAAAAAAAAAGATTTTTTTTTTAGTTTCTGTCATAAAATGTTGTTTTCCCCTTCACTGACGGGCACTGATGAGGCAGCACTGATGGGCTATGATGAGACAGCACTGATGGGCACTGATGAGTTGGCACTGATAAAGTGGCACTGATGGGCACTGATGAGGAGGCACTGATATGTAGAATTGATGGGCACTGATAGGCGGCACTGATATGCAGCACTGATGGGCACCAATAGGCGGCACTGATATGCAGCACTGATGGGCAGTGATAGGCACCACTGATCGGCACTGATAGGTGGCACTGATGGGCACTGACAGGCGGCTGTGATGGGCACTGACAAGCGGCTGTGATGGGCAATGACAGGCGGCACTGATTGTCACTCATAGGCGGTACTGATTGGCACTGACAGGTGGCACTGACAGGTGGCACTGATGGGCAGCACTGATGATGAGGTACTGGCAGGTGTTACTGCTGGGCAGTGATTGGCACTGTGGTGGGCAGTGATTGGCAATGTTGTGGGCAGTGATTGGCACTGGTGGGCAGTGATTTGCACTGTGGTGGGCAGGGATTGGCACTGTGGTGGGCACTGGCATCCTTTATTGTGGGTGAACTGGTTGGCAGGTGATCTTTTACATTTGAGGGGGCTGTGCTGATAATCAATGTGCTGATTATCAGCACAGACCCCCCCCCCCTCTGACAGGGAGAGCCGATCGGCTCTCCCTGTTAGCGTGAACCGAGAAATGCCGTTTACCGGCACTTCCTGGTTCACGCAATGATCAGCTGTGATTGGTCACAGCTGATCACGTGGTAAGAAGCCTCTGACAGAGGCTTATTATCACGATCGGAGATGCGGGTGTCAGACTGACACGCCGCACTCGCGATCGCCGCGATGCACGCCCCCACTCTCGCGCGCCGGCATGTTATCCTGCTGGACGTCAATAGACGTCCAGTCAGGATAACAGAACCACTTCCCGGACGTCAATTCCCTATTGACCGGGCGGGAAGTGGTTAATCACATACTAGCACATTTTGAAAGACTTAAGCCTCGTACACACAATCCGATTGTTGGCCAACCGAGCGTCTGATTTTTGTCCAAAGGGCATGTGCCTGGATCTTGTCTTGCATACTAACGGTACACAATTGTTGGCCAACAAACACGAACATAGTGACGTACTACAAGGAATTTCAGCTCTTGGGCACCACCATTTGGGTCCCTTCTGATAATTTTGTGTTTGGTGAGCATTGATTCCGAACATGCGTGCTTGTACTTTCGATTTTTGTGTGACGGACTTGTGTACTGATGATACGAAAATCAGACAACAGACCGTTGTCCGGCAAAAATTTTCTAGCCTGCCATCCAACATTTGTTGGCCGAAAGTTGGACAACAATTGTCAGAAGGAGCGTACTAACGGTCAAATATTAGGACAGCAGTCTGTCAACAGACAATCCCCTGCCAACAATCAGACTGTGTGCACGAGGCTTTACCTTAAAACAAAGCCTGTGGTGGCACACTGTCACCACTGCCAGGGCTTCCATCTTCACCCAGTTCTCTTTCCTGGTTTGCGGACTCCAGCTGTTTGAATGGCCAAGCCACAGTGACATCACTCCTGTGCATGTGCGTGAGAGTCACGGCACAGCACTCTCAATAGGCAGCACACTCAAGTATGCTGTCCAATCAGAGTGCAATGAGCATGCACCTGTGATGTCACTGGCTGCAAAACATGCAAAAATTACCCAAACAGTGCACGTTTAGGAGATATTCATCTTCAAGTGTGTTAGATAATGATATTATGTGAAATCTCTATTAGCAGATTACAACATTTTGTAATTAGGAATATATTTTCGTTAGAATGGGAATATATGTATCAGCTATGTTTGCACAGCATCCCTGGCATCTTTCCATGTGTGCATTTTCCTGGCTTGTCATTGTAGGCCGACACAGCTTCTATGTTTGCTATGTCCGCTTGCTAAACTCTCTGGGGCCACATGCGGGCCACAGGTTGGACACCCCCGATGTAGTGCAAGGGCCTGCCTGATTGGATTCAGAATGATTGGATAGATGGTGTGTCCTCCTATTCAATAGCTTTGTTAAATCTAAAGGAGATTGTATAGTGATTATAAATTTTGATTTTATAGTGTATGGCCACCATTATAAACCTACAATTAACTAGTTGTGCTTTCAGGGCCATTAATGGTTAATGGCACAGCAAGCACACATTTTGTCACATGGAAACATGGGTGACAAATGCAGCAAAATGCACAGTAAAAACATGCAACTCGCACCATGGCAAATGCCTTATGCGTGTCACGGGAAAAACGAGTCAAAAAAAAAGTACAATCCCACTACTCTAGGTGTGAATGACACCTGAAAGTGAAATTGGTGTGTTTACACAAGAACAATGAGGCTCCATTCACATATGTGTGTTTCCAAATGCATGACAAACCGCACAGAAAATGCATGCTTTGCTGTGCACTTCAGAAACACGATGCAAACGCACCAAAAAGCTTGGTAAAAAACGCACCACGCTCCATTGTGAAAAAAAGTTCTGGAGCCTCTTTGGGGCGATTGTTGCACATAGGGCAGCCCATTCAAGTGAATAGGCTGCCCTATGCATGATGAGCAGAAATGCTCCAGAAAGGCCAAAAAATAAACAAAGAAAGTGTGCGAGAACGTGAGTTCCCGCTATGTGAAGCTGTGAACGGGGCCTGACAGCTAAGTGTCTTCATCCACTCCCTCCTATAGGGGAGTTCCCATAGAGTGATAGATTGCTCCCTCCTATGTACTTGTATAAAAATGGCCATACACTATGCAATCTGATTGTACAATCTCTGTACAATTTCCTTTAGATTTAATAGAACTATGAACCCACCTGAACAATCTATCAAATCAGGAAGATCCTTTCCCTACATAGCCGATGGTAGATCTAAAGGAGATTGTACAATAAGATTGTAATGTGTATGGTCACATTAAGTGAAGTGTAGTATAGTAATGAGGGAGGTGTTGGCCGGACTGGAATTACACGCCCTATCACAGTCCTCAAAATTTCCACTCACCTGCTCGCATTTGGCAAGTGGAAAATGATTGAGGGCGAGCATAGGCTGCCTCTGAGGGGTTGGGGGGGTGAGCACCGCCAGCAGGCAGGGCTGAATGGGAGCCATTCTCCCAGTGATTGGCCAGAGGAAGAAAGAGGGGAGGAAGAGGAGAGTTGGCCGGATCATCACAGAGCAGGGATTGCCGACTGTAACAGCTTTAATTTGAATTGCCGTGTATTTGCAGTCACACACAGTCCCACCTCCGACATTGGACTGGTGTTCTGTCTATTAAAGGTGTTGGGCCAGGAGGCGGGACTTCGTGACGGTGAGCTCCGGAAACACAATTCAAATGAAAGATGAGCACAGGTGAGGCTGCACTGATGATGAGGTACTGGCAGGTGTTACTGCTGGGCAGTGATTGGCACTGTGGTGGTTCCCCCAAATATCCATACCAGGCCCTTCAGATCTGGCATGGATTTTAAGGGGAACTCCACCCCAAATTAAAAAAAAAATGGCGTGGAGTCCCCCCAAAAATCCATACCAGACCCTTATCCGAGCACACAACCTGGCCGGCCGCAAGGGAAGACGGGGGGACGAGAGAGCGGCCCCCCCTCCCTCCTGAACTGTACCAGGCCACATGCCCTCAACACTTGATTTCACCGCTGGAATGTTTTTTTTTTTTAATAAAGGACTTTTTCAAGGTGTTTGTGTGTTTTTATTGACATTTTTTTACGCTTTCTTTGTGAAATGGTAGGGGTACAATGTACCCCGTACCAATTCACATAGGGGGGCGGGATCTGGGGGTCCCCTTTGTTAAAGGGGTCTTCCAGATTCCGATAAGCCCCCCGCCCGCAGACCCCCACAACCACCGGGCAAGGGTTGTGGGGATGAGGCCCTTGTCCCCATCAACATGGGGACATCCTCCCCATGTTGAGGGCATGTGGCCTGGTACGGTTCAGGATGGAGTGGGGGCCGCTCTCGTCCCCCCCTTTTCCCCTGCGGCCAGCCAGGTTGCGTGCTCGGATAAGGGTCTGGTATGGATTTTTGGGGGGACTCCACGCCATTTTTTTTTTAAATTTGGGGTGGAGTTCCCCTTAAAATCCATGCCAGATCTCAAGGGCCTGGTATGGATATTTAGGGGGAACACCACGCCATTTTTTTTTTATTTGCGGCGGGGTTCCCCTTAATATCCATTCCAGACCTGAAGGTCCTGGTAATTGAATTCTGGGGGACCCCCACGCTTTTTTTTTATCAATGACTTTTGTATGTATTGATAAAAGCCGACAATTCATTATTAGCCGCGAGTGAGTTTTAAATGACTTTTTTTCCTTCAAAAATTATACTTTGTGCAGGGACAGTTCTAAGCAAGGGAAACATGTGCCACTTTACATGCATATCATACACACCCCCTAGGTACGAAATTTAAAGGAATATTTCACTTTTATTTTTTCATTTTAAGCATTATTAAAATCACTGCTCCCGAAAAAACGGCCGTTTTTAAAACTTCTTTTTGCATTGATACATGTCCCCTGGGGCAGGACCCGGGTCCCCAAACACTTTTTAGGACAATAACTTGCATATAAGCCTTTATAATTAGCACTTTAGATTTTGAACGTTCGAGTCCATTGTATTTAATAGGATTCTAAAGTTCACACAAACATTTTGTCTGTTCGCAGGTTCTGGTGCGAACCGAACAGGGGGGTGTTCGGCTCATCCCTGATGGGCACAGGTTAGGCTGCATTTATGGGCACTAGTGAGGCTGCATTGATGGGAACTGGTCACGCTGCTTTGATGGGCACTGGTCACACTGCATTAATGGACACTGGTGAGGCTGCATTGATAGGCACGTGTGAGGCTGCACCGATGGGCACAGGTGAGGCTGCATTGATGGGCACAGGTGAGGCTGCATTGATGGGCACAGATGAGGCTGCATTGATGGGCACAGGTGAGGCTGCATTGATGGGCACAGATGAGGCTACATTGATGGGCACTGGTGAGGCTGCATTGATGGGCACAGGTTAGGCTGCATTTATGGGCACTAGTGAGGCTGCATTGATGGGAACTGGTCATGCTGCTTTGATGGGAACTGGTCACACTGCATTAATGGACACTGGTGAGGCTGCATTGATGGGCAAAGGTTAGGCTGCATTGATGGGCACACGTGAGGCTGCATTGATGGGCACACGTGAGGCTGCATTGATGGGCACACGTGAGGCTGCATTGATGGGCACAGGTGAGGCTGCATTGATGGGCACAGGTGAGGCTGCATTGATGGGCACAGGTTAGGCTGCATTTATGGGCACTAGTGAGGCTGCATTGATGGGAACTGGTCACGCTGCTTTGATGGGCACTGGTCACACTGCATTAATGGACACTGGTGAGGCTGCACTGATGGACATAGGTGAGGCTGCATTGATGGGTACAGGTGAGGCTGCATTGATGGGCACTGATGAGGCTGCATTGATGGGCACTGGTGAGGCTGTGCTGATGAGCAATGGTGAGGCTGCATTGATGGGCACTAGTCACACTGCTTTGATGGGCACTGGTCAGGCTGCATTTATGGGCACAGGTCAGGCTGCATTGATGGACACAGGTCACACTGTATTGATGAGCACAGGTCAGGCTGCATTGATGGGCACAGGTCAGGCTGCATTGATGGACACAGGTCAGGCTGCATTGATGGGCACTGGTCAGGCTGCAGTGATGGGCACTGGTGAGGCTACACTGATGTGCACAGGTAAGGCTGCATTGATGGGTACAGGTAAGGCTGCATTGATGGGTACAGGTAAGGCTGCATTGATGGGTACAGGTAAGGCTGCATTGATGGGCACACGTGAGGCTGCATTGATGGGCACATGTGAGGCTGCACTGATGGACACAGGTGAGGCTGCACTATTGGGCACAGGTGAGGCTGCACTATTGGGCACAGGTGAGGCTGCATTGATGGGCACATGTGAGTCTGCATTGATAGGCGCAGGTCAGGCTGCATTGATGGGCACAGGTCAGGCTGCATTGATGGGCACAGGTCAGGCTACATTGATGGGCACAGGTCAGGCTGCATTGATGAGCACAGGTGAGGCTGCACTGATGGGCACTAGTCACTCTGCATTGATGGTCTCTGGCCAGGCTGTATTAATGGGCACAGGTGAAGCTGCACTGATGGGCACAGGTGAGGTTGCATTCATGGGCACAGATGAGGCTGCATTAATGGGCACTGGTGAGGCTGCATTGATGGGCACTGGTGAGGCTGCATTGATGGGCACTGGTGAGGCTGCAGTGATAAGCATGGGTGAGGCTGCACTGATGGGCACAGGTGGGGCTGCATTGATGGGCACAGGTGAGGCTGCATTGATAGGCACAGGTCAGGCTGCATTGATGGACACAGGTGAGGCTACATTGATGGGCACAGGTCAGGCTGCATTGATGAGCACAGGTGAAGCTGCACTGATGGGCACTGGTTATGCTGCATTTATGGGCACTGGTGATGCTGTATTGTGCTGATGAGCACTGGTGAGGCGGTGCTGATGTGCACTGGCGAGGCTGTGCTGATGAGCACCGGTGATGCTGTGCTGATGAGCACCGGTGATGCTGTGCTGATGAGCACTGGTGAGGCTGCATTGATGGGCACTGGTGAGGCTGCATTGATGGGCAATGGTGAGGCTGCACTGATAGGCACTGATAAAGTTGTTGTTAATATTTGTTTTTGTAACTCAATTCTGCATAAAACATTTAAGTGTAATTTCATGGGATAGTTTATGAGGGCGTGATTAGGGGCAGAATTAGGGGTGGGGCAGGGTAGGGGTTGGGTGGGGCAACTGGTGGCAAGTAACCCTTAAGATATGTATAAGGATATGACCGCTCCTGATATCCTGTACCACCACTGCGCCGATGAAAAAAATATTAATATGTAGTAAACTAAAGCTGCCACTTAAAATTATAGATATGAAAACAGAATTTAAACCTAAACACACAAGTGAAAAATAGGAAAAAATGTAGCGCTAAGTGCAAAATTAAGCAAATTACATTCACTAATGACACTGTAATCATCAAACTATACCCCACGTGACATGTGATAAAATGAAAATGAAAAAAAGTCCATAAAGTGAAGTAACAATCCAAAAGAAGAAAAAATCCAAAAAAATATGTAGTCTTCTTAATAAAGAATATCTTCCACCACACCGTGCACGTGTCAGCTCCCCTCTGAAAATGCACTCACCAGCTGTTTATGCCTCCCACTCTCGTGTTCGGCTCAAAGGCTTGCTAGTAAACCACTAGAGGGTTAACGGCCATCAACTGTAAACGTGTGTATCAACTCAGGATAATCCATACATGTAAAAATTAAAAGGTGCTGCAATAGTGTAAAATAGTAACAACCAAATTTATTAAAATACACAGCCACACTTCAAATGTTACACTCACATGATGTAAAAATAAAACCAGCCTTAAAGTAATCACAGCAATCAAATAGGTGTAAGATGGCACTGCAGTGTTTTGCGGTCACGGCGGACCCAAGGTGTAAGCTCGGTATAGGTCTCCCACCCCCTCCTGAGCTCCGGATCGTGGTGACCGTATAGCGTTCTTAGCCTCAGCGTGTTACGTCAGTGTTGATAGTAATCGTGCAGCCACGCCCCCGAGGTTTCATCACTTGGACTTATTCATGGGATTGGCTGCTCATTCCCTCACATCCTCCCTTTATAACCTCCCACCTGCCTCTCACCAGAACTTCACTCTCGCACCTGCGTACATGAAGTGTCCCCTTGACCGCAAAGCGCTGATGATCTTATGCCTGCTAATACACAAGCATAACAGCTCGTGCTTATTAGTGCATTGCAATGCAGATCACCGATTATTTGGTATTACAACCACACTACTTACAGTGTGGTGTGCGGCATACTAACAATTAAAATTATATGGCCCAAACTTATAATAACAGAGCAAACATCTATTTAAAAGTTTTGGTGTTAACACCTATGAAAGAGAACCGCTAAAAAATTAAACATTATTACTAGGGCTTGGAAGCAAACAATCAAAACCAATAACAGTCAGCAATAATAATAATTACTTTAACTGCAGTGATAGATTATGATTTGTGAAGCCTCCACTAACGAAATTAGGGAGGACTATCACAGACAAGGTGTAACAGTGGGTGGTCTCATCAAGTGGGTCGCAAATGAGCCCTCCACCGGGACACCATATATCCCAGAGACATTCGGCACATCATGGCAACTGTGTCAAATGAATCTCTCGGGTTCAGGTATACATACAGGCACCAATGGTGGGGAAGCATCACCACTAATGTCTGCAAACCATCACTCAATTGAACAGAAGCATCTCAGCAATGAGATACAATATAATGAGTACATAATTATAATTATAACTATATAGATGTGTGCAAATGACTGCACAATCCCTAAGTTATATAGGAATAAATGCTCACTATTTAAATGAGCGATAATACACATACTATGTAGAACAATACTACGAAGAAGAAAATTCTTGGAACATGTACGATAAAAAATTATCAAAAATATTTAAAAATATTTCAAAATTATTTTTAAAGAAGTAGAAGAAAATAATAGGGAAAAAATTATAATAAAAATAATGATCACTATAATTACTGCGATACTAATCAGAAATTGTTAATGAAGCAGTTTAGGTCAACTTCAATGTTTAACCCTCTAGGGCTAAGACATTTAAGCAAAAAAATCCAGCGGGTTTCCCTTTGAGACAAGTCTCTCACCCTGTTGGAACCCCTCCAGGCTGGATGGACAGTGTCTATCCCACAAAATTGTAATAAAGACGGATCCTGGTTGTGCTTTTCCTTAAAATGTTAAGACACACTGTGGAAACGAAACCCCTTTCTTATATTAGATAAATGTTCAGATATACGCACCCTCAGAAGTCTTTTAGTCCTTCCTACATAAAGTAATCCGCATGGACACAACATTAAATACACTACATGTGTAGAATTACACGTAATGAATTCATTGATGTCAAAGAGCTCACCATCACTACTGGATACCTCAGTTTTGCCTCTGTTGCTTACCCTAACCGTCCTGCAACAGATGCATTTTCTACAGGCAAAAAAACCTTTTAAGTCAATCTTAAGAAATTGCTTATCTGGAGGGTCCAAAATCTTCCTTACTACTTGGTCACCGAAATTAGGGGCACGTCTGTATATAAACTTTGGTTGTTGGGTTATTATTTGCCCCAGATGTCTATCTCTCCCAAGTATGTGCCAATGTCTTTTATAGATATTCTCTATCTCTTTATACTGGCAATGGAAGTTAGAAATGAACCCCAGTTGTGCTCAGTGATTGGTATCTGCTCTGTAGATTTCTTTTTCAGGCACTGTTCTCTTGGTATCTCAGATACCTTCTCAATTATTTCATTTAAAGAGCTTTCTGTATACCCCTTCTGTAGAAATTTTGTTTTCAATAGTTGGGATTGTAGCTGGTAATCGGACAACTTCGTACAATTTCAACAGACCCTCAACATCTGACCTTTTGGAATGTTCCTAATCCATGATGGATGGTGTCCACTCCCAATTGACAAATAACTGTTACGATCCGTTTGCTTAAAAAATACTTTGGTGTTCAATTTATTGTTATCCTTTTCGATGGTTAAATCCAGAAAATTCACAGACTCATCACTTATCTGGTAATCCAGTTTAATGTTGTTCATATTGTGGTTTAAACCTTCTAAGAAATCAACAGCAGATTCACGTGTTCCCTCCCAAATAAACAGGAGGTCATCAATGAACCTGCGATAAAACTTCAACTGTGGGAGCTGTCTATTAAAAACCTGCCTGTCCTCCCATTCTGCCATGAACAGGTTGGGGCGAGACTAGGAGCATATTTGGCTCCCATAGCCACGCCAACCTGTTGTGAGTAAAATTGTCCCTCCCACCAAAAGTAATTATGTGACATGCAATATTCCAATGCATGTCCCAAGAACCTCTTTTGTGCATATGGGATGTCATCCCTTTTATGCAAGGCCCAATTTAGCGCTAGTGCTGCATCTTCATGTTGAATGATGGTGTATAAAGAGCACACATCTGCTGTTACCATATAAGTTTCAGCAGTGGTGCTCAGTTGAATATCATCCATCAGTTGCAGTAATTGCGAAGTGTCCTTCAAATAGGCCTTGGTTACCTTTACACTAGGCTGGAGTCATTTATCTAAAAACTGACCCAATCTGGCTTTTACCAACCCTATTCCATTAACTATAGTGCGAGCTGGAGGATTTTAAATGTTCTTATGAATTTTCGGTAACGTATAAATAATGGGGATTCTACATACACTAGGTACCAGATATCGTCTTTCCTTGGAGTTTAGGGCATTGATACCATAGCCCCACTCCATCAATGAGTCCAGCTGGGTTGCATTGATGGACACAGGTGAGGCTACATTGATGGGCACAGGTCAGGCTGCATTGATGAGCACAGGTGAAGCTGCACTGATGGGCACTGGTCATGCTGCATTCATGGGCACTGGTGAGGCTGTATTGTGCTGATGAGCACTGGTGAGGCGGTGCTGATGTGCACTACTGAGGCTGTTCTGATGAGCACCGGTGAGGCTGTGCTGATGAGCACTGGTGAGGCTGCATTGATGGGCACTGGTGAGGTTGCATTGATGGGCAATGGTGAGGCTGCACTGATAGGCACTGAAAAAGTTGTTGTTAATATTTGTTTTTGTAACTCAATTCTGCATAAAACATTTAAGTGTAATTTCATGGGATAATTTATGAGGGCGTGTTTAGGGGCAGAATTAGGGGTGGGACAGGGTAGGGGTTGGGTGGGGCAACTGGTGGCGAGTAACCCTTAAGGCCTGGCTAGTAGCTCAGGACTTGAAATTGTGAGCCCTATCCTATAACACCCTTTTCTGTGATGCAAAAACACAGTGAACGTTGGGAGCTGACCAACAGGAAGTGATACAAGTAGAAATAATTTTTTAACACTCAGACAGAAACATGACATTTCAAAACCTTTTATGGATGAGGTAAGTGACAGATGAGAACATTGGGGTGGCTGGGCCAGAAATGATATTACAAAAGGATTCCATTTATTATGAAAAGTGAGATTTTGCTCGAAAAGGTGAACTTAGCCTTTAAACCATTGAGTGGTTCCCCATTATACCACTCCTAGCTTGCCAGTTGGTGGTACTGTAAATATTTCTTTACTTCAAAGATCTGGTCATTGTTTTTCCCTATCCCATCTCACATGGCTTGTAAAGAGCAGCCTTCTTTGAATACTCCAATCAGGCTGTGCCCAACATACATTTGCTAGGTTCAGTGACCAGTTATGCCCTGTACACACGGTCGTTTTTTCCGATGAATAAAGTCAGATGGACTTTTTTATCAGAAAAACCGATCGTGTGTGGGCCCAATCTGACTTTTTTCCATCGGTGTTAAAAAATAGAACATGTTTTAAATTTTTCCGATGGAAAAAATAAACGATAGGAAATTCTGATCGTCTGTGTGGAACTCCAACGTAGAAAAAACCCACGCATGCTCAGAATCAAGTCGACGCATGCTCAGAATCATTGAACTTAATTTTTCTCTACTCGTCACTGTGTTTTGGACGATCGGAATTTTGTCTGATGGTGTGTAGGCAAGACTGATGAAAGTCAGCTTCATCGGAATTCCGACAGAAAATTCCATTGGATTTTATTCCATCGGAAATCGGATCGTGTGTACAGGGCATTAGGGAGAATTATATTAGCCTTTGTACAGAAAGGACAAAACAAAAAAACACCTTGGAGGTGGGACTTTAACAGTGACTGAAAACACACAAGAGTATATCAAAAATATAAATTTAATAAATGAGTACAAAAATACAAAGACAGTCTGAATAAAAAACACACATGAAATATGTATAAATCCAGAGAGCTACATAAATTGATAAGGAGAAAAATTGACATTTATGGTCAGACCCGACAGCTGTTTCGGTAAACCCTTCTTCGGGGGATTTGTAGACATAAAAGTCAGGAATTGTCTATGGAGAAACAGGTTCTGTTAAATATATAATCATAATACGAATTGATATTTTATTATATACATGTACAAAAAATAAATAAAAATAATAATAAAAATAATTTATATCAAGTAGATGTTTGCTTACATAGATTTCCAAAATTAGTTTGACATTCCATGCGTCAACTGGTCACATGCATTGTTGATGTTGTGAACATGGGGTGAAGAAAAATAATGCACCCCAAGAATGGGGGCTCCAATATTGAAAGAGTCCAGAGGACTTCAACGGGGGTCCCCAGATGGCGACAGGAAGCAGACCTGAGGGAGACTCTATATGTATTGATGAGTCAGTATTCTAAAAGACATTGAAAAGGGGGGAGAGACAAAGGAATGGGGGCAGATTAGCAAGCCCCTAATAGTATAACTAAACCCCCTATCTTAGCCATTGGGCTAAGATGGCCATCACCTGTATGCCCCAAAAAATGCAGTATTTATGTGTATTTATGTCCATGGGCTAAGATAGGAGGTTTAGTTATACTATTAGGGGCTTGCTAATCTGCCCCCCTTCCTTTGTCTCTCCCCTTCCTTTGTACTCATTTATTAAATTTATATTTTTGATATACTCTTGTGTGTTTTCAGTCATTGTTAAAGTCCCACCTCCAAGGTTTTTTTTTGTTTTGTCCATTCAATTAGGGATGTGGTGACTGTTAAAACATCTACAATTTTGCAAATGTTGGTTTCTTTTTTCTCCTTTGTACAGAAAGGAGAGGGGGATATGATAAACTGTTACCAAGCTGTGCACTCTCTCTGTGTGGGGACAGTCAGCATGACTAGATCTGAAGCTGAGAGGTAAACTGTACACTGTATTGTAAAGATGTTTTTGTGTGTAATTTGTAAATATCATATAATCTACCATAATTGTATTGTACATTATGTTGTAAATACTGTTTAATGTGTAATTTGTATATAGTATGCAACCCTATCAATCAATGTGCATTGAAGTTTGAACTTCTACTTTTGTTCAAGAATCCTCAGATCTAGCTGTGTATATGTGAATACTCTTATAGAGAGTGCAGTATATTCACCTATACACGGAACCTAGTTAACAAGTGACAAAGCAGAGTTTTCTACCGCTTTAACCTATAAGGTAAAATTTTTACTTTTGCAATACAAATTAATGCTTTTTAACCTCTTAAAGACCGCCCACCGCACATATACTGCAGCAGGGTGGCTCTATTACGCAAAACAACGTACCTGTACGTCGATCATGCAATAGATACTGTGTGCGCGCACATGCACCCACTGCATGCGCGGGAGCTCACATGGGTCCAGCGGACTCGATGTCCGTCAGCCACCCGCGATCGTTCCACAGAGGCAGGACGGGGATCTGCCTATGTAAACAAGGCGGATCCCCATTCTAACAGGAGATAACATTGAGATCTGCTGTTCCTAGTGATCAGGAACTGTGATCTCTGTGTCGTCCCACTAAGCCCATCCTCCACACAGTTAGAAAACACCTTTCATCGCCACCTAGTGTTAACCCCTTCCCTGCCAGTGTCAGTGCCAGTTTAGCACTGATCACTGTAATAATGTCACTGGTCCCCAAAAAGTGTCACTGGGGGTCAGATTTAGATTTGTCCGCAGAAATGTCGCAGCCCCACTAAAAATCGCAAATCACCATCATTACCAGTAAAAACAATAAAAATAAATAAAAATGCCATAAATCTATCCCTTATTTTGTAGATGCTATAACTTTTGTGCAAACCAATCAATATACGCCTATTGTGATTTTTCTTACCAAAAATATGTAGAATACATATTGGCCTAAACTGATGAATAAATTTGTTTTCATTTTTATATATTTTTTGAAAATGTATTATAGCAGAAAGTAAAAGATAATGGGGGTAATTTACTATGGAGGCCGCGGCGCTAACTAGCGCTAATTACCGCAAATTCACGCTAATTAGCGCGATTCCGGGCAATTTGCGCTAATTAGCGCTAAAACGGTATTCACTATAGCGCTGGAGAGAAAATACTCCCAAAATCAAATTTACTATAGCTCCCAGAATCCAAATAGCGCCCAAATCCTTACTCTACTAAAAGCTGGAGAATTGCACATGGAAATAATGTTTAGAGCATGATATAATTGCCTAAATGGTACTGAAATATGCGGTATATTATTTAAAGATAATCTGCTTTTAAACTGTGTGAAAAAGTGATTTCTACACTGAAATATCTTTAAAAGTCTGAAGCCTCGTACACACGGCCGAGATTCTCGTCGGAAAAAACATGTCGTTTTTTTTCGACGAGATTCTTGGACAAGAAACTTGTCCCGGCCGAGTGTACAGACGCTCGATTCAAAGAACCCGCGGTTCTTTGAATGGAGCGTACGCGGTGACGTCATCGACTACGACGAGCATGCGCTCGTCACATTCGATGCCGTCGCCGCCATCTTGGTATACCCTACCTATGCCTAGGAAGCTACCGCGCATGCTTCGAATTCATTTCGAACATGCGCAGGCTTCCCGGAGGACAGGTAAGTGTACACACACTCACTTTTCTCTTCGAGAAACAGGCTGACGAGAATCTCGACGAGAAAATAGAGAGCAGGTTCTCTATTTTCTCGTCGAGATTACTTGTCAGTTTTCTTGACGAGAAACCATACACACGAACAAATTTCTCGGCAAGACATCTCTGCCAGCAAGTTTCTTGCTGGTTCTTGCCGAGAAACTCCGTCGTGTGTACGAGGCCTGAGAAGTGAAAAATTCCTTGTTTTTTGGACAAATCGGTGCAACACAACTGAGCATAATCAGACCTAAATTAACTCAAATTTTAACTTAAGTGTCTTTCCTGGTGCCTCCATGGCAGCATACCTGTGATAGAGCTCCGCCTTGACTCCTCCTTCAGGACTAGTGAATAACATAAATTAAAGGCATAGTCCCTCCCCCAACATTCTCATTTTTTTCCTCATACCTTCTTGTGCTGGTGAAGAGTAGCAGTATGTCCATACCTCTGCAGTCGGCAGCGTCCGCCGGGTTTAGCCTTTCCCGTGCGCAGTCCCTGTTCTTGGGCCGCTCACAGCGCTGATAAGACTGGGAACCCCTCTGTGGATCTGTTGGGGTCATTTTGCAGAGTTTCCTCACAGGAACGCAGTCTGCTATCACATCCATGATGAATGCAGTGGAAGTCGCAAAAGGATCAGCTCCATCTTCCCAGGCTGGTGGTTTCCATTTTTTATTACAGGCATTTGTGTTTTTCCCCTTTCTTTTCCTCTCTTCCCCTCCCCTCCCCTTTCCTTTGCTTGTTAGGCGCCTTCAAATGATTATTGTCTTACTTTTTTGTTCCTTTAAAACTGTGCAACTGGATAGGGCAGGTGTCTCTCTGTGCAACAACATTGTGGTGCTTATTTCCGGGTTTGGGGGGGCTACAGGTGCTCTGTACGTCCCGCCAGGTAGGAGAGTGTCATGGCACGGCGTCCTCGCCGCCGTCTGTGCATGAGCGATTCGGGAGTGATACAGAGCCATAGTTTCTCGGCTCTCTGTACTGGGCGATGCTGGATCTTCTGCGCGTGCGCATGCACGGTCGCTTGGTTCAGTGACGGCCTTTCTTGGATTCTGGAAAGAAGGCTTGATTTGCCCTTTTTTTTCAATCAATTCCAAATGGTGGTTTTATGGGATTAGCCCACACACCTTGAGCCTATTTAGGTTCAGATTCAGGGATTGCTGTCAGTCTCCTCAGCTGTTGCCTACTAGATCTCTCTGATGCTGCTTTGTGGTAGGTACTTTTTTGTTTTCTCAAAAAAAAACAAAAAAGGTTACCGATAAAAAATGTTTGTTAAAAAAAAAAAAAAAAAGATTATGATATAAAAATGTTTATGTTTTAAAAAAAAAATGATGACGATATAAAAATGTTTGTTTAAAATTTTTTTTTTTTTAAAAGTGACGCCAAAAACTCCTGATTCTTTTCCCTTTCTTACTATATTTCCGGAGCTGATCCTTGTGCCCAACTCCGCAATGAGTCATTCATCTCGCAGCAAAGATCCTTACACTTCTATTAGGTATGTGACCAACTATACGTGAGTATATATAAAAATAAAAAAAGTACGCTCACTGGTCTAGCGTGAGTTCCTTACATCGTAGCCCTACCCACTCCAGGGGGTCCTGCTCATCAGAGCGTAGGTCCCATTCTTCACGTCGTAGATCAGAGAGGTCAAGATCCAGAGGACATGATCGGTCCCCCTCTCCTAGGACCTAAAGAAAGAGAAATGCTGGACATGTGGGGCTACACCGCTACCAGACAGAGTGGTCTGTAAGGACTGTTTTACGGACTACGCGTCCAACCGCGAGCTAGAAAATCAGCACGCTGTAGATCTGCTCAAGCGAACAATGAAGGACTCCTTCTCTGAGCTTTTGGCTTCGGTCCCCGCTCAACCACTTCAGCAGATATCCCAGGTTCAGGATATAGAACCTAATCTCCCTGGTCCGTCAGCAGTCAGTACAGCTCTGCCGCCGTCAGGCCGACCAGCTAGAGATTCACCACCTGAAGACTCTTCAGGGGACTCTTGAGAAGAGTCAGAACCTTCTGGCTTCAGTCTCTCCTTGGTAAAGCCATTCATCCAGGCAGTCAAAACTGCAATCTCCTGGAAAGACGCAGATTAGTCAAGTCATTCAGAAGGAATGGTCAAAGACTGATAAAAAAAATATATATATTTTTTTTGGGTCGGTTCAATAAACTATATACCCCTTACCAGAGTCGGGAACGCAGTCACCAAACTCCATGCCAGTGGTAGACGCATCGGTGGTGCGACTCCCAAAAAATATAACTTTGCCAATGTAGGATTCCGCTTCCTTCAAAGACCCTCTAGACAGGTGAATCGACCTGGAGCTAAAGAGGAGCTACTCAGCCGCGGAAGCAGCATATAAGCCAGCTATTGCCCTCACATCAGTATCAAATGCCATAAGATCTTGGACAGATAATATTAAGACAGCTTTGCGTCAGGATGTCCCCATGGAGGATATAATTAAGGCCTTAGAAGAGCTTAGATTGTCGGCAGACTTTGTCTGCGTAGCGGCCATTGACACGATCAGGTGCTCGGCAAGATCCATGTTGCATTCAGTGATGGCGAAGAGGGCCTTGTGGCTGAAACCCTGGATGGCTGACTTATCCTCCAAACAAAATTGGTGCAAAATCCCGTTTGATGGGAAAGCACTATTCGGAGACAAAATGGATAAAGCTATCTCCAGGCTGTCAGGAGGGAAGTCTGGTATGCTTCCACAGGACAGAAGTATGCGAAGATTCAGAGGTGGTTCCTCTAGGTTCCGCCAGTCAAACCCAAGGGATTTTAGGCAGTCGAGACAGCCCAGATACAACAAAAGACCTTGGAAAGGTACTCAGGGATCCTTTTTGAACAGGAAGATGAAAGCCCTTCCGGCTCCACAGGAGCAGAAGCAGTCTTTTTTTACCCCAGTCTGGGGTGGGAGCCAGGCTAAAGTTTTTTTACCCCAGTCTGGGCCACCCGCTGCCACGACCCCTGGGTTCTGTCAACAATTCAATGGGGGCACTTTTGGAATTTTTCTCACCCCCACCTCGGAACTCTTTCAAAGGAACAGAGATTCCATCCTCTCCACTGAAGGCTGAAGCTCTGAAAAACTTCCTAACGTCACTCCAGCTTCAGGGGGGCGGCTGTTCCGGTTCCCTTGGCAGAGCGCTTCGCAGGCTTTTACTCCACCCTATTTCTGGTCCCAAAGAGGACAGGTGGGTGGAGGCCTGTGATAGACCTAAAGAGGCTCAACCGGTATATCCGCCCCGAAAGCTTCAAAATGGAGTCCCTGCAGACGATTATTCAGACAGTCCAGCCATCAGATTGGATGATTTCGGTCGATCTGCAGGATGCGTACATACATGTTCCAATTCTACCTGCATTTCAATAATACCTGAGATTTGCAGTGGGACGGACCCACCTACAGTTTCAAGCCTTGCCTTTCGGTCTGTGCACCTCTCCCAGGGTGTTCACCAAGATACTAATATCTGCTTTGGTTCCCCTGCGGGAGAGGGGCTTGAGGATATACCACTACTTGGACGACATCCTACTCCTAGCAAGCAATCCGGATCAGTTGGTATGTCACCGGGACATTCTTCTACAGTCCCTAAAGAGCTAGGGTGGCTGGTGAATTCCGACAAGAGTCAACTAACGCCAACACAGCAGATAATCTACGCGCAATGTTCGACATTCAGGAGGGGACAGTGTCATTACCACCGCCGAAAGCAAGGATTGTCATCCAGAGAATGATCAAAGTCATCCGGAGCCCGTATCTGACGGCTTCACAATGCCTGAGCCTCATTGGCACAATGTCTTCCTGTATACCCATGGTCCCTTGGGCACATTGGCACTTGAGGTATTTCCAGACTGGTTTCTTGGCGCAGTGGAAGAAACAACGACTATCTCAGATGATCCTGCTGATGGGAAAAATGCACAGGAGCCTTCACTGGTGGACAGTTCCGGAAAACCTCTCCAAGCCTCATCACCTGGGCTCTCTTCCTTGGATCACAATTATGTCCGATGCAAGCAGACAGGGCTGGGGAGCCCATTGCGGGCAAACCAGAATACAGGGGAGATGGTCATGCACCACCCAGGGAGTGGTATCAAACATCTTGGAGATGAGGGCAGCCTTCTTGGCACTGACCTCTTTGGCACCCCAAATCAGAGGCCAGAGAATACTCATACGCCTAGACAACAGGGCAGCTGTCGCTTATCTGTAGAAGCAGGGAGGCACTCGCAGCAGGTCACTCCTCAAGGAGGTAGAGCCGATCATGCTCTGGGCGGAGCAGAACCTCCTGGACCTCAGAGCGATGTATCTGCCAGGTAGGTTGAACACGGAAGCAGACACGTTATCCAGAAACTTCCTGGACAACAACGAGTGGGCTCTCCACCCCCATGTCTTCCTTTAGATTGCCAACATATGGGATCCCCCTCAGGTAGATCTGTTCACCTCCCCAAAGAACGCCAAGCTGGACAGGTTCTTCTCTCAGCTGCCACATCCACAAGCCGAGGCAGTGGATGCCCTGTCATGTCCCTGGAGGTTCACCACGGCATATGCCTTTCCTCCCAGGCCATTAATATTCAAATTCCTTCTGAGGCTCCTCAGGGAGCCAGTCCAGGTGGTGGCAGTACTCCGTATTGCGCCTCAGTGTGGGCTCTCCAATCAAGATCCCTCCTTTCCCTCAACTTCTGTCGCAGGGCAGTCTAGTTCATCCAAACCCTCAGAAGTTGAATCTTCGAATCTGGAGGTTGAGAGGCGAAGGTTCGAGTCCCTAGGGTGTTCTCCAGGAGTCATATCAACCCTTCTGAAAGCTAGGAGGCCAGCAACTAATGCCATATATTCAAAAATATGGGACAAGTTCTTGTCATTTGTTTCTGGAAATGGATTTGATCCAATCCTTCCTTCTACATCTCATGTTCTAGGATTCCTTCAAACAGGACTTGATCTGGGACTTGGTCTGAGCTCTCTCAAAGTGCAGGTAGCAGCAATCTCTGCTGCAACAAATAAGAGATGGGCGGAGGATCCTTCAGTAGTCACTTTCCTCAGAGGTATATTGAAGATTCGCCCTCCAGTCAGATGATCATTTCCCAAGTGGGATCTGTCCCTAGTCCTGGAAGTTCTATCTGACCATCCCTTTGCTCCAGTGGAACAAGTAACAATTTGGAACCTGACACTAAAGATGGCTTTCCTGCTAGCCATTACATCTGGCAGAAGAATCTCGAACTTCACTCTTTAGGGATAGGTGACGACCACATCTCCTTCTTCCCCCAACAGAGTGGAACTTCGTCCCCTTCAGGGGTTCACACCAAAGGTTGCTATTCCAAGCCACCTGTTGGAACCCTGGGCACTACCAGTGTTTACAGACACGGATTCAGAGTCTTGTCACGAACTGGATGTATCCAGAGTGCTCAGGGCCTACCTAGAAGCCACCGGCCCCTTCAGAAATTCTGAGAGACTTTTCATCGTACCGTTTTGGTAAATACAGGGGCAAAGAAGCTTCCATCAGAACTCTGGCATCTTGGGTTGTAAAGTTAATCCAGAAGGCCTACAGGGTGAAGAATATGGAGCCTCCATCCCGAGTGAATGCTCATTCTACAAGGGCAGTCTCAGCTGCCTGGGCAGCAAGGGCTAATGTTTCGTTGGAGACGATGTGCAGGGCCGCCACCTGGTCTTCTCACCATACGTTCCTCAGACACTACCATATTGATCCAGGAGCGCTCACGACTGTTGAGTTTGGAAGGAGGGCTGTTCAGGCTGCTATGTCCTCTTCTAATTAAACATTTATTGTTAAGCAATTATCCCACCCATGTCAGCTAGTTATTTATCACAGGTATGCTGCCATGGAGGCACTAGGAAAACGGAAAATTGTATCATACTTACCAGTAATTTTCCTTTCCTGGTGCCTATCCATGGCAGCATACGCTCCCACCCTCGGTATTCTATATTACAGAGAATGTTGGGGGAGGGACTAAGCCTTTAATTTATGCTATTCACTAGTCCTGAAGGAGGAGTCGAGGCGGAGCTCTATCACAGGTATGCTGCCATGGATAGGCACCAGGAAAGGAAAATTACTGGTAAGTATGATACAATTTTCCATTTTTTTCACAAGAGTTATAGTAAATACCAAAAAGAGAGCTGATTAAAGAGCATTTTTTGGAAGTGAAAATCTGCCCTATTTTAGTCCAATGCAAGTTTTAGCCATTGATTCTAATGATACAATTGTAACTTCCACAAATAAATCCTTGTAATGTTGAGATGAAATGTATCTTTCTCTGAAATAAATTTTCCTTTGCAACAATGTTGCTTCTAATTAAAATATTTTGTTTTTAAGAATGTGGAATGTGAAATGTTTTGATAAAATATATTTTTCTCTGTCACTTTCACTTGTTACTCTCCATCTCACAACAATCTTTACCCAGACTCTTTACAAAGCACAAACAATACCATTGCTGCTGATGCAAATTTAAAATGAGTCACATTTTATGGGGCTTTTTATTATTTCTAAATACCGTATATACTCGAGTATAAGCCGAATTTTTCAGCACATTTTTTTGTGCTGAAAATGCACCCCTCGGCTTATACTCGAGTCTGTTTACGACTTCAACTTTGTGCGCCTGATCCCGGACATCCGTAGGTTCCCTGGACCCCAAACTTGGCACACATGTAGCCCAACCCCTCCTCTACAAGTGTGCAAAGTTTGGTGTCCGGGGGACCTTGGGACGGGGAGCACCGATTTTTCAAAGTCGGGCACCCCTTTCCATAGACTCCAATGTTAAACGGTAATTTCTCTGGTGATTTTGGGGACCCAGTACTGGCCGGCCGTAGGTTCCCTGGACCCCAAACTTGGCACACATGTAGCCCAACCCCTCCTCTACAAGTGTGCCAAGGTTTAGTGTCTGGGGGACCTACGGCCCGGGAGCACCGATTTTTTAAAGCCGGGCACCCCCTCCATAGACTCCAATGTTAAACGTCAGTCTAGTCACAGTGAGGCATGGACACAGTGAGGCATGGACACAGTGACAGTGAGGCATGGGCACAGTGAGGCATGGACACAGTGACAGTGAGGCATGGACACAGTGAGGCAGAGTGAGGCATGCACATGGACCCCCTAGGCTTATACTCGAGTCAATATGTTTTCCCAGTTTTTTGTGGTAAAATTAGGTGCCTCGGCTTATATTCGGGTCGGCTTATACTCGAGTATATACGGTAATCATAATTTGAGCCCCAAAAATCTGATATGTGTTCCAAAATCAGAAATCAAAATGTAATTCCCCAAAATTTGAGGGTAATATCACTATTCTAAACTCGCCCACAAAAAAACACAAAATTTCACAGAATAAATCAAGAAGAATAACTCTTGAGGAATGTTATTCCATCACCTGTATGCCCAAAGAAATGCAGTATTTATGTGTATTTATGTGCATGAGGATCTCACATGTGGCAGCTCTGTGGCTTAGAGGTTAGAGCTCCTGCTTTGCATCCCTCAGTGTCTGGGTTCAAATCCCAAACATGCTGCTTCATGTAGAGAAGTTGTCTCATCTCCCAGGACTTAAAAGTATGTCTTACTGTCGTATTTATGTGTAGGAGGGTTCCACCACCATTGTAAATCTTGCCAGATACAAAATTTAGCCAAAAGTATTGGGACACCTGCCTTTACACACACATGAACTTTAATGGCAGCCCAGTCTTAGTCCGTAGGGTTACAATTTGAGCTTTGCAGCTAGAACAGCTTCTGGGAAGGCTGGGAAGGCTGTCCACAAGGTTTAGTGTGTCTATGGAGATGTTTGATCATTCTTCCAGAAGTGCATTTGTGAGGCCAGGCACTGATGTTGGATGAGAAGGCTTGGCTCACAGTCTCTGCTCTAATTCAGCCAAATGGTGTTCTATCGGGTTGAGGTCAGGACTCTGTGCAGGCCAGTCAAGTTTCTCTACCCCAAACTCGCTCATCCATGTCTTTATGGACCTTGCTTTGTGCACTGGTGTGCAGTCATGTTGGAACAGGAAGAGGCCATCCGCAAACTGTTCTCACAAAGTTGGGAGCATGAAATTGTCCAAAATGTCTTGGTATGCTGATGCCTTAAGAGTTCCCTTCACTGGAACTAAGGGGCCAAGCCCAACCCCTGAAAAACAACCCCACACCACAATACCCCTCCACCAAATGATTTGGACCAGTACACAAAGCAAGGTCCATAAAGACATGGATGAGTGAGTTCGGGGTGGAAGAACTTGACTGGCCTGGACAGAGTCCTGACCTCAACACAACAGAACACCTTGGGGATGAATTGGAGTAGAGACTGTAGGCCAGGCCTTCTCGTACAACATCAGTGCCTGACCTCACAAATGCACTTGGAAGAATGGTCAAACATTCCCATAGACACACTCCTAAACCTTGTGGACAGCCTTCCCAGAAGAGTTGAAGCTGTTATAGCTGCAAAGGGTGGGCCAACTCAATATTGAACCCTAGGGACTAAGACTGGGATGCCATTACAGTTCATGTGCATTTAAAGGCAGGCGTCCCAATACTTAGGCCAATATATTGTATATTGCTTGGAGACACTGAACATGGCTATGGACTTAGGGCTGGTTCACACCACAGAGATGCAGAGAATATGTGTGAGGCTGCCTGGTGGCTAAGTGGGTAGCAATTCTGTCTAGTAGCACTGGGGTTGCTGGTTCAATTCCCCAACATGCTAATGCTTGTGTTGAAGTTTATATGTTCTCCCTGTGTGAGTTTCTCACCACATTTCAAAGACATGCTGGTATTTTATTTGTCTCCTGTCAAAATAGTCTCTAATGTAAAAAAGTTAGTTTTGGACTTTAGATTGGAAGCTCATTGGAGCCAGGGACTGATGTTAATGTTTGTTAGCACTAATCATGCCCAGGGACTTGGACATTTAAAATTGTAGGGTTTACACTGCACAGGTACATATGCTTAGAAAACTGTTGCTTTGTTTATGTGCATGCAAATGGGCTTGGATCTTTGGCCTGTAGTTGGAGATTTGATGCATATAGCCAAGGGCTAACACAGTTGCAAATAGTATTATGTGTTCCTGCCCATCAGGTGAAATCACTTTAAACATACACGAAGAGACAGATTGAAAGATACTGGTGGGAGTGTACTTCTATTGGGCGTGCACTTCTATTGGGCGTGTATCAGTTTGCTAACAATACAACCTCTCTTATATTAAGGCCTGCAGTATGGGGGATCGTTTGGTCTGAGAAGGCCAGGTTTTTTGCTGTGATTTGTGGGGGGGAGAAGGAATGATATTGTGCAGATTGATAAACCCCCAACTAGTGTTATTTGCTGAAATTCTTGTGCATTTTTTCAATCAAAAATTGTATGTGTATTGTTCCTGTCTGACCATGCAAAATCGTTTGGAAGCATCTGCTGACCTTCTACTCTTGGATCTCATTGCTTAATCATGTACACAGAAATGCAGATTCCAGCAGAACATGGTCACCAATGTATCTATATGTGGATTGTGGGGTGGGGGTGGGTGTTTTGAACATGTGTCTTTTTTAATATTATGTTGGAATGCTTTGTAAGAATAATGACTTAAGTATGTTTCTATAATCTTGCAGATAAAAATGTGATGTGTTGCCCGTTATACACTAAAAGTAAAGCTGTGTCCACTCTAAGGTTTTGTCAAATTTTAGATTGTAAGCTCCTATGAGCAGGGCCCTTAAAATCCAATTGCAAAATGTAGTACCATGTATCCTGTCCAAATTTTTTTGAAGCTAGTAAATGAATGTACATAATTTTGTTTCTGCTGGCAAAATAAAAGTACATTATTGAGCTTTGGTGTGTTTTTTTTTTTTTGGTGGTGGTGGTGGTGGTTTTGGCAAAGTGCAATATCTTTTATCGTTTATTTCTTTTATCGTTTATTTCTATATGCATTTGTGCACCAAAAAACAAATCTCTTCACCCTGGTTCACATTGATGCTACTTTGAAATCGCACTACTTCACTTGAGCTAGCGCAATTTTAGGTACTAGATCAGTGTTTCTCAACCTTTTTACTGTGGAGGAACCCTTGGCAAAAAGTCTGAGATCTCGGGGAACCCTTAAAAAAGAAAAAAAAAATTCAGATCTACAGCTCTCGGAACATCGGATCTGATCAGCAAGCTGTAGATATAACCATGTTTATTGTAGAAATAGCTTTAAATAATGGAATAAAAATTAGAACTCATCTGACACCAACATTATAGTGTTAACAGTGCACATAGAAATCAATTGTTTTCTTTATGTCCCTGCAGAGACCTGCGTTAGAACAAGCCCAAAATATTTTAAGCAAGTCAAATTTGCATACATATTTAAAAAATTTTGCACATATGCTGTGAACGGGCCTTACTGAACTTGAACAAAACTCCCAAATATCGTGATTGATAAATAGGATAGCAGACTACGGGAACAGTTGGGACTTGTTCACAACATTCATGCATAAGAATTGATGGAAAATGGTGCAGATTTGACCTGCATAGAATACTTTGGTCTTGTCCACGTCATGTGCAGAGACATGCACTTTCCTAACGTAGGTCTCTGCTAGGACATAAAGAAAATAACTGATTTCTATGTGCCCTGTTCACACCACAATGTTGGCATCATTTGAGTATTTTTCTCTGCAGAAAAATGCATACATGTTGCATATTTCTGTGCAGAAAAAATATGCACATGATACCAATGTTGATTTCAATGTGCACTGACAGTGAGTACTGTCAATGCGCATTAATACCTGGTGCCTCCTCTATAGTTCCAGCTCCTCTGAACCTGTGAGAGTGGTACCGGGAGGAGTGCTGACAGTGGGAGCACATGGCTGAATCTTGCAGGAGGTGAGATCGTGTGTATGGTAGTGACTGAATGCAGACTGCAGGGGCCTGTGGCTGGATGAGACTGAATCATAATAGGATTATGTACAATTATGGAAAAACATAACGCTATTATAATCTCACCTCCTGTTACATTCAGCCTGTGTGCCTCAACTCTCTGCCCCCCCCCCAGTCTGCAATCAGTGCTGTTATACACAGGATCTCATCTCCTGTTCTCTGCTCTTCCCTCCCCCAGCAGTCTGCATTCACCCCTGACGTACACAGGAACTCAGCTTCTAATCTAGCCTTGTGCTCCTTTTCTCTGCTCCCCCCCTCCACAGTGTGCATTACTGCTACCTTAATGTATCCTGTAATTTGATTGGCTGGTTTGCTGCTTTTAGAAGGGGGGAGGGGCTTCTCAAGGCAGTACTGGGGGGTTTTCATGAAAAATCTGGCAGCAAATAAATCAAAGGACTGTTAGTGGAGGCTCTCTATGAGCTCAGATACAGTGAAAGCTGATAAATATCCCTCTGATAATAATGAGCAGACAGAACACTAATAAAGGTCAGGCCAGTGCTGGATTCTATGAGTAGAGCTCTCCATTCCATAGCCACCCATTGCATCTTCCACAGAACTCTTCCCCTCCCACACAGCAGCCAATTCTCTCTCCCAATGACCTCATTGTGTGAATGAGCAGCAATTCCTGCTCCCCGCACTCTTCACACCGCCCGTCCCCCACCTTCCTACCTTGATAAGTGTTTTAAGATTTGCCTCTTGATGATTCCAGCCATCCCCGAGCTGCTTCTTACACCTCATACACCTCCAGCCTGCAGTCCTCCTCCTGCATCCTGGCGACCCCGTGTGAACCAGAGATACCTGGCTCCGCCCTCTGAGTTCTCTGAGTTGGAACTACAGAGAGGGCATCGGGTATCAATGCACGCTGACTGTTCTCACTGTCAGCGCGCATTGGGAACACTAAAAACAACATTGGACAGATATACATCCGCCACAATGTTGAATCACGGCGGAACCCCTGGGGACCTCTCGCGGAACCCTAGGGTTCCGCGGAACCCCGGTTGAGAAACACTGTACTAGATAGACATCTGTGTGGCTTCATACACAAATGTCTATTGAAGTCGCACCTGAAATTGGCAAAAGTAGTGCAGGAACTACTTTTGCAAATCGGTGCAGTGCCACAAAATTGGGGTTGCATTGAGTGGAACAGTGCCATTGCCACCAATAGTCATGCGATTTGATTTCTGAAATTGCATGACAAATCGCCCCAATGTAAAACTAGGCTTCAGCACACCTGCAAGTAAATGATAAAGGTGGAATCTTTGTATATAACAGCTGTGGAGAATTGCAGGTAATGAATTCAGCTGGAGGATAGGCAGTGTTGTCTGAGTCAGCTCTGGTTCACATTGGTGCGATTTGACATGTCAAATCGGTGGCAATTGCGCTGTTCTAATTGGTGCGATTTGTATTGATATCAGTGCAGAAACCTGCACAGATTTCTCCGATGCCCCCCCCCCCCCTGCAGTCGGGACTGACATGCGGGAATGAAATCGTATGAGTTCAGCTGAACAATTTCCTCCCGCTGTCAGTGTGAAGCAGGGCTCAGACTGGGCCTTTTGCCTTTGTAATTCACCTGCTACTATGCCAGAGACACCATTTCTTATCAAACTCCCTTAAGTTTACCTTCAAATATCATATGTAGAAATACAGATTTGCATTTCTGCAAATAATCAAAAATAATACATTCTAATTGTGATTGAGATCAAATATTCGCAGCTGCAATCAACAGAGCGTGGTTTCACCTCCTGACCCGGAAATTAGTCATTGTAATCACCCGGAAGTTCCTGTGCTGGTCAGGATCTCCATCTAGGTGGACATGGCGAGGTCCCTCTTTAGCAAAGAGGAGGTGCTGCTGATTTGCCGGGTAAGTGCTTTTTTTTTAACAATAATATCCCTTTAGATTTGTTTGTAAATTCCCAAAGCCAAGCAATTTTGAAATTAGATGAAAGGTTTAGCGCTGGAAAACCCTTTTTGAAAGATAAAAATTGCATTTTATATAAAACTATACAGATCCGAACAAAATGAAGGACAAATGAGGAGGAAATGCTGAAAAGAGGTGAATGCCTATTAGCCAATGCCACATCAGCATGGGCATGGTTGTTACAATAATATTAAAGTGGTTGTAAACCCACTTAGACAACTTGCACCTACAGGTAAGCCTAGATTAAGGCTTACCTGTAGGTGCAAGAAATATCTCCTTAACCTACACGGTTAAGGAGATATTTGCTTTTAAAACAGCACCGATGACGTCACGCGCATGCGCACTAGCGGGCCGGCATCATTGCCGGTTTTCTGAATGGGATCTTGCCGGCCCCAGCACGCATGCATGTGACGTCATCGCCACTCCGGTCAATCACAGCGCCGGAGCGGCGTTTACTTTCTCTTTAACGCCTGAAATGCAAAACATTATTGTATAGAATTAAACATTAGTAAATGTATTTTCTCTGTAGGTATGTGCTCAGCTCTGTAGCATAGTGGTATTCCCTGCTGCCCTCAAAGGTTTAAGCCATTAATTCAAATCCTACTGACAGCAGCACCTCCTGAATGTGTGCATTTTACTCAGCAGCATATTTCTCCCATTGCTGCGTTCCTTCTCCCGTGCAGTCGGTTACCTGCTAATAAAAAAAAAGCCGCTCTTCTTCTGTGGCGGTCTTCCTCCTCTGTGTTGTCACCCGCTGTGTGGCGTCTCTTACATAGCCATTGAGCGGGCTCTCCGGGTGACGTTATCGGGTGGCCACAGAAGTCCGACACAGAAGAAGAGCAGCTTTTTTTTTTAATAGCGGTTAACCGACTGTGCGGAAAACACAGCAGCGGGAAAAGACGGGGGTGGCAGGAGAGACGGCTCGGGGAGAAGAAACATCACACACTAGTAGATGTTTGTGCTACGCTCAATAGGCTAGTGGTCAGCACTTCTACCTTGAAAAACTCAGGCTCTGAAGCACACATGGGTTCAAATCCCACAGAGAGGTACTAAAAGATTGTATTGGTGAAAAAAAGGCAAATGCCTATTAGCCAATTAGCCAAAGCAGCATATGCTTAAAATAGGTGAATGCCAATTAGCCAATGCACTTTTATTCAATAATATTATGGTGTGGAATTCCAAACATCACACACTAGCTAACGGGCAGTTTACATTTGTTTGTTTATTTTAATTTGCTTGTGCAAAAAATAAACATAGCTGTTGGATGGTAGGTTGGCTGGTATTTGAACTTGTACCATGAGAGCTGTGGAGACATCTGAGCAGACCACTAAGCCATTGTGCAAAGTACAAGACCTGCATAATAGTGCAGTATGATTACAGAATGAACATAAATAATTACTACTTTGGGAGTGCGCATGCGCCGGAGCTCCAAGATGGCCGCGTAAGCCAGGAGCTCCGCATCACCCCGGACCACCGCCGCACATAGCTGCCGCTACAAGCCCAGTAAAAGGGGCCCCCGAGACTCCGGAGACCCCCGTGCACGCCCCTGGTTGTCCGCCCTGCTTACCCGCCACGATCTCTGGCCTCAGCTCGGAACGGAGGTGAGGGGAGGGTGTACCAAGATGGCCGCGTAAGCCAGGATCTCTGCATTACCCCGGACCCCCCGCAGCACATAGCAGACGCTACTGCCCGCTACGAGCTCAGTAAGGGGGCCCACGAGGCTCCGGAGACCCCAGTGCACACCCCTGGATGTCCGCCCCGCTTCCCCGCCACGATCTCAGGCATCAGCTAGGAACGGAGGTGGGGGGAGGTTGTACCAAGATGGCCGCCGTCTCCACAGCACCTCAGCTACTCACAGCCCACACTGAGGAGACGCCAGAAAAGAGGCAAGTCGCAGCCCCAGCCACCCTCACCTACTCCCAGGTGACACAGGGGATACACCAACCCCCCCTGGCCCCCTCACCGGCCTCCACGGAATCCCTGCTGGGCCACACCATGGAGGACTATGCCCTGTCACCACTTGGACAAAAGACAAAAAGAAAGGAAAAACAAATCCCTAAAGTGCATTTTCTCCAGTCCTAATTTAAATAATATAAGTCTAAATACCATTGGTCAGTAGTGGGACCATTGTTGTAGCAAAAGAGGCTAGGCAAAAAAGAAGGGGAACACCCCAAGATGTATAAAGGGGTGTAAAAGTTGCTACTTAATACAATGGTAGGTATAGACTGAGACTGGGGGAAATGATTAAATAATTTATTATAGTCAAAAAGGAATACTCAGAAAATTTCAATTGGCATTAAAAATAACACAGATAACTGCTACCACAGACTACTGACGATCACCGATGGTGATCTCAGTAGGGGGGGGGGGGGGTGATCAAACAAGACAGGACAGGACTAGCAGACATGACAAATAACAAAATAAGGGAACACACAACACAGAAAGTCCGGACATCGGCATAAAATTCGGAGTGCAGCTGAATAACGCTAATGATAGCCTGAGATGTCAATTCTAATGATTGGGAAACCCCAAATAAAACTACTAAGGCGTATCCAGCTCCACTGCGAATTACCCCAGGGTGATACCATCAAACAAATGCCAATCCTAACATCTAGACACTGGTCCCAAGGTAATATTCAATATCAGAAAAAATTATTATTGATATATTGGCCAAAATTGCCAAAAACAGGGGACCTCAGTAGGCAAAAAATGTCAGGGTTCATCCACAAAGGACTGCGGAACAATTTTCAAGATAATCAGTAGATAGTAGTGGTTATCCTATCCTTCTTTTTCCCACTGTTTGGAGACCAGCGGGTGGCTGAAGATTTTAGTATCTACTTTGTAACTGATTGAGCCGCCAGCTGCTGTATTCCAAAGTGGTACGGAATCAATGTTCATTCAGGGGAATAGAGCCACATTCAAAGATATCTGTGTATCAGTGAACTGTTCCTTAAGCATAGGTCTGTGGTGATCAAGTTAGTTGAGCCCTGCAACTATATAGTGATGGCCTGTGGAGCCTGTTTCATACGTTACCATCCCGGGAGCGTTCATATATTGTGGTGGGCACCTGTGATGTTGCAGCTCTTCCCGGTACTGGTGAATGAGTAGTTTGGATTTACTCAGTCCGTTATCATCTGCTGCTATTTCAGGAGCCTTCTCCGCTCACCTGGGTGGATCACGTACTTGTGCTGACAGCGTCTGCGGAGATATCAATCTCTATGCTAAAGACGCCGCTCTCGGCTTCACGGCTATGCTGGGCGGGGATTGCGTTGCCGACGTCACGTGACCGATGTGACGTCAACGCGTTTCGCTATCTGGATAGCGTAGCTTCGTCTGGACGAAGCTACGCTATCCAGATTGCGAAACGCGTTGACGTCACATCGGTCACGTGACGTCGGCAACGCAATCCCCGCCCAGCATAGCCGTGAAGCCGAGAGCGGCGTCTTTAGCATAGAGATTGATATCTCCGCAGACGCTGTCAGCACAAGTACGTGATCCACCCAGGTGAGCGGAGAAGGCTCCTGAAATAGCAGCAGATGATAACGGACTGAGTAAATCCAAACTACTCATTCACCAGTACCGGGAAGAGCTGCAACATCACAGGTGCCCACCACAATATATGAACGCTCCCGGGATGGTAACGTATGAAACAGGCTCCACAGGCCATCACTATATAGTTGCAGGGCTCAACTAATTTGATCACCACAGACCTATGCTTAAGGAACAGTTCGCTGATGCACAGATATCTTTGAATGTGGCTCTATTCCCCTGAATGAACATTGATTCCGTACCACTTTGAGATACAGCAGCTGGCGGCTCAATCAGTTACAAAGTAGATACTAAAATCTTCAGCCACCCGCTGGTCTCCAAACAGTGGGAAAAAGGATAGGATAACCACTACTATCTACTGATTATCTTGAAAATTGTTCCGCAGTCCTTTGTGGATGAACCCTGACATTTTTTGCCTACTGAGGTCCCCTGTTTTTGGCAATTTTGGCCAATATATCAATAATAATTTTTTCTGATATTGAACATTACCTTGGGACCAGTGTCTAGATGTTAGGATTGGCATTTGTTTGATGGTATCACCCCGGGGTAATTCGCAGTGGAGCTGGATACGCCTTAGTAGTTTTATTTGGGGTTTCCCAATCATTAGAATTGACATCTCAGGCTATCATTAGCGTTATTCAGCTGCACTCCGAATTTTATGCCGATGTCCGGACTTTCTGTGTTGTGTGTTCCCTTATTTTGTTATTTGTCATGTCTGTTAGTCCTGTCCTGTCTTGTTTGATCACCCCCCCCCCCTACTGAGATCACCATCGGTGATCGTCAGTAGTCTGTGGTAGCAGTTATCTGTGTTATTTTTAATGCCAATTGAAATTTTCTGAGTATTCCTTTTTGACTATAATAAATTATTTAATCATTTCCCCCAGTCTCAGTCTATACCTACCATTGTATTAAGTAGCAACTTTTACACCCCTTTATACATCTTGGGGTGTTCCCCTTCTTTTTTGCCTGTCACCACTTGGGCCTACTCACTCACATCTCCTGGCCACCCCATCTCTGGGATACCTAGACCAGGACCCTGCCTCACCACCTGCGGACCTGTTCCTCAGGCTCTCTGATCTCCTAGAGAGGGGACTGGCCAGCACGGCCGCTCAAATCACTAGAGACATTAAATCAGATTTCCAAAATCTGGGATCCAGAATGGAGGCCATAGAAAATAAATTGGACTTCACAGTATCCAGAACCAATCAAAATTCAGATCACCTTCAGGTCCTGCAGGACCAACTTGATACAGCCCTCTCCAGAATCGACGATTTGGAGAATAGGTCCAGGAGATATAACTTCAGACTGCGGGGCCTACCTGAAACTGTCACGGACGTGACCCCTGCAGTCCAGGACCTCATCAAGGCCCTAATTCCCAATACCCCCCTCATCGCCTGGAGCTGGACAGAGCCCACAGGGCCCTGGGACCCCCCCGGAAGGACGGTTCTCCCAGGGACATCATCGTGAAGCCACACTGTCAGGGAATTCCTGTGAGACGTTTTGCACACAGACGTGCACAAGCACATAGTCTTTGCCATAGAATGGCAAACAGGCGCGCACATGCATGCCAGAACCTGCATTTGCGGGTGCGCATGCGCACGCACATGCGCGCATGCGCGAATGCACGCGCACGAGCGCGCACGCACGAGCCTAATCCTCATTTGGCGCCAGACAGCCTATTTAAAGGGAGTCTGGGCTCTTATGCTTTGCTGACTGATCTCAGCTGTGTTCCTGAGTCCTGCTCTGATCCTGTGTGTCTCCCTAGTGTTTTGACCCGGCTTGCTCTTGACCTTGTTCCTGTACTGATGTCCCTTTCTGACCCGGCTCCGTTCCCGACTCTGGCTCTGTCTATGATCTTGTACCTCGCTGCCCGCCTGCTGATGAACCTGGCTATTCCTGAGACCTTGCTCCTGTCTTTGTTCCTGGTTGCTGTTAACCCCCGGCTACCTGCCTGGCTGTTACCTGTTCCTGTTCAGCACATCACAGCCTTCTCCAGTCTACTGAACCCTGCCAAATTGTTTTCCCGGAACCTCCTGCTCCAGGCACTCGTGTCCCTCTTGTCCTTCGGCTTCCTCTGTCTCACCTCCAGCGGAGCCAGGACAGGAGATATAAGAGAGGCCGACCTCGTCAATTCAGTCTCCCATCCGATCCCTGACACACACTTTTACGCGGTGAAGGAGGCAGTTATGCGACAATCTCGTTTATTACCACAGATGACCTGCCAGGGCCATCAAGTACAGATATTCACTGACCTCTCCCCCTCTACAATCCAGAAACGGAGATCTCTTAAGCCACTCCTGACGGTCCTCTCACAACGGGACATTAAATACAGATGGGCATTCCCTTTTGCTGTGAAGTTCACCTTGAACGGCAAGACGCATTCCTTCTCAACCCTGCCGGACGGCGAGAATATCTTCCTCAATCTCAAGCTCATTTCACAGGAGGCTCCCATGGACTACTCCAATGCATCCACTAGCTCCTCTAAGCGACCTCCTCCTACGAGCCCGGTCTCTCCGGTTTGGAACAAGAGCATGCACAAAAGATCGAAGGAAGGCAGACCTCCATAAGACACAGACTAAATCTGTTGTTCATCCTCCTCTCCTTCATTCCCCTCACCATTGAGGGAAGATTCACCTGTTGACGGAGCTGGAAGCTCCTGGTCCTAGTGACCCCTTGACTTTCCCACCTCCATGCTGGTTATAAGGCTGTTCCCTTATCCCCTAACCAATCTTCTCCAGTTGCTAGTTGACGGCAAGTTAAGAAGTCTAGCCTCTGAGTGGACTCTTTCTCAAGCAAGATTTGTCCGCCGTGTTTTCTCAGTGTCCAAAAAGAAGGAAAAAAAGAAGAAAGAAAGAATTGTTTTTGTTTTTGTTTTTTTTATATGATTGTTCTATTTTTGATGGTTCCACTTTATTTTTCACTTTTTTCTACCGCCTCCAAACCCAAAAAAATTCTGGTTCTCTGAGGAGCGCTCTCTGGAAGCTCCTTGCATCCTATCGAGCGGGGATCCTGGGGGGTACAGGGAACTAAGATTTCCAACACCTGAAGGACAGCACTATCTTGGGCACGGGGTATCCCAGTATGGACATTCATGGTCCCAGGGGTTGTCGTTGGACTCCCGGGGGAATCCCTCCCCCTCATGTGGGGGTCGCTCCCACGGGGGCCCTGGGGATCCTGGTTCCCACACAGCCCCTGGGTTGAGTTATTTATGGTTGGGCTTAGTTGTTGTTTTTTGTTTATGTTACATTTTCCTCAGCAGTCGGGGTCCGGGGTGACCCACTTGCGCCTCCGCCTCTCCCATAGTTGCAGTTTTTTTGTTGCACCTGTGGGATGGATTGTCGGTTCCCATTTTGGGGTGACCGACCATTTTTGGTAGGAGTTTGGCAGACTTGTTTTATGCCAAACCCGATAGGTCTTCCTGGAAGACACCTTGTACTATTTTGTTTTTTCTTATTTCTCTATTTCTTTCTTACTTTAACTGTTCTAATTTTTCCAGCTGATCAGCCGGGGAGGAGCCGGGACCAGAACTTGCACTGATTTGTATCTCATCAGGCCCACACACCCATTCGGGACCATAAGAGTTGGCAGGAGGTAAGTGATGGTACCTATGACAGCATTCCACCTCTGTGTCCCCATGGCTAGTCCGCAGGCCCCAGGTTCTAATGTAAGGATAGCCTCACATAATGTCCAGGGTTTAAACTCCCCTCTGAAAAGAAGAAAAGCGTTTGATCATTATCATGCCCTCAAACTGGACATTGTTATGCTCCAGGAGACCCATTTCCCAATGCGATACAGCCCTAATTTCCTACACGCTAAATTCCTAACATTCTTCCTCGCAAATGCGGAGAACAAGACTAAAGGGGTAGCAATCCTTTTTTCAAAATGTAGCACTTTTTCTATGACAGCAGTCCACCGAGACCCGGAGGGCAGGTTTATTCTGGTCAAGGGCACCATGGAGGGCACCTTGTATTCCATAGTGTCATACTATGCCCCCAACGCAGGTCAGACGCGATTCTTTCAATCTCTCTTCAAGACCCTGGCCCCACACTTGGAGGGCAGAATCATCCTAGGTGGGGACTCGAACGTGGCCTTTGACCAGGGCCTAGACAGATCCAAACCTCCTGGTGCCCAATTAACCCGCCCAACTAGAGCTAGTCTTAAAATAGCTAAACTGCTACATTCGCACGGCCTGGTAGACATCTGGAGGGAACTGAATCCTTCTAAAAGGGATT
The DNA here is from genome assembly GCA_029206835.1 of Rana muscosa. Classification (NCBI taxonomy): domain Eukaryota; kingdom Metazoa; phylum Chordata; class Amphibia; order Anura; family Ranidae; genus Rana; species Rana muscosa. The sequence goes on from CM055123.1 coordinate 161,821,447, forward strand.
ATACTCACTATTCCTGCCCCCACCAGACATACGCTAGGATCGACCATGTCCTAGTCCCCCAAACCTTATCCAATCCGCCCTGACCTCGTCCATCCAAGACACGGCCTGGTCTGACCACTCTCTAGTGACCCTTACCATGCTCAACCTCCTCACACGACAAACCGGTACGCACTGGAGACTTAACGAATCACTTCTCACTGATCCCATCAATGTTAAGGAAATAACTGACTCCCTAAAGGAATACTTTACTTTGAATGATAAGGACGATATCTCCCCAGAGATCCTATGGGCCGCCCACAAAGCAACGGTTAGAGGCAAGCTAATTAGTATGGCTACCCGGTTAAAAAGGGAGCGACAGCAGGACTTAGTGAAACTGGAGAAGGCCTTTCAGTCCCTGAAGACCAAACAGAAGCGATGCCCCACTAAGACTTCAATGGAACAGTTAGACGCTGCAAAGCTGGAGCTTAACCTGGCCCTCACAGCGAAAGCAGAGAAACACATACGTTGGAGTGGGGCAAAATTCTACATGCAGAGGGATCACATGGGCGCCATGTTGGCCTCTAAACTATCTCTGCGGTACCGTGCTCAGACCACCCCCCGGATTAGGATAGTGGGACAACCCCCCCACGGCCAACCCAAACAAAATGCTCACAGCATTCCAGGACTTCTACTCCCAGCTATATAGCTCTCCTTCCGCGGACAAGGGTCCGGAAATTCTACATTACCTAAAGGACCTTCCATTACCAACCCTATCCATCGACCATAAAAACTCGCTTGAGGCCCCCTTTTCGTCAGAAGAAATCTTGGAGGTTATAAAAGACCTCAAGAAGAGGAGGGCCTTTCAGGACCTTACTATAAGGCATTTGCTGACACTCTAGCCCCGTACATGGCAAAAAAATTTAACACAAAAACCCAGGGCTCCCCCTTAGACCCCCACCTTAACACTGCTTATATAACCGTTATACCCAAACCGGACAAAAACTTAGAGGAAGTGGGGAATTATAGACCCATCTCCCTCATTAATAACGATCTTAAGATCCTGACGAAGATCCTAGCCAACTGCCTGGCATCCTTCATTGGTCAGTACATCCACAAAGACCAGGTCGGGTTTATACCAGGCAGATAGGGCCCGGACCAGGTCAGACGGGCTGTAGATATTATTTCTGTCCTACAGTCTGGCTGGGACCAAGGCCCCAAACAGGAAGGAATGTTGCTCTCTCTTGACTTGCACAAAGCCTTTGACTCAGTAACCTGGCCTTACCTCTTTGCCCTCCTGGAGTGCTGGGGATTTGGCCAGCGCTTCATGGGGGTGATCCGCACCCTCTACTCTGCCCCAAAGGCTATGATACGCCTACAGGGACTCCACTCACAGCCCCTTAATATAGCCAGGGGAACTAGACAGGGCTTCCCCCTCTCCCCCTTAATTTTTGCTATTGCCATCGAGTCCTTGGCGGTCGCAATACTCTCCACTGTTTACTCCAGATTTGAAAAACCTGATTGGGTTAACATTGAGAGACAGGCTATCCCAACACATACATTGGATTATCTTCTGTGGACCCCCTCCAAGGACCGCCCCCCAATATTATCTCCTATCCTTTCTCAAACCTTGTCTCTGTGAGACAAGTTGCGACCTGCACCTTCCCTGACCTCAGACTGTAAACCCCTGGCACATATTTTCCACAACCCGGACTTTCCCCCGGGGCAAGACTTTAAGGCCTTTCAATGGTGGCTGGACAAGGGGCTGTATCGCATTGGGCACTTCTTCACCCCTTTAGGCCCGGTTTCCCAGAAATTCTGTGTTCAGAACCTAGAAATGCCGGCCTCGGAGCACTACAGATTCCTACAGATACAACACTTCCTCCACAGGCTATGGAAGGGGAAACCTAGCCCCCCCCCAAATTTACTCCTTATGAAATGTGGTGCAGAAGGCTATGGCTCAGAGGGGTGGAATCTCAATCATTTACCAATCACTTGCCCTCCCATCCTCAAAATCCTCTTACATGCTGGCATGGGAAAATGACCTCCAAATTACTTGGGACATTGAGAGGTGGCAGTCTTCATTTTTCAGAGCTTTCCAGGGGATGAGAAACATCTCATTAGTTGAATCTGGAGTCAAGGTCTTGACCAGATGGTACCTTACCCCCTCGAAGTTGGCCTTATTTTATCCCACAGCGAGTCCTCTCTGCTTCCGCGGATGTCAGCTCACAGGCACCATGGCCCACACTTGGTGGGAGTGCCCTAGAATTAGGTCATTTTGGAGCAGGATGTTTACTCTAATCCAAACGGTAACTACTCACCAGCTTCCGAGAACCCCAGCCATAGCTCTCCTTAATGCTGACCTACCGGGAATTCCCAAAGCAAGCCGCAAACTAATACATTTTATACTGCTAGGGGCCAAGATGACCATAGCCAAGGCGTGGAAACAACCCACGGTCTCCCTCATCGCGGCCAAGCGTAAGATCTCCTGGATCATGTCTCAGGAGAAACTAGCCAGCATATTACCTGAAACAGTCCCGAAGTTCGAAGCCATCTGGGAACCTTGGTCCCTACATGTGGGGGTTCCACTGCGCCCAGGATTTCAGTCCCAATCGATAACTACTGGGGATGGCAATTTGGCCCCCTCCCGGTAAGATCAGCTCTCTCTCTCTCCTCTTCTTTCTATCTGCGATACTCTTCTTTCTCCTTCCTCTTTCTATTATCTCTCTTTTTTTTTTTTTTTGGTACTTTCCGACTCCATATGGCATGTTTCTAGGCTTATATCTGGACTGTTAGTCTGACAGTTTTTTTTTTTCTTCTTCTCTGATCACTCTGGCACAATGTTAATACTGGACTTCAGTCCTCATGGTCCTTATCTACCTTCGGGATCGGGGGGGGGGAACCCTCAGGGCACAGTTTGTTCCCAATAGGGGTGCTTGGGGTTTTCTCCCCATGATCCGGAATCATTGTCTGATTAGTAGGACAAGGTATTTAGAGTGAATGTACTAGTCAGTGGTCAATTTATCTATACCGGTAGGACTCTGTTTGTACTTTGCCATTGCATATTGTGATCTTATGTCTGGAAGGATTGTACCAATTGTTTATTCTCTTTTGGTTTTATAAAATCAATAAAATTCTTTGAAAGTAAATAATTACTGCTTTATAGCCACCTAAATGAAAAAAAAAAAAAAAAACATGAAAAAAACAACAAACAACAAATAGGTAACCTAAATGTTTAATACATGTAACTTTACAGAATAGCAGACATTACTATGTAATAATCATTCATAACTGCATTCATTAGCAAAAGAAGGAAAAAAACTAGGAATACTAATTGCAATATACATCAATAGATGCACACGAGGTAGAGCACATCTCATATAAAAAATTTTCTTTCACATACATGGATCATGGTTACAGTGCAGTGCTATATAAAAAACGTAGTGGAAATTGGCATTTGCATGTACGCGGATTCGCTAATTAGCGCTGATTCCATATTTACTAACACTTGTTTGCTGCTAATAGCGCTCATTTTTATTTGCAAATTCGCGCTTGGAATTTTTAATTGGCTAAAATGGGAGCTATTTTTTGCAATAGTGCTCAGTACTTCCTGGAGTTATAGTAAATCTGCCCCATTGTTTTTTTTTTTTAAATTGTATGTCTTTTTTTGTTTATAGCCGAAAAATAAAAACCACAGAGGTGGTCAAATACCACCAAAACAAATCTCTATTTGTGGGAAAAAAAGAACATCAATTTTGCTTGGGTACAACGATGCACGACTGTGCAATTTTCAGAGATGCAGTGTCGTATCACAAAAAATGGCATGGTCATTAGGGGGAAAATTCTTCCGGGGCTTAAGCGGTTAAGTATAGTTGATATTGTGGACCTGTATTTGGTGCCAGGAAAGACCCACTTATTGTCATTTAAAATACAGACTCACTAGGTGTTTGGACTTTGACTTACTAAACCTAAACAGGAAAAAAAATCAACTTTGTGTGGCGTTTACAAGTAGAAATGTTAGGAGGACATGCATTACTGTTGACTATATCAGTGGGAACTTGTTCTTCTTCCAGCAGCTTGCTTAAAGCTTTATGAGTCAACAGTTATGTATTTACAAGCTCTATGAATTTCAATATATTCCTAAAAAAAAATCTAAAATGCATTGAGGTTAACCAAGTTAAAAACATTGGCTTTATGTTCTTTTTTTTTTTCCAGCTCAAGTTCTATCTCCATATATTTTAAGAATTTACTGTTTCACTGTTTGTTTCATATTAATTACTTTGTAAGTAATTATTTTCTTAGACATTCCTTGAGAAATATCATCAAAGTACATATTAAAATTGTTCTTACAAGGGGGATGATCAGACTTTCTGTTGTAATTTGCTTCATTACAATGATAAATGACCTCTGTCCACTTGATGAAGGGTATAAATGTCATTAGGAAGGAGAGAAGTGTAAAACTGTATAATCACAAGGATCTACAGGAGTAATTATTCCTAGAGAAGTGACAGCATGTATATCTTTTACAGGGAATTCATAAAATAACTTATACTTGACATTATGCAATAAAAGTACCACAGGGTGTAACTGTCAATGACATGGGATATTACAAAATTATCTTTTTAACCCTTTGACTGGAAACAATATAAGTGGGCATAAGCTGAATGTTCATTTATTTCCTTTTTTTCAGTGAATGACCCTGCAGTGCTAAGTCCTGAAGTGCTCCCTGAAGCCAAATTTTGTGGAAGTAGGAGAGATAAATTTAAGTTGTAAATGTAATTTGCCTCCATGCTATTCCAGAGCTAAGCTGCTGTAAAACCTCAACTCTCATCTCTGTGCTCCTGCTACTTGCATGACTTCACAAGTCCCTTCTTCAGCAACCACTTTAATTGATATAATGTAGCTATTTTTTTTTACATTGTAGTAAGTTGCAGCTGTCAGATACTGTATAAAGGTTTGGCTTTTCCTTCAATAAGCTGCAGAAACCTGCAAAGTGAAAAGAATAACATTTTAAATACAACTCTTTGCAGCCCATTCACACTGTGACACTGTGACACGCAATGCCAGGCATCATGCATATACAGTATGTGTTCTTTGCACGTTTTTTGCATGTTGTCACACTACACGCATAGGGTTTTGATGGACAGTAAGTGACAAATGTGGCAAAATAGCTTGTGCACTTCTTTCAGCTTTAAGCTTTGTGCATTTTTAGGGCTCTTTCACACTGACGGCCAGCAGATCCGCCTCTCTCCGCTCATCCCCGCTGAGCAGACGGATGACAGGTCTGTCTCTGCTCTACTTATGCAGAGCAGACACAGCACGCTTTCCTGAATGGGTGGTCAGATTTAAACGGACAGCCTGTCTATTTACATCCGACTGATATCCGATCCTACAGATGAATGGGGAACAGATTCCCCATCTGTCTGTTTTTAGTGAATCGGTTGTCGGCAGCTGTAAATAGACACATATCCGTTAATATCATATGCTGCTACATAGAGGACAATGGATGGTCCAATCAGGTCCACCTAAAAAACTGACAGGTGGACCTGATCGGTCCGCCCATATACACTTTTTGCCACATGAAAAAAAGCACACGGCTGCCTATCACATTTGAGGTGCTATTAAAAATAAATGACACCGTAAGTGTGACAAGCTTTTTTTACTTGCAAAATCTTGATATTTGCACATGTTTATGAAATGCTATAGTGTGAATGCAGCCTAACCAACCCATGTGTTAAAAAAATCACCGAAAATTTAAATTTCCTTTATTTTATTTGTAAATAACTTTAGGCTAAATTCATGAGTTTCTATACAGTGCGCTGCGATAAAATGCAGAATGTCTTCATTTTATCTCAGCATGCTGTAGCAAAGCCTTAGGCTGCATTTCAGTGTGAATGGGACACGTAGGAAACAATTGTTTCCTGTGTGTCCTTGCAGTGACAGACGTTTTTCAATGCTGTAAAATGTCTGTCACCTCACACTGTTTAAATTCATCTTTACCTTGCTTTGAACCTAAATGTAATGCTAGCATTGTAAAAAAAAATTACACAAATATTTCAACAGCAACATATCCACACTAGACTGACTTCTTCATTGTTTACCTGTACAAGAGTGTAAAACGTTATTACAAAACTGCAAAATAAAACAGTTGAACTTACATAGGGCAACTCACAGACTAAAACATAATTGTGTATTAGTACTGTGACAGACCCAACCAGGACAGGGGCTTTTGGAGGGGACTGCATGGTAGCCTCTTGCCTACTGACTATGGGCCCTGGCTTTTGAGGGGGCTCTATGGGATCATAGACAGTATGACATGGACATAATAAATAAACACAACACAAAAAATGTATTAAGATCTTTTATTATCTATTAAAATATATATATTTTTTTACAAACATTAGAATAATTTTTTGGTATATAATTTTGGCCGCGGCTTATTTATCATTGTTTTATTTTAATACCATATAACTTAATAACATTGTATATCAGCATTAATACCTATAACACCTTTTCTAAAACACGCAGCTCAGCCACTCTGACTCAAGCTGAAATAAACTTTCAATACTTACATTTTATATTTAATTTTTTATCAACAACTTTCCCCAACCGACAGGTGGGTGTCATCTTAAGACAACCCACCTGTCACACCACCCCAAAAGCCTGCGGCCAATTCTATACTAGTTTGGAAATCTAAATTCAGTATGTCCAGGCCAATTTCCAACAAATGAACCCCATCATCCCTGTATAGGCCCGGAAGCCCACCCTCCAGGTCAACGTGTCTAAACGACAACCCGTAGACTGGGCACATGAACTTTTCCATGGCTTTATTAATCCTCTTACGTACTCTTTCTAATGGTTTTAGCATTAAGGATTCAATCCACCGCAACCGTGGTATAATTTCCTAAAAAACTACCACTAAATCAAGAAAAGTTTAATTTGGTGAATAGCATGCTGAATATTCAAAATTAAATCCAGGGTTTTCTGTTGACCAACATCATTGCCTCCCAAATGTATTAAAGGGATATCCGGGGCAGGACAGACTAACAGAATCCTACCAAATTCAATTAACAATTCCTCCCATAACATACCCCGTCTCGCAAACCAATAAACTTGGAACGAAGGATCCAATCCTAGATAAGTAGAGTATGAGCGAGATGCAGCTCTCTTGTGCGCCCAATAAATGAACGAGTGTCCAATCAAGAAGACCACTCTCGGGTGACCTATAAAACAATCAAATAAAACGTTAAGGTCGAACATACAATTTGTAGGAATCAGATTTCCATCTGCCCAATGTTTTAATATCCTTGCAATCAAGACCAATTCTAGCAGCTTCTGTAGCAGCTCCAATTCTGAAAGAATGCGATGAGAGCTTAATATTATCATTTAACTGCAAAGACTGGCTACATTTAGATAAAACCCTATTAAATTGGAATTTGGTTAAAGCTGATCCATTTGCATGAATAAATAACAGACTCCCCCATCAGGGCGAGTAGCTAAATAAGTCTGCATATGCATCACAGGGAAAATTGGCGAACCAGTGCATGAAGATAAACTAAGCCAGGTACCTTTGCCCAATTGATCAGTTTTTCTGGAATGAATAAAGAGTTTTAGCTTCCCTTCTGCCATAACCAAATGTCAATGCAGAAACCCCGTAGGGTTCTTTTTATTAACAGAAATTATTTCAGAAATGCGCATTGCTAAAAACAGCGTTAAAAAGTATAGCCTCATAAATAGAAAAGCAAATTGAACTAGTCCTCATGCATAAAGAAGTAAGAACATCAGGGGTAATAGGACTCCTGTCATCAGGGGAAAAATTACCGTTCTTGTATCCTTTCAATACTTGACGAACTGTAAAGAAACTCAGACAAGACGTCAGATTGTGTATTTTTTGAAAAAAAGAAATTCCTGACTATCTTGTATATATGAGACCAGGAATAATGTTTACTCATTAGAGATTCCAAAAAGAACAAAACTATATGTTCAAAACACAAAACACGTCCATGTTATTAGTGTTCAAAAATTGCAACCATAACATCCAAGAAGATTTATAACCAACCCATGAAGAAGAAGCTAGTTTAATACAGCCAGAAACTAAATAATTTCCCATAGACGTTGAGGGCATGGCGTACCTTGAGAATCTGCCGTCGGCAACAGGAAAAAAAAACGCTCCATCTGCAAATGAGAAAGTGCATCTGCAAGTGTATTCTCCCTACCTGGAATATATTGTGCCTTGACCCAGAAATTTAAACAAAGACACCAGTATACCAAGTAGCGCAGTAGAGAAATAACCGGTTGTGACTTTGAAGAGAGGCAATTAACAGCAAACAGAACACCCCTCTTATCAGTGCTAACAAGGAGCCTTCTATTTGCAAAAATGCTCTCCCCAAATCTCAATAGCCACTATTAGAGGAAATAGTTCCAGTAACACGATATAACTACAAAAAACTTTTTTTATCCAATCAGCAGGCCATGGAGCCAAACACCAATGAGTGCCCCAAATAGCTCCAAACCCAACAGATCCAGCAGAATCAGTAAACAAATGAAAGTCCCTATCTACAATCAATTCTTCTTGTCAAAATGTTTTTCCCTTAAAATGAATTAAGAAATTAAACCAAATCAACATATCCTCTTTTAAATCGGTGGTCAACCTTATATGAGAAAATGGATTCTTCAATCCCCAAAATAGCAATATAAAGCCTTCTAGAAAATATTCTACCAATTGGCCATACCCGAGTAGCAAAAGCTAAATGTCCTAATAATGACTGCATGTCTTTTAACAATATTTTTTTTATTCTGATTAATGACAACAGCAGCTCGGTAATTTTTTTTATTTTTTCTAAAGGAAGCCTAAACTCTTTTTCAACAGTAACAATTGTGATACCTAAAAATTCAAGGCATGTTATGGGCAAAACTGTTTTTTCCCCCGCCAAAGGAACCTTGAATTCCACACAAGTTTCACAAAAAAATGTTAACAGGGAAATACAATGCGCAGAATTCACGGCCCCCATAAAGAGAAAATCATCAAGGTAATGTATTAAAAAAAAAAAATTTCGGTCAAGTCAGAACCTGAATTGACCGAAACCACCCATTCTAAAAAGGTGGAAAATTATTTGAAATAAAAACAAGAAAGGGAGCACCCCATTGGAAGACGTCTGTCAAAATAAAACTTACCAACTGGGATGTATCGGGAGCAAAGGCTGCTTTTACATCAGCCTTAGCTAATAAAGCTTTGTCATCCAATAGTCAAATTTTTTGTACCGCACTATCAAAAGAGGTATAATTAACCGAAGAAAGATCATTATCAATCTGGTCATTTTATGAAGAACCCAGAGGAAAAGATGTATTAACCACTTGACGACCGCTCACTGTATATATACGTCATTTTTTTGAAGAGGGATATCTCGGTAACGGCAGCAGCTGCTGCCACAATCGAGATATCCATCTCTTCAGTGAGCGGTCGTGTTTACGATAATGGTGGTCTCCGCGGCGGATTCGCCGCGAGATTACCGTTATCGGCGGCGGGAGAGGGCTCCCCCCTCCCGCCGCTCTCCCGCGCCCTCCACCGCTTACCGGAGCCGTCGGTAGTGGCGGAGGCGATCGGGTCCTTCTCCCTCTGTGGTATGGATAAGAGTGAGGGCAAGATGGCCCCCACCCGTCTCCATACCATAGCAGGGCGGAGCTGACGTCAAAACGTCAGCTCCGCTCATACGTCTTAAAGGGACATTTTTTTTTGTCATTTTTTCAAATGACATTTTTTATTTTTTTATTGCATTTTAGTGTAAATATGAGATCTGAGGTCTTTTTGACCCCAAATCTCATATTTAAGAGGACCTGTCATGCTTTTTTCTATTACAAGGGATGTTTACATTCCTTGTAATAGGAATAAAAGTGATCCATTTTTTTTTTTTTTTAAAACAGTGTAAAAATAAATAGAATCCAGTAAAATAAATAAGAAAACAAAAAAATAATTTTTTTAAAGCGCCCCATCCCGACGAGCTCGCGCACAGAAGCGAACGCATACGTGAGTAGCGCCCGCATATGAAAACGGTGTTCAAACCACACATGTGAGGTATCCCCGCAATTGTTAGAGCGAGAGCAATAATTCTCGCCCTAGACCTCCTCTGTAACTCAAAAGATGCAACCTGTAGAATTTTTTAAACGTCGCCTATGGAGATTTTTAAGAGTAAAAGTTTGACGCCATTCCACGAGCGGGCACAGTTTTGAAGTGTGACATGTTGGGTATCAATTTACTCGGCGTAACATTATCTTTCACAATATAAAAAAAATTGGGCTAACTTTACTGTTGTCTTATTTTTTAATTTAAAAAAGTGATTTTTTTCCAAACAAAGTGCGCTTGTAAGACCGCTGAGCAAATACGATGTGACAAAAAGTATTGCAATGACCACTAATATATTCTCTAGTATGTTAGAAAAAAAAACAATATATAATGTTTGGGGGTTCTAAGTAATTTTCTAGCAAAAAAAATGTTTTAAACTTGTAAACACCAAATTTGAAAAACAGGCAAGGTCCTTAAGTGGTTAAACGGTAAGAATGAGGTTCTTTTTTAGGTACCAGCCCCAAAGGGGATGATTGAAAATCTTTAAAGGGCGGATAATCAAAGGGACCTGAAATCCTGCCCTCCCAAAGCTCTTTTTCTAACTTTTCTGCCACTACTTGTGATAAATCCGAAACGGAAGAAAGATTTTTTACCATAGAACACCAATGGTGGAAGAAGAAACCATTTGAAAATCCATCAATTAGTAGCATTGTTTTCTGTTGATTTGGGTAACATTGGAGCCAGGGGAGGATTCTTTCAAATTTCACTGGGGTGGCTGCTTTTGAGAAAAAGCTCTCTATTAGAGTTGAGCGGACACCTGGATGTTCGGGTTCAACGGGTTCGGCCGAACTTCGGAAAAAAGTTCGGGTTCGGGACCGAACTTTAACCCGAACCCGGACCCGAACCCGAACCCCATTGAAGTCAATGGGGACCCGGACTTCTAAGGGCTAAAAAGGCTCTAAAAAAGTATTGGAAAGGGCTAGAGGGCTGCAAATGGCAGCAAAATGTTGTTAAGAGCATGGCAAGTGCTCTGCAAACAAATGTGGATAGGGAAATAACTTAAAATAACATTAAAAAAATAAAAAAATATGCTGGAGGCCCCCTTTTCAGCAGAAGAGGTACGGGAAGTCATTAAGAACCTCAGAAACTCAACGGCACGATGCCACACATATGGTGGGAATGCCCCAGAATACGCCCTTTCTGGAATAAATTATTCAATTTAATGGATAAGCTAGTGGGAAAATAAAATACTTTGAAATAAAAATGTAGCGGGGTGCTAAATTTAAGGGAAGTGTTTGAGTGGTAAATAGGCTCAAACACCCTAATTCTGTAGGATCCATGGACCATTTTGTCCTCGGGGGACAGTATTGGTGTGCAGTTCCCTGCGGCCTACAGGTGGCGCTGCCATGGTAGGCTAGGGTTGAACCGCAGATACAGTGCTGTGCCTTTTGTGTCCCCTCTTGGCAGTAGTACAGCGGGGCGGGGAACCTGCTGTGCATGCCGGGAGAGCATATAAAAGGGGCAGACCTTTGGCCTGGGGGCTGATGTCCAGTGGGGTCCACGCCCAGGTGCCTTCGGCCTGGGTGCATGTGTTCCTGTTCCATCTCGGGTACCTTTAGCCCGGGGTGAGGTACTATCCTGGAGTTCCTGCTGCCCTGGGTATGGAGGCCTAGGTGCGGGAGTAAAGCCTGGAGTCCAGAGCCTTCGTCTGGAGTCCGCTAAGGGTCGAGGAGTCTTAGGGTGCCGCCTCGTGTAGGGGACCATGTTCCAGGGAAGGGAGGATCATTCTAATGGACCGATGCGGGAGTCACGGTGAAGGAAGGGTCTGTTGACTCCCTGGAGAGATGTCTTCCCCTTGATATGGGCTAGGTTCGTAGAAGGAGAAGCTCAAGGTCATCTTGACTGTATCAGAGGCCTTATTCACCCGGCCCGTGGCAGGGGCCTTATACACCCTGGCCTGTGGCAGAGACCAAAGTTCTCCAGGTCCGTGGCAGGGGCCTTGTACACCCGGTCTGTGGCAAAGACCAACCTCAAGGTCTGTGGCAGAGACCGTGCACCTAAAACTGTTTGAGAAACCTAAGCAGTGAAGTGAATGTGCTACGTTTGTGCCTGGACCTCCTCCACACCTTAAGCTGTCCTGTTTCTTTGCTCTAACCTTTTCTATCCGAGTAGAGTTTATTTTGCCATGAGAGAATAAGAGTTGTAATTTCAGCTGGTGTGGACATTGACTTTACTGGGAATTAAAGGACTTGCCTCTACCTACAGTAGAGGTGAGAATCATCCTCTGGAGGAGTTTTGACTCCGGCTGTGGACACGGCCCGTCAAGTACACCGCTCAACCTCTTTATATAGGAGGGTACGGGCTGGTAGTGCGGTGTGCCTTTCTCCCTCCTGCAAGGAGCCAACAACATAAAGGCAGGTAAGGGGGAAAGGATCTGTGCGCTAAAAAAAATAAAATAAAAATTATAATCTTGACCTAGGAGGACGAGGTCCATATGGAGTAGGAGGTTGAGGTGGCGGTGGATGTGGCTGTGTAGGTGGAAGCGGCGGTGGAGGAGGACGAGGTAGCCAACACTGGTTCAAAAATACAACAATGGCTGGGTAAGGCCGGTGATGTGTCGAATTCTGTCCCCTGTCAAATAGTGTCCACCCTGTACTGCGCTTGCTCAGTATGCAGGACAAGGGAATTTAGAAAATCTCCCAAGACGAACGGCGCCTGCGTGGTGAGTTCAGGTGAAGGCCACACCATCCGTGGTTCAAGCCAAGCCAAGTGAGGCCATGCCCAAAGCGTGACGATCGAACCGAGCCCGTGAGGGGCCCTGTTACTATGTGCTACCGTATGTCCACTTGGATGGTGGGGCTTGCACCTGCACTCACGGCCAGGCGCCGTTCATCTTCGGAGATTTTGTGAATCTCCTTGTCCTCTGTACTGCGCAAGCGCTGCGCCTTCGCAGTATGGGCCGGACACAATCCGATGGCCGGACAGTTTTTGTCACAACACCGGTATACATGTCTTTTCTGCACAAGGTACGGACAAGTCCTGTGGGATCCATGCCTGGTTCATTTTAATGAACGTGAGCTTGTCCACATTGGCTCTGGACAGGCGGCTGCGCTTGTCTGTGATAACGCCCCCTGCCGTGCTAAATACACGTTCAGATAATACACTGGCTGCAGGGCAGGCCAGCACCTCCAAGGCATAAAGGGCAAGCTCAGGCCATGTGCCCAATTTGGAGACCCAGAAGTTAAAGGGGGCAGACCCGTCATCCAGTACGTGTAGGCCTGTGGACACATACTGCTCAACCATGTTGGTGAAATGCTGCCTCCTGCTAAGACGTTCCATCTCAGCTGGTGGTGCTGGTTGTTGTGGCGTGCTGACAAAGCTTTTCCACATTTCAGCCATGCTAACCCTGCCTTCTGAGGTGCTGCCGGTGCCCCGACTGCGTTGGTGACCTCTTCCTCCTCCTCTGCCTTCGCCTTGTGCTTCCACCGTACGCCCGCTGTCAGGTGGGAATGCCACCAGCAGCGCGTCTATCAGCGTGCGCTTGTACTCGCGCATCTTACGATCCCGCTCCAGTGAGGGAATTAAGGACGGTACGTTGTCCTTGTAACGGGGATCCAGCAGGGTGGCCACCCAGTAATCAGCACCAGTTAAAATGTGGGCAACTAGGCGGTCATTGCGGAAACACTGCAGCATGTAATCGCTCATGTGTGCCAGGCTGCCCAGAGGCAAAGAAAAGCTGTCCTCTGTGGGAGGTGTATCGTCTGTGTCCTCTGTATCCCCCCAGCCAGGCACCAGTGATGGCCACGAGCTGGTCTGGGTGCCACCCTGCTGTGAAAATGGCTCCTCCTCCTCCTCCATCTCCTCCTCCACCTCGTCATCCTCCGGAACTGTACCCTTTCTGCGGACAATTGTGTACCTGGCGTTTGTTGGTGCAGGAACCCACCCTCGTAGCCACTTGTGAAAGACTGCCCTGAAAGCCTTTGAAATGATCCCGCTTCCTCCTCCTCCTCCTCATCCTCCTGTGCCACATCCTCTTCCATCATCGCCCGAAGCGTTTTTTCAAGGAGGCATAGAACTGGGATAGTAACGCTGAGAACGGCGTCATTGGCACTGGACATGTTGGTGGAGTACTCGAAACAGCGCAACAAGGCACACAGGTCTCGCATGGAGGCCCAGTTATTGGTGGTGAAGTGGTGCTGTTCCGCAGAGCGACTCACGCGTGATTGCTGCAGCTGAAACTCCACTATCGCCTGCTGCTGCTCGCACAGTCTGGACAGCATGTGCAAGGTGGAGTTCCACCTTGTGGGCACGTCACATATGAGGCGGTGAGCGGGAAGGCCAAAGTTACGCTGAAGCGCTGACAGGCGAGCAGCAGCAGGGTGAGAACGCCGAAAGTGTGCACACACAGCCCGCACTTTCTGCAGCAGCTCTGGCATATTGGGGTAGGCCCAGAGCTGCTACGAGATTTTGCCCATTATCGCACACCACCAGGCCGGGCTTGAGGCTCACTGACAGCAACCACTCATTGGTCTGTTGTTCCATGTCCCTCCACAACTCCTGCGCGGTGTGGGGTTTTTCCCCCAAACAGGAAAGTTTTAAAACTGCCTGCTGTCGTTTACCCCTGGCTGTGCTGAAGTTGGTGGTGAAGGTGTTACGCTGACCGGATGAGGAGGCGGTAGAGGATGAGGAAGCGGAGTAGGAGGAGTTAGCAACAGGAGGCAAACTGAAGCGCCCTGCAATCCTCGGTGGTGGAAGGACATGCGCCAAACTGCTATCTGCCTCAGGCCCAGCCTCCACTGCCTTTACCCAGTGTGCTGTTAGGGAGATATAACGTCCCTGACCGTGCTTACTGGTCCACGCATCCGTAGTTAGGTGGACCTTGCCACAGATGGCGTTGCGCAGTGCACACCTGATTTTGTCCCCCACTTGGTTGTGCAGGGAAGGGATGGCTCGCCTGGAAAAGTAGTGGCGGCTGGGCACGACGTACTGTGGGACAGCCAATGCCATCAGGCTTTTAAAACTCTGCGTCTCAACCAGACGGAATGACAGCATTTCAAAGGCCAGGAGTTTTGAAATGCTGGCATTCAGGGCCAGGGATCGTGGGTGGCTAGGGGGGTACTTCCTCTTCCGCTCCAATGTTTGGGAGATAGAGAGCTGAACGCTTCCATGGGACATTGTGGAGATGGTTGGTGACCCAGGTGGTAGTGTTGCTGGCAGATCCTCTGTTTGGGGGGTGGCAGGTGCCACTGTCACTTCAGAGGTGGATGAAGAGGCCAATACTGCAGCAGAAGAGGAAGCAGGAGGAGCCAGAGACCTTTCTTGGTTTTTGAGGTGTCTACTCCACTGCAGCTCGTGCTTTGCACTTAGATGCCTGGTCATGCAGGTTGTGCTCAGGTTGAGAACTTTTATGCCTCGCTTCAGGGTCTGATTGCACAGCGTGCAAACCACTCATGCCTTGTCATCAGCACATTGTGTGAAGAACTGCCACGCTAGGGAACTCCTTGGACCTGGCTTTGGTGTGCTCGGTCCCTTGCTGCGTTGGGCAGTAGCAGACATACTGTCTAGGGGACGGACGCTCCGCTTTTGCACCCTGCTCCCTCTTCTGCTGTGCTGGTGGCTCTGTGCGACCACCGCCTCTTCCTCCAAACTACACTGGTCACCTGCATAACGTTCATTCCATGTGGGGTCGAGGACCTCATCGTCCTCCACATCATCTTCCACCCAGTCTTCACCCCTGCCCTCCTTGTCTGTCTGCACAATTGCGAAAGCAGCAGCAGTTGGCACCTGTGTTTCGTCATCATCCGAGACGTACTGCGATGGTCCTCCCATGTACTCATCATGAAACATAAGTGGTTGGGCATCGGTGCACTCAATCTCTTCCACTTCTGGGGCAGGGCTAGGTGGATGGCCCTGGGAAACCCTGCTAACAGAGTCATCAAAAAGCAGAAGAGACTGCTGCATGATTTGGGGCTCAGACTGCTTGGCTGATTTGCAAGGGGGTGAGGTGAAAGACTGATGGACATGGGTTTCAGGTGCCAACTCTGATCTTTCATCAGAAGAGTGGGTGGGAGACAATGTGAAGGAACCCGAGGCACTGTCAGCAACCCAATCTACTATCGCCTGTACTTGTCCTGGCCTAAACATTTGTACAGCCCTCATTAGGCGCGACAAAATACCGCCGCAGGCTCGGTCGCCTACTCGCACCTGAGGAAGGTGTTTCACTTGTGCGTGTATCTGGCACAGATCCACCACGTCCTCTCCCTGCAACAGGAGCTCCACCAGCAGCACCACGACCGGGGCCACCACGTCCCTTTGACCTTCTCCTCATATTTTCCAAATTTAGGATCTTGCCCTAAATGGGTGTTTTTGGAAGAGCAGAACACACCCACAGTATGTAACCGCTGAATCGCACAGCTACAGAACTGCAGAAAATGCTATTAAAAAAAATGTGGTTTTTTTAGTATAGCACAGTAGGAGAAAACTATATAGAAATTGTTTATTTCACACACCTCCAAATATGTATAACACACTGCAAACTATTTTTTGTGCCCCTAAACGGCGTTTTTTGGAAGAGCACAACACACCCACAGTACGTAACCGCTGAATCGCACAGCTACAGAACTGCAGAAAATGCTATTCAAAAAAAAATGTTGTTTTTTTAGTATAGCACAGTAGGAGAAAACTATATAGAAATTGTTTATTTCACACACCTCCAAATATGTATAACACACTGCAAACTATTTTTTGTGGCCCTAAACGGCGTTTTTTGGAAGAGCACAACACACCCACAGTACGTAACCGCTGAATCGCACAGCTACAGAACTGCAGAAAATGCTATTCAAAAAAAAATGTTGTTTTTTTAGTATAGCACAGTAGGAGAAAACTATATAGAAATTGTTTATTTCACACACCTCCAAATATGTATAACACACTGCAAACTATTTTTTGTGGCCCTGAATGGCTCTTTTTGCAAGCATACATTAAAGTGCAAATTTTTTAATTTATTTTTTTGCCCTAAACGGGTCTTTTTTTGCACGAGCAAAATAAAATGCAAATTTTTTATTTTTTTTGCCCTATGGGTCTTTTGGAAAAGAGCACAATAAAGTGCCTTTTTTTCCCCCTAAATGGATCTTTTTCAAAGAGCAGAATACACCCACAGTATGGAAACAGTGTATCTCTCAACGTAATATGCAGTGCTGGTGCACTGAGCTTGCAGATAAAAGTTAGATTTTCTCTGACACTGGGCTCATGGCAGTGTAAAAAGACTGTGCACTGCAACACAAACAGGTAAACCTATGCAGATCGCTGATTTTAATCTCTGAATCTGGACTCCTATATAATATATCTCTCTCCCTGAAAGCACCAACAGGAACCTGGCCCTACACTACACTATCTCTCTATCTTTTCCCTCAGATTGCAGAATCAGGACTACCTCATGTATTTTACAATCTCTCCCTATTAGCAACAGCAGCAGCCAAGATCCTCTCCCTATCTATTCTGAAGCAGAGTGACGTGTGTGCTGTGTGCCTCTAGCTTATATAGAAGCTGGGTCACATGTTGCACTGACCAATCACAGCCATGCCATTAGTAGGCATGGCTATGATGGCCTCTAAGGGCACACCAGCTAATCAAAAGGTGATTGGCTGGCCCCTGAAGCATTTCTAAATGCGTAATTAGATTGCCGAACCCGAACCCGAACCCGGACTTTTGCGCAAAGTCCGGGTTCGGGAAAAAGCTAAAGTTCGGTACGGACCTGAACTTTACAGTTCGGGTTCGCTCAACACTACTCTCTATTAGATTGTGATTGATGATTGTATGACATTTTTCTAAAGCATTTAGACACTGGATGTGAACCGGCGCATAAAGCACATTCATGCTTATATTTACAATTAGCATGCCATTTACACATGCTATCATTGAAAGCAAAACATATGCCCTTTTTGTATTGCATAGGTGTGCTAGTAGTAGTAGAAGGTAATGATGGTCTAGAAAAACTGGGTCGAGGAGGAATAAAAAGATTAAGCCAAAGACCAACATCTTTTGTACCCCACTGTAAACCCGACTGCACTGCTTCATCATAAGTGTACCAGCAATAGGGATGAGCTTTATGTTCAGGTTACAAGTACATATGGCAGGGACTCCATAGTCAAATCAATTTAGGCCTCTCTGGAGTCTGAAAGATACTGGAGAGTTTAAATAAAGACAAAGATAATCCCCCACCATATGATGCAAATGCTGCCGATGGGATGTGTAAGCTGACATACATGGGCCCTGAGGACTAAAAAAAAATTGAAATGCATCACTGAGGCGACCCCCTTATCCACCGCTCCTCCTTTGATCAACTAAAACCCTCAAAGCTAGGTTTTCAATGAGACTGTAACCTACCAGAATTTGGATATAAACTCCTCTTTAAGGTGTCCTGAATAGGGATGAGCTTTATGTTCGAGTCAAACTCATGTTAGACTCGAACATTGGCTGTTCGCCCGTTCGGCGAACAGCGAACAATTTGGGGTGTTTGCGGCAAATTCGAAAAGCTGCGGAACACCCTTTAAAAGTCTATAGGAGAAATCTAAAGTGCTAATTTTAAAGGTTAATATGCAAGTTATTGTCATAAAAAGTGTTTGGGGACCTGGGTCCTGCCCCAGGGGACATGTATCAATGCAAAAAAAAGTTTTAAAAACTGCAGTTTTTTCGGGAGCAGTGATTTTAATAATGCTTAAAGCGGAGGTTCACCCAAAATATTGACATTAGCCCATCCTGATCTTTGTACCATATACTGCTACATATGTATAATATTTTTTTTGGTGCGGGTGTCATTACCGAGATTCAGCCGTATTATTCAGGACTTCCGGGTATTCCTCCCGCGGTAGTGGGCGTATCTCCTGCTCTCCCTGACGCCCCAGTGTTTGCTGGGAGGTGACCGCAATGTCTCCTGGGAGCACAGTGTCACGCTTCCCAGGAGACAATTAGTAACGCAGACAATCGTAATCTCGCAAGATTTCCCTGCTGGGAGACTAGCATTCGCCTATTCCCGGAAGTCTGTGCTTGTGGGCTTCACATTGCCCACAAGCAAAATGGATAATACCAGGATCGTTTCATCTAAGTTGATATTTACCACGAAAACAGACGGGGATGCATCATAACGCCGAACAAGTGAGTATTAACCATGTACATGTAACCCCATTAGAAGCACTTAAAAAAAAAATCGAGGGACCGCGGAACCTCCGCTTTAAAGTGAAACAATAAAAGTGAAATATTCCTTTAAATTTCGTACCTGGGGGGTGTCTAAAGTATGCCTTTAAAGTAGCGCATGTTTCCCGTGTTTATAACAGTCTCTGCACAAAATGTGATTTCTGAAGGAAAAAAAGTAATTTAAAACTACTCACGGCTATAATGAATTGTAGGTCCCGGCAATACAAAGAAAAGTAATTGAAAGTTATTGAAAAAGAAAATGCGTGGGGGTCCCCCCAAATTCAATTACCAGGCCCTTCATGTCTGGTATGGATATTAAGGGGAACTCCACGCCAAATTTAAAAAATAATGGCGTTGAGTTCCCCCCAAATATCCATACCAGACCCTTTATCCGAGAACGCAACCTGGCAGGCCGCAGAAAAAGAGGGGGGACAAGAGAGCACCCCCTCCTGAACGTACCAGGCCACATGCCCTCAACATGAGGAGGATGCTTTGGGGGTCTGTGACCCCTCAAAGCAAAATGTCCCCATGTTGATGGGGACAATGGCCTCATCCCCACAACCCTTGCCCGGTGGTTGTGGGGGTCTGCGGGAGGGGGGGCTTATCAGAATCTGGAATCCCGCTTTATCAAAGGGGATCCCCAGATTCTGACCCCCCCTATGTGAATTGGTAACGGGGTACATTGTACCCTTTCTACCATTTCACAAAAGAAAGTGTAAAAAAATTTAAAAACCACACAGACACCGTTGTGAAAAGTCCTTTATTAAAAATAAAAAAGCCATTCCAGCATTGTAATGCAGTCTGTCCAGCGACGATCCATGAATCTCCAGCGATGCGGCGAGTCTCCAGCGATAAACAACGTACATCTTCCCTGCACCGGACCTCGGTTATTAAAGAACTGTCAACACTACTTGCGTGTCATTAGCCGGGAGGCTCCGGTGTAGGGAAGATGCGTGTCGTTCATCGATGGAGACCCGCCGCATCGCTGGAGATTCATTGATCGTCGCTGGACAGACTGCATTACAACGCTGGATTCGCTTTTTTTATTTTTTATTTTTAATAAAGGACTTTTTACAATGGTGTCTGTGTGGTTTTTAAAAATTTTGACACTACCTTCGTGCTAACATGATACTTTGATATGCTATTAATAACCCACTACCTTCCCTCTATATGGCCCTTATACTGTCTAATGGTTCACTCGAACAACATGTTTTCTTCCCTTGTTATATAACTTTATGTTTGCACTTGCAAATTGTACAATGTTCATATGTGCTGAATGTGAAATATACTTGTAATGCTTCTTGAAAAATTTTCATAAATAAACAATTAAAAAAATAAATACATTTTTTTGACACTTTCTTTTGTGAAATGGTAGGGGTACAATGCACCCCTCTACCAATTCACATAGGGGGGCCGGAATCTGGGGGTCCCCTTTGTTAAAGGGGGTTTTCAGATTCCGATAAGCCCCCCCGCCCGCAGACCCCCACAACCACTGGGCAAGGGTTGTGGGGATGAGGCCCTTGTCCCCATCAACATGGGGACATGGTGCTTTGAGGGGTCACAGACCCCCAAAGCATCCTCCCCATGTTGAGGGCATATGGCCTGGTACGGTTCAGGAGGGGGGGTGCTCTCTCGCCCCCCCTCTTCTCCTGCGGCCTGCCAGGTTGCGTGCTCGGATAAAGGGTCTGGTATGGATTTTTGGGGGGAACTCTACGCCATTTTTTTTTTATTTGAGGCAGGGTTCCCCTTAATATCCATACCAGACCTGAAGGGCCTGGTAATTGAATTTGGAGGGATCCCCACGCATTTTTTTTATTTTTTATCAATGACTTTCAATGACTGTTCTCTGTATTGCCGGGAGCCGACAATTCATTATATCCGCGAGTGCTTTTAAATTACTTTTTTTCCTTCAGAAATGACACTTTGTGCAGGGACAGTTCTAAGCACGGGAAACAAACGCTACTTTACAGGCATACTATACACACCCCCTAGGTACAAAATTTCAAGGAATATTTCACTTTTATTGTTTCACTTTAAGCATTATTAAAATCACTGCTCCCGAAAAAAACAGACGTTTTTAAAACTTTTTGTTGCATTGATACATGTCCCCTGGGGCAGGACCTGGGTCCCCAAAAACTTTTTATGACAATAACTTGCATATAAGCCTTTAAAATTAGCACTACATTTTTCATGTTCGAGTCCCATAGACTTTAACGGTGTTCGGATGTTCGAACAAATTTATTGCCTGTTCACATGTTCTGATGCAAACCGAACTGGGGGGGTGTTCGACTCATCCCTAGTCCTAAAGATCTTTCATCCCTTGCTCCCTCTGTGGGGACGGGATGAGTTTTGAGACTTTCCCTTTGTAATGGAGGTCAAGGAGTGTTGCCAATCAATAATGATCATTATCCGTGATGCCACAAAATTTCTGATCCTTTTGCAGGCTTTGAAGAATATGGGAGCCCATGCACCACAAGTTTGCAGAGGCATGATAAGCAGAGTCCTCATGGTCACTGAGGATTACAGTATTTGGAACTGCTTCCTTCCAGCCACGTACTACTCTCAAGAGTTTTGGGGATGGAAAACCATCTCTTAATGTTTGACGTATGTGTTCCTATGCTTCAATGCCTCCAAAACTGCAATAATCCTCCTCTCCCCCCTCCTTCTCCTGCCCTCTCCTCTTGTGTGTTCTATGGCATCACAAGAATGGTGTCTGCATAAAGCAAGCATTGAAAGGAAAGGAAGTCCTTTTCTTCCTCCTGCTGTTCTGCCTCAAGTGCCCGGTCCATAATGCCATGCAGAGTTTGCTCCAGCAGGAATACAACAGGGATTGTGTAACTGACAAATGCATTGTCACAGCTCACAATCCTTGTTGCCTCCTCAAATGGTGACAGTACAGTGCTTGCATCCTTTATCAGCAGCCATTGGTGTGGGGGGAAAACATCTGAGCTGCCCTGAGCCTGTCATTGTGCCATACTCACAGAGATACTCGTTGACCGCCCTCTGCTGCAGCCGCTGCAGCATTGCCAAAGTTGAGTTCCACCTGTAGTGCATGTCCGAAATCAAGCGTTTTAATGCACAGGTGGAATTCCCATGGAATTTTAGCCAACTGAACACTGGCTGTGTATGACCGTCTGAAATGGCTAGAGTCTCTTCTGGACTCCTTTAAAAGATCTTGCAACCCTGGGTACCTGTTTAAGAAATGATGCACCACCAAATTGAGGATGCATGGCACATGTGTCAACTTTCCCTGTCAAAGGGCGGACAGGAGGTTAGTGCCAAATTGTACAGAATGTGCTACACAAAAAAGGAGATGATGTAAGTAAAAATATCTTCATTTTATTTATGCAAAGTTTCAACAATAAAAGAAACATTGCTTTATATAGAGTATATTGTGCAGTTTTTCCAATTCACTCATGTTTCGCTACGATTTAGCTTCTTCACGAGATTATTCTGGATACTGCATATTCAAACACTATAAGAAAAAACATATTTAATTAGTCACAAGAGGGGGCCGACAATTGAAAGGCCATGTGAGAGGGGGCTGAGAGCGTACAGCTGCTGGATTGGGATGTCTCTTTTGGGCAAAATATAATTTCCTACTGTTAAACCTTGAAAGCACTGATGACTTATAATACACTGCTCATCTTTATACAGGGTATATGATGTTGTAAGAGTATTATAACAACAGTGTGCACACTGAAGGACTTGGGTGGAATGGCCAGAGGGTGGATTTGGTGGGGACAGCTAGTGGGCATGCCCTGGGGAATGTTGGAGGTCAGGCCCAGGGGGGGGGCGGCAGGCCTAAAGCTGTCTAAGGGGTCCCACACACAATTTCTGATGGCTGCCCTGGTAATGACATCAGTTGTATCCCTGTCCCTTTTGCTTACATCTCTTGGCCAACAGAGGCAGTGTATACAGCTTTTTGCCAGAAGCTGTTACATAAACAATTTAAATTATTTCTGAATTTATTGCTGCCACAGAGATAGATTCTTAAAGTGCTGGTAGTAAGAACTACCTGAATTTGTCACATGTGTTGATAATGTTATTGATGCTGGCACAAATGCTTGCTGAATTAGGTGCAGGTAGTTCTTATGCCGCATACACACGACCGTTTTTCATGACGTGAAAAATTCCATTTTTTTAATTGGTCATTAAAAACTATCATGTGTAGGCTTCAGAGCATTTTTAACGACGTGAAAAATGGCCTGAAAAAAATTAGAACCTGCTCTATTTTTTCACGTCGTTTTTCACGTCGTTCTTTTTAACGTCGTGAAAAATGGTAGTGTGTATGCTTTTACGAGGGGAAAAAAAACGAGCATGCTCAGAATTAAGTATGAGACGGGAGTGCTCGTTCTGGTAAAACTAGCGTTTGTAATGGAGATAGCACATTCATCACGCTGTAACGAACTGAAAAGCACGAAGACTGAAAAGCGTGAATCGTTTCTCACCAAACTTTATTAACACGAGGATCAGCAAAAGCGTCCCAAAGGGTGGCGCCATTCGAATGGAACTTCCCCTTTATAGTGCCGTCCTACGTGTTGTACGTCACCGCGCTTTGCTCAAGCGTTTTTTTTCATGAACGTGTGTATGCAAGGCAGGTTTGAGAGGAAACACGAAAAATCACGTCGAGAAAAACTTTGTTTTTTTCCATGACATGAATAACGGTCGTGTCTACGCGGCATTAAGGAAACTATTGCCCAAAAATTGTTTTAGGGCCATTTTGAATTCCCCTCACTCTATTTATAAAGCAACAACCATCATACAATGAGAGGAAGTTATGAAATTAATAGAATAAAGAAAATAGGGATAAAGCCCTGTACACATGATCGGATTTCCTATGTTTTTTTAACCGATGGATTTTTCCATTGGAAAACCGATGAAGCTGACTTTCATCAGTCTTGCCTACACACCATCAGTCAAAAAACTGACCGCTCCAAACGTGGTGACGTAAAACACTCCGATGGGCCGAGAAAAATGAAGTTCAATGCTTCTGAGCATGCGTCGACTTGATTCTGAGCATGCGTGGGTTTTTTATCCGAAGGAGTTCTCCACAGACGATAGCAAATTACTATCGGTTTTTTAACCATCGGATAAATTTAAAACATGTTCTATTTTTAAACACTGATGGAAAAAAGACCGATGGGGCCCATACACGATCGGTTTGTCCGATAAAAAAAGTCCATCGGACTGTTTTCATCGGTAAAACCTATTGTGTGTACAGGGCTTGAGAGTTAGGTGTCAGGATAGAAAAGAAAAACATTAGCGTAGGAATGGCTAATCACTGCTGTGTGGAAATAACAAAGAATATTATATGAATCCAAGCTGAATTCACTTAAAGGCATAAATATATGCCTTAAAATATGCCCTATAAATAAAGATCTCAAAAATCTATTTAGCAGGACCAATGCACCCTGAGAATTTTTTTTGCCATCATCATATGTTATTTCGGTGGTTCTAAAGCCTAAAGATTTTTTACCTAATGCATTCCCTGCATTAAGGTAAAAAATGTTCCATTGGAAGTATTGCTCCCTCACCCCTCCTTATACTTAGAGTCCTCACTGGATCCAGTGCTTTGTAGCAGCTCTCTCCTCTCACTTCCTGGTCTCACATGCTTTGCTGCATGTGGAGCCATTGGTTTCCACTGCTGTCAGTCAAACCCTGTAACAAAAGAGTGGGGGGGCATGGCCAAGCCATGCTGTCTGTGGCCAAGGGACTCAGGCAGTGTGGCTCAAGATCAATCCCATATGAGCACCCTCATAACATGTCCCCCACCAGGACTGCTGCCAAGGGACCCAAAAAGAGGAGGCCTGGGGCCACTCTGTGCAAATCTATTGCATTGAGCAGATAAGTATAAACCTGAAAAAAATTTTGACTTTACACCCGCTTTAACTCTTCTTTAATGCATGATAAAATTCAAAGTTAGGCACCATGCAAATAAGGCCCAGAAAACCTGTGACATAAAAGTTTCCGATTAAAAAAACAAACATGTCATAATTACCTGCTCTGTGCAATGTTTTTACACAGAGCAGCCCCGATCCTCCTTTTTTTGGGTCCCCTGACGGTGTTCCTGGCTTCTTCCCCTTGACCTGTGCCCCCAATACCAAGCTGCTTGCTTGCACTGCTCACTCCCAAGCCCGGCTCTATGCACCCATAAGACACATGGTGCCAAGGCTCTACCTTCCCCCCGCTCTCTCCTCATTGGCTCACTGGCTGTGATTGACAACATTCGGAGCCAATGGCACCTGCTGCCATCTCTGCCAATAAGGGGAGGGAGTCCTGGGACAGCCGAGTCTCTCGTGCACATCGGTGGATCGAGAGGTTGCTCAGGTGAGTATTAGGGGGCCGTGGGGGGAGCAGCATAAAGAAGGTTTTTTTTTTTACCTTCATGCATAGAATGCATGAAGGTGAAAAACTTTTAGCCTTTACAACTACTTGAAAATATGCCCTATAAAAAAGATCTCAAAAATCTATTCAGCAGGACCAATGCATCCTGAGGATTTCTTTTTTGTCATTGTCAGATGACATTAACTCTTATTTTCTGCATGATGAAATGCAAAGTTAGGAACCATTTAACCACTTCAGCCCTGAAAGAATTGGCTGCTCAATGACCGGTCCATTTTTTTGCGATACGGCAATGCGTCGCTTTAACTGACAATTGCGTGGTCGTTCGATGCTGTACCCAAACAAAATTGACATCCTTTTTTTCCCACAAATAGATCAATAGATGTATTCTTCTACATATTTTTGGTAATAAAAATCGCAAAAAGCGTATATTGATTGGTTTGCGCAAAAGTTATAGTGTCTACAAAATAGGGGATAGATTTATGGCATTTTTTTTTTTTTACTAGTAATGGCGGTGATCAGCGATTTTTATTGGGACTGCGTTATTATGGTGGACATCCCTGTCTTGTTCCATTGTTAATTCTAACACTTGAACTTTTCATCAGAAAAATTGTAGCGGAGAGCTCAATACAGGGGTTCAAAGTGGCAAAAAGTGAGTACAAAGTAACGGCTTATGCAGACGATCTGTTCTTCGTAACAAACCCACACACCTCGCTACCCTCTTTACTGAAAGAATTCTCCCTGTTTGGCTATGTCTCCAACTTAAAAATAAATTTTACCAAATCGGAAGCGATGAACATCTCTATTCCCATAGACACCATCAATTCAATAAAATCCGTCTGCCTCTTCAAGTGGGTGGACTCAGCTCTTAAGTATTTGAGGATTTGGCTGACCCCTACGTTACACCAGGTTTATGAGCGCAATTTTGTACCCTTGCTGAAAACGATCAGCTCAGATCTCCAAGCCTGGCACCCACGACATTTCTCTTGGTTTGGGAGGGCAGCGATCTGCAAGATGATTATACTACCGAGAGTCCTCTATTTACTCAGGAATCTGCCAATAAAGATCCCCCAGAGTCCTTCACTCAACCCAAATGAAATTCATTTGGGTTCACAAACATCCTAGAGCAGGCATGCCCAAAGTCCGGCCCGCGGGCCAATTGCGGCCCCCGTTGTGGTTGAATGTGGCCCCTCTGGTAATTTGGATATATATATATATATATATATATATATATATATATATCTTTTGTGGATCTGTCAGATTACATACAGGAGAATCTCCTGTTTACTCGGCGGCATCTGTAATACGGAAGTCCCGTCTCATGGGCTTCCATTGGACTCCTCCTCTGTCTATCATAGGAGGCTGGACATTTTATTAAAGAGGCTGCTGTGTAAACAGGAGATGCACCTGTATGTAATCTGTTGGCACTCGTCCCGCCCACTCCTTGTCCCGTCCGAGGTTGCAGATGGGCATCGATCAGGGTGCACTGATGGCAATGGAGAGGCTGCATTCATGACAATGGTGAGGCTGCATTCATGGCAATAGTGAGGCTGAAGATGGGCACTGATTAGGCTGCATTGGTGGGCACTGACCCTTATTTTGCTACACAGTTCTTTATTCAAAATTATATTTTTTTCCAGAAACTTCCCTCCTAAATTTAAGGTGCGTGTTATACACCGATAAATACGGTATATCCAAATAACATGCCCAAGCTCATTCTTAGTCCTGAGCAGTGCTCAGGGATTCGTTGGGGCCACAAAAGATATATATATATATATATATATATATCCAAATAACACGCCTGAGCTCATCTCTTCACTACACACAGCCACAAAGGCAAGAGAATTCTTGTTGGGCAGTGTATTAGTGCTCGGACGAATACACTTAGACCGACTTTTATTGGTTCAAAGAATGTCAGGCAAAATGGTCGGCCCTCACGCATGTTGACTTCATCAAATCTGGTCCTCTTTAAAAAAAGTTTGGACACCCCTGTCCTAGAGTAAGGTTTGCTTTTCTAACCCAAACCAAGGAAAGAGGAGGGATAGGCATCCCTGACTATAAACACTACTATTTTGCCTTACATGTCACCAGGATCATAGATTGGCACTGCAAAGATTGGCAAAGATTCGGTGGAGCTGGAATACGCAATAAGCCCTACACACATACGGTTATCGCCCTGGTTCCCTTGGACGAGCTATCCAGCAACCCTAAGGTCACACCCCCTTATAGGTATCACATTGGGAATTTTTCATAAATTAACTAAATTCCACAACTTTTCCTCGCACCTAAGCCCACTAACTCCTTTGCGCAACAACCCTGACTTTCCACCAGGACTGAGGAACAACATCCTTAGCCTCCCTAATACAAAAAAACCCTTCTGGCCACACACTGTTTCAACAACAAGTTCAAAGACCTTACAGTGATTAAGACAGACAACAATATCCCTGACCTACCACTGTGGACATATTTCCAAATACGCAGCTACGTCAACCATGCTCCTAGAAAGTCGAATTTTAGCAGACAATTGACTGAGCTGGAGACAGTATGCCTAGTAGACGAACCGATTCCCAAACCGACATCACTTACCTATAGATGGATTCAGGATGGCGGCGACTCCAGGGAGAACAGACTCAGAGAGCGATGGTCAAAAGAACTAGGTGTCTCGCTCACAGATAAACAGTGGCAAAAAGCTTGTATATTTGCTTATAAATGCTCTCTCAGTACTAGAACTCAGGAAACGGCATACAAGTTGCTTACTCAATGGTATGCCACCCCTGTGAAACTACACTCTTGGTTCCCACAAACCCCAGAAAATTGCTGGCGATGTCACAATGACAGAGGTACTTTATTGCACATCTGGTGGCAATGCCCAGTGCTGCAGCCTTTTTGGTCGGAGGTAAGGAAACGAGTGTTTCGGATAACAGAGTCTAAGCTAAAGCTTGATGTAATGTGTTGCCTTCTCCATGTCACAGATTTCCCTATCAAAAAATATAAACATTCAATCTCCAAACATCTACTGAATGCGGCCAAAGCACTCATCCCACTTTTCTGGAAATCCTCCCGTGTGCCAACTGTTCAGGAATGGCTATACAAAATCAGATATCTGTGAGATGGAGGAGACTGTTGCTCAGTCGAGTGACAACGTTGAACGCTTTCACAAGACCTGGTCACCCTGGTACATATTCAAATAATCTCAGGCATACTTGGATCTTACAAGTACACATTAATGTTAATATTAATATTAGGTTCTCTGTAATTCCTTTACAATCCCAATTGTGCACAAGACTGCTTGTCTGGATATACCTACTCCAATAATTGTTATACTATGACATCTTTTGAATTACTTAAGCTATGAATAATGATATAGCAAACTTACCAACCCTTCTACACTACTTTCTTTTTACTACCTATTTCTCTCAGATCTAGATTCCCTTTCTCGTTTTCAGTTACTCTTGTTATTGGAATTGACTACTGGTTAGATTTTTATTATGTTATGACCTGGAGTACTAAACATTACATTTCAGTTGTAGAGGGTGCACACACCATCTTAGGATACTCTTAAGGTTCAGTTATTTCAACACAAATCTAGACAACAGTTTACCTGTAATACTTTATTGTCAATATCAACCAAAAATCTGATTACTTTCTGTTTCATCACCACATGGAGCTGTGACTCCATCTCTGTATTTCTTCATTATTCAATAAATTTTGATAATAGAAAAAATATATAATAAAAGAGAAAAGACTATAACAGAAAATAAAATAATAGAATATAATAGAGTAAAACAGACCAAAATAGAATAGAAAATAAAAGAACAGAATATAATGGAATAGAAACAAATAGAATAGATAGAATAAAAAGAATAGAAAAAAATTGAAAGAATATACCGTATTTATCGGCGTATAACACGCACCCCAAGTTTAGGAGGGAATTTTAAGGAAAAAAACTTTTAGGAGGGAAATTCAAGGAAAAAAAACTTACATTTAAATGCAGCATGCAGCCTTGCCCAGTGTCCATCTGCAGCCTTGCCCAGTGTCCATCTGTCCATCTGCAGCCGTGCCCAGTGTCCATCTGTCCATCTGCAGCCGTGCCCAGTGTCCATCTGTCCATCTGCAGCCTTGCCCAGTGTCCATCTGTCCATCTGCAGCCGTGCCCAGTGTCCATCTGTAGCCTTGCCCAGTGTCCATCTGTCCATCTGCAGCCGTGCCCAGTGTCCATCTGTCCATCTGCAGCCGTGCCCAGTGTTCATCTGTCCATCTGCAGCCTTGCCCAGTGCCTTTGCGATCGTGTCAGTCCCGGCGGTTTTTAAAATTTGGCGCCGATTTCTGTGGAGAGGAGCGAGCGGGGCCGAGTGTACTTCGGCTGGACTCGGCTCCTCTCGCAGTTCCGCCCATCTCCACTGACTGCGCCGCTGACGGAGAAAGCCGAGTGTACTTCGCCTAGACTCGTGTCTGCTCACAGTCACAGGCAGGACTGCGAGAGGAGCCGAGACTAGGCGAAGTACACTCGGCTTTCTCTATGTCAGCGGCGCAGTCAGAGATGGGCGGGACTGCGAGAGGAGCCGAGTAAAGCCGATTGTACTTCGGCTTCGGCTCCGCTCGCTCCTCTCGCTCGTTTTCAGCAGGGGAATTCGACGGAGTATCGGCGTATAACACGCACCCACGATTTTCCCCTGATTTTAAGGGGAAAAAAGTGCGTGTTATACGCCGATAAATACGGTAACCATATTCTGATATTTGAATAGAATAGAAAAGGATATAATTAAAAAAACAATAGAATAAATAAGAAATAATATAACCATTTCTCAAAATGCAAATATAATCAATTCGAATTTGAATAGAATAGGAAAGAATAGAATAGAAAATAACAGAATAGTATAGAAAAAACCAACAGAATACAATAGAATAGAAAAATATAATCATCTTCCTCTTCTAATCGCTTCTTTTCTATTCTATTCAAGTCCAAATTGATTCTATTTGAATTTTGGGAAATGGTTATATTATTTCTATTTTATTCTATTGTTTTATTTTTTTTATTCGATTATTTTTCTATTTATTTATTCTATTATTTTCTATTCAAACCAAATGTATTCTATTCAAATTTCAGAAGATGGTTATATTCATTCTATTCTATTCTAGTCTGTTGTTTTTTTCTATACTATTCTATTATTTTCTATTCTATTCTAATATATTCTCTTCTGTGCTATTCAAATTCAAATTGATTCCATTTGAATTTTGGGAAATGATTATATTCTTTCTAGTCTATTGTTTTTTTTTTTTATTCTATAATTTTCTCTCCTATTATAGTCTATTCTCCAACGCCTCCCCCAGTACACCTCTACCTCCAACGCCTCCCGCTGTCACCCTCTACCTCCAACGCAGTACACCTCTACCTTCAATGCCTCCTCCAATGCCTCCCCTCTCCATCTTACCTATGTCTCCAATCCCTTCTCCCCCTAGCACACCTCTATACCTATAATCCCTCTTCCCAGTATGTCTCTGCCTCCAATTCCCCCACCGGAAAACCTGTGCTTTGTGCTTTTTACGACCCCTCAGCACACCTCGTTGTCCAACCTCCCCTCACTAGCGTACTTATGCCTCCAATTCCTCCCCCCTTTCTATAATACCTATGCCTCCAATTCCGCCCCCTCCCCTCCAGTCTATCATAGCTATGACTCTAATTCCACTCCCCTCTCCCCCCCAATCTATCATATGGTATGATAGATGGGGGGGCAGAATTGGAGGCATGGGTTAGATAGAATGGGGGGAGGGGGGTATTGGAGGCATAGGTATGACAGAGAGGGGGGCAGAATTGGAGGCATAGGTATGATAGATTGGGGAGGCAGAATTGGGGGCATAGGTATAATGGATTGGGGGGGGGGATGATTCAGACCTATGTTCTCTCAATCCCCCCTTACTCCCAGCAAACTTCTTGTTCAATCCCCCAATGCCTCCAGAACATCACAACAGACTGTCACATTATCACATACCATTGTCCTGCAGCCACTGGGGTCAGGCATCGGTGCACTCCTTGGATGTGTGGGAGGTGGATAGGGGTGGTCCCAGGCGGCTGGTACACTGTGCAAAGCTGCTAGCCTATGGGAGGTGGAGAGGAGTGGTCCCAAGTGGCGCCGAATGGTACATTTCCTTTCACAAATCTGCTACTAGCCTGTGCAGGACGGAGATGTGTGGAAGGTGGAGAGGGGCGGCGCTGGCTGGTACACTTCCTTGCAAAGCTCTGCTTTGCTGCTAGCCTGTGCAGTGCGGGGATGTGAGGGAGGCGTAGAGGGGCGGTCCCAAGCGGCAATGTATGGAAGGTGGAGCGGGGCGGTGCTGGCTGGTACACCACCTCTTTGCAAAGCTCGCACTGTGAGCCTGTATTCTAACTGTAGAATACATATTGAACTTGCCGCACTGCGAGTGTGTGCGCAGCGGGAGGGGAACTGGATACATACCTTATGCAGCACAGTCCATACTCGCACTGCTCATAAATTCACTCGCCAAATGCGAGCAGGTGAGTGCAAATTTGAAGGGCTGATAATATAATAATAATAAAATGTATTCAATAATGTAATCAAATCAAAAACACAGAAATTTGCTCAGTTGCAGAATTGTAGCTGCCATTACTTTCAGGGTTTGAAGACGATTTTCCCCACAAATCACTATCGCTCAATTCTGCAAGTGAATATAATTTATTATCGCTGTTTTCTAGCTGGTCTAAAACCGCTTTTGACGTAAAGGGACGCTTTTTGGTTTGCTATTGACAATCTCAAGTTTCCAGGCACAAAGAACAGTATATATAATATAAAACTGGATGCAGGGCACTGGACAAAGCATTAGTGACAAAAGGGAGGTGAAATAATTTGATACAGTAATGTAATCTGTAGGATTACAGTGTACTGTATGTATTATGTATTTTTCACTTTTTGAAATTGGTCCCCGGGCTATGCCCCCATGCGTCGTGACGCTCGCAGGGAATGGAGCCTGGCACTGTGATACATGGAGCGGAGGACACAGCCCACGGACACAGCCCATGGACACAGCCTGCGGACACAGCGGGGAGACATCGCAGGATCCTGGGGACAAGGTAAGTAACTTTGTCTGGATCCTGCGATGCAATCCAGAGTGTGGCTCAGGGTTACCGCTTTGCTAATGGAAGTTCACTCCGAGCCACACTCGGGAATACCGCTAGGGAGGTGAAATGCGGTACTATTGTAATTTTGGAAATTCAGATACATCCAAACTTCCAAAAAACAAGATTTTGTCTGAGTTTCAATTCAGAACGAAGCAAACTGCACATTAGCTGATTAGCTGGGAAACCAAAGCGAGGAGTGCACATTCTGGGACAAGGCTTCATTTGAGGATGTCATGTTTGTAGGCTTAAAAACTATTTCTAATAATTATTACCCTGTGGGATATCTCCACTAAATATGTACATAAGGGCTTGTGTACACCGGCATTGTTTTCAGCAGATTGACAAAGACTTCAAGTGTAAATGACAAATCAGAAGCTACATTTGATCTGCTTTGTGTTCCTTTGGATGCAACAGGTCTTATTGAGGTGTGTTTGGGTTTCAAGCAAAGCAGCTCAAATTCAGCATATTCTTGTCAAATTATGAATTTTGCATTTGAATGGCAAGGGCTGAATTTGAAATGAACGTCCATCTACATGAATGCTAAATCCATCTTTCACAGTTGCATCTTCAAAAGACACTTCAAAAGAACTAAGTTACTTACAAATAAGACTTTTTTAAAAGCACACAATTTTGGAAATAAAGTTGTCTTTTAAACCAATTTGTAAGATGTTAGTGTGTGGGAGGCAATGGGGTTGATTTACTAAAGGCAAATAAACTGTTCACTTTTCTTAGAAAGTTGGATTTTTCCAGGGAACATGTCCCAGATCTTAGTGAATAAGCTGTAGCTTCTTTGCATGTGATCAGATATTGTTTTCAAAGTGAAACTTCACCACATTTACTAAGCTCTGGGGTGAATTCCTTGGCAAAGTGTAACTTCCCTTGCAAAGTAAACAGCAAATTTGTCTTTAGTAAATAGAACCCAATATTGACTTAACCCCTTCCCAACCAGCCGCCGCAGTTCTACTGCGACAGGTTGGCTCCCCTGGGCGAACAGACGTAACTGAACGTCGGTTTGCCTTTTGACCACTAGGGGGCGGGCACGCTCCGCCGATGCAAGTATTGGGCAGGAGCGATGACCACCGGGCACCCGCCATCGCTCATGACAGAGCGAGAACCGGGATCTGTGTGTGTAAACACACAGATCCTGGTTCTCTCAGGGGAAAGGAGACAGATCGTGTGTTCATACTAAGTATGAACACCGATCTCTCTCTCCTAGTCAGTCCCATCCCCCCACAGTTAGAACACACCTAGGGAACATAGTTAACCCCTTGATCGCCCCCTAGTGTTAACCCCTTCCCTGCCAGTGACATTTATACAGTAATCAGTGCATTTTTATAGCACTGATCGCTGTATAATTGTCACTGGTCCCAAAAATGTTCCGCATCTGGTCCGCTTAGCCTTACACCTAGTCATTGGCTGAGCGGACCTGATGGGGAACTTTAGAAGGGGCGGGTCTATTCATGTATTACACAGTGAAGGAAGTTCCCATCAGGTCCACCCCCTTGTATGTCAGACCCCGCCTACATCATTGGCCTGAGCGGACCTGATGGGGAACTTCCTTCACTGTGTAATTCATGAATAGACCCGCCCCTTCTCATGTTCCGCATCTGGTCCGCTTAGCCTTACACCTGTTCATTGGCTGAGCAGACCTGATGAGGAACTTTAGAAGGGACGGGTCTATACATTTCCACTGCGGAGGAAGTTCCCCATCAGGTCCGCTCAGGCTCAGCCAATGACGGACAGCGCTGGACATCGGATCGCCACGGGACACTGGATTTCATTGCTGGAATGTTTTTTATTTTATTTAATTTATTTTTTTAATAAAGGACTTTTCCAAGGTGTTTGTGTGTTTTTTTTTACATTTTTTACACTTTCTTCGTGAAATGGTAGGGGTACAATGTACCCCTTACCAATTCACATAGGGGGGCGGGATCTGGGGGGTCCCCTTTGTTAAAGGGGTCTTACAGATTCCGATAAGCCCCCCGCCCGCAGACCCCCACAACCACCGGGCAAGGGTTGTGGGGATGAGGCCCTTGTCCCCATCAACATGGGGACATCCTCCCCATGTTGAGGGCATGTGGCCTGGTACGGTTCAGGAGGGGGGGGCGCTCTCTCATCCCCCCTCTTTTCCTGCGGCCTGCCAGGTTGCGTGCTCAGATAAGGGTCTGGTATGGATTTTTGGGGGGACTCCAGAACATTTTTTTTTAAATTTGGGGTGGAGTTCCCCTTAAAATCCATGCCAGATCTGAAGGGCCTGGTATGGATATTTGGGGGGAACCGCACGCATTTTTTTTAAAATTTGCGGCGGGGTTCCCCTTAATATCTATCCCAGACCTGAAGGGCCTGGTAATTGAATTTGGGGGGACCCCCACGCTTTTTTTTTTTTTTTTTATCAATGACTTTTCTATGTATTGCCGGGAGCTGAAAATTCATTAATAGCCGCAAGTGAGTTTTAAATTACTTTTTTTCCTTCAGAAATGACATTTTGTGCAGGGACAGTTCTAAGCACAGGAAACAAGCGCGACTTTACATGCATATTATACACACCCCCCAGGTACGAAATTTAAAGGAAAATTTTACTTTTATTTTTTCATTTTAAGCATTATTAAAATCACTGCTCCCAAAAAAACATCAATTTTAAAAACTTTTTTTTGCATTGATACATGTCCCCTGGGGCAGAACCCGGGTCCCCAAACACTTTTTAGGACAATAACTTGCATATTAGCCTTTATAATTAGCACTTTAGATTTCGAACGTTCGAGTCCATTGTATTTAATAGGGTTCTAAAGTTCACGAAAACATTCTGTCTGTTCGCAGGTTCTGGTGCGAACCGAACAGGGGGGTGTTTGGCTCATCCCTGGTTCCAGACAAGGGCAGTTTAAAAATAAACCAACATTCTGCAAATTATGCTACTCATTGCAAATTATCATGCTTTTGCAAAACTGCTGCTCCATACAAAATACAAGATCTTAACCTATTTCATAATACTTGAAAAAAACATATAATACTAGTCAATTTCCTTAACCCGTATGTCCAAGCTAGAATATATGACCCCATCTCACTATAGTGGGGGTCCTTATGCCATGCCAATTACTACAGATTGACAGCAGCAGCAGGAGCAAATGGCGCTACTGCTGTGTCTCAGCCAATCAGAAGGGAGAGTCCCTGATTGCCAAGACATTTGTGGACATTGCTGGACAGATGTATATATAAAGATCCATGCTTAGGATAGTTGAACTGCTGCCTCCCTATATGAAGATTTAACCTAAGTGAATCCAATAAATGATTTAGAAAGGAAGGGAAGGCGGCGCTGTTCTATGGAGAAACTACACTGCAAGAGGGAGGAGCCCTGTGTGTGCAATATAATGAATGAATAAAGTGCTAATTCAACCCAACTGTAATGTATAATGTGTAAAATGACAAAGTTAAATTGTCTAGTGCTATCAAATAGATTAATAACCATAAATCCTAAAAATACTATATGTGTATATCAGCAAAGAAACCGGTGCTAGCAAACTGCTAGAAAAAACTCAGTAATAATTAAGTACTGCAACTCAATGGTATGCTTCCCATACAATAAAAAATGCATAAAATTAAATCAACTGTGTCCTGCAGGACACATGGAGGAGAGGCTGGAGCTTGCACTGCAGAGGGGGATTTAGCAGAAAGTTTGTACACCTCCATGCCCGTGGATGGATCTCCTTTCTTTGGATGTGAGGAGGACACCGTGAACGAGGGTAACTACCATTTGGAGTGGATTCCTGCTAAACGCTTTTTACCCCTGCTGGGGTGAAGCACTCTGGTGAGTGCAAGCACATAAGGGGAGCGCGGAATAGTCACTGCAAGCAATTATTGTCACCAATTATTTCTGCACAGACTGTCACGATTTGGATAAAGCACATGTCACTTTGGGACTCTTTGTGGATAGTTGCATAGTTGATTTAATTTAATGCATTTTTTATTGTATGGGAAGCATACCATTGAGTTGCAGTACTTAATTATTACTGAGTTTTTTGTAGCATGTTTGCTAGCACCGGTTTCTTTGCTGATATACACATATAGTATTTTTAGGATTTATGGTTATTAATCTATTTGATAGCACTTGACACTTTGACTTTGTAATTTTACACTTTATACATTACAGTTGGGTTGAATTAGCACTTTATTCATTTATAATATTGCACACACGGGGCTCCTTCCCCTTGCAGTGTAGTTTCTCCATAGAACAGTGCCACCTTCCCTTCCTTTCTGATTCATTGCTGGACAGAGATGGGGCTCTGTTAAGTATTAGGGGGACCGAGGAGGGCTGCTGCACATAGAAGGCTTTTTATCTTAATGCATAGAATGCATTAGGATAAAAAAAAATTCTGACTTTACAACTCCTTTAACCACTTACCAACCACTGCACGCCAATTTACGTCAGCAGAATGGCACGGGCAGACAAATGGGCGTACCTCTACATCCCTTTGAATTTGCCGCCTAGCGGGAGTGTGCCCGCAGGTCCCACAAACTCGATGTTCGCCTGCGGCCCGCGATCGTGACACGGAAAGGAAGAACAGGGAGATGCCTATGTAAATAAGGCATTTCCCTGTTCTGCCTAGCAACGTGACAGGGATCCACTGCTCCCTGTCATCGGGAGCAGTGATCTCTGTCATGTTGTAGTGAGCCCATCCCCCTACAGTTAGAACACCTCCCTAGAACACACTTAACCCCTTGATCGCCCCTTAGTGTTTAACCCCTTCCCTGCCAGTGACATTTATACAGTAATAAGTGGCTATTTGTAGCTCTGATCGCTGTATAAATGTCAATAGTCCCAAAATAGTGTCAAAAGTGTCCGATGTATCCGCCATAATGTCGCAGTCCTGATGAAAATCGCAGATCATCGCCATTACTAGTCAAAAAAAAATCCTTTCCCCTATTTTATAGATGCTATAACTTTTTCGCAACCCAATCAATATATACTTATTGCGATTTTTTTTTACTTTTTGCTTTTTTTTTTTTAAATGGTCGCTCTTTTTTTGTTTATAGCGCAAAAAATTTAAACTGCAGAGGTGATCAAATACCATCAAAAGAAAGCTCTATTTGTGGGAAAAAAGGACAATGTCTCACGACCGCGCAATTGTCAGCTAAAGCGACGCAGTACAGAATCGCAAAAAATGCTCTGGTCAGGAAGGGGGTAAATCCTTCCGTGGCTGAAGTGGTTAAGAGACTAAACTCTAATACTAAAGGGGTTTAATACTGAGAGAAATTGGAGCTCATGATTTAGATGTGGTTTTCCCAGAAAATACCAATTTCTCAGCTTAGAGTAATGTGATTGTAAAATTTTGAAAGTTTCTGCACAGAGCAGCCTTAATCCTCCTCCTCTTGAGTTCCCCACCAGAACTCCTGGCCCCTCCCCCCCATCAAGTACCCCCATATGAGGGGTACTCATGCAAGCTCAACCCCAAGCTTGGCTGTTTGTATCTATTCAGATACACAGCATGGCTTAGCCCCTCCCACTGCTCTCTGCTGACAGGTTTTGACTGACATCAGCAGAAGCCAATAGCTCCCATTGCTCTCAGCCAAGCCCAATGAGACAGAGGAGATGGGAGAAAAGCTGCTACAGTTGTGCACAGCACTGGACCGAGAACAGACTCACTGGACTATTTAGGGGGAAAGAGGGGGAGATACTATTAAAAGGTTTTTTTTTTAATGCAGAAAATTTACATTAATATTTTTAACTTAATAAATAAAAAAATGATCTCGTGCTAAAGAAAAATACCAACAAAAAATAAACCGTATTAGATAAATAACGTGCTACCTAATCAAGTGCAAATAACTAGATCTGAAAAAGATGCAATAAGTGCAAAATTAAAACATAATGGGTTCTACCAAGTCCATGAAAGTGCCTATTGGCAATGGTGAGTGAAACAATGCCCACGTGGCAAAACGTGTTAACAATCAGTACATAAAGTGCAGTCAATTTATAAAGTGCAATCAATGAAGTGCATATAGTGCCAAACGTTCAGTAGTGCAAAGGACAGCAAGAAAGTTCAATATTGCAATTGATAAAGTGAATAATGATGAGAACCAGGTCCCAAAGAGTCCTATATAGATGACTCCGGTGGACGATCAATCCTCTAATTGATCAGGTGTTGTTAACATCCGCAATGTATTTGCAGTTGTAGTATTGAACCAATGTGGGGAATCCTACACCAGTCTCCCAGAACTCTCCCCTCTGTAGTTAAATATCTGGCATTTAGGTGTCCTTTTATGAAACTGCGGTAAAATACCGCTATTGTGTTCTCAGGCATTCTCAGAGGAGATCATGTTGAGTTGAGAGGCGAGCTACAAACGCTGGGAACTCCTGAAAACAACTCCTCTCACTGTAATCTCGCGCGATGTAGCGGGATTACAGTACGAGGAAGTGTAAAATACAAAAGTGAACACGAATTATACACCACATATTAATAAAATAATACATTTACATTCCCACCAAACAATATACATTAACCTTGTTTCTATCAATAATTAAAGATTATACATGTGCCTAGTTAAATGTGAATGGTGTATAGTAAATTAATGTAATCCACATATGTAATGCAGCTATACACCATTCATAAAAATGTAAAATACATTTATAATCATTTTTTTTTTTTATAAAGTATACAAGTATTAATTTTTATTAATAAATAAATAATAAAAAAAAAAATATATATATATATATATATATATATCACAATTGATAAACCCCCATATAACTGTAATAGAACAGTCCATGGGTAAAACCATATTTCAGGGTTTACAAAATGTTATTTACTAATAAATTAAAAATTATATAAAAATTACTTTAATAATAGCATTTTAATGCAGGTAGAATAATATATATATATATATATATATATATATATATATATATATGTAGCGGGGTGTTCCCCTTTAATGCAGAGAGATAAGAAGTTCCAGGTGAGAGGTGAGTCGGGAGGAAGTAAAGAGACATTACTGGAAGTGAAAGCAGAGGAGAGAAAGAGACTACATCTCCCAGTACATCTTGCAGCACCCAGGGTGCATTGCTCCAGAACAGAGACTGCTGGGGCAGACTTTATAAAGGGGAGGCGGAGTTTTGGTCGCTCTCTTTGGACCCCCCT
The DNA here is from genome assembly GCA_029206835.1 of Rana muscosa. Taxonomy (NCBI): domain Eukaryota; kingdom Metazoa; phylum Chordata; class Amphibia; order Anura; family Ranidae; genus Rana; species Rana muscosa. The sequence goes on from CM055123.1 coordinate 161,861,282, forward strand.
CTCCTAGCAAGAGGATGTCTGTGCTGAACTGCTGTGTGCACAAGGCCTGAAGCCTGGGCCGTGTGCTCCTTTCCAAAGAGCCCTCTGCCAGCCTAGCAGAGCCTTAGAGACATCTTCTCATCCTTGCTGCAGTACACCAGAAGGATTGAAGACTTGGATGTCGGTGGATTCCTGTTCCTAGACGAATCGATGGAGGAAAGGGACTTGGACTTGTCCAGGTGGTGAGAGCTGTTTAAAGACAGATACTTTATCTTTACTATTCGTTGGGATTACAAAGTTGTTCTTCAAGTGCACCACCGAGAGATTGCTAGCGAATATTGTTTCACTGAACTTCCATTTAGATCAGTCAGGCCTGACTGCATAGGTAGACATTGCTGGGTGTTAGTCTACCCATGAGGGGAAGTAGCTGTAAAAGGGCAGCGCTAGAGTTGCATAGCAATACTTTATTATTCTGATTACTCTGTTTATCTTTATTACTGTTTATTGCAGGGATCTGCAACTTGTTATACTGTTGTTTATTACTTGCCCATTAGCCTCAGTAAAATATCTGGGTAAAGTACATTTGGTGTCAGTTCCGCTTACTTTAATAGGAGTTTTAAAGTATATTCTGTGTATGTTTGTTATAGGACTGCGTCACCAACAGTTGCGATCACGCGGTCCTATCTCTCTATCACCAGCTGTGCCACGGGAGGTTAGAGCCGATTGCCGGGGGTTGACAGCGGTGCACTGCAGGGCCCAAATCAATATCAGTGGCTCTCTTAACTGGGGGTAGCGCTACACGTGGGGGCTCGAGTCCGGGATCCTTGTTCGTTGCACGCTGCAATCAAGCCGGTCAGAAGTACCAGCATGGACCCGCTGGCAATGTCACAGTGGTGCGCAGCGATTGGCGCCGATCCAACCGCGGCGGTAGTCATTGTACTCCCGGGGGAAAGATGGAAGGAAGAAGAGATAAAACAGCTCGTATTGTTACTGTCTCCGAGCCACAAAGCATGGGTGATGGATTTAAGGCCAGATCCAGTGATCTCGTTTACATACGCACTGGTAGAATGGAAAAACGAAATCCCAGAGCATTTTAAAAGTCAGAGTATACAAGCCATAGATAATCAGATCTATCACTTGATACATACGCTGCCAGTGAAGGAAGAATGGTTTCAGACACCAAAGCCATCACTCCCACAATTATCTCCACCACTATCCCCTAAAGCAGAAAAGCTTAAGGAACTCTTAAGCCCGGGATCACCGCTGGCCGCTATAGGGCCTGAATTGTTGAATGCTCTAGGAGACCTTGTAATTAAGTGCCAGAAAAGCAGTACGGTGCATGTGGAGGCCGGTTACCGGAAGCTTAGCACCTTCTCAGGGAAGCTCCCCGTCCCTGCGGGGGAGGAAGATTTTGACACTTGGGTGGAACAGGCATTGCAGGCAGTAGAAGCATGGGAGGTGCCTGAGGCACAGAAGAGACAGCGAGTCTTAGAAAGTCTGAAAGGTGCCGCGGCAGAAGCGGTGAACAGCTTCCGGTTTGGAAATGAAAACTGTACAGCTCAAGATTGCCTGGCCATGCTGCAGGAAGAGTTTGGTCAGCTGGAGAAGGTGTCAGAGATGATTTATCAAATTGAACACACTCTCCAGCAGCCGAATGAGAAACTGTCAGAATATGTTAGAAGGCTGAACAGGCAGTTATGCAAGATTGTACTGAAGAAGGGAATGCTGCCCAAAGATGCAGATGAAGCACGCATGAAGCAGATCATGAGGGGAGCGCGGCGCTCAGACCCGGTTTGGCTGCACCTGAAAACCTCAGGAGGAGGAATGTCACTAACCTACTCTGATCTAATAAAAATTATTAGGGAGGAAGAGGCGCTGCAGGAAGATCAGCAGGTGGCGAATGTCACACCTGTACCAGTGTTGGTCCATTCGGTCAAGAGCCCAGAAAGAGATGCGGAGGTTGACACTCTGAAATCGCAAATGGCCCAAGTGTTGGAGATGCTGACCTCTTTGATGGAGAAAGATCAGAGAAGAGGAGAGAAACCAAGCCCAAGAAAGGAGTTGTTCCCGAACACCTCAGCACCGGCCTCCCTACAGGACCGAGAAGAGGTGATTTGCTATAACTGCGGAGGGAGTGGCCACTTTGCTAACGTATGCTCCAGCCCAAAGAAGAAGAGAACAGATAATTGCAAGCCGGCGGGAAACTCCAAAGGGCCCCGGTGAAGGAGTCAACCGGGTGCCCATCATCTTCAGTGCGCTCCAAACTAAAAAAAAAGGCCAAGAATGGAGGAGACAAAACTCCTAGGAGGAGGTATAGTACACCCCCACCAAGATGTACCCCAGAGGGAGGGGGCAAGACCCCTCAGTGGAAGTACAGCACCCCAAAGAAGGAACATCCACCTAAAAGGAACAATAACATCCCTCAGCGGGTTTGTGCCCCCATTGAGAGGGAGAAAGTCAATGCATGCCAGGCTCAGGAAAAATTAAAGTCCAAAAGGAGCAGAGCAAGGGTCGAAAGCCAAAAAAAAGAGGTGACCCCAGTCCGGCCATACCCAAAGGAACTGGTGGGCCCGTCTCCTACTGTGCCCATTCAAGTGGAAGGAGTCTATACTAAAGCTCTTTTGGACACCGGAGCACAGGTGACTTTACTATACCGGGACTTCTATGATAGGCACTTGAGTCATCTGCCTATCCAGAAGATAGAAGAGCTGGAGATATGGGGACTTGGAACCCAGAGTTTCCCTTATGATGGGTACCTGCCCATAAAGATGACTTTCGACCCATCCGTGGCTGGGAAGGCTGAAGTGTTTGACACCCTGGCAGTTGTGTGTCCCCGGCCGCCTGGAGCCAGCAAGATTTCCCTGATCATTGGGACAAACACGGATCTAGTCAGGAGACTCCTGACCCCTCTAGTGAAAGAGAGAAACCATTCAGCCACCAAAATCCATCCCATGCTAAAGACGGCCTACCAACGACTGGTCTTAGAGCAGAAGACCCCGGGAGAGGGGATAGGGAAGGTGTGGAGACTTGGCAGAGAAGGAGTAGTGCTACAGCCCGGAGAAGTAACCTGTCTTAGGGCCACTGTGAAGCTTTCGTGGGAACAACCTGGCCCCTTTGTCATGCTGGAATCAGACCCAAGGGAAGAGTCCTCAGGCCTGGAAGTGATACCAGAAGTGATTCCGTTCAAGGCCCTGAAGAAGGCCCATGGCAGAGTTCCGGTGAGTGTTAGGAACACTACGGGAGGACCCATGGAGATCCCTGCCAGAGTGTTGCTTGGTCAGGTGAGCCCTGCTGCCCCGGTCACTTGGTCCGAAGTCAAGGGGACGGGTGACGGAGGAGATGTTTGGGAGAAACTGTCCGTGGAAAACCCGAACCTACCCAGGGCTTGGAAAGAAAGAGCCAAGGCCCAGCTGACCAGGTGGGAGAAGATCTTTTCCGAAGATGAATTCGATGTGGGGTGTGCAAGAAGTGCCACCCATCGGATCCGCCTCCAAGAAGATAAGCCCTTCCGAGAGAGGGTCAGGCGGGTCCCCCTGGCAGATCTGGAGGATCTGAGGGAACAACTTGTAGAACTAAAGAAGACTGGTGTGATCCGGGAGTCTAGAAGTCCCTATGCCTCCCCAATCGTGGTGGTCAGAAAGAAGAATGGGTCGTTGAGGCTTTGTATCGATTACAGGACTCTCAACAGGAGAACCATCCCTGACCAATACACCACGCCAAGGATAGAAGATGCCCTACAAAGTTTGTCTGGAGCCAAATGGTTCAGTGTGATGGACCTCAAGAGTGGGTACTATCAAATCCCTATGCACCCAGAAGACAGGGAGAAGACAGCCTTCATAACCCCGGTGGGATTCTTCGAATTCAATAGGATGCCTCAGGGTCTGTCTGGAGCTCCTGCTACCTTTCAACGCCTTATGGAGAAGACTGTTGGAGACATGAATCTTATAGAAGTCCTTGTGTACTTGGACGATGTCATTGTCTTTGGAAGAACCTTGGAAGAACATGAAGCCAGGTTGGAGAAAGTATTGAGAAGACTCAGCGAAGAGGGACTTAAGCTTTCCCCCGAGAAGTGTCGGTTCTACCAGTCTTCTGTGAACTATCTGGGGCACATAGTGTCTGAAGAAGGGGTGGCCACAGATCCTGAGAAGTTGGAAGCAGTCACTTCCTGGCCACGACCCACCACAGTAACAGAGCTCAGATCCTTCCTGGGGTTCTGCTCCTATTATAGGAGGTTTGTGGAGGGGTTTGCTCGGATTGCCCGCCCGTTGAATGAATTGCTAAAGGCAGAAGGGGAAGAGGATGACTCAGGGCCCAGGAGGCCTGGTGAGTCAGTTCAAGATCAGTGGAACCCAAGGTGTGAAGAGGCCTTTCATGCTCTGAAGAGGAGCTTAACCACTGCCCCAGTCCTGGCCTACGCCGACCCTACCAGACCTTATGAATTACATGTGGATGCCAGCCATGAGGGTCTAGGTGGTGTACTCTACCAAGAACATGAAGGACAACTGCGACCAGTGGCCTATGTGAGCAGGAGCCTGACCCCCTCAGAAAAGAATTACCCCACTCATAAGCTGGAATTCCTGGCCCTCAAATGGGCGGTAGTAGACAAGCTAAAAGACTACTTGTATGGGGCAGAGTTTACTGTGAAGACAGACAACAACCCCCTGACCTACCTCTCCACCACCGCGAAACTAGATGCCACCGGACACAGGTGGTTGGCCGCATTGTCTGGATTCAACTTCAGTCTGAAGTACAGACCAGGAGCCGGAAATAGGGATGCAGATGCCCTGTCCCGGAGGTCTCATGCCACGACAAATGACTGGGAAGATTGGACCCAAGTGGCACCGGACGGGGTGCGGGCCCTTTGTCAAGGGGCTGAATTCCAAGCCAGAGGAGGCTCCAGAGCAGAAGAAATAGGGGTTACCATGGTAGGAGTCCCCAAACACTATTGTGGGGTAACTCAACTGGAGGAAGACAACCTACCGAGACTGTCCAAGAAGGAGTTGAGGTGTGACCAATTGGAAGACCCCATGGGGAGATTGGTCCTCGAAGCCCTGGAGAATCAGGATCCCAACAAATTCCTACATCACCCCTCAAAGGAGGCTCGCCTGTTGAGGAAGGAATTGGACAGGCTACAGGTACATCAGGGAGTGGTCTACCGAAGGGGCCCCTCTGATGACTCAGAAGATAAGTGGCAGTTATTTCTTCCAGAGAAGCACCGAGAGACTGTACTAATTGCCCTGCATGACCATCATGGTCACCTAGGGGCAGAAAGGACCTTCCAGCTTGTCAGAAATCGGTTCTATTGGCCCTGCATGAGGGCAGAAGTAGAGGAGTATTGCCATTCCTGTGCACGATGCATTCAGAGAAAGACCCTACCCCATAAAGCTGCCCCAATGGGCCACTTACAGAGTCAAGGCCCAATGGATCTGGTATGCATTGACTTTCTCTGCCTCGAACCCGACCTGAGTGGATTGGGGAATGTTCTGGTAATAACCGACCATTTCACCCGCTATGCTCAAGCTTTCCCAACCAAAGACCAGAAGGCATCCACCGTGGCCAAGATACTTATGGAGAAGTATTTTGTCCATTACGGACTACCACAGAGACTCCACTCAGATCAAGGAAGGGACTTTGAGAGTCGGTTGATCCGAAGACTTTTGGATTCATTAGGAATAAAGAAGACCAGAACCACGCCTTACCACCCACAAGGAGATGCTCAGCCGGAGAGATTTAACCGGACCCTGCTCAACATGTTGGGAACCTTAGAAACAGAGAAGAAGCAACACTGGAGTCAGCACATATCAGCCCTAGTACATGCCTATAACTGTACCACAAGTGACGCCACTGGCTACTCCCCTTATTGACTTATGTTTGGGAGAGAAGCAAGGCTACCTGTGGACCTGGCCTTTGGCACTTCTATAGACAATACCTCAGCTACATCCCACAAGGGATACGTGGACAGACTTAGACGTAGCTTGCAGGTGGCCTATGATCAAGCCCAGGCGGCTTCGGATCAAAGGGGGGCCCGCAACAAGAGAAATTTTGATCTGAAGATTCGAGTGCAAGATCTGCAGCCCGGGGACCGAGTACTGCTACGCAATCTGGGGGTCCCTGGAAAACACAAGCTTGCCGACAGGTGGAGATCTGAGCCCTATGTTGTCTGTAGGAAGTTGCCCGGTTTGCCTGTCTACAAACTAAAGCCAGAAGGAAAGGTGGGTCCACTGAAGACGTGGCATCGGAACCACCTGCTCCCACTTGCTGAGGCAGTCAGAATACCTCCCGTGAGAGACTCCCCTGAACCGGCCTCTATCCTGGATATTCCTAGGCCGAACACTCGGTCCCAGACCTCTCAAGCCAAAGATGGGGAGGCCTCCCAATTGAGAACAGAAGAAGGTGGAGAACTGGACTGGCTGTGGCCTCCCTCGACTCTGGGAACGTCCGCCATAGATCTCCCAAATGGAGGGGATACCCCAGATGCAACGCTGAATCCGGAGGCTACTGAATTCATACCCTTCAGTCCCTCAGCTGATTACTGGGAAGATGTTCCTGACACTTGCGCAGAGGAGGACTCTAGAGATTCCATACGTCAGTCGACTTCTGAATCAGAGGTTCCAGAACCAGCAATGTTACCTGAACTTACTCCTGAAGAAGAGCCTGTGGTGCCAGAGTCAAAAGCACCAAGAGAGCAGAGGGCTCGCAGAGTCATCAGGCCTCCCAAGAAACTAACTTACCCCCAAATGGGGACGAGCTCAGAGGACTCTGTTGTAACGGCTAGGAGAAGTGTTGAACAACCTGATCCTTCCACCGTCCATTTGGTGGAGGGCAACCCCAGCTCACTCTCTGGCACAGTTAGGCAGGCCACTCATGGTAGTGTGACCTGTGGGCAAGAGAGTTCCATCCCAAAGTTTTGGTGGGAATTCCCTATGCCAACATCATGCTCGACATTGTCCAAAATGGTAAACAGTATTTGTTGAAGTTTATCTTTGGGGACCAAAGAGTTCAAGTGGGGGGAGTGTGTAGCGGGGTGTTCCCCTTTAATGCAGAGAGATAAGAAGTTCCAGGTGAGAGGTGAGTCGGGAGGAAGTAAAGAGACATTACTGGAAGTGAAAGCAGAGGAGAGAAAGAGACTACATCTCCCAGTACATCTTGCAGCACCCAGGGTGCATTGCTCCAGAACAGAGACTGCTGGGGCAGACTTTATAAAGGGGAGGCGGAGTTTTGGTCGCTCTCTTTGGACCCCCCTCTCCTAGCAAGAGGATGTCTGTGCTGAACTGCTGTGTGCACAAGGCCTGAAGCCTGGGCCGTGTGCTCCTTTCCAAAGAGCCCTCTGCCAGCCTAGCAGAGCCTTAGAGACATCTTCTCATCCTTGCTGCAGTACACCAGAAGGATTGAAGACTTGGATGTCGGTGGATTCCTGTTCCTAGACGAATCGATGGAGGAAAGGGACTTGGACTTGTCCAGGTGGTGAGAGCTGTTTAAAGACAGATACTTTATCTTTACTATTCGTTGGGATTACAAAGTTGTTCTTCAAGTGCACCACCGAGAGATTGCTAGCGAATATTGTTTCACTGAACTTCCATTTAGATCAGTCAGGCCTGACTGCATAGGTAGACATTGCTGGGTGTTAGTCTACCCATGAGGGGAAGTAGCTGTAAAAGGGCAGCGCTAGAGTTGCATAGCAATACTTTATTATTCTGATTACTCTGTTTATCTTTATTACTGTTTATTGCAGGGATCTGCAACTTGTTATACTGTTGTTTATTACTTGCCCATTAGCCTCAGTAAAATATCTGGGTAAAGTACATTTGGTGTCAGTTCCGCTTACTTTAATAGGAGTTTTAAAGTATATTCTGTGTATGTTTGTTATAGGACTGCGTCACCAACAGTTGCGATCACGCGGTCCTATCTCTCTATCACCAGCTGTGCCACGGGAGGTTAGAGCCGATTGCCGGGGGTTGACAGCGGTGCACTGCAGGGCCCAAATCAATATCAGCGGCTCTCTTAACTGGGGGTAGCGCTACATATATATATATAAAGAAAAGGTAAAGAGGAAGTAAAGCCATTTAAAAAAAAAAAAACCTGCAAAAGAAAGGCATAATGAGCTAGTATGCATAGTATACTAGCTCATTCTGAATGACTTACCTGAGATCGAAGCCCCCGCAGTGGTCCTAGGTCACCTCCGCCCCCGCCGCCATCTTTCCTCGATGTCCCGTCACTGCCGTCAGTGTATCACCACTCCGGCGCTGTGATTGGCCGGAGCAGTGATGACGTCACACGCATGCGTGCTCGGGCCTGCAAGAACCCATTCAGAAAACCGTCAATGAAGCCGGCCCGCTAGTGCGCATGCTTGTGACGTCATCGGCGCATCGGTTTATAGTAAATATCTCCTAGCATGAGAGACTGAGAGCGATAACACCAAATTTAACACACCTGATCCCCATTCACACCTGAGACCTTGTAACACTAACAAGTCACATGACACCGGGGAGGGAAAATGGCTAATTGCGCCCAATTTGGACATTTTTACTTAGGGGTGTACTCACTTTTGTTGCCAGCGGTTTTGACATTAAAGCGGAGGTTCACAAAAAAAGTGAACCTCCGCTTTTTGGAACCCACCCCCCCTCCGGTGTCACATTTGGCACCTTTCAGGGGGGAGGGGGTGCAGATACCTGTCTAATACAGGTATTTGCACCACTTACGGGTTCTGACTCCCACGGGACGCATTGCTGTGCATATCACATGCAATGTTTGTGCGATAATAATTTAAATCATATTGCATTTGCACCAAAATAATACAGGACCCTTTATGTGGCCCGCACTGAAACGAATCGCATGGGTGTTCACACCCATGCGATCCGATTGCTGCACCATTTCATAGTTCACACTGCGATCTGTAAAAATGATCTGGGGGTGTCATTAACTTTACATTGACAGCCGCAGCGGTGCGCAGATGTCAATGCAGGTGCGATGTGGAAACCGCACAGGGATCATGCTGGTACGCGCATCGCACAAGTGTGAACCCAGCCAGAGACGTGAACATGTAAATAAAAAAAAAATATATAATATATCTATATATAGATATATATATATCTATATGTATATATATATATATATATATATATATATATAGATATATAGGTATATATATATATATATATATATATATATATATATATATATATATATTTATAGATATATATATATCTGTATGTATGTATATATGTATATATATATATATATATATATATATATATATATATATATACATACACATTGAAATAATCACGCACACATATATATATATATATATATATATATATATATATATATATGCTATATATACATATATATATATATATATATATATACAGTATAGATTGCTAACCTGCTCGTTTTGGGGTGTGTAATTTTAGGGAAGATGTATGGCTGCTAGTGGATGAAAGAAGGAAGTCAAAAGACTTCCTTCTTCCTCCAGAATACTCAGCCAGATTCGCGCTTCTCTCTCTGATTCTCCACCTCTGAGATGGTGAATCAGAAAGTGAGAATTCTGTAAGAGATCACCAGTGAGGTGCGGAGATCGCACCTTCATACACTGGCCGTTTCTGTGACAGTCAGTTACAGATTCTCACTGTGCTGAGATAATCAGTGGAGAACATGTTCTCCGCTGATTACCTCAGTTTCATACACTGGTAATGACCTGAGATCAGCGGTGAGACTCGGGATCTCCTCTGATCTCAGGCCTTGTACACACGGCCGAGATTCTCGTTGAAAAAAACATGTCGTTTTTTTCGACGAGATTCTTGGACAAGAAACTTGTCCCGGCCGAGTGTACACACGCTTGTTTCAAAGAACCCGCGGTTCTTTGAATGGAGCGTACGCAGTGACGTCATCGACTACGACGAGCATGCGCTCGTCACATTCGATGCCGTCGCCGCCATCTTGGTATACCCTACGTATGCCTATGAAGCTACCGCGCAAGCGTCAAATTCATTTCGAACATGCGCGGGCTTCCGGGAGGACAGGTAAGTGTACACACACTCACTTTTCTCGTCGAGAAACATGCCGAGGAGAATCTCGACGAGAAAATAGAGAGCAGGTTCTCTATTTTCTCGTCGAGGTTTCTTGTCGGTTTTCTCGACGAGAAACCCAATAGCCGCGTACACACGACCGATTTACTCGGCAAGACCTCTCTGCCAGCAAGTTTCTTGCTGGTTCTTGCCGAGAAAATCGGCCGTGTGTACGAGGCCTCAGTTTCATAAAAGGACACCTTAGAGTTATCCCATCTCTCATGTGTTTCTTCTCCACTGTGATCTCTATTGGCATGTATCCTCCACCACTCTGATCTCAAAAGGTGTCTGCTATCCTAAGAGAAAAGTAGGGGGGCGGGGGGAGCGGAGCTCCAGCCAGGAACGGAGGGCAGAAAGAGAGAGGGGCCTCTAATGCTGTAGTAGGTAATAGTTTGGACTTTATTTAAAAACAACAAGTATTGGACTCTTACATCACATTTAAAAAAACTAAGCAGTGCGGGTGAATCGCAGCGTTGTGAGCGCCGTCTTACTTGTCCTTCCGCTGCTTCCGATCTGCGGTGCCTTGCTTAAAGCGGAAGTAAACCCATCGATTTAACAGTTTCAAAAATCAGTTACATTCCCGGCATGCCGGGAATGCCAACTGTCCCATTGGTTGTGCTCTCAACCAAACTGTCAAACCATCCAATGGCTGGTATCATAACTGATCACATGTGCAGCGTCATGTCAGTTGAAGATAAAACAGAGGCCAAGATGGCAGCTTCCTTGCCTGAAAATTATAGGAGGGTTTACTTCCACTTTAACTTAATTCTGGATTTGTTTCACATCCACATGCACTTGAAATTTCAATCACTCCTTAATAGATTGGCAACTGCCTAACATACATGTGCGGCAGCAAATCGGCCTCTCTGTGCTAAATCGCTTACCTAGTACGTGATCCACGCCCAGGCAGGGGGCACGCGTGCACACACCAGCCCGGCTGTGTTGTGATTCATCACAGCACAAGCCAATCTGCGGGTCTCTGACAATGATTGGCCGCCAGCACCCGCTGATCGACTCAGTGATTCAAGGAACACAACTCTGTAACTAATACTGAGCTCTGTTCACTGACAGAACAACAAGGCCCTTAGTAAAAGCAGTACATATCACACATATTATACATAGCTAGGCACATATGATCGCCCTAGATCGCCCTAGATGTTAAACCCTTCCTATCCAGTGTCATTAGTACAGTGACAGTGCATATTATTAGCACCGATCACTGTATATGTAAATGTCAGTGGCAGTAAGTGGAGAAATTAGATCTTTACTTTTTTTTTTTGGATATGTTTTATAGCAGAAAGTAATTTTTTTTATTTTTTTTGGTGCGGGGTTCCCCTTAATATCCATACCAGACCTGAAGGGCCTGATATGGAATTTGGGGAGGACCCCCACGCATTTTTTTAAAAAAAATTTTGGTTCCCTGCGCAAAATGTCATTTTTGAAGGAAAAAAAAGTCATTTAAAACTACTGCATCTATTAATAAATTGTCGGGTCGGCAATACAGATAAAAATCATTAAAAAAAAGGCAGGGGTTCCCCTTAATATTCATACCAGACCCAAAGGGCCTGGTAATGTACTGGGGGGGGACCCCTGCCATTTTTTTTAATGACTTTTCTCTGTATTGATGGGGACCCGGGGATTCATTATAGCCGCAAGTGGTTTTAAATAACTTTTTTTCCTTCAGAAATGACATTTTGTGCAGGGACAATTCTGAACACGGGAAACACGCGCTGCTTTACAGGCATACTATACACACACCCCAGGTATGAAATTTAAAGGAATATTTCACTTTTATTGTTTCACTTTAAGCATTATTAAAATCACTGCTCCCGAAAAAACGTTCGTTTTTAAAACTTTTTTTTGCATTGATACATGTCCCCTGGGGCAGGACCCGGGTCCCCAAACACTTTTTATGACAATAACTTGCATATAAGCCTTTAAAATTAACACTTTAGATTTCTCCCATAGACTTTTACAGGGTGTTCCGCGGCTTTTCGAATTTGCCGCGAACACCCCAAATTGTTCACTGTTCGGTGAACGGGCGAACAGGCAATGTTCGAGTCGAACATGAGTTTGACTCGAACTCGAAGCTCATCCCTACTTTTCATACATTCTGTCACTGTTCTACTTACTATAATATTGTTTATTTCCAAAATATGTGTGAATCCATAAATCTTGTCTATCCCTATATGTACGCTAACAGCTGCTATACCTTAATGTACATGTATATTCTTTCAAAATGTTCATTAAACAGAAAGATAAAATGAAAAAAAAATAAAGATCCATGTGCAAACAGGTCTTTTTTTTTAAATCATTATTCCAACCCACATCTAAAGGTAAAGGAAATTATAAATATGCATACAGTCAAACATCAGTTGTACTCCATTATGTGCCAATATGGGGAAAGATGAGCAAAATAAATGACTAATTTTGACTTTAGCCTTTTCACTTCTCTGCTTGAAGTTAACATTTGTTGTTTAATACTATGGTATGACATTTAAAGAAAGTACTGTGAAGGGTAAACAGGATAAAAGCCATTTTAAAATTAGAATTATTTTTTAATAACTACATTCTTGGGCTTTTGTAATCGTGTTTTAATTAGTTGATGTCATGTCTTAGAAAGAGCCAATACATTACCCACTCTTTATTCATCTTTCTGTGTTATCCCAATATAAAAAGCCACTTTTCATTAGTAGCTATTCTATGACTTTCAGCAAAAATAAACTGCTTAGATAAAAAGTAAACATATTACTTCAAAGTGAACTCCAGGTTGATTAAAGAAACTACTAATTAGGGCAATTATGAATTTACTAACAAAATATATATTTTTTTAATTGTAACTAACAAAAATACCAGAGTTTATGTTAATATCAGTCTCTTGTATTCCCCTATAAAGTAAGAAGGAGAGAGCTAGTACCATGAGCCAATGAGACTGCCACAGTGCTCATGCGCTCATAGGTAACATATTGACAGAAGGAAAAGGCACAGTAAATACGTACAGTAAGTGACTGGTGTGTAGCTATTCCTTCACTGTCCAATCAGTAGGCTGGGAATGCGTTATTGATTACGTTTAGGCTCCTGCTGCTGTGTATTTCAACTGTGTACTTAGCTTCTGCCTGCATTTCAGATTTGTGTTCATTTGGAGAAAAAGTACCGGTATTTTACCAAAACTCACTTCTGAAGTCTGCTTGAGAAGAAGGAGCAACTTTACTAGAGGATTTACCAAATTTCTTAGAGCCCAACTGATCTCATCCCATTCAGCACTTTAAGCTTTTAAGATTTTTTCAAATTAAATCAATATCTTTTGTTTCTAAAACTATTGGTGACCATTGGTTTCCTCTAACATTGAGATTTTTGCTTTTGTAACTTTTTCATTTTATAGCATTATATAGATTGAAATTAAAATTATTCCAATAAGTAAATTCACAATTTATTAATAAATGTAAAATCTGGCCTTCTAGTGGTTGGAAATAGTTTACATCTCCTAAAATCTCTTTTGAAAACTGTTCGTTTTATTTAAGGAAGTTTTCAGTACAGACAAAGAAAAGTCCACAATAAATCACTAATAAAGGATGAAAAAGTACAGTTATACAGCACTTCTTGAAAAGTATGAGGATGCGTAGTTTGTGGGGTCAGGCAGCATCATATATTAACCTCTTTCGGACCAGTTTAACTGCGGCAGGTTGGCTTCCCTCGGCAAAACGACGTTACCTTATGTCGCTTTGCCTTTTGGCCACTAGGGGGCATGCGTGCGCGGCACATGCAGATACAAGGGATAGCTCTTAAACTGTGCAGGTTTAGGCGATATCCGGGGTAGCTACAGGTAAGCCTTAATGTAGGCTTACCTGTAGCAAAAAGTGGTTGTTAATCTGCTTTAAGGGACCAGGATCTGTATTATTATTTTTTTGGGGTTAACAAACCCTTTAATATTAACAAAGTCTAAAATCCTATAATTTGGCAAAATATTTTTATATCTTATGTTATGTGTTCCTTTGCTATTCCACTGGGATACAAAAGCCAGACACAGATTTGTTCTAGTAGCTGGTCTTCTGAATTTGCTCACTCTGATCCCCTACTATTCTGAGAATGTGAATAGGTCTTAAATGGGAAGAATAATTTAATAATACTGTGCCATTCTTTAACAAGCAACTTGCCAGAGCATACTTTCACCTCATACCTCATGACAAAGACTTTACTCCCTATTCACATACTTTATACATTAATAGGCCACATATTTTGTTCACCCCTACTACCCTCTTTAGTCTTCCCTACCAAACTTAGATCTAAAGTCTAACAATTCCAAGTTGATAAGTTTGGTGAATAATCATTAAAAAGATCAACAACATTTACATAGAATGTCAAAATACTTGGTACTAATTAAATAGGTCTTTCAAGAATTAAACTAGTACTTACAAGTACTTACCTAGAGTATATGTTTTTTTTTTTTACAATTAGTTTAATAATCTGTTTTTTAACTAATTCAATAATAAAAAAATAAAAAAATAAAAACAGCAAAATTACCACTGCATTGCTTTCTGACTGGAATTTATTTTGGGATAGGATTAGAAAACACATCCAACATTGGATCTTTGAAAGTAGGAAAGAATGCAAATGGACATCATTTTAACATCCACATAAAATAATAATTACACTGGAAGGAGCAAAATGTTTATTTTGCAAACAAATTGGGTATTATGTAGCCTGTAACCCATAGCATCACTGCTATAGTCTGATGTTACCTAATTGACCCAAATTATTGGCTTTATTGGGTAAAGTAAGTTAGAATTCTTAACTTTTTATAAACTTTACTCACTGAAGGGTCATTTTTCACTACAGAAAGCAATACATAGTGAAAAAAAATGGACACAGAAGTAACATCTCTGGCCCATATTCATTGTAATGGCACTTCTTCTTAACAAAAACTCCCTTGTTATTCTCTTATTTAATTACTGTAATCTCTTTAATTCAATGAGAACAGGCAATCAAATGAGAAAAAAATGTGCAACATATTGCTTTAAGATTCTCACGGGTCACAAAGAAAACAGCAACAATGTTAACTGTTGTACAGGTCTCCTTTGAAATATTGATCCAAAGTCTTACATTAATTGGCTAACCTTCTATATAATCTCTTTTTCACTCAAACAACAGAATGTGTACATAAGCCTGTTCTGTATCATGGGAAGATTATTCTTTATCTTGCAACTCTACTCCTTATGACACTTGTGTTAAATTTCTGCATGCTATATAATCATAACTTCACTGCTAGCATCTCTATAGGATTACATCCATCAGGCCTAATTCTAATACAAAGGGCATAAGACAAAGATTTCCTCCTTTTAAAATGAACAACACATCTCTAGATATCAGTTCCCAGATATCGCCTTATTCAAGGTATTAAGGCAAGAAACATCCCAAACATAAGCTTTGTTGATAATTATATTTATTTAATTAAGTTATTCTTCATATCTTCTGGATTAGTAAATTTTCATGCATGCTAAGTGCTTCAATTCTCTAATATTGTTTTATTACAAAATGCATTCAATATGTGTTTTCCCTGTGTATAAAGTAAAATTAGTTCTCCTTGGTTTAGTTATCCAATACATGTATGAGAACAGACATACAGTATTTTAAAGTATAACTGAAGACAAAACTTTGTTTTTGTTTGGATAGAATGGAGAGGGGGTAGAACCCTTATCATATTGTTAGCGCTGTCCATGCCCTCGCTAGGCAGATTCACCCCCTCCAATTTCCCTGTTTACTGTTGTCTTCAAAAGTGAAAATGAAAAATTCCAAATTTAGATTTTCCCCAAAAGAGTAATAGAAGGGAAGTGTCCCAATGGGGACAATAGGTGACCTTGGTGACAACCAGTGATCACTTAATTTTGGGGTATTTTCTCTCTCTTTTGACTATGGGACAGAAAGTGAAGAGAAATCTCCTCAATGGAACACGGATAGCAAAAAAGAAACTGATAGGTGTTGGAACCCTCCCTTACGCTATGTAAAATACCCCCGAAAAAATTGGTTCTACTTTAGGGCATCAGTGAATTCAAAAGTTAGCAAACTCTTCCAGCGCTAAGGGGTCCTCTGTGGTGAAACGCAGAAACGACAATGGCTAGTCCAAAAGCTAGGCGGATGCAGCCCTCCTCAGACGGGGTAATCCAAATTATGCTACAAAAACAGACAAACAAGAAGGCGCAGGCACCTAGTGCATTACCAAAATACATTTATTGAAAATAAAAGTGGATACTCACAAAGTAGCAACTATAAAATAGCAGTTGGACACACATTTTCCCGCACATTTGTCAGCTATACACCCATGGGGTGTATAGCTGACATTTTTTGGGGGCGTATCTCCTTCCTCAGAGTTAGGCTAGCTCTGAGAAAGGGAGTGCGCCCCTGAAACCCATTAGTATACACCCCTTAATGTTAACGGCATATGTGTGTCCAATGGCTATTTGTTATCATTTTTTATATTCAATAAATGTCTATCAGTAAATTCAAATACATTTCCTGTCCCAAATTCACTGGTAGTCACCACATCTTTCATTGGCAACATTGGCCACCTTTATAATTTGGCAACTGAGTTTTCAGTAAATGTACAATAGAGCAAATGTTTGCAGAAGTTAATTGAAACAAGGAATGCAGAAAGCAGAAATGCTGTTTGTGCTTTTCACAGTGCAGAATTTGTTTTTTAAACAGACTTACCATCTGAAGGGTTAATTTTGCTTACTAAGAGTTTGATATCCCCTCCCTGGTCAGTTGGTTTAGGGTCCTTAGAACTTTTATCCAGTCCCTACTTTATTTACAAAAGAGGTACTGAAAATACGTGCATGTTGAGACATTTAAGTGTTCCTCATTGAAAATAAATCATTCACTGTACTTCGTAGTATATCAATATGTTGCAAAAGATGTCACAAAACACATCCCCAGAGTCACAGTATGCTTTAAACATTCAGTAAACAATATCTCTCACATTTCTTAGCCAGATGCAAAAAAGTATCTTTTGTTTCCATGTCCCTTTAAGGGATACTAGTTAGTGCTAGGACAGAAAGTACTGAGAAAGGCCCCAGTAGATACATAGACAACAATATTACCTCAACATATTCTCTAATTCTTTCTGTTCTATCCAAAAAAAAAAGTTTGTCTGGTGTTTAATTTTATTAAACTTATGAGTATATCATTCCCCCTGCTGTGAACGTCCTGCAGAGAATGTACAGCAAAGTTCAGTCTGGGAGAGGGAGAAGCATCAAAAGAAGCCAATAAGCTTATGTACTGACAAGAAGCATGCTGATAGGAGAAGAAAGCAGTGTAATAGAGAAATAAGCTCATCAATGTTCTATTTTTCTTTTACTTTTAGGTCACAGCCTGGAGGTGGGCCCTTGACAGTCTGGGCTCAGAGGACCCAAAAGGCTAAGGACATCCATTGCAGAAAAGCAGTAAAACCACACACAGTTTCAGATTAAAGGTCAGTATTATAGTGATTTTTTTTATTTACCGTATTTATCGGCGTATAACACGCATAGGCATATAACACACACCCTAACTTTAAGAGGGAAGTTTCAGGA
This sequence comes from Rana muscosa, assembly GCA_029206835.1. Taxonomy (NCBI): domain Eukaryota; kingdom Metazoa; phylum Chordata; class Amphibia; order Anura; family Ranidae; genus Rana; species Rana muscosa. Next base: position 161,878,893 of record CM055123.1, read on the forward strand.
TAAAAACTTTCCACAGCCTCCTGCGTATAACACGTAGGCACAGTTTACCCTCTGTTTTCAGGGTATAAAAAGTGAGTGTTATACGCCAATAAATATAGTAATCTTTTATTGGACTATTATTTTTTTCTGGAGTTGTGTTGTAAGCTTTATTCTATTTTAAAATCTAAACACTAACTAGATGAAAGCCTCCAAAGGGGATAGAGTTGTGATTTACTGCTAAATAGGCCTTTCAACCAAATTAATTGTTCTCCATTGCCAACACCTCTGGTGTAAAGCTGAAATTGAACAAGCTAATCCTCCTAATAATACTCTTCACATTCAGGATAATCAATACAATATCACATTGAATATAAATCATCAACTCCCCAAATGGCTCAAATCTGAAATTTAACTTAGGTATGTTAGACACAAATGATCCAACTCACCCTCTAATTTGTTAAGAGTCAGCACTAGACATATTGAACCAGTATTTTCGATTTGAGATTAAAATGTCTAGACGTGCCTTGCCCATAGGCTTTAATTTTTTTAGCGTATTATTATCTGTTTATCATAATTCTCATATTGATTTTTGACAACTGTACTTGCAGCTGTGTGTTTGTAGATGCAAAGAACCTTCCAAACAAAATCAGTGAACTAGGACTGCTAATGAATTCTAAAGATTATAAAAAGTGGTTGGATGAAAGTCCAGCCAGTTTGAATATATAACACAACACCTCAGTGCTCCAAAATTCCTCTGCATCTTCTTATCACTCTAATAGCCAGAGCATCACTATTTATTTTTTTAAACATTAGTTTTTTATTGATTTTTGCAGATAAGAAAAACATGAAGTTTGATCATACAATTCAAGTAACATAAACGATGGATGTTGTTTGTTGCTTTTAACCAGTGTTAACATAGATCATCTATATCATTAGACTGGTAACGTCTAAAGAGTAACATTATAACATTGTAACATTTATTGAGCTTTGTATAGCAGTTTAATTTACTAGATCATTACGTAGTGTGTAGTATCTCTCTCTCTGGGCACCACAACTGGGAGCAAACTGTGTCCAGGAGGGAGATCTACCCGCCAATTCCTAATTTTTGTAGGGTGAGCTAAAAAATATAAGACAACAACAAAGGAATGAATACATTTAAATTGTATACTTATCGTGGGGACACAATTGTGCTCTCTTAATGAGAGGGACCTATGGTACGCCTAGGTCATATCATTGAAAATATTATAGTCAGGTTTCATATCCACTATCTGTAGGTGTCTGGTGGTTGTGGTGGTTTAGCTATGGGACCAGAGGCTGAAAACACATATTAAACTGTAATGATAAATAAATACACACAAACTGTAGTTATGGATAAAAATGATTGTGGTCCTTTATTATTGGCATAGTACCAAACCAATGTATCAATAAATATTTTTCATATAATCATCTTACTAAATTTACACCAACATAAAATAGTTCAGCCATCATAGCTCGAACTATATTTAACCATTAATATACCAATAGTTCAGCCATTAAAGCTCGAACTATATATAACATTAATATACCAACAATCCCCTTACAGCAGAAGGGACCAGCCACATAACAAGAACCTCGACATAGGGAGGGGGGGAGGGATGCTTCTTCTTGAAGTGCTGCCATTGGTCTGACGACCGTTAAAATTCTCCTGTCTTCCTATAGGTTCTTCTGGTCACCTGACCTTTTAGAAACTTCCAGAATTTTTTTAATAAAGTTTATTGATAACAGTTAGGTAATTAATTATTAATTTAAATTAACTGCTTTTCTTTTGTTTCAGTCCCTGTTCCCATAGGCAGGATCGCTATTGAGCTTCTCCTGCCTTTCATGGGACCAGAGGCTGAAAACACACCAACAATCCCCAAACGCCCGGCTAAACTTACATAGCCTGGCACCCCACCCGGACCACGGCCAATTCCACACAAGTTTGTAAATCTAAGTTCAGTATATCGAGCCCAATATCAGAAAGATGGACGATATCAGGGCGGTAAAAACAATACAATCCACCTTCTAAATCAACATGCCTACATGAAAAAACCTTGAACAGAAGGCATACATTTAGAAATAATCCTGTTCACCCTCTTTATGATCTTCTCAATGTACAAGAGATCCAGATGAATTAACCACTTTAATCGCGGAATGATCTAAAAAAAAATCAGAACAGAGGCAGGAAAGATAGAATGTAAATACAAAAATTCAATTTTAATTTGTGAAATCAAGTCTAACATCTTATGGACCCCTAAATCATTATCCCCCTAAGTGGACAATAATAACATCAGGATGTGAAGAAGAAAGTAGACAGAGGACGGAAATCAAACCAAGACATGCCACCGTAGCCATGCCAATTAATAGAAACAGATGCATTGTCCAAATTCAAATTAAGTCCATAAACTCTGTCAGATGGCCGAACATTAGCCCAGTAAATGAACGAATGTCCAATAAGCCATACAACATGTGGTGGATAGGGATGAGCTCGATGTTCGAGTCGAATGCATGTTCGACTCGAACAACGCCTGTTCGTATGTTTGCCGAATTGCGAACATTATGGGCCGTTCGCGCCAAATTCGTGTGATGCGGACAGGCCACAATGCACTGTGCCATCACACTGCATTTCCGGCGCTGTGATTGGCCAAGCATGCACTGTGACCCCGCATGCTTGGCCAATCACAGCGCCGGAAGCGAGGAGAGCCATAATTGGCCACAGGCAGGATGCCTGTGGCCAATCATAGCTCAGGGGGGTTTAGTACACGCCCCACACTATAAAAGGCCGCCAGCGCGGCAGCCTCGTGCAGTGTGTTCTGGCGTGCAGGGAAAGAGATACATAGGCAGGGACAGTGTGTTCTATGTTCTATTCGTTTCTCAGGCATCTGCAGAAGTTAGTGGGTGTTGTGTGCCTCCAGCACAGTATACACTTGGATCTACACTTTATTGCTGTTCTCTTAGCTAGATAGGCAGGCGGGGAAAGAGATACATAGGCAGGGACAGTGTGTTCTATGTTCTATTCTTTTCTCAGGCATCTGCAGGAGTTAGTGGGTATTGTGTGCCCCCAGCACAGTATACACCTGTATATATCCGTCATTGCTGTTCTCTAAGCTAGATAGGCAGTCAGGGAAAGAGATACATAGGCAGGGACAGTGTTTTCTATGTTCTATTCTTTTCTCAGGCATCTACAGGAGTTAGTGGGTGTTGTGTGCCCCCAGCACAGTATACACCTGTATATAGCCATCATTGCTGTTCTCTAATACAGGCATCTGCAGGAGTTAGTGGCACAGTATACACCTGTATATAGCCGTCATTGCTGTTCTCTAATACAGGCATCTGCAGGAGTTAGTGGCACAGTATACACCTGTATATAGCCGTCATTGCTGTTCTCTAATACAGGCATCTGCAGGAGTTAGTGGCACAGTATACACCTGTATATACCCGTCATTGCTGCTCTCTAATACAGGCATCTGCAGGAGTTAGTGGCACAGTGTACACCTGTATATACCCGTCATTGATGTTCTATAATACAGGCATCTGCAGGAGGTAGTGGCACAGTATACACCTGTATATACGCGTCATTGCTGTTCTCTAATACAGGCATCTGCAGGAGTTAGTGGCACAGTATACACCTGTATATACCCATCATTGCTGTTCTCTAATACAGGCATCTGCAGGAGTTAGTGGCACAGTGTACACCTGTATATACCCGTCATTGCTGTTCTCTAATACAGGCATCTGCAGGAGTTAGTGACACAGTATACACCTGTATATACCCGTCATTGCTGTTCTCTAATACAGGCATCTGCAGGAGTTAGTGGCACAGTATACACCTGTATACACCCGTCATTGCTGTTCTCTAATAAAGGCATCTGCTGGAGTTAGTGGGTGTTGTGTGCCTCCAGCACAATATACACTTCCCAATTGCTGGTTTTCCCATCTCCCTGCAGGCCATTACTATGTCTGGAAGGCCAACAAAGAGAGAGAGACAGTCACGAGCCAATAAAAGAAGGCAAGCAGGCTCTGTGTCTGGGGGCAACAGTGCTGGTCGTGGACGCAGTGCATTGTCGTCAGCACGTGGCCATGGGACACGCTTGTCCTTATTTTCAGCAGCTGGACGTGTTGAGCCGCATCATGCCAAAGACTTGGTAGAGTGGATGACCAAGCCCTCCTCATCCTCCTCATCCTCTCTCACCCAGGCTCAGGGTACTGGCAAAGCAGCTGCCAAAGCGTCCTCTTCCCTCGTATCAATGTCATCATCAGTCACTCCTTCCCTAGACCCACCATGTCCTCCTGAGGAGTCCCCCGAACTGTTTGAGCACATTGTTGGGTGTTGAGGAGGAGGATGAGGAGGAGGCACATCTCCAACGAGGCAGGATGCCCTCCGGGGCCGGCGTAAGGGCAGCACACTGACTGAATCACACCGCAGAGCTATGCCTGTGCAGGGCGCTGCCTCTGGGCTTTTTTGAGTCGAGTGCATCAGATCGCACCGCTGCTATTTGCAACATATGTCTCAAGCGTATCTCGCGTGTAGGGATGAGCTCGATGTTCGAGTCGAATGCATGCTCGACTCGAACAACTCCTGTTCGTCTGTTCGCCAAATTGCAAACATTATGGGGCGTTCGTGCCTAATTCGTGTGACGCGAAAGGCCCACAATGCACTGCGCCATCGCACTGCATTTCCGGCGCTGTGATTGACCAAGCATGCACTGTGACCCTGCATGCTTGGCCAATCACAGCGCCGGCAGCGAGGAGAGCCATAATTGGCCACAGGCAGGATGCCTGTGGCCAATCATAGCTCAGGGGGGTTTAGTACACACCCCAGACTATAAAAGGCCGCCAGCGCGGCGGCCTCGTGCAGTGTGTTCCGGCGTGCAGGGAAAGAGATACATAGGCAGGGACAGTGTGTTATATGTTCTATTCGTTTCTCAGGCATCTGCAGGAGTTATTGGGTGTTGTGTGCCTCCAGCACAGTATACACCTGGATCTACACTTTTTTGCTGTTCTGTTAGCTAGATAGGCAGGCAGGGAAAGAGATACATAGGCAGAAACAGTATGTTCTATGTTCTATTCTTTTCTCAGGCATCTGCAGGAGTTAGTGGGTGTTGTGTGCCCCCAGCACAGTATACACCTGTATATATCCGTCATTGCTGTTCTCTAAGCTAGATAGGCAGGCATGGAAAGAGATACATAGGCAGGGACAGTGTGTTCTATGTTCTATTCTTTTCTCAGCCATCTGCAGGAGTTAGTGGGTGTTGTGTGTCCCCAGCACAGTATACACCTGTATATATCCATCATTGCTGTTCTCTAATACAGGCATCTGCAGGAGTTAGTGGCACAGTGTACACCTGTATATAGCCGTCATTGCTGTTCTCTAATACAGGCATCTGCAGGAGTTAGTGGCACAGTATACACCTGTATATACCCGTCATTGCTGTTCTCTAATTCAGGCATCTGCAGGAGTTAGTGGCACAGTGTACACCTGTATATACCCGTCATTGATGTTCTATAATACAGGCATCTGCAGGAGTTAGTGGCACAGTGTACACCTGTATATACCCATCATTGCTGTTCTCTAATACAGGCATCTGCAGGAGTTAGTGGCACAGTATACACCTGTTTATACCCGTCATTGCTGTTCTCTAATACAGGCATCTGCAGGAGTTAGTGGCACAGTATACACCTGTATATACCCGTCATTGCTGTTCTCTAATAAAGGCATCTGCTGGAGTTAGTGGGTGTTGTGTGCCTCCAGCACAATATCCACTACCAAATTGCTGGTTTTCCCATCTCCCTGCAGGCCATTACTATGTCTGGAAGGCCAACAAAGAGAGGCAGACAGTCACGAGCCAATAAAAGAGGTCAAGCAGGCTCTGTGTATGGGGGCAACAGTGCTGGTCGTGGACGCGGTGCATTGTCATCAGCACGTGGCCATGGGACACGCTTGTCCTTATTTTCAGCAGCTGGACGTGTTGAGCCGCATCATGCCGAAGACTTGGTAGAGTGGATGACCAAGCCCTCCTCATCCTCCTCATCCTCTCTCACCCAGGCTCAGGGTACTGGCAAAGCAGCTGCCAAAGCGTCCTTTTCCCTCGTACCAATGTCATCATCAGTCACTCCTTCCCTAGACCCACCATGTCCTCCTGAGGAGTCCCCCGAACTGTTTGAGCGCAGTGTTGGGTACATGCTCCAGGAGGATGCCCAGCGTTTCGAAGGGTCTGATGATGATATCCAGCTAGAGGAAGGCAGTAGCGTGAGAGCAGAGAGAGGGGATGCTCAAGAAGGACAGCAATCTGGCAGTCATGTTCCAGCAGCTGCAGCATACTGCCAGATTGGCTCCAGTGATGAGGTGGGGGGGCATTTGTCATACTAATAAAAACCATTATGATGAAAACCCAAAGAGGTAAAGGCTGAAGGGTGTATGGGTAACAAGCGGAAGGCAGACTTAATACCAGCCTTGGCCATAAAGGCAGATCTACCCAAGAGTCGAATTTTAGAAACTGCGTCTTCAAAAGATGCATAAGTAACATAGCTCAAAATAGGGTAAATTTCATCATTAAGGGAAAAAACCATCAGGAAATGATAAATGGTGTATAAGACGGAAACTATTGGGCTCTTTCTTAGGTACCAAATCTAAAGGAGAAACCCGAAAATCATTAAAGGTGGGAAACAAAAATGGGCCTGCAACCCTACCTTCAGAAACCTGAAATTTTTTCAGAGACAATAGCAGGAAAACAACAAACAGAAGCAAGGTTGTCATAACAAAGACAACAGGGTCCCGAGATTTGAGGTAAACGAAAACCAGAGGAAAAACCATCAATGAGCATGTCCGCCATCTGACGGTTTGGCCAAATGAGGAGGAATGGAAACATTGCGGACAATTTCACAGGTGTGAGTCTCAGCACGAAAATGATCTTTGGAATGAGAACTTACGTTGGAATGTCATTTTTTTAAACAACGAGATGCTGGGTGATTACCGGAACAAGAAGCACATTCATGCTTATAACGACACAAATTCGGAAACTTGCATTGCCCCTCATTAAAACTAAAGCAAAAACCTTTATTAAATTGGCAAGGTTGGGGGGATGGTAACGGTAAAGTAGCCTTACATGGTATGAGAAGGTTCAACCACAGGCCTACATCTTTAGTACCCCATTTCAGATTTTTATGTACAGCAAGTTTTTGAAGAAAAGACTCATCGTAGAAAAACCATGCCAATCCTGGAAATTTTTTGTATGCTTCAAGGATTATTTTCAATATGCCTGAACAAGCCACTTCATAATTCCGGGTGTCGTTCACCCAAAACGCTGGAATAAATACAAAAAGCTTGAAGCCAATTGTTAAAAGTGCGCAGAGCAGATGTCATCATCATTCTTATCCAAATCCTTATTATCCAAGCGATTGTCTTTAAAAGAAGGTAAAAGGGAAAGAAGCTCAACATATTCACCTCTCCAAATTTTGTTTTTGATAGATGGCGACAAATGGAAGCCAAGCGGAGAAATCTCACAGGCCATGGCCTCTTAAAGACAACATTCAGGCACTGTATGTGGAGACGGGCTTGAAGAAGCAGTATCATCAACCATTGGTATATGCGCAGGCGGCCTTATGTCTACAATAGGCAAAGCCCCAACATTTAAATTTGTAGAAAAACTTTTCTTAAAATCATCAGCAATTGAAACAAAAGAAGACATAAACTTCATAAAGTTATGCAATTGTGCAGATTCACCACTAGGTGTCATCTGTGGCATAGACTGTGTTGTAACCAGAGGTCTGGAAGTTTCTTTAAGGTAGGGAGGGGCATGTCCATGGATGCATTGATTCTCATCAGCAACAGTCTGTACAGTAGGAAAAGAACCACAAGGGGGCACTGTAGGAATAGAAACAGCATCATGAAGCAACGAAGACTGTACAAACGGAGAAGGTAAATTATCAATCATATAATTATCATGTAAGAAATTAATGAAGAGGAAGGCAAAGAAGCGTGAAATGCAGAGTCAAATTGACTGCCAGACCCATCCACAAAAGTCCTAGATGCAACAGGCAACTCAGAAGTGACTTCTGGAGAAGATTGCTTACCATCACCTTCTTTCTTATATTTCTTGCTAGGTGGAAGTCCCCGGGATTCGATCCGGCGGACCGACTGTCGAGTCTCTGACCGATCGATGCCAGTATCAACTGTGCATGTGCCGGACTCAGTCGTATGCTCCGGGCCAGAAACCGAGGAAAATGCAGGCTCGGCCGACGTCATCAAAGGCGGATTCGATGAGCTGTCAATCACTGAAGGAGCCCAGGAAACCGATGGAGGACGAACCGGAGGAAGGACCCGAGAAGGAAGTGACACACCGGAGGGGTCCAGAAGAGAAGACATGGCCAAATGATGCTGAGGGAAAGAGAGAGGGGGAGAAGGAGGGGAAAAAAAGTGGAAGGAACTGGAGGGGTCACAGAAGAAAGGCAGAAACGCATTCAGGAATCTCCGTCTGGAGCGGAGGCCCGATCCATCATCTGACACAGCAGATTTTCCATGGTGAGGAGAGGAGACACAGAAGATGCTTCTTCTTGAAGTGCTGCCGTTGGTCTGACGACCGTTAAAATTCTCCTGTCTTCCTATAGGTTCTTCTGGTCACCTGACCTTTTAGAAACTTCCAGAATGTTTTTAATAAAGTTTATTGATAGAAGTCAGGTAATTAATTATTAATTTAAATTAACAGTTTTTCTTTTGTTTTAATCCCTGTTCCCATAGGTAGGGGTCGCTATTGAGCTTCTCCTGCCTTTCATTCTCAAGCCAGTTTACCCAGGGTTGCCAGATAGCTATCGTCTTGATGTGTGTACCTCTGCTAAAGGACAGCAATATTTCATAGGAGGAGTGTGTGTTTACTATTTTTAATGTATCTTTGATAGTAGGGGCTTTGTTGGATTTCCACAGTTTTGTTAGGCTTAATTTTGCTGCTAGGAGAACATGAGTTGTTATCATTTTAGTAGGGCAAGTGCTGGGGCCTGCGATATATTCGTTTTTGTGATAGCTCCCAATATTCTGAAGATGTGTGCCCAAAACGGTTGAAGTACAGGGCAAGTCCAAAATATATGGAATACATCTCCCCTTGCTCCATGGCACCTCCAACATGAGTGAGAATGTTGTAGTCCAAAAGTAGCTAGCTTGTCAGGGGTCATGTACCATCTCAATTAGATTTTTTGATACATCTCCCATAGAGCAGTGCAGTGAGTATATTTGAATATTGACCCAATTGCTTCTGTTCATTGTTGGTCTGAGTAAGTTTTGCCCAGGTCTGATTCCCACTGTAGATTGGGTTTATGTTTAATAAATTCATTTTTTTTCTGGAGTGTATTGTAGAGCAGGGATATACCTTTTTGCTTAGGTGTTGGATCAGTGAAGTAACGCCAGGCGTTAGCAGGAATGTGGTACATTAGGTCAGCTAGGTATCGTAAGCAGTGAGATATGTGGACGTAGTTAAAGTGTCCCGAGGCTGGGAGATAATATTCATGGCATAGTTGGTTAAAAGGTTTAAGTTTCTTTCCCAGGAATAGAATCTGTATGTATTTAATGCCCTTTTTTTTTGCCAGTGTGTTATTCCAAGATCTGGTGTTAGTGTGTTCATGCTCTCTATTGGTATAGGTGGGAAAATGGAATCCCTTGCGGGTATTGTTGATTTGGCCAATCAAAGCCATGCAATAGCTGATGCTCTCATTGTTGGAGGGTATGCTGAGGGGAGCAGGGATCCAAGTGGTATTCCTAGGATCCATGATGTTAGTCAGATCAGGTTACAATTGAGGATTCAATGTGACCCAAGGAATTTTAGGGATAAGTTGGAACCAGTCACGCATTTGGGCTTGAATCGAGGCAATGTAATAGTCTTCAAAGTCGATATGCCCAGTGCCTCCAACTAACCTATTTTTCGTACGGTATGAACCTGCGCAGCGAGGCTTTTTCCCTTGCCATAAAAGTATTTGTTCAATGTAGTCTGGAGATTTTTGAAGTACTGTTTAGGGATAACTATGGGAATGGTTCTGAACAGGTATAGCAATTGGGGTAGGTGAAGCATTTTAAATGCAGCTAATCTCCCTGACCAAGATAGTTCATGTTTGGACAAAGATTGTAGGTCGGAGTGAAGCTTTTCAGCAAATGGTTTAAAGTTAGCTGCAAAGAGATTTCTCACCGATTTGGTAAGTTAAGTACCTAAGTATGATATACTAGCATCTGCCCATATCATGAGAATTACATCGTCCTCAAATAAGCTGATTTTGTGGGATATTTGGCCTAGTTGGAAACCAGAGATTAGAGGGTTAGATCTGATGTGGGATGCTAGGGGTTCCATGAGTAGGTTGAAAATCAGAGGTGAGAGGGGATATCCCTGTCTGGTTTCATTGCTAATTTTAAATGGTTGTTAGAGCATGTCAGAGGAGTATACTCTTGCTGAAGGGGTGGTATATAGGGCAAGTATTGCTGTTAATATTTTGCCTTGGAATCCAAATGTAGGACCTGATGTAGGTAGGTCCAGTAAAACCTGTAAAATTACTTCTCTGTATCCAGTGATAGAAGAAGAGAAGGCGTTCCGGTGGATTCCGCATGGTTAAAAATATCAATGAGTCTTCTAGTGGCGTCGGATGCCTGGTGTCCTTTTGTGAATCCTGTTTGATCGTTGTGGATGAGGGATGGTAGTATATCATGTAGGCGTGTTGCTACAATTTAGCATTCATTTTTATGTCTAGATTGAGAAGGGAAATGGGCCTAAAATTTTGAGGGGGGGTTGGTTCCTTCCCTGGTTTTAGAAGTGTTATTATTGTTGCTTGGAGCATTTCCGATGGGAAAGAGGAAGAGGAAGCAGCGTTGTTGAAAATTGTGCTTATATGCGGGGCTAGGATGTGGGAAAATTGCTTATAGTATTCTCCAGTCAGGCCATCAGGTCTAGGAGATTTGCCTGCAGGTAGTAGTTTCTTAGGTCATGAAGGGGATGTTTAAGTAAGTTTAGTGTTCATTAGTTATTTTTGGAAGGTTAAAATGGTTAAGAAAGTGATTGATATCTTCTAGGGAAGGTTGATGTGTGGATTGGTCATGACTAAGGTTATATAGATCGATGTAGTATGCGCTGATTGTGTTGTGGGTCTGTTACTTTGGCTTTTGTGTGGGGGTGGTACATGTAAGCTATCCTGGTCTTAGTGCGGTAACCTTTAATGCGGCGTGCTAACGCTTTCCCTGCCTTGTTAGATGTGATGTATGATACTGCCTTTATTTTATGTTGCAGTTTGTCAAATGATTCTAGGAGAAGTAGCCGTAATTCCTGTCTAAGGCTTAAGATTTTTGTCGGGTGGAAATCTTGGGGTTTAACCTTGTCTTGTTTTTCCAGATCAGTGATCTGGGACATAAGTGAGTCTATACACTGTGTCCTCTCCCTCTTTTTACGTGATCCCAATTGTATCAGAACACCTCTGATATAGGCTCTGTGCATGTTCCACATTGTGGCGGGGTCAGACACAGATCCCATATTGTGTGTGAGTCTGTCAGGTGTTTTGCAAGATTTGTAGCGTGAGGCGATTGTTGCAGAAGGTAATTATTTACTCGCCACATGTATGTTGGGGAATTTGTAGATGCATCTGCAATGGAGATGCTGATGGGTGCGCGGTCCGACCATGTCACGGTGTGGATATCAGAGGATTGGGTTTTTTGTAAGAGCCATTTGTCAACTAGAAAGAGGTATATGCAAGAGTACTATTTATGCACTGGTGAGAAATACATAAAGTATCTTTCAGAACCATGACAACATCTCCAGACATCATAGAGTTCTTGTGTAGGGATGAGCTTTATGTTTGGGTCGAACATGAGTTCGACTCGAACATTGGCTGTTCGCCGATTAACGCACAATTTGGGGTGTTCGCGGCAAATTCGAAAGCCACGGAACACCCTTTAAAAGTCTATGGGAGAAATCAAAAGTGCTCATTTTAAAGGTTAATATTCAAGTTATTGTCATAAAAAATGTTTGGGGACCTGGGTCCTGCCCCAGGGGACATGTATCAATGCAAAAAAAGTTTTAAAAACTGCAGTTTTTTCAGGAGCAATAATTTTAATAATGCTTAAAGTGAAACAATAAAAGTGAAATATTCCTTTAAATTTCGTACCTGGGGAGTGTCTTTAGTATGCCTGTAAAGTAACGCATGTTTTCCGTGCTTAGAAAAGTCCCTGCACAAAATGACATTTCTAAAGGAAAAAAAAGCCTTTTAAAACTACTTGCGGCTATAATGAATTGTCGGGTCCCGGCAATACAGATAAAAGTAATTGAAAAAAACGACATGGGTTCCCCCCCCCCCCAGTCCATTACCAGGCCCATTGGGTCTGGCAGGAATATTAAGGTGAACCCCGAACCAAAATAAAATAAAAAAATGCGTGGGAGTCCCCCCAGATTCCATTACCAGGCCCTTCAGGTCTGGTATGAATATTAAGAGGAACCCTGCGCCAAATTGAAAAAAAAAATGGCGAATGGGTCCCCTTCAAAATCCATACCAGACCCTTCAGGTCTGGTATGGATTTAAAGGGGAACCCCGCACCAATTCACATATGGGGGGTTGGATCTGGGGTCCTCTTTGTTAAAGGGGGCTTCCAGATTCCGATAAGCCCCCCGCCCGCAGACCCTCACAACCACCAGGCAAGGGTTGTGGGGATGAGGCCCTTGTCCCCATCAACATCGGGGCATCCTCCCCATGTTGAGGGCATGTGGCCTGGTACGGCTCAGGAGGGTGGGGCGCTCTCTCGTCCCCCCTCTTTTCCTGCGGCCTGCCAGGTTGCGTGCTCGGATAAGGGTCTGGTATGGATTTTTGGGGGGAACCCCACGCCATTTCTTTTTAAATTTTGGCGCAGGGTTCCCCTTAAAATCCTAAGAGTCCTTCCTTTTGGCTGTTGATGTTGAATTTAGGTGCGTATCGGGTAAAAGGTTAAAGTCCCTGTGACGGATCTCAGATACCCCAGGTGGGCACATCTGCCAGACCTGTGTCTCCTGTCCTCCAAACACACCTGCAGCCTGCAGATTCGCCATAACCAGCCCTTAACCCCTCAACCACGAGACAATCCACACAGGTGTTGAGTGTTAAACATGCAGAGCATCAACAGTTTATTAAATACAAAACATACACTTTTACACACAGTTAGGAACACTCCCCTTAGCCTTGTCATAGAGGGGGGGTAGGGGACAAGGAAGAACCAATGGGAACTGAACATTGAAACAGAGACTACAGTTAAACATAAAGGGATTATGGTAAGCAGGCAGCCCTTCAATACACATCCCCTGCGGAGAGATGTCTGCAGTCCAGACCATTGTCTATGTACCATGAACCAACACAGCAACAAGAGGGGGGATGGGGGAGAAGGGATGTAGCATTACATTACATTATCTCAATGCCAGCTTGTCCCCAAATCTCTCAGTCTCTTCTGGGCCATAATCTGTGGGTAGAAGGCCAGCCCTCAGTCCCTTCCAAAACACACAGTGACAGTGGGTTCTGTCACATTTCTCCCCTTTTAAAAACAGACTAACCAGGTTCCTGACCCACAACTGGTCTGGACCTGCGTTAGTCACAAACTTCCACCCCAGGCAACCAGGAAAAGGAAAAGTACGTCTCTGGCGCTGGGGAGCAAAATCGCACATACGGTCTCCCGTGAATAAAAACAGCCGCTGCAGAGTGGGAACAGCTGTCCGCACTCCCGTGATCTGGGGCTGGGTTGCAGATATTGAGGGGAGCTGAATAATCCTTTGCCCCGATGCCAGTGCTTCAGCTGGTAGGGAACGTAGGCTGGTAGTGCTATGCAGTTGGGGAGGAAAAGGTACTTGCTTTTCTCCTGGAGTAGTTACCAGCCGCTGAGGAGGTATCTTGCAGGGACTATCTCCCGGACTCTCCATCTCTTTTTCTGATGCTGGGCAGAGGCCAACAGCGCTCTGCCCCATAGCCAGTGCTTCTGCTAGGGGGACATATACAACGGTAGAGTTCAGCCGCTGGAGAGGGGGAAGGGTTTTCTCCCCTCCTGGTTCTGTGACCAGCTGCTGAGGTGACTTCTGACAGGGGCTGTCTCCCAAACCCTCCAAAGACATACTGAGGGCTGGGCAAGGGCCAGTGGCACTCTGCCATGCAGCCAGCTCTTCTGCTGGGGGGATAAACACTGGGGTAGTGTCCAAGTGCTGGGCAACCAGCTCACTGAGGTCCTCCCTCGGACTCCCTGGATCTAACTCTGAGGGTGGGCAGAGGCCAGCGGCACTCTGCCCCGTAGCCAGCGCTTCTGCTGGGGGGATGACCACTGGGGTAGTGTCCAAGTGCTGGGGAAACAGCTCACTGAGGTGCTCCCTCGGACTCCCTGGATCTAACTCTGAGGGTGGGCAGAGGCCAGCGGCACTCTGCCCCGTAGCCAGCACTTCTGCTGGGGGGATGACCACTGGGGTAGTGTCCAAGTGCTGGGCAACCAGCTCATTCAGGTCCTCCCTCGGACTCCCTGGATCTAACTCTGAGGGTGGGCAGAGGCCAGCGGCACTCTGCCCTGTAGCCAGCGCTTTTGCTGGGGGGATGACCACTGGGGTAGTGTCCAAGTGCTGGGGAAACAGCTCACTGAGGTCATCCCTCGGACTCCCTGGATCCAACTCTGAGGGTGGGCAGAGGCGAGCGGCACTCTGCCCTGCAGCCAGTGCTTCTGCTGGGGATGAACATTTGGGTAGTGTCTAATTGCTGGGGAGGGAGAATTGCTTCCTCCACTCCCATGGGGATATCTGCTGTTGGGGAAACGGCTCACGAAGATCATCTCTCAGACTCTCTGGATCCAACTCTTTTTCTGATGCTGGGCAGAGGCCAGCAAGACTCTGCCCTGTAGCCAGCGCTTCTGCTGGGGCACCGGATGCGATACTCTGGACTTGCTGCTGATCACCATTTACCAGCCTTCCAGTGCCCGTCTCAACTTCCCCTTCTGAGACCTTTATGCTATTATCTTGTCTCGCTGCCTGGGAAACCTCTGGTGCATTCTGGCATTCTAGCACTCGCAGTGCCCTCTGTATCATCGCCGCTTCTTCCATTGCGGTTAGGACGGGAAAATGTACGGGCACCCCTGGCCCCATTTGCTCCGCATATTCGCCACTGTCCGCTATTTCTCCAGGACAGTCCCAGGCAACGGGAGCCATGCCAGGCTGCTGATCACCGTCAAACAGCCACTTGTAGGCAATCTCGAGCTCCCATTCCTGCTCAACCAGGAACTCCAATTCCTCCAGGCCACACGCCTCTTCGGGGAGGTCCAGCACCTCATCTCGGAAGTCCAGGATGTCTTCCAGCCGCCACTCCTCATTGCTCCCAAAGTCTGGGTCTCTGTACATTTTTTGATGGAGCAGCCCCACGCTGCCGTAGCCAACGCCTTCTGTCGGGCTGCCATCAGCTGTACCTGGCCACAGGTGAGCCGCGAGCCACCGTAGGGCTCTGTAGCTGGCGTCCAGCCTCATCTACTCCTGGACCAATCTTCCAAGCTCCATCTTACACTAATTTCGCGGCCGTTCCCTCAGGAACACCTCTCGCGCACGGTACTGCGTCCAGTACATCTCTGTGGAGGAGGGAAGGATCTTCCCCTGATGGTTCCGCTCGTGGCTTAGCATCTCATGCCAGAGTTGCTGGCGGATCACATCCCCCCAGCCGAGCATGGTGCGCTCCGTCGCTGGTCCCCGATGTTGCTTCCGCATGCCTTGCAGCCTCCTCCCGAACTCCGCTCTCATGCTGGCCGATCCCTGTATCGCTCCTCGGCGCCTGCCGGATCCTGAATCCTGGTGGTGGTTTGGATGTCCCGGACTGCAGGAGACATCCCACCGCTGCCACCACTGTGACGGATCTCAGATACCCCAGGTGGGCACATCCGCCAGACCTGTGTCTCCTGTCCTCCAAACGCACCTGCAGCCTGCAGATTCGCCACAACCAGCCCTTAACCACTCAATCACGAGACAATTCACACAGGTGTTGAGTGTTAAACATGCAGAGCATCAACAGTTTATTAAATACAAAACATACACTTTTACACACAGTTAGGAACACTCCCCTTAGCCTTGTCATAGAGGGGGGGTAGGGGACAAGGAAGAACCAATGGGAACTGAACATTGAAACAGAGACTACAGTTAAACATAAAGGGATTATGGTAAGCAGGCAGCCCTTCAATACACATCCCCTGCGGAGAGATGTTTGCAGTCCATACCATTGTCTATGTGCCATGAACCAACACAATTAAGCACAACAACAAGAGGGGGGATGGGGGAGAAGGGATGTAGCATTACATTACATTATCTCAATGCCAGCTTGTCCCCAAGCCTCTCAGTCTCTTCTGGGCCATAATCTGTGGGTAGGAGGCCAGCCCTCAGTCCCTTCCAAAACACACAGTGACAGTGGGTTCTGTCACAGTCCCCAAGGTGGCCTTGTTGAATAGGCTTGAGTGAGCGCATGACCTTGTATTAATAGAACAGGTTAATATTGCATATCGACCGTTGGGGTCCAGTACTGAGTGATGGAGTTGGAAGGCAATGGAGTCCCTGATGACAATTAATACCTCCACATTTTTTGGAGGAGAAGGAGGCTTAGTAGATGTGCAGGAAGTTCTTGTTAGAGCATTTGGGTGAAGCTGTGGAGGAGAAATGTGTCTCCTGTACACATAGTATATCGCATTTGTGGTCTTGGGCAGTCTGCCAAAGAGAGTGGCGTTTTTTGCGGGGTGGTTGAGGCCGCTTGTATGGTGGTGTATGTGGGGCTTAGTCACTCGCGGTTTGATGACAAATCAATAGGAAGCTCAGTTGGGGAAAGGAGGTTGTCTTCTGAGATGAGGAGGTTTGGCTCTACGTTTCCGTGGTTCTTTGCTGTCAGAGCTGGAATGCTAAATCAAGAAAAAAAAACTGTATAACAAGTAAAAATAAAGAACAGGTTGCCAAGCAAATTTTCTTCAGCATAGCGTGGAATTCAGCAGAGAGAATAGGCTATAATCAGCAAATCCTCTTTGGGGGTAAACAGTCAAGTGTAACAATAGGTTGTGTGACCCTGAGGCCGGAGAGAACATCCCTATCAGGATTACAAGCCCTTTTGGCATTGGTGTCAGCCTTGTGGTTTATCAGAGTACCTTTCCCATTGCTGTAGCGGGCACTTCCTCACTGAGAATGGGTTGTTGTCCTGTAGAGGATCTACAATAATTCCCCAAGCAAAGAGTAGTTTTATCCCTCCAGTAAGGGTGGAGATGGTGTGAGAGGTGCCATTTCTGGTGACTAGTATGGTCGCAGGATATCTCCACTTGTACTGTATCTTGGGGTTATTCATGGCTTTTGTTACCGGATTCAGGTGACGTCGCAATTGGAGGGTGTATTTGGAAAGGTCAGGGAAAAGTTGGCTCCCGTCAAATGGAGCTGGGAGAATGGATTTGTGTCTGGCTGCTAAGAGTTTTTCTTTAGCGTGGAAAAAGTGCACTCTCACAAGCACATCCCTGGGCACAGATACGGCCAGATGGGGCGGTTTGGCTATTCTGTGGATCCTGTCTATGGTTATTTCAAGAGGTGTAGCGCCAGGCAGAATAGTGCAAATGACGTCTTGGACATATTTATGGAGAGCTGTTGGTGGAACTGATTCGGGGAACCCCTTAATTTGACGTTGTTACGACGGGATCTGTCCTCTAAATCTGCCAATTTAGATTTGAGCCAGTGTTGTTCGTCTTTCACATCCTCATAAGCATCTACTAGAACGTTGACAGTGGTGGTGCTGTCCTCCATTTTGTTTTCAATGTATGTGATTCTGTCTTCCATGTTATGTATGTCTGAATAGAATTTTGAGATTAAGGAGGAGAGATCTGTCATCGGGGAGGATTGAAGAGATAGGAGCATGTCCTTTAAGGTTGTGTCTAATACAGGCTGTCCTGTGGTAGGGAATGCTGCCATAGACAATTGAAGAGCCTGATTAGACTGGAGAGGGTTAAAAAGCTGGGCCTCAGTGTGCTTGGAGGACTGAGGTGTATCCATCCACATTCCAGCCTTTGCAGGGCTGCCTGGAGTGTGGCTGCCTTCTACCTGATCACTGGGGGATGGCAAGGGTTGGATGCTGTCTGTATTGTCAGGGATGGCATCCGGAAGGTCTGTGTAGGCCCTGCTTTTAGAAATAGAAATAGTGTTCAGCGCCCCAGCCATAGCATACACAGTATTTCAAAGTCCCAGTTACAGGCAAGCTCACCCAGCAGGTCAACATCAGAACATGGAGACTCCTAGCAGCATCCAGGTCTTCTCACAACAGATAGAAAAACTGCCATCACTCAGCCTCTCTGACCAGCTGCCTAATTAACGGGCCTGAAATAGAAGTACCTGCCCTCTACAATTAATCCCCTCCTAAACTTGATCAGGCTAACTTTCTACTCCCCCCACCCGTTCCACCACACACCAAATGGTCATAGACCTGGGAAAGGGCATCCATATTCCAATGCACGCTCCCCTGTCTATGCACTATTTGCCTAAACTGAGTGTTTGAGCCTTCCTTGGCTTTCTGACTTACTGTCAAACATGCTCTTTCTTTCCAGGGTCTAATAAGGTTAACATGATACATCCGGTAGGGTTTTCTTTTTGTGTGCTGGTAGACCTTATGATTAATCTTTCCTATCTAACGGTTGTACATTCGACTCTGGACCCTCACCAGTGGTATGCAAAAATGTTTAATCACTTTATCATTTTCTTTCGACACTCTATACCGCAAGCTATGATTCACATCAAAATGGGTGAATTTCATATCTGCCCAAGGTTGCTGAGGTTCAACTGTAACCTGTTTCCTGGCAGGGATCAAAGTGGAGTCTCCCATCTAAGCACTAAAAAAATCTTCCCGGGAGCCTCTGAGATCTGACAATTCCAGCTCAAAGTAAGGACCCTCAGTTTCCAATCCCGCAAACATCTCTAGGGTACCTGGGTCATCTTCTGCAGGTTCATACGTCACCTGGCACATATCATCACTATTCACGTTATGCAACACATTATTAATTACTTTATCTAAGGGTTCCTCCTTTTTAGGGGAGGCCCCTGAACCCTTGAGCTTTTTTTCATACAAGTCCCAAATGTGGGGCAGTCTCGCCCAATTAGCAAGTCTTGAGGCAATCCCGGGATTGCTTCAACATTTAATGTATCAGTTCCTGCTGATATGGACAAGTTTACATGGATAATCCTTGACATTACCATGCACATTGAGCCATGTCACATTCTATTGGCTTCTTCAGCTTTGGACACTGTGCCGCCATCTGACCCAGTTGGTGGCAGCACCAACCTCATGGAGCTTTTTTTCCCCCGTCAGCTCTCAGGAGGGTTTGCTGCTGGGTTGCTTCTGGCGGGAGTGCTTTGCAGACACCATGAGGTAAACAGGTACCATCTTGGTACTGAAATTTCATCCAGGGGCTGACAGAACACAGGTCTAGGGAAACTCACTCCACAATCTGAAAAGGTGTATTTTCCTCAGGTTTCAGACAATCCTGGAACAGGTGTAGTAGATGAAACAGCTGTGCCCCGGCAGGCTTAGCGCTGTCAAAGTGCCAGGCATTAACTCGGTTCACCCTCAAAGCAACAGTCACTCCCAGCCTAGCTAGTATTTCCACCTTTAGCAGTTTATAGTCCCATGATAACTCTGGGGCCAAGTCATAGTATGCCTGTTGGGGATCTGCAGTCAGGAAAGGAGCCAGCCCATCTGCCCAGTCTTTCTAAGGCAGTCCTTCCCTTGTTGCAATCCACGCAAACAACGGCCAATAAGCTTCAATGTTATATGTGGTCGCCATCTTTTGTAAAGCCCGCTGCACAGCCTTCCATGGGTCACCCTTTATAATGGGGCCACATCTCACCATTTCAGCCTGCTGGGTCACTGCCTTTTGTAAACCCACTATTGGGGCAGCTCAAACAACACAAGTAAATCTTCTCATCAGTACAACACAGTCTTATAGAATTAGTGTTCAGTGTCCCAGCCACAGCATACACAGTATTGCAAAGTCCCAGTTACAGGCAAGTTCACCCAGCAGGTCAATGGTAGAGCATGGAGACTACTAGCAGCATCCAGGTGTCCTCCCAACAGGTAGAAAAACTGCCATCACCCAGCCTCTCTGACCAGCTGCTTAATAAATAGTCCTGAAGGGAAAGTACTTGCCCTCTACAATTAACCATCCTAAACCTGCTCCAGGCTAACTCTCTACACTTCCTTAAACCTATTCACATTCTCGCTCCAAAAAAAACTCATATAGTATCTTCCAAACAATAATACACTTTCCGCTCATGTGCTCATATATGTGCAGTGGCGGCTGGTGGTAAAAAAAATTGGGGGCAGCAAACAGTGCACCCACAGCCACCCGCCCCCCCTGGTCTGGTCAGTTGGGGTCATCAGGAGCACCTGCACTTACCCCATCAGTGGTGGGCAGCAGTTCACCTGTGCGACGTGTGGCGGCTTCTTCTACCCTTGCTCTCCTCCTCGGCATCACGGATGGCGGCTTCACCTTCCCCTGCTCTCCTCCGCAGGCATCACGGCGGCTTCCTCCGTGCATCTCCTTCCTTAAAGACAACATTCAGGCACTGTATGTGGAGACGGGCTTGAAGAAGCAGTATCATCAACCATTGGTATATGCGCAGGCGGCCTTATGTCTACAATAGGCAAAGCCCCAACATTTAAATTTGTAGAAAAACTTTTCTTAAAATCATCAGCAATTGAAACAAAAGAAGACATAAACTTCATAAAGTTATGCAATTGTGCAGATTCACCACTAGGTGTCATCTGTGGCATAGACTGTGTTGTAACCAGAGGTCTGGAAGTTTCTTTAAGGTAGGGAGGGGCATGTCCATGGATGCATTGATTCTCATCAGCAACAGTCTGTACAGTAGGAAAAGAACCACAAGGGGGCACTGTAGGAATAGAAACAGCATCATGAAGCAACGAAGACTGTACAAACGGAGAAGGTAAATTATCAATCATATAATTATCATGTAAGAAATTAATGAAGAGGAAGGCAAAGAAGCGTGAAATGCAGAGTCAAATTGACTGCCAGACCCATCCACAAAAGTCCTAGATGCAACAGGCAACTCAGAAGTGACTTCTGGAGAAGATTGCTTACCATCACCTTCTTTCTTATATTTCTTGCTAGGTGGAAGTCCCCGGGATTCGATCCGGCGGACCGACTGTCGAGTCTCTGACCGATCGATGCCAGTATCAACTGTGCATGTGCCGGACTCAGTCGTATGCTCCGGGCCAGAAACCGAGGAAAATGCAGGCTCGGCCGACGTCATCAAAGGCGGATTCGATGAGCTGTCAATCACTGAAGGAGCCCAGGAAACCGATGGAGGACGAACCGGAGGAAGGACCCGAGAAGGAAGTGACACACCGGAGGGGTCCAGAAGAGAAGACATGGCCAAATGATGCTGAGGGAAAGAGAGAGGGGGAGAAGGAGGGGAAAAAAAGTGGAAGGAACTGGAGGGGTCACAGAAGAAAGGCAGAAACGCATTCAGGAATCTCCGTCTGGAGCGGAGGCCCGATCCATCATCTGACACAGCAGATTTTCCATGGTGAGGAGAGGAGACACAGAAGATGCTTCTTCTTGAAGTGCTGCCGTTGGTCTGACGACCGTTAAAATTCTCCTGTCTTCCTATAGGTTCTTCTGGTCACCTGACCTTTTAGAAACTTCCAGAATGTTTTTAATAAAGTTTATTGATAGAAGTCAGGTAATTAATTATTAATTTAAATTAACAGTTTTTCTTTTGTTTTAATCCCTGTTCCCATAGGTAGGGGTCGCTATTGAGCTTCTCCTGCCTTTCATTCTCAAGCCAGTTTACCCAGGGTTGCCAGATAGCTATCGTCTTGATGTGTGTACCTCTGCTAAAGGACAGCGATATTTCATAGGAGGAGTGTGTGTTTACTATTTTTAATGTATCTTTGATAGTAGGGGCTTTGTTGGATTTCCACAGTTTTGTTAGGCTTAATTTTGCTGCTAGGAGAACATGAGTTGTTATCATTTTAGTAGGGCAAGTGCTGGGGCCTGCGATATATTCGTTTTTGTGATAGCTCCCAATATTCTGAAGATGTGTGCCCAAAACGGTTGAAGTACAGGGCAAGTCCAAAATATATGGAATACATCTCCCCTTGCTCCATGGCACCTCCAACATGAGTGAGAATGTTGTAGTCCAAAAGTAGCTAGCTTGTCAGGGGTCATGTACCATCTCAATTAGATTTTTTGATACATCTCCCATAGAGCAGTGCAGTGAGTATATTTGAATATTGACCCAATTGCTTCTGTTCATTGTTGGTCTGAGTAAGTTTTGCCCAGGTCTGATTCCCACTGTAGATTGGGTTTATGTTTAATAAATTCATTTTTTTTCTGGAGTGTATTGTAGAGCAGGGATATACCTTTTTGCTTAGGTGTTGGATCAGTGAAGTAACGCCAGGCGTTAGCAGGAATGTGGTACATTAGGTCAGCTAGGTATCGTAAGCAGTGAGATATGTGGACGTAGTTAAAGTGTCCCGAGGCTGGGAGATAATATTCATGGCATAGTTGGTTAAAAGGTTTAAGTTTCTTTCCCAGGAATAGAATCTGTATGTATTTAATGCCCTTTTTTTTTGCCAGTGTGTTATTCCAAGATCTGGTGTTAGTGTGTTCATGCTCTCTATTGGTATAGGTGGGAAAATGGAATCCCTTGCGGGTATTGTTGATTTGGCCAATCAAAGCCATGCAATAGCTGATGCTCTCATTGTTGGAGGGTATGCTGAGGGGAGCAGGGATCCAAGTGGTATTCCTAGGATCCATGATGTTAGTCAGATCAGGTTACAATTGAGGATTCAATGTGACCCAAGGAATTTTAGGGATAAGTTGGAACCAGTCACGCATTTGGGCTTGAATCAAGGCAATGTAATAGTCTTCAAAGTCGATATGCCCAGTGCCTCCAACTAACCTATTTTTCGTACGGTATGAACCTGCGCAGCGAGGCTTTTTCCCTTGCCATAAAAGTATTTGTTCAATGTAGTCTGGAGATTTTTGAAGTACTGTTTAGGGATAACTATGGGAATGGTTCTGAACAGGTATAGCAATTGGGGTAGGTGAAGCATTTTAAATGCAGCTAATCTCCCTGACCAAGATAGTTCATGTTTGGACAAAGATTGTAGGTCGGAGTGAAGCTTTTCAGCAAATGGTTTAAAGTTAGCTGCAAAGAGATTTCTCACCGATTTGGTAAGTTAAGTACCTAAGTATGATATACTAGCATCTGCCCATATCATGAGAATTACATCGTCCTCAAATAAGCTGATTTTGTGGGATATTTGGCCTAGTTGGAAACCAGAGATTAGAGGGTTAGATCTGATGTGGGATGCTAGGGGTTCCATGAGTAGGTTGAAAATCAGAGGTGAGAGGGGATATCCCTGTCTGGTTTCATTGCTAATTTTAAATGGTTGTTAGAGCATGTCAGAGGAGTATACTCTTGCTGAAGGGGTGGTATATAGGGCAAGTATTGCTGTTAATATTTTGCCTTGGAATCCAAATGTAGGACCTGATGTAGGTAGGTCCAGTAAAACCTGTAAAATTACTTCTCTGTATCCAGTGATAGAAGAAGAGAAGGCGTTCCGGTGGATTCCGCATGGTTAAAAATATCAATGAGTCTTCTAGTGGCGTCGGATGCCTGGTGTCCTTTTGTGAATCCTGTTTGATCGTTGTGGATGAGGGATGGTAGTATATCATGTAGGCGTGTTGCTACAATTTAGCATTCATTTTTATGTCTAGATTGAGAAGGGAAATGGGCCTAAAATTTTGAGGGGGGGTTGGTTCCTTCCCTGGTTTTAGAAGTGTTATTATTGTTGCTTGGAGCATTTCCGATGGGAAAGAGGAAGAGGAAGCAGCGTTGTTGAAAATTGTGCTTATATGCGGGGCTAGGATGTGGGAAAATTGCTTATAGTATTCTCCAGTCAGGCCATCAGGTCTAGGAGATTTGCCTGCAGGTAGTAGTTTCTTAGGTCATGAAGGGGATGTTTAAGTAAGTTTAGTGTTCATTAGTTATTTTTGGAAGGTTAAAATGGTTAAGAAAGTGATTGATATCTTCTAGGGAAGGTTGATGTGTGGATTGGTCATGACTAAGGTTATATAGATCGATGTAGTATGCGCTGATTGTGTTATGGGTCTGTTACTTTGGCTTTTGTGTGGGGGTGGTACATGTAAGCTATCCTGGTCTTAGTGCGGTAACCTTTAATGCGGCGTGCTAACGCTTTCCCTGCCTTGTTAGATGTGATGTATGATACTGCCTTTATTTTATGTTGCAGTTTGTCAAATGATTCTAGGAGAAGTAGCCGTAATTCCTGTCTAAGGCTTAAGATTTTTGTCGGGTGGAAATCTTGGGGTTTAACCTTGTCTTGTTTTTCCAGATCAGTGATCTGGGACATAAGTGAGTCTATACACTGTGTCCTCTCCCTCTTTTTACGTGATCCCAATTGTATCAGAACACCTCTGATATAGGCTCTGTGCATGTTCCACATTGTGGCGGGGTCAGACACAGATCCCATATTGTGTGTGAGTCTGTCAGGTGTTTTGCAAGATTTGTAGCGTGAGGCGATTGTTGCAGAAGGTAATTATTTACTCGCCACATGTATGTTGGGGAATTTGTAGATGCATCTGCAATGGAGATGCTGATGGGTGCGCGGTCCGACCATGTCACGGTGTGGATATCAGAGGATTGGGTTTTTTGTAAGAGCCATTTGTCAACTAGAAAGAGGTATATGCAAGAGTACTATTTATGCACTGGTGAGAAATACATAAAGTATCTTTCAGAACCATGACAACATCTCCAGACATCATAGAGTTCTTGTGTAGGGATGAGCTTTATGTTTGGGTCGAACATGAGTTCGACTCGAACATTGGCTGTTCGCCGATTAACGCACAATTTGGGGTGTTCGCGGCAAATTCGAAAGCCACGGAACACCCTTTAAAAGTCTATGGGAGAAATCAAAAGTGCTCATTTTAAAGGTTAATATTCAAGTTATTGTCATAAAAAATGTTTGGGGACCTGGGTCCTGCCCCAGGGGACATGTATCAATGCAAAAAAAGTTTTAAAAACTGCAGTTTTTTCAGGAGCAATAATTTTAATAATGCTTAAAGTGAAACAATAAAAGTGAAATATTCCTTTAAATTTCGTACCTGGGGAGTGTCTTTAGTATGCCTGTAAAGTAACGCATGTTTCCCGTG
Organism: Rana muscosa; assembly: GCA_029206835.1. NCBI lineage: Eukaryota > Metazoa > Chordata > Amphibia > Anura > Ranidae > Rana > Rana muscosa. The sequence continues at coordinate 161,904,088 of CM055123.1, forward strand.
CTTAGAAAAGTCCCTGCACAAAATGACATTTCTAAAGGAAAAAAAAGCCTTTTAAAACTACTTGCGGCTATAATGAATTGTCGGGTCCCGGCAATACAGATAAAAGTAATTGAAAAAAACGACATGGGTTCCCCCCCCCCCAGTCCATTACCAGGCCCATTGGGTCTGGCAGGAATATTAAGGTGAACCCCGAACCAAAATAAAATAAAAAAATGCGTGGGAGTCCCCCCAGATTCCATTACCAGGCCCTTCAGGTCTGGTATGAATATTAAGAGGAACCCTGCGCCAAATTGAAAAAAAAAATGGCGAATGGGTCCCCTTCAAAATCCATACCAGACCCTTCAGGTCTGGTATGGATTTAAAGGGGAACCCCGCACCAATTCACATATGGGGGGTTGGATCTGGGGTCCTCTTTGTTAAAGGGGGCTTCCAGATTCCGATAAGCCCCCCGCCCGCAGACCCTCACAACCACCAGGCAAGGGTTGTGGGGATGAGGCCCTTGTCCCCATCAACATCGGGGCATCCTCCCCATGTTGAGGGCATGTGGCCTGGTACGGCTCAGGAGGGTGGGGCGCTCTCTCGTCCCCCCTCTTTTCCTGCGGCCTGCCAGGTTGCGTGCTCGGATAAGGGTCTGGTATGGATTTTTGGGGGGAACCCCACGCCATTTCTTTTTAAATTTTGGCGCAGGGTTCCCCTTAAAATCCTAAGAGTCCTTCCTTTTGGCTGTTGATGTTGAATTTAGGTGCGTATCGGGTAAAAGGTTAAAGTCCCTGTGACGGATCTCAGATACCCCAGGTGGGCACATCTGCCAGACCTGTGTCTCCTGTCCTCCAAACACACCTGCAGCCTGCAGATTCGCCATAACCAGCCCTTAACCCCTCAACCACGAGACAATCCACACAGGTGTTGAGTGTTAAACATGCAGAGCATCAACAGTTTATTAAATACAAAACATACACTTTTACACACAGTTAGGAACACTCCCCTTAGCCTTGTCATAGAGGGGGGGTAGGGGACAAGGAAGAACCAATGGGAACTGAACATTGAAACAGAGACTACAGTTAAACATAAAGGGATTATGGTAAGCAGGCAGCCCTTCAATACACATCCCCTGCGGAGAGATGTCTGCAGTCCAGACCATTGTCTATGTACCATGAACCAACACAGCAACACGAGGGGGATGGGGGAGAAGGGATGTAGCATTACATTACATTATCTCAATGCCAGCTTGTCCCCAAGTCTCTCAGTCTCTTCTGGGCCATAATCTGTGGGTAGAAGGCCAGCCCTCAGTCCCTTCCAAAACACACAGTTACAGTGGGTTCTGTCACATTTCTCCCCTTTTAAAAACAGACTAACCAGGTTCCTGACCCACAACTGGTCTGGACCTGCGTTAGTCACAAACTTCCACCCCAGGCAACCAGGAAAAGGAAAAGTACGTCTCTGGCGCTGGGGAGCAAAATCGCACATACGGTCTCCCGTGAATAAAAACAGCCGCTGCAGAGTGGGAACAGCTGTCCGCACTCCCGTGATCTGGGGCTGGGTTGCAGATATTGAGGGGAGCTGAATAATCCTTTGCCCCGATGCCAGTGCTTCAGCTGGTAGGGAACGTAGGCTGGTAGTGCTATGCAGTTGGGGAGGAAAAGGTACTTGCTTTTCTCCTGGAGTAGTTACCAGCCGCTGAGGAGGTATCTTGCAGGGACTATCTCCCGGACTCTCCATCTCTTTTTCTGATGCTGGGCAGAGGCCAACAGCGCTCTGCCCCATAGCCAGTGCTTCTGCTAGGGGGACATATACAACGGTAGAGTTCAGCCGCTGGAGAGGGGGAAGGGTTTTCTCCCCTCCTGGTTCTGTGACCAGCTGCTGAGGTGACTTCTGACAGGGGCTGTCTCCCAAACCCTCCAAAGACATACTGAGGGCTGGGCAGGGGCCAGTGGCACTCTGCCATGCAGCCAGCTCTTCTGCTGGGGGGATAAACACTGGGGTAGTGTCCAAGTGCTGGGCAACCAGCTCACTGAGGTCCTCCCTCGGACTCCCTGGATCTAACTCTGAGGGTGGGCAGAGGCCAGCGGCACTCTGCCCCGTAGCCAGCGCTTCTGCTGGGGGATGACCACTGGGGTAGTGTCCAAGTGCTGGGGAAACAGCTCACTGAGGTGCTCCCTCGGACTCCCTGGATCTAACTCTGAGGGTGGGCAGAGGCCAGCGGCACTCTGCCCCGTAGCCAGCACTTCTGCTGGGGGGATGACCACTGGGGTAGTGTCCAAGTGCTGGGCAACCAGCTCACTCAGGTCCTCCCTCGGACTCCCTGGATCTAACTCTGAGGGTGGGCAGAGGCCAGCGGCACTCTGCCCTGTAGCCAGCGCTTTTGCTGGGGGGATGACCACTGGGGTAGTGTCCAAGTGCTGGGGAAACAGCTCACTGAGGTCATCCCTCGGACTCCCTGGATCCAACTCTGAGGGTGGGCAGAGGCGAGCGGCACTCTGCCCTGCAGCCAGCGCTTCTGCTGGGGATGAACATTTGGGTAGTGTCTAATTGCTGGGGAGGGAGAATTGCTTCCTCCACTCCCATGGGGATATCTGCTGTTGGGGAAACGGCTCACGAAGATCATCTCTCAGACTCTCTGGATCCAACTCTTTTTCTGATGCTGGGCAGAGGCCAGCAAGACTCTGCCCTGTAGCCAGCGCTTCTGCTGGGGCACCGGATGCGATACTCTGGACTTGCTGCTGATCACCATTTACCAGCCTTCCAGTGCCCGTCTCAACTTCCCCTTCTGAGACCTTTATGCTATTATCTTGTCTCGCTGCCTGGGAAACCTCTGGTGTATTCTGGCATTCTAGCACTCGCAGTGCCCTCTGTATCATCGCCGCTTCTTCCATTGCGGTTAGGACGGGAAAATGTAGGGGCACCCCTGGCCCCATTTGCTCCGCATATTCGCCACTGTCCGCTATTTCTCCAGGACAGTCCCAGGCAACGGGAGCCATGCCAGGCTGCTGATCACCGTCAAACAGCCACTTGTAGGCAATCTCGAGCTCCCATTCCTGCTCAACCAGGAACTCCAATTCCTCCAGGCCACACGCCTCTTCGGGGAGGTCCAGCACCTCATCTCGGAAGTCCAGGATGTCTTCCAGCCGCCACTCCTCATTGCTCCCAAAGTCTGGGTCTCTGTACATTTTTTGATGGAGCAGCCCCACGCTGCCGTAGCCAACGCCTTCTGTCGGGCTGCCATCAGCTGTACCTGGCCACAGGTGAGCCGCGAGCCACCGTAGGGCTCTGTAACTGGCGTCCAGCCTCATCTACTCCTGGACCAATCTTCCAAGCTCCATCTTACACTAATTTCGCGGCCGTTCCCTCAGGAACACCTCTCGCGCACGGTACTGCGTCCAGTACATCTCTGTGGAGGAGGGAAGGATCTTCCCCTGATGGTTCCGCTCGTGGCTTAGCATCTCATGCCAGAGTTGCTGGTGGATCACATCCCCCCAGCCGAGCATGGTGCGCTCCGTCGCTGGTCCCCGATGTTGCTTCCGCATGCCTTGCAGCCTCCTCCCAAACTCCGCTCTCATGCTGGCCGATCCCTGTATCGCTCCTCGGCGCCTGCCGGATCCTGAATCCTGGTGGTGGTTTGGATGTCCCGGACTGCAGGAGACATCCCACCGCTGCCACCACTGTGACGGATCTCAGATACCCCAGGTGGGCACATCCGCCAGACCTGTGTCTCCTGTCCTCCAAACGCACCTGCAGCCTGCAGATTCGCCATAACCAGCCCTTAACCACTCAATCACGAGACAATTCACACAGGTGTTGAGTGTTAAACATGCAGAGCATCAACAGTTTATTAAATACAAAACATACACTTTTACACACAGTTAGGAACACTCCCCTTAGCCTTGTCATAGAGGGGGGGTAGGGGACAAGGAAGAACCAATGGGAACTGAACATTGAAACAGAGACTACAGTTAAACATAAAGGGATTATGGTAAGCAGGCAGCCCTTCAATACACATCCCCTGCGGAGAGATGTCTGCAGTCCAGACCATTGTCTATGTACCATGAACCAACACAGCAACAAGAGGGGGGATGGGGGAGAAGGGATGTAGCATTACATTACATTATCTCAATGCCAGCTTGTCCCCAAATCTCTCAGTCTCTTCTGGGCCATAATCTGTGGGTAGAAGGCCAGCCCTCAGTCCCTTCCAAAACACACAGTGACAGTGGGTTCTGTCACATTTCTCCCCTTTTAAAAACAGACTAACCAGGTTCCTGACCCACAACTGGTCTGGACCTGCGTTAGTCACAAACTTCCACCCCAGGCAACCAGGAAAAGGAAAAGTACGTCTCTGGCGCTGGGGAGCAAAATCGCACATACGGTCTCCCGTGAATAAAAACAGCCGCTGCAGAGTGGGAACAGCTGTCCGCACTCCCGTGATCTGGGGCTGGGTTGCAGATATTGAGGGGAGCTGAATAATCCTTTGCCCCGATGCCAGTGCTTCAGCTGGTAGGGAACGTAGGCTGGTAGTGCTATGCAGTTGGGGAGGAAAAGGTACTTGCTTTTCTCCTGGAGTAGTTACCAGCCGCTGAGGAGGTATCTTGCAGGGACTATCTCCCGGACTCTCCATCTCTTTTTCTGATGCTGGGCAGAGGCCAACAGCGCTCTGCCCCATAGCCAGTGCTTCTGCTAGGGGGACATATACAACGGTAGAGTTCAGCCGCTGGAGAGGGGGAAGGGTTTTCTCCCCTCCTGGTTCTGTGACCAGCTGCTGAGGTGACTTCTGACAGGGGCTGTCTCCCAAACCCTCCAAAGACATACTGAGGGCTGGGCAGGGGCCAGTGGCACTCTGCCATGCAGCCAGCTCTTCTGCTGGGGGGATAAACACTGGGGTAGTGTCCAAGTGCTGGGCAACCAGCTCACTGAGGTCCTCCCTCGGACTCCCTGGATCTAACTCTGAGGGTGGGCAGAGGCCAGTGGCACTCTGCCCCGTAGCCAGCGCTTCTGCTGGGGGGATGACCACTGGGGTAGTGTCCAAGTGCTGGGGAAACAGCTCACTGAGGTGCTCCCTCGGACTCCCTGGATCTAACTCTGAGGGTGGGCAGAGGCCAGCGGCACTCTGCCCCGTAGCCAGCACTTCTGCTGGGGGGATGACCACTGGGGTAGTGTCCAAGTGCTGGGCAACCAGCTCATTCAGGTCCTCCCTCGGACTCCCTGGATCTAACTCTGAGGGTGGGCAGAGGCCAGCGGCACTCTGCCCTGTAGCCAGCGCTTTTGCTGGGGGGATGACCACTGGGGTAGTGTCCAAGTGCTGGGGAAACAGCTCACTGAGGTCATCCCTCGGACTCCCTGGATCCAACTCTGAGGGTGGGCAGAGGCGAGCGGCACTCTGCCCTGCAGCCAGTGCTTCTGCTGGGGATGAACATTTGGGTAGTGTCTAATTGCTGGGGAGGGAGAATTGCTTCCTCCACTCCCATGGGGATATCTGCTGTTGGGGAAACGGCTCACGAAGATCATCTCTCAGACTCTCTGGATCCAACTCTTTTTCTGATGCTGGGCAGAGGCCAGCAAGACTCTGCCCTGTAGCCAGCGCTTCTGCTGGGGCACCGGATGCGATACTCTGGACTTGCTGCTGATCACCATTTACCAGCCTTCCAGTGCCCGTCTCAACTTCCCCTTCTGAGACCTTTATGCTGTTATCTTGTCTCGCTGCCTGGGAAACCTCTGGTGCATTCTGGCATTCTAGCACTCGCAGTGCCCTCTGTATCATCGCCGCTTCTTCCATTGCGGTTAGGACGGGAAAATGTAGGGGCACCCCTGGCCCCATTTGCTCCGCATATTCGCCACTGTCCGCTATTTCTCCAGGACAGTCCCAGGCAACGGGAGCCATGCCAGGCTGCTGATCACCGTCAAACAGCCACTTGTAGGCAATCTCGAGCTCCCATTCCTGCTCAACCAGGAACTCCAATTCCTCCAGGCCACACGCCTCTTCGGGGAGGTCCAGCACCTCATCTCGGAAGTCCAGGATGTCTTCCAGCCGCCACTCCTCATTGCTCCCAAAGTCTGGGTCTCTGTACATTTTTTGATGGAGCAGCCCCACGCTGCCGTAGCCAACGCCTTCTGTCGGGCTGCCATCAGCTGTACCTGGCCACAGGTGAGCCGCGAGCCACCGTAGGGCTCTGTAGCTGGCGTCCAGCCTCATCTACTCCTGGACCAATCTTCCAAGCTCCATCTTACACTAATTTCGCGGCCGTTCCCTCAGGAACACCTCTCGCGCACGGTACTGCGTCCAGTACATCTCTGTGGAGGAGGGAAGGATCTTCCCCTGATGGTTCCGCTCGTGGCTTAGCATCTCATGCCAGAGTTGCTGGCGGATCACATCCCCCCAGCCGAGCATGGTGCGCTCCGTCGCTGGTCCCCGATGTTGCTTCCGCATGCCATGCAGCCTCCTCCCGAACTCCGCTCTCATGCTGGCCGATCCCTGTATCGCTCCTCGGCGCCTGCCGGATCCTGAATCCTGGTGGTGGTTTGGATGTCCCGGACTGCAGGAGACATCCCACCGCTGCCACCACTGTGACGGATCTCAGATACCCCAGGTGGGCACATCCGCCAGACCTGTGTCTCCTGTCCTCCAAACGCACCTGCAGCCTGCAGATTCGCCACAACCAGCCCTTAACCACTCAATCACGAGACAATTCACACAGGTGTTGAGTGTTAAACATGCAGAGCATCAACAGTTTATTAAATACAAAACATACACTTTTACACACAGTTAGGAACACTCCCCTTAGCCTTGTCATAGAGGGGGGGTAGGGGACAAGGAAGAACCAATGGGAACTGAACATTGAAACAGAGACTACAGTTAAACATAAAGGGATTATGGTAAGCAGGCAGCCCTTCAATACACATCCCCTGCGGAGAGATGTTTGCAGTCCATACCATTGTCTATGTGCCATGAACCAACACAATTAAGCACAACAACAAGAGGGGGGATGGGGGAGAAGGGATGTAGCATTACATTACATTATCTCAATGCCAGCTTGTCCCCAAGCCTCTCAGTCTCTTCTGGGCCATAATCTGTGGGTAGGAGGCCAGCCCTCAGTCCCTTCCAAAACACACAGTGACAGTGGGTTCTGTCACAGTCCCCAAGGTGGCCTTGTTGAATAGGCTTGAGTGAGCGCATGACCTTGTATTAATAGAACAGGTTAATATTGCATATCGACCGTTGGGGTCCAGTACTGAGTGATGGAGTTGGAAGGCAATGGAGTCCCTGATGACAATTAATACCTCCACATTTTTTGGAGGAGAAGGAGGCTTAGTAGATGTGCAGGAAGTTCTTGTTAGAGCATTTGGGTGAAGCTGTGGAGGAGAAATGTGTCTCCTGTACACATAGTATATCGCATTTGTGGTCTTGGGCAGTCTGCCAAAGAGAGTGGCGTTTTTTGCGGGGTGGTTGAGGCCGCTTGTATGGTGGTGTATGTGGGGCTTAGTCACTCGCGGTTTGATGACAAATCAATAGGAAGCTCAGTTGGGGAAAGAAGGTTGTCTTCTGAGATGAGGAGGTTTGGCTCTACGTTTCCGTGGTTCTTTGCTGTCAGAGCTGGAATGCTAAATCAAGAAAAAAAAACTGTATAACAAGTAAAAATAAAGAACAGGTTGCCAAGCAAATTTTCTTCAGCATAGCGTGGAATTCAGCAGAGAGAATAGGCTATAATCAGCAAATCCTCTTTGGGGGTAAACAGTCAAGTGTAACAATAGGTTGTGTGACCCTGAGGCCGGAGAGAACATCCCTATCAGGATTACAAGCCCTTTTGGCATTGGTGTCAGCCTTGTGGTTTATCAGAGTACCTTTCCCATTGCTGTAGCGGGCACTTCCTCACTGAGAATGGGTTGTTGTCCTGTAGAGGATCTACAATAATTCCCCAAGCAAAGAGTAGTTTTATCCCTCCAGTAAGGGTGGAGATGGTGTGAGAGGTGCCATTTCTGGTGACTAGTATGGTCGCAGGATATCTCCACTTGTACTGTATCTTGTGGTTATTCATGGCTTTTGTTACCGGATTCAGGTGACGTCGCAATTGGAGGGTGTATTTGGAAAGGTCAGGGAAAAGTTGGCTCCCGTCAAATGGAGCTGGGAGAATGGATTTGTGTCTGGCTGCTAAGAGTTTTTCTTTAGCGTGGAAAAAGTGCACTCTCACAAGCACATCCCTGGGCACAGATACGGCCAGATGGGGCGGTTTGGCTATTCTGTGGATCCTGTCTATGGTTATTTCAAGAGGTGTAGCGCCAGGCAGAATAGTGCACATGACGTCTTGGACATATTTATGGAGAGCTGTTGGTGGAACTGATTCGGGGAACCCCTTAATTTGACGTTGTTACGACGGGATCTGTCCTCTAAATCTGCCAATTTAGATTTGAGCCAGTGTTGTTCGTCTTTCACATCCTCATAAGCATCTACTAGAACGTTGACAGTGGTGGTGCTGTCCTCCATTTTGTTTTCAATGTATGTGATTCTGTCTTCCATGTTATGTATGTCTGAATAGAATTTTGAGATTAAGGAGGAGAGATCTGTCATCGGGGAGGATTGAAGAGATAGGAGCATGTCCTTTAAGGTTGTGTCTAATACAGGCTGTCCTGTGGTAGGGAATGCTGCCATAGACAATTGAAGAGCCTGATTAGACTGGAGAGGGTTAAAAAGCTGGGCCTCAGTGTGCTTGGAGGACTGAGGTGTATCCATCCACATTCCAGCCTTTGCAGGGCTGCCTGGAGTGTGGCTGCCTTCTACCTGATCACTGGGGGATGGCAAGGGTTGGATGCTGTCTGTATTGTCAGGGATGGCATCCGGAAGGTCTGTGTAGGCCCTGCTTTTAGAAATAGAAATAGTGTTCAGCGCCCCAGCCATAGCATACACAGTATTTCAAAGTCCCAGTTACAGGCAAGCTCACCCAGCAGGTCAACATCAGAACATGGAGACTCCTAGCAGCATCCAGGTCTTCTCACAACAGATAGAAAAACTGCCATCACTCAGCCTCTCTGACCAGCTGCCTAATTAACGGGCCTGAAATAGAAGTACCTGCCCTCTACAATTAATCCCCTCCTAAACTTGATCAGGCTAACTTTCTACTCCCCCCACCCGTTCCACCACACACCAAATGGTCATAGACCTGGGAAAGGGCATCCATATTCCAATGCACGCTCCCCTGTCTATGCACTATTTGCCTAAACTGAGTGTTTGAGCCTTCCTTGGCTTTCTGACTTACTGTCAAACATGCTCTTTCTTTCCAGGGTCTAATAAGGTTAACATGATACATCCGGTAGGGTTTTCTTTTTGTGTGCTGGTAGACCTTATGATTAATCTTTCCTATCTAACGGTTGTACATTCGACTCTGGACCCTCACCAGTGGTATGCAAAAATGTTTAATCACTTTATCATTTTCTTTCGACACTCTATACCGCAAGCTATGATTCACATCAAAATGGGTGAATTTCATATCTGCCCAAGGTTGCTGAGGTTCAACTGTAACCTGTTTCCTGGCAGGGATCAAAGTGGAGTCTCCCATCTAAGCACTAAAAAAATCTTCCCGGGAGCCTCTGAGATCTGACAATTCCAGCTCAAAGTAAGGACCCTCAGTTTCCAATCCCGCAAACATCTCTAGGGTACCTGGGTCATCTTCTGCAGGTTCATACGTCACCTGGCACATATCATCACTATTCACGTTATGCAACACATTATTAATTACTTTATCTAAGGGTTCCTCCTTTTTAGGGGAGGCCCCTGAACCCTTGAGCTTTTTTTCATACAAGTCCCAAATGTGGGGCAGTCTCGCCCAATTAGCAAGTCTTGAGGCAATCCCGGGATTGCTTCAACATTTAATGTATCAGTTCCTGCTGATATGGACAAGTTTACATGGATAATCCTTGACATTACCATGCACATTGAGCCATGTCACATTCTATTGGCTTCTTCAGCTTTGGACACTGTGCCGCCATCTGACCCAGTTGGTGGCAGCACCAACCTCATGGAGCTTTTTTTCCCCCGTCAGCTCTCAGGAGGGTTTGCTGCTGGGTTGCTTCTGGCGGGAGTGCTTTGCAGACACCATGAGGTAAACAGGTACCATCTTGGTACTGAAATTTCATCCAGGGGCTGACAGAACACAGGTCTAGGGAAACTCACTCCACAATCTGAAAAGGTGTATTTTCCTCAGGTTTCAGACAATCCTGGAACAGGTGTAGTAGATGAAACAGCTGTGCCCCGGCAGGCTTAGCGCTGTCAAAGTGCCAGGCATTAACTCGGTTCACCCTCAAAGCAACAGTCACTCCCAGCCTAGCTAGTATTTCCACCTTTAGCAGTTTATAGTCCCATGATAACTCTGGGGCCAAGTCATAGTATGCCTGTTGGGGATCTGCAGTCAGGAAAGGAGCCAGCCCATCTGCCCAGTCTTTCTAAGGCAGTCCTTCCCTTGTTGCAATCCACGCAAACAACGGCCAATAAGCTTCAATGTTATATGTGGTCGCCATCTTTTGTAAAGCCCGCTGCACAGCCTTCCATGGGTCACCCTTTATAATGGGGCCACATCTCACCATTTCAGCCTGCTGGGTCACTGCCTTTTGTAAACCCACTATTGGGGCAGCTCAAACAACACAAGTAAATCTTCTCATCAGTACAACACAGTCTTATAGAATTAGTGTTCAGTGTCCCAGCCACAGCATACACAGTATTGCAAAGTCCCAGTTACAGGCAAGTTCACCCAGCAGGTCAATGGTAGAGCATGGAGACTACTAGCAGCATCCAGGTGTCCTCCCAACAGGTAGAAAAACTGCCATCACCCAGCCTCTCTGACCAGCTGCTTAATAAATAGTCCTGAAGGGAAAGTACTTGCCCTCTACAATTAACCATCCTAAACCTGCTCCAGGCTAACTCTCTACACTTCCTTAAACCTATTCACATTCTCGCTCCAAAAAAAACTCATATAGTATCTTCCAAACAATAATACACTTTCCGCTCATGTGCTCATATATGTGCAGTGGCGGCTGGTGGTAAAAAAAATTGGGGGCAGCAAACAGTGCACCCACAGCCACCCGCCCCCCCTGGTCTGGTCAGTTGGGGTCATCAGGAGCACCTGCACTTACCCCATCAGTGGTGGGCAGCAGTTCACCTGTGCGACGTGTGGCGGCTTCTTCTACCCTTGCTCTCCTCCTCGGCATCACGGATGGCGGCTTCACCTTCCCCTGCTCTCCTCCGCAGGCATCACGGCGGCTTCCTCCGTGCATCTCCTTCCTCCTCCTTGGCGGCCAATTGGAACGCTTCTCCTTTCGGCCAATTGGGAAACGGGTCTCAGACCCGCTTCCTGATTGGCCGGGAGGAAAATCAGTGTGACAATAGCGAACAATTATTCGCTATTGTCACACAACTGGGTGGAATCAGGGCGCAGTGCTCTGTGCCCCAACCCCAATTTTTTTTTTTTTTCAATGTTGTTTTCTGGTTATTTTCAAAATTAAACAAAGTACAAAAGATAGGTTGAAATACACAGCAACCGATATACATCCTTACATTTTCAGTAAAACTTCTTAAACAGAGAAAGTCAGAATAGTGAAGCAACTTAGTGATTTGTCAAAAACATTTGGGCCAAATAGACCAACAGTTGTCAAACCTTTTACAGTTCATAGAGTTAATAGCTATGAGTTGTTCAAATGTGTAGTTTCTATGCACCACTGTAACAATGTCAGATATGTCTATGGCTTTGCTGGTTTTCCAGTTACGCTGGATCAGTAAACGTGTTTCTAAGAGTATGTGAGTTACGACTGGTCTTAAGTTATTCTGAAATTTGTCTATGTTTAAGTGTAGAAGTGCTAGAGCTGTGTCTGGTTTTGTGATTATTCCTGTTAGAGAGGAAATTAATTGGAAAACCAGGTTCCATATGCTTTTTATATTTGGGCATTGCCAGAACATATGTAATAGGTTCCCCATTTGTCCACATTCTCTCCAGCATTTTGGTGACGCTCCTGGAAAGTAGGTGCCTATTCTATATGGAGTGTAATGCCATCTATTTGCCATTTTAATTAGTAGTTCCCAGTGTTTAACACAATGGGAGGCTTTATGTGTTTATTTATAGCAAACCTTCCCTTTTTTTGAAGCCTATTAGAGCCTCTAGACACCCTGATTGGAATCAATGCATCTGGCGCCCAGCATGTAGATTAGGAGCCAGACGCATAGATTGGGGGTGGCACCCCTGTGCCCCGAATGGATGGGCTGCCACTGCATTTCTGCTTGCCATCATGCATGTGTAACCACTAGTAATCAGTGATTTTGTTATTCCCCTTTTGTCTAAATCCTTACAAAACAGAAAAAAGCATCATGTCCATCAATCCAAATCTCCTTTTCCTCCTGTAGACCACCCCTCATGTTCAAATCGTCTTCACACTTAGTGTCACATGTGAAGAGGGACATTCAATAGTGCAAAATATTCAAAACTTCACTGTTATTCAAATCTTTAATATATTGTGCTCACACTTGTGTTCATAAATATGCAAAACATGTGGCCCCCACATTATTCCCCCATACGCCAAACTACCTTACCCCCAGTAACTCCTATTACACAGGGTTGGGTGATTTCACTGGAATGAAGCTGTTCCAATTCCATTTGCTCCACTACCGTATAAACCCTCAAATCCCCATAAGTAAATTGCTGGCAGGATATAGAATGAAAAGAGACTAATAGTACAGAAAATTACACTAAAATCTGATTAATTTTATTAAAAATGCTCACATTGGCAGGCTGTATATCATTTCAAGATGGCATCATGGGCACTGCCTGTTCCAGTTGACGTTACTACCTGACATGTTTCATCTGAATGACTTTCTCAAAGGATCGAGAACTAGGTCTTGCAGCCTCTTTTAATAAATAATAGAATTACCCACAACACTAAAAAAATAAGAGGATAACAATAACACTGACATAGTAGTAAAAACCTGACAGGGGCTGTAATCGTTTCTTACTCTATCCACCATAAAAAAAAATGTTTTGGCTTTAGATGCACTTTTAAAATGATGCAGTGGAATCTTGTAAATGGAATGTTAACAAAAAATTACTGCTACCCTCAACTCAACCTCAAACTATAAAATAAAATAAAAAATAGGAAGACCCAAACTAAAACAATAAATCAATCAACTGAGCAGTTAATTGCACAAGAAATAGCAGTCAGCCCTTGCTTGCTGACAGATATTCTCCTTAAAAAAGTTTAATTAACCTCTATAAACATTTGGGGGCACAAAGAAAAGGTATACCACCACTTCAATACATTTACTTTTCCTAATCTCTTGCTATCACCAGCTCCAATACACTGGCACTTTAACTGTTCCCAGTCTGCTTGAGGGATTGGGCTTCCAAACCTCACTGGCTACATAACAGTTTTAAAGTCATCTGTGATATTCCCGTACCATTTTTGCATGCTTACTCATCAATATTTCTGATTGTATATTAAATATTGGTCTACATAGATGAACCTCTAGAGGGAGGCATGTGGAAGCTAATGTCCATGTGTTGCTGGACAGAGACAGTGCCCATATGACGACCAGCAAACATGGGCAGAGGCATAACTTCTCTTTTAGGTCATACAAGGTAAATTTGCTAAACTCTGGGATAAATGCAGAACAGGACACACCATTGTAACTGGTTGAGGCCCCCCTATGTCTTTCAAATTAGTGAAGAGGTTAGCTCAGTCACCTCTACCCTCTCCTCCTCAATGTCCCAATTCAATGACTCCTCATAATCCCCAGTCTATTCCTAGTGACCAAGAGCCTAACAACAGCCAAGGCAAAACACTGCCACACCATATTTAATATGGTGTGGCTTGAGGAGAGGAACTACACTGGGGCAAAGATTTTGTCAGCTCTTTAGTGACAGACTGAAAGGGGGCTAACCTAATGTCATCTTGTGGCAGGAAAGGTTGTGTCAACACCGTACAGCCCCTAGTTAGGTACCCTAGCTTGTATGATGTCTTGTATTAGGTCAGAAGAATGTGTGGCCACTTCAGGCTATAATACCTAATGTGTGTTTGGTTGATATGCCAACACAAGCTTCCTGACAACCACTTGATACTGTGCGCACTTTAGAGACTTTTGAGAATTGCACTATTTTATTTGTTTTTATAATATTGAGTAATCACACAACAACACATGTTCATAATAAATTATATATTTATTTAGACATTTTTGAGTGCTGCTATCACGAACAGGCGTCGGGCATGAAGGCCAATTGCAATAGCAGTGGCAGGACAGGCATACAGGCAGTCACTTCTGGCAAATGACACAGGCTCACCTGAGGCGCAGAGTCTAAGTACTAGCTGGTTTTCCCCAGAGCTCCGGATGGTAGAGATGGATTTAGCTGCGAGCTAGTACCAGGTCGCCGTCCTCATGTTTGCCCCACCAGGGTGTGAGCAAGCCGGGGTCCAATAACGGATAACAGACAAGGATGAAACAGCAGCATGGTCAGAAAACAAGCTAAGGGATCAATCACGAGTGGCTGCAGGTTGGGATCAAGCAGTAGAGTAGTCAAAGAACAGGCCGAGGGTCAAACACGGGTGGTTGCAGATTGGGATCAGGCAGTAGAGAAGTCCAGGAACAAGCCAAGGGTCAATCATGAGTGGTTGTAGGTACAGATGGCAGCAGGAAAGACAACAGCAAGGGGCCGGCAGGGAAGGCACAATAACCTGGCAAAGAGGAAGTGCTGAGACAAGGCTTTTATGGAAGTTCATGGGAGGAGCAAGGAGTTCAAGGTTCAACAGTAATCAAGACTCAATGCAGGGTTGTCCATTGGATCAGGTTTGTCCAGCAGATCAGTCAGGGAGCTGTCCAGCATCCCAGATAGCTCAGTGGGAAGAGTCAATGCCAGACACAGATGAGGTCCCAGGATCAAGCCCAGGTCCTGACAGCTGCACTATTTGATTTGTTTCCATGTTATGGGTAGCTTGTTGTGATTGCACATATTAGACCCCTTTCACACTGAGGCGCTTTGCAAGCGCTAAAAATAGCGCCTGCAAAGCGCCCTGAAAGAGCCGCTCCTTTCACTCCAGTTTGAAAGCCTGAGGGCTTTCACACTGGAGTGGTGCGCTGGCAGCACACTAAAAAAAGTCCTGCTAGCAGCATCTTTGGAGCGGTGAAGGAGCCGTGTTTATATTGAAATGAATGGGCAGCGTGGCTATACCGCCAACAAAGCACTGCAGAAGCGCTTTGCGGGTGGTTTTAACCCTTTTTTGGACGCTAGCGGGGGTTAAAACGCCATGCTAGTGGCCGAATACCTCCGCAAATATGATGATAAAGAGCCGCTAAAAAGAGCGGCGCTTTACCGCCGATGCCCCAGTGTGAAAGGGGCCTTTGTGTTAGCAGGTGAGAAATGTGCCCAAATGCTGGAACTCAACATTGACCATGCTGCAGCAGCTGCACTCTGGAGGCACAGCAGCTGGTATCTCTGATGCAAAACACTATTTTATATTTCACAATAGATCCTGACTTGTTTTTTCCTTTTACATTGCAGCCTAAGTAAAACTGTGTACATAATGAGCATCATGTCTGTTAAATATTTTGACTGTTGTTTTTTGATTTCACTAACTATTTTTTATTTTATGATAAAGCATGCCTCATCACCCCCTCTTACCGTATGGCCTAGTAAACCCACTTATAATATATGCAGTATTTCTGTGCAACACTTTATGTCTCTGACATAATATACTCTATTTTCTTTTTTTACTTCATGATAAAAAATGACTTATCACTTAAGCCCTGTACACACGATCGGATAACCTATGGATTTTCGTCCGATGGATTTGACCAACGGAAATCCGATGAAACTGTTTTTTATCAGTCTTGGCCACACACCATCAGTTAAAAAACCAACGGCAAGAAAACGACGGCACGTACAAAACGTACGATGCGCTATAAAAGGGCCGAACAAATCTAATGGCGCCACCCCTTGGGCTGCTTTTGCTGATTTCGTGTTACCGCGTGTTAGTAAAAGTTTGGTGAGAGACGATTCGCGCTTTTCAGTCTCCGTGCTTTGCAGATCGTTTCCTGGTGTTCAGTTTGTGCTTGTGGGTTTGTATTTGTGATTCAGTGCGTGCAGTCAGGTCGTTACTGCCTTGCAGTGCCTTCTTGGCTGTTCGTTTACTGTTTTTCAGGTCGTTCTTCTCAGGCCTTGCTGTTCCACGGTGCGTTCTGTTTGAGTGCGTTCTGACCAGCCGACCGGTTTAAAACCATTTTTGAAGTGTGTTCTCATTCTCGAGCTCGTGCTGGCTTTGGACTTGGTGTTGCAGTTAACACTGTAACCCGAGTTCAGTCTGTGAACAGGGTGAGGAGGAGTTCATGGACTAAGAATTGGTTGCTCCAGCGGGACCAATTCTCTCATATGCCTCTGCTGCGGGAAATCCATGAGAATAACCCTGATGATTTCAGGAATTATCTCAGGATGACGGACCCCGTATTTCACCGTCTGTTGGATTTGCTGTCCCCCTATATCACGAGGCAGGATACTGTGATGCGCCAGGCCATCACTGCCGAGCAGAGGCTTATTGCCACGTTGAGATACCTGGCGACTGGGAGAAGCTTGCAGCACCTCAAGTTCTCATCAGGCATCTCCCCCCAGGCTCTCGGGATCATTATCCCTGAGACGTGTTCGGCCATCATTCAGGTCCTGCAGAAGGACTATATGAAGGTAATTTTGCTCCTTTAACCTCACATTATATGTTTTTATTGTTTTAGAATCTTCTTATTTTTTCCCTCCTAACCCAAATTTGCCTGTTTGTAATATCCTGGTAATGTCCCCATTTTCCCCATGCCTGTTTTTACCTGTAAAGCCCTTTTTGGGCCCTACATGCCTATTTCCCTTCACTAACCTCTCCAGCATGCTATCGTGGGCGCAAACCCAGCTAGCCTTCTATTTTCTTTTTCATTTTTTTGGGGTCATTGCCCGCGTAGTTTGACAACCCTCCCTCCTCCCCCCCTAAAGATGTGAAAATATTTTTAGTTCTCAATCAAGCTCAGCAGAGTGGTAGAGCCTTTTTTTGTATCCCCCACAATCACCTCAAGCCCCCCCCTTAGATTAGTTTAGAATGTCCACTCAGCGGGGGTGAGGCATCTGCTAAGTGGGCCTTTGTTTATTGGTAGGAAATACTCCCATAAATAATAATGTTAGAATGATGTTGGTCAACAATGTTTTTGCATGTAATCTGCTTGCACTGTAAACATAAACCGTACTAATGTCTTCTTTTTGTTTGACTCCACAGTTCATAGCACACCACAGGAATGGCTGACTGTGGCCTCCCAATTTGCCCACCGGTGGGATTTCCCCAACTGCGGAGGGGCAATTGATGGGAAGCACATCCACATAGTGCCGCCACCCCGTTCGGGGTCATACTATTTTAACTATAAAGGTTTCAATAGTATTGTGTTAATGGCGGTGGTGTCGGCACGGTACGAGTTCCTATATGTGGACGTGGGGAAGAACAGCCGGATGTCCGATGGCGGAGCATTCTCAGAGACGGAGTTCGCTCACCGTCTGCAGGCTGGGGGTCTTGCACTGCCTCCAGATGCAGAGAACGTGGAAGGGCTACCGTTCGTTTTCATTGCGGATGAAGCTTTTGGACTAGGACCACACCTCATGCGGCCGTTTCCCCAACGCACCCTCACCCCGGAGAGGAGGGTTTTTAATTACCGGCTGGCCAGAGCCCGGAGAGTTGTGGAGAATGCCTTCGGGATAATGGCCAGCCGGTTCCGCCTGTTCCAGACAGCTATACATTTGGCGGATTATAAACTCAACAACATTGTCTACTGCTGCTGCTTGTTGCACAATTTTTTACGCAAATTCTCGACAAATTATGTGTCATCAGTTGGGCCTGAGGCCGGTCCCTCTGAACTGATAAATCTGACCGGCCTCAGCACTGCCCGTACTGGCTTGGCCCCCCAAAGTGCCCGTGAAGTACGTCAGAAATACGTAGAGTACTTCACGGGTAGGGGGGCCATCGCAATGCCAGACCACATCTGACCTTTGATTGTCCCTTTTTAAAATAAAATAAATTATTTGATTTACTACAAACTTGTGTTGTCATTCTTGTATTTGTGGTTTATGTGTCTCCCAGGTTCTAGTAGTGCCAAGTGTATTTGTCCTTAGTAAATAGCCTCAAATCTCAGAGGTAAAAACACTCTTTTTGCATCTTCAGAACTGCTATTGAGCATAGAAAGAAAAAGGCACACCTTTTTTAGACTTCCCGAATGTTTTTATTGATTGCACCACAGTTTTGGTTGTTTTTCGAAATACTTTTTTGTGCGGCTTTTTTTGCAGAAACATGCATGGGTCAAAAGCCAAAAGTTTTTTTCTGAAAAAGTAATAAAATAACACAGTGAAAAAGACAAACAGGAGATGGGGTGATGTTACCCCTGATCCATCCCAAATGTGAAGAACCACACTTTATTTTTGGGGCTCAAATGGGTATCTTCAACATGATCCCATGGCTAAGGTAAACATGTGCTATCTGCCATCATGGGGGATCAATGGACGTGCTTTGGGGGTGAAAACCCTTCCTCTCCCCTACTTGAGGAGGGAGGAAAAGGTTGCACCCCCAAAACAGGGACATAGATATCCTGTGACGGCAGATATCACATGTTGAGTCTTCAGTGTGTGCATCTTCACATTTGGGCTTATGGAAATCCCATAGAAAATTTAGGACGCATAACAAAACACACAAAAAGGGGGGGGTTCACACTATTCTACCCAAAATATCTATCATGTTTTTATATTTTTGCTTAATCACAATCATTCTCTTTCTCATAATGTCCATTTCGCTACTGCATTCCATGATTTCCTGAATGATTATTTTGGCGCTGGCACTCGAGAATGGAGGATTTGGACTTCCTGACACACCCCCATGTTCAGTCCCTAAAAAAAAACTAATATTTGAAAACTATGCAGGCCTACATCTGTATTTACCTTGAAGTTGTGGTGACAGACACTGACCTGTTGTGCTGATAAGCTCCACCTCCCCTTCCTCCACCTCCCCTTCCTCCACCTCCGCTTTCTCCCCCTCCGCTTCCTGAACCTGCTGAACTTGGTCTGCTTTGGGATCTTCAGGGAGTTTCTGTGGTGTGGGGTTCCTCGTCTCCTGAGCATGGTGTCCTCCCAGTCTCCTCTCCCCTATGTGAATTGAAAAAATAATGTATCCTTTAGCACACAGACTTTTTAGGCCTGAAAATGGATTCTCAATGTTTTAAAGTGGGGTCCAATTGATATTTGGCCCTGAGTTTCAAGATGAACATATGAGATCTTGCTAACTCTACAAAGCAATATGTTATTTTTGAGGACACTCACAAATACACTTGGATAACCACCAAGGTATCCACTGGACCACCTGTGTGTGACACCGTTAAGAAATTTGGTCATGTGGCCCAGACTATAGTATCTTGATCCAGAAAAAAAAGCTGAGTACACAACTGCTGGAGTGTCATCTCCTTTACCCAGAATACAGTTTAGCCTTTCCTTCACATTCTAGTTTTACTTACAACACATCATCTAGCCAACAATGTGTAGATAAACATTGTTTAAGTAAAATGAGGCATGCCCACATGTAGTTTACGTGGATATGTGCCAAACATGTTTGGGGGAAGGGCAGCAATTCTTTTTTCAACACATTTAGCAAATAAGTCGACTCTCCACTTAACATAAAAGTTGAGATTTTAAATTGTGAAACCAGTCAAGCCAAGCACATGGTGCAAAACATGGAAGAATACATATTACAATGTGAAAGAACACAGTAAAATAAACTTACTTTTTTCAATGCTTTTTATAAGCTTCCTATACTGCTCCGGCTCCCTGAGCTTCAGGTCTGACCACCTTCCTTGGATCTCCTGACCCCATATTTTTTATAGAGAGTCTTCGCAACTTTGTCCATAATTTGTGACTTCCGGAGATTAGGGGTGTCGTATGGGCCATGCTTGCCGTCGTAATCCTTCCTCCGCAGAATGTCCACCATCTCCGCCATCTCAGAAAAAGACATATTAGTCGCCTTGTATCTTTTTTTACTGGATCGTGACGTTTCCGCCTCCTGGCTTTCCTCGTCGGTAATTTCTACTAAAGAAGCCACCTGTGTCTGTGACATGTCGCCGTCTCACACTGTGCGCCGATCGTTAAGGGGCGGGGAAATGCAAAAAGTCCGTCATGGGTGGGCGACGAGGGCGGAGTTACACGCATGCGCAGGGTATAAAAAGGGGAAAAAAGTTATTAGGGATGCGCGAAGTAAGGACGAAGTGAACCAACGAAGTGAACTAAGGTAAGAAGGGAACTCGGGCCTGCAGTGGCCTATAATGGTTCATGATTGTAAAGGGCAATATTGTGATAAGTTGAGGAGAATCAATTCTGATCCTTTTCTTTTTTTTCTTTTTTTTTTTACTTGCTGATCCAAAAAGATGCATAAACTACGAAAGCCGTAGGTGATGCTGATTTTTATAGAAAAATATAAGGAACAGCGCAACCTGTGGGAACTGAAACACCCTGCGTACCACAAGAGTGATGTACGTTGGGCAACTATTACCAAATTAGCAGAGGATATGAAGCCATGGATCCCAGATGCAGACTACACTATGATCAATAATAAAATCAACAACCTGCGTAATTCCTATAAAAAAAAATACAAGGAAGTGCGCCAGTCAAAGAGATCAGGAGCAGCAGCCGATGATGTAGTAAAGCCCAAGCTGTGGTACTACAGACATCTTCAATTTCTGGATGACCAGATCGAGGCCAGGGAATCTATTTCCAGCCTTCCCTCAACCCTTTCTTCCACCCTTCCCTCCAGCGTTCCTTCCACCCTTCCCTCCACCCCTGCAGAGGCGGAGGAGGAGCCTCCCGAGCTAGAAGAGCCAGATCTTCACATCTTCAGCCAGGTATAGTATTTTTGATCATAATTATTGTCCACTAAGTAATATTGTGTTGAACTGTTTGGATTAGCCATAAATGATATCATCCCCCCACCCCAAAAAAAATAAAACAGTAATGAGATCAAAATTGTGTGTGATAGATTCCCCAGATAATCCAATTTTTCATTTTATTTTAAAAACAGGATGAGGCAAGCCAGGAGGAAGAGGGTCAGGAGTGTGGCAGGCAGGAGGAGGCAGGGCCAAGTGGGACTCAGCAGGTCCCCAGGCCTAGTGGCAGCACCGTCTCCCAAGTGGCTCCCCTCCACGTCAGACCGCCAAAACAACGGCGGATGACACAAGTGGAGGAGGAGTCACTAAAGATGATTCAGGAGGCTGCTGCCATTATGAGGGCCCCCCTCAACCCTACGGAGGGCTTTAGCACCTATCTGGCGGATAAATTGCTCAGAATGGAGGCGGGACAACGGGCCCTTTGTGAGCACCTCATATATATGGCCGTACACATGGGGGCGAGGGGGCTGCTGACTGAGGCCACCCATATCTCGCAGCAGGCCAATCCCTCTCCTCCTCCTCCTGCCACATCACCACCCACAGTGGCCCAGCCTGCAAGGGTGCGTGGACGGGGCCGTGGAGAGAACGCTGCAGAGAGGCGTGGAAGGAAGGCTACAGGGAAGAGCAGGAGGTGATTCCCTGGCCTCGAGCTGCTCATCCAGAAATTGAAGGTTGATGGAGTACCACAGCTTGGGATGATGTATGTCTTTGGCTGCTGCTCCTGATTTCATGCTGTTGTTGATTTTATTATTCATCATAGTCAGGTCTGCATTTGGGATCTAATGACTTGATATTCTCTGCTAATTTGTGAATAGTTGCCCTTCGGTTTTTTTTTTTTTTTTTCCAAAATAAAGGGAAATTTGATTTCAGCCAACATACATGCCTGATGTGTTTTTTTTGGAAGTAGCAATAAGATTTCATAAATACAATGTGTAATTAATAACAAGGGACACCAACCTCCATGAGTAAAAAAAACAAACAAAATATGTTGTTCGGAGAAATTGACACACCAAAAAATGCACAACAAATTTGAAGACAAAAACAAAAAAAAGGTGTAATTTGTGAGGTCGGCCTTGAAGAATTAAACTAATTATTCCTAAGATCACAAGAAAGAAGAAAGACATACGTTTGTCAGAACTCAGGAGAAAGATCTGCTGCCAAAATGACATTTTAAAGACCGTTCTAAACCAAAAAAACATGCGCTGCATTAAACGAAGCAATAACTTGCAGAATGACGAATGTGCTCTCTCCATTAGGAATGCTAGTTTTACCAGAACGAGCGCTCCCGTCTCCTAATTCAGTCTGAGCATGCGTGGGTTTTTTAACCAATGGACTTGCCCATAGACGATCGGAAATTCCCATCGGTTTTTATCCATCGGAAAATTTTAAAACAAGTTCTATTTTTTCCAACTGATGGAAAAAAGACCGATGGCTACCATACACGATCGGTTGGTCTGATGAAAACCATCCATCGGACAGTTTTCACCAGTCAAACCGATCGTGTGTACGAGGCTTTACTCTTGCATTTTTCACTTTTACATTACAGCCCAATCAAACGCCACACATACTCTTTGCCACTGTCCTATATATCTGTCTATTGTCTCTGAAATATGGCAATTATTCTTAATTTCAGGATAACAATTACCTCATCTCTGGAATGTGGGGATGTAATTTTGTGCACTCCGAGTGGATATTTTATTAAACATTGTAGACAATACAGCATGGCACTGAACAAAAGTTATGCTATGAAATTGTTTTGCCACTGTGTTGCAATTGGTATGAAGTTGAGGGTTTTAGCTTTGTTTTTTGGAAGGGTAATCTTTCTGATAGCTTTTACATCTTTAGATCTGTTGTTTCTACTGCTTCCACTGCTTATGATGGTGGGATAAAAAAGAGGTGTTGCAGAAAAAAGCAAACTTATTTTTTTTTTATCTTTCAAGTTTAAATTAATCAGATTGGGGTGCCAATTCTGTATGTAAGCCAAAGCATAATTTAAAAGTAAAAAAATAAATAAAATACATATGTTAACTATGTGATGCCAGATTCATGTTTTGCTGATTTTTTTTTCTTAGAATTTATTGAAAGAAGTAACAATAAAGAGCCATAAGAGAAGTGACAGGACAAGTGTCACCATGAATTGTACATTTTTGCAGAGTGCTAGTTACAATAAGAGATATTAACAAGGATTATCTGACAAGATTCACGTATGAGCAGCGTATGAGGTGGCAGGAGAGGAGTTACACACCTACATTGTTTGATAAGATAAAGTAAGTAAATACCTTATCATGCAGTATAACTGGCAAGTAGAATATTGCTTTTTTTTTTTTTTTTTATAATACTTTGTATTTAGTTTCTTAAACAAAACACAACACATCATACACATTGAATCTGAAATATATTAGTATAATACGATCCCATCACATTGCATAGCAAAAAAGGAGAAAAAGAGACAAAGATTATGATAATTACCAAAGCAAATATTTTATATTTTTCTAGGCCATCCCATGTATTCATTCAGATGTCAAGCCTCACCCCATATACTATGGGAACAGAAGGAAGCAAACATTAGTCCCCTCTATCACCAATAGCCCCAGGTATCCCCTATAGGAAACACCCATGTTATGAATCATTAACCCCATCTATATTAGATGCTGTGTACGATTTGTCCAACCACTTTTCCCAGACTTTATCATACTTACTAGGGCAACCCCTATTCCTATAGGTGTCTCTATACAATTGAAGATTATTATTTATCAATTATTTCCAATATAACAGCGTAGGAGGACAGGGTTTCTTCCAATATAATGCAATGGCTTTTCTTGCATAGAATAATGTTGTATTAATAAATATTCGCTCAGTCACTATAGGGGTAATAGCTTCTACCAAACCCAGCAAACAATTGAAACCGGTAAAGGAGCAGAAGTGATGGAGTTTAATAAATCCACCACCTCCACCCAAAAATTTGCTATACGTGGGCAAGTCCAAAAGATGTGTGTGAAATCCCCCCGAGATGCTCCGCACCTCCAGCACTTAGAAGAGCAACCAGGGTTTATATTTTGAAGTCTATAGGGCGTGATATATGCTCTGTGTACCAATTTAAATTGTATCATATGGTCCCTCAAGGAAACCAGAGATCTTAGAGGGAAATCCCACACACAACTCCAATCCTCCATACCCAGATCTGGTATATCTCTCATCCACCTAGCTTGAAGACCCTCTAGTGGCAAAATAGAAATTAAAAAAAGATGAGAGTACAGTCTCGAGGTAGGCTTATCCAGACACGCAGACCTAAGTACTAATTCCAAAGTGAATTGTGTCATCAATAACCACTTGCCGACCGCCACACGCAGATGTACGACGACAACATGGCACGTGCAGGCACATGGGCGTACGTCAATGGACGTCCCTTTAAATTTGCCGTCTAGCGGGCACGCGCACACCGCCGGGAGCGCGCACTCCTCGCGAGTGTGTTTGCGGGTCACGGGTACTCGATGTTCCTGGGTGGCCCGCGATTGCAGTCGGCAAAGGCAGAACAGGGAGATGCCTTTGTAAACAAGGCATTTCCCTATTCTGCCTAGTGACATGTCACTGGTGGCTGTTCCCCGTGATTGGGAACGGTCATCAGTGACGTGTCACTCGTAGCCATGCCCCCTAACAGTAAGAATCACTTCCTAGTATTGACTTAACCCCTTCAGCGCCACCTAGTGGTTAACCCCTTCACTGCCAGTGTAATTTTTACAGTAATTAGTGCATTTTTATAGCACTGATCGCTGTAAAAATGACAATGGTCCCAAAAATGTGTCAAAAGTGTCCGATGTGTCCGCCATAAAGTCACAGTCACAATAAAAATTGCAGATCGCCGCCATTACTAGTAAAAAAAAAAATATTAATAAAAATGCCATAAAACTACCCCCTATTTTGTAGATGCTATAACTTTTGCGCAAACCAATCAATAAACGCTTATTGCGATTTTTTTACCAAAAATATGTAGAAGAATATGTATCGGCCTAAACTGAGGAAAAAAAATATTTTTTTATATATATATTTTGGGGATATTTATTATAGCACAAAGTAAAAATTATTGAATTTTTTTCAAAATTGTCGCTCTATTTTTGTTTAAAATAAAAACCGCAGAGGTGATCAAATACCACTAAAAGAAAGCTCTATTTGTGGGAAAAAAGGACGTCAATTTTGTTTGGGAGCCACGTCGCACGACCGCGCAATTGTCAATTAAAGCGACGCAGTGCTGAATCGCAAAAAGTGGCCTGGTCTTTGGCCAGCGAAATGGTCCGGGGCTGAAGTGGTTAAACTATCCTGTGGAAACTGTGCATGAAATGTGTATAAAAACTGGTTGTATCTAAGTAGATAGAAACTAGGTAGATTAAAAGTTGAGGTATTTTTGGAGAAAGTAGATCGTTTCTGATCAGTAACCACTTGAGCAAGTAATTTAATATTATATTTAGTCCATGCAATAGGCTTGGGTGTTTTAAAAAATTCAGGAAGAGTAGGGTTTAACCATAAAGGGGCATTTGGAGAAATCGCACCCTTTGGATTACACGTGCATCTAAGACAAACCTCCCAGGCTCGAACCTACCACTGCTGCTTCGAGCCGAATGTAGCAGTTATTCAAATCTGGGCTTAGCCTCCATGTGGCCATAACCAGATGAGTGGCTAAAAAATATTTGTATAAATCCGTAAAAGCTAATCCTCCCTGTTCACAAGGGCGCATCAGGATACTTAATTTATACCTGGGGGTTTTCGACCCCCATAAAAAAGATGAAAAAAGCTGATTTAATTTTGTGAAAAAGGATACAGGGAGCCATTGTGGAGAATGTCTTAAATAATACATAAATTTAGGTATAATTTTCATTTTTAAGAGATTAATGCATCCCAATAGGGACAATGGTAGAGACTTTCATGCTTTTAATTTTTGACCTAATATCTTCCATAATTGGAGTCAGATTCAAAGACATGAATTCAAAAGCTTGACGAGAAATTACAACTCCTAAATACTTAAAATTATCTACCCACTGCAGTGGAATATCCTTCAAAGCCATACTATGGGCCTCCATATCTATTAGAAACAACAATGACTTAGTCCAATTTACCTTCAGTCCTGTAACCGTTGAAAATGAATCCAGTATATCTAGGGCCCCTTGTAGCAAGGGGCCAGCATCATTTAAAAATAATAGGAGATTGTCTGCATACAATGCTACCCTCTCCTTCTCCCAACCGTTCCGCAATCCCTTAATATTGGGGGAAGTACGTAGGGTCTCTTCCACCGGCTCCATAGCAATCGCAAAAAGGGTTGGAGAGAGAGGGCAACCCTGCCGAATTCCCCTGAATAAAGAAAAGGGAGATGACAACCCTCCTCCCATTTTTACTGCAGCTGTGGGATTCCTATGTGGGATTCCTATATAAGACCTGTAAACATTTTATAAATACCATTGGAAAACCCATTCTGCAGAGTACTTCTCACAAGAAGGGCCACTCCAGGGTATCAAAAGCCTTCTCGATATCCAAGGAAGCAATGACCCTAGATCCTATATTAAGATGTGAAGCATAAATATTAGTATATCATCTCCTCAAATTCACATCGGTAGCCCTTCCAGGCATAAAACCCTTAAAAGAAAAATCAGACAGCGCAAAAACAAAACCAAAGAACCCCAATGAAAGCAGCTGAACACTGAAAGGTCAATATAAAAGTCCTTAGGCAGAGTACATATAAAAAGCAGTGCAGCGCTAAAAATTAAACTAAAGATAGTATCACAAAACAGTCCAAAAACGATATGTAGCAAGATGAGGCCAGAGAATGTTGAAAAGGCAATAGAGGTGTGAACTTCTTAGACAGAAACTGGAGTGCTGTAGTCAGTCACTATACATCCCAACATAAGCGTCTCCTCCCCCGAAGCACAAACCGCTCACCTGAACGAATGGACCTCTGAGCAAACAGAAGGTCAATCAAGCTGTCCCTTCTCAAGGGTAATGGTAAGATGTTGTCTTCACGTGAGGTCCTTCTTTAAAACTCCTCAGTCAATAAGTGGTCTCCAAAAACTCGCTCATACAGGGTGGATCATGTAAAAATAAAGGAAACACATAGTGCTCTCCATATGTAAAAGCGACACATTTATTTCAGTAGATAAAAATACTCACAAACACGGCACTATAACCTAGTGCACGGCATGACGTACATATAGATAAAAAACCAGGTAGGTGGCTGTTCTGACATCACTATAAGCCCCCCCCAGGCATAAAACCCGTCTGATCTGAGTCGATAATATTTGACATCAAAGGTTGTAGTCATTGGGAGATTAATTTAGTCAAAATATTGAAATCTATATTCAGAAGAGCAATAGGCCTATATGAGGCACAAGAGGATGGATCTTTTGGATGCTTGTGGATTAAAACTGAGTCTGGCAAGGCTCCCTCTTTCAGTAAAGAGACGCCAGTACAGGAGCTAAGAGCTCTCCATGAGCCCTATAAAATTCAATAGGAAGGCCATCCGGTCCCGGTGACTTCCCCAATGTAAAGGAGCCAATGACAGAAAGAACTTTCTCTGATGTTATGGGACGTACTAGCATCTCCCTCTCATTATCTGTTAACCAGGCCAGTGCGACTGAATCCAGCCACTCCGCCAACTCAATCGTCTGGAAACCAGAAGGCAGCTGAGATGTATATAATGTCTGATAAAATTGCTGAAAGGTCTCCAGAATTTTAGGCTGTGTACAGGCCATATCTCCAGAGGATGTGCGTATTTCCAAAATCGGAATACTAGGTTGTTCATCTTTAGCCATCATGGCCAGGGATGAGCCGAACACCCCCCTGTTCGGTTCGCACCAGAACCTGCGAACAGACAGAATGTTTGCGTGAACTTTAGAACCCTATTAAATACAATGGACTCGAACGTTCGAAATCTAAAGTGCTAATTATAAAGGCTAATATGCAATTTATTGCCCTAAAAAGTGTTTGGGGACCCGGGTCCTGCCCCAGGGGACATGTATCAATGCAAAAAAAAGTTTAAAAAATAGACGTTTTTACGGGAGCAGTGATTTTAATAATGCTTAAAACGAAAAAATAAAAGTGAAATTTTCCTTTAAATTTCGTACCTGGGGGGTGTGTATGATATGCATGTAAAGTCGCGCATGTTTCCCGTGCTTAGAACTGTCCCTGCACAAAGTGTCATTTTTGAAGGAAAAAAAGTCATTTAAAACTCACTCGCGGCTATTAATGAATTGTCGGCTTTTATCAATGCATAGAAAAGTCATTGATAAAAAAAAAAAGCGTGCGGGTTCCCCCAAATTCAATTACCAGGTCCTTCAGGTCTGGAATGGATATTAAGGGGAACCCCGCCGCAAATTTAAAAAAAAATGGCGTGCGGTTCCCCCTAAATATCCATACCAGGCCCTTCAGATCTGGCATGGATTTTAAGGGGAACTCCACCCCAAATTTTTAAAAAAATGGGGTGGAGTCCCCCCAAAAATCCATACCAGACCCTTATCCGAGCACGCAACCTGGCCGGCCACAGGGGCTAGAGGGGGGGACGAGATGGGGACAAGGGCCTCATCCCCACAACCCTTGCCCGGTGGTTGTGGGGGTCTGCGGGCACAGCAGAACAGGTGCCTGGCAGGTGGATGTCGACAGATGTCTGGGTCTCGCATTCCTTAGATGTACAGGAAGCCCTTTAACAGCACTTTATTTATCCTGGATGTTTAAGACCTTGGAAGATATTAGCAAGCCGGTGGCACTGGTGGGTTTACTGAAGCTGAAGAACCCTTGTATTAACTCTCTGTGCTACTCTAAATGGCCCTGATGAAGCAGAAATCCGTGAAACGCGTAGGCCTTCACTTCTCTCTGGAAATGGGAATCGCACATCCCGTTACCCATTATTTGAACTGTAATGTGATTTTATATTTTCTTATATATACTTTTGTAAGAATATAAGGTTTTTTTACATTGCTGCCTTCGGCAGGATAATAAAAATTGTTTATTTTTCTATATATCGTGATACGTCTATATACGTGATAAGGAGTTTTACTACAGATTTGGATTCCAACCTCTTCTGCTGCTTCTATATGAATAGACTCTTTTGCACTTACCTTCTGCTACAACAGACTTTTACTATTTATTTAGTGGACTGTTTCTGTGGATATCATCCTAACTTTATTATATTTTTTTATCATTATATGTTATTTATATGTGGACTCTCCTCATGTTCTAAACCCAGATGGGCAATTAATTATCATTGATTGTCATCTAAACATGCACCTTATTAACCTTTACTAGCGCTGCTAATGTCATAGTTTTACTTGGACATATTTTTTTAAATATTTTAGACCAATATAGTAGCTGCTTTTTGTCTCTTTTGATACTTTCCGTGTGCGCTGAGGGAGTTATACTGAACTTTGGTTTACTATTACTCATTATCTGATATTCTCCAGTACTAGGCTTCTACTTTGCCTTCCACAGTCCACACCTCACTTTTCTCATTGGCTGGGGAGAAGCTGTGAGCCATTTCCTAAATGGAGAGAAGCATGGGGTGAGAACAGCCCAGGATAAGGAATTGTCTGTGCTGTGTGCTGGCAACATGGAATGGTAACCGAGCGCAGCGAGTTAAGAGGAGGAGAGTGCCGTCCTGTAGCCACGCTGGGACCAATGTCACTGGTGAGGTAAGACACTGCTCAGTGTCTCCTAGTCACCAGCTGGGATTCTCTTTAACCCCCCTTCCCACCTGGGAATGTCTACTTACCCCTCTTCCCTGACAATAGGGGAGAAAACTGTAAACTGGGCATAAGTAACTGCTTGACATAACAGAGTAACAAACATTGAATAACAGCATAAAAGTACATTCATTTACCCATATGTCATAGGAGAAGTGGCAAGAGGGAATAAAAGTCAGCGAGGCCTGGAGCCGTTGTGCGAGCCAGGGAATTTAGGGCGTTTCGGTGGGTCTTTTCTTGGACTCCATTGATCCAAAGGGTGAGAGACGGGGGTGCCCTGGAAGGGAGAGTTGATTGAGCTTCTGGGTACAGCGAGCGTAAGAAGACCTCAGCTTCTGATGAGTCGTGAAATGTAAGCTGGTCCCCGTGTGGTGCTTTGAGGCAGAGAGTGGCCAGAAATGCCAGAGTGAATTTGACTTGTTGCCGGTAAAGCTCTGAGAATATATGTTGGAATGCCTTCCTTTTCTTTGAGACTTCGATGGAGCAAACTGCAAAAATAAGGATCGCCGTCAATGTGTAGGGACCTATATTGCCTGTGTTTTTGCAAGATAGCTGCTTTGAGAGCATAATTTAGGAATTTATCAATGATCAAGCAGAGTAAGCTCCCAGACGATGAGCCCATTCAACTGTGCAAGGGCCAGGGAGGCCCAGCACTTCAGGAATGCGCAAGGCACAGCATTCTGGTAATGATGACATTTGCATAGATGCTGGGACTCCCACGAAGCGTAGATTGCTACGCCGCGACCTACTCTCCAAGTCCTCCAGTTTTGAATTCGTTTTTGATTAGTTTGGTTTTGGGACTGTTCCATGGCTTGGGCCTGATAGAGCTCATCCTCTAAGTTATATAGCTTTTGTTAAGTATCATTGAGCCTTGAAGTATCTTTCCCTAGTTCTTTTTTAATTTGCAGCATCCATGCATGTACAGCCTTCTCCACTGAGACTGCAATAGAAGGAGCAAGGGGGGCTGCTACTGCCTTAGCTAAA
Organism: Rana muscosa; assembly: GCA_029206835.1. NCBI lineage: Eukaryota > Metazoa > Chordata > Amphibia > Anura > Ranidae > Rana > Rana muscosa. The sequence goes on from CM055123.1 coordinate 161,934,730, forward strand.
TGCTCAGTGTTGTGCTCCTCATGCTGTGGGAGGGAGGAGCAGGGCCGACACTCACCTCCATTGCCTGCGCCTCTGCCATGTTGGAGAACAGGGCTGGATTGGCGGCGCCTGGAGAGTGCTGGGCTGGCTACGATCATGGGCCGCTTTTGTCAAAAAAGCAGTCCATGTGTGTAGGGAAGCTTTCCAGAGGATCAGCGGGCAGTGTCAGTGGTCTGGGTGGGTTTTTTAAGCAGGTTTATGGGCAGCACTCCAGGAGCTGTGAGGGAGGACAGCTACTCCATGCAGCGCTGGAACCAGAAGTCTTGTTGATGCTTTAAATGAGAACTGTACTTCTCCAGTGCAATGCATAAAGCTTAAAGGGATCTCATAAGTATGTAATTAAAAGGAAATAATGTTTTCACATGCTTTCCTAGAAGTAACAAAAAAATGGAAGGCCCCTTCCCTGCTGAATGGTATTTATTTATTTATTTGTTTATTTTTCGATTGGTACATTTCGTCATGGCAGTGCAGTGCATGGCAGTGCCCAGCTCAATATGCCCTTTACTTGATGAACCCTCACCTAATAGTCATATTGATTTTCAAGATTTGCCCCCATTGACTTCAGATTTCCAGAATCTACTATGAGGTTCTCATTTCCAGAAATTAGTATGGGTTTGATAAATGGCCTGAGTGAAACACATTCACTCTTCAAAATCATTAAGGAATATTTTTTCTCCTGCGTGACCAAAATTGGCCACAGCTACCCAAGGGGTTTGCTTTGCCTACCATTAGATGAAAACTGAGTTGTGAAAAATGTAGTCCAGCCTTTTTATTTATTATCTATGAAACTTGTTTGGTAAAGTAATTGTTGTACACAAATTAAATGAAACATGCTCATCCAAGACTCTTTCATTTTGAAGATAGATGGTTCTAGGGTAGAGGGTCAGCACAGATTTTTATTCACATATGTGCAATGTTGACATTTGGATAACAAACAAGCCATGTATTTCCAAGCTGGGTGGGAACCTAAGAGCATCAGCATTAAAAGAATTATTAACCACTTGACAACTGGGCACATAACCCCCTTCCTGCCCAGGCGAAATTTCAGGTTTCAGCACTGTCACGCTTTGAATGACAATTGCGTGGTCGTGCCACGTGGCTCCCAAACAAAATTGACGTCCTTTTTTTCCCACAAATATAGCTTTCTTTTGGTGGTATTTTGATAATTTTTGCGGTTTTTATTTTTTGCGTTATAAACAAAAATAGAGCGACAATTTTGAAAAAAACACAATATTTTTTTACTTTTTGCTATAATAAATATCCCAATTTTAAAAAAAAATAAAACATTTTTTCTCAGTTTAGGCCGATACGTATTCTTCTACATATTTTAGGTAAAAAAAATAAATTGCAATAAGCGTATAGTGATTGGTTTGCGTAAAAGTTATAGCGCCTACAAAATAGGGAATAGAATTGTGAACGTTTTTCTTTATTATTTTTTTTTTACTAGTAATGGCGCGATCTGTGATTTTTATTGTGACTGCGACATTATGGCGGACACATCGGACACTTTTGACACATTTTTGGGACCATTCACATTTATACAGCGAACAGTGCTATAAATATGCACTGATTACTGTATAAATGTGACTGGCAGGGAAGGGGTTAACACTAGGGGGCGATCAAGGGGTTAAATGTATTCCCTGCTAGGTGATTCTTACTGTGGGGGGAGGGGACTGACTGGGGGGAGGTGACCGATCTGTGTCCCTATGTACAATGGACACAGCATCAGTCTCCTCTCCCTGACAGGACGTGGATCTCTGTGTTTACACACAGAGATCCACGTCCCTGGCTCTGTGACAGCCGATCGCGGGTACCTGGCGGACATCACGGCCGCCAGGCACGCGCATCGGCACCCGCCTGACACGGCGGGCACAGCTTTTCTCCGATGCGCGCCCGCGGCGGCGCGCATCGCGGAAATAAACAGGAGGACGTCCATGGACGTCCTCTCCGCAATTGAGCGCCGCAATGCGGACGTCTTTTGCCAATGGCCCAGGTGCGAAGTGGTTAAGCTGGTCAGCTAAAAGTGTTTGACATCATACATACTGTATATGCATATGCCAGGCCAAATAAAATCTTTCATGTGTGTAGAAGCATCTGTAGATGTTAAACCCTGATGCCTATTTCAGAAGTTAAAAAATGTAATCAAGTTTACTATAAATGTTTTCCTTTCTTCTATACTGATAAAACTACTGATAAGAAGCCAGTTTTCAGTTTTACTTTTACTACAAATGACAAATACCTGTTGGAGTATAACAACATGTAGGAATGCATACAACTAAATAATTTTGCATAATGTGCAATAAATAGGTTAATTTGGCTTTTTGTTAAAATATGTTAACCAGAAACTTATGGAGTCAAGACAAACTCAGAACTGTGAAAATTCAGTTCTGCCATATGAAGAATAGTGATGAGCCGAACACCCCCGGGTTCGGTTCGCACCAGAACCCGCGAACGGACCGAAAGTTCGTACGAACATTAGAACCCTATTAAATACAATGGATGCGAACGTTCGAATTCTAAAGTGCTAATTATAACAACTATTATGCATGTTATTGTCCTAAAAAGGGTTTGGGAACCCGGGTTCTGCACCAGGGGACATGTATCAATGCAAAAAGAAGTTTTAAAAACGGTCGTTTTTTCGGGAGCAGTCATTTTAATGATGCATAAAGTGAAAAAAAAAAAAAAAGTCAAATATTCCTTTAAATATCGTACCTGGGGGGTGTCTAAAGTATGCCTGTGAAGTGCCACGTGTTTCCCGTGTTTAGAACTGTCCCTGCACAAAATGACACTTCTAAAGGAAAAAAAAAGCCACTTAAAACTGCTTGCGGCTTTAATGTAATGTCTGGTCCCGGTAATATGGATGAAAATCTTTAAGAAAAATGGCATAGCTACCCCATGACCCCCCCCCCACCCCAGCCCATTACCAGCCCCTTTGGGTCTTGTATGGATATTAAGGGGAACCCCGCACATAAAATAAAAAAGGCCCTATATACTCTGAACAGCCGTATACAGGCGGTGCATACAAGAAAGGGACTGTAGGTTTGTTCTTATGTAGAATGTGTTTGTAATTTTGAACAGGTACATTGTTGAAGTGTAGCTCTAGCCCAAAAATCTATTTTTAAACTTTTTGGAAAACATAGGTAAGGGTTATCACCCCTGTAACATTTGTTTTGCTGTCTGTGCCCCTGTTCAGAACATTTCACCTCACTTTCCGTCCCAATGACAACTGTTTTTGAAATGTGGTGTTTTTCTTGAAACAAGGATTGCTGATAAAGCATGAGTACAGAGGAGACACCTTTCTCCCATATTTATTCTTACAGGAGAGAATTTTCCTTCCTAGTGGTAGATTTCCTCTCACTTCCTGTTGTCTTCTTGCGTTTGCAAGTAGGAGTCGTTTGTAAGTTGGATGTTTGAAAGTAGGGACCTGCCGTATATACTCTGCAGAAATAGGCCCCTTAGTTGTTGGTGTTGGCACAACACTGTAAGCACTCACAGTTACTCTTGGTTGGTGCTGGAACGCCCTGCTGTCAACTATTATATCAGGAATTTTAATTACATATAATTGTTGAACAGTGGTAGTAAAAATTGGGCCTTTGATGGTGGTGCTGGTGCCACAACACTGTAAGCCCTGACAGTTACTCTTGGTGGGTGCAGCAATGGGCCCTGCTGTGAATTATTAGATCAAGAATTGTAATTGCATGCCCCTGTTGAACAGGGGCTGAAAAATTGGGCCTTAGGCACTGGTGGCACAACACTACAACCCCTCACAGATACTGTACTTGGAGCACAGCAATGAGCCCTGTTGCAAAGTATTGCTTCAAAAATTGTAATGACACGCCACTGTTAAACAGGGGCTGAAAAATTGGGCCTTAGGCACTGGTGGCACAACACTACAACCCCTCACAGATACTGTACTTGGAGCACAGCAATGAGCCCTGTTGCAAAGTATTGCTTCAAAAATTGTAATGACACGCCCCTGTTAAACAGGGGCTGAAAAATTGGGCCTTAGGCACTGGTGGCACAACACTACAACCCCTCACAGATACTGTACTTGGAGCACAGCAATGAGCCCTGTTGCAAAGTATTGCTTCAAAAATTGTAATGACACGCCCCTTTTAAACAGGGGCTGAAAAATTGGGCCTTAGGCACTGGTGCCACAACACTCCAACCCCTCACAGATACTGTACTTGGAGCACAGCAATGAGCCCTATGGCAAATTATTGCTAAAAAAATTGTAATTACACGCCCCTGTAAAACAGGGGCTGAAAAATTGGGCCTTAGCCACTGGTGGCGGCACCCATAAACAAAAATGATCTTCCAAGCTATCATCATCAATCGTATCATTGAGGACTCGGAGGAGGAGGATAGCCAGTCAACATAACAGCACAGGCACTCAGCATCAGCATCAGTCTTGAAGGGATGTGACATGTTAAAATCAATTAGTCTGTTATATCAGCATCAGGTGTGTGGTAGCTGGTGGTGATCCAAGACTGGTTCATCTTGATGAAAGTCAGTCGATCAACCGAGTCGGTGGACAGGCGCACCCTGTGATCCGTGACAAATCCTCCAGCAGCACTGAATGTGCGTTCCAAAAGAACGCTGGATGCAGGACAGGCCAGTAGCTCAATTGCATACTGTGCAAGCTCTGGCCAGTGATCCATCCTCAAGACCCAGTAAGCCAGAGGATTTTCGGTGGGGAAGGTGTCCAAGTCTGACCTTGCCCCTAGATATTCCTGCACCATGTTTATCAGACGCTGGCGATGGTTGCTGGAACCGATCATACTTTGGGGCTGCGGACTAAAGAATTGTCTGAACGCATCGGTCAGACGGCCACCTTCCCCACCGCTCCTTCTTTGACTGGCCGAAGCCTCAGCAACTCGTTGTCCAGGACCAGGAGTTTGTAACCTCCCAGTCTCTGGGAACGCGTTGCACAGACCTTTCTGCAAGGCCTCCCGGAGTTGTCTCATCCTCTGCTCCCTCTGCGAAGGTAACATAAGGTCCGCAACCTTACCCTTGTACCGTGGATCAAGGAGAGTGGCCAGCCAGTAATGTTCCCTCTCCTTGATCCGAAGAATACGAGGATCCTTCCGCAGACTTTGCAGGATCAGGGAGGCCATGCAGCGTAGGTTTGCTGAGGCATTCGCTCCGGAGTCCTCTGGGTCACTAAGGACGACATGATCCGCAGCCACCTCCTCCCAGCCACGTACAAGTCCACTGGTTTCTTGGGACTGTAAATCATCCCTAAAAGACTGCTGCTGATGATGCTGAGTGCCAGCCTCCACCTCCATGCTGACACAATCCTCCTCCTCCTCCTCCTCCTCTTCCTGTGCGATGGGTGGGACAGAAGGAACACTGTCTGGGTAAAGGGGGCCTTGAGAGGCAAGGAAGTCCTCCTCTTCCTGCCTCTGTTCTGCCTCAAGTGCCCTGTCCATTATTCCACGCAGCGTGTGCTCCAACAGGTGGACAAGAGGTACAGTGTCACTGATGCATGCACTGTCACTGCTCACCATCCTCGTGGCCTCCTCAAATGGTGCCAGGACAGTGCATGCATCCCTGATCATGCCCCACTGGCGTGGAGAAAAAAAACCAAGCTCCCCTGACCCTGTCCTGGTGCCGTAGTCGCACAGGTACTCATTGATGGCCCTCTGCTGCGTGTGCAGCCGCTGCAGCATGGCCAACGTTGAGTTCCACCTGGTGGGCATGTCACATATAAGGCGGTTCTTGGGCAGGTTCAACTCCTTTTGCAGCTCAGCCAGGCGAGCACTGGCATTATAAGATCTGTGGAAATGCACACAGACTTTCCTGGCCTGCCTCAGGACATCCTGTAAGCCCGGGTACCTGCCCAAGAACCGCTGCACCACCAGGTTAAGGACGTGAGCCACACAGGGCACATGGGTCAGTTGTCCCTGTCGGAGGGCGGAGAGGAGGTTGGTGCCATTGTCGCAAACCACCATTCCTGGCTTAAGCTGGGGTGGCGTCAACCACCTCTCGGCCTGGCCCTGCAGAGCAGACAGGACCTCTGCCCCAGTGTGGCTTCTGTCCCCCAAACACACCAGCGCAAGCACGGCATGGCATCTTTTTGCCTGCGTACTTGCGTAGCCCCGTGAACGGCTACGGAGCACCGCTGGTTCATAGGACAAACTACAGGAAGAGGCCATGGAGGAAGAAGAAGAGGAGGGGGTGGAGGAGAGAGGTGTGTCACAACCAGTAGTAGCATTTTGGAGGCGTGGCGGTGGAACAACCTCCAACACTACTGCACCTTGTCCTGCATCCTTCCCAGCTGCCAAAAGAGTGACCCAATGGGCCGTGAAAGAAAGGTAACATCCCTGTCCATGCCTGCTGGACCATGAGTCAGCGGTAATATGCACCTTACCGCTGACCGCCCTGTCCAGCGAGGCCAAGACATTGCCTTCCACATGCCGGTAGAGAGCCGGAATAGCCTTCCGTGAGAAAAAGTGGCGTTTGGGAACCTGCCACTGAGGAACCGCACATTGCACAAACTCACGGAAGGGGGCCGAGTCTACCAACTGAAAAGGCAGCAGTTGAAGCGCTAGCAATTTAGCCAAGCTAGCATTCAACCGCTGGGCATGTGGATGGCTGGGAGTGAACTTCTTTCGACGGTCCAGCAGCTGGGGCAGGGAAATTTGCCTGCTAGAATCGGACGTCGGTGTACTGCTAGCAGAGTGGCCGCAAGTACTTGGCTGTGACACACCTAATTCTACACCTTCATTCCTCTCAGTGCATGTTTCAGAGAGGACTGAAGTTATAGTGGGGTTGGAGATCCCAGCTGATGCGGTGCAAGGAGAGGTCCGCTTTGTTCTTTGGTGTGGGTCTTTGAGGTAGGCTTGCCAACGAGCTGCATGGCAGGTCAACATATGTCTGGTCAGGCATGTGGTACCCAAGCGGCTGATGTTTTGGCCACGCGATATACGCTTGAGACATATGTTGCAAACAGCAGCTGTGCGATCTGATGCACTAGCCTCAAAAAAGGCCCACACCAAGGAACTTTTTGAATGACGGGCAGAGGCAGCGCCCTGCACAGGCGGAGCTCTGCGGTGTGATTCCGTCGGTGTACTGCCCTTACGCTGGCCACCAAAGGGCATCCTGCCTCGTTGGAGATGTGCCTCCTCCTCATCCTCCTCCTCCTCCTCTCTCCTATTAGGCACCCACGTGGAGTCAGTGACCTCATCATCCCCTCCCTCCTCATCACTGGAGCCAATCTGGCAGTATGCTGCAGCTGCTGGAACATGACTGCCAGATTGGTGTCCTTCTTGAGCATCCCCTCTGTCTGCTCTCACGCTACTGCCTTCCTGTAGCTGGGTTTCATCATCAGACCCTTCGAAACGCTGGGCATCCTCCTGGAGCATGTACCCAACACTGTGCTCAAACAGTTCGGGGGACTCCTCAGGAGGAGGACATGGTGGGTCTAGGGAAGGAGTGACTGATGATGAGTCTGACATTGACACCAGGGAAGAGGACGCTTTGGCAGCTGCTTTGCCAGTACCCTGAGCCTGGGTGAGAGAGGATGAGGAGGAGGAGGAGGGCTTGGTCATCCACTCTACCAAGTCTTCGGCATGATGTGGCTCAACATGTCCAGCTGCCGAAAAGAAGGACAAGCGTGTCCCATGGCCATGTGCTGATGACAATGCACCGCGTCCACGACCAGCACTGTTGCCCCCAGACACAGAGCCTGCTTGCCCTCTTTTATTGCCTCCTGACTGTCTGCCTCTCCTTGTTTGCCTTCCAGACATTCTAATAGATGGCCTGCAGGGAGATGGGAAAAAAGCAATAAGGGCTACCTTCAGGTGTCCTTCTCTGTCCCTTTACTTAAGGATTTCTAAATATGGTTGAGGATGATTGCTTTTGCACAGAATAGCACAACGACAATTTCCCTGACTGTCCAAAAAACAAGGATTTCAAAGATGGTTGATGAGGAATGCTTTAGCACACTATAGCACAAGGAGAATTCCCCTCACTTTCCGTCTTTGTCCCTAGAAACAAGGACTCGCACAGTGAAAGAAACTGACACTCTCCCTACCTAGAGTTTTCTGTCCCTAGAAAAAATGTTTTTTTAAAGCACACTATAGCACAAGGAGAATTCCCCTCACTTTCCTTCTTTGTCCCTAGAAACAAGGACTCGCACAGTGAAAGAAACTGACACTCTCCCTACCTAGAGTTTTCTGTCCCTAGAAAAAATGTTTTTTTAAAGCACACTATAGCACAAGGAGAATTCCCCTCACTTTCCTTCTTTGTCCCTAGAAACAAGGACTCGCACAGTGAAAGAAACTGACACTCTCCCTACCTAGAGTTTTCTGTCCCTAGAAAAAATGTTTTTTTTAAAGCACACTATAGCACAAGGAGAATTCCCCTCACTTTCCTTCTTTGTCCCTAGAAACAAGGACTCGCACAGTGAAAGAAACTGACACTCTCCCTACCTAGAGTTTTCTGTCCCTAGAAAAAATGTTTTTTTAAAGCACACTATAGCACAAGGAGAATTCCCCTCACTTTCCTTCTTTGTCCCTAGAAACAAGGACTCGCACAGTGAAAGAAACTGACACTCTCCCTACCTAGAGTTTTCTGTCCCTAGAAAAAATGTTTTTTTAAAGCACACTATAGCACAAGGAGAATTCCCCTCACTTTCCTTCTTTGTCCCTAGAAACAAGGACTCACACAGTGAAAGAAACTGACACTCTCCCTACCTAGAGTTTTCTGTCCCTAGAAAAAATGTTTTTTTAAAGCACACTATAGCACAAGGAGAATTCCCCTCACTTTCCTTCTTTGTCCCTAGAAACAAGGACTCGCACAGTGAAAGAAACTAACACTCTCCCTACCTAGAGTTTTCTGTCCCTAGAAAAAATGTTTTTTTAAAGCACACTATAGCACAAGGAGAATTCCCCTCACTTTCCTTCTTTGTCCCTAGAAACAAGGACTCGCACAGTGAAAGAAACTGACACTCTCCCTACCTAGAGTTTTCTGTCCCTAGAAAAAATGTTTTTTTAAAGCACACTATAGCACAAGGAGAATTCCCCTCACTTTCCTTCTTTGTCCCTAGAAACAAGGACTCGCACAGTGAAAGAAACTGACACTCTCCCTACCTAGAGTTTTCTGTCCCTAGAAAAAATGTTTTTTTAAAGCACACTATAGCACAAGGAGAATTCCCCTCACTTTCCTTCTTTGTCCCTAGAAACAAGGACTCGCACAGTAAAACACACTGACACTCTCCCTACCTATCCTTCTCTTTCCCTAAACTAAAGGAATCCAGGTTAAGCAAGAAAGAAATAAATGTCACTGTCCCTGCCTATGCTTGTCTTTCCCTGCTCCGGAACACACTACACTAGGCCGCCGTGCTGGCGGCCTTTTATAGTGTGGGGCGTGTACTAAACACCCTCAGCAATAATTGGCCACAGGCATCCTGCCTGTGGCCAATCATTGCTCTCCTCGCTGCCGGCGCTGTGATTGGCCAAGCATGCGGGGTCACAGTGCATGCTTGGCCAATCACAGCGCCTGGATGACACTGCGATGGCGTAGTGCATTGTGGGCCGTTCGCGTCACTCGAATTTGGCGCGAACGGCCCAAATCGTTCGATCTTCGTCGAACGATCGAACAGCCGATGTTCGAGTCGAACGTATGTTCGACTCGAACACGAAGCTCATCCCTAATGAAGAAGTAAGTACTGTACAAACCTAATTTAAAATGAACAACTCAGAATTAACAGAGGGGATAATCTGTGTCCTGCTAGTGAAGGGAATGGAGCTTTCAATAAAAAACCTGATCACCAATTAAAAAACAAACCATACTTAGGGTCTTTATTAATGGTGTAGTCATTTGAAATTCTGAACCATCTAAAAGAAGGGCTTGTCTGATGGTATCCCAATGTAAAGATAATTGATGTTATCATCTCAACCCTGCAGTGCAGTGTGTATTGAAAAATGTCCATGTTTTTTTGCATTTTAGTGCATTGTAAGGCTCATAGATGTCAATGACAGTGCACCAAAATGCATATACCGTGCTTTTTTATGCACTTTGCTAGGTTGACAAGAGGAGCTAACATGATAGGTCAATGACTGTTAAAATGAATTGAAAATGTGCAACAATGCGCTTCAAAATGCATGTAAACGTATAAAAGAAAGGCTCTTTATTGCATAATAATGCACCTGTCCAACATTACAAAAAATGTACCTCAATGCACATGCATAGATTGAAATGGGTCCTGAAATATTTGTGTGGCATTTTTTGGGGATGGGAACTTACTGAGAGATATCAGTTTTTTTTTTCTCACTTGAAACTTTAAGAACTGCTTATATCAAATATTAATTTGCTTAATGTTCTCTTTGAATTTTCATTGTGAAATACCAGTGACCTCTAGTGGTTTAATCTATGACATGGTTAAGGATACCTTTTAATATCTATATTTTACATTCAAATCAGATTGAAGAAATTCATGATTTTACTAATTATACCTAATAATGCAACAATATCTGATTTGTGGAGATAATGTATCTCAGCCTACTCTTATATGATATTATACACCCAATAATATCAACACCTTACAGAAGCATACATGCTTGGGACATGCTGATTAGCTGTAATATGTATGCAGGAGAAGGAATAATACAGTTCAATTTACCCACTTAAAATGTATTAAAATGTTTGAATTATTCTAATAATTCTGGTACAAGTTTACAATATGACCATGCATTAATTCCTGGAATGAGTAGTAAACATCTGAATCATGTTAGATTTTTTTTAACAACTTTATATTTTCTGCTAATTTAAGATGAGTCTAATTTTGAAGTGAACCTGTGACTGACCTATGGAAATTAAACTATTTACATATTTCTACCAAACAGTAAGGCCTGGTTCACACTAGTGTGACTTCTAATGCGACTTGAGTTTCAGTCAACTTCTGGTAACAGCTGCTACTTGTTCACTATAGAAGACTAACATCCTTCCAAAATCTGTTCTCACAGAAAAACACACTGCCTGTGAGGTGAACTCTGAAAAATGACAAAAGTTTTGTACAGATTTCTATGCAGTGTGCCAGATTCGGGTAGCTTTTATTTGTGGAATGCAACAATATGACAGTATGACTACAACAAATTAAGAAAGATTTACCACCAGTTCCTAGATTAGTAGCAGTAGTTAAAACCAACTCTGAGTTTGTGTACAGGGGGGTACCAGTGCTCAGGTGGGTCTGCTGTAGTAATGAGCAGGGTTTTTATGCTAAGAAGCTGCCATGAACATGACAGCTCCCTGGTCAGGGCTCGTGTGTTGCTAGGATGCCAGTGGCAGATTCTTATCTTTACCATACTACAAATACAGTGCTGAGGATGTTATAAACTAATTCAATTAATTCTAAAATGCAACTATTTCATTATCGATAATGCTATTTATCGTCAGTGTAGGGATACTGCTATGGGGAGTAAAATGGCACCACATTATGCTAACTTATTTTGCTAACTTATTTTTGGATATAGTGTTGCATGATGGACTAACTATCTGTAAAACTATCACAACATGGGAAACTGAAAAAATGGTTTGGCAATGAAGGGATATTACAGGCAGGTAATTACAGGCCAGTGTTAACCCATATCCTTTAATGCTAAATCTATTTCAATATAACATGAATAAACTACTCTAATACAAAAAAAACTTGATTACCCAGAAGTGATCCTTGAAATATATAGAACAGTAACAGAATTATAACTTTATTAATTTTATAGCATTTTCTATGTACTTCTGGGTAAACAGCCCCAGCAATTCCGAAATAGATAATTGATGTTTTGAATTATTATCACATTAATTTCTCTGTAGTGGTTTTAATAAACAAATTTTACAGTTTCTCTAATCTTCCATTTCATTGCAAATGAGCATTGGACTAATGTGCTTTAGTTCAATTCAAATACAACTAAAACAATTGTTATCAAAAGAGGCAAGCAAAATTTCAGACTTATTCAATGGTAATACATGTGCAAGAAAACATTTGCAAGTGGCCTTGGATAAAAACATATGCTATTATGATTGTTATTCAGACTAAGGTCCGAGGGATATTTCTCCAAACAAACATTTTGCTGAAAGTTTGCTAATGCCATAATGAGATTGCCACAATTGGGAGATAGTAATCACCCTATATAAGGAAGTGCCTGGACAAAAACATTCATGATAGGATCACCAGGTAATCTTTTAATAAAAGATGCAGATTTAAAGAGACAGACAACAACCTTTGGAACAGCATAAACAAGAAAGTAAAGTTAGAGTGGGGAAGACTTTCTGTTCAGTTTTTATTTCTGTGTGTGACTTAACTGGGGATTTGTTTTCTTACACACTGTTCCTGTGACTCCTATGCAAGAAATTAGGGTTTCTTATACAGTAGTCATATGTGCAGTTTCAGGACTGCATATTAGTTGTCTAATAAGGGAACCCTGGGCGGCCCTTAAATATTGCATTTTTCCCACAACTATTATAAAATGTGAGCAAGATTTAGATTTAAGATTTCCTGAATCCTACTTGAATAACGACCATCTGTAATACCTATAATGATACCTTTTGCAGGTCTGGTGCTACCACTAGGCAAACTAGGCAGCCGCCTAGGGCACACTGCTGCCTAGGGCGCCCGGCCACTAGTGTTCCTACTCTCCTCTCTCTGCAGCAAGCAACTAAGTCTCAGCATCAGCAGGCAGCCACCGCTCCATTCACACATAGTGTCAGAGGCACAGCAGCAGCAGAGGTCTCAGGACTGTGTCTGTGTCCTGACTCCCAAATGAATGGAAGCAAGCAATCATCCCCTGCAGTGACCTGTAATTTCTGTCTGTGACATGACAACAGCCAGCCAGTTCTGCCTCTCTGCCTATAAGTGATCCCTAATCCTGTGTCCACTGCCCCCCCCCATTGTAGATGCCTCTTTCCCTCCTGGCCTGTCCTGAACAATGCCGGCAGCTTCACTCAAGTGCTATAGCGCCTGGCAGCAGCGCTCCAAGCTCAGTGACAGGTGGAGCCTGCCTGAAGGAGGCACCGAGGCACTGCAGCCAGAGTTTAAAATTGTTCCTCGCACACACACTGGTAGGGTGACGTCGTCGGATTGATGCAGAGCAGTCTGCAGAGCCCCAGACCTGGTGAGTGAAATACTGTCACTGTCTGAGATTGCATTATCACAGATTTGCATGTAAATGTATTTGGTGTATAAAGACTGGTCTGTCCATGTACCGAGGGATCGGGTCACCCCTCCTTTCCCCTGGTAGGCTGCATTGATGGGCACTGGTAAGCTGCATTGATGGGCGCTGGTGAGGCTGACCATGACCCGCAAACGTCACTTCCGTTTGTCTTGAAGATCACACTACTGACGTGTTTCGTCACTTCCGACTACAACTGAGGGCATGATCTCCCGAAGTGACATCCCGTTTTAAATTGAGCAAAGTCCGCGGCTCAGCTTATTAACCATTTGGAAGCCACCACACTCATCACCCCACGCACACACCACCACTGATGAGACGTAAAGGCGAGAGAGGGCGATGGCAACGAAAAGCAGAGCGGCGGAATGCTTCAACACCAGCATAGCAATATATACAATACACATTAAAAATACTTCATTAGGTAGTCATATTGATGTCACATATTACCGTGCATAATTGCAGATAGAAATACCTATCTGCTAAGACAAACAATTTTCCTTCAATTATGTCGATAGCAGGCATCAATTAGAGTTTACATTAGTTAGAATTTACTTGGAAAATTCATTAGGCATATCATTTATGCACTTGCAGGGAAAAAAGTTGATAATAAAATAATACTTATCAATATTAATAAAAATATTAATAAAAATAAAATTGAACTTATTATAAAATATTCGATGTTAAATAGTATTGAGAAAATTACTAAAGAAGAGAAGAAGAGATTTAGAAATTTTGAAATTCATATAAATTTCAATTCTAAAAAGGTGTTCGACCACACACTTACGAACGGTAGTTTTACCAGAACGAGCGCTCCCGTCTCCTAATTCAGTCTGAGCATGCGTGGGTTTTTTCTCCGATGGAGTTCTACACAGACGATCGGAATTTGCGGAAAAATTTAAAACATGTTCTATTTTTTTTTCACCGATGGAAAAAAGTCCGATGGGGCCCACACACGATCGGTTTGTCCGATGAAAACAGTCCATTGGACTGTTTTCATCAGTAAAACCGATCGTGTGTACAGGGCTTAAAAATGATCTCTCAGCGGTCTCATACAAAAAAAAACTTTCTGTTTAACCCAATTTATACTGTCATAATATCAACCTGCGTCTAAAATTAATCACATAGGCTGGAATGGTCTTAAGAGGGTAAAAAAAATGATATGCAAAAATTAGAGTATTAGGAGAGAAGAATAAACTCTATAAATCTGTACCCATTTTAGGCATCACTGATGAAACATTTAACATCTAACTCAATGTTTAACCCTTTTGGTGAAAGAGTGTCTGTAAGGAAAATCCATTGGGTTTCTCGTTTAGAAAGGTTCCTGATAATGTTGGATCGACCCCAAACAGGTCTTAAACACTCCACTCCCCAAAATTTCATGCCCGACGGGTCCTGATCATGTTTCAATTTAAAATGTAAAGAAACGTTATGGTCTTTGAAACCAATTTTTATGTTCTGGACATGCTCGGCTATTCTCAGCTATAAAGCAGGCGAGCACGGTTGGCATGCAATGTCATTTATGTAATATTTTATAAGAATTTTTAGGAGGGAGATTTTTTCATTCATTATTATGTGTTAGCAGCCCATTTTAAATAAACATGCTACCCTAACGCAAAAAAAAACAATTAACATTAATGTTAATTTCTTCTTAGTTGATATGAAATTTTGGTGACTGGGTTTAGATATGCTTTAAAACACTCTGTTGTACTTCATGGTAAATTATTGCAGCATTTATCTGCTCAATAAATAAGTTAAAACCCATGCCCAAATGCTTATAAATCCAATGCAGATCATCATGCTCAAACATGATTATGCTACCTTGTATTAATAAGAAAAATACTGCCCTTACTAGCAATACTTTTTCACTGCTATTTTTAAACTGCATCAAATTGTTTTCGGTTTTATTTTTTTAGGAGTATTTTTACATCCATAGTAAGCATCTGTGCAAGTTTCTTTTTGGTATGTTACAGACAGTGCTACAGTTTCATCCATGGTAGATTTCAACAGTAATTTCACTGATGTTCAAATGAATTCTGTGTTCATCAGTGGCTTCTTTGTTCTTAAAAATGACTCATTTATAAAATATCACAGTGTTATATGATCTTGGTCTCCCACATGGTCTCTTTTCCATTCACATATTCTGCAAAATTCTTATTGTCATATTACTTAAGGTACAAAGTGTGTATTACATATGTTTTACAAGAAATGTTTAATATGCAAAGTGATGGGATGATAAATTAAATACAAAATAATGTCTCCTTCACTGTAGGTCATGGAGAATTTGAAATCATCAAGGAATTATGTGGCTCTGTAAAGTGTAATTTAAAAGGTGTTTTTTCATGCAGATTTGATGGGTTTCATGCAATTTTCATGAAGTTTACATCAGGAATTCATGCAGATTTCATGCTTTACACTGCATCCAATGGGATTTACACAAGGGAAACCACACCATTTACTTAAATTTGTTTTGTTTTCATTTTTTTTCATCTAGAGTTTATGCAAATGAAACACGGCAACTCAATGTGAAAAATGAAAATGTGCAAAGAAATCATTCTGGTAATACAAAATGACTTTAGATACAGTGGATATAAAACATCTACATACCCCTCTTAAAATGTCAGGTTTTTGTGAATTAAAAAAATGAGACAAAGATAAATAATTGCAGAACTTTTTCCACCTTAATGTGACCTATAAACTGTACAACTCAGTTGAACAACAAACTGATATCTTTTAGGAGGAGAGTAAAAATTAAAAAAATAAATAATATGGTTGCAGAAGTGTGCACACCCTTAAACTAATACTTTGTTGAAGCACTTTTTGATTTTATTACAGCACTCAATCTTTTTGGGTATGAGTCTATCAGCATGGCACATCTTGACTTGGCAATATTTGTCCACTTTTCTTTGCAAAAACACTCCAAATCTGTCACAGCCCTCTTCAGATCACCCCACAGATTTTCAATCGGATTCAGGTCTGGGCGTTGGCTGGGCCATTCCAAAACTTTAATCTTCTTCTGGTGAAACCATTCCTTTGTTGATTTGGATGTATGCTTTGGGTCGCTGTCATGCTGAAAGATGAAGTTCCTCTTCATGTTCAACTTTCTAGCAGAAGCCCGAAGGTTTTCTGCCAATATTGACTGGTATTTGGAACTGTTTATAATTCCCTCTACCTTGTCTAAGGCCCCTGTTCCAACTGAAGAAAAGCAGCCCCAAAGCATGATGCTGCACCAACAATGTTTCACTGTGGGTATGGTGCTCTTTTGGTGATGTGCAGTGTTGTTTTTGCACCAAACATATCTTTTGGAATTATGGCCAAAAAGTTCAACCTTGTTTTCATCAGACCATAACACATTTTACCACATGCTTTTGGGAGACTTCAGATGTGTTTTTGCAAAATTTAGCCGGCCTGGATGTTTTTCTTGGTAAGAAAAGGCTTCCATCTTGCCACTCTACCCCATAGCCCAGACATATGAAGAATACGGGAGATTGTCACATGTACCACACAGCCAGTACTTGCCAGATATTCCTGCAGGCACTTTAAATGATGACAGGTATGTGCTGACTCCTATTTAACATGAGTTTGAATGTGATTGCTTAATTCTTTATTATGCAACCACATTCGTTTTTAAATTTTTACTTCCCCCCTAAAAGATTTCAGTTTGTTTTTCAATTGAGTTGTAAAGTTTTTAGGTCATATTAAAGGTTGAAAAAGTTCTGAAATGATTTATCTTTGTCTCGCTTTTTTACATCACAGAAACCTGACATTTTAACAGAGGTGTGTGTAGACTTTTTATATCCACTGTACATTTTAATATGTTACAAATTTTAACATGAATATATATTAATATTTGGTGTGCAAAGTCAAACACTATCACATGTCAGTTACTGGGAAACCACAAATAATTGAAACAAAATTTAACAAAGAATACATAATAGATTTGGTATTGTTGATAATGATGATTTGAACCCATTTTTTTTCTTTTGCTACAATGTATGAGTATGACACACAAGGTTATCTCTTCATATATAACTTGCCTTGCATTGTTGTGTACATTTGCCTTAAACTTTCTTTGTGTACAGTATGTTCACATTTTGGATGTTTGTATGGGACTGCAAGAATATTATAGGGAGATTAAGAACATTTCCTCTTAATGATCTAATATTTTTTAGGACTTAAAAAAACACAGAATTTCCAGGTTCAAAATCTAACCAAGATTATGAAGAAACATAGATAACAGTTATCTGCATAAACCACCTAATTTATTAGACTTCATAGGTGGATATCTGCAGGTCTCCTCTCAAGATGCCAAGTGGGTGAAGGCCACTGGGGTGCCAAAAAGTTGGTGTGTAAATTGGGTGCTGGTTCCTGTGTATATTACCTGTCCACCATATTACCGGGAAAAAAAGACAGCTGGTTTAAAAAAAAAAAAGGCTTATTTTAAATAAAGGCAACAGGATCCTTCTTGACCATCTTACAACTTACAACTCTAAATTCTAGAACTCTATGGCAGTAAAAGTTTGTCAAGCAGTGACAGCTGTTATGTCCTGGTATAATGTTTATATTTAACCCTTTCATGACTAAGCCTATTTCTGACATTTGGTGTTTACAAGTTAAAATCCGTATTTTTTGCAAGAAAATTACTTAGAACCCCCACACATTATATATATATATATATATATATATATATATATATATATATTTTAGCAGAGAATCTATGCAATAAAATGGCGATTGTTGCAATATTTTATGTCACACGGTATTTGTGCAGCAGTGTTTTAAATGCAATTGTTTTGGAAAAATTAACTTTCATTAATTTTTTTTTTTTTAAAAGTAAAGTTAGCCCAATTTTTTTGTATAATGTGAAAGATGATGTTACGCCTAGTAAATAGATACCAAACATGCCATGCTTTATAATTGCACGCAGTCGTGGAATGGCGACAAACTACGGTACCTAAAAATCTCCATAGGTGACACTTTACATTTTATTTACGGTTACCAGGTTAGAGTTATAGAGGAGGTCTATGGCTAGAATTATTGCTCTCGCTCAGTCTCAGTTTCAGTCTCTCTCTAGGCGCCGGAGGTGGTGCATCGTGGATCGGGTCTCCCGGTGGGACGGGAGGCCCGTTAAGAGCGGTGGAGGCGGCGGGAGGGGAGGATGTCCCCTCCCGCTCCTCCGGGATAACAACCGAGCGGCTTTTAGCCGCATCGGTTGTTATCCCTGGAAAGCCAATCGCCGGTTAGAAAAAATGATACCAGGATGATGCCTGCAGCTGCAGGCATCATCCCGGTATAACCCCCAAAAGCCAAGGCCGCATATCTGCGTATGCTCGGCGGGAAAGGGATAAATATAAAGGTTAATACACAGAACAATAACTAATTAGGATGCGTTCAACAATTAAGCACTTAATTTTTTTATGTTTGTTATAGTTTTTTTTTAACATCAGCCTTAGATCCTGTTAACTTCCTTAACTGCAGGCATCATCCCTGTATAACCCCCAAAAGCCAAGGCCGCATATCTGCGTACGCTCGGCAGGAAAGGGATAAACATAAAGGTTAATACACAGAACAATAACTAATTAGGATGCGTTCAACAATTAAGCACTTAATTTTTTTATGTTTGTTATAGTTTTTTTTTAACATCAGCCTTAGATCCTGTTAACTTCCTTAACTTAACTTATTGTCTCTTTTTGGTTAAGATCAGTGGTGGCCTGCCCCCCCCCCCCAAGGCAGTCACAAAAAAAAGATGGGCCCTTTAAAAATAAAATGTCCTTTGCTCTATGTGCACTGTGTCCAAGCACTGGACGTCTGTGCAATCCCGTGATTGCAGATGTTACGCTTCATTCGCCCGTTTTAGCCCTCCCTGTGGCGCAATCAATTGTGCCGTATTACTCCCATTCATATGGTTAGTGTTGTGCCTTCCCCCTGTTGTTTGATTGACACCGCACCGCCCTATGACTAGTGTAGTGCTTTTCCTGTGAGTTACGACGTCACTTCCGGTTTATCTGTGCCAGTGATAAACCGGAAGTGACGTCAGTGGAACGCACGGCCCAAGCGGAGCGGTCACATAGGTAAGTCTAATTCTAGTTTTTTATGGCAAAGTAATTAACAAGTATTATTTTATTATTTTATCTGTGTGAGAGCCGAGGAAAAGGTGACAACTGCACAGCTTACACATTATCATTGTTGGCCTGTGAGGGAATACTTTAATATAATACAGAATATTATCGAGTACAGGCATGTTAAAAAAAAAGATTAAGTGCTTAAGGTGGGGCTAGATTGTAACAAGCAGCTTTTTCTTTCTTCGGCATTTGTTGTTAATGGATGTTCCTTTTGAATGATCCATCCTCAAAAGAAAAGAAAAACACAAATGTTTGGATAAATAAGGCACTTTACAGCTCATTTGCTTTAATGAGAGAGTGGGTTTAAATTTAGAAACAAATAAAAAAAAAAAAAATGTATTGTGCCGAAATAAACTAAAAGCAAGTACATTGATGGGCACAGAGGCTGCGTTTGATGGCACATTGGCTGTGTTTGATGGGCGTAGTGGCTGCGTTTGGTGGGCACAGTGGCTGAGTTTGATGGCACATTGGCTGTGTTTGATGGGCGCAGTGGCTGCGTTTGATGGCACAGTGGCTGCGTTTGATGGCACTTTGGCTGCGTTTGATGGGCACAGTGGCTGCGTTAGATGGCACATTGGATGCGTTTGATGGCACAGTGGCTGCGTTTGATGGCACAGTGGCTGCGTTTGATGACACAGTGGCTGCATTTGATAACACAGTGGCTGCAATTGATCGGCACAGTGGCTGCGTTTGATGGCACTTTGGCTGCGTTTGATGGCACAGTGGCTGCGTTTGATGGCACAGTGGCTGCGTTTGATGGGCATAGTGGCTGCGCAGTGGCTGCGTTTGATGGCACAGTGGCTGTGTTTGATGGGCATAGTGGCTGCGTTTGATGGGCATAGTGGCTGCGCTTGATGGCACAGTGGCTGCAATTGATGGGCACAGTGAGGCTGCAATTGATGTTTTTTTTTTTCAGAGTTGTTCAGTTTGTTTGCGCCCCCCAAAAATGTTGAGCACCAGCCACCACTGCAAGGCAAAACTTGCCCTTTGCATCACCTTTGTAGCCACAAGTCTTCCCTATAGTGTGGCCATGGAGTTGCCATCTTTAGCAAATAGAGCTCTGGGGAATGACATCATGACATCTCTAGCACTATTTGTAACATAAAATAAAAATGTTCACTATATAACAACAGCTCAATTTATTTAGCCATTTCTTACATAACAGTATTTCATTTTTTGACATGACTTTATATTTCATTTTTAATATGAAGAGTTAATTTAGTAAAGCAATATGTTGGTGCTTGCTGATAAATAATACATTTAAATATTTTCAACCTTCTGTTGGGTACATTTCTCCAGGAGCGTGCCTGCAGCCAAAGCTCTCTTCCTGATTTATTAAAACTAATTAGAGAATAAATATAAATCTCTTTTAGGAGAAATATGTTAAGTATTTATCAAGAAAAATGGCACTGCCACTTGTATGACCACTTTAATTACATAAAAATATATTGATGTTTAAGGTCGATGTAAGTTTATAAAGACAGCATCTTCAATTATGCACCCAAAAACAACAGCATGTGTTTATTTTAGAATTGAAAATAAAATGCAATAAAATCTGTACATGAAGCATGTTTGTTACTTTTAAGCATAGAAGGTATGCATATTGTTTCAAATAAAATTTTATTACACACAGATATAGACTGACAAAAAAGATCATGTGTCAACTATGGCATAAACAGTCTTTCTTATTTCCTATTGTATTAGTTTAACCACAGCTTAATTAAAATTGTGATGGGGAGGGGAATTTTTTATGTGTTCCTTTCTGTTTAATTTTGCATTAAGTAGAAGGAATCATTAGGGCAGGGGAATTTTTTGAACATGGTCAACATGTTCACTGAGACATGGACAGCAATTTACCCTTACGCCTAGTACATACAGACAGAATGCCGGGCGGCATTGGCCGGTTTAAGAGAAACTCCGACATTCGGCCCATGTGTACCGCAGTCGGTCCAACAGAAGGTGGCCTTTTGCCTGGCTTCTGTCAAAGGGTCATGACCAGAAAAGGTCTGCCAACCGACTCCCAATCAGTGCTTTCAGTGGGGGGCCGCCCCCCAGTCAGAACACAATAGCACAGCAGGGGAGATTGCTGTACTAACATTGAATTGCTAGCACAGAGACTCCTACTGAGCTGGCAGTTTTTTTTGTTCAACCCAGCAGCCAGTAGTGTGTATGAGGCTTCACTGATCAGAGCATCTAAGATGTACAAAAGTTATAATATGCTTACTATCTTATGTGAGAAATGATTGTGGGAGGATGTCCTTATGAAGCATCAAGTTCATTCAGGGGGATTGAAATTCTTCATATCTACTTGACTTATTTGCTCAACTCTAGTCAGGATATTTAAATGTGAAAAATATGCACACAAAACAAAAAAGTTATAAATAATAAATGCATTGTAATAAGGTAAACAGGATGATCATTATCATAATGATATAAGCCTCCATTTTTTAGGTATGCTGGACTGAAATTATTTTAATAATTTTCACTCAAATCTCCATAGCTGTGCTTGCTCTTTCTATTTGTCAGTTAAAACTTGTCTAAAATTTTTTGCACCAATATATATATTAATAAAAACAAATTCATGTAACTACCCATCAATATTCTCAAACAAAAATTAACAGTTATATACAAAAACAGCACCCCCAGTTTTGTCACAGGTAATTAGTGAAGCTAAAACAACAAAGGAAGTCAAAACAAACTAGAGTTCAGCAGCTGGCATTTAGGATTTATGTATACTGTAAATCCACCAAACATCATCAGTAAATAAAATGCAACACTTCCACACTATTAACATAAATAACAAATTGTGCAAAAGTCCAAGTTATTCTAACTTTTCTAGTGAAGTCCAAGTATAACACCCTTGTCACCGACAATTAGAAGTCTTACCAGAGCAAAAACCTCACATACAGAGGTATATTGCACTCAGCATGTATTAGCCTGGGGTCATATCAATGTACTTTTCCTCCCCCTTTACCAACCGGGACACAGAAGAAGGAATAGCATCTAATGAGCTGATCTCACAAGCACCAGCAGATCTTGGCTATGAGTCTGCCACCTCCGTATCAGAAATTCCCAAAGTACTACATATCATAAATGGCAAGAGAAAACTCTCATAGTGTAGTAGATTCCAACATTTATTTGTGTAAAGACATAAAACCAAGTATAAAAATAATTTGGTAATAAAACACTTACTGTATTTATTGGCGTATAAGACTCAGTTTTTTACCCTGAAAATTGAGGATAAACTGTGCCTGCAGGGGCTGTGAAAAGTTTTTCTCCTGAAACTTCCCTTTTAAAGTTAGGGTGCGTGTTATACGCCTGTGCGTGCTATACGCCGCTAAATACGGTATATAGAACATCGCCTGGTGTAAGCAGTGGTTTCTATGTAAGTGCCTTTTTTGCCTCTGTATTTTAAATTTTTACTCTAGTAAGTCTTCTAATTGTCAGTGATGGGTTTGCACATGAAGATCACTGCTGCATGGTGTTATATATGGACTTCACTAGACAAGTTAGCGTAACTTAGACTTTTATTTGTTTTGCACGATTTGTTTTGTATGTTGTTTATGGTAATATTGTTTATGTTAATATTCTGGAAGTGCTGCATTATATTTACTGCTGATATTCAAAGTTGCATGGAAGAACTTTTAGGAATACAGAAAGGAGAAACAGACCAAAATTAGAATAACAAGTGCAAGATAATTTTAATTGTTGGTAAATAGGTCATAAAGCAACATGCTGTAGGAGCAACACCACTCCCATTTTCATCAGGGCTACAACCATAAAAATAAAACATAGTTGTAGCCCTCTTTTGGGGAGTTTAAGAGATATGGTCCTCCCAAACAGGATATTATGCTAAACATGAAGGGAAAACAAAAAACAGAACCTTCACAAAGTGGAAGAGTTGGTTTGATAATGAACCTGGCAGCACATATACTCAGGACAAAACTTCTGTGAACAGAGGGATTCCCTATCTGAGAAATTACCAAGCAATCTAATCAAAGTAATTGGAAGCAGAGGTACCATTACAGACAGAATATAAAGTATTAAATAGGAATGGGCGAATGGTTCGACCAGAGCATGAGTTCGGGCCGAACATTTGTCTGTTCGGCCGTTCGCCAGACACCCGAATTTGCAGGGTGTTAGCCGGGTGTTTGCCCCGACAAACACTCTGCAATGTACTGAGCGCTGCACAGTGAATTCTGTGCCCTGGTTGGGCAAAGCTTTGTCCAAACAGGGTGCAGTGTAAGCTGGTTGTTAAGGAATGGGGTCGGAAAGCCGGCCGCCACGTCCTTAACAACCGATGAGTCATCAGCTGTCAATGGGTTTCCCTGCTGACAGCTGAATAAAAAAAAGTGCCGGTAAAATAAATAAAGAAAAAAATTGCATTATTTGAAAGTAATTGGCCATAAAAGGGGCATAGGGGTCTGGGTACTGCCTGGGGGAATTTTTTTTAAATGATCGTTTTTTTTTAGGAGCAGTGATTTTAATGCAGCGGGGTCGGCTGCTTCAATAAAATGGCCACTACTGTATAGTTTAGCTTGGAGTGATCACTTTATTAGCCTACAGCAGACTCTTTTTTTTGTCTCTAATTCAGTTTCTCATCATTGTGGTTTTCCGAATATTTCTTTGGTTCACTTGTTAATATACTACTTTTAAATATTAAAGTTTTATTTAAATAACTTTTACCTATTGGTTTTCATTTTAAACCATACCCTCCCCCACCCCTCCCTCCCTCCCGGTCCCCCTAATGATTTGTTCTCTCCTTTTCCTCTTGTTTCATTCCCTGTTGTCGTCTGTCATTTTTTCCAGGTATTTCTCTGAAGTTTTAAAGTCTCTCCACTGCCCCCAGATTCTGTTATATTTGTCAAATTGTCCGGTATCACAGCTACATAAGTATTCAATTTTGTTGTAGTTTTCGACTCTTTCAAACCATTCTTTTATGTCTTGTTTTCTTGTACTTAACCAATTTTTTGGTATCAGTCCTTTTGCAGCATTTATCAATGTTGGAATTAATGTTTTTCTATAGCTTTTATTTGGATAATTTGGTTCGTGGAATAGACATACCAGTATACTGTTAAGTACCTTTTCTCCAGTTATTACTTCAGTGTATCCCTGGATTTCCTGCCAATAGACCTTTATCCTTGGGCAGTCCCACCATATATATGTATTGTCGTTCCGATCTGACCGCATTCCCTCCAGCACTGTGGGGACTTATTTTTACTGAATTTGTGGATCATTTCCGGTGTCCTATGCCATCTCGATATACATTTATAGTTCATTTTGATTGTATTTATGTCTATTGCGTTGTTATGTACGGCTGCTATCATTCTCTCAACTTGTTGTTCATCGAATTTCATGTTTATTTATTTTTCCCATTTCTCTATAAAGTAAGTATTTTCTTGTACGTCTAATTCTGTTCAGATTCCATATACTTTTGAAATCGCGTATCTTAGTGAGGTTTGTATACTGCATAATTTTTCCATTGGAGTTCATTTATTTCTGTTTCCAATGGGTTGAGGTTGTGTGTTTATCAGGTGTTTTAATTGTAGATATTCCCGTTCATTAATATTGTAGATATTCCCGTTCGTTTTTTCTCCTTATATCCTGTAGTGTTTTTTTCTTTCCCTGTTCCGTGATGTACTTTATTTGTGCTGTCCCCATTTTGTTTCCAAACAAAGTCTCTTGCCCGGGGATAAAAAAAATTGTTTCTGAGTGCAATTATTATGTCTGTAAATTAAATCCCATATTTTAAATACGTTTTTGGTTATTTCTTGTGTGTCTGAATCCAGTGTTCTGTGTTTTCGTGGTATCCATGTGTTTTTGTGCAGTGCTGTTTTACTTATAGTGTTTTCAATCCGAACCCATTTTTTCTCTTTTTCTTTATTTCCCCATTCCACCATTCGTGCAATAATCCCAACCTTATAATATCTATTTATATCTGGTGCAGATAATCCTCTGCGTCTTTTATCCCTTGTCATAATTGCATATTTCAATCTCGGCTTTTTATTTTGCCATATGTATTTTATCAACATTGTTTTTAAAGTCTTAAAAAAACTCTGTGGTATATCTATAGGTAACATCTGAAATGTATATGTTATTTTTTGGAGAATAGCCATCCTAAACAAATTTATCCTTCCCAGCCATGATAGCGATCTCATCGCACTGTTCTTTAGTTCTATTTTGATCTTGTTCAATAAAGGAATGTAGTTTGCCAGATACAGTCTCTCCACTGTAGATGTCAATTTAATTCCTAAGTAAGGCAGCTCTCCTCTCACCCACGTGAATGGGAATTGCTTTTGTAATGCTAGTTCTTCTTTTTTCCCAACTCCTATATTTAAGATTTCTGTTTTTATAGGGTTTATTTTGAAGTTTGAGAGTTCTCTGTACTTTTTTATTTCCATAATTACATTTGGCAAAGTCACCCTTGGGTTAGTTATGTACATTAAAATATCGTTGGCGTATGCCGCCACCTTATGTTCTTCTTCTCCCACTCTCGCCCCTCCTATACTCTGGTTATTCCACAGCTTCGCAAGGAAGGGTTCCAGCGATAGTACACATTGGAGTGGCGAGAGCAGGCATCCCTGCCTTGTCCCATTATGCATTTCAAAGGGCAGTGACATCCTACCATTGACCTTAACCATTGCCATAGGTCTGCTGTACAGATTTTGTATCCATCGTCTAATTTTGGGTCCCAGTCCCAAATAGTGGAGCGTATCCATCATGAATCCCCATTCTACCCTGTCAAATGCTTTCTCGGCATCTATTGAGAGGAGTAGTACTGGGGATCTTCCACTCTTACTCTTACGCAGCATTAATATAGTTTTTAAACTATTGTCTCTGCCCTCTCTTCCGGGTATAAACCCTGTCTGATCTGGGTATACCCATTCTGGCATTCGATTTTTTAGTCGGGTAGCGAAAATGTTTGCGTATAACTTTGTGTCAGCATTTAATAGTGCTATAGGCCTGTAATTGGAACATAACGTCTTGTCTTTTCCTGATTTTGGTATTATTGTGATATGGGCCTTTAATGACTCGCGTCTTATTTCCTCATCTTTCCCAATTTTGTTAAGGTAGTCACATAGTTTCGGGATCAGCTGGCCTTGAAACTTTTTGTAATATTTGATGGTGAACCCATCCGGTCCGGGGGTTTTCCCTGTAGGTGTTTCTTTCAATGCTTTTATAATTCCTTCCTGTGTGATTAATGCTTCTAAATCTGTCAACCGTTCCTGGCAATTTTGCATCCTGTAGATATTCTTGTATTTTCCTTTTCCTCATCTCTTTCTCCTTTTCTGTATCTTCATTTCTGATCGCATATAGCGCACTATAATATGTTTGAAAAGCTGTTGCGATATCTGATGTTTTATTCACCATTTCTCCTCTTTCATTCTTTATCTTCTCTATATAATTTAAGGACTTGTTATGCCTTAGCATTTTTGCAAGGTATTTTCCAGGCTTATTTCCCCATTTGTATCTCTCCTTTCTAAGTCTGTTAAACTCCTTCCTTGTTTTTTGTTCCATAAGATCTTTCAATACTTCTCTTTTTAGTATTAAGGCTCGTTGAATTTACATTTCCGCATGCTTTTTATGTCTTTGTTCCAGGTCATGTATCTCCTTTAGAATTTTTTGCATGGTGGTTTCCCTTTCTTTCTTCTTCCTAGCCCCGATGGCTATCAATTGACCCCTTATAACCACTTTGTCTGCTTCCCAGGTTGTTGCTTTGGATAGTTCTGGTGTTTCATTAGTCAAAAAATACTGGTCGATTTCTGTTCTTATGATCTTCTCTACTTCTTTATCTTCAATTATATCTTCATTTATTCTCCATGATCCTCTTCCCGGTGCTTCCCCTTTTAGTTTCATCTTCATTGTCATGGGGGCGTGGTCTGATATCGCAGTTATTCCGATTGATGTTTCCATGACTGTCTCCAATGCTCTGTGTTCAATCAATATATAGTCCAGTCTGGAGTACATATCGTGCATTGCCGAATGATATGTGAAATGGTTTACACTGGGGTGTTAAATCCTCCAGACGTCTACTAATTGATGTTCATATATATTTATTTTAATCCTTCTTAGATCTTTTTTTTCCTTGTCTACAGAACCAGAGGTGCTATCTAGTTTACTATCCATGGTAAAATTAAAATCTCCTTATATGGGACTATGTCAAACTTAAAAATAAATTATGGCAAGTCAGAGGCGATGGGGGTGGTACTCCCGGACTCCATTAAAAGTGGATTTGAGCATAGCTTTAAGTTTAGATGGACAACCAAAGCATTGAATTACTTAGGAACTCAAATGCCCCCAAACTTAATAGATATTTTTGAGCTAAATTTTTTAACATTACTCAGCAAAGTTAGAATATCACTGGATGACTGGAGTAAAAGCACACACTCATGGTTTGGGAGATGTAATATTTTAAAAATGAATGTGGTGCCAAAATGTCTTTATCTTTTTCAAGCACTTCCTGTTAGAATCCCTACATCTTACTTTAATCAAGTCCGTGGCGTGTTTACTAAATTTATCTGGGCCAGTAAACGGCCAAGGATAAGCAGAACATTGTTGACTTTACCTAAAAGGGCTGGAGGAATATTGGCACCAGACATGTATAAATACTATCAGGAGGTCCAACTAGGTAGGATAGTAGACTGGAGTAGACACGGAGACTATAAACTGTGGATTACTATGGAGCAGCAAATGTGTCCAGTTCCTCTAAATAGGGCCTTATGGAGCTATACAACTCTACCACCACTAGTAAAAAATCACCCTACGATAGGTGAAACTTTAAGAATAGGAAACAAAATAAGCCAGAATCCCAAATTCTCTACTAAAAACTGCCCCCTGTATCCGATTTTAGGAAACCCAGAGTTCCCACCAGGAATGGATTCACAAATATTCAGTAAACTGAGGGAAAAAGTAAGTTTCCAAGCATTACATTTTCTAGGAGATAAGGGATGGGTATCAATTGGTATGTTAACACAAGGAGAAGGGCAATATGAAATCCCTATATGGCAAGCCCAACAGGTTAGACATTACTTGGAAAGCCTGGGACCTGCAGGAAAATATAGGCGAACACGAACTAAGCTGGAGGAGTATTGTGAGGGAGAGGAGCCTCAACCTCACGTAATCTCTAAAATGTATACAATTCTGACTGCACCCTCAGAGGACTTTAAAATGGAGTGCTTTGCCAAATGGGAACGAGATTTAGGCCAAACGCTCTCTCCAGCACAATGCCAGAATATTATAGACCTGTCTTTAAAATCTTCAATGTGTACGAAAACACAGGAATTGAATTACAAAATATTAACACGTCGGCCTTGAATACATTTTTTTTCAGAAACATCTGACAGGTGCTGCAGAGGATGTGAGGAAAAAGGGACAATGTTACATATTTTCTGGGCATGCCCAGTAATTAGACAATTCTGGCAAACTGTACAGAAAATTACTCAAAGATTCACTGAATACCAGATTGCAGAAGATCCTGCCCTCTTCTTGTTACACCATACACAAATCCCACCGAAAAAATATACAAACTCAGTTCTATGTCAGCTAATAAACGCGGAAAAAAGTTGTATTGCGATGAATTGGAAAGAACCTTGCGCCCCTACGACCTCAATGTGGTTAAACAAAGTCAGAAAGGTGGGAATAATGGAGAAACTCCTACTAGACTTGTGCACAACGGAAACATTTATTTAGTTTCGGTTTGTTTCTTTTCGGTCCTGTTGATACGGAATTTTTTGTGTTCGGACTAATTCGTACTTTCGGTAGAGTGCATTGTTTTTCGTTGATTCGGGACACAACTGCTACTTTCGTAACTTTTTTGGGGTTTGTTGATTCATAATTTTCTGTGTCTCTCTCACAACGACGCTGCCTATTATGCCTAATGTGCTTCAAATGGATTTGTACTTTTCTAAATACATAGCGGTTATTTGTAACGATTCGAAATCTCGTATTTTACTTTCATTTTTTACATGCGGCTATAGCCTCTGCCCCTGTACACCATTTTGAGAGGGAGTTCAGCACGGTGAGGGAGAAGCAGAGAGCAGAGCAGAGTGTTATTGTGCTTCGAATGGATTCGTACATTCGTAACTTTTTTCATAACGAATTATGCCGAAGACATTCGGGCAATCGCTATTTGCGATATAATTTATTTCAGATTCGGTTTTATTCATAATTGCTTTGTTCGAAAATTCGAATGCTTCCCAATGTCCAAAAGTTGCTAAATTCGGACAAATTTCGATTCGTTACGAAACGAATTGCACAAGCATAACTCCTACCAATAACGTTGGAGGGGAAAAAAACAAATACAAGCAATATGGGTACCATGGGAGCAATTTGTAAAATCTGAAGAAGGGAAGAGGTTATTAGGAGATTAAAATAAAAAACAGACTGACAGGTAGAAAGAGTAAATAGGATACACTCGAGAAATTCCACAGCTAAATAAAAATATTTTTTCTTAATTTTTTTTTTTCTCTGTTTTGTTTTATTTGGTTCTGTTTTGGTTTTGGTTTAGATGTTGGTTTAATTTTCCCCTGCGCAAGCAGGAGTAAGGGAAGGAAGAAACTGGGGTCAAAGGGAGGAGATGGGGGGAGGATAAGGGATATAGGTAAGGGAAAATAGGGATTAGGGATGGGCCGAACACCCCCGGGTTCGGTTCGCACCAGAACCTTCGAACGGACCGAAAGTTTGTGCGAATTTTCGAACCCTATTCGTTACAATGGACGCGAATGTTCGAAATCAAAAGTGCTAATTATAACGGCCAATATGCATGTTAATGTCATAAAACAGGTTTGGGGACCCAGGTCCTGCCCCAGGGGACATATATCAATGCAAAAAGAAGTTTTAAAAACTAAAGTCTTTTCGGGAGCAGTCATTTTAATGATGCATAAAGTGAAAAAAAATGTGAAATATTCCTTTAAATATGGTACCTGGGGGGTGTCTAAAGTATGCCTGTGAAGTGGCATGTGTTTCCCGTGTTTAGAACTGTCCCTGCACAAAATGACATTTGTAAAGGAAAAAAAGAAGTCATTTAAAACCGTTTGCGGCTTTAATGTCATGTCTTGTCCTGGCAATATGGCTGAAAATCCTTGAGAAAAATGGCATGGCTACCCCATCACCCCCCCCCCCACCCCAGCCCCTTTGGGTCTTGTATGGATATTAAGGGGAACCCCGCACCCAAAATAAAACCCTATACCTACAACCCTATATACTCTGAACAGCAGTATACAGGCGGTGCAAACAAGACAGGGGCTGTAGGTTTGTTCTTAAGTAGAATTTGAACAGGTAAATTTTTAAGTGTAGCTCCATCCCAAAAAAATCTATTTTTAAGCTTTTTAAAGAACATAGGGAAGGGCTATCACCCCTGTAACATTTGTTTTGCTGTCTGTGCACCTGTTCAGAACATTTCACCTCACTTTCCGTCCCAATGACAAATGTTTTTGGAAAAGTGGGGTTTTTATTGAAACAAGGATTGGTGATAAAGCATCAGTAGAGAGGAGATACCTTTTTCCCAAAGTAAATCTAACAGGATAGAATTTCCCTTCCTAGGGGTAGATTTCCTCTCACTTCCTGTTTTCTCCTTCCGTTTGCAAGTAGGAGTCGTTTGTAAGTTGGATGTTTGAAAGTAGGGGCCTGCCGTATATACTCTGCAGAAATTTGCCCCATTAGATGTTGGTGTAGCCACAACACTGTAAGCCCTCACAGTTACTCTTGGTGGGCACAGGAATTGGCCCTGCTGTGAATTAATAGATCAAGAATTGTAATTGCATGCACCTGTTGAACAGGGCAGAAAAATTGGGCCTTTGGTGGTGATGGTGGACGGTGTTGCCACAAGACTGTAAGCCCTCACAGTTACTCTTGGTGGGCGCAGGAATGGGCCCTGCTGAGAATTATTAGATCAAGATTTGTAATTACATTCCCCTGTTAAACAGGGGCTGAAAAATTGGGCCTTTGGTGGTGGACGGTGTTGCCACAAGACTGTAAGCCCTCACAGTTACTCTTGGTGGGTGCAGGAATGGGCCCTGCTGTGAACTATTAGATCAAGATTTGTAATTACACGCCCCTGTTAAACAGGGGCTGAAAAATTGTGCCTTAGGCACTGGTGCTGGTGCCACAACACTGCAACCCCTCACAGATACTGTACTTGGAGCACAGCAGTCAGACTTGTTGCGAAGCATTGCTTAAAAAATTGTAATTACACGCCCCTGTTAAACAGGGGCTGAAAAATTGTGCCTTAGGCACTGGTGCTGGTGCCACAACACTGCAACCCCTCACAGATACTGTACTCTGAGCACAGCAATGAGACCTGTTGGAAAGCATTGCATAAAAAATTGTAATTACACACCCCTGTTAAACAGGGGCTGAAAAATTGTGCCTTAGGCACTGGTGCTGGTGCCACAACACTGCAACCCCTCACAGATACTGTACTCTGAGCACAGCAATGAGACCTGTTGCAAAGCATTGCATAAAAAATTGTAATTACACGCCCCTGTTAAACAGGGGCTGAAAAATTGGGCCTTAGCCACTGGTGTGGTGGCACCCAGAAACAAAAATGTTCTTCCAAGCTATCAAGGAATGGATCATTGAGGAGGAAGAAGAGGATAGTCAGTGAACATAACAGGTCAGTCACTCAGCATCAGCATAGGCAGTCTTGAAGGGATGTGACATTATAAATTATTCAGTTATATCCGCTTCAGGTGCCTGGTAGCTGGTGGTGATCCAAGACTGATTCATCTTTATGAAGGTCAGTCGATCAACAGAGTCGGTGGACAGGTGCACCCTGTGATCGGTGACAAAGCCTCCAGCAGCACTGAATGTGTGTTTGGAAAGAACGCTGGATGCAGGACAGGCCAGTAGCTCAATTGCATACTGTGCAAGCTCTGGCCAGTGATCCATCCTCAAGACCCAGTAAGCCAGAGGATTTTCGGGGGGAAAGGTGTCCAAGTCTGACCTTGCCCCTAGGTATTCCTGCACCATGTATATCAGACGCTGGCGATGGTTGCTGGAACCGATCATACCTTCGGGCTGCGGACTAAAAAATTGTCTGAACGCATCAGTCAGACGTCCACCTTCCCCACTGCTCCTTCTGCTACTGACCGAAGCCTCAGCAACTCGTCATCCAGGACCAGGAGTTTGTAACCTCCCAGTCTCTGGGAACGCGTTGCACAGACCTTTCTGCAAGGCCTCCCTGAGATATCTCATCCTCTGCTCCCTCTGCGACGGCAAGATAAGATCCGCAACCTTACCCTTGTACCGTGGATCAAGGAGAGTGGCCAGCCAGTAATGGTCCCTCTCCTTGATCCGAAGAATACGAGGATCCTTCCGCAGGCTTTTCAGGATCAGGGAGGCCATGCAACGTAGGTTAGCTGAGGCATTCGGTCCGGAGTCTTCTGGGTCACTGAGGACGACATGATCGCCAGCCACCTCCTCCCAGCCACGTACAAGTCCACTGGTTTGTTGGGACTGTACATCATCCCTAAAAGACTGCTGCTGCTGATGCTGAGTGCCAGGCTCCACCTCCATGCTCACACAATCCTCCTCCTCCTCCTCATCCTCTTCCTGTGTGATGGGTGGGAGAGAAGGAACACTGTCTGGATAAAGGGGGCCTTGAGAGGCAGGGAAGTCCTCCTCTTCCTGCCTCTGTTCTGCCACAAGTGCCCTGTCCATTATCCCACGCAGCGTATGCTCCAACAGGTGGACAAGAGGTACAGTGTCACTGATGCATGCACTGTCACTGCTCACCATCCTCGTGGCCTCCTCAAATGGTGACAGGACAGTGCATGCATCCCTGATCATGCTCCACTGGCGTGGGAAAAAAAATCCAAGCTCCCCTGACCCTGTCCTGGTGCCGTAGTCGCACAGGTACTCATTGATGGCCCTCTGCTGCATTTGCAGTCGCTGCAGCATGGCCAACGTTGAGTTCCACCTGGTGGGCATGTCACATATAAGGCGGTTCTTGGGCAGGTTCAACTCCTTTTGCAGCTCAGCCAGCCGAGCACTGGCATTATACGATCGGCGGAAATGCACACAGACTTTCCTGACCTGCCTCAGGACATCCTGTAAGCCTGGGTACCTGCCCAAGAACCGCTGCACCACCAGGTTGAGGACGTGAGCCATACAGGGCACATGGGTCAGCTGCCCCTGTCGTAGGGTGGAGAGGAGGTTGGTGCCATTGTCAGAAACCACCATTCCTGGCTTAAGCTGGCGTGGCGTCAACCACCTCTCGCCCTTCACCTGCAGAGCTGCCAGAACCTCTGCCCCAGTGTGGCTCCTGTCCCCCAAACACACCAGCGCAAGCACGGCATGGCATATTTTTGCCTGCGTACTCGCGTAGCCCCTTGTACGCCTACGGAGCACTGCTGGTTCCGAGGACAGAGCACTCGAAGAGGCCATGGAGGAAGAAGAAGAGGAGGGGGTGGAGGAGAGAGGTGTGTCACAACCAGTAGTAGCATTTTGGAGGCATGGTGGCGGAAGAACCTCCAACACTACTGCACCTTGTCCTGCATCCCTCCCAGCTGCCAATAGAGTGACCCAATGGGCCGTGAAAGACAGGTAACGTCCCTGTCCATGCCTGATGGACCATGAGTCAGCGGTAATATGCACCTTACCGCTGACCGCCCTGTCCAGCGAGGCATGGACATTGCCTTCCACATGCCGGTAGAGAGCCGGAATCGCCTTCCGTGAGAAAAAGTGGTGTTTGGGAACCTGCCACTGAGGAACCGCACATTGAACAAACTCACGGAAGGGGGCCGAGTCTACCAACTGAAAAGGCAGCAGTTGAAGTGCTAGCAATTTAGCCATGCTAGCATTCAACCGCTGGGCATGTGGATGGCTGGGAGTAAACTTCTTTCGACGGTCCAGCAGCTGGGGCAGGGAAATTTGCCTGGTAGAATCGGACGTCGGTGTACTGCTAACAGAGTGCCCGCAAGTACTTGGCTGTGACACACCTAATTCTACACCTTCATTCCTCTCAGAGCAGCTTTCAGAGAGGACTGAAGATATAGTGGTATTGGAGATCCCAGCTGATGAGGAGCAAGGAGAGGTCCTCTTTGTTCTTTGGTGTGGGTCTTTAATGTGCGCTTGCCAACGAGCTGCATGGCAGGTCAACATATGTCTGGTCATGCTTGTGGTGCCCAAGCAGCTGATGTTTTGGCCACGCGAGATACGCTTGAGACATATGTTGCAAATAGCAGTGGTGCGATCTGATGCACTCGTCTCAAAAAAGGCCCACACCAAAGAACTTTTGTGATAACGTGCAGGGGCAGCGCCCTGCACAGGCGGAGCTCTGCGGTGTGATTGAGTTGGTGTGCTGGCCTCTAGCTGGCCTCCGGAGGGCATCCTGCCTCATTGGACATGTGCCGCCGCCGCCTCCTCCTCCTCCTCCTCTCTCCCTTCAGGCACCCACGTGGAGTCAGTGACCTCATCATCCCCTCCCTCTTCACCACTGGAGAAAACCTGGCAGTAAGCTGCAGCTGGTGGAACATGACTGCCAGATTGCTGTCCTTGAGCATCCCCTCTCTCTGCGCTCACGCTACTGCCTTCCTCTAGCTGGGTATCATCATCCGAGCCTTCAAAACGTTGGGCATCCTCCTGGAGCATGTACCCAACACTGTGCTCAAACAGTTCGGGGGACTCCTCAGGAGGACATGGTGGGTCTAGGGAAGGGGTGCCTGATGATGCCATTGAGTTGAGTACGCGTTGGCAGCTGCTTTGCCAGTACCCTGAGCCTGGGTGAGAGAGGATGAGGAGGATGAGGAGGGCTTGGTCATCCATTCTACCAAGCCTT
Source organism: Rana muscosa (assembly GCA_029206835.1). Classification (NCBI taxonomy): domain Eukaryota; kingdom Metazoa; phylum Chordata; class Amphibia; order Anura; family Ranidae; genus Rana; species Rana muscosa. Next base: position 161,969,835 of record CM055123.1, read on the forward strand.
CGGCATGATGCGGCTCAACATGTCCAGCTGCCGAAAACAAGGACAAGCGTGTCCCATGGCCACGTGCTGATGACGATGCACGACCACGTCCACGTCCACGACCAGCACTGTTGTCTCTAGAAACATAGCCTGCTTGCCCTGTGTTCTTGCCTCGGGACTGTCTGCCTCTCCTTGGCGGTCTTCCAGGCATTGTAGTGGGTAGTGTATATTGTGCTGGAGTCACACAGCACACACACTAACTCCTGCAGATGGCTGCCTTAGATGACAGCAACAGGGCCTTACGGCAGATAGAGGCTGCCTTAGATGACATCAACTGGGCCTTACGGCAGATAGAGGCTGCCTTAGATGACAACAACTGGGCCTTACGGCAGATAGAGGCTGCCTTATATGACAACAACTGGGCCTTATGGCAGATAGAGAGGCTGAGGTGGTTTTATGTGTGCTGTACTAACAGAGCACACACACACACACGCTAGCTCCTGGAGATGGCTGGCTGCCTTCAATGACAACAACTGGGCCTTACGGCAGATAGAGGCTGCCTTATATGACAACAACTGGGCCTTATGGCAGATAGAGAGGCTGAGGTGGTTTTATGTGTGCTGTACTAACAGAGCACACACACGCTAGCTCCTGGAGATGCCTGGCTGTCTTCGATGACAACAACTGGGCCTTACGGCAGATAGAGGCTGCCTTATATGACAACAACTGGGCCTTATAGCAGATAGAGAGGCTGAGGTGGTTTTATGTGTGCTGTACTAACAGAGCACACACACACACACGCTAGCTCCTGGAGATGCCTGGCTGCCTTCGATGACAACAACTGGGCCTTATGGCAGATAGAGGCTGCCTTATATGACAACAACTGGGCCTTATGGCAGATAGAGAGGCTGAGGTGGTTTTATGTGTGCTGTACTAACAGAGCACACACACACACGCTAGCTCCTGGAGATGCCTGGCTGCCTTTGATGACAACAACTGGGCCTTACGGCAGATAGAGGCTGCCTTATATGACAACAACTGGGCCTTATAGCAGATAGAGAGGCTGAGGTGGTTTTATGTGTGCTGTACTAACAGAGCACACACACGCTAGCTCCTGGAGATGCCTGGCTGCCTTCGATGACAACAACTGGGCCTTATAGCAGATAGAGTGACTGAGGTGGTTTTATGTGTGCTGTACTAACACAGCACACACACACACACTAGCTCCTATAAATGCCTGCCTGCCTTAGATCACAATAGGACAGAAGGTGATACTGCAATGCTGTACTAACAGCACGCACACACCAGACTAATCCCCAGAATCACAGCAGTTAGACTCAGCAGCAGATAATGTCACCACTCAGCAGCAGTGCAATCAGCAGAATGAATCAGTGATGCAATCAATTGATCAGTATTCAGTAGTAATGATAAGGAATCATCATCAGCATCAGCAGTCTGCCTATATCAGAATCAAGCCGGAACACAGTGCACTAGGCCGACGGCGCGGCGGCCTTTTATACAGAGGGGCGTGTACTAAAGCCCCTGAGCTATAATTGGCTACAGGCGTCCTGCCTGTAGCCAATTATTGCTCTCCTCGCTGCCGGCGCTGTGATTGGCCAAGCATGCGGGGTCACAGTGCATGCTTGCCCAATCATCAGCCAGCAATGCACTGCAACTGGCGCAATGCATTGCGGGCCGCTCACATCACACGAATGTGATGCGAACGGCCCAAATAGTTCTGGGCTCGCCGAGCGGGCGAATGCCCGATGTTCGATTCGAGCGTGGGTTCGAATCGAACACCGGGCCCATCCCTAATAGGGATTAAGGAAGAAGGAGATGTAGAGGTGAGAGAAGAGGGGGGTAATAGGAAGAAGAGCCTAGTAGATGATAGTAAAATAACGAAAGTGAAATAATATGGTTTAAATAAGGCTTTCTTAATTGATTTAAGTATGGCGAAGTACCCACTTTGTTTTCTTTTTCTACTTTGCAATGTTATATTTGTATATCCTGTTTTAAGAAAATAAAATAAAGAATAAAAAAAAATAATTAAAATCTCCGGCCAGTATTAAGTAACCTTGTTTAAAGTCCACCAGGTCCTTTAATATCTCTATCAGGTATTTTTTGGGGTGCTTGTTGGGGTAGTATACGTTTGCAAGGGTATATTTCGTGCCTTGTATGGTTCCTCTTAGAAACAGAAATCTACCTTCTGGGTCCAGCTTTCTCTCTTCAATTTCAAAGCGGCCTACAGCAGACTGACGTGATCCGCGGCGTCAGGTTAATTGGCCACTGGAGCAATATGTATATTCTGAGGCGCCTACAACAAAATGGTGCGTATCGTGGCTTCATTTTAATGGCCGCCGTTCCTATATAAATATAGTACCATCAACCATCCAATCATATCCCCTGAGGAAGGCACTTGATAGCCCTGTGTTGCCACGCGTAGGGGAGGGATCAGGATGATGAGGAAACAGAGAAGCTGTTGTTTCATACAATATTTCAGCCTTTTAGAATTTGGATCTTTTTTATTACTATATGCTTGCTGTAGATTGGTGCACTGGAAGCACCATGAGAGTGTGAGTACCCTGTTGTTTTTATTGTAATACAATTTAGTTATAAACAATATCACACTATCCAGCCTCTTTTTTAATTTACATTGAGGATATTGCCAGTGATCCACCAGAGACCATCATACTTTGAGCCCGGAGGTTGTTCAGCTGTTATCTCAGATCAAACTTAATTGTGCGGTTACATACCCTGAGCAGTGGCGGTGCGTCCATAGAGGGCGCCGGAGTGCCGCCCCCTCTTGCTCCTGCACCGCCACTGTAAGACAATACACAGATTCATGCATTCATTGCATGAATCTGTGTATTTTCTCCGGTGCCGCACTGCCCACTATTCATATGGCCGGCCTCCTGGTGAGCACCGGCCATATGAATTAGAGCGGTGGCCGGCGGTGGGTGTGACCTGGAAGTGTCTATCAGAGCCAGTGGCTCTGATAGGCTTTCCGAATACAGCTCTCACGCTGTAATCGGCTTCCAAAAACCCCTCCAAGGTACGCACGGGGGTGCGTTTCTTGGAGAAGACTGTGGGGGTTTCAGCCAATCAGGTTCACCGGATCTGGTTACCGGTAACCTGATTGGCTGAAGCGACATCGAGGGCGGGAGAAGACATCGAGGACGGCGCGGACCGGAAGAAGGTAAGTGCAGGGCTGGGGGGGGGGACAGGCTGCATTTGGGGGACAATCTGGCTGTATATGGGGGAACAGGCTGCATTTGGGGGACAAACTGGCTGTATATGGGGACAAACTGGCTGCATATAGAGGACACACTGGCTGTATATGGGGGACACACTGGCTGTATATGGGGACACACTGGCTGTATATGGGGACACACTGGCTGTATATAGAGGACACACTGGCTGTATATGGGGACACACTGGCTGTATATGGGGACACACTGGCTGTATATGGGGACACACTGGCTGTATATGGGGGACAAACTGGCTGTATATGGGGACAAACTGGCTGCATTTGGGAACAAACTGGCTGTATATGGGGACACACTGGCTGTATATGGGAACAAACTGGCTGTATATGGGGACAAACTGGCTGTATATGGGAACAAACTGGCTGTATATGGGAACAAACTGGCTGTATATGGGGACACACTGGCTGTATTTGGGGGACAAACTGGCTGTATATGGGGACACACTGTCTGTATATGGGGACACACTGGCTGTATATGAAAACAAACTGGCTGTATATGGGGGACAAACTGGCTGTATATGGAAACAAACTGGCTGTATATGGGGGACAAACTGGCTGTATATGGAAACAAACTGGTTGTATATGGGGGACAAACTGGCTGTATATGGGGGACAAACTGGCTGTATATGGGGGACAAACTGGCTGTATTTGGGGACAAACTGGCTGCATTTGGGGACAAATTGGCTGCATGTGAGGGGACAAACTGGTGGCGTTTGGGCACAGTGGCTGCGTTTAATGGGCACAGTGGCGGCAATTGAAGTTTTTTTTTTCAGTTTGTTTGCGCCCCCCCAAAAATTTTGAGCACCAGCCGCCACTGACCCTGAGGATATTGCCAGTAATCCACCTGGGGATCCTACAGAGACCATCACACTTTGAGCCCAGAGGTGGTTCAGCTGCTATCTCCCACCAAAATTAGTTATGTGGTCACAATCACACAGGGTCACCTCAGGGTATGTGAAGTTACCTCAGCATTGTGTGGAGCACCTATACAGTCACGATAGTGGATTACAAAAATAGTATTCACTGTTAACCTCTTTTTCTTTCTTTTGCCCTGTTATCTTTAAGGAGGGGGAGCGCTTTTTTGCCCCCCCCCCCTTCCTGACCTGCTGGGCTTCATGCATGGATAAGGGTCTGGTATGGATTTTGGAAGGCCCCCTGCTGCTTTTTTAAAAAATTTCTAAGGTTTTCCCCTTACAATCCATACCAGACCCAAAGGTACCCCCACGCCATTTTTTTCTAATTTTTCTATTGCCGGGAATGGTATTGTATTGCCGGCAATTTAAATGTAATTTTTCTTTAATAAACGTCAGTTTTTCTGCAGTAGGTTCTAAAGATGCTACAGATGCACCACTTTACAGATAGACTAAGGGACCCCCACCCCTATAGCACTATATTTAAAGGATTTTTTATTTTAATTGTTTCACTTTAAGCATTAGTAAAATGACTGCTCCTTTAAAAATTACCTTTTTTTAAAAAAAATCCAAGAGTTCGTAAATGACATTTTCAGGGATCTACTCAACACGTTTGTTGTCATCTACTTGGACGATATTCTCATTCATTCTAAGGATTTACAGCATCATCGTTGCCATGTACGCACTGTTCTCCAACGTTTAAGAGATCATAGAAAATATACACATATGCTAGCGCTCCAGATATCAGTAAAAGGAATCAGTTAAAAAATGGAAGGATGGATAAAGGTAATAAGTCCAGGGATGATAATTAGAGAAGAGTCCAAGTAGATTTGAGACAATCTGTCTTCAAGGGAAGATGTTTATGACATTTTGGGGATGAGACCAGCACTAAGGGCACAGCTTTTCAACTCTGGTAATCAAGATAAGAAAAAATCTGAAAAGCGCCTCTGAGTGCAAGGTTTAATTGAGTACAATAATATGTATCCAACACTTACATAAAAGTAAGGGATGACAGGCTCATGGATAATGGACCATTCTGGATCGGTCTCCAAGGCCTCTGATATGTCCCCTGTCCCCTGTCCCACAGGAGACATATCAGAGGCATTGGAGATCGCCTTCTTCTCCAAGAGATTCTCTGTTGCCGATCAAAACGACGACATAGGGAATAGAGAGCTTTTGGCCATAAAGCTAGCATTCTCCGAATGGAGACACTTATTAGAAGGTACAGAACTTCCAGTTGTGGTTCAGACTGACCATAAAAACCTGACCTACCTGGAGAAGGCCCAAAGACTGAATTCCAGACAAGCTCGCAGGGCACTTTTCTTCTCCCCGTTCAACTTTGTGGTAACATTAATTCCGTGCACCAAGAACATCAAAGTCGATGCCCTGTCTTGACAATTCCCTTGTGAGAATCTGCAAGTACCTCTGGATCATAGAGGAGAAAAATTGCACTTATTTTGATAATGATGATGTCTTGTATGACGAAACGCGTCTGTGGAGGTGCGTGCTGACGTCACCGCGCTGTCTTGTGTAGTGGACGGGGTTTGTTCTGTTAGCCGGCCAGCAATTCTTTTACTCAGGATTTTTTACTGCAAAAGTGTAAGTGTATTTCTTTTTAAATTTAATAAATAATTTAGACGGTCTTACACTATGGTCCCTTCCATTTGTTCTTCCTTTTTGGCTACCATCATGTACCCTGGCTTACCCGCTTGAGATTGAGTCTGTTTCAACATACCAGCACCAGCTGACATTTCCTGCTAAGTCCAAGGCCCTGGCTGGGTTTAGCCATCTGTACAAATTGAGTGATATCTGGTAAGCAGGACATTCATGTGGTGGTGGTGCACTTACTTTAATATTCACTCACTGGGTGTTTGTTCACATATCAGTGTTAATTGTGCCTTAAAGGCATATACACCTATTGTGCCTTTGTTTAAAAGGTGTCACGCTATGTCCTTTTTTTGCTTTATCCTTTGATTTATCGTGTGGTGTATGTACACGGAGCCTGTGTGGCCCAGGAATCCATATATACTGCGATGTGGGAGCCAACATCATCCATACAGTATTTTTGTGATTCTCCATTGGGATAAAGGCCCTGGCTGGGTTTAAGCCATCTGCTTACCTAGCTTACTATCTGGTAAGTGGTTTATTCATCTGGGAGTGATGCACTTATTCTAGACCTACTCACTGGGTGTTTCAACATCAAGTGTACCATCTGTTGGATTATTATTTTTTCTGGACATAAAATAAGCACAATTTTTCTCCTCTATCTTGTTACTGTGTTTATCCCACTTATTATTGCTGCTGACAGACTGGTCCATCTTTTTATTTATTTATTTTTGCCTTTAAGCACAGTTTTTTTTCCTTTATATTACCTCCGGATCATATTGTTCCTCCAGAGCAAATCATAGCTCAACTGAATACGACCCTACAAAAGAACTTGTTGGCTGCACAATCTCAAGCACCTTCCAATCTTTCTGTTCTGTCCAATACCTTGTTTGTTCCCCAAGAATTACAGAAATAAGTTTTGCAATGGGCCAATGGAAAGAAGGTATCCAGACACCCAGGTATCAAACCTTCTTACGCTTGAAATCCCTGGTTTGGTGGCCTACTCTAAAGAGGGATGTGATAGCCTTTGTTAGAGCTTGTTCCGTTTGTGCAGTCATCAAGATACATGGATCTGTTCCACAAGGTCTACTACAACCGTTACCTGTTCCTCATGCTCCCTGGACTCATATTAGCATTGGATTTTATTGTGGACATACCCACCTCCAGTGGGAATACCGTCATTTGGGTTGTAGTAGACCGCTTCTCTAAATTAGCCCACTTCATTGCTATGCCCACACTACCGTCTGCTCCTAGCTTATCTTAATCCTTTTTTGAAAATGTCATCCGTTTACATGACATTCCTGTCAATATTGTTAGCGACAGAACCCCCATTTCATATCCTCGTTCTGGAGGGCTGTTTGCAAGCATCTTGGGATCTAGATTTCCCTGTCTTCTTCAGTGGGAGGAATAGTGCCTTATATCAGTGTCCCACAGTTTGGAGACCACTGTTCTAGCATATATTCAACGTTGTCTAGGATAGGCCTTGCACTTGGTACAACTGCTTTTCTCCCATGGGTCTAATCAGTTTCATATGCACCCAGAGGCTTGTCTGATTACTCGTGTTGATTTCTGGGCAGTCTCTATGTTGGGGACACCACCTTGGAGGGTTAACACTTACTGGCTGAATTTAATTACACCCAAAGATGCCATTGATAATGCTCTTTCTGAATATTTGTTATATAATATAGGTACGGCATGACCACTTGTAGTCTGGGATGCAATGAAAGCCTATTTAAGGGGGAACCTTGTTAAAGAGATCTCAAAAATTAAGCAAGCATTGAAAAAATTTGAAAAAATATATCATGCAAGTAGTAAAAACAGCATAAGAAGTGTTTATATTAAATCTATCAGAGATTACTCAGATATCATGGCAGGAGGCACAAAAAATGTATAGATATTTATCCTTAACAAAAACAGAAAATAGACGCTTTTTTTTTCTAAAACAGATATTTTGAAAAAAGGAGAACATATGGGTCACCTTTTGGCAACGCTAGCTTGCGCTCAGCTGGATCCTACTATCATTTCTGCAATTCCAAATTCTGAGGGTGGTATTGTATATGACACACCTTCTGTAGTGCAAGTGTTTTTATTCCTCATTACACATATCTAAAGGGACTGCGATATCAAACTTGTCTGCTTGGAGGGCGCATGCACGGCTTTCTGGCATGGCGGGTCCCTGCCGCTCTACGTGACCTCCGCACAGTGAAATTAGCTTCATATAGAAACTGGGGTAAGCCTGACAATATACTCCACTCCCTGGGCGCCCCATGGGAAAGATTGGCCAGCAGCAGCGCAACTACATTCCGCTGTTTGGGCCGCGAGCGGGATCGGAGATGGACCGCTTCATTACTAGGCCGCAATCCGCGGCCTCTATTTCTTCTGCTGATCCCTTTGCCGCGATGGACCCGTTATTGGGAACGGAGGATACAGGACTCGCTGTGCCTACAAGTGCTTTGATTACAAGCTCCGCCACTCACCCAGCACAGGAGGTTCTCACCCCTGACATTTTGGATGAAAAACTAGACTCCAAACTGCAGCACCTGCTCCAGCAGATTACCCGGAACATCGCGGCGGAGGTGAGCAAAATCTCAGCAGAACTGAGGGGGAAAATCACTCAAATTGGGGAACGTACTGATTCCCTAGAACAAAAGTTTGACGAAATGGTGAACTATGTGCAGGCCATAGAGGAGGAAAACTACAATCTCAAACATTCAGTCTCCCAATTACAGCTTCAGCAGGAAGATATAGAGAACAGGGAGAGACGCCAAAACCTCTGCTTCCGTGGTATCCCCGAGACGGTGGGAGACTCCTCACTACGCTCATACCTCCTGGGGCTCTTTAATGTTCTAGGTCCCACAGTGGTGGATGTGGATTGGCGTCTGGATAGGACTCATCGCTCCCTAGGCCCAAAACCCCCGGTTGGTGCCAGGCCCAGAGATGTCATCGTGAGGTTTCATTATTATGACAGTAAAGAGGCCCTGAGCCTGGCGACACGTAACAAATCCCAAATTTCTTAAAAGGGGACGAAGCTACAGATTTTTTTATCCATAAAGATTTTATTGAAAGACAGTGTAAATACACATTAACAGCAATATCACCCATAATAAGAAGAAAAAGGTAAACTTGGAGATCCAGGGGTTCTGGCTCCATACATAATACAAATACATGTTATGCAATTGCGGCAATGTCCATGTACAATGTTCAGTCATATCAGACAAACGACATCATCTCATATAAAAACAAGAATATATCTCAAGTCCTCGATGAGGAATCGTGTTAATGAGATTGCACTAAGAAGCTACCAGGACCTTCAGTAAAAGTGGCAAGTCATGGCCACTACCACAATAAACCAGAACCTGTAATTTGCCTTCTATCCCCATCCCTAAGGGTCTGCGTATTTGGAGAGTATGGGTGGGGTGGTCAATTAGGGTAGCCCCGTCCCCCCACACTCTCCTATCGTCACAATCAACATAGAAGAGAAAAAGTGAAGGGAGAAGAGGGAAACAAAAGAAGGAAGATCTAGGTGAGAAAGATAAAGAAGGAACACAAGAGAAAAGGAAGAAAAAAAAAAGGGGGGGTGGAGGAAGGGGTAGGGTGAGGGTGGGGTGAGTACGCGGAAGACAGCGTCTCGGATGTGAATGCTTGAAGAGGGGGTGGGGTAACCACCAGCTACCCTCTCCGTCTGTTTCTATTTGGTAATAAGCACCTACTGTCAAGATCATACTTCCGTTGGCTAACATGCAAACAAGCAGCACTCTATGCAAGAGTCCCAGTCACCTATTAGTCTATAAGAGATCTTGAAATTCTACAGACTTCCGAAATGTAAACCAGTCTTCCCAGATATTGGCGAAGCTGGAAATTCTATCCTGCGCAGTGTATATCAACTCCTCTATCGCTGCAATGTGATCTATGCGTGTCACCCATTCTTTCATAGTTGGCGACACCATAGTCCTCCAGTGGACGGGTACACATAATCTGGTGGCGTTGATCATATGGATCGCCACTGAATTGCGATACCGTTTCTTAGACATTGTGGACAGATGAAGCAGATACTGTGCTGGTGAAAACTCCAGTGGCAGTGAAGAGACCGCAGTCGTCACATCCTGTACCCTCTGCCAGTAAGGTTGGATCAGCGAGCATTCCCACCAAATGTAGAGGAAAGTACCCAAATCCTGTCCGCACCTCCAGCACCGATCTGACACATTCGGAGCGAATTTGTGGATCAGATCTGGTGTCCTATACCACCGCGTTCTAATCTTGTACCCATTTTCCTGGGTGTTTACATTCAGCGAACCTTTATGGATATACCAATGAACCCGTTCCCAACTCTTTCTCTCAATCGGTGTTTCAAGTCGGGCCTCCCAAGAGGCCTGTTCCGCCTGCATGGAGTCAGAGGATTCTTTGAACATCGAGGCATAGAGCATCGAGATCACATGCCTCTGGGGAGACGTTCTAGAGCATAATGACTCAAACACTGTAGATGTTTTTGTAAAGCATCCTCTGGTCATCGGACTGTCCAGAAAGTGCTTTATCTGGAGGTAAGCAAAGAAAGGGAAGGCTTTGGTCCGAGATAGTGACGCTAGTTCTCTCAGGTTAAGAAACCTTTCCTCGGAGAAGAAGTGTTTGACTAGCATATCTGCGTGTGGCCATTCTTTTGTCAGGTAGGAGCCTTCTAGCCCCGGCAGAAAGTCTGGGTTTCCTCTAAGGGGAGTTAACTTACACTCTGTAGCCGACACTGCCTGCTTTCTACACGCTTGTGTGAATGCAATGTGACAGCAGGAAGGTAAAGTCACCTGGTTGCATCCAGGGGGGTAGATATATTTCGCCCAGATTCAGGCTTTACGCCGACTTATACAACTAGGTGGAGAGTTGTATAAGGCTAGTGGGCTCATGGATGACTCATACCTCTAGGGAGAGGGCTGGGCGTCGTGCAGACAGGGAGTTGATGAGACCAGCTGAAGCTTGTCAGCTCATTTAGGCCTCTATAAGAACTCCCAGCTTCATTAGATGTTAGCTCATGCCTGGAACCAGACCTGTGTGGACTGTCTAGGGAGAGTGAACCCCTGTGCGGTGAGACAAAGCCTGTGTGGCTATTTGCTTGGACATTTAAAACCAGGGACTTAGGGACTAGGACAGCACTAGGCTGATCCCAGTTGTTAGTTAGGAAACCTGAATGTTTAGTCAGAGGTCAACTTGACCAGGATTTATTTTGTTTATGTTTCTTTTGCTTTGCTGTGTTTTGTCACTGTAAATAGAAAATAAACCGCACCTTTTTGATTTTGAAAACCACAACCTCCGTTTGCTGGGCCTGTTTTGTGTGGGGAGCCCATCCCGGGGGTCACACACACCCGCTGCCGAGCTAACCCCCTCACAGTTGGTGGAGAACCAGTGGCAGTTTTTTTTAAGCCAGCATGGAGGAGATACTGAAGCAGCTGGCTCTAGCAAATGCCAATCAACAGCAGACAAATGCAGGTTTGCAAAAGAGCCTTGCAGCTCATCAACAGAGCCTTGCAGCTCAACAACAGAACTTCGCAGCCCAGCAGCAAGCTCATCAACAGAGCCTTGCAGCCCAGCAGCAGACAAACGCAACTTTGCAACAGAGTCTGGAGGCTCAGCAACAAGCCCAGCAGCAATCTGAGGCCCGCTTCATAGACCTGTTGCAGAAGCAAGAGCAGAGACTACAACAACAGATGGAAGCAGTAATGCAGCAACGTCCGCAGACCAGTGAGGAAAGCCGTCCCACTAATACCGCGTCCTTTGGGGTGAGTCGTTTATTGACAAAAATGACTGGAGAGGATGATCCAGAGGTATTTTTGACCACATTTGAAAGGACCGCTGAAAGAGAAAAGTGGCCTGAGGAGCAGTGGGCTGGACTGGTGGCTCCTCTGTTAACTGGTGAATCGCAGAAAGCTTACTATGACCTAGAGCCTAACCAAGCAAAAGACTATGTGATGCTAAAAGCTGAAATATTGGCAAGGCTGGGTGTCACCCAGGCTGTCCGGGCTCAGCGTGTGCATAACTGGACTTTCCAGCTTGGAAAACCCCCCAGGTCTCAAATGTATGATCTCATTCACCTGAGCAGAAAGTGGCTACAGCCAGAGACTTTGTCCGCACCAAAGATTGTGGAACGTGTTGTAATGGATCGGTTTTTGAGAGCTCTTCCTACTGCCATCCAAAAGTGGGTAAGCCATGGAGACCCAGAGACGGCCGATGGTCTTGTGGATCGTGTGGAGAAATACTTGGCTACAGAGAACCTGACGGCCTCTTCCAGAGACACTCAGACTTTCCACCCTAAGACCAGACCATCCCCAGGGGCGGATAAGAGGATTCCAAGGGGTAAGGGTGGAGAGAGTGAGAGGGTGGGAGCTCTACCCCAAGTTTGGCGAGAACAGCCTGGGAAATCAGCGGCTCAAGAGGCGGCAAGAAGGATCGTTTGCTACCGCTGCCGGCAAGCGGGACATATTGCAGCCAATTGCCCGGTTGTGGAGGAACCCATGCAGTGTGACTTTCTGACGGGCAGACGTCAGTCGCTGTGTGCGACAGTCGCATGCACTGCCATTCGAGGAACTGAGAAACATTTATGCAAAATGTGTGTTAATGGTAGAAATGTTGTGGTATTGCTGGATTCAGGTAGCCTTGTGACCCTGATAAAGGCTGAGTTAGTTAAAACAGAGGTCTCTGGGAATAGCAAGGTAGCTGTTATTTGTGTGCATGGGGACACCCGAGAGTATCCAGTGACTACAGTGTGTTTCGAGACCCCCAAAGGTACCCTCTCTCATCCAGTGGGCTTAGTATCTCAGTTACCGCATGACGCCATTGTGGGAAGGGATTTTCCGAAGTTCTGGGAACTGTGGGATGATCCTGAGCCCCTCACTGGTGCCCCTATGTACCAGGAATGTGATAGCCAAAACTCCCCTGAGAGTGGTGAGGACTCTCCGGAATTTCCCTTATCAGTATTGGCAGGGGAGACTCAAGAAACTGGAGAGGAGCCCACCTCCTCAGACGAAAACCTACCGTCTGTGGAGTTTTCTGATCTTGAGGTTCACAGGGAAAACTTTGCCACAGAACAGTTGAAAGACCCCGCCCTAATAAAGGCACGGGAAAACGTAGTGAAAATAGATGGCGAGTTAGTGAACCCAGATAATACCTGCACTTACCCATACTTCAGCGTAGAGAAGGACCTACTGTATCGGGTGGCAAAAAGGGCAGAAGAAACCGTTGAGCAGCTTGTGGTGCCCAAACCTTACAGGAAGTTGGTGTTGGAGTTGGCCCATGGGCACATTCTTGGAGGTCATCTGGGGACAGAGAAAACCCGAGAGAGGGTATTACAGAGATTCTATTGGCCGGGGGTGATGAAGGACGTAGAAAATTATTGTTCCTCCTGCCCTGTGTGTCAGAGGTCGGCCCCGATGCCACATTTCCGTAGCCCGCTGGTCCCTCTACCCATCATTGAGGTCCCGTTTGAGAGGATCGCCATGGATTTGGTAGGTCCTATAATCAAGTCCGCTAGGGGGCACCAGTACATATTAGTTATAATGGACTATGCCACCCGTTATCCAGAAGCGATCCCTCTCCGAAATACCTCGGCCAAAACCATAGCCAAAGAGCTATCTCTTGTGTTTAGCCAGGTGGGTATTTGTAAAGAACTGCTTACGGACCAAGGTACACCCTTTATGTCCCGGGTTATGAAGGAGCTGTGTAAATTATTCAAAGTGACGCAATTACGTACATCTGTGTATCACCCCCAAACCGATGGGCTGGTTGAAAGATTCAACAAAACCCTAAAACAAATGTTGAAGAAAGTGGTGGATAGAGATGGAAAGGATTGGGACTGTCTACTTCCTTATCTGATGTTTGCTATTAGGGAGGTGCCCCAATCCTCTACGGGATTCTCCCCCTTTGAGTTACTGTATGGGAGACACCCAAGAGGGCTGTTGGATATTGCCAAGGAAACTTGGGAAAGTGAGAGTTCTCCCCACAGGAGTGTGATTGAGCATGTCGCCCTGATGCAAGACCGAATTGCACAGGTAATGCCCATCGTGAAGGAACATTTGGCCCAAGCGCAGTTAGCACAGCAGAGAGTGTACAACCGTGGAGCCAAGACCCGTACCTTTTCCCCGGGGGATAGGATACTGGTACTTGTCCCTACGGTTGAAAGTAAATTCCTTGCCAAATGGCAAGGCCCCTACGAGATAATGGAAAAAGTGAGCGAAGTGAATTACAAGGTCAGACAACCAGGAAGGCGAAAGCCCGAACAGATCTATCACGTTAATCTGTTGAAAGCCTGGAGGGATAGAGAGTCCCTAGTCGCAGACACTTGGTCACCAGCTCAAACTGGTTGCGTGATTCCTGAGGTTGGAATAGCAGCCACCTTGTCACAACCCCAACAACAGGAGGTTAAGGAGTTTGTGCTTCGCAACAAGGAGGTATTCTCTGAGCTGCCGGGACAAACATCTGGGGTAGAGCATGACATCATTACCCCGCCCGGTGAAAGGGTGAAGTTAAAACCCTATCGGATCCCAGAGGCCCGACGGGAGGCAATACGGGAGGAAGTACAGAAAATGCTGAACTTAGGGGTGATAGAGGAGTCCCAAAGTGATTGGTCTAGTCCCATCGTGTTGGTGCCTAAACCGGATGGGAGCTGGCGATTTTGTAACGATTTTCGTCAGTTGAACAAAGTTACAAAATTTGACACCTACCCCATGCCACGTATAGATGAGTTGATCGACCGGCTGGGAACAGCCCGATACATGACGACTCTTGACCTCACAAAAGGGTATTGGCAAATCCCCCTGGCCAAGTCGGCCAAAGAGAAAACCGCATTTGTAACCCCAGACGGGGCGTTCCAATATAAGAGAATGCCGTTCGGGTTACAGAATGCGCCGGCCACATTCCAGCGGAAAATGGACCAGATGCTGAGGCCCCATCGGAAGTATGCTGCGGCTTACCTGGATGACGTAATTGTCCATAGCACAGATTGGGCCTCACATCTGCCAAAAGTGCAAGCAGTCCTGGACTCTGTTCGGGAAGCGGGGTTTACGGCTAACCCCAAGAAGTGTACCATTGGGCAGGAGGAGGCCAAATATCTTGGGTACACCATTGGGAGGGGAGTAATAAAACCCCAACTCAAAAAAGTCGAGGCCATCCAGAGTTGGCCACGTCCCAACAGCAAGAAGCAGGTACGAGCCTTTCTGGGAATCGCTGGGTATTATCGGCGATTCATTCCCCACTTTGCTTCTAAGGCTGTGCCCCTAACCAACCTGACAAAGGGGAAAGGGTCGGTCATGATTAAATGGACCCCCGAGGCTGAGGCAGCATTCCAATTCTTGAAACAAGCCTTATGTAGCCAGCCAGTGTTGTACTCACCCGACTTCTCTAAAGACTTTGTCGTACAAAGTGATGCGTCAGATGTGGGGTTAGGAGCAGTATTGTCCCAGGTCTGGAACGGGGAAGAGCACCCAGTCATTTACCTCAGCAGGAAGTTGAAGTCCCATGAGGTAAATTACGCCACCGTTGAAAAGGAGTGTTTAGCGGTGAAGTGGGCTCTAGATTCCCTTCGGTACTACCTGCTAGGTAGGCACTTTGACATGGTTACGGATCACGCTCCGTTAAAGTGGATGGCTCAAAACAAGGAAACAAATAGAAGAGTGAATAGGTGGTTCCTGGCCCTCCAGGAATTCAACTTCACAGTAAAGCATCGCCCTGGCGTTCAAATGGGGAATGTGGATGCTTTGTCTCGAGTACATGAATGCCTGATTGCTGGTGTTCCAACCCCGAGGTTAAAACAAGAGGGGGGGGTATGTGACAGCAGGAAGGTAAAGTCACCTGGTTGCATCCAGGGGGGTAGATATATTTCGCCCAGATTCAGGCTTTACGCCGACTTATACAACTAGGTGGAGAGTTGTATAAGGCTAGTGGGCTCATGGATGACTCATACCTCTAGGGAGAGGGCTGGGCGTCGTGCAGACAGGGAGTTGATGAGACCAGCTGAAGCTTGTCAGCTCATTTAGGCCTCTATAAGAACTCCCAGCTTCATTAGATGTTAGCTCATGCCTGGAACCAGACCTGTGTGGACTGTCTAGGGAGAGTGAACCCCTGTGCGGTGAGACAAAGCCTGTGTGGCTATTTGCTTGGACATTTAAAACCAGGGACTTAGGGACTAGGACAGCACTAGGCTGATCCCAGTTGTTAGTTAGGAAACCTGAATGTTTAGTCAGAGGTCAACTTGACCAGGATTTATTTTGTTTATGTTTCTTTTGCTTTGCTGTGTTTTGTCACTGTAAATAGAAAATAAACCGCACCTTTTTGATTTTGAAAACCACAACCTCCGTTTGCTGGGCCTGTTTTGTGTGGGGAGCCCATCCCGGGGGTCACACACACCCGCTGCCGAGCTAACCCCCTCACAGCAGAAAGAGTCGCCCCTACCAGAGGGTGAGATTGTACGGTAGGTGTCCAGTGTTTGTTGGAAAACCAGGGAACTTTTCCAAGTTCAGTTCCCGTGATCAAATTTTCCAGGAGTACCCACCCTTTACGTCGTGCATGGACCCGCCAGTCCACTATCCGTGTTAGCTGTGTAGCCCAGTAGTACCTCTGTATATCCGGGAGACCAATACCCCCATCTAATTTCGGGAGTACCAATTTTGCCCAGCTAATTCTCTGAGCCTTGGTCCCCCACAAGAACTTTCTACATAGTCTCTTGTATGTTGTAAAGAAGGAGGGCGGTAAGGCGATGGGAATTGCCTGTAATTTATATAGCATTCGGGGAAGCACTGTCATTTTCAATATGGATGCACGCCCGAACCAGGAAATCGTGGGGACATCCCATCGAAGCATGTCTTGCTGAATAGCGGTTAGTTCCGTTAGAAAGTTATTGTTGTAAAGATCTGTGAGTTTACCCGGAAGCTGAATACCCAGGTAGGTTATATCATCGGTTTTCCAGCAGAAGGGGAAATTCTCTTGGCAGAGGTCAACCAGCGAAGAGGGCAGCGAGATATTCAGAGCAAATGATTTGGAATAGTTGATTTTCAAGTGTGAGATGATTCGGAATTGTTCAAGAACATGTAGCAAATTAGGCAGAGATGTCAGAGGAGAGGAGAGAAAGAGTAAAATATCATCGGCGAAGGCTGCGAGTTTATATTCCTTATGGCCTATTTCAATACCCTTTATGTTAGTATTCGCCCGAATGCAGCAAAGAAAAGGTTCCAGCGTGAGGATATACAGTACAGGAGAAAGGGCACAACCCTGTCTCGTGCCATTGTGGATGGAGAAGGCCTCCGACAAGTGACCATTGACTTGTACTCTAGCTCGTGGATCCGTATATAGAGCTCCGATATAAGTCCTCATTCTGGTCCCTAAACCTACAGCGTCCAAGACGGAGTCCATGTAGTCCCAGGCCACTCGGTCGAAGGCCTTCTCCGCATCCATTGACAGAAAAAAACCTTTGCGCTTGGAAGAAGTGAGCCAGTGATGTAGGTTGAGGGCCTTGATGGTGTTGTCCCTGGCTTCTCTGCCGGGGACAAAGCCCACCTGATCTAGACCCACCCATGTCGGAACATGGTAAGCTAACCGATTCGCAAGAATTTTGGAAAAGATTTTAACATCCACATTTAGGAGCGAGATCGGCCTATAATTTGCTACATCCGCCGGATCTTTGGTCTCCTTGTGTATTACTGAAATATAGGCTTCCAACAGGGTACTAGAGTTACATGCGGTATCTGATAGGGAGTTGAAGGCTCGTAGGAAACCTGGCGCTAGAAGATCCGTGAAACATTTGTAGTATTGCGCTGTGAATCCATCAGGTCCCGGGCTTTTGCCGGGTTTTGTGGTTTTTAAGGCTTCTACCCATTCATCCGGCGACAACGGGGAGTCTAGGGATTGCCTATCTTCCAGGGATAGTGCCTGTGGGCAATAACTATGCAGAAAGTCTTTTATCAAGTCTTTCCACGCGTCCGCCGAGACACTACTTTCCTCATTTGTCTTAATATTATATAGTTTGCTATAAAAGGTTTGGAACTGTCGGGCAATCTCCTCAGTTTTAGTATGGATCCCTCCATGCTTGTCCCTCACATGATGGATTGTGGAGGCGAGCACGCGTTTCTGCGTAAATTTCGCTAGTAACCCCCGGGTTTATTCCCCTGCTCATAGAACAGCTTCTGTGACAGCATGTGTCGCTTTCGGGCTCTCCTGTATAATTCCTCGCGTAAGAGTGTTCTCGTATCCGCCAGTTCGGTTGCTACTCCAAGCGCCCGTGCCCCTTTGTGTTGCGCTTCCAATCTGGAGATCTTTTCTGCCAGGGTCTGAATAAGAGCTATGTGCTCCCTCTTTCTCTTAGCTGCCATGGAGAGCAAGTGGCCTCTCACCACACACTTATGTGCCTCACATTGGGTCATGGGGGACACATCTGGCGTGTTGTTATGTTGAAAGTGTTCACTGATGGCCTGTTTAATAGTGGCTACGTCTGCAAGATCCGTTAGGAGAGAAGCATCCAATCTCCAAATCTTAGTGGACGTCTCCCTCAGCGGGAATCGTAGGGTCAAGGTAACCGGGTGGTGGTCTGATAAGACCATATTTTCAATCGACGCCTCATGTAGAGAAGACAGATCTCTCTGGGTAATGAATATGTAATCCAGCCTCGAGTAGCGCTGGTGTGGGGATAAAAAAAGGTATAATCTCTTCCCCGCGGGTTTAAGGTACGCCACGTATCATGTAGCGCCAGAGATGCTAACCCCAGTTTTGCTTGTTTTAAAGCTGAGAAAGGGAGGGACGAGGTCCCCGTAGATGTGTCAAGAATCGGGTCTATGGCCATGTTAAAGTCTCCACCCAAAATTAGGAGACCGGACTGAAAAGAAGTGAGTTTCAGGAGCACCTCCTTCAAAAAAGGGACTTGCTTAGAGTTTGGGCAATATATGTTTGCGAGTGTCACTGGTCTGTCCTTCCAGTGTCCTTTAAGGAAAATGAATCTACCTTCTGGGTCAGCTATCTGGTCCATTAGATGGAATGTGAGTGACTTTGCGAGCAGAATCGCTACCCCTTTCGTCTTAGAGTCAGCACAGGTTGCATGATAAGCATCTGGGTATCTTTTGTTAGTGAGACGTTGGATGGCGTTCGATTTAAAGTGCGTTTCCTGCAAAAATATGATTTGAGCCCTGTGTCTGTGGGCTTCTGCCATAAGGCTACTACGCTTCTCAGGAACATTAAGGCCCTTGGCATTGACAGAGAAAACCTTGAGTGACAGAGGAGCCGAGGACTGCATAAAAGCGGCCATATGGGCGAATCAGATACAATGTCACCTACGTCTTCCAACTACAGACGGAGAGAGTAACTGGGAGAGGGAAGGGGGAAAGAAAAAAAAAAAAAGGGGGAGAAAATGAAAAAGGGGGGAGAAAAAGAGAGAGGGGGGAGAAAGAAAGAGGGGGAGAGAAAGAAAGGAAGAGAAGAAGAAGGGAGGGGGGAAGCAAGAAAAGAAGACAGACAGACAGAGAGAGAGAGACAGGAAGCAAATCCAATGCTTGCCTTTAAACCGTATTAGTGGTATCCGGAGTCAAACCGGAATGTCTTCCCTAGTAGGGAAGGACCCCTCAATAAGGGGCTATGAACAAAGTACCGGAGGTAGTCAAAGTCCCGCTGAACTACCTAGAGAGGATAGTGGGCAAGCCGATGCTAGGATAAACTGATGCTATGCCGGCAAGTACAAGAGGGGAACCCGCCTCTCTTGAGGTAGGGACAAAAACTAACACCCGAGCGTACCTACCTACTCCACCATCCAGATACTACAGACTTGATATATATTTATTTCCACGTAAAAAGAAAAACTAAACATGCAAAAAAAAAAATGTGAAACGTGAAACACCCCTCGGGTAAAGGGTAGGGTAAGGGGCTATATCGCTAAAGCCCATGCATTAAAAGGCGACGGGTCTTCCACGACATCACCCCCCGCCCTCAAAGCCATTCCCCAGGAATACAGCCTGGAAATAACAGAAATGGCACCATGCTTCTTCTCCTCGCATTTTCATTACCTTTAACAGAAACTTTTGGCATACCACAGTGGCCTCGACACCTCCGGATACCCAACCTAATCGGGCGTCCCAGGCGCGGGGCCCCTGCGGTCCACTTCCCACTTGGATAGACCCCTTAAAGAGGCAATCAGGGCCCAGGAGCACCAGAGATCAAATTTAGTGTAAGACAACAAAAAAAAATTGGTAAACATAAACAACTTTAAAAGCACAGATAAATGAAAGAGAATTATGTAAAAAATCTTTTACATCCACATCTCCCTGGATAGGGCTATTCTAAGGAACGGATCCCCGTTGCCCAGATCTACAATCAGATGTCGTTAGAGGGAGTCTCAGTCCCTGAGCCCCATTGTGGTTGACCAAATGTTAGTATGTTGGCATGGTTATCAGAGGGTGTATCTCCCAAGGCCCCCCGGCCCCCTCCAAGTCAAAGACCCGGAACTGCGAACTGAGGGCCTCGGGAGGCACAGACCAGTAACATCAAGAGACCACGCCTGGCATACAGCATTCATGAACCAATGGACCAACCCCCACTCCTCACATCTCCACCCACATTGAGCCTAAAATCAGAAGGCATAGGTGCACTAAGGTTGCCTGGTCGCTTAAAAAAAAAAAAAAAAGGGGGGGTGGAGAGGAATGGTAGGGGAGACGGAGAGGGGGGGGGGAAGTGGACAGTGGGAGGGGGAAGGAGAGGGAATGTAGGCGGGGAGGGTAAGGGATAAGGGGTAAGGGGAAACCTGCAGGGGGAGGGATGGAAACATCACCTATATCATAGCTCAAAGAATCTGTTATAGCAGTAAAACATTTAAGTTTGTCATCTCACGTGGTTGCATTAGTGACAGGTATGTGAAGTCTGACCAAATTTGTGACTTCTGATCGGCAAATCAGAACTGTAAAGGCCAACAGTTTAAGAACCAGGCTGTGACCCCCTAAGGAGCAGGTGCCTAGCCCACGAATATAGTCACACGTAACCACAGGAGGAGAGTGTAAGTCTGGGAGGTAGAAGCTCACCTCCCCCTCTTAGTGCTCCAAGGCCTAGGGTTGTGGAAGTCAGATCTGTCTTGGTGTTATCATAGTCTGATATTGCCATCATGTAGTCCAAAGCTTGGGCCAATCTTGCAATGCAACCACCGAGGCTAGTGTCATATAGCACAGACTGACGCCCATTCCGCTATTGAGATCTAGTCAGGGCAAGGAACGTGGAAAAACCTGCTAGGGATCAGGGTGAGGTTGACCAAGTACCATAGCGACTAGTCGTGTGCGTATGGAAGTATGGGAGCATGAGAGCAGTGAGGAGATAGGGATCAGCTTACCGGGCCATGTTTAGCATCATCAAAGGTGCTCCGTCCGTCGTCGAACAGACGACGGTGAAGCTCTCGGGCTCTCTTCCGTCTCCATGTCTCCTCGATATCTCGGTGGGTTGACATCAGACGGTCTGCGGCGTCTTTGCTGATTCCTCCGAGATCGTGGGGTGTCATCCGACTGGGTGGGGATCCAGGGATCAGGTTGGAAGAATGCACTGTACCAATCAGGAACGTCGACCGCAGGGATGCCAAGGGTGTCGCAGAACTGCTGCAGGTCTGACGGAGTCCTCAGCGAAGCCGTTCGATTGCCAGCCGTTGCCTGGAGACAGAAGGGGAACTTCCAGCGGTAAAGGATACATTTGTCTCTTAATACTTGTAGAAGCGGCCGTAGGTCTCGCCTGTGTTGTAAAGTAATGGCCGACAGGTCCTGGAACAGTTGAATACGCGCCCCCTCATATTCCAGATTAGCGTGATTGCGTGCTAACCGCAGTATCTCTTCCTTCTGTAAAAAAATTCACTAGGCAGCATACAGTGTCTCTGGGTGGATCTGTTTCTCTGCCCCTGGGCCGCAGCGCTCTGTGGCATCTCTCCATCTCCACTGGAGCATCTAGCGGTCGGCCAAGTAGCGTATTAAAGATTACCCAGACAGCCTGTTGTAACTGGGGTCCCTCCACCGACTCCGGTATCCCCCTTACACGTAGATTGTGCCTACGCCCCCTATTGTCCAGGTCCTCCATGTGCCTGTGCATGTCAACAAGGTGCTGTGCATGAGAGGTGGAGGCCCTCTGTACTTGTTGGATGGCTGCCCCATGTGTCATGGCTGCCGACTCCACACGCTCCATCCGGGTGGCCACTGCTCTGATCTCTCCCTTCAGATCAGAGATCGCGGCAAACATGGCATTCTTTATATCCAGGGCCACCTGCTGTAAATCCGCCATACACAGGGGGGGTGAGGTGTATCCTGCATTCATAACTTGCGGGAGACCCGCGGAGGAAGCGGAGGCGGCCGTGGGCAGTGTCAAACTTGAGTCAGAGGCCTGAGATGCGGCCTGCGTGTCCGCCGGTTGTGTGCGGAACATCGCCGGGATAGTTTTGCTGAGCTGCGTGGAGGAGTCCATCTGTGACCGAGCAGTAGGCTGACTTCTCCCGGTCATCTGGAGGGCTTAGACCCGAGGGGTTTCGCTAATTAGAGCTTGTCTGTAGTTCTGAGCAGCGGAGCTCTCCTTCTAAGCTGCCATCTCTCTCCGGTGCCAGGCCACGCCCCCAGCTACAGATTTTTAGCGACTTGTCCCTCATCACCCTGGCAAAAAGGAAAAATCTACGCCCGATCACAGCCAATCTACAGCTACACAAGGTTCTCTACCTCTGGGGCTTCCCCTTCCGCCTCATTGTGTCTAAAGATGGTGCTCAACACGGCCTGCGTGTCCTACAGGAGGGAGATGCTTTTATGAAAAGCCTCGGACTTCAACCTCTGCTTGAAGATGATCCCCACTCTGCTCCTCCACAAGCTCGTCCTTCTTTGTCCAATCCCAGCCGCCTTTGGACCCCAGTGAGGGGCCAGTCGTGGAAACATCTTTCTACCCCTCAATGCCCAAGATCCTCCAAGCAACCTCCTTGATGCATTTCAGCGGGAATTCCTGGTCCCCACTTGATGTTTTGTTCTTCCGTTAAGTCATTGGTAGGCTTAATGCTGCGAGCTGGACTTTAGGTCTGAAGAGTTACCCTCACACTTGTGTGGGGAGCTCTGGTCTCAGTCCCATGAGGTAAAAACAATGTTTTGACACTTTTTGGTTAAACTGTTTTCAACAGATTTTTTGCTTGACTAATTTTGATGTCACTGCTAAGTTTTTTCTTTTTCCTAAGGAGAAGCGGCGGGCTCTCATTCTATTCCCAGACTTTCCTGCTGAAGGCCCCCGTGTGCCCCTATTGGACCCGTGACACTGTTCAGGGTCTCCTGAGATGTGGTAACATCTCAGATTCTCGACTGTTGATTTTTCGTTTTTTCCTGTTGTTTGTGTTCATTTTTTTTATGTTCTTGCTTTTTTGAATTCATGCTCATATGTCAGCCCTGCTGGTTGACTTCACCATTTTTCTTTTATTTTTATTTTTCTTTTATAGTTTTTCCCTCGCTCAAGGTGTACTGGTACTTACTAGAGTACCAGAGAGACTGTGGTCTTTACTATGCTTTCATTTGTTTACTTAATTTTTTTACAGGTTGTTTAGAAATGTGCCTATATGAGTTTTCTTTGCAATCACCAGCCATTTTGTTACATATGCTTCCATGACACTGAGAATTATGTCTTACAATGTAAAGGGCCTGAACTCTGTTCAGAAGCGTTGGATTGCTCTGAAGGAGTTCAGATCCTCAGGTGCGGATGTAGTCATGCTCCAGGAGACCCATTTTAAGGCTGGTGGTTCACTGAAATTTGCCTCTAAGTTCTTTCCTGTCTCCTTCCTTGCCTCTGATTCCATGGGCAAGGCTGGAGTAGCTATCCTAATTAAAAAATCATGCCCCATCAGGGTCAGGAGTACACATGCTGACCCTCATGGGAGGTTCCTTTTCCTGGAATGTGACTATATGTCCTCCTCCTTTATTCTAGTTAACATTTACGCTCCTAACAACGATCATGTTGATTTCCTAAATAAGGTCTTTAAATTACCTCAGTGTCGTCCCCAACCCTTCATGATAGGGGGGGGGGGGTGATTTCAACCTAGTCATGTCTCCTACTAGAGACAGACAAACTGTTTTTCATGGTACACCATCGCGGAAGTCTGTCTCCACAACTAATTATTTTCGTAGATGTGTTAGATCTCACCAACTATTAGACTCGTGGAGGATTAAACACCCTTCCGCTAAACAATTTACTTTCTATTCCATGGCCCACAAAATGTTCTCACACTTGAATCATTTCTTTTAGAGCATGTTCTAATTTTTCTCGTCGTGATTAATGCCGTTTTTCCCGTCGAGAAAAACTACAAAAAGCCCACAGACGATCGTTTTTCTCGTCCAAAGGAAAAAATAAAATTTTTCTCGACGGGAAAAATGATCGTGTGTACGCGGCATGAGAGAACAAATTAAATTATTACACATGGGAAAGGCAGCTAAATCTATACTTTGGGCAAAACAAATGTTTTATGATAAACAAACTTAGGCCACGCCCATTTCACTCTTTCCCAGGCTTTCTTCTCCAGGCTGACGGAACTAGAACTCATTGCCCTGAGATGTCTAAAATCTTTGGTAGCTTCTATCAGAAGCTCTACAATTGTCTTACACCTGAAATCCATTTCAATTTTACTCAGGAAAAATTCTATAAAATTCTATAAATTTTTTGCTGATTTTAAGCTACCTAAAATATCCTCATCAGATCTAGCTGACCTGAATACACCCATAACCACAGAAGAAATCCATAACATAATTAAGGACCTCCCGCTCCATAAATCTCCTGGTCCTGATGGATTCCCCTATTTTTATTATAAAACTTTTGAAGATATTCTGTCCTCTTATTTGTTGACCCTCTATGGTACCCTCCTTAAAGGCCAATCTCCACATTCCCAGTTTTCTCACTCCTATATTTCTTTACCAAAATCCTTGCATATAGACTTTCAAAATATATTCCCAAATTGATCAACAGGGACCAGGTGGGTTTTGTCCCGGCTAGACATGCTGGAGACAATATTCGCCGTACTATAGATTTCATGGACCTCTTGAATAGATCCTCACACCAAGCTTTAGTTTTAAGCCTGGATGCGCAAAAAGCATTTGATAGATTAAGTTGGCCCTATATGTCCTCGACTCTTCTGGCTTATGGCTTTAAAGGTCCCTTTTTAAGTGCATTGCATGCCTTGTACTTTCTGGTCATGGCCCAAGTCCAATGTCTTCTTTTCTGTCGCCTTGCTTTCCCATGACCAATGGTACTCGCCAGGGTTGTCTGTTATCACCATTGTTTTTTATCCTTTGTTTAGAGCCCCTGGCTGAGGCCATTTGTTCACATTCGGACATTCGTGGGGTGGTGATGAGACAGAGGGAATACAAATTATCGCTGTTTGCCGATGATATCCTGCTCACTGTTACCCATCCGCTGTTATCCCTCCCCTCTCTTCACAATCTTCTCTCCTCTTTCGGTGCTATATCGGGTTACAAAGTTAACACTACAAAAACTGAGGCCCTCCCGATCCACATTCCCCCGCATTATTGTCCCAACTTATGGACTCTTATCAATATAAATGGTGTTCCACCTTCCTCAAATATCTACGGATCCATATTACCCCTACATATTCCACCCTATATTCAGTTAATTTTCCTCCCTTAATACTAGACATCAATAAATCGCTGCAAAATTGGTCCAAATATCCTCTTTCTCTTTTAGGGAGAATTAATGTATTAAAAATTTCAATTTTACCACGGTTATTATATTATTTTGGGACACTGCCAGCCGCCATCCCCCTATGCCAACTTAAATCCCTTCATAGGTCCTTTTTTGAATTTCATCTGGAATGGTAGGGCTCACCGCATTGCGAATTCAGTGGTGTTTGTCCTGAGATCTAGGGGGAGCCCGGGAGCTCCGGATATTCTTAAATATTATTACACCACTCACCTTAGGACAATAGCTTCCTGGTCTACTTTGCATGCCCCTAGCCACTGGTCCGATATTGAGAAAGGAGTGCTATATCCGGTTCATCCTTGCTCCCTGATCTGGTCTCTCCCCCTACACATTGACCCTATCTATACACGCCAGTATACGGCGCCTATAAACTTCACTTTATCAGTATGGCGTAAATGTCTCAAAACATATCCCCTCATGTCATCTTGCCCTCATCTCATTAAAGTTTTATTTAACCCCACTATCCCAGACAGTTTATCCTTTGGTTGTATTCTCCCATGGGTTAATGCCTCCTTGTTTCAACTCCGTAATCGAGTTCATCCTATAACTCGTAGGTTACATCCATTTCTATTTACAGATCAGGCATTTCTTTCACTCTAGATCCCCGCTCTTGACTTTGAATGCTCTCACCCCCTTTGAATACTTATGTGCCCAGGGTCCCCATCAACTGCATTTGGTCTCCTCTATTCACCGTATCCTCCACGAGTCAATCACCCTTATCGAAGTCACTCATCTGTATATGAAAAAATGGGCTCAACTGTTATGCAGACCCATAGGTCCTTAATTATGGGACAGGATATGGTCCTCCGTCTTTAAATCCTCCAGATGTGTTATTCAGAGAGAGACGTCAGTTAAGGTCCTCATGTTCTGGTATAGGACCCCTGAACCTAATTATACATATGATCCCTCGATCTCGATAATTGCTGACATTGTAACAGAGAGGTGGGATCACTATTCCATATTTTTTGTCAATGTTCTCTGATCCAGGCTTTTGGCTTGATGTAATGAAGCTAATACAGAAAGTGGTGGATGTTTCTCTACCGCTTGACCCCCTGCACTACTTTCTGGGCCTCCCCTTTAAGGGTATCACTAAAAATGGGAATAGATTGATTTCATATATTCTTCTTGCTGCTAAGAGACTGATTCCTCTTTGCTGGCTATCTAACACCACTCCCCCTTGGTCCAGATTTCTCCAACTTATGGCCGAAATACATAGGATGGAATATATGACAGCCTCTGCACACGACACAGTACCCCAATTTGAAAAAAATTGAGACTTATGGGACAGCTCAAAATATGGAACGCCCCTGCCGGCTACTGAGTCGTGATTTACCCCCCCTTTTTTCCCCCTTTCCTGATATACCCGGTATAGTTCCTTCTAGATTAAAGTCCTCATACTGGTATTACCTTAGTTATCATTGATCTTTGACTGTGACCTCTGTTATGATTTTCTTTTCTTTGTTGTACATATGAGTTTATTTTTCATTTTCTTGTGCTATGCACTTCACTTCTGTGTTCTGTATGTTTAGACACTTCAATTGAAATGTTTCTACCTCTTTTGTAAATTTTGACATGTTTGAATTACTTTGTGATTATTATAATTTCATGAAAATTTTCAATAAAAAACTTGTCTGCTCAATTTTTAGCAGCACTTAAGTCCTCAAAAGTAAAACATACAGATAGACTAATGCTGGATGCCCCTCTGTCCTTGGAAGATTTAGAATTGGCAGCCTCACATATGCATAGTAAAAAGGCCCCTGTTCCAGATGGTCTCCCAGGTGAGATTTAGAAATGATATGGGCAGATTCTTCTGCCTGAACTTTTTCGAGTATTTCAGGAAGCTAATTAACAACATAAACTCTGTGTTTTAATGTCGGAAGCAACGATAATAGTAATTCCTAAACCTGGGAAGGACCTGCTACAGCCAGAGTCTTATTGTCCTATTTCCCTTACATCAGATATTAAAATTCTGTCGAGAATTCTTGCTAATAGGCTATCTAAATGCATTCCTGACCTAATCCACACTGATCAATCAGGCTTTATATCTAATAGAACAGCAGCTTATTATTTTTGAATATGCAATTGCCAGTAGATAATTTTGGCTTGAGAGTGATCCTTTCCTTGAATGCTCATAAGGCATTGACAGTGTAGAGTGGAAATATCTATGGGAAGTTTTATCTGCCTTTGGTTTTAGCCTGAAATTTGTGTCATGGGTTTGTTTATTATATAATAATTCCACTGATAGATTGAGAATTAATAATATGCTTTCTCAACCATTTAATCTTTATAGAGGTACCAGACAAGGCTATCCACTGTCACCATTATTATTTGCTATGGCCATTGAGCTATTGACACTGGCCATCCGAAAAACGATGGGGATCATCGGCTTCAGACGAGGTGTAAGGGAGGAAAAGGTGGCTCTGTATGCTGATGATGCTCTGTTGATTTTTAGGCCACACACAACATTCTTTAGTTCCCGTGATGCGTCTTATCCAACAATTCAGATCCTTTTCAGGTTTCCAGATAAATTTGGAACAAATTTGTTCTCCTCCTGTTAGATCATCAAATTAGTAAATACAAGTAGTACACACTTTTAAATATCTCGGGGTGATAGTATCTAAGAATGTGACAGATTATATACCTCTTAACTAGAGTTGAGCGGACACCTGGATGTTCGGGTTCGACGGGTTCGGCCGAACTTCGGAAAAAAGTTCGGGTTCGGGACCGAACTTTAACCCGAACCCGGACCCGAACCATAACCCCATTGAAGTCAATGGGGACCCAGACTTCTAAGGACTAAAAAGGCTCTAAAAAAGTAATGGAAAGGGCTAGAGGGCTGCAAATGGCAGCAAAATGTTGTTAAGAGCAGGGAAATAACTTAAAATAACATAAAAAAAATAAAAAAATAAAAAAATATGCTAGAGGCCCCCTTTTCAGCAGAAGAGGTACGGGAAGTCATTAAGAACCTCAGAAACTCAACGGCACGATGCCACACATATGGTGGGAATGCCCCAGAATACGCCCTTTCTGGAATAAATTATTCAATTTAATGGATAAGCTAGTGGGAAAATAAAATACTTTGAAATAAAAATGTAGCGGGGTGCTAAATTTAAGGGAAGTGTTTGAGTGGTAAATAGGCTCAAACACCCTAATTCTGTAGGATTCATGGACCATTTTGTCCTCGGGGGACAGTATTGGTGTGCAGTTCCCTGCGGCCTACAGGTGGCGCTGCCATGGTAGGCTAGGGTTCAACCGCCAATACAGTGCTTTGCCTTTTGTGTCCCCTCTTGGCAGTAGTACAGCGGGGCGGGGAACCTGCTGTGCATGCCGGGAGAGCATATAAAAGGGGCAGACCTTTGGCCTGGGGGCTGATGTCCAGTGGGGTCCACGCCCAGGTGCCTTCGGCCTGGGTGCATGTGTTCCTGTTCCATCTCGGGTACCTTTAGCCCAGGTTGAGGTACTATCCTGGAGTTCCTGCTGCCCTGGGTATGGAGGCCTAGGTGCGGGAGTAAAGCCTGGAGTCCAGAGCCTTCGTCTGGAGTCCGCTAAGGGTCGAGGAGTCTCAGGGTGCCACCTTGTGTAGGGGACCATGTTCCAGGGAAGGGAGGATCATTCTGATGGACCGATGCAGGAGTCACAGTGAAGGAAGGGTCTGTTGACTCCCTGGAGAGATGTCTTCCCCTTGATATGGGCTAGGTTCGTAGAAGGAGAAGCTCAAGGTCATCTTGACTGTATCAGAGGCCTTATTCACCCGGCCCGTGGCAGGGGCCTTATACACCCTGGTCTGTGGCAGAGACCAAAGTTCTCCAGGTCCGTGGCAGGGGCCTTGTACACCCGGTCTGTGGCAGAGACCAACCTCAAGGTCTGTGGCAGAGACCGTGCACCTAAAACTGTTTGAGAAACCTAAGCAGTGAAGTGAATGTGCTACGTTTGTGCCTGGACCTCCTCCACATCTTAAGCTGTCCTGTTTCTTTGCTCTAACCTTTTCAATCTGAGTAGAGTTTATTTTGCCATGAGAGAATAAGAGTTGTAATTTCAGCTGGTGTGGACATTGACTTTACTGGGAATTAAAGGACTTGCCCAGTAGCACAGTAGGAGAAAACTATATAGAAATTGTTTATTTCACACACCTCCAAATATGTATAACACACTGCAAACTATTTTTTGTGCCCCTAAACGGCGTTTTTTGGAAAAGCAGAACACACCCACAGTATGTAACCGCTGAATCGCACAGCTACAGAACTGCAGAAAATGCTATTCAAAAAAAATGTTTTTTTTTTAGTATAGCACAGTAGGAGAAAACTATATAGAAATTGTTTATTTCACACACCTCCAAATATGTATAACACACTGCAAACTATTTTTTGTGCCCCTAAACGGTGTTTTTTGGAAGAGCAGAACACACCCACAGTACGTAACCGCTGAATCGCACAGCTACAGAACTGCAGAAAATGCTATTCAAAAAAAATGTTTTTTTTTTAGTATAGCACAGTAGGAGAAAACTATATAGAAATTGTTTATTCCACACACCTCCACATATGTATAACACACTGCAAACAATTTTTTTGTGGCCCTGAATGGCTCTTTTTGCAAGCGTACATTAAAGTGCAATTTTTTATTTTTTTTGCCCTAAACGTGTCTTTTTTTGCACGAGCAAAATAAAATGCAAGTTTTTTATTTTTTTTGCCCTATGGGTCTTTTGGAAAAGAGCACAATAAAGTGCCTTTTTTTTCCCCTAAATGGATCTTTTTCAAAGAGCAGAATACACCCACAGTATGGAAACGGTGTATCTCTCAACGTAATATGCAGTGCTGGTGCACTGAGCTTGCAGATAAAAGTTAGATTTTCTCTGACACTGGGCTCATGGCAGTGTAAAAAGACTGTGCACTGCAACACAAACAGGTAAACCTATGCAGATCGCTGATTTTAATCTCTGAATCTGGACTCCTATATAATATATCTCTCTCTCCCTGAAAGCACCAACAGGAACCTGGCCCTACACTACACTATCTCTCTATCTTTTCCCTCAGATTGCAGAATCAGGACTACCTCATGTATTTTACAATCTCTCCCTATTAGCAACAGCAGCAGCCAAGATCCTCTCCCTATCTATTCTGAAGCAGAGTGACGTGTGTGCTGTGTGCCTCTAGCTTATATAGAAGCTGGGTCACATGTTGCACTGACCAATCACAGCCATGCCATTAGTAGGCATGGCTATGATGGCCTCTAAGGGCACACCAGCTAATCAAAAGGTGATTGGCTGGCCCCTGAAGCATTTCTAAATGCGTAATTAGATTGCCGAACCCGAACCCGGACTTTTGCGCAAAGTCCGGGTTCGGGTTCGGGAAAAAGCTAAAGTTCGGTACGGACCCAAACTTTACAGTTCGGGTTCGCTCAACACTACTCTTAACCTCAAGCCATTAGTAGATCAATTTAAGTATAAATGCTTAAGTTGGTGTAGATTGCCGCTTACAATTGTTGAAAGAGTAAATTTAATTAAAATGACTTGGGCCCCTCAATCAATATACTACAGTACATTATTCATAAGTCTCTGACATGGGTTACATATACCGTATATACTCGAGTATAAGCCGAGTTTTTCAGCACATTTTTTTGTGCTGAAAATGCCCCCCTCGGCTTATACTAGAGTCACCTTTTTGCGCCTTATCTCCCGGACTTTGGGGACCTGGTACTGGACAAAATTGGCACACATGTAGCCACACTCTTCCTCTACAAGTGTGCAAATTTTGTTGTCCGGGGGGCCTACGGCCGGGGAGCACCGATTTTTCAAAGCTGGGCACCCCTTCCATAGACTCCCATGTTAAATGGTAATTTCTCCAGTGACTTTGAGGACCCGGTATTGGCCAGTCGTAAGTCCCCTGGACCTGAAGCTTGGCACTCATGTAGCCCCATTTCTCCTCTATAAGTGTGCAACATTTTTTGTCTGGAAGACCTACGGCCGGGGAGCACCAATTTTTCAAACCCGGGCACCCCTTCCATAGACTCCCATGTTAAACGTCAGTCTAGTCATGGACACAGTGAGGCATGGGCACAGTGAGGCATGGGCACAGTGAGGCATGGACACAGTGAGGCATGCACATGGACACAGTGAGGCAAAGTGAGGCACAGTGAGGCATGCAGATGGACACCCTAGGCTTATACTCGAGTCAATACGTTTTCCCAGTTTTTTGTGTTAAAATTAGGTGCCTCGGCTTATACTCAAGTATATACGGTAGTTGGTTTAGAAAAATGGATGCCCTGTTTTGGGAGTTGATTTAGAGGAAGAAACATCTGTGTATCAAACTGACGATGCTGATGTTGGATAGAGAGGTAGTAGGGTTGGCTTTACTTAAAGTTAAGTATTATTTTCTGGCCTCTCAATTACAGCATCTGCTAGGATAGGATAAGATTCAGGAGTCTGACCCAATACAGGGCATTTTGCTTACTGAATATAATAAATACCCACCCCTAGCTCTGTTCAAGGTGACCTGAATCAACCTTTTAATTTCTAAACAGGAAATTTATTAGATAAAGTATGGCAAACAATGAAGAAAATTACAGGTATCCAAGGTTTTTCTGATTACACACCCATATGGTATAATAGGGAATATGGGGAGTTGAATAAGTTGAAGGGTTTTGAATTGTGGTAACAAAGGGATACGGTATATGGTACAATTGTATAAAAATGCCTTATTTGATCAAATGTGTGGGGAATTTGACTTACCACGTCAGTTTTTTTTTTTGAGTACTTCCAGTTAAGACATGCCACCCAGTCTCAAACTCGTGCACATACAGTATCTCACAAAAGTGAGTACACCCCTCACATTTTTGTAAATATTTTATTATGTCTTTTCATATGACAACACTGAAGAAATGACACTTTGCTACAATGTAAATGAGTGAGTTTACAGCTCGTATAACAGTGTAAAATTTGCTGTCCGCTCAAAATAACTCAAAACGCAGCCATTATTGTCTAAACCGCTGGCAAAAAAGTGAGTACACCCCTAAGTGAAAATGTCCAAATTGGGCCCAAAGTGTCAATATTTTGTGTGGCCACCATTATTTTCCAGCACTGCCTTAGCCATCTTGGGCATAGAGTTCACCAGAGCTTCACAGGTTGCCACTGGAGTCCTCTTCCACTCCTCCATGATGACATCACGTAGTTGGTGGATGTTAGAGACCTTGTGCCCTCCTCCACCTCCCATTTGAGGATGCCCCACAGATGCTCAATAGGGTTTAGGTCTGGAGACATGCTTGGCCAGTCCATCACCTTTACCTTCAGCTACTTTAGCAAGGCAGTTGTTGTCTTGGAGGTGTGTTTGGGGTCGTTATCATGTTGGAATACTGCCCTGCGGCCCAGTCTCCGAAAGGAGGGGATCATGCTCGATCTCAGTATGTCACAGTACATGTTGGCATTCATGGTTCCCTCAATGAACTGTAGCTCCCCCGTGCCAGTAGAACTCATGCAGCCCCAGACCATGACACTCCCGCCACCATGCTTGACTGTAGGCAAGACACACTTGTCTTTGTACTCCTCACCTGGTTGCTGCCACACGCTTGACACCATCTGAACCAAATAACTTTATCTTGGTCTCAACAGACCACAAGCTGTACACTCACTACTTTACGTTGTCACATTAAAAGATATAATATAATATTTACAAAAATGTGAGGGGTGTTTAGTATATTTATATTTGACTTTCTCTTTGTTTTTCTATAAGAGTGATTTAACCACTTGCCGACCTGCCGCCGTCATTATACTGCGGCGGGTTGGCACCATTCTGAAAACTGTCGTAGCTGTACGTCGGTCCCTTTAAGCAGGATAGCGGATGCCAATGCTTGTGACCGTCGGTCGCGAAGACTGCCGGCCATTACCGATCGCGGGCACGGGAGACAGAACAGGGACGTGTGTGTGTAAACACACACACATCCCTGTTCTGTGAGGAGAGGAGATGCAGATTGTGAGTTCCTACAAGCTGGGAACCACGATCTGTCATCCCGTATAGTGAGTCCCCTCCCCCCACAGTTAGAACACACAATAGGGAACAGAGTTAACCCCTTGATCGCCCCCTAGTGATAACCCCTTCCCTGCCAGTGACATTTACACAGTAATCAGTGCATTTTTATAGCACTAATCGCTGTATAAATGCCAATGGTTCCAAAAATGTGTCAAGTGTCCGATGTGTCCGCCATAATGTCGCAGTACCGATAAAAATCGCAGATTGCCGCCATTACTAGTAAAAATAATAATAATAAAAATGCCATAAATCTATCCCCTATTTTGTAGACGCTATAACTTTTGCGCAAACAATTAATATACGCTTATTGCGATTTTTATTACCAACAATATGTAGAAGAATACATATCGGCCTAAACTGAGAAAAAAAATAGCTTTTTAAAAAAAAAATTGGGGATACTTATTATAGCAAAAAGTTCAAAATATTGTGTTTTTTTCAAAATAGTTTTTTTTTTTTGTTTATAGCGCATAAAATAAAAACCGCAGAGGTGATAAAATACCACCAAAAGAAAGCTCAGTCAGTTAAAGTGACGCAGTGCCGTATCGCAAAAAATGGCCTGGTCATTGAAAAGCCAAATCTTCCGGGGCTGAATTGGTTAAGGCTTATAATTACTAGACTTGTGCACAACGGAAAAATTCGTTCCGTTTCGGTTCGTTTCTTTCCGGTCCTGTTGATTCGTAATCATTCGTAATTTTGCTAGACGGGATTTTTCGTGTTCGGACTCATTCGTATTTTTGCAAGCGACATTTTTCGTTGAATTTTTTGTTGCTTTATAATTCGTACTTTCGGTAGAGTACGTTGTTTTTCGTTGATTCTGGACACAACTCCTACTTTCGTAACTTTTTTTGGGTTCGTTGATTCGTAATTTTCCGTGTCTCTCTCACAACGACGCTGCCTATTATGCCTAATGTGCTTCGAATGGATTTGTACTTTTCTAAATACATAGCGGTTATTTGTAACGATTCGAAATCTCGTATTTTACTTTCGTTTTTTACATGCGGCTATAGGCTCCGCCCCTGTACACCATTTTGAGAGGGTTCAGCACGGTGAGGGAGAAGCAGAGAGCAGAGCAGAGTGAGTGTTATTGTGCTTCGAATGGATTCGAAATCTCGTATTTTACTTTCGTTTTTTCATGCGGCTATAGCCTCCGCCCCCTGTACACCATTTTGAGAGGGAGTTCAGCATGGTGAGGGAGAAGCAGAGAGCAGAGTGAGTGTTATTGTGCTTCGAATGGATTTGTACATTCGTAACTTTTTTCATAACGAATTATGCCGAAGACCTTCGGGCATTCGCTATTTTGCGGTATAATTTATTTCGGATTCGGTTTTATTCGTAATTGCTCTGTTCGGAAATTCGAATGCTTCCGAATGTCTGAAAGTTGCTAAATTCGGACGAATTTCGATTCGTTACGAAACGAATTGCACAAGCCTAATAATTACAGTATATGGACATTTAATTGTAATTGAGAGATTGGATTGTACAATTGTTGGTATTGTAAAAGAAATGTCTAAAAACTAATAAAAATGATTGCAGGAAAAATTGTAGTCCAATATCTGTGAAGCTTGGAACTGCGCCACAGCATGTGTATTAAGTCGCCGTGATCTCTGCTGCATCTGTAGCAAATTGGGTCCTGCGTCAAGCAAATGATGTGTAATTTGACCAAAGTGAGATGAGCATATAGTATAATATAAAACTGGGAAAGTCTTTGTGAACTGATTCCAGTGCATTTTTCCCAATTCCTATGGATTTTCTACTCTCCTCTGCTACGTGTCTCTCGTAGTCTTTTTTAGCCGCCCTAATTTTGTTCTTACACTTCTTATTTCATTTCTTGTAGTGTTGGAATGCTGACAATGACCCCTCTGCTATATATTTTTTAAAGGCCATTTTTTTCCTTTTAATAAGACTTTTTACATTACGGTTTAGTCACCCAGGTTTAACCTTCTCTCTTCTATATTTATTGCCCATTGGAATGCACTGTATGATACCTTTGTTTAATATGTTCCTAAAGCATTCCCATTTTTCTTCCGTGTTCAATGGTTCTAGGATTTGGTCCCAATTGATGTCTTGTAGTATTGAGCACAGTTCAGGAAAGTTTGCTTGTTTGAAATTTAGTGTTCTTGTGCTACCCTCATGCCTCCTTTTTCCTATGATTTATGCTAAACGTGATCATCCTGTGATCGCTAGATCCCAAGTTTGATCGTTCATAATTAATAGATCTAGCAATGCATTATTTCTAGTCTGGGAAACCACCAATTGGGACATGAAGTTGTCCTCTACGACATTTATGAAATGACAGGCCTTTAATGAGTGAGCTGTCCCCTCTGCCCAGTCAATATCAGGATAATTGAAGTCCCCCATTATGATGACATTTCCCTGCCTTGCTAAGATTTCTAACTGTGATAGGATCTCCAGCTCCTCCTTAGGTTGGGGGGCCTGTAACATACCCCCACTATTAATTTCCCACTTACTTCTTCTCTTTGGAGTTCTACTCACACGGATTCCACCTCCCCCTTGTCCCATTCACAATGTCACTCCTCTCTAGCACCCTTACATCATTTTTGATATACAGACACACCCCCCCCCTCTTCTACCTTCCATGTCCTTCCGATACAAGGAATACACATGGAAATTTGCCAGTCAATTGTGTGAGCTGTCAAACCAAGTTTATGTTATTTATGATATCAAAGTCTAATGCCGCGTACACACGTATGTTTTTAATGCCATTTTTTAAGCCAACATTTTTCTCGTCGTTTTTTTTCTTGTTTCCTCTCAAGCCTGTCTTGCATCCACACGATCATTAAAAAAAACGCTCGAGCAAAGCGCAGTGACCTACAACACGTACGACGGCACTATAAAGGGGAAGTTCCGTTCGAATGGCGCCACCCTTCATGTTAGTAAACTTTGTTGAGCGGCGATTCGCGCTTTTCAGCCTTGTGCTTTTCAGTCCGTTACAGCGTGACGAATGTGTTATCTCCATTACGAACGCTAGTTTTACCAGAACGAGCGCTCCCGTCTCATGCGGCGTACACACGATCGTTTTTCATGCCGTTAAAAATGCAATTTTTTTTAAATGGCCATTAAAACCGATCGTGTGTATGCTCCAGAGCATTTTTAATGGCGTGAAAAACGGCCATTAAAAATTTCGAACATGCTCTATATTTTCACGTCGTTTTTCATGTCGTTTTTTTTTAACGACGTGAAAAACGATAGTGTGTATGCTTTTACGAGGGGAAAAAAATGTGCATGCTCAGAATCAAGTATGAGATGGGAGCGCTCGTTCTGGTAAAACTAGCGTTCGTAATGGAGATAGCACATTCGTCACGCTGTAACGGACTGAAAAGCACGAGGCTGAAAAGCGCGAATCGCCGCTCAACAAAGTTTACTAACATGAAGGGTGGCGCCATTCGAATGGAACTTCCCCTTTATAGTGCCGTCGTACGTGTTGTACGTCACTGCGCTTTGCTCAAGCGTTTTTTTTAATGATTGTGTGGATGCAAGACAGGCTTGAGAGGAAACATGAAAAAAACCGACGAGTAAAATGTTGGTTAAAAAAATGGCATGAAAAACGATCGTGTGTACGCCGCATTATACTTGATTCTGAGCATGCGCATTTTTTCCCCCTCGTAAAAGCATACACACTATCGTTTTTCACGTCGTTAAAAAAAACGACATGAAAAACGACGTGAAAAAATAGAGCATGTTTGAAATTTTTAATGCCCGTTTTTCACGCCGTTAAAAATGCTCTGGAGCATACACACGATCGGTTTTAATGGCCATTTTTAAAAATGGCATTTTTAACGGCATGAATAACGATCGTGTGTATGCGGCATAAGTCCTCCTCGTGTAATAGCAGCTCCAGTTTATCCATTTTGTTAGCTAGGCTCCTGGCATTTGTGTATATGCCTCTCAGTGTTGTATGAGTGCATATTAAATTCTCCTTATGTTTTCTCAGGCTTTGTTTTTGATAACTTAAAAACTTGTACACCCTCCTATGGACCAATGTTTGCATTTCTGCTATTTGGTGATTTGGAGTAGTATACTATAGTATACTCTAAAAACTACCATCCCGGAAAAACGGACTACAGTGTCTTAATAATACTTCAGGAAGCTGGTTCTCACTCCCCATTACAACAATTATACATTATTCAAAAGAACACTCAAATTAAAACTATGGTTTAACCCCATTAAAGCCCGCATTTCTCCACATTTTACCAAAAGTCAATTTGTCAGATACATTGTTTGTTATACAGTATGCTTTCATATGGTGACTTTCTAGGAAACATATAAAATAGTGGCTCTGCTGTGACACTGTCATATATAGAAACTGTTGCGAATGATGCATTAAAGTGGTAGTAAAGGCACTCCCTTTACTTGTACTTACAGGTAGGCTTACAATCAGGTTTTCCTGTAGGTACAATGAGAATCTCCTAAACATACACTGTATGATGTACTTTTAGGAGATATTCACATCGGCAATAGCCAATGACATCACCTGCGCATGCGGAGTGACACTATGCAGTCCAGGGCATACAGTATATGGCATGCGCAGGAGTGACATCATGACTCGACCCATCCAAACAGCCGGAGGCCATGAACCTGGAAGGAAGATGGTGAGGGATGATGGCAAGCATTAGGGGAGCAGGGGAGCCATGACATTTCTGGAGTGGTCTGCTTGTAGGTAAGCCTGTCAGAATGTGCTAATATGCGGTGCATACTAGCACATTATGGTAAAACACTGCAAGGGGGCCCACATTTTTCTTTTTTGGGGGCAGTTTACTCACACTTTAATTATTTGCTTATCTTGCAGCAACTCTATGGCA
Organism: Rana muscosa; assembly: GCA_029206835.1. Taxonomy (NCBI): domain Eukaryota; kingdom Metazoa; phylum Chordata; class Amphibia; order Anura; family Ranidae; genus Rana; species Rana muscosa. The sequence goes on from CM055123.1 coordinate 162,008,131, forward strand.
CTTTTCATGATCCTACAGCATTTGATAAATTAAATTTTGGTGGATGTGGAGAAACAGGTGTTTTTATGAGGTATGTGGTATTATAGTTATTATTTGTGGATTTTTTTGTACAATTTCTAATAAATGTAATACAGAGTGAGAAACAGTATTATTATGACACTGTAGTTGGTTATTTTGGATTACTGGAATACTGGATAGTATTTATTAACACTGTCAGGATGTCTGTTTTCTTTTTTTAAGCAACAGCCATTACAGCTGTTATATGTACAGAGCAACTCTTGCCTTTCATTTTTTCAGGAATTGCAGTCATGTGCAATGTGGGGGTGGGGAGAGGAGAATATGTAATACACAATGGGGAAGTATTACTAAAACTGGAGCACTCATAATCTGGTGCAGCTGTGCATGGTAGCCAATCAGCTTCTAACTTCAGCTAGTTCAATTAAGCTTTGGCAATAAAACCTGGAACCTGATTGATTCTGTGCAGAACTGCACCAGATTTTGCACTCTCCAGCTTTAGTAAATAATGTGTCCTCTATATTTCATTTAGGCAGTTTGGGGTGTGTGCAGCACACCCATTGTCCACAACTAGGAGAACACAACTTGGTATGTTGAAATGTTCGTTTTTTTTATACCTTCTTGAAATTCACCTTTAGGCCAGGTTTACATATGTGTGAATTGGTTGCGATTTAAATGACATGCGAGTGTGACCGACTCTCAATTGAGCCGGTTACCCAAAAGTCCAGGGTGACCGCAGTGCATATTCCAAAAGGGTCCTGTGCCTTTTTTGGTCCGATTAAGGTAAGAAATTAAGGTATAAAATTCTGACCTGAAACACACTGGACCCCAGGCCGGGCGTGCATTTGTGAACCGGGCCTTAGGGCTAATTGCAGGTCAGTAAGATTTCTCCCTAAAGAACTATTACGTTTAATTAAATGCCCCTGTTGAAGAACATTTGTTCGAAACGCATAGGGCTTGGTACACTACCTCATTCACTGCCCCTTTTTAAACGTTTTTATTGTTTGTGATCACTTTTATGTTAGTTGAATAAACCCTCATTGACCTGCACCATTGGAGCATTCCTTCCCTTCTTTTCTCCTCACATGGGTGGTTGGTCAAGTAATAGCTTCCTTTGGCCACTGATTACTAATATTCACCGTGGTAAAGAGTCTCCTTGCTGAGTGGCGGTTCCAGTTCCATCGGAGGACCACCTGGATCGGTGTGAAACCTGGAGTCTGCTGTCAAGTTGGGGAGCCTACCGGACAGTCTACATTGGGGACCCATCTGATCCAGTTTCCAGACTTACTGATGAGGAGTGCCACTGGGATTTCGTATGCCTATTTGACCTGCCTAAACCACAGGTCTAATGTTCCGGTAAGAGCATTCTACCTCTCTTTTTCTACAAGAGTTATGTGATGACCCTTCAGTGCTACATGTTCTTTCTTCACAACACAAAACATTTCTGTGGACACTGTATGGACTCATTATATTGATATTATTTATCACTTTGGTTTGATTGGAGGCCCAAATTATTGGGCTTAATTTCTTCACTTAGCGCTACATCTTCATTCCATATATATATATATATATATATATATTTTTTTTTTTCACATACCTGTACAGAAATATTGCGTGACCTTTTGCCATATTTGTATTTGGTAGGCCTATAGCATTCTACTTTATATTTTAGATAGAATTTTAGGACATCATTCCTACATTTTATACATATCAAGATATGTGTTAAATACAACTGCAGCAGAGACCAGTTACGTTTTGCCTTGTCTTTAAATGTGATACATAGGTTTTTATGTCTTGGGGATTTGATGGGCAAATATCAGGGAAGCTAAGGCCTAACTGAGGGGAGTGGGGTGTGTGTGTGTGAGCTAATATATGCTGCTTTAACTTATGGTTTATTAGGAACAAAAAAAGCAGTTTCTAGATAAGAAAGCTTATTCATGCTGAAACAATACGGTACAGTTGCCAGTCTATAAGGCTGAATAAGGAAGCTTAATTTAATCATCTATGAGTAAACCATTTAGCCTGATGTATAGTGTGTTATCAAAGGGGAATTTATTCTAATAACAATAAATTATAAAGCTATTATAACTCATATACTTATACCAGATAATCAGGAAAAACACTTTGCAGATGTACGATTCTCCACCTCAGTCAATAAAATTGTTTGTGCGTTGAGGGACTTTATGAAGATAAAAATGTGCTTTTAAAGTGTCACTGTTTATGTAATGTGGCATGATAACAACAAAGTGCGGATTTGAATTTAACTATTAGAATTACAGCTTTAGATATAAACCACATATATATCAAAAACTTTCATATGTTTACATTTCTGCAGTATAATAAATGCTATGATAAAAGGGGCTGATGGGAATAGTTCTGAAGTGAAAAGCAGTTTATCATCATGAATTTTGTTACATGAGAAAATCATTATCTGAGTCATTTTTGTTTTAATACATATTGATATCACATTATCCTAATGGTAGAAGCCAACATCAGATATTTTTAAAGAAAACTATGCAGGAGTTTTATTAAAACTGTTGCACACAGAATATGGTGCAGCTGTGCATAGTAACCAATCAACTTCAGCTTGTTCAAATAAAGTATACAGTAGCTAAAGGCAAAATGTTTTCTTAGTTTTGGATAAAGTGGAAATGGATTAGAACACCTGTCAATTTTCATTGCTGCCTGTTCCCCCGTTAAAGAGATTCACCCTCCCTATTTGTCATTATCATTGGAAGTGAAAGTTAAAGAAAATCAAAAATGTTGGGTTGCCACCAGAAAAGTAATAGATTGGAAATCTTCCAATGGGATCACTAGTTATGGTAAAGAAACACAGGAGGGCGCAAACACCTAGTGCATTACCTCCAAAACCATTTTTATTTTTTAAAAAGCCAAAAACATACTCACTAATATGAGAAGATAAAAGTGTATCAAGTCAAAACTCCCACATTATTATTGTCCAGATCGCTGTAACTGGGAATCTGACACGTTTCTAGAGATGAGCCCCCCTTCCTCAGAGTTAATTCAACCTGCTGCAATTCCACCAGGTATATGTTAATATAACTCAAAAGCGCCTCCCTTACACTGACTCCTCTGGGCAGGACCAACGCAACAATCAGATCTCAGGATCGAATCGCAGCCCCCACCCACCATGTGTTATTCATAAAGCCATGAAACAAGAAATGGTTACTCACATAATTTCATATTCATCATACCCAGAGGCGTAGCTTGAAGCTTGTGGGCCCCGATGCAAAAGTTGACCTGGGCCCCCCCCCCCACTACCTCCCACAACCTTCACAGTGCGTGAAGATACACCCACCGCACGCCAAGATACTCAAAGTGGCTTAAGAGTTTTGAGTTCACAGAGTTCCTCCTTACGTCAGAGGACATGGATCACCACTGGAGAATCAGAGGACAGGGACCCCTGGCAGGTCACTTGGCAGAGCTCTTTTCCCATCCCAGCACTGTATACAGCTCCTCCTCCCCCCCCCAAATTACACAGGGCTGAAATCACACTTCTTTACACACAGTCTGTCAGTCTTCACAGGGTGTAACTGGCTTTTATGTTGCCGTTATGACCTGTGAAATTCTCTGGTCGGAACAGTGTAGTTGCAGTAGGCAGATACACCTTGTACAGATCATGGCTAATTGGCTTTGTTGTTAAGGATTGTGATTTCAGCACTGCGGAGGAGGAGCAGTATAGAGTGCTGTAATGGGAAAGGAGCTCATCAGCCGGGCATAGCATCCAGGGCGGAGGGGATGGTCAGGGGGCTTTGTGTGGGGGGGGATGCGCAACTTGGATCTGGGGGGAGGAAAGTCATGTGACACAAAATCTGGAGCCTGCAGTCCCTCAGGGGCCCCTCATGGGCCCCTCAGGAGGTGTTAAGGGATTTGTTTTAGCAATTTGTTAAGGTTTCTCTGTCAGTGTTGGCAAGTGTTGGGGGAAAGTCACCTCCCGGAGGTTTGTGTCTTTTCCCCAGTTGTCAGGGAAGTGGGGTAAGCGGACATCCCCGGGTGGGGGGGTACAGAGAATCCCAGCTAATGACTAGGAGACACTGAGCAGTGTCTTACCTCACCAGTCACATTGTGGCTATAGGACGGCACTCTCCTCCTCCTAACTCACTGAGCTCGGTTACCATTCCTTGCACACAGCACAGACACTTTCCCATCCTGGGCTGTTCTCACCCCGTGCTCCTCTCCCTTCAGGAAATGTCTCCCAGCTTCTCCCCAGCCAATGAAAATGGAGGGGTGTGGACAGTGGAAGGCAAAATGGAAGCCCAGTACTGGAGCCTGGCTGTGGGGCCCTAAGGCAGATCAGAGCTGGACTTTGTGGAGGATATGATAATATGACAGGGAGGCTTCAGGGGCCACCTGGAGCTAGGGGTGGGGTTGTGATTGTGACCCCTGCAACCCCTTATGCTACGCCCATGATCATACCCATGATATTATCCATAATTCATTATGTTTAAACTGTATATATAGATATACATCTATTTAAATAGTGGTATGGTACACAAAAGTGCTATGTGCATCTGTGCAATCAATTACAAAATAATGTGTCAGAAAAACCTCCTCACAGAAATGTGTAGTATTGACCTTGGCTAATAAATTATTATTAGGTGTATTGCAATGTCAGAGTGAGTCTTAATAACCAAAAACCACCCCTGAAGGGAGAACCACCCCACGGGTCGCTCTTCCCAGGAACTGAATCCTGGTGTATGTCAAAAAGGTGTATTTATTCACAATTCCTGGTGGGGGGTTTTAGCCCTAAAATTATAGATAGGGATAAGTCCTCCTTTAACTTCTAATAAAGTATATTGTGAATTTAAATGCCTAAGTGCATGATTGACCAGGTTAAAAGTGGGTGAATCCTGACAAGTGTTGTGATATGTGATACTTTTGTGAATTTGCCAGTATTCAATCGTGATAACATATATCAACCTTATAAGCAAATAATAAATCAATCAATACAAAAATAAAGAAAAGAAAATTAAAAATGAAAGAAGCCTCCAAAACCAATAAAAAACTTGTCCCTTCAGTTCAGTAAGGGATATGATTTCCCTAACAGGAAACCACTTGAATGTCCTGTGTTGTAATCCCCTGAGATGGGCTGTGTCCCGCACAATACTGAAGAAAAAAAAAATATATATATATATATACACACAATAAAGTCTCTGCTTGAAAAATAGAAGATCAGCCACAGTATTTGATATAACCAACTAAATAAACCAACAGACATCAGTTAAATTGTTCCATTACACTCTCCATTCTTGTGACTTTTGTGGATATCCTGTATAACTGGATGATGTTTGACAAATCAGGGTGACTTTGGTGCTCCCCCTTGGTTCCCCACTCACCAAAACCAGGTACCCCTGCAGGAGTGATGGGCAGAAAGTGAGTGAGTTGCACCTCTTCCAACGAGGCTGCTTCCGCTCTGCTCGGGCTCCAAGGATCCCAGTCCACCATTCCAATCTCACAGGTTATGCTTCCCAGATTCTATATGGCAGTTCCAGATATCCTCACAAAAATGGAAAACAGACTCCCATAGTGTACTTCCGATTAATTTATTTAAAAAAAGTATATCTTAAAAAGCACGGTACAGACCGCAACAATTGCATGCAAAAAGTATTTAAAATCAAAGTGAAACTGCTCCCACTCGGTGTCTGTGGTAAGCTGGAAGCGGTGTGCGCTCCACTGCTTTCCTCCCAACAACCAGACAACTGGAAGTGACGTTTGGCATGTGGGATGAATACCACTGATGTGTTTCGTCATGTGACTTCCTCTGAGGTGATGAGGGGGCCTCAATCTGGATATCGACCTAAACTGCTTCATATCCAATTTTTTATTTATTAACTTTTCTCATATTAAAATTGCCTAATGTTGCATAATGGGTCTAGTTTAAAGTCAAGTAACAGATCATGCCCATAGAGCACTTACCCATTAGATTTTAATAAATTTATACCCCTCGCCATACCCTAATCAAGATAAAATTTATTCTGCTCATGCTTACTCCATTAGGGCACTTTAATTATGTTGAGAGGTTAAGTTCAGTAATCTAATTCTGGAATGGACTAATAATTGATTAGACACGTTCAGACATACATTGGGCCAACTTCTGTACATGAGAGGCACCCTGTTGGTGTTTTCCGGGAGAATTGCCTACTTTAATTTAGACTCTTATTTAAACATTCATTTTTCCTTTTTTCCATAGCAGGGATATTTTTATAGAAATATATAATATAACATATGGGACCTATATGGAATAACTCCTTGCCCCTCACTTTTTCGCATTAAAATTGCCTAGTATAGGTTCATATTTTTTTTATAATAAAAGGTTAAAGCGTCAGTTTTACAAGTTAACTGGTAGCAGTTTCACTTTGATTTTAAATACTTTTTGCATGCAATTGTTGCGGTCTGTACCACGCTTTTTAAGATATACTGTTTTTAAATAAATTCATCGGAAGTACACTATGGGAGTTCGTTTTCCATTTTTGTGAGGATATCTGGAACTGGCATATAGAATCCGGAAGCATAACCTGTGAGCTTGGAATGGTGGACTGGGATCCTTGGAGCCCGAGCAGAGCAGGAGCAGCCTCGTTGGAAGAGGTTCAACTCACTCACTTTCTGCCCGTCACCCCTGCAGGGGTACCTGGTTTTGGTGAGTGGGAAACCAAGGGGGAGCACCAAAGTCACCCTGATTTGTCAAACATCATCCAGTTATACAGGATATCCACAAAAGTCACATGAATGGAGAGTGTAATGGAACAATTCAACTGATGTCTGTTGGTTTATTTGGTTGGTTATATCAAATACTATGGCTGATCTTCTATTTTTCAAGCAGAGACTTTTTTGTGTGTATATATATATATATATTTTCTTCAGTATTGTGCGGGACACAGCCCCCCTCAGGGGATTACAACACAGGACATTCAAGTGGTTTCCTGTTAGGGAAATTATATCCCTTACTGAACTGAAGGGACAAGTTTTTTATTGGTTTTGGTGGCTTCTTTCATTTTTAATTTTCTTTTCTTTATTTTTGTATTGATTGATTTATTATTTGCTTATAAGGTTGATATATGTTATCACAATTGAATACTGGCAAATTCACAAAAGTATCACATATCACAACACTTGCCAGGATTCAGCCACTTTTAGCCTGGTCAATCATGCGCTTAAATTTACATTACCGGGATACTTTATTAGAAGTTATAGAAGGACTTATCCCTATCTATCATTTTAAGGCTAAAACCCCCCACCAGGAATTGTGAATACTTACACCTTTTTGACATACACCAGGATTCAGTACCTGGAAAGAGTGACCAGTGGGGTGGTTCTCCCTTCAGGGGTGTTTTTTGATTATTAAGACTCACTCTGACATTGCAATACACCTAATAATAATTTCAAGGTCAACACTACACATTTCTGTGAGGAGATTTTTCTGACACATTATTTTGTAATTGATTGTACTGACGCACTTAGCACTTTTGAGTACCATACCACTATTTAAGTGGCTGGCAGCGCCACTTACCCCATTACCCTAAACGTTTAAACACTTAGCACCCAGTATCAGGGATTCTGAGGGGAGGCAGCAGCCGATATATTTCCTGAGCTCGGATATATTTAATTAATAGATATACATCTATGTTAGGCTCTTGTGTTTAGCATATATTAAGCACTTACATAATAGAAAGGGAAACCACCTGAATTGATTCTGCCTAGCCAGGACAGCCCCAGTTTACCCCAACGTGACAGATCCTCTCCCAGTTTACGACAGATTGGGGGATAATTAGCAGTATAGAGTTTTTCTATTGATGCCGTGAGGTTAATCCCTAGATAGGGGATCATTGACTCACTCCATCCAAACCGGAAGTTGTCTTTGAGCTGTGCTAGTAGGGTTGCTGGTAAGTTAATGTTTAGTGCCAGAGATTTTGAGTAGTTAACCTTGAGGCCAGAGACTTTGCCGAAGTTATCGAGTACCCTGCATAGATTTGATAATGAGGTAAGTGGTGAGGTGATAAAGAGTAATATATCATCAGCAAAAAGAGTACACTTGTGGGTTTGTGGGCCACAACACACTCCATGTATGTCAGGATTGTCCCGGGTGGCTACGGTCTCGATGACCACGGCAAAGATCAGTGGGGACAAGGGGCAACCTTGTCTTGTACCATTGAAAATTGGGAAAGGATGCAAGTAATATCCCTGCATTTTAATTTGTGCTTCCGGATTGGAGTAGAGTGCTCCTATTATGTTAATAAAGGAATGACCAAAACCCAATTTCTGCAATATCGGAAACAGGAAAGCCCAGGAGACAGAGTCAAACGCCTTCATTAGATCCAGTGAAAGCAAGAATCCCTTCTGCGGGGGTCCGTTATCCCAGCCAGATCCCAGTAGAGAGACTATGTCAATTGCTCTTCTAAACTGATCGGGCCCCTGTCTCCCAGGTATAAAGCCTACCTGATCTTTGTGGATATAAAGTCCAATAAAGTTGGATATTCTATCTGCCAGAATTTTCGTAAAAATTTTTTAGAACATTATTTATCAATGATATGGGGCGATAATTAGTGGTGCAACTAGTGTCCTTGCCTGGTTTTGGTATTACAGTGATGAAGGCTGAATTTAGCGCCTTATCGAGCTGTGCGCCAAAAACAAGCCAGATAGTGGGACAGTAGCGGGGCAAAAGGTTTGTAATACGGGACCGAAAATCCATCCAGCCCAGAGGCCGAATAATTTTTAAGGTTCTTAATGGCCCGAGAGACTTCCTCTGAGATAGGGATCTCTAAGCTGTCCCTGTGCTGTTCCCGGAGCTTGGGGATCTTCAGGGAGCTGAGAAAGGAATCAACCAGGCTGGGTGAGGTTTCCTTCCCATTTTTACTGTACAAAGAACGGTAGAAATCATGAAAAACTTCCATGATTTTCTGGGGATTTTGTGAGAGGGCTCCATTGCGTAATTTTATCTTAGTTAAGGTGCGAGACCTTATTTTAGGAGTCAGCCCATGTGTCAACTTAGCTTCCAACTTGTCTTTTTGATGATAAAACCTCCCTCCATCTCATCGCAGGATTTTTTCGGCTATAGCAGTGAGGGCCAAATTAAGAGCTGTGCGCTCTGTTTCAAGCTTTGCTGCCGATCCAGAGGTGGGGTTGCATTTATGTTGTTTGCTTAACACGAGAATTCCCTCTCCAGCCTGTCTATATCTAGTTTGCAGGCTCTGCGTATACTAGAGGACATTTGGATCAGTTTACCCCGTATGGAGGTTTTATGTGCCGCCCACAGAATGGTGGGGGAGATGTTATCAACATCATTGAGTAAGAAATATTCCTGAATGTCTTTTTCGATCTCACTGACGTGGGAGGGATTGTTAAGGATTGAGGCGTTTAATCTCCAATTGAACCCTTGTTGTCGTGCCACCGGTCTATTTATTATCAGGAGAAGGAAGGAGTGGTCTGACCAGCCAGAGTCTTTAATGATTGCTTTGCGAACCAGCGGGGTATGATTTTGCAGAATGAATAAGTGTTATATTCTGGCAAAAGTATTGTGGGGGCTGGAGTAGTGTGTATAACCCCAAACCTCAGGGTTCATTTCCCTCCAGGCATCGACTAAACCCTGTTGGTAAATCTGTCTGGCTACATTAAGACTCTATCCTTACCTGAAGGATGGGACATATCCTTTCCTGCATCGAACTCAATGTTAGAGTCTCCGCCATAGAGGACCAGGCCTTCAAGCATTGGAGTTAGAGTGTGAAAGAGGGACTGAAAAAAGTTTGATTGGCCCTTATTAGGTGCGTAGTATAAGATGAGGGAGATGAGCTGGTTATCAATGAGGCCCATCACGAGTATGAATCTGCCATCAGGGTCCTTAAATTCTGATACCAGTGAGAACTGGGTTTTGCGGGAAAAAAACACACCTACTCCTTTAGTCTTTCTATCCGAATTAGCAAGGAAGAACGTAGGAAATTTGGTGTGCATGAAGGACCGGGCATAAAAATTTGGGAAGTGTGTTTCTTGAAGAAATAATATGTCAATTTTTTGGTCATGATAGTATTCATTAATAGGGGAGTTAATCCCCTGCACATTGTGTGAGGCAAAGCGCAGGGAAGATTTATGAGTGGTGAGATCAGCCATGGAGCAATTTAGGTGGAGACGTCACCTACCTTTCATCTGATGGGTGGTCCATGGGAAATATCTGCCATCGAGTCCATTAGAACACATTCCTGGGTTCTGTCCATGCTCGACACCCCTTAAAACATAGCTAACAGATAGGTTAAAACAAACTAGGGTGCATTCCTCACATCAACTATAACGTGTAAACTCTTGGATAAGGATAGGCTCTGGCAGGATCAAAGACCGAGGGGGTCACAAAGATTTTAAAAAAAGGGTTAATGCTCCCTAAATCCATCGATGAGCCCTCCCAAGGAGGAGGCAGTGGTCGAACAACCTGTGGGGTGGATGAGGTGGTAACCCAGGGAACTCCAAGGTAAATTGCTTTTGTGGGTCAGTGGCCAATGTATTGTTCAGTTACTGGTGGTGGAGGATATGGGACAAGAACGCCCTCCAGGGATGTGAGCTGCATACAGGACCCAGGAAGGTTTAAAGGGGTTGTAAAGGTTTGGTTTTTATTTTCTAAATAGGTTTCTTTAAGCTAGTGCATTGTTGGTTCACTTACCCTTTTCCTTTGATTTCCCATCTAAATTATTTTTTTCTTTGTCTGAATTTCTCACTTCTTGTTCCTGCTCAGTAAGCTTGCCACCATCATCTGAGCTGTTCTGGCTGGGGGTTAGTCAGCATGCTCGCCCCCTCCCATGGGACTACATCCCTGTGGGGAGACGGGATGTAGTCCCAAGGGAGGGGGCGAGTATGCTGACTAACCCCCAGCCAGAACGGCTCGGATGATGGGGGCAAGCTTACTGAGGAGGAACAGAAAGTGAGAAATTTAGACAAAGAAAAAAAACATTTAGAAGGGAAATCGAAGGAAAAGGTAAGTGAACCAACAATGCACTAGCTTAAAGGAACCTATTTAGAAAATAAAAAACAAACCTTTACAACCCCTTTAAGTCATAAAGAGTCAAATATTCCCCCTACACCTGGAGTCCTAACATAATAGGAAGGGTGTGTCGCATTCTAATGAGTGTTACTGAACTTTGGGCAGTAGCATTCGGGGAGTCACGGGAATGTTCCTATTCAGGTCACACAAGAGGGAGTACCGCTGCTGAGGGTAACTGTAGCAGTGCACAGATTCCAGAAAGACAGGCCCGGGCCACAGGGTATACAGAAGTTCCAAAGGAATTGTCAGTTGATGAGTCTGGGTGGGCATGAAAGCCTAAGGGGCCAGACGGAGCCCATACCCAATAAAGGGATGAGAAGGGAAACAATGGAGCAAATCTCCAGCTCATGTAGCAATTCCTTCCTTGGCTTTCTTGTGCTTAGGTTTTTGCCACGTAGAGGTGAGTGGACTAGATGGAGGAGGCCATTTGGTCAGGCTGGAAGGAGATGATTGCATCAGGGAGGTTGGGTCAGTGGGCAGGAGGCCCAGTTTCCACAGCAAGAGTTCTCCATCCGTGAGCGTCGAGAATCTGAAGGGCTTGCCATTAAATTCAAACTTCAGGCTTAAGGGGAAAAGCCACCAGTACAGTATTTAATATTTTTCTGTGTCAGAACCGTCAGAAGGGCTTTGAGTGCTCGCCTCTTCTGGATGGTGAGGGGAGAGATATCAGCGTAAACTTGTACTGTATGTCCCATAAGTTGAATTTGTGGGGTGGTGCGAGCTCTCTCATGACTTCTTCTTTAACATTGTAGTAGTGAGGTTTTACCACATTGTCACGAGGTAGCCCATCTGGTCAGGGGGGACTAAGGGCCCTGTGGGCCCGATCAAGTTCCAATTTGTGGGTTCGGATGTCTGGTATAAGGTTTTTCATTAGAGAGTGCACTGCTTCTGGTATGTCAGTGATAGTCTCTGGAAGACCTCTGATCCTAAAATTAAGCCTTCTAGACCTATTTTCCAGGTCATCAATTTTGTCTATGGCCCCCTCCAACTGCTCATACAATTCTTGGAAACGGTCAGTGTTTTGATTAACCCGGTCAATTGTGGCGTCCATTTTATTTTCAATATTCTCAATGCGAGAGCCCAGGAGGTGAAGATATGATTTAATATCTGAGGTGATCTTGGCAGCAGTCTGAGCAAGTCCCCTGTCAAGCATTTCTGAAGATCTTGTAAAGAGCATAGCGATATCACGGGGCTGTGAGATGATTAGACCCATATCCTGTAAATACACATTAGGCCTCTGTGAGGCTGCTACTGCGGGTGACATAAGCATGTCGTCCAGGGTCTGATTTAGGAGAGATACCGTGGAAGCTGGTGATGCTGGTCCCCCTATCGATGAAGGCATCGGGGCCCCTCCACATACCTCCTCATGAAGTGAAGCCCGCCAGGGAGAAGAAGCTGGTGTGCCTGTGTGGGACGCATTGTGTGGCAGCCATTCTGCTGCCATCTTAGGTGCCTCAGCGGCTTCTGGCAGTGCCACAAAATGTGCTATAGGGTTCAGTTTTGCCAGTCCAATCAGCCTGCAATTGTGCCCGTGGGTTGCCTGGGTGTACCGGTCCCGATTCAGCTTATGGGGGGGTGTATGTACCCGCTGCTGGGGGCGCCAAAAGCACAGAGTGGCACGGAGCTCTGTGTTCAGGCATCCATGTCCAAGAGCGTCGTGCATGCGCCTTCAGCTCTGAAAGGTTTTACCCCCTTCATGACCAGGCCGTTTTTTGCGATTCTCCTTTACCTACTCTTTTAACTGGCAATTTCATCATCATGCAACACTGTACATAAATTTAATTTATATACATTTTTTTTCACACAAATATAGCTTTCTTTTGGTGGTATTTGATTACTACAGTTTTTTTTTTTTTTTAATTCTGAAAAAATCCCAATATTTTCTACTTTTTGTTATAAAACATATCCAATAAAAACAAATTTCTTCATAGATTTAGTCCAAAAGGTATTCTGCTACATGTCTTTGGTAAAAGGTGATCTCAATAAGTGTATATTGGTTTATGTTATAGTGCCTGCAAACTATGGTATATATTTGAAAATTGATCAATCCTAATGTACTGACGTCCTGTCTCATTTCTTGAGGCCCTTAAAAAGACAGGACAATACAAATGTCCCCCACATGACCCCTTTTTGGAAAGTACACAGTCTGAGGCATTTAGTAAGAGGCATGGCATGTTTTTTGAGAATGACATATTTTTCACACATTTTTTTAAACATTTTGTTACATACTGTCACCAGTGCAGTACAGCATCATCATATGACTGGTGTGGCAGTGATCAGGGATACTGACTGGTGACAGTATGTTAACTACTTGCCGCCCGCCCACCATCAAATGATGGTGGAGCGGTGCGGCTCTCGTTCTGGGACGACGTCATATGACGGCATTCCAGAACGGCTACTCTCGCGTGCTCGCGGGGGTGCACAGCGCGGCGATCACAGGAGCGTAGCGCGGCAATCGCAGGCGCACCGTGTTGCTAGGTCATGGCGTACGTGGCTCTTTTACCTTATGATCGGCTGTGTCCAATCACAGCCGGTCACATGTAAACACAGAGATGCCGGTAATTGGCTCTCCTCGCCTCACACTGACAGAGTTAACAACGCCGCTATCCACACTGCATATTATATATATATATTTATTTGTGATGTAAGAGTCCATTCTTGACATTTTTAATAAAGTTACATACTTCATTTACTACACCATCAGATGCTTCTTTCTCGTCCTACCCTCTGTCCCTGGCTGGAGCTTTGCTCCCCCCCCCCTCTTCTCTCTCAGGACAGCTGACACCTTTGGGATCAGCGTGAGTGGTGGAGGATATAGACCAGTAAAGAGTACAGTGGAGAAGATATACAGGAGAGATAAGATGACGCTTAATGGCAGATATTTTTACTGTAGTGGTGAGAGTTCTGGGAGACTGGTGTAGGATTCACACGCTGGTTCAATACTTCAATTGCTGATTCATTGTGGACATTAATGATACAACCCTAAGAGCACTTAAGCCAATAGAGGATTTTGTCATGGGACCTCTTGAGACTGATTTCTCATCACTATTATTTTATAGATCAATTGCAATATTGAACTATTTGCAGTCATTTGCACGCCCTCTTTGCACTTTATTGATTGCACTTTATTGATTGCACTTTATGTACTGTCAGGAGGACTTTATTATTGAATATTTACACTCATTGCTACGTTTGGCACCATTTCATTTAAGATTTATTATGGACATTTAGAACCGTGATTTATTCACTCTGCTCTTTGTATTATTTCAGATCTATAGTTGCATTTATATCATTGTTTTTAGGTGCACAGCCTTGTTTGTATTGTATTATTCATTAAGCGCAAAACCCTTTATATATTGTTTGAATGTTTATGTGTAAGGTGAACACAGATAGGTTTTGCAGCTTTTGCACACAGTTCTATTTCATTTACTCTTTAGTAGCATGAAAGACACCCATTCTACACAATCAGTGCCCACCACTGCCCACAGGACAGGTGCCACTAATCAGTGCCCATTAGCAATGCCAGTCAGTGCTGGCTATCAGTGACGCCTATCAGTGCTGCCCATCAATGCCCAGCACTGCTGTCAATCAATGCCCATCAGTGTCGCCCATCAGTGCCACCCATCAATCCCCATCAGTACCGCCTATCCATGCCGCCTATCAGTGTCCACCAGTGCCGCCTATCAGTGCCCACCAGTGCCGCATGTCATTGCCCACCAGTGCCGCCTATTAGTGCCCACCAGTGCCGCCTAACAGTGCCCATCAGTGCCACCTATCAGTGCTCGTCAATGTCACCTATCAGTGCCCATAAGTGCAGCTTATTAGTGCCTCCTCATCAGTGCCCATAAGTGCTGCCTCATCAGTGCCCATAAGTGCCACCTCATCAGTGCCCACCAGCTCAGCCTATCGGTGCCCACCAGTGCCGCCTCATCAGCGCACATCAGTGAAGGCAAAAAATTACTTAGTTTCTGTCAGTCAATTTTGTAACTAAGTAAAAAACATATTTTTTTCAAAATTTTTGGTCTTTTAAAAAAAAAAACAGCAGTGATTAAATACCACCAAAAGAAAGCTCTATTTGTGTGAAGAAAATGATAAAAAATTTGTTTGGGTACAGTGTTACATGACCGCGCAATTGTAATTCAAAGTGCGACAGCGCTGAAAGCTGAAAAATGGCTTGCGCAGGAAGGGGGTGTAATGCCCTGTAAACACGACTGGGTTTCCCGACGGGAAAACAGCGAGGAGAGCTTTTGGCCGGGAATCCTGGCCGTGTGTATGCTCCCTCGCAGTTTTTCCGATGGGAAAACTGCCAAAAATCGGCCGACTAAAAAAAGAGTACCTGCTCTCTTTTTTCCCGGCGGGTTTCCCGACAGACTTTTTCCCATCAGAAAACCCGGCCGCGTGTAGCAGAAAACTGACATTTTTGGCAGTTTTCCTGTGGGGAAAAACTCTGATGGAGGGTCGGGATTCCTGAGGAAAAGCTCTCATCTGAGTTTTCCCGACGGGAAAACCAATCGTCTGTGGGGGGAAAAGGCAGGCTCTCGGTTTTCCCCTCGGGATTTCCGACAGATCCTTTCCTGTCGGGAATCCCGGTCGTGTGTACTAGGCATAAGTGCCTGGTAGGCAAGTGGTTAAATAAACAAATAAGCCCTGTACACACGATCGGATAACCTATGGATTTTCGTCCGATGGATTTGTCCATAGGAAATCCGATGAAACTGTTTTTAATCAGTCTTGCCCACACACCATCAGTCAAAAAACCGACCGTTCCAAACGCGGTGACGTAAAACACTCAGATGAGCCGAGAAAAATTAAGTTTAATGCTTCTGAGCATGCGTCAACTTGATTCTGAGCATGCGTGGGTTTTTGATCCCATAGACTTGCCCATAGACGATCAGAGTTTTCGATCGTTTTTTTATCCATCGGAAAAATTTAAAACATGTTCTATTTTTTAAAACCGATGGAAAAAAGACCGATGGGTCCCATACACGATTGGTTGGTCTGATGAAAACCAAACAAATACGTGTGTACAGGGCTATACTGTTTTTTTTTTTTTTTTTAATCTTTTAACTTTTTTTTTTTTTTTTTTTACACGCTCTCATCAGAGTAGTTCAGTGTCACCATAGTAACACTGTACTACTCTAAGGGGTGATCAGGGTTTTTGTTTTTACACTTTGATTTTACAATGGTGATTATTGTAACAGCTACTGTATACTTACAACTGTCATGACAGCTGTGATTACTACTGATTTGTGATTAGCTACAGCTAATCATTTTGCATAAGGAGAAAGTTTTGGGACTTTAAATAAAGCATTATAGAATGCCGCCATCCCTGATTCAGGAAAATGGAAAGGAGGTGGGACTTTGCATGAATCAAGTGACATGCAATAAATGAAAAAAAATCATATTGTAAACATGTTTTTAAACAGTTTGTAAACATGACACATTGCAATATTGCTGTAAAAAAAATATCATATATTTACATGTAACATAGCATAAATAAACTGCACATAAATATGCATTCACAGAATTGGAGACAGCACATTAACCACTTGCCGACCGCCGCACACACATATATATGTCGGCAGAATGGTACAGGCAGGCAAATGGGCGTACCTGTACGTCCCTTTGAATTTGCCACCTAGCGGGCGTGCGCCCACCGCGGGAGCATACCTGCGGGTCCCGTGAACTCGATGTTCTCCAGCGGCCCGCGATTGCGGAAAAGAGAGGCAGAATGGGGAGATGCCTATGTAAACACGGCATTTCCCTGTTCTGCCTAGCAAGGAGAAGTGATCTCTGTCATGTTGTAGTGAGCACACCCCCCTAAAGTTAGAACACCTCCCTAGGACACACTTAACCCCTTGATCTCCCCCTAGTGTTTAACCCCTTCACTGCCAGTGTCATTTACACAGTAATGAGTGGCTATTTGTAGCTCTAATCGCTGTATAAATGTCACTGGTCCCCAAAATATTGTCAAGTGTCCGATGTGTCCACCATAATGTTGCAGTCCCAATAAAAAATCGCAGATCGCCGCCATTACTAGTAAAAAATAAAAAAAAATTAAATGTCATAAAACGATCCCCTATTTTGTAGATGCTATAACTTTTGCGCAAACCAATCAATATACACTAAAGCCCTGTACACACGATCGGTTTTACCGATGAAAACAGTCCGATGGACTTTTTTCATTGGACAAACCGATCGTGTATGGGACCCATCGGTCTTTTTTCCATCGGTTTTAAAAAATAGAACATGTTTTAAATTTTTCCAATGGATCAAAAACCGACAGCAAATTCCGATCGTCTATGGGCAAGTCCATCGGATGAAAAACCCACGCATGCTCAGAATCAAGTCGACGCCTGCTCAGAAGCATTAAACTTCATTTTTCTCAGCTCATCGGAGTGTTTTACGTCACCGCGTTTGGAACGGTCAGTTTTTTGACTGATGGTGTGTAGGCAAGACTGATGGAAGTCAGCTTCATCGGATTTCCGATGGACAAAACCATCGGATTAGAATCCATAGGATATCCGATCGTGTGTACGAGGCTTAACTGTGATATTTTTTACCAAAAATATGTTTAAGAATACATATCGGCCTAAAATGTGGAAGAAATTTGTTTTTTTTATATATTTTTTGGGGATATTTATTATAGCAAAAAAATTAAAATATTGCATTTTTTTTCAAAATTTACGGCTTTTTTTGGTTTATAGCGCAAAAATAAAAACCGCAGAGGTGATCAAATACCACCAAAAAAAAGCTCTATTTGTGGGGAAAAAAGGACGCAAATTTTGTTTGGGTACAGCATTGCACGATCGTGAAAATGTCAGCTAAAGCGATGCAGTGCCGAATCGCAAAAAATGCTCCTGATCCCTGTACTCTGAGAGCAATGCGTTCCTGATCCCTGTATTCTGAGCACAAGGCATCCCTGATCCCTGTATTCTGAGCACAACGCATCCCTGATCCCTGTATTCTGAGCACAATGCATTCCTAATCCCTGTATTTTGAGCACAACGCATTCCTAATCCCTGTAATTTGAGCACAATGCATTCCTGACACTCCTTTTGAAAAAGCAAAAAAAAAGGTTTCTGGGAAGAGTCGTACGTTTTTGGTCCCGGGCTCAAAAAGGTTCGACATCACTGTTCTAGTGTATATTCCTATATTATTTCTACCTGTGGATTACAGCGGCTCCTTGTCAGCAACACTTCCTGCAGCAGGTATCTTCAATCTTTGTGGTGAAGTGCAGGGAGGAGGTGGGGAGGAGTCTGGCCTAAACATGAAACATCAGCCCGAGCACTGGGACTGTAGTCCTGACACCACGTCCTCCTCCACTCATGTCAGTCCAGCAGCCTCTGCCACAATTTTCCAAGCCAGGGATCAGGGCTTCTTCACTGCCAGCGACCGACCCGCCCCCTGCCACCTGAGCAGTAGCAGCAGTTGGGCAGTTCCGATCTGACAGCAGGCCATCTTGGGGCACCCTCCCAGTGGCAGGACTGCCAGGGCCCAGTCGCAAGTGTAACCTTTGTGACCCTGATAATTCTGCCACTGCACCAATAGAGCTGATGGCTGTCCAGAAGCACAAGGTGGGTGATGTTGTCCATAGAAACACTGCTGAAACTAGTCCAGCTGACTTTTTGCAATGGATGTTGCATACTGATTACCTTAACAGCAAAATTATTCTTGTGTAAAAGATCCTGTGTGACTGGGAAAATCAGCAAACCTCAACTTAGGAAAAGCCATCTGACCTAGAAACAGGTGAATGTGTGTCACAGGAAACAAAAGCTTCAGAGAAAGTGTGGACCAAATTTCAAATACATTTTTGAGTTTGCCTCAGCATGTAGGGAGATACTGTTGTTAAAGTTCTGACAAAAGAACAAAGTACATTGTCACCAAATGTACCCTGCCCTGGATACAGCAAAAGGCAATCTGGCCGTTTTAAAAAGGCTGGCCACTAAAGATGTCCAGGAAGGCTAAGGACAAAATCACAAGGACCTTGGATATCATTAGGGAAGAGATTTTTGCTTTAGGTCAAGCTTGGGTTGAAGCTAGTAATGAGATAAATGTACTAGGGTTGGTTCGTTAAACTGTATTGCTGAATTTGAACCCCATTGAAATCAATAGAAATCAGTGATGGTCTGTTTGTAGACTACTAGACTAGAGATGGTATTATCCATATATCTCCAATTGAGGATTCTTAGAAGACACTTCACATCACAATCTAATTTTGTGGGCTGTTCCCTGTGCTCAGTTACAGAGAGAATCTGTTCCAGTACGTCCAAGGCAGTGAAACTGGGCAAAATAATGGAGAACCTGAAAACATGACCTGTTGGGGGTGCTTGAGGACTGGAGATGAGAAACGTTGTCCTAGACAATTCTTACTGGGTTTTGGTAAGACCTTTCATGCCTGAATAGACTGACCATATAGTGAAGATAATCTTATTTGAATTGTTAGCGATCAAAAACAGGTAACATATATAAAGTATGTTTTCCAAAAGTGGAAATGCCGTTTTACTGTGGCAGCATGGCACGGCTGGGCGAAACGACGTTATGTTAAGTCGCTTCACCCTGTGGCCACTAGGGGCGTGCACGTGCCACCGGAGACACCTGCTGCTCACCCCCGAAGCCGATGCGAGTGCCCGGCAGGCACGATCACAGCGAGAACAGGGATCTGTGTATAAACACACAGATATCAGTTCTTTCAGGGGAGAAATGACTGATCGTGTGTTCATATAAAGTATGAACAGCGATCTGTCATCTCCCCTAGTAAGTTCCATCCCCCTTCAGTTAGAACACATAGAGGGAACACAGTTAACCCCTTGATCGCCCGTAGTGTTAACCCCTTCCCTGCCAGTGACATTTTTACAGTAATCTATGCATTTTTATAGCACTAATCGCTGTCAAATTGTCAATGGTCCCTAAAATGTTTCAAAAGTGTCCGGTCTGTCCGCCATAATGTTGCAGCCCCAATAAAAAACGCAGATCGCCGCCATTACTAGTAAAAAAAATAATAATAATAAAAATGCCATAATTCTATCCCCTATTTTGTAGACGCTATAGATTTTGCGCAAACCAATCAATATACGCTTATTGCAAATTTTTTTAACCAAAAATATGTAGAAGAATACTGAGGAAAAAATTAGTTTTTTTTTTAAAAGAAATGTGGGGTATTTATTATAGCAAAAATTAAAAGATATTGTGTGTTTTTTTCAAAATTGTTGCTGTTCTTTTGTTTATAGCGCAAAAAATAAAAAACCCAGAGGTGATCTAATACCACCAAAAGAAAGCTCTATTTGTGCAAAAAAAAAGGACGCAAATTTTGTTTGGGTACAGCATCGCACGACCGCGCAATTGTCAGTTAAATTGACGCAGTGCCAAATTGTAAAAAGTGCTTTGGTCAGGAAGGGGGTAAAATCTTCCGGGGCTGAAGCATGAATCAAATGCCTTCTTGGAGATTCTTATGTATACATAATTTCTTTTAAAAAAATTGAAGTTTTTTTCTATAGCATAAGGTTTATATTTTTATCATATATTTAAACATACCAATTCTTTAAGCAAAACTTCAGAAAATAGAAAAAATCCACCCTTGAGCCAGGAGTTGCGCTTTTAATCCTGCAATCTATATTTTAACGTGTTGGATAATTTAATTTAAAAAACAAAATGCACATTGATTGTTTACTTCTTTTTTTTTTTTTTTTTCCAAAAACAGTTTATTGAAATGTAAAAAGCATTTACAGATATCTTGAACAATAGTAGTACAATAAGGTATTAATACAACCACAAAACATGGATGAATAACATGTGTCACATACAATTCAACTTGCGGGTAGTGAAAATGAAATGGCTATGTGCATCCTTCATGAACTAGGCCGTGTTGGGGTAGGCTACCTTAATTCAAGGTAGTTGTGGGGTCTAGTCAAAGTCCACTACCATTGACGGGGATAGATCTTGTTGGTAGGTTAGAGCTAGGTAGGTTCACGGATGCCGTTATGGACTTTTGGTCTGTGTGGGAGGGAAAGGCCAACAGGTGCAATATGGCAGAAAGGGAGGGAAGGAGCTATAAACAGGTTTATTTCGTTGAGAGTGTATGAATGCGGGAGTGTAGGCTGGAGCTATGTTAGTGGTTGTATTGTACAGAAGCTTGTGGATGAGAAAGTAGGAGGGGGTAAGTGGTGGAAGGAGAAGGGGTGGGGTGGGGATCGAGGGGAGGGGAGTGAGGCAGGAAGGGATGGCGTTGGCAGGGGGTCCGTCTCTGACTTCCCCGACCCCTTGGGGTGTTCAAGGGGCGTGTTATGAGAAACTAGGGGCGGATCTGTATAGGGGGAGATATAGGAGGAGAGAGGTGTCTTTGTAAGGTTTAGGGTTAAGGGGAGATCCTGGCACGTCGTAGATTTTTAATGACAATTCTCAGAGGAGTAATTTATCCTTTGTCAGGGTTCAGGGAGTTTGCAAATTCTGGGGTCGTTTTATAGTGTAACCAGCAGGCCCATTTTTTACTAAATGATGACGGAGTCTCTCTTGCAATATGTATAAGATTTTCCATTTCCTCAATTTTGCATATTCTGTTAAACCATTCTTTTATGGTTGGTTGGTGAGTCGATTTCCAGTGTATAGGGATACACTGCTTTGCCGCATTGATCATGTGCATTGCTAGGGATTTGTGATAGGAATTGTGCGACAGGGGTGAATGGTGTAGAAGGAATTGAGAAGGGGAAAGGTCCAAATGATATGAGGTGACTCGAGAGGTTATATGGCATACCTTTTCCCAGAAGTCTTTTAGAGATGGACAGGACCACCAGATATGGAGAAGGGTTCCCCTTTCCCGGAGACATCTCCAGCAAACCTCTGGGATTGTGGGATTATATTTATGCAGAAGGGTGGGCGTGCGGTACCATCTAGATTGGATCTTAAAGCCGTTTTCCTGGGTCGACACATTCGTCGACCCTTTATGTATGTTGAGGAAAATTAGTTCCCATTGTTCCGCTGAAAGAGATACCGAGAGGTCTGACTCCCAGTTCTTACAGGCTAAGGTCTCGTTAGCTTTCATCTCGGCGAAGAGGAGTTCATGTGTGGTAGAAACTAGATGAGATTGGGGTGTCGTTTGGATACATAGCTTTTCGAAAGGGGTGAGTTCTCTGGAGCATTGTATATTCTTGTTAAGGGATTTTAGAAAATGAGCAATTAAAATATATGTCCAAGGGGGAATGGGTGGCTTGTTTAGTTGGGAGGAGAGTTGGGATGTAGACAATAGTTTGCCCCGGAGGAAGAACTGATGTGATCTAATTGGGCTCTGTGTCCAGTTATCGGTAAGAAACTTTGCGTGCATACCTGGTGGGAACCCAGGGGATTGTTTACTTCTATTTGCCAATAGATTTATATTAGATGACTAAAAGCAGTAAAATATTCATATATATTTGCCAGCAAAGAACCTTACTGGTTATATAAAATCCCTGGGTTTTTCTGAAATATGAATGTTGGTTTACTGCAATCTCTTGTGTGACCCACCTGCTTTATTATAAAACTGCAGCAGGAAATACACTGTATATAAAGAATAAACTATGTGTTTTACTATTGATACATTTTAGTATTACAATAAAATACACAGAAAAGACAAAGATGATGAT
The DNA here is from genome assembly GCA_029206835.1 of Rana muscosa. Taxonomy (NCBI): domain Eukaryota; kingdom Metazoa; phylum Chordata; class Amphibia; order Anura; family Ranidae; genus Rana; species Rana muscosa. The sequence continues at coordinate 162,030,799 of CM055123.1, forward strand.
CTCTTTTTAGCTGTTCTGTCTTTGATTGTACTGTCATTTCACCTAACATACAAGCTTACTGCCTTGGTGCTCATATTGATGCCATCACTTCTCACATACAGAACATCTTTAAATATTTTTGCTTCAAACTAGATAACATTTTCAAAATGTTTTCCAAACTGAACAGACATAGGTAATGCTGTCAAAATGTTTCACTCCATCTACACTAATATCTTTTGTTTGGCCTTCCAGTATAAATAATCTCACCTCTTATATACTGTATATATACTGCTACCTCACGATGATAGCAGCAATGCTCAGTTATCGTTTCGCTCACAATCTACTATCCATTTCAAAACTCTCTTCATTGGCTTAGGCAGGCCATACATATGAGATACCAGCCACTTGATGCAGGTGAGTAAGTTTATAATCTCACATTTATAGTAGGCAGATACCCAATGTCTCAGAGTTATCAGTGCTGTGCTGCTCTCCTACTACACCCTTCCATCCTCATTGACATGGACTAGCACAATTGGCATATAGATACAAGCAAACAGATCACAGGTGAGGATGGTTACCTTTAATAGCCATTCAAACCTCTTTGTGTCAACTTGTGTGCATGTTATCAGGCCAAAATCACCAGGGTATGTAAACTTTTGATCAGGGTTATTTGGGTAGTTTCTGTTTTCAATAGGATTTAAAAAAATAAAGACAGTTGATTGATAATAAATGGCTTCAGCCAAACACTAACCATAAGTGAAATAAAAGTTTTTTGTGTTATCATTTATATTCTCTGAAAAATAGCCAAGAAATCATAAATTCTGCCAGGGTATGTAAACTTATGAGCACAACTGTATATGTATATGAATCCATTATTTGAAGAAAATAGGCAATTATTTCTCTAGCACAACCTATTCTAACTAGCTACACGCCCAGTGTCCATGACATGTTACCGTCCATTAAATTTACTTCAAATGGACCACATTTCCCAGCTGTTCCTTTTCTTCTTCCGAAGGCAACTCCGGGCACAATGGGCATGACTGCATCTCCAGCAACAAGCAGTCAGGCAGGATGCAAGGAACCACACTTCGGGACATGGGCCCCCTTGCAAAAGTATCTTCAGTCTGTCCACACAACAGCTGAAGACAAAGAGACTTCCTTTAACATTTGCAACCAACAATCTGCTGAAGTCCACAGTTCGCTCTACAGGGTAAAACACCCCAACAACTTTAGTTTTTGGCCAACATGGCTCAGATGATCACTTTCTGTAACTGCCGGCAGCATTTAGTCCAGCACAGTCCTAGCAATACAGCTTTCTGGGCTGTCAGAGTAGCGTCCTTGACATCAAACAACCCATATTTGTAATCCACAAGGTAATGGTATCACTTTGATGAGACTTCACCAATAATATCTGGGATCTGGCAGTGTTACATCTTCTCCCTTGGCATTTACAGTGACAACATAATATTTAGCATCTTTCTAGTCTGGCCTGCGGAGGATCACGCTGTCCAGATTCATTTTACAGCCATAGCCCCAGGGATTAAGCACTGAGAGGTATTTTCCTGACATCTTAGGTGACAACTTCAGAAAGTCATTCTTGAGGGGGATCTGAAGGAATTCACGTACGGCTTCATCCACCCATTGTGTTTCCCTCTCCAAAATCTCCTCTTCCAGGTGAGAGGGAATGTAAGGATATAAGTACCCGTAGCCTTCTGACACTTTCTTTATAATTATATGCTGTATTTTTGACAGCCGAGGCAGGGTCTTAGGTCTCCGTACCTGGGTAGAACACGTGTGTCTGGGGTACGCAGGACTGAACACCCAGCAACCATATCTGGCTTATGATCTGATTCTGGGTTAGGCATAGGCATAGTAGGCCGGGCTTTAGGGACCCATTGAGCCCCTTGATCCTCTTCAAAGGACCTGGCAATGCTAATCAGTGGAGCTGCACTGGCTGACAGCATAATCTGCACACTTGCGGTAGTAGTAGCAGGGGTTTCGTCCTCCTGCACATTACTGGTTAACTCCATTACTCTCTCCCCACTTCCCTGAGTAAGACACAGGGGGTGATTTACTAATAACAGTGCGCTGCGCTGGTTGATACCTTAATTGCTGCGCCGGATAAATCCTTCACTGGGCGCAGGAACCAGCGGCGCACTGTTATAGTTACTAAAAATGTCAGCGGCGCTCTATTGAAAATAAATGGTTCCCTATGGGAGCCCATTGATTTGAATAGAGGTCGCCCGGGAAGTCGGATGAAGCCGATCCGACTCGCGGGGCGACTCGTGTGCCGGCTGACATTGCAAGGCAACTTGGACGCGACCTGAGCGTGAAGCAGCCGCTCAAGTCGTGTCCTAGAAGCAACTACCTGGCCGAGAATGTCTCCAGCGCGATGCCATCGCGCTGGTTCTCGGCAGCCTTGCGCTCGCTGGCCCATATTTGGTATGAATCATGAAGGGGAACTCCACGCCAAATTTTAATAAAAAAAACGGCATGGGTTCCCCTCCAGGAGCATACCAGGCCCTTAGGTCTGGTATGGATTTTTAAGGGGAACCCCCTAAGCCGAAAAAACGGCATGGGGGTCCCCCCAAAATCCAAACCAGACCCTTATCCGAGAACGCAACCTGGCAGGCCGCAGGAAAAGAGGGGGGGACGAGAGCGCCCCCCCTCCCTCCTGAACCGTACCAGGCCGCATGCCCTCAACATGGGGGGTTTGGTGCTTTGGGGCAGGGGGGCAACCTGCGGCCCCTCCACCCCAAAGCACCCTGCCCCCATGTTGATGGGGACAAGGGCCTCTTCCCGACAACCCTGGCCGTTGGTTGTTGGGGTCTGCGGGCGGGGGGCTTATCGGAATCCGGGAGCCCCCTTTAATAAGGGGGCCCCCAGATGCCGGCCCCCCACCCTATGTGAATGAGTATGGGGTACATCGTACCCCTACCCATTCACCTGGTGACAAAAAAGTCAATAAAAAAACACAACACAGGTTTTTAAAGTAATTTATTAGGCAGCTCCGGGGGTCTTCCTGCCGGGCGCCCCGCTATCTTCTTCCAGCTCTTTTGCTAGCGGGGTCCCGGTCTTCCTCGTCGTCTTCTTCCGTCTTCGGGGGTCTTTCTGCCGGGCGCCCCGCTATCTTCTTCCAGCTCTTTTGCTAGCGGGGTCCCGGGCTTCCTCGTCGTCTTCTTCCGACATCGGGGGTCTTTCTGCCGGGCGCCCCGCTATCTTCTTCCAGCTCTTTTGCTAGCGGGGTCCCGGTCTTCATCGTCGTCTTCTTCCGACTTCGGGGGTCTCTTGTTCTGTTCTCCGGTGTGGTCTCCACGCTCTCCGGTTCTTCTCCCGCTCTCCGGTGCCTTCTCCACAATCTCCGGTTCTTTCTGCCTTCTGCCGGGCGCCCCGCTATCTTCTTCCAGCTCTTTTGCTAGCGGGGTCCCGGTCTTCATCATCGTCTTCTTCCCTCTTCTCTCCGTCTGATGTTGCCTTGTCGCTGTCCGTCGCTACAATACTCTGCCCGTGGAGAGCACCCACTTATATTGGCATGGGGCGTGGTCACCGGGTGATGCCACTCGCTGACCTCGCCCCCGTATGACGTCACAGTCCCGGGGAATGATGGAATGCGGCCTGCCAGGTTGCGTGCTCGGATAAAGGGTCTGGTGTGGATTTTTAGGGGGACCCCCACGCTATTTTTTTTTTAAGTTTGGCGCGGAGTTCGACTTAAAATCCGTACCAGACCTGAAGGGCCTGGTATGGATTTTGGGGGGACCCCCACGCCATTTTTTTCCATTTTGTGGGGGGGGGGCCCTTTGAATCCATACTAGACCCAAGGGCCTGGTATGGACCTGGGGGGGGACCCCACGCTGTTTTTTTCTAGATTTTTTTTTTAGAGCCGGCAATGTTAATTTTTTTTTACATTTCCTTTAACAACCAGCTGTAAACAGGTTAAAAAAAATAAAAAATTGCCGCAAAATCGCGGTACTTGCATTTTGGATCCGGGTTCATTGAATTCTATTACATCCAAAGCGTTTAACATCGTTTTTCACAAAGCCTAAAAAGGCCTTAAAACTCCAAAGATTTCCACGTTTCAGACGTGGTACCGGCGTTTAGCCGCATTTTAGTTTAGAAGCGTTTTTAAAGGTGACCTCTTTTTTTACATTGATAAACTCAAAAATTATGGCAAATAAGGAGAAACCATTAAAAATATATATATTGTAAAGGACTAGCGTCAAAGGTAGAGCTTGAAGGACACTGCCACTCGCTGGGTCTTCTTTTTGAGGGCTTTATTTGCCCATTTTTATTAAAAGAAGTTAAAACAAAATCAAAGGTTTCCCTCACAGGGGTTTCAACACTCCTTTTCATCAATAACATGACATTCAGCCTCCTGTCTTATACATACAGCAGTGTTGCTCAGGCCTTCCACTTCAGGCTCTTGTCTGTCTCCTACAGACTATTGGCAACACCGTCCATTTAGATAACAGCCCCTTACTGCTCTGACCCTCAGACCTGGGTCTCTGGCTTCCAGTGTGCAGACAACCACTCTCTGGCTTCTTCAGTGCACACCTGCACTCGTCGGGAGGGTGGAGCCCAGAACCATGGTCAGGTGTCTACAAGTAGGCCAGCACACACCTGACCAGTCAGTGTGCTGGTAAATCTCAAAATCTGGACCCAGGACTGGGGATTTCATCCCACCCGGATCTCTACGAAATCCCCGGGCTCCAGGTTCCAAAGTGGACTTTATTAAAAGGATGAGAAAACTGAAACACCAGTTTCCTCTGTACATTATAAACTCCCTGGAGCCCCTCAACCCGTCCAGTTGAGAATTCTGGGTCACTACACTGGTGGGGTACCACACTACCACATACCCCTCCCCCTTGTTTCGACCCAGAGGGCGGAACACACCAGTCCAACCTCCTCACTTTGGCATGACCATGCCAGCTACCAGCCATCTTATCTGTAGGGAGTTTACTACTCTTGGCACCTTTTTGCACCCAAGGTTGATTTCTGAGCTTTAAGGGTCTGATACCATTGAGCTTACCAAGGGCTCCCTTATTTTCCGATAGACCACCCCTTTTCCCTTTATTTAATTTGGAAGGGATCAGATTTTTAAACACTTGTTTAGTGATATGTGGGGGCTCTTTTATTGGGGTGACACTGATCCCTCTCTGAACTCTATGCACGGGCACCCCCTTACTGTCCTAACTTAGCGCCACTTGTTTCCCCATGTACATTGCATGCTTCATTCTGTCAGTTTCATCACTAACATCCTCATAAGACTGCAGCCTTGTCCTAGTCTCTCTCTGAAGGACATACTGACTGTCTTGCCACTCTAAGTCATGTGACACCTCGCTGCGCTTTGGGCCATTTCCTTCCGACCACTGTTTACCAGGATCCTTCTCAGATCCTAGAAGTTCCTCAAACCTCAGGAAACCTTCCCCAGAATTACCCTCCTGAACCTGTAGGGGGCCTAATTCTGCTGTACTTTTTACCTCTTCTAAGTCAGTCACACCATTTATCTCCACACATTTTTTTGGATTAGCAGCAACCGCATCACCTTGACCATCAGGTCTGCCATAATTTTTGTCACCCATGGTAACCAAACCGTCAAAAATTGCCAATGTGCTGCATTTCTCATCATGGTCAGAAATATCAATGCATTTGTCATATTTAATTTCATCATGTTCAGCAGGGCAGTGTCTGGAGAGGAACTGCACCCAGCAGAGTGGTTGTCTACGGCAGCTTCACTGTACACAAACCCCACTGGCATGAGATCCTCTGCCAGCAACTGTCCTGACCCCTGACCATCATCGCATAAAACAACATTTGGACCTGTGACTACAATCACTTCATTTATTGCTGTGCCACCTGGCACTTCCACCAACACCAGCTCATTTGGCGCGGCATCATCCGTTACCATATCATTAGGCCCTTTGTGGATCACAGACATGACCTCCTCTGTGCGTTCGCCATTACTTGGCGCTTCCATCTCATGAGCAACATCATCTGCAGCAGCAAGTGCACCGTTGCATATAAGTTGCTCTGCAGGTCCTTCATCTGGCACCACAGAAGTCATGTCTGCTCCACTCTTACCAACAGAGGCCTTTTCCAACAAAGCCAACAGGTCTTTTGCCCACCTGTCCCAGTCTGTTATCTCTGCGCTACCAGAGGGACAGAGTGGCACAGCAACAGACACATTGCACATGTCACTTTTATTTAAACCAGACTGTGGTAATACATTTTTAACCAGAGCAGGCTGCAATACCACACCTTCACCACCTTGCTCTGGTGGCGCTTCATTAAACGCATGAACACCTTCACATTTGTCATTGCCAGACTGCAATAACCCATTTCCCTCATGAGTGTTTTCAAACATATCAGTTTTAGCATTAACCATTCTGTTATCACCATGTTCAGGTACCCTCTTATCCCTCAGAGCGGCACCATAGCTGTCCCAGGCAACCTCCGGCTCCAAAACGCAGAGCTCCCTGAGGGTTTCTAGGGACACCTCTGTAGCCTTTGTCTCAGTTGCTAGGGAGATAGCACATCTTTAACTGCACTCACATCAAAATTGTTATCTCTAGTGAGCTGCACTAGCCCATTAGCAACTGGACCATCAACTTTAGCCTACACAATATTAGCAGTTTTACCCATCACATTGTCATAATCAAATTTACCACTTGCCTCCCCACTGGACAGGGCACTGCAGCGAGGCAAGTCCTTTTCTACACAGACAGTGGATCTCCCATTTGGGGTCACTTCCACTCCCGTGTGCACATTCACATAGTCAATCTTTTTCATGCATTTACCAGCAACAGTCTTACCCATCACTGTACCAGGGGTTGCCATGTTCATTTGAGTACGTTGTCTATCCTTTGTTGCACTGTCGCTGGCCAACTCTCCCTGGTGGCCATGGGATGAAACTGCAGCAGCCATTTCTGACGCCATAGCACCCCCTGCAGGCACAACATGTACTTCCTCACTGTTGCCAGAGGTGACTGAAAACATTTTTAAACAGGAACCTGGGCTTGCTGACAAAGACTTCTGCCCAGTAGCCATATCTCCAGCCATGTTCCATAACCTGGGACAAGAAAAAATTCCATGCCCAAGTTGACCACATTCCAGGCATGGTACATTTCTGCACATATCTTTAGTGGGACGCCGCTCCACATCTCCACTGTAGCTCCTCCTTCCGGTTAACACCCAATCTCTTGTTGCTAAGGGAGATGGCACTCTTCCAGCTGTACTTTGCTGACTCTCCCAAACGCAGCGACTTTGCGGTCCTTGGAGGATTGTTGCTTTCAACTTGCCACGATCCTCTGTCTGCAATACGTTTCTCATGTGGTCCGCAGACTTGACATTACCGCCGTCGCTACGGGCAACCACATACCTCTCGAACTTCTGATCAGCCTTTTGGACACTCCTGGGACTCAAATCAGGCTTCCCAAACATTGTTGCAGACCTTTGTCTGGCCATGTCATCTTGTCTTTGAGACTGAGACAAAGGGCACTTGGAGACAACATGCCCCCACTCTCTGCACCGCAAACGGCGCACTTGGTTCCATGTCTTGTCAGGGTTTCCCACACTGCATCTGCTGGACCCTGTCTCAAGCTGTATCACTTTCACCCTTTTCAAAACAGCTGCTGGTTTAACTGCAGCAGCGTCGCCAGGCATGGACATCCGGCAGCTCTCTTTTTGTATCGAAGGTTGGCTTGCCTTCCACTTTAGCTTGGTCCAATCCTGGCAGGTGTCGCTTGCACCAATCCACTGCAGATTCAAACGCTGGTGGATTCTCCACACTAGCCGTCATCTGTGCATTCATTGCACCAGGGTTGCTAGGGACGACAGCAGCCCTCTTTTCCCTTGGAAAACTCTGTTTAGGCATGTATGGGGTTTGATCAGGCGGTAACAACCTCTCCAGCCACAGAGCTCTATCTATCATCTCAGCCATCCTTGATTCTTTTAGGCGTTTTGATCGCCCCATACTCACAATCACTCCAAAAAAAAAATATTTTCACAGTTCAGCAATGAATTGGAGCACTGTCTCTTTAAGGGTATTTACCTTTCTCTTGCAGGTTCTTCTCAGCTGCACACACACAGATTGTGCAGTTTCTGGCAATAAAACACAGTTCATATAACAGATGAACTTACTTGATTGTAGGGATCTCAGATTTTGCCCGCATTCTCCACCACTTGTAAAGGACTAGCGTCAAAGGTAGAGCTTGAAGGACACCGCCACTCGCTGGGTCTTCTTTTTGAGGGCTTTATTTGCCCATTTTTATTAAAAGAAGTTCAAACAAAATCAAAGGTTTCCCTCACAGGGGTTTCAACACTCCTTTTCATCAATAACATGACATTCAGCCTCCTGGCCTATAAATACAGCAGTGTTGCTCAGGCCTTCCACTTCAGGCTCTTGTCTGTCTCCTACAGACTATTGGCAACACCGTCCATTTAGATAGCAGCCCCTCACTGCTCTGACCCTCAGACCTGGGTCTCTGGCTTCCAGTGTGCAGACAACCACTCTCTGGCTTCTCCAGTGCACATCTGCACTAGTCGGGAGGGTGGAGCCCAGAACCATGGTCAGGTGTCTACAAATAGGCCAGCACACACCTGACCAGTCAGTGTGCTGGTAAATCTCAAAATCTGGACCCAGGACTGGGGATTTCATCCCACCCGGATCTCTATGAAATCCCCGGGCTCCAGGTCCCAAAGTGGACTTTATTAAAAGGATGAGAAAACTGAAACACCAGTTTCCTCTGTACATTATAAACTCCCTGGAGCCCCTCAACCCGTCCAGTTGAGAATTCTGGGTCACTACACTGGTGGGGTACCACACTACCACAATATATATATATATATATATATATATATATATATATATCAAAAAAATTATGAAATTGCTTCCATTGCATTGTGGACAATCCACAACTTGTGGCAAGTGATGTGGCAAGTGACACGCTAAATACAAGTACACTGCTGCTCTCTCAGCTGCTGATACTCACTCTGGTCTCACAAAATAGCTGAAATCGTTAATAATACTGTTTTTGGAGCTTAGGGCGGCTCCTTATGATTCCTAACTAAACACATATAGATGCAGATGTGGTAAAACGCGGCATGCAAACGCCACAAAGAGCGCCTTTCTAAACGCCGCTTTCAACCATAGTTCTGAACACTTTGCACCAGCGTCCCGTGTACATGGGGCATAAAAACGCCTATGCCATTTACAGCTCAAAAACGCCATGGTGGCCATGAGGCCATAGGCTAACATGGAGAGACGTTTTTAAGCTGCAAAAAAACGCTCAAACAGGCGGCTGGAAAAACGTCCGTGTGCATGTAGCCTTATATTAACCACTTGCGCACTGGCCACTTAAACCCCCTTCCTGCCCAGACCAATTTTCACATTTGATGAACTTTGAATGACAATTGTGCGCTCATACAACACTGTAACCCAATGAAAATGTATTATTATTTGGCACACAAATAGAGCTTTCTTTTGGTGCTATTTGATCACCTCTGCGTTTTTTTTTTTCTCTATAAATACAAAAGACCGACTAAAAAAAAAATAATTGGATATTTTAACCACTTCAGCACTGGGCCTTAGCAGACACCCTAGGGAATAAAATGGCGGTCATTGCAAATTGTTTCTCACTCGGTATTTGCGCAATAAATTTTCAAACGCCTTTTTAAAATTTCATGAATTAAAAAAAATTACAAAATAGTAAAGTTAGCCCAATTGTATAATGTGAAAGATGTTGTTATGTTGAGTAAATAGATACCTAACATGTCACGCTTTAAAATTGCGCACACTCATGGAATGACACCAAATTTCAGTACTTAAAAATCTCCCTAGGCGATGATTTCAAAATTTTTACACGTTACCATTTTTGCATTACAGAGGAGGTCTAGTGCTAGAATTGTTGCACTCGTTCTAACGCACGCAGCAATACCTCACATGTGTGGTTTGAACGGCGTTTACATGTGTGGGCGGGACTTACGTGTGTGTTCGCTTCTGAGCGCGAGCTACCGGGGACAAAGAGGTTTTTTTGTTTTTTTTACTTTTTTGTATTTCTTACTCTTTTTTTTACTTTTTTGTTTTTTTGATCACTTTTATTCCTATTACAAGGAATGTAAACATCCCTTGTAATAGGAATCTATTGTGACAGGTCCTCTTTATGGAGAGATGCAGGGTCAATAAGATCCCACATCTCTCCTCCAGGCTGGAAAGCATGAGATCGGTCAAAAAAATTCACCGATCTCATGCTGATAGCCAAGATCACGGCTTTGTTTACATACGGGAACCCGGCGTGATGTCATAACTTCGCGCCCGGGCCTCCAACGATCATAGAGATGACTGGTGACCATCTGGTCACCAGTCATCTCTATGCTTCCCATCCGGCGCCGGCCAATTCATTCTCCGAGCCCCAGATGGCACAGGAGAGCCCGGAGAAGCACCGGATGGCGGCGGGAGGGGGGGAAACGTCCCCTCCCTTCGCCTATAAGAACGATCAAGTGGCGGAACTGCCGCTATGATCGTTTTTATCGTGCACAGAATCGACAGCAGAAAATAATGATATCTGAATGATGCCTGCAACTGCAGGCATCATTCAGGTGTCACTGCACAAAGCCAAGGACGTCATTTGACGGTGGACGGTAGGAAAGTGGTTAATATTTCGAAAATTTAGAAAAAAGGTAATTTTTATCCTTCATTGATGTACACTGATGAGACTGCACTGATGGGCTGCACTGATGGGCACCGATAAGGTGGCAAGGGTGGGCACTGAGAGGTGGCATTGCTAGTTGGCACTGGTGGGCATTGACAAGTGGCACTGCTAGGTGGCAATGATAGTTGGCAGTGATGGGCACTGATAGGCAGCACTGCTAGGTGCCACTGATTGGCATCAGTGGTAGGCATTGATAGGTGGCACTGGCAGGGGCTACTGATTGTCACAGAATTGCCTCTTCCTCTTCGGGCCCGATGTCCCTTGCACATAAGCCGGTGATTGCCTTTTTTTATGCTCACGCTGTCAGCACAAGGAGAAAACAAAAACCATTACCCAGTTTTTGTTTACATCACGTGATCAGCTGTCATTGGCTGACAGCTGATCACATGGTAAAGGGCAGGGATCGGCCCCTTACTCGGATCTGTCATCACCCGAGTCTCAGTGACTCGGTGACCACAGTGTGCGCGCGAAGGGGAGGACGTCTATTGACGGACTCCCGGCAATTGAGGACCGTGCTGTGGCCGTCGATCAGTTATAGCGCTGATCTCAAGTGATTAAAGAGGGTCTAAATGGGCCATTGACATGCATCACAATTCAACTTAGGAATGTGTCTTTGCAAAGTTAAACTAAATGAAATCCTTTCTTATTTTTGCTTGGGGATAGAGTGCAGAGGGATTACAAGTCTAGACAGTTTTTGGGGATGTCTACACCCCTGATAGGGTGAAGAAAACTCCCAAATTTGGCCACTTTATCCTTCCAAATAATTCACTTCCTGTCACATAGCCACACAGGAAGTGAGGGGAAATCCCTACCAATGTCTTTCCTTGGGGACACACAGGTCAATCTAAATACTTTCCCCATTATGTACATTGCACTCCAGCATTTTGCGGGGTACACCCCAAATTATTATGTATTTTGGACTTTGGGGTTTATTTACTAAAGGCAAATCTACTTTGCACTACAAGTGCACTTGCTGGATATCCGAGGGGGACATGCAAGCAAACAAAAAAAAACACCATCTTTGCTTTTACATGATTGGATGTTACAATCACCAGTGATCCCTCAGATTTTCAGCAGCTACACTTTTACTGCAGAGTGGATTTGTCTTTACTAAACCCCAAACTACCCAATGATTTGGGGTGTACACAACAAAGTGCTAGAGTGCAATTTGCTTAATGGGGACACTTGTTAGATTGAGCTGTGTGTCCCCAAGAAAAGACATTGGTAGGGTTTTACCTTCACTTCCTGTTTAGCTGTGTGACAGGAAGTGAAGCCAATTTTACTAAAAGGGGACACAAAGCCCAACCTAAAAAAAAAAAAAAAAAAACAAGCAGGGGTTCTAACACTTACTTTGTTTCCCTCAAAATGCCCACAATTAGAATTGGATTGCCTTGAGCTATTTTTAAGTGCAGTGCTCTAAATCAGTGCTTCTCAAGTACCCCCAACAGGCCATGTTTGCAGGTTTTCCTTCATCTTGCACATGTGCTTTAAATCACAGTCAATGGTTTTGAATTTTGGACAGCAATTCTCGATAAGATAAATTCACAAAACATGTCCTGTTGGTGGTACTTGAGGACTGAGGCTGAGAACCACTGCAGTAAAAAGGAAAATTGAATACTTACCACTCTGTATTTTTCATTTCCTGGTGATTATCCATGGCAGCACACAATACATGCATATGCTAGCATGAAGGCACCAGGGTAGACAAATCACACCTGTTTTGTTTTGACATGCCAATCAGCTGTCACATTGTTGCAAAGAAAACGCAAAACAAACCTCAAAACTTTGCATCAAATTTTATTGGTCAACAAAACAAAGTGAAGCCAAAATAAAAAACAGGGTCAATTTGAAACAGTTAAGCCTCGTACACACGATCGGATATCCTATGGATTCTAATCCGATGGTTTTGTCCATCGGAAATCCGATGAAGCTGACTTCCATCAGTCTTGCCTACACACCATCACTCAAAAAACCGACCGTTCCAAATGCGGTGATGTAAAACACTCCGATGAGCCGAGAAAAATTAAGTTTAATGCTTCTGAGCATGCGTTGACTTGATTCTGAGCATGCGTGGGTTTTTTATCCAATGGACTTGCCCATAGACGATTGGAATTTGCTATCGGTATTTGATCCATCGGAAAAATTTAAAACATGTTCTATTTTTTAAAACAGATGGAAATAAGACCGATGGGTCCCATACACGATCGGTTTGTCCGATGAAAAAAGTCCATCGGACTGTTTTCATCGGTAAAACCGATCGTGTGTACAGGGCTTTACAGACTCACAACATCTTGAGAAAGATTTGGCAAAATAATGCAGCACAGACAATTAAATCAAAGTGAACAAACAACACACATTAACAACATCAAAATTATTTCAGGGGAACATTTTCCCCACACAAAAAAATACAATCCACAAAATTAAAACAAACACCTGTTTTGCAAAGACATAACAAATAAAATACATGTGTTACAAACTCGATAAGGACACCAAAATGTACTTTTTGCCCCCCACACACGCACACACACTTGCCTTTTTTCAGGGCAAGGGAGAGGATGCTATCTGCGAGCTTTATATAACATAGGTTTGTGAGCTAATGAGGCAATTGAAAACACTTGCACAGTCCATGAAACACCCAAAATGCAAGTTCACCCAATGTAGAGACTGAACTTCAAAGTGGGCACACCTGTTAAGGATGTCCTTCAATTACTAACCCATAAAAACACTCTCTGAGCATGCCCAGAAATATCCAGGTGCTGTTCACACACAAAAAGCACCAAAAAAAATCTAACTGCCTGGGCAAGCTCAGTCAGAACAACACAAATGCAGCTAGCAGAAAATAACCCCCCCCCTGTCCAAAATTAAGCACATCATCCAGCATGCTACAAAATTAGAGATGGGACAATCACCCCCCCCCCCCCCACCAACAAATACCATTGCAGTCTATGGGAACTGACTTGTCAATTTTGCTAGTCCCCACTTGGCTGGCTTATCTTCTAGTTATTGGCCTTAAAATGGGGGCCCAGGTCCCACCCTAAGGGACATATATCAATGTCACCAATTTGGACAACACCAAAAACAAAACAAGGAGAAGTGCCTTTAAATATGAAAATTGCTTAAGGGCCATTTCACACCACATGCAGTCCATTGCGTTTTTTATGCATCAAAAATGCATGGAAAGTTGGTTATATGATTCTAAATGGCAGTGTTTGTTCCAGTGCGTTCCAGTTCCACAAAAAAGTAGAACAGGCTGCATTTTACCTGCACTGGACTGTACTGGAATGCAGCAAAACACATCATAAACGCACTGGAACGCACAGGAACACACCTAAATGCACCAAAAACGCACTGGAACGCACTTGTCCTTATCTATGGTTAATAAAAAAGAGGGGTGAAAAAAAAGCACTGGACTGCATCAAAAACTTACCAAAAACTGGCCCTAGTTCACACCATAGAAACGCAGTCTGGATGCGCTCCAGGTGCTTTTCTGCACGCGCGTTTTTGACACGTTCCAGTGCATTTTTGATGCGTTTTTGATGCAGTCCAGTGTCTTTGGTGCATTTAGGTGCGTTCCGGTGCATTCCAGTGCGTTTTTGGTACGTTCCGTTGCGTTTTTGATGAGTTTTACTGCGGTCCAGTACAGTTCTGTACCTAAAAAATGCAGCATGACCAATTTTTTTTTTCCCTTTCTGAAACGCACTGGAATGGATTGCAGTGGTGTGAACTATGCCATTGGCATTAATGTGATCAACTTTCTTTGCGTTTTTCATGCATCAAAAAAACGCACTGCACTGCATCCGGTGTGAACAGGCCCTAAATATCATACCTGGGGGGTGTCTATAGTATGCCTGTAAAGTAGCGCATGTTTTCCATGTTTATAATAGGGATGAGCGGAACACCCCCGGGTTCGGTTCGCACCAGAACCTACGAACGGACTGAAAGTTCGCTGCGAACGTTCGAACCCTATTAGTTACAATGGACGCGAGCGTTCGAAATCTAAAGTGCTAATTATAACGGCCAATATGCATGTTATTGTCATAAAAAAGGTTTGGGGACCCGGGTCCTGCCCCAGGGGACATGTATCAATGCAAAAAGAAGTTTTAAAAACTGACATTTTTTCTGGAGCAGACATTTTAATGATGCATAAAGTGAAAAAAAAAAGTGAAATATTCCTTTAACCACTTAAGCCCCGGACCATTTGGTAGCTAAAGGACCAGAGATGAATTCAGAATTTTGCACTGCGCTGCTTTAACTGTAAATTGTGCGGACATGCAATGTTGTACCCAAACGAAATTTGCGTCCTTTTCTTCCCACAAATAGAGCTTTCTTTTAATGGTATTTGATTGCCTCTGCGATTTTTATTTTTTGCGATATAAACGGAAAAAGACCGAAAATTTTGAAAAATAATGATATTTTCTA
The DNA here is from genome assembly GCA_029206835.1 of Rana muscosa. NCBI lineage: Eukaryota > Metazoa > Chordata > Amphibia > Anura > Ranidae > Rana > Rana muscosa. The sequence continues at coordinate 162,045,903 of CM055123.1, forward strand.
CTTTTTGTTATAAGAAAAATCGAATAAACTCAATTGTAGTCATACATTTAGGCCAAAATGTATTCAGCCACATGTCTTTAGTAAAAAAATGTCAATAAGCGTATATTTATTGGTTTGCGCAAAAGTTATAGCGTCTACAAACTAGGGTACATTTTCTGGAATTTACACAGCTTTTAATTTATGACTGCCTATCTCATTTCTTGAGGTGCTAAAATGGCAGGGCAGTACAAAACCCCCCAAAATGACCCAATTTTGGAAAGTAAACACCCCAAGGAAATTGCTGAGAGGCATGTTGAGCCCATTGAATATTTTTTTTTGTCCCAAGTGATTGAATAATGACAAAAAAAAATAAATAAAATTACAAAAAGTTGTCACTAAATGATATATTGCTCACACATGCCATGGTTATATGTGGAATTGCACCCCAAAATACATTCTTCTGCTTCTCCTGAGTACGGGGATACCACATGTGTGGGACTTTTTAGGAGCCTAGCCACGCACGGGACCCCGGAAACCAAGCACCGCCTTCAGGATTTCTAAGGGCGCAAATTTTTGATTTCACTCCTCACTACCTATCACAGTTTCGAAGGCCATAAAATGCCAAAATAGCACAAAACCCCCCCAAATGACCCCATTTTGAAAAGTAGACACCCCAAGCTATTTACTGAGAGGCATTATTAGTCCATGGAATATTTTATATTTTGCCACAAGTTGCGGGAATATGACAAACTTTATTTTTTTTGCACAAAGTTGTCACTAAATGATATATTGCTCACACATGCCATGGGCATATGTGAAATTACACCCCAAAATACATTCTGCTGCTTCTCCTGAGTACGGGGATACCACATGTGTGGGACTTTTTGGGAGCCTAGTCGCATACAGGACCCCAAAAACCAAGCACCGCCTTCAGGATTTCTAAGGGCACAAATTTTTGATTTCACTCCTCACTACCTATCACTACCTATCACAGTTTTGAAGGCCATAAAATGCCAAGATGGCACAAACCCCCCCCAAATGATCCCATTTTGGAAAGTAGACACCCCAAGCTATTTGCTGAGAGGCATGTTGAGCCCATTGAATATTTTTTTTTTGTCCCAAATGATTGAATAATGATAAAAAGAAAAAAAAAAGAAAAAATGTACAAAAAGTTGTCACTAAATGATATATTGCTCACACATGCCATGGTTATATGTGGAATTGCACCCCAAAATACATTCTGCTGCTTCTCCTGAGTACGGGGATACCACATGTGTGGGACTTTTTGAGAGCCTAGCTGGGTCCGGGGCCCCAAAAACCAAGCACCGCCTTCAGGATTTCTAAGGGCGTAAATTTTTGATTTCACTCCTCACTACCTATCACAGTTTCGAAGGCCATAAAATGCCAAAATAGCACAAACCCCCCCCAAATTACCCCATTTTGGAAAGTAGACACCCCAAGCTATTTACTGAGAGGCATGTTCAGTCCATGGAATATTTTATATTTTGCCACAAGTTGCGGGAATATGACAAACTTTGTTTTTTTTGCACAAAGTTGTCACTAAATGATATATTGCTCACACATGCCATGGGCATATGTGAAATTACACCCCAAAATACATTCTGCTGCTTCTCCTGAGTACGGGGATACCACATGTGTGGGACTTTTTGGGAGCCTAGCCGCGTACGGGACCCCAAAAATCAAGCACCGCCTTCAAGGTTTCTAAGGGCATAAATTTTTGATTTCACTCCTCACTACCTATCACAGTTTTGAAGGCCATAAAATGCCAAGATAGCACAAAACCCCCCAAAATGACCCCATTTTGGAAAGTAGACACCCCAAGGAAATTGCTGAGAGGCATGTTGAGCCCATTGAATATTTTTTTTTTGTCCCAAGTGATTGAATAATGACAAAAAGAAAAAAAAAATGTACAAAAAGTTGTCACTAAATGATATACTGCTCAAACATGCCATGGTTATATGCAGAGTTGCACCCCAAAATACATTTGGCTGCTTCTCCTGAGTACGGGGATACCACATGTGTGGGACTTTTTGAGAGCCTAGCCGCGTACGGGCCCCCGAAAACCAAGCACCGCCTTCAGGATTTCTAAGGGCACAAATTTTTGATTTCACTCCTCACTACCTATCACAGTTTTGAAGGCCATAAAATGCCAAGATAGCCCAAAACCCCCACAAATGACCCCATTTTGGAAAGTAGACACCCCAAGCTATTTGCCGAGAGGCATGGTGAGTATTTTACAGCTCTCATTTGTTTTTGAAAATGAAGAAAGACATTTTTTTTTTTCTTTTTTCAATTTTTAAAACATTGTGACAAAAAGCGAGATCTGCAAAATACTCAACATACCTCTCAGCAAATAGCTTGGGGTGTCTACTTTCCAAAATGGGGTCATTTGGGGGGTTTTGTGCCATCTGGGCATTCCATGGCCTCCGAAACTGTGATAGGCAGTGAGGAGTGAAATCAAAAATTTACACCCATAGAAATCCTGAAGGCGGTGCTTGGTTTTCGGGGTCCTGTACGCGGCTAGGCTCCCAAAATGTCTCACACATGTGGTATCCCCGTACTCAGAAGAAGCAACAGAATGTATTTTGGGGTGCAATTCCACATATAACCATGGCATGTTTGAGCAATATATAATTTAGTGACAACTTTTTGTACATTTTTTTTTCTTTTTGTCATTATTCAATCACTTGGGACAAAAAAAAAATATTCAATGGGCTCAACATGCCTCTCAGCAAATAGCTTGAGGTGTCTACTTTCCAAAATGGGGTCATTTGGGGGGGTTTTGAACTGTCCTGGCATTTTATGCACAACATTAGGAAGCTTATGTCACACATCATCCACTCTTCTAACCACTTGAAGACAAAGCCCTTTCTGACACTTTTTGTTTACATGAAAACATTTTTTTTTTTTGCAAGAAAATTATGTTGAACCCCCAAACATTATATATTTTTTTAAAGCAAAGGCCCTACAGATTAAAATAGTGGGTGTTGCATTTTTTTTTCCACACAGTATTTGCGCAGCGATTTTTCAAACGCATTTTTTGGGGGAAAAACACACTTTTTTTATTTTTAATGCACTAAAAAACACTATATTGCCCAAATGTTTGATGAAATAAAAAAGATGATCTTAGGCCAAGTACATGGATACCAAACACGACATGCTTTAAAATTGCACACAAACGCGCAGCGGCGAGAAACTACATTCATTTTTAAAAGCATTTAAAAGCCTTTACAGGTTACCACGTTAGATTTACAGAGGAGGTCTACTCCTAAAATTACTGCCCTCGATCTGACCTTCGCGGTGATACCTCACATGCATGATGCAATTGCTGTTTACATATGACGCTAGACTGACGCTTGCGTTCACCTTTGCGCAAGAGCAGGGGGGGACAGCGGTGCTTTTTTTTTTTTTTTTTTTATATTATTTATTCTGCTTTTTTATTTTATTTTTAAACTGTTCCTTCCATATTTTTTTTTTTATCATTTTTATTGTTATCTCAGGGAATGTAAATATCCCCTATGATAGCAATAAGTAGTGACAGGTACTCTTTTTTTGAAAAAAAATGGGGGTTAGACCCTAGATCTTTCCTCTGCCCTCAAAGCATCTGACCACACCAAGATCGGTGTGATAAAATGCTTTCCCAATTTCCCAATGGCGCTGTTTATATCCGGGGGGGGCATTCCCTCCCACTGCTTGTAAAAGCAGTCTAGAGGCTAATTATCTGCTAGAATTGCTTTTACATGAAAGCCGGCCACTGGCTGAAAAGAATGATACCAAGATGATACCTAAACCTGGAGGCATCATTCTGGTATAAACATTCAAAGTCCAGCAACATACCAGTACGTTGCTGGTCCTTGTTGGACATGTATTGTAATCTTTTTTTTCATGCAGCCTGTTGGCTGAACGAAAAAAAGAGATTGATCGGTGGGTATGCCCACCATTAGAATACCTCCCTTCATCCACCCACTTCTAATGATGGGCATATATGCCGAAGCATGGGGGCATCCTCCCGCAAAAAAGTTATGCCGCGTACACACGGTCGGACTTTTCCACGGGCAAGCCTTCATCGGAATTTCGACCGTATGTACGCGGCATAAAAGGTTATGCCGCGTACACACGGTCAAACTTTTCCACGGGCAAGCCTCCGTCGGAATTTCGACCGTATATACGCGGCATTAGGAGCAAAATCGCTCCTCCGCCCCTGCTGCCCCCATGCTTGGGCATATATGCTCTTTTTTTAACTGTGGTGGTGAAATCACCTCCTACAGCGTTGGAGTCACGGCTTTATGTATCGTGGGAGCAAACGCTGTTGCTGTCAAGATGAATAAATCCGCGATGCAACTGAATGGCGTACCTGCTAAGCAAATGATGGTTAAAATTAAAACAAAGTAACATTACAGTACAACAGTAAGACCTTACCATACCATACCTGCAAAGCAAATACCATAACAAAACCTAGTAAAAAATAGAACATTTTTTTAATGCAACCTGTGGCTAAAATATATATATGCCGAAGCATGGGGGCATCCTCCCGCAAAAAAGTTATGCCGCGTACACACGGTCGGACTTTTCCACGGGCAAGCCTTCATCGGAATTTTGACCGTATGTACGCGGCATAAAAGGTTATGCCGCGTACACGGTCAAACTTTTCCACGGGCAAGCCTCCGTCGGAATTTCGACCGTATATACGCGGCATTAGGAGCAAAATCGCTCCTCCGCCCCTGCTGCCCCCATGCTTCGGCATATATGCTCTTTTTTTAACTGTGGTGGTGAAATCACCTCCTACAGCGTTGGAGTCACGGCTTTATGTATCGTGGGAGCAAACGCTGTTGCTGTCAAGATAAATAAATCCGCGATGCAACTGAATGGCGTACCTGCTAAGCAAATGATGGTTAACATTAAAACAAAGTAACATTACAGTACAACAGTAAGACCTTACCATACCATACCTGCAAAGCAAATACCAAAACAAAACCTAGTAAAAAATAAAACATTTTTTTAACGCTACCTGTGCCTAAAATATATATATGCCGAAACATGGGGGCATCCTCCCGCAAAAAAGTTATGCCGCATACACACGGTCGGACTTTTCCACGGGCAAGCCTCGGTCGGAATTTCGACCGTATATACGCGGCATTAGGAGCAAAATCGCTCCTCCGCCCCTGCTGCCCCCATGCTTCGGCATATATGCTCTTTTTTTTTAACTGTGGTGGTGAAATCACCTCCTACAGCACTGGAGTCACGGCTTTATGTATCGTGGGAGCAAACGCTGTTGCTGTCAAGATAAATAATTCCGTGCTGCAGTTGAATGGAGCACCTGAAAACAAAAAATTACATACCTGAAAAGCAAGCATGATAAAACATTGCAGAATGGAATACAGTAAAAAAGAGCAGAACAATAGAGAGAAAATAGAGAGAGAGAGAGAACAATAAAACGACAACTATTTTTGGTTTTTTTATTTTATATTTTTTTGTGTTTTGTTTTTTACGTTTTTTTTTCTTTTTTACATTTTTTTTTTTAAACTTTAACAACTGTAATGGTTCGGGTCTCTCAAAATGTAATGGCATCTTGGGAGACCCTGTGTAAGTGTGTCCTAGTCTGTGAAATGCTGTACCCTACGCTAAAACTTCACTTTTGAGTGGTAGCGTTCAAAACATTCACCAAGGCAAAGACCAAGTTTGTCAGGACAGAGTGGACAATAATAACGGGTGTCACGCCTAAATCCGCGCTTGCTACAGACACGACATCTTTTTTGGGGGGCTCGTTTGGTAAGGGTACTCTGGAGGAGATGCGTATAATGCCTCTCATGCAGCCGGCTTCCTGCATTTGGTAGGGGATGGTGAGGTGCAGAACCGCCTGGATACAGGAGTTCTGTGACTATCTCATTCTGGAATTTTAGAAGAGATAAAGTCCCGCCTGAAGCTCTGTATAGCACATGAGCGTTCAGCAAAGCCAATTGGAATAAGGATAGAGACACTTTTTTGTACCAGCGTCTCGCCTTACGGTCAATTAGATACGGCGCCATCAACTGGTCGTTGAGGTCCACCCCTCCCATATTTTTGTTATATTCGTGGACACAGAGGGGTTTCTCCACAACACCAGTCGCCGTAGGAATTTGGACTGTCGTGTCTGCATGAAGGGAGGTAAGAAGGAAAACATTCTTATTGTCGCTCCACTTCATAGCGAGCAAGTTATTACACTTTACGCAGGCTCTCTCCCCCAGCCTAAGACGGGCATCTACAAGCCGCTGGGGAAAGCCCCGGCGATTAGGTCGCACGGTGCCACATGCTCCAATCTGATGATCAAACAAGTGACTAAACAGTGGCACGCTCGTGTAATAATTGTCCACATACAAGTGGTACCCCTTTCCGAATAAGGGTGACACCAAGTTCCACACTATCTTGCCAGCGCTCCCTATGTAATCCGGGCAGTTGACCGGCTCAACCTGACTATCTTTTCCCTCATAAACCATAAAGCTCCATACATAGCCTGTTGCCCTGTCACAGCACTTATAGAGCTTGACCCCGTATCTGGCACGCTTGCTGGGAAGGTACTGCTTGAAATCCAAGCGGCCAGAAAATTTAATCAGGGACTCATCAACGCAGACAGCTTGATCGGGAATAAACAAGGCTGCAAAACGTTCGTTGAAGTGGTTTATGAGGGGCCGAATTTTATAGAGCCGGTCGTATTCAGGGTCCCCACGTGGACGACAAAGTTCATTGTCGTTGAAGTGCATGAACCGCAAAATCTGCTCGTATCGTTTCCTGGGCATGGAGGCAGAGAACACGGGCATGTGGTCAATTGGGTGCGTGGACCAATAAGCACGCAATGACGGGAATTTATGTGTGCCCATGTTGAGGGAAAGGCCCAGAAAGGTCTTAAATTCGGAAACCGTAATTGGTTTCCAATCTTTGGCAATGGAAGGCAACTGGGGATTAGCGGCGATGAATTGACCAGCATATAAATTACTCTGGTCCACAATAAATCTATAGAGATCTTCCGTGAAAAACAGTGAATAATAATCGATTGGCATAAAATCAGCTGTTTCCACCTGAATACCGGGTTGGGCAGTGAATGGGGGAAGTACGGGTTCTGCAGAAGTGGTGGGGACCCAATCAGGATAGGCGAATTCTGCAGGAAGAGCACTATGGGTACGACGGGCCTGCCTTTGTCTTCTTGGTGGCAGCGGGACACTACTTGTGCTTGCCACCTCGCCAGCTTGAACTGCACTTATGGGACTCGCCACGTCACCACGTGATACTGCAGTGCTGGATGTACGCCCAGGCTGTACTAGGCCGCTGGTGCTTGCCAATTCACCAGAAGGAATAGCGGCGCTAGTACTCCTCTGCTCCATGATACGAGAGCCCTGCGGTTCTTGCTCCTCACCAACCTCAGAAGATCGGGATCGGGTACGCCTGACCTTAGCAGGGACCTCAACTTCGTTGTCAGAGCTATCTGACGTGGGGCCGCTGACGTCACTGTCTTCTACGGGAAGATATTCTGAGCCTGAATCTGACAGATACGTGACCTCCTCTTCACTATCTGTCATGCTCAGAATCTCGTAGGCCTCTTTACTTCGACTTGCCATTTTGGGCTCTAAATTTAGGGGTACACTAGTAAGATTCACAGGAAAAAAAGCACCCGACTGTCGTCAGCAAATATATCAAACGCTACAAAAAAAACTGTTAGCGGTCGCAGGGATCAGGACTGTCTCTGCGAACGCTGCAGTTATGTGTTTTGTGTTTGGTAAGTGACAGTGATCGATCGATACTGCACTTGGGTGGGCTGGGCTGGGCTGGGCGGAGGGGCTAAACGCAGGTGCTAGCAGGTATCTGGGCTGATTACGCTAACACTGCGTTTTTGGGAACCCTAAACCGCTGGGGACGCTAGTATAGATCTGATCAGATACTATACCACTAAGGGAGGTGTATGCTTTGCGCGTGGGTGTTAGCGTTACTGGCACTAACCTAACGCTGCCTGGGGCGACGCAGACCCTCTCTGGCGCTAAAACCTAATTGATCTCACCCGCCGGGCGATCAGGGGGTTAAACCTTTATTGGGTTATATACGGCGGGTGCCCTGATGCTATAAAAAGCAAACTAACCAACCAGTGTCACCCGTAACCTTTATATGGTGATCACTGGTGAAAGGGTTAACTAGGGGCAATCAGGGGGTTAAAACCTTTATTAGGTTAAATATGGGGGTACCCGACGCTATATAAAAACCTGACGGGTTACCTAAATAACTAAATAATTAACTGGGTAACCAGTGTCACCAGTGACGCTTATACGGTGATCACTGGTGAAAGGGTTAACTCTAGGGGCAATCAGGGGGTTAAAATAATATATGGGGGTACCTGACACTCTAAAAACCTGCGGCGAAACTAAAAATAAATAACTGGCTATCTAGGGCACCACCGGCACTAAATACAGCAATCGAAAATACGATCGCTTAGTGACGCTGGCGTTAGGGGGTGAAAGGGTTACCTGGGGGGCGATCAAGGGGTTAAACCTTTATTAGGGGGGGTTAGGGGGCTACCCTGGACCTAAAGGGGCCTAAACCTAACTGCCCTGCAACTTTTTACTATCACAGATGACACTAAAAGCAGTGATCAGTAAAATAAATGATCACTGCAATCAGTGACACTGTGATTGGGGGCTGGGGGGTGACCTGCGGGGTGATCTGGGGGTGACTGGGGGGTGAAATGTGTGCCTATGTGTACCTACTTGTCAGTGGACTGTTGGTGCACTAACCTGCTTCCTCTCTCCTCGGCGCCGGAATCGAAAAGACCTCCGCGAGGGAGATGACATCACTTCCTCCTGCCTGTGTTTACATCACATGGCGGAGGAAGCATTTTCATTGGCCGGGAGCGATCGCGAGGGGGTGGCCAAAATCAAATGGTCACCCCCTCATCTCTGATCGCTCCCCAATGATTAACGGCCGCTCACTGTATAGGAGGGGGGTCCGATCGGAACCCCCAACTGTACAAAGGCGATCACGTACACTCTACGTGATTGTGCCTGTCGGTGCCATTCTGCCGACGTATATATACAGTGAGCGGTCGTTAAGTGGTTAAATATGGTACCTGGGGGGTGTCTAAAGTATGCCTGTGAAGTGGCATGTGTTTCCCTTGTTTAGAACTGTCCCTGCACAAAATGACATTTCTAAAGGAAAAAAAGCCATTTAAAACTGCTTGCGGCTTTAATGTCATGTCTTGTCCTGGCAATATGGATGAAAATCTTTGAGAAAAATGGCATGGCTACCCCATCACCCTCCCCTACCCCAGCCCATTACGAGCCCCTTTGGGTCTTGTATGGATATTAAGGGGAACCCCGCACCCAAAATAAAAAAAAGGCCCTATGTATTCTGAACAGCAGTATACAGGCGGTGCAAACAAGACAGGGACTGTAGGTTTGTTCTTAAGTAGAATCTGTTTGTAATTTTGAACAGGTACATTGTTTAAGTGTAGCTCCAGCCAAAAAATATATTTTTAAGCTTTTTGGAAAACATAGGGAAGGTATATCACCCCTGTAACATTTGTTTTGCTGTCTGTGCACCTGTTCAGAACATTTCACCTCACTTTCCGTCCCAATGACAAATGTTTTTGGAAAAGTGGGCTTTTTATTGAAACAAGGATTGGTGATAAAGCAGTAGAGAGGAGATACCTTTTTCCCAAATTAAATCTAACAGGATAGAATTTCCCTTCCTAGGGGTAGATTTCCTCTCACTTCCTGTTTTCTCCTTCCGTTTGCAAGTAGGAGTCGTTTGTAAGTTGGATGTTTGAAAGTAGGGGCCTGCCGTATATACTCTGCAGAAATTTGCCCCATTAGATGTTGGTGTTGCCACAACACTGTAAGCCCTCACAGCTACTCTTGGTGGGCGCTGTAAAGCCCTGCTGTGAACTATTATATCAGGAATTGTAATTACATGCCATTGTTGAACAGTGGTAGGAAAAATTGGTACTTTGGTGGTGGTGCTGGTGCTACAACACTGTAAGCCCTCACAGTTACTCTTGGTGGGCGCAGGAATGGGCCCTGCTGTGAATTATTAGATCAAGAATTGTAATTGCATGCCCCTGTTGAACAGGGGCAGAAAAATTGGGCCTTTGGTGGTGGTGGTGGTGGACGGTGTTGCCACAACACTGTAAGCCCTCACAGTTACTCTTGGTGGGCGCAGGAATGGGCCCTGCTGTGAATTATTAGATCAAGATTTGTAATTACTCACCCCTGTTAAACAGGGGCTGAAAAATTGTACCTTAGGCACTGGTGCTGGTGCCACAACACTGCAACGCCTCACAGATACTGTGCTTGGAGCAGAGCAATGAGACCTGTTGCAAAGCATTGCATAAAAAGTTGTAATTACACGCCCCTGTTAAACAGGGGATGAAAAATTGGGCCTTAGCCACTGGTGGTGGCACCCAGAAACAAAAATGTTCTTCCAAGCTATCAACAGGATCATTGAGGAGGAAGAGGATAGTCAGTCAACATAACAGGACAGTCACTCAGCATCAGCATAGGCAGTCTTGAAGGGATGTGACATTTCAAAATAAATTATTCTGTTATATCAGCCTCAGGTGCTTGGTAGCTGGTGGTGATCCAAGACTGGTTCATCTTTATGAAGGTCAGTCGATCAACCGAGTCGGTGGACAGGCGCACCCTGTGATCCGTGACAAAGGCTCCAGCAGCACTGAATGTGCGTTCCGAAAGAACGCTGGATGCAGGACAGGCCAGTAGCTCAATTGCATACTGTGCAAGCTCTGGCCAGTGATCCATCCTCAAGACCCAGTAAGCCAGAGGATTTTCGGTGGGAAAGGTGTCCAAGTCTGACCTTGCCCCTAGGTATTCCTGCACCATGTATATCAGACGCTGGCGATGGTTGCTGGAACCGATCATACCTTGGGGCTGCGGACTAAAAAATTGTCTGAACGCATCGGTCAGACGTCCACCTTCCCCACCGCTACTTCTGCTACTGACCGAAGCCTCAGCAACTCGTCGTCCAGGACCAGCAGTTTGTAACCTCCCAGTCTCTGGGAACCCGTGGCACAGACCAGGCCTCCCGGAGATATCTCATCCTCTGCTCCCTCTGCGACGGCAAAATAAGGTCCGCAACCTTACCCTTGTACCGTGGATCAAGGAGAGTGGCCAGCCAGTAATGGTCCCTCTCCTTGATCCGAAGAATACGAGGATCCTTTCGCAGGCTTTGCAGGATCAGGGAGGCCATGCAACGTAGGTTATCTGAGGCATTTGGGTCACTAAGGATGACATGATCTGCAGCCACCTCCTCCCAGCCACGTACAAGTCCACCGGTTTCTTGGGACTGTAAATCATCCCTAAAACACTGCTTCTGCTGATGCTGAGTGCCAGGCTCCACCTCCATGCTGACACAATCCTCCTCCTCCTCCTCCTCCTCATCTTCTTCCTGTGTGATGGGTGGGAGAGAAGGAACACTGTCTGGATAAAGGGGGCCTTGAGAGGCAAGGAAGTCCTCCTCTTCCTGCCTCTGTTCTGCCTCAAGTGCCCTGTCCATTATTCCACGCAGCGTATGTTCCAACAGGTGGACAAGAGGTACAGTGTCACTGATGCATGCACTGTCACTGCTCACCATCCTCGTGGCCTCCTCAAATGGTGACAGGACAGTGCATGCATCTCTGATCAAGCTCCACTGGCGTGGTGAACAAAATCTGAGCTCCCCTGAACCTGTCCTGGTGCCATAGTCGCACAGGTACGCATTGATGGCCCTCTGCTGCGTGTGCAGTCGCTGCAGCATGGCCAACGTTGACTTCCACCTGGTGGGCATGTCACATATAAGGCGGATCTTGGGCAGGTTCAACTCCTTTTGCAGCTCAGCCATGCCGAGCACTGGCATTATATGATCGGCGGAAATGCACACAGACTTTCCTGGCCTGCCTCAGGACATCCTGTAAGCCTGGTACCTGCCTAAGAACCGCTGCACCACCAGGTTAAGGACGTGAGCCATACAGGGCACATGGGTCAGTTGTCCCTGTCGCAGAGCGGAGAGGAGGTTGGTGCCATTGTCACAAACCACCATTCTTGGCTTAAGCTGGCGTGGCGTCAACCACCTCTCGGCCTGCCCCTGCAGAGCTGACAGAACCTCTGCCCCAGTGTGGCTCCTGTCCCCCAAACACACCAGCGCAAGCAAGGCATGGCATCTTTTTGCCTGTGTACTTGCGGAGCCCCTTGAACGCCTACGGAGCACCGCTGGTTCCGAGGACAGAGCACTCGAAGAGGCCATGGAGGAAGAAGAAGAGGAGGGGGTGGAGGAGAGAGGTGTATCACAACCAGTAGTAGCATTTTGGAGGCGTGGTGGCGTAACAACCTCCAACACTACTGCACCTTGTCCTGCATCCTTCCTAGCTGCCAAAAGAGTGACCCAATGGGCCGTGAAAGATAGGTAACGTCCCTGTCCATGCCTGCTGGGCCATGAGTCAGCGGTAATATGCACCTTATCGCTGACCGCCCTGTCCAGCGAGGCCAAGACATTGCCTTCCACATGCCGGTAGAGGGCCGGAATCACCTTCCGTGAGAAAAAGTGGCGTTTGGGAACCTGCCACTGAGGAACCGCACATTGCACAAACTCACGGAAGGGGGCCGAATCTACCAACTGAAAAGGCAGCAGTTGAAGTGCTAGCAATTTAGCCAAGGTAGCAATCAACCGCTGGGCATGTGGATGGCTGGGAGTGAACTTCTTTCGACGGTCTAGCAGCTGGGGCAGGGAAATTTGCCTGGTACAATCGGACGTCGGTGTACTGCTAGCAGAGTGCCCGCAAGTACTTGGCTGTGACACACCTAATTCTACACCTTCATTCCTCTCAGTGCAGCTTTCAGAGAGGACTGAAGGTATAGTGGGGTTGGAGATCCCAGCTGATGAGGAGCAAGGAGAGATCCGCTTTGTTCTTTGGTGTGGGTCTTTAAGGTACGCTTCCCAACGAGCTGCATGGCAGGTCAACATATATCTGGTCATGCTTGTGGTGCCCAAGCGGCTGATGTTTTGGCCACGCGAGATACGCTTGAGACATATGTTGCAAATAGCAGCGGTGCGATCTGATGCACTCGTCTCAAAAAAGGCCCACACCAAAGAACTTTTGTAATAACGCGCAGAGGCAGCGCCCTGCACAGGCGGAGCTCTGCGGTGTGATTCAGTTGGTGTGCTGCCCTGAAGCTGGCCCCCGGAGGGCATCCTGCCTCGTTGGAGATGTGCCGCCTCCTCCTCCTCTCTCCTATTAGGCACCCACGTGGAGTCAGTGACCTCATCATCCCCTCCCTCTTCACCACTGGAGCAAACCTGGCAGTATGCTGCAGCAGGTGGAACATGACTGCCAGATTGCTGTCCTTAAGCATCCCCTCTCTCTGCGCTCATGCTACTGCCTTCCTCTAGCTGGGTATCATCATCAGAGCCTTCAAAACGCTGGGCATCCTCCTGGAGCATGTACCCAACACTGTGCTCAAACAGTTCGGGGGACTCCTCAGGAGGACATGGTGGGTCTAGGGAAGGGGTGACTGATGACATTGGGACGAGGGAAGAGTACACGTTGGCAGCTGCTTTGCCAGTACCCTGAGCCTGGGTGAGAGAGGATGAGGAGGATGAGGAGGGCTTGGTCATCCACTCTACCAAGCCTTCGGCATGATGCGGCTCAACATGTCCAGCTGCCAAAAATAAGGACAAGCGTGTCCCATGGCTAGCCACGTGCTGATGACGATGCACCGCGTCCACGACCAGCACTGTTGTCTCTAGACACAGAGCCTGCTTGCCCTCTTTTCTTGGCTTGTGACTGTCTGCCTCTCCTTGTTGGCCTTCCAGACATTGTAATGGCCTGCAGGGAGATGGGAAAAACAGCAATTGGGTAGTGTATATTGTGCTGGTCTCACACAGCACACACACTAACTCCTGCAGATGGCTGGATTAGATGACACCATTGCAGATACAGGTGTAGGTTGTATACTGTGCTGTGCTGGACTCACACAACACACACACACACTAACTCCTGCAGACGGCTGGATTAGATGACACCAGGGCAGATACAGGTGCAGGTTGTATTCTGTGCTGTGCTGTGCTGGACTCACACAACACACACACTAACTCCTGTTGATGGCTGGATTAGATGACACCAGGGCAGATAAAGGTGCAGGTTGTATACTGTGCTGTGCTGGAATCACACAACACACACACACTAACTCCTGCAGATGGCTGGATTAGATGACACCAGGGCAGATACAGGTGCAGGTTGTATACTGTGCTGTGCTGGACTCACACAACACACACTAACTGACTCCTGCCGATGGCTGGATTAGATGACACCAGGGCAGATACAGGTGCAGGTTGTATACTGTGCTGTGCTGGACTCACACAACACACACACTAACTCCTGCAGATAGCTGGATTAGATGACACCAGGGCAGATACAGGTGCAGGTTGTATACTGTGCTGTGCTGGACTCACACAACACACACACACTAACTCCTGCAGATGGCTGGATTAGATGACACCAGGGCAGATACAGGTGCAGGTTGTATACTGTGCTGTGCTGGACTCACACAACACACACACACTAACTCCTACAGATGGCTGGATTAGATGACACCAGGGCAGATACAGGTGCAGGTTTATAATGTGCTGTGCTGGACTCACACAGCACACACACTAACTCCTGCAGATGGCTGGATTAGATGACACCAGGGCAGATACAGGTGCAGGTTGTATACTGTGCTGTGCTGGACTCACACAACACACACACACACTAACTCCTGCAGACGGCTGGATTAGATGACACCAGGGCAGATACATGTGCAGATTGTATACTGTGCTGTGCTGTGCTGGACTCACACAACACACACACTAACTCCTGCAGATGGCTGGATTAGATGACACCAGGGCAGATACAGGTGCAGGTTGTATACTGTGCTGTGCTGGACTCACACAACACACACACTAACTCCTGCAGATGGCTGGATTAGATGACACCAGGGCAGATACAGGTGCAGGTTGTATACTGTGCTGTGCTGGACTCACACAACACACACACTAACTCCTGCAGATGGCTGGATTAGATGACACCAGGGCAGATACAGGTGCAGGTTGTATACTGTGCTGTGCTGGACTCACACAACACACACACACTAACTCCTGCAGATGGCTGGATTAGATGACACAAGGGCAAATACAGGTGCAGAACAAGAGTTTAAATGTATCATTACACATAGTGGTACTGTGGATACATAAAGTAATTACGTGCCGCGTCCTATAAAGTATTGAAAAAGGAAAATATGGGGGACTTTGGACTTTGTAGGCACAAAATGACAAAATACATTTTGTGAAAAAATATAACAAATTTCTTGATTTACAAAAATTGACATTAAAAGATCACTAAAAACAATTAGACAGTTATGTAATTGGATCAACCAGGTACACTCATTGAAAGGGACCGCCAAATTATTAGAAACATAAATGGAGCCTAAGGGAGGAACACCTCTCCATGAACATAGGGCTCTAAAGGATGGCTAGATACCGACAGTGAAGGTTGGAGTTGTTGTACCCAGTAAGATCCACAGCTTTGACATGTTTCACGTGGAGTCACGCTTCTTCACAAAGCGATAACATAAAACGCTAATCAATAAGAATACAATATATTAGCAATGTCATAGGTACATAATACGACAGATCAATCTACAGAACATGAACAATATTTACGTAAATATTCGGACAGATCCAATTAATGAGCCAGCAACATAAGAACAACAAAGGACCATGAAAATTCCCGCGCTCCAAGCAGGATAGAAAAAATCATGGGGGCGTGATAAACAATAGGGGGATATATAAAAGTTAACAAAATAGATAGCTTAAACTAGATTAGAATATATTCAGTTCATTCCAAGTAGGGAGGTTTTATCAAAAATATGTTTGATATTTATATAGACAAAAAAGGAACATTATAATTGAATGGTGATCAACATCTAAATATAAATATATAATTATACTCACAAAACAGAGTCTTTAAACTTGAATATCACTGAATTTGTGTTAAAAAAAGCCTCCAATGGGGGGGGGGAACCTTTCAAGAGAAGGCAGGGAAGTAGGACCGGGAACGGAAAGTGGGAGAGGGAAAGGGGGGGAAAAGGAAAGGAAGGGATGGGGGGGAATTGGGAGAGGGAAGAGAATAGGGGAATGGGATGGGACAAGAGGGAAAGGAGATAATGGGGGAAGGAAAATTGGGGGAGGTAAAAAGTGGGGGGAGAAGGAGGGATTAATGATGAGGTAAAACTCCCGATCAGAAACCATGCCAGCCGGGCCAGTAATCAGGCATGAAGTCAGGCAAGTACTAGATTATAACAAAAAGCAATTTAGTAAAATACTTAGTAGATTTGTTAAGTGCCTACTTGGGGTAACAGATTGGGCACTGGGGTACTCACCCTATATACCTTAAATTGAACTGATATGGTCAACAGATATATCCGGATGGTTTCCGGTAAAGTAATCAGTAGCAAATTCCAATGGAATATATAATAATTTTGCGAAAATAGCCACAATATATGGTAGAGGCGAGTTAGCCTGGATGGCTTAGGAGACAAGATGCATTCACTATTAAAAATAAGAAAAAGAGAAACACAGGTAAAGTTTATCAAATTAATCTATTCCAAAGGGTATGCTTGCAGCTCAAAACCGCACATTAAATAGATGGGTGAAAACGCAACCTTACCAACATAGCCAACAAAGGATAATTAGCCTGGATTTTAGCAGAAATAAACTGTGTGCAGCTGATTGAAAAGCTGATGGACAAATGTGTGATAAAGTATGATGAAAGAGCCCTGTAGAAAGCACAGAGAATTAACTCCAAAACATCATTGATCCAAAGATGAGAGATCAGTACAAGGTTCAAGCCTGAAAGGAACATACCTGAGATATCGACGCGGCTGGCAGCAGAGTGACAGGGAGATGAATGTAGATAGACTGTCTAGCACGCTGCAAACAGCGTGCTTAAGTAGCCACGTCCCATCACAGGTGAGTCGGCCCGTCATAGACAAGATGACGTCACAAGCGTCGGCCAAACAACAGACGCTGTGAGAGCCGCTGATTCAATGGGATGAGCCCATGAACAGCGGAGCTTGGGCAGGCGCAGTGTTACCATTCAGTCAAGCGAGAGCTGAGGGGTTGCTCTCAGGAGATGAATGGACGCGTCATCAACCCCGGGGGGAGGGGAAGATGGGAAGGGAGGGAAAGGGGTGTGCAGATGACGCTGGGCGGCCGCATGATTTGTAATTAGTCCAGAGGGAGCACAAGAGACATGTCCAATGCATGCAAATTATGGCACCAGCCGTTATAGCTTATAAAAAAAAACGAAAATATTACTACATAAAGCAAAAATAATTATTTACAAATCATGCGGCCGCCCAGCGTCATCTGCACACCCCTTTCCCTCCCTTCCCGTCTTCCCCTCTCCCCGGAGTTTGATGACGCGTCCATTCATCTCCTGAGAGCAACTCCTCAGCTCTCGCTTGACTGAATGGTAACACTGCGCCTGCGCAAGCTCCGCTGTTCATGGGCTCATCCCATTGAATCAGCGGCTCTCGCAGCGTCTGTTGTTTGGCTGACGTATGTGACGTCATCTCGTCTATGATGGGCTGACTCACCTGCGATGGGACGTGGCTACTTAAGCACGCTGTTTGCAGCGTGCTAGACAGTCTATCTACATTCATCTCCCTGTCACTCTGCTGCCAGCCGCGTCAATATCTCAGGTATGTTCCTTTCAGGCTTGAACTCTCATCTTTGGATCAATGATGTTTTGGAGCTAATTCTCTGTGCTTTCTACAGGGCTCTTTCATCATACTTTATCACACATTTGTCCAGCAGCTTTTCAATCAGCTGCACACAGTTTATTTCTGCTAAAATCCAGGCTAATTATCCTTTGTTGGCTATGTTGGTAAGGTTGTGTTTTCACCTATCTATTTAATGTGCGGTTTTGAGCTGCAAGCATACCTTTTGGAATAGATTAATTTGATAAACTATACCTGTGTTTCTCTTTTTCTTATTTTTAATAGTGAATGCATCTTGTCTCCTAAGCCATCCAGGCTAACTCGCCTCTACCAAATATTGCGGCTATTTTCGCAAAATTATTATATATTCAATTGGAATTTGCTACTGATTACTTTACCGGAAACCATCCGGATATATCTGTTGACCATATCAGTTCAACTTAAGGTATATAGGGTGAGTACCCCAGTGCCCAATCTGTTACCCCAAGTAGGCACTTAACAAATCTACTAAGTATTTTACTAAATTGCTTTTTGTTATAATCTAGTACTTGCCTGACTTCATGCCTGATTACTGGCTCGGCTGGAATCATTTCTGATCGGGAGTTTTACCTCATCATTAATCCCTCCTTCTCCCCCCACTTTTTACCTCCCCCAATTTTCCTTCCCCCATTATCTCCTTTCCCTCTTGTCCCATCCCATTCCCCTATTCTCTTCCCTCTCCCAATTCCCCCCCCATCCCTTCCTTTCCTTTCCCCCCCCCTTCCCCTCTCACACTTTCCGTTCCCGGTCCTACTTCCCTGCCTTCTCTTGAAAGGTCCCCCCCCCCATTGGAGGCTTTTTTGAACACAAATTCAGTGATATTCAAATTTAAAGACTCAGTTTTGTGAGTATAATTATATATTTAGATTTAGATGTTGATCACCATTCAATTATAATGTTCCTTTTTTGTCTATATAAATATCAAACATATTTTTGATAAAACCTCCCTACTTGGAATGAACTGAATATATTCTAATCTAGTTTAAACTATCTATTTTTGTTAACTTTTATATATCCCCCTATTGTTTACCACGCCCCCATGATTTGTTCTATCCTGCTTGGAGCGCGGGAATTTTCATGTTCCTTTGTTGTTCTTATGTTGCTGGCTCATTGTTTGGATCTGTCCGAATATTTACGGAAATATTGTTCATGTTCTGTAGATTGATCTGTCGTATTATGTACCTATGACATTGCTAATATATTGTATTCTTATTCATTAGCCTTTTATGTTTTCGCTTTCTGAAGAAGCGTGACTCCACGTGAAACATGTCAAAGCTGTGGATCTTACTGGGTACAACAACTCCAACCTTCACTGTCGGTATCTAGCCATCCTTTAGAGCCCTATGTTCGTGGAGAGGTGTTCCTCCCTTAGGCTCCATTTATGTTACTAATAATTTGGCAGTCCCTTTCAATGAGTGTACCTGGTTGGTCCAATTACATAACTGTCTAATTGTTTTTAGTGATCTTTTAATGTCAATTTTTGTAAATCAATAAATTTGTTATATTTTTTCACAAAATGTATTTTGTCAATTTGTGCCTACAAAGTCCAAAGTCCCCCAGATACAGGTGCAGGTTTTATACTGTGCTGTGCTGGACTCACACAACACACACACTTACTCCTGCAGATGGCTGAAATAGATGACACCAGGGCAGATACAGGTGCAGGTTGTATACTGTGCTGTGCCAGACTCACTCAACACACACACACTAACTCCTGCAGATGGCTGGATTAGATGACACCAGGGCAGATACAGGTGCAGGTTGTATACTGTGCTGTGCCAGACTCACTCAACACACACACACTAACTCCTGCAGATGGCTGAATTAGATGACACCAGGGCAGATACAGGTGCAAGTTGTTTGAATCGAACATCGGGCCCATCCCTAGTTTATAACAGTTCAAGACCAAAATGACATTTCTAAAGTAAAATAATAGTCATTAAAAAGGACTCGCGGCTGTAATGAATTGCTGGTTCCCGTCAATACAGATAAAAGTCATTGAAAGTCTTGGAAAAAAAAATAAAAACATGTGTGGGGGTCCCCCAAATTCCATTACCAGGCCCTTCAGGTCTGGAATGGATATTAAGGGGAACCCTACCGCAAATTAAAAAAAAATGTGTGCGGTTCCCCCAAATATCCATACCAGGCCCTTCAGATCTGGTATGGATTTTAAGGGGAACTCCACCCCAAATTTAAAAGAAAAGTGGCGTGGAGTGCCCCCAAAAATCCACACCAGACCCTTATCCGAGCATGTAACCTGGCAGGCCGCAGGAAAAGAGGGGGGATGAGAGAGCGGCCCCCCTCCCTCCTGAACCGTACCAGGCCACATGCCCTCAACATGGGGAGGATGTCCCCATGTTGATGGCCTACAAGGGCCTCATCCCCACAACCCTTGCCCGGTGGTTGTGGGGGTCTGCGGGCGGGGGGCTTATCGGAATCTGGTAGACCCCTTTAACAAAGGGGACCCTCAGATCCAGGCCCCTCCCTGTGTGAAATGGTAATGGGGTACAAATGGACCCCTACCATTTCACAAAGAAAGTGTAAAAAATTTAAAAAATGACAATAGCCGGTTTTTGACAATTCCTTTATTAATGTCTTCTCCTTTCTTCCATCTTCGTCTTTCTTCTTCTTCCATCTTCTTCTTTTCTCCATTAGGGTTTCTTCCTCCATCTTGTTCTTCATCTTCCTCTTCATCTTCATCTTCATCTTCCTTCTTCCTTCGGTGTTCTCGTCCGCATCTTGCTCCGGAATTCTTCTTCCCTTCTTCTTTCTTCGGCCGCTCCGTTTGAATTCGAGGTTCCCGCTGTGTGACCTGTGTGACGCTTCAGTTCTTCAGTTCTCCTCTGGGTCCGCTGCCACCCGGTGACCCCGCCCCCCTCTGACGCACATGGATTTCACGGGGACTTTCCCCGTGGTGTCAGAGGGGGGCGGTGTCACCGGGTGTCAGCGGACCAAGAGGAGAACTGAAGAACTGAAGCGTCACACAGCGGGAACCTCGAATTCAAACGGAGTGGCCGAAGAAGGGGAGGAAGAAGCCGGAGCAAGATGCGGACGAGAACACCGAAGGAAGAAGGAAGATG
Source organism: Rana muscosa (assembly GCA_029206835.1). Classification (NCBI taxonomy): domain Eukaryota; kingdom Metazoa; phylum Chordata; class Amphibia; order Anura; family Ranidae; genus Rana; species Rana muscosa. The sequence continues at coordinate 162,066,787 of CM055123.1, forward strand.
AAGAGGAAGAGGAAGAGGAAGATGAAGATGAAGAGGAAGAAACCCGAATGGAGAAAAGAGCAAGATGGAAGAAGAAGATGGAAGAAGAAGCTGGAAGAAGATGGAAGAAAGGAGAAGACATTAATAAAGAAATTGTCAAAAACCGGCTATTGTCATTTTTTACATTTTTTACACTTTCTTTGTGAAATGGTAGGGGTACATTTGTACCCCATTACCATTTCACACAGGGGGGGGGCGGGATCTGGGGGTCCCCTTTGTTAAAGGGGTCTTCCGGATTCTGATAAGCCCCCCGCCCGCAGATGTCCACAACCACCGGGCAAGGGTTGTGGGGATGAGGCCCTTGTCCCCATCAACATGGGGACATCCTCCCCATGTTGAGGGCATGTGGTCTGGTACAGTTCAGGAGGGAGGGGGGCCGCTCTCTCATCCCCCCTCTTTTCCTGCAGCCTGCCAGGTTGCATGCTTGGATAAGGGTCTGGTGTGGATTTTTGGGGGTACTCCATGCCATTTTTTTAAAAATTTGGGGTGGAGTTCCCCTTAAAATCCATACCAGATCTGAAGGGCCTGGTATGGATATTTGGGAAAACGCACGCATTTTTTTTGTTAATTTGCGGTGGGGTTCCCCTTAATATACATTCCAGACCTGAAGGGCCTGGTAATGGAATTTGGGGGAACCCCCACGCTTTTTTTTTATTTTTATCAATGACTTTCAATTACTTTTCTCTATATTGCCGGGAGCCGACAATTCATTATAGCCGCGGGTGCTTTTAAATGCCTTTTTTTTCCTTTAGAAATGTCATTTTGCAGGCGCACTGGCAAGTTCAGAGCTGAGCCTGTTCAACTTATGCAAATTGAGTTATGTGACTTGACATTTACTAAGATTTTGCTGGCGCGGTGTCTTGGCGCGTTTGAATGAGTGAAATTCCCGTGCTGAGTTAAAAAAAAAACTCCCGCAGCTCTAAATGTAATTGCCAGCGCAGCAGACTGGTTCTGAAAAAGTTACTTTCTCAAACTATTTTGGGCATGTTTGTTATTTGAGCAGGTGTCACTACACTTCTTCACATCACCCCATGTCACCCCCATTATATTGGCACTTCCAGCTTCTTTAGATTTCGATTTTAAGATGCCGTGCGCCAGGTCCATAGTGGCGCACTGAGCGCCTCCTCCCATCCGCCGAGAACACTATAGTAAATGGGAAATAGCACTGCTCTACCGGCGCTAATGTTTTGTAAATACCAAAACAGACGTTGCGCGCGCAGATGCGCCGATACTCATGGCACAAACGTTTTGTAAATCAGCCCCAAAGTGTCAGAGAAGAGTTCCAATAGTCCATCAGACTGAATGTCAGAATTTGAGATGGTCGAGCACTCTTCGGCCGGGATGTAGTTGGGCTTGGCTCGCTCCTTGAGTAGCACCTCTATGACATCCCCTTTCACGGCCACTGGTATCACTTCCCCCACAGGCACACCACTCTCACTTCTCGCTGACTTTCCCGGCCCTGGTGCTTTTCTCTCAGGTGGTTCAGACATCAGTGCAAGTAGTTGGGCCTGACCTCGGCCTCTAGGAGAGATCAGTGCGCTGGGTCCTGGGGTAGTCATTGAGGCAAGGGTAACAGCTTCCTGCATGACTTGGGTGACAACAGATGGGCTTGGGGCATTGCAACATTCTTAGCCCAATCAACTTGTAGGATCTGTGGAGGAAGAGTTGGAGGGACGACCTCAAACAGATTCTCTCCACAGCGTCCACAGACGATCCAAGGCTTCAACTGCATGGTCAGGCCAGAACGCTTTCCACAAATTAGTCCTAGAGACTCATAGCATCCAGCCATATATAGGGCAAACTTGTCCTTCGGTGTGTACCACACTCCGGTGTCAGAACAGGTTTTCCGTTGCTTTCACCGAAACAGACACTGGAGCGTACTTTCGCCAATCTGCCATCTCACTCACGAACTGCGTCATCTCCTTCACTAACCCACAATCTGACACACGTGGCTGCACTTCCTTATCCTGCCCTGCAGAGCAGAAACTCCTCCCCCTGCCAAGGAATTAGTGCAAAAGTTCTTTGGGAACTGTGGTGCCCACCTTGTTCATGCCGCAGCACGCCAAAACTGTAATCGAGTCCCTTTTGGAGTCTGTATTAACCCTTGCAGTGCTGGTGCGAAGTGTCAAAAGACCAGGCTGATGTTCTCCTCAGAGCAATGAGACTTGGTGGTTCTTCCCCACATTGATAGTCTAGTCCTAGTAAATATGATAAAGTTTGAGCAAAGTGGTTGGACAAATCGTAGACGGCATCTAATATAGATGGAGTTAATGATGCATAGAAGGGATGCTCCCTATATGGGATATCTAAGCTAAGAAATTATAGTAATAATAGAGATAACTATTATAATTTTCATGTATTTTCTTTGCTATTCTTAGTATTTCAGGGGTTCTATACCAAAAAAATAATATTTTGTAAGCCGTCTCCCTTTGTTCCACACATCGTGAAGATTTGGAAATAGCCTCCCAAATTTTCCGCCATTGAGGAAGGGGAATGAGACGGTTTACTAACTGGGACCATCTGTGCATATATAAGTGAGATGTGTCAGTAAGTGAGGTAGCGTCATGTAGATACTTGTAGATATCAGAGATGAGATGGGTCTGATATGGTCCCTGAGCACATAAGAGTTTGAACGGGGTAGGTTTATCTAGGGTCAGGGTAGCGGATTTAGAAGCAAAATAATGTTTAATCTGGAGGTAGGAGTAGAATAGTTGTTTAGGGATCTGATGTTTTCTTTGCAGGTCATCAAAGGGCAAAAGTGTATGAGTGAGGGGATGTACAATGTTTCAAAGCTGAAAGATTCTAGCTTGTGTCCATGGAAGCATGTGAGTATAAGATAGGCTATCTGGGATATCAGGATTAAACAACATGTTCAGAAGGGGTGGGCATGGGGATGCAAGAGAGAATTGTCGAGAACATTTTTTCCATATGGAGAGGGAGAATAAAATTGGGCCTAGGCAAATACTTCTAAGTTGGCTTATAGATGAATTCAGGTCTGCCCAAATCATAGCACCGGGGTGTACCGGTCTAGTGACGCTCATTTCAATCTCTGCCCACACACTAGGCGCCATTCTGGAGGACCAAGTAATGATCGGTTTAAGATGGGTGAGGAAATAATATTTAATGAGATCTGGGGCCCCCATCCCACCCCTTGTCCTAGGGGCTAGAATTACCAAGCTCGCAATCCTGTGTGATTTATAATGCCAAATTAAATTAAGAAATGCTCTCTGCGTAGCTTTAAGTTGTGACATAGGAATGGGAGTTGGGAGAGTTTCAAATAGGTATAGAAGTCTAGGAATATAGACATTTTCTGGACATTAATGCGACCCAGGAGAGAAATGGGATAAGCATTCCACTGTCGCAAGAGCCGGTCAATGTCTCGGAAGAGTGGGGGGTAATTAGCCTGATACAAAGTTGAGTATGAGGAGGTTAGGTTTACCCCTAAATATTTAAGAGAGTCCGAGCACCAATGGAATGAGTAATTGTGTGTGAGAGCTGCGAGCTCTGAGGACGGGATGTGTATAGGTAGGGCTTCTGTTTTACTGGTGTTGATTTTATAACCTGAGATAGAGCTAAAGTCTTTCAGCAGGGTTATGAGGTTTGGAAGAGAAGTATGGGGCCTAGTCAGAGTCAGAAGAACATTGTCCGCAAACAGGGATAGCTTATACTCCTTTTGGCGTAGTGAGACCCCACGGATATCAGGATGATTGCGAATAGCTGCGGCTAGGGGTTCTAGACAAAGAATAAAGAGTAGGGGGGATAACGGCAGCCTTGTCTGGTACCGTTACTCAACGAGCAAGATGGCGATAGATAAGAGGATGATTGTACTTGGGATGAAGGACATGAGTATAGGGCACGCAGGGCTGCTATAAAGGGACCTCAAAAAACATAGTTGGAGAGGGTAGCAAACATAAACGGCCAGCTGGGCCGATCAAAAGCTTTTTGCGCGTCAAGCCTTAGTATCAGGGCTGGGCGGGATGTTTTGTTCAGTAGGTCTATGAGGTCAACTGTACATCTTGTATTATCGCCGGCATGTCTGGCCTTCACAAATCCTACCTGATCTTTGTTTATGAGTCTGGGAATGAAATGGGATAGTCGATTAGCCAGTATTTTTGTGAATATCTTGTAATCAGAGTTAAGTAATGCAATGGGCCTATAGTTATCAGGGATGGAGGGATCTTTACCGGGTTTCGGGATCACAGAAACATGGGCATGTAGAAATTGTGAATGAGGTGCGGTACCTTTAAACAGTGAAGCATACAAGTGTAGCGGGCAGTTCGGCTCCCACACTCCCAATCCCCTCTATTAAAGTTCTCGCTCGCTATGTCTCTGGTCTAGGGGTATGATAGGGAAGGGAGTGCGTCCGCTGCGCCAGGCCTCCACCACAGGTGTATAAGTGGTATTAGCAAAAGTTCTTTACCTTCGGGCCTGTATTGTGTATCGAATCCTCCCTCCAGGAGTCATCTGCCAGGAAACGAGTCTCACACCGTTGCAAGTCCAACACTCCTTTATTTGAACATAGCATGGACTTACTTGCTTTACAAAACCAGAACAGGAGGTGTGAATGTGTATGTAGGCCCAGACACAAGTTCTTTCCTCCACTCTCCTCCAAAGAGTGGGCAATGGTCTCCGCACGAGGGAAATTCACCTTCCGGACGGTCTTCGACAAGAGGCTCACCCGTCACCGGCAGTATGCTGCACCGGGTCTTCAGATGAGGAGCTCTTCCCAGCCCATTACGTCCACCTCGGATTCAGGCGCCCATCTCCAGAGCACCCTAGGATCCTTCCCTCGCGGAACTCAGTGTTGGGCACTGAGCTCCGGACGGCCAACTGAGTACCTCACCTCAGGCTAAAGGTGCCTGAGGTGGAACACGACCTCCGGTGGTCCTCTAGGCCTAGTCCACCCAGAGGACAAACACGAACCCCGGTCCGCAGGCTGAAGGTGCCTGGGACAACGAACCCCCGTCCGCAGGCTGAAGGTGCCTGGGACAACGAACCCCCGTCCGCAGGCTGAAGGTGCCTGGGACAACGAACCCCCTGACAAAATGGCCGGCCCCCTTTATACCTTCCCCCGGCATGCATAGCGGGTTCCCCGCCCCACCACACGGCTGCCGAAGAAAGACAAAAAGGGATTCAACACAGCAATGACTCATCCGTCGGGCCAAAGTGACAGCGCCACCCGGTGGACCACCGGAGATACACCACCGGTGTCACCGTAGAAATTCAAAAGTTTTCCCGGGAAAGTAAATACCCGCTACATACTCCCCCTGTCTTTTGACACTGGTCCCCAGTGTCTGGAATAAACCACATCCTCAACGGCTGACATGATTCAGTCCAGATACCGTTAACAAATTTAAAAAATAAACCCAAACTTTTGGAAACACTATTCTACTGTAAAGTTGTGTCTGAGCCCCTGCAACAAAAAGAGGAGTAAAAGACAACATCAAACATTTTAAGATTGCATATTAACATTTACCTTTTTTCCCTCCCCATCCTGACTAAAGACCTCCCCAGAGTCTAAAATCTTGCTGGGATGTTCTCCTGCAGAGGGAAAAACAAAACAAAAACCAACATATAAAATCCTGACACATGTATTCGTGTGTGGGAGTAAAAGAAATTTCTCCTAAAAGAAATCCCTCTTCCTCCAAAGAGTGTGTGCGTGAAAAGTGTTTGTAACGTTGCGCAACACTGCCACCTGGTGACAGCATCACGGTAACTGCACCCGTTGAACATCTTCTCCTTTTTCCCTTACACTATCTACCCCAGAGTCTGTGATCTCTTTGCGGGAAGAAACAGACAGGGACAGTTCTTTTCTCTTTTCTGGGCACACTAAACACAATTTCCCCAGAAAGTTCAGCAGCATGATACTAATGGAGTCTTTTTCCTTCTAGAGCAGTGGTTCTCAACTCCAGTCCTCGGGACCCACTAACAGGCCGGATTTTAAGTATTACTTTGGGGAGATGCAGACTAGAAAACTGCAATCACTGAGCAGCAAATGATATCACCTGTGATGTATTTCAGTTATCTTGCAAACCTGGCCTGTTAGTGGGCCCTGAGGACAGGAGTTGAGAACCACTGTCCTAGAGGTAGAAACGTGGGTGCGGCAGAGTTCGTGGCCTTAGGTGCTGATCCATTGTCTCTAGATGGTATTCCACATCTTCGCCTTCTTTGCGTTTGATCACCACCTTATCTGCGTGGATGTGTCTTCCCACCATCCATTCTGCCTTGCAGTCTTTGAAACGCTGTGAAGCCTTTGGAGAACACGCTAGGTATCTGCGAGCGTGCGGGACTTGGAGATGGTCCAAACAAAATCATTGTACCAACGCTCCCTGCACACCTCCACCTAATACATTAATTCCCCGCAGGTGTCACATCGTCCGAAGGGCTTTAATAGACATACCAGTCCCGAGCATCCGGGACAAATCATGCCCAAGGCCTCCACATCCATGCAGGAATATAGAGCGAATCGACCCCTTGGCTTTAGTCGGATCCCTGTGTCCGTTATGGGAGCAGCAGCAGTCAATGGTGTAGTTGCCGGGTGAACCGGGATCCACGAGGCGGGTCCAAACATGGCGACCTGTTGCTGTTCCATCGTACACTGCAGAGTTTTCGCGCCAACGTCCCACGTGTAGTCCGTCACACGTATTGGACTCCTCCCCTTTTGCTCCAGTTCGCGGGCTTTTTACTTGGTTGGTTGAGACACACCCACGAACTAAGCGGTGGGGGTTGTGTCTGATGGCGCAGTGCAATTAAAAAACCCCACGTGCAGTCCATCACACGGCTGGGTTTTCCCCCTTTCACCAATTTGCCTGCGCGGGCCTTTCCTCTTCTGAGGTCATGTCCACGACTTTCGAGTAGGGCTGCACTTTGGCCTATACACTTGACTGTTTCCGGCAGATACGTTCTTCCAAGTGATACACAATACATATCCCGGACGAGCCCCCACGTGTAGCGGGCAGTACGGCTCCCACACTCCCAATCCCCTCTATTAAAGTTCTCGCTCGCTATGTCTCTGGTCTAGGGGTATGATAGGGAAGGGAGTGCGTCCGCTACGCCAGGCCTCCACCACAGGTGTATAAGTGGTATTAGCAAAAGTTCTTTACCTTCGGGCCTGTATTGTGTATCGAATCCTCCCTCCAGGAGTCATCTGCCAGGAAACGAGTCTCACACCGTTGCAAGTCCAACACTCCTTTATTTGAACATAGCATGGACTTACTTGCTTTACAAAACCAGAACAGGAGGTGTGAATGTGTATGTAGGCCCAGACACAAGTTCTTTCCTCCACTCTCCTCCAAAGAGTGGGCAATGGTCTCTGCACGAGGGAAATTCACCTTCCGGACGGTCTCCGACAAGAGGCTCACCCGTCACCGGCAGTATGCTGCACTGGGTCTTCAGATGAGGAGCTCTTCCCGGTCCATTACGTCCACCTCGGATTCAGGCGTCCATCTCCGGAGCACCCTAGGATCCTTCCCTCGTGGAACTCAGTGTTGGGCACTGAGCTCCGGACCACCAACTGAGTACCTCACCTCAGGCTAAAGGTGCCTGAGGTGAAACACGACCTCCGGTGGTCCTCTAGGCCTAGTCCGCCCAGAGGACAAACACGAACCCCCGTCCGCAGGAGAAGGTGCCTGGGACAACGAACCCCCGTCCGCAGGCTGAAGGTGCCTGGGACAACGAACCCCCATCCGCAGGCTGAAGTTGCCTGGGACAACAAACCCCCTGACAAAATGGCCGGCCCCCTTTATACCTTCCCCGGCATGCGTAGCGGGTTCCCCGCCCCACCACACGGCTGCTGAAGAAAGACAAAAAGGGATTTGACACAGCAATGACTCGTCCGTCGGCCCAAAGTGACAGCGCCACCCGGTGGACAGCTGGAGATACACCACCAGTGTCACCGCAGAAATTCAAACGTTTTCCCGGGAAAGTAAATACCCGCTACACAAGGAAATCAGATGAGGGCTCAAAATGGGTTGGAAAGTCTTATAGTAGGAATACGGTGGACCGTCGAGGTCAGAAGATTTCTGGGTGGGGAGATGCTTTACTACGTCTTCTAATTCCTCGGGTGTAACTGCAGAGTTCAAGGAGGCAAGGTGTTCGGGTGAAAGTTTAGGCAATTGTAGGGAGTCAAAGAATGAGTCAAATTTCTCTTGTGTAAAGTCATAGTTGGAATCTGTATGTAGACAATTGTACAAATGGTGATAAAATTCTCCAAAGATTTTGGACATAGTGAGAGGGCAATAGGTGGGTGTTCCGTCTGTTTGCCTGAGAAAATCAGGGGAGGCTTCAACTTATTTACCAGCATTTTATGGGGTTTGAGTATTCATAAAATTTTTGTTTAGACCATAAAAGAGATTTAGCAATTTTGCAAATTTACAGTGCTTTAAGTTGATTCCGTAATGAAACAACAGTCCGGAGTCCAGTCTCCGTGGGGGAGGACAACAAGAGCCACTCCACAGAACGGAGTTTAGACATAATAGATGAATATTGGAATGCAGCATATTTTTTTAGACAGGAACCTGTAGCAATGCAATGTCCCCGGAAGATGGCCTTATGTGCCTCCCACAAAGTCGAGGGCTCCGAGACTGTACCTGCGTTAAGTTGAAAATATTCAGCTAGGCCATTAGATAGGTGATCTTTAGTGTCAGGGATACGTAGAAATGTCACATTGAGTCTCCAGTGACAGGTTTTAGGGGAAGCAGAAGGGAGGAGAATGTCAAGGTTTACAGACGAGTGATCTGACCAAGTTATTGGATTTATTTCAGAGGATACCATGGATGTCAGGAGAGGAGTAGAGATGAAAAAATTATATAGTCTAGAGTAGAGTTTGTGGGAGTGTGAATAAAATGTGTATTGTTTGTGTGTAGGATGTTTAATTCTCCAGATATCTAAAAGATTTTTTAGCTCTAATGAGTTTACGGAAGGATTTAGAAAGGTGGTCAGGTCTGGAAGGTGAAGAGGATGGAAATAATATGTGTCTGTCTTTGCCAGGAGACATGGTCACATTAAAATCCCCTCTGATGACCATGAAGGGTTGGGAGAATTTGTCTAGAGGATAAAAATTTGATCTGACCAGAATTGGGAGCATAAACATAAACAATAGTGAGGGATTGGTAGAGAAATGAGTAGTCCAGAACAATAAGTCTGCCATCGGGGTCCAGGTGAGTAGATTTGACTCGTAAAGGGCAGGATCGATTAATCAAGATAGCTATGCCTGCCTTTCCGGATGGGTCAGATGCCATAAAGGACGTTGGGAAATGTTTACTAGCAAATTTAAAGGATCCCCCAGTGCGGAAATGAGTCTCCTGGATCAGGATTACATCTGCTCTAGAAGCTTTAAACTCTTTCAAAGCCAGCCATCTTTTTTGAATAGAGTTTAAACCTTTAACATTACATGAAAAAAGCAATAGATATATTATACAGTATACAATGGGTGGGGGATTCCATGGTGCATTGTGTATATAAGGAATATAAAGTATCACAAATACAAATAAAACAGTGGCAGCATTGTACCTTGAATGTGTTAAGTCTATCAGAATCAGTAACCTCAGGTAAAAAAAAAAGGACCTGAGGGAAAAACCAAAATGAAAAAACAAAAAGAAAAAAAAACAGGAAAAAAGTTTCAATCTCTACTAAATAGAAACCTGGAAGGCCGAACGCCTCCAGGAAACCCAGGTCTGAGCCTTGGGTCAGTAAGAGGAGCATGAGAACCTCCAAACATAGAGACGGGAGGTCCCCCGCCACCCTGCAGAGCAGAGAGGCCTGGAATACAAAACCGAGGGTGTAAATATAAACGAACCGTTAAACCAGGGTGGCTTCAGAGCAACAAGTCACGCACCCCCCAGGCCAGGAGGTGAGATAACCCACTAAGGGGTCGTTGCGAACTCAAAAACAATAACAATAACTGGGGGACAATTACATTTGGTATACAGAGCCTCAGTCAATTGAAAGGTTATTCAGGTTGGGAATCTTGAAGTAGGGCGCCTCTGGGGCGTGAGGTTGGACTTGGATGATTTCTGTTGCACTGGGGTCCAGATGCAACTCAGAGCCGTCGGTGGTTTAGGAGTGGCTGGAAGAGGCGCAGGATCTTCATCAGGCAGGGGTGGTATACCCAAGTTGCATAGAAAGGTGTCGCTCTCCTGAAGATCACGCAAGGAGTATTGTATACCATCCCGAGATGCAGAGAGGCAGAAGGGGAACCCCCAGCGATATACGACTTTGTGAGACTGGAGATGTAGCGTCAGCGGGCAAAGGTTCCTCCTTCTAGCTAGAGCAGTGGTTCTCAACTCCTGTCCTCAGGACCCACTAACAGGCCAGATTTTAAGTATTACCTTGGTGAGGTGCAGACTAGAATACTGCAATCCCTGAGCAGCAAATTATATCACCTGTGATGCATTTCAGTTATCTTGCAAACCTGGCCTGTTGGTGGGCCCTGAGGACTGGAGTTGAGAACCACTGAGCTAGAGTAATAGGTGAGAGGTCACTAAAGATTTGGATCTTGGATCCTTTGAACTCGATTCTGGATTGGTTACAGGTTGCAATGCTTAGAGCTTGTTTACTATCATAGTAGTGAAATCTGACAATCACATCTCTTGGGTTAGCACCCACAGGGGGTTTAGGGGCAAGTGATCTGTGAGCCCTGTCCAAACGCCAGTCTATGTCAGGGATATTTGGAGCAACCACATTAAATAAGCTTAGAAGGTAGGAGCGGAGATCTCTGTCTTCCACAGCTTCAGGGATACCTCTGATTCTCAGGTTTTGCCTGCGTTCCCTGTTTTCTAGGTCTTCCTGTTGGGCTTGGAGCTGGGTGACCGTGTTTTTTATGGCAGCATTGTCCTCCTCAAGCACCTGTACACACTGCACCATCTTGTCAAACTTGTATTCTAGGGAATCAGTGCGCTCTCCAAGCTGGCCAATTTCCCCCCTTAATTCTTTCGCTGACTTTCCCACTTCATGTGCAATGTTATGGGTAATGGCCTGGAGTAGGGAGTGCTGTCAGCGGATGATCCTGGTATAGGGGTGGGGGCGATGGCAAAAAGAGTACCTGTGTCCAGCTCCAGTTGCTCCGATCCATTCTGTGCACCATCATGACTACTCAAGGCCGCGGATGCAGGTCTACTCAGGAAGCGGTCCATCGTGGCTGAGGTCTGAGGACTGCGGTGTAATTGTGTCTTTGATCCCCAATTTTGCCCATAGGGTGCGTGGCCGCTGCCGGAAACTGAGGAGGTGACTCCCGTGGAGATTGAAGCTGTGTATCGTTCAGCGGGAGTCTTGGAGAGGCAGCGGGGGTCTCACACGTCCGCCATGATCAGAAGTCATGCATGTGCCCTCTGACAGAACTCATGTCAAGCGTATGTTAAGCGCGTACTCTTAGCGCCAGGCGTAAACCAGCTGTCCTGGAAGGACCTTGTATACGGTGCCGACTCAGCAGGAGGAGTTGTATAGACTAACTGAAGAACTCTGGTGACCAGGGGAAGTGCAGGTCAGGTAAGGGAGAAGCATGGAGGCCGAGGGTGTTCTTCTGGGTGTAGCAAAATGGCCTCTATGCACTTGCTATATTCAGAGGCTGTCTACAAGACAGGTTTACAGTCAAACTACTGTGGGGGCTGAGGTCAATGGTTATCAGTTCAAGCAACCTTTTATGTCCTGTGAGGAGGGGACCAGACGTCAGGGAGGTAGGAATCCGGTGTATATATGGATTCTGGGTGCAGCAAGATGGCCACCGACCTCAGGGACTAGGCCGAAGCCGCGGCCTTTCCTACATCTGCCGCCGTGTGGAGGAGTGCTGCTCCGTCTGGGCCACCGCTCCCTCTCTACAGTCCCCAGCTGCCGTAAGGGTAGTCAATCCTCTCCCAAGGGTAAAGGCACAGGGGCAGGAGTATGGGGTGGCCGAGTGTCTTGTAGAGCACAGTACCTGAGAGGGGGGCTCTGTAGGCCTCAAGATGTCGTCAGGCCGCGGGTCTGCGAAGCCGGTTGTCGGAGATCTTCCTGCGGCCTCTTGTGGGTGAAAACACATTCTGCCTCGTCCGGAGCAGCTGCTACTGTTGGGCGGCGATGGAACGGCCGCTCGCCTCGCGGTTTCTGGCACTCGAGCGCGGGGGATGCAGGAGGCTCTGTAGGCCTCAAGATGGCGTAGGGCCTCGGCCTTGTGGTCCGGCTGCGGACCTGGTGGAGATTCAGCCGGCCGAACTCTGCGATATGGGCTGGAGCTGAGGTAGGAGATGTTCAGACCCGGGCAAAGCAGATTTGGAGGCTTACCAGGTTGAAGTTATGCAGAGGATTGTGGAAGGATTAGCGGAGCTCTGCTCAAACACGTCTTCCTCAGTAAACGTCCGGACACGCCCCTGAGGGGAAAATGTTACTTGCCACCTCCCTACGGAGCCAGACGAAATCCCAATGGAGCTGAAGCCGGTTGCTTTGAGCGACTGCTGCAAGGACAACACCTTAGCCCCACGTTGGGCACCAAATGTAGCAAAGTCTCTGGCCTTGTTCAGTCTAATGAGAACTTTCCAGGCCAATAATAGCTGACATCCTTCTGTATGTGGTGGGTTGTGAGCCATAGTGGGTGCAAGATGGGCATAGTTTTTGTGCACCAGACACTTCTTGGATGTAAAAGAGGTTTTATTTCTCGTAACAGTATTTTTTTTATTTTGGGGGAAAGAGGGCTAGGGCCAGGACACCCTTAAGTAGTTGTAGATTCAATTAGCAGACTCTGAGACTTCAACCAGGGTGCCATATTATGGAATAGCCTCCCTGTTGTGCTCCAGGAGGCCCCTACTATCCCGATTTTTCCCGGGTTACTGAAGACTTGGCTTTTCACGCAAGCCTTTCCTGCGTAGCCTCTCTCTTCCACCCTTTCTGCCACTCTGCTCTTGGTTCCTGGGTCCTCTTTTCCCAGGAACTCTGCTATGCGCGTCGGGACACTTCGGGGTAAGACCGCGCTATATTAAGATACCTCTCAACTCAACTCAACTCAACTCAATAGGAGGACAGCCGTGTGGGAAAAGGCTCCAGCAAGGCACCACATCTGCACATGCAGGAATGCTGTCTCCTATGGCAACAGTCTTTAACAGTTCCTAACTCAACTATAACAGCTTCTTCAGCTTCACTACAACTTCCTCTTGTAGTTCTTCAACACTGAGCTCCCGGTCTCTCACTAGACCCTCTGATTCACTGACTCTGATACCCCTTGAGCTCCTCTAATCTTTGTGGTGGTATCTCTCTCAAGCGTCACCCATGCTTCCTCGCTGGGTCCCTAGCTTGGCACTCCAGATACTTCTCAAGCTTCACCCCTACTGACCGGCTCATTCCCTAGCTTGACACACAAGGATTCTCTGCAAGCATCACCTCCACTTGTTGGGTCCCTGACTTAATCACTGCCTAAAGTTTCCCAATTCTCCACAGTGCACGCTTACAAACAGTATTTTAATGTCATAAAAGCATGTGCTCCAGAGGGACTGGATATAGCTGATTCTAAAGGTTGCTTCAAAAATGAGTTTGGATGTATTTCTAAATATAAATGGATGACAATATCTGTAAGAAACAATAATATAGAATGTTGATACAAGGAGATAACTCTCCTGAGGGGTAGGAAGGGAATTTTTCCCTGCTGGAGTAAAATGTGTTGATGCTTTATAAAGGGTTTTTGTTTTTCAACTAAAGCTTAAAAAAAAATATATTATTTTTTTATTGTTCAACCCAATGTTCAATTTTTTTTGATCTGACTAAGGCCAGCTATACACAGTTTGAATCTCACCCGCTTCAGCAGGAACCAGCCGAGATTCAAACTGTCAACAGGCAGGCTGAATGTACCAAGTTGATTGATCAATCAGCTTGGGTACAACCAGCCTGCCGGATTCTCTTGTGATTATCGCTAACAGCTGCTATATCTGCTAGCAATAATCACTGTCTTCTCCCGGTGGGGACGGCTTCATCTGCCCAGCCGCTTCCCCCCCCCCCCAACCACCAGGATAAATACTGTAAGGCCCCTTTCACACTGAGGCGCTTTGCAGGCGCTATTGCGCTCTAAATAGCGCCTGCAATGCGCCCCCAAAAAGCCTCACAATACTATCCAATGTGAAAGCGTTGCGCTTGCAGGAGGCTCAAAAAACTCCTGCAAGCCGCATCTTTGAGGCGCAATAGGAGCGCTAAAAATAGCGCTCCTGTAGCGCCCCTGCCCATTGAAATCAATGGGGTAGCGCCTCTAATACGCCCGCAAAACGCCTCAAAGAGGCGTTATTGCGGGCGTTTTTAACCCTTTTTCGGCCGCTAGCGGGGGTTAAAATACCCCCGCTAGCGCCCGCAAATCGCGGCAAAAAAAACGGTATAGCGGCGCTAAAAATAGCGCCGCTATACCGCCAGCGCATCCAGCGCCTCAGTGTGAAAGTAGCCTTAGACAATTGCTTGGCAGGAGGGATTCTGCTGTTGATGGGGGAATTGTGCAAATTTATTTCCTGGGGTTGCAGGTGTATGGCCAGACTAAATATGTAATGTACAGTATATGTGCTATGAAGGGAATTGTTGGCAATCAGAAGCATTATTGATTTCTAGGGAAACTGATTGCTTGATCACTACTGATAGTTGCTTGATCACTGCATATGATTCCTGAATTAGGCACATTATGAGGCTGCTTTATTTAACCTGGTAAAAAAATTCAGTGCTATGCTCTGCATCTAATAATCCTCCAAGAAAGCTGTACCAGTTATTAAAAACAAAGAAATAAAAACAGCGAATACATGTTTGTAAACTTCTCAATTATCCAGTGTTTTTAAACAATCACAGCTTAATTTGAAAATAAAACCACTGCGTGAACAAATTTGATTTACAGATGCTCCAGTCTATTAGTAATTGAACAATGGTTTGCACACCATGTAGTGACACACTGTCAGGCTGTGAACCTATGCAATTCTGCTACACACTGCTGCACATAAAATATGATGCCCTGCATGGTAATATGTTTTCATAGATCAGTGCTCAATTGGCACATTGAATTAAACAGGAATGAGACAAAAACAAGTTTAGAGCATTAATTCATCAACAGAAAATTAATTCTAATTTGATGGCTAACGTAAATCTTCCTATTCTATATCTAGTTCAGTTTCTGTATTTTTAATTACTTGTATCAATTGTTCACAGGAAAGAAAAAAAAAGTTACTCTTATTCAAAAGCCTTAAAATGAAAACATGATGCCCTGACCACAGTAAATTCATGAAGCAGTTAAATGTTATTGTTATAAGTATGAACATTGAAAAAACTAAGAAGAGGAACCACTAAGGAATATAGCACTGGAAACCCTTGCCACATCCCAATTGGAAGGGAACTGTAGAAATAGGTCCCCCGGGGATTATACGGGCAAACGGGGATAAACCAAAATTTCAAGAAGTAACATAGTATAAGTATTGCTACTATATTGGTAAGCTAAAAAAGCCCTGGCATGGCTGGCTTTGGGCTAATTTATTACACAAACCTTCAGTATATAACACAAGCAAACGTTTGTTCAAGAAGATAGGGAATTATTGTGGTGTTCCTCCTGCACTTGTTAA
The DNA here is from genome assembly GCA_029206835.1 of Rana muscosa. Taxonomy (NCBI): domain Eukaryota; kingdom Metazoa; phylum Chordata; class Amphibia; order Anura; family Ranidae; genus Rana; species Rana muscosa. Next base: position 162,082,365 of record CM055123.1, read on the forward strand.
AATAGTCAACCTGAATTATATGATTAATTTTATAAAGGAAAATTAGTAGAGTTAATGCTACTTAGTTTTTCTGTTTTTTATTTCCACAGGAATGGCCATGCAGCTTTATTATTGTAAAAGAATTTCAGTGAACTTAATTGCTATAAGCAAGCATTTTAGTGAATAAAATTGATTAATTCAGTTTGTTTTGTTGTGGTTAGCTATGATTGACCACAGCTGGTACAGATGGGCTGTGATTGGCCCTGTCTGTACCATGTGATCGGCAGCAAGCAGGTACACTGTTTAGTCATCGGCTGTGTCAGCCGGGAACAGAAGGCACAGGCATAGGGAGAGGGATAGGGAGAATAGTGAAAAAAAGATAATTAGGGTGGGATAAAGTGGGACAATGTGTGCATGAAGTTTGATATAGGGTAACCCACCCAGTAAGATCGTTGAGAAAATCTAACACCCAGGAAGCAAAGTAGACCCAGGTTCAGCCCAGGGTAGAGAAGTGGACTTATTAAGCCAGCACATGAAAAAAAGCCTGGTAAAGTCTCACTGGTACCTAAGTACTGATGACTTTTTGCAGGTAATCTATGGTAAGAACAGGAAAGAGAGACAATGGGCAATCAGTGCATGGCTGGAATTGAAAACCTGGTAGTCAAAACATTAGCTGCATATACCCAGATAGCGTCTTCCTGACAAAACGTGGCAGGTGCTGCTGGCTGGTCTCATAGTACATAGTACACTACCTGGTGGATAGTGGGGGCTTACCTTGCTGAGTCTGTGTATAAATCTTTTCCCGGGCGTGTGCCGTCTGACCATCAGCTTTTTAAGCCTCCAACCTGGAAGTACGACAAGAGTGACGGCTGACGCCGAGCGCTGACGTCACCGGGTCCGTCTTTCTCACTGCACAGGCGTGAGTATCAAACTGCACGTGGCTCTCGTATTGGTGACGCAGTATGCGTCAATGAGAGAATACCTCAAAAGTCAACAAGAGAATACCTCAAAAGTAACTGCTATATTGGTAGCTTTGCTACAATACAGTTTTTAACAGTTTTTGATATTGTAACTTTTTGATTGTATCTCTTTATAGATGGTTTTTGGTTGACTCCTCCTGAAGAAGCAACATTTGTCGTGAAACATGTAGAGGACCACGTCTAAACCTACATCTGTGTTCCCACATATCAGTAGGGTTCTATGCTCTTTAATTGAACTCAACGGAACCATATACACCAACCATATCTTTGTTTTGTTGTCGTTCACGTTTTTTATGTAATTTTTTCAATAAATGTATTTTTATATAACTACTTTGTATAATTTCTGGGTACCGAGACAGTCCTCCACACTATTGTTGTCATAGGGCAACTGTTTGGAGTAGCCCTTGACAATTCCTCCCCTTTTCCTCATTGTCTAATTATAGGATGATGGTACCCACCCCTACACGCCAAATCTTCCTAGTGAGGCAATACCCCTTAATTCACTAGTTGGGTGAATAACACACCCGGATCTTCAGATCTAATTCTTCTTTCTTGCCTCCTTCTTATTTACTCAATTAACAAAATATATCACCACGTTAGTTTCTCTAGTTACTATTAAAGTGTCTTTCCATCATCTGTCCCAATATTATTTACTTTATTGAACTTTCTAGAGGACATGCTCTTGTGACGCCATGGGTGCTATGGATATTCTCGGCTCAGCATGGGTAGGTTTTAGGTCTACCATTCAAGCAGGTTGTATGAATAGTCAGAAAACAGAGCATGAAACTAAAGTGTTTTTGGATAGGATGTATAACCTTCTCAAGAGGAAATCTCACCTCCACTGGCACACTCAATACTTTGAACTTTATACAAAGGAAAAAGTATGTCCGCTAGGCCTTCGCATTCAAGTGTTTACAACTATCAAAGATCCCTCCCTCAATTATTTTTTGGGAAGATACTTTGACTAAATGTAGTGTCGAATTGATGATACAATTGACATTCCAGTATCATGCAGATATGACGCTACTGGATGGTGAAATTGAACGATTAAATGGCCAATTTCCCAACATTATGGAATCCACCACCTTCCCTGACAAATGGAAAGAAGTGAAAGAACGCCTAGAGGAACTAAACAAAGAAATCATAGTTAAAAAAAAAACAAGGCAAGTTTGTTCTAGACAAACTTGCCTTCTCAGAAGGTTATGCCTATAAATGGGCAGGTAAACACTACCCCAGAAAAAATACACAAAATCTTACATCACATGAAACGACCAATGTGACGGATTTGACTGAATCTGATTCCTCTGTCTTTTCACTCTCCTCACAGGTTTTACCATGTTCTACGAAACCACGCGCACCGGGTATTCCCCGCAAAAGATCACTTACTGGTGATGATCATCCTACTGAGGATTAGATAAAAAGGAAAAAAAAGCATGGTAAATCGCAGAAATCCTCACAACCTACAAGCTTGGGGGCCTAGGCCCCCAATAGTGGCACACTGCCCACCACCCTACACAACATTATTCCAAATCGACTTCAATCGAACACCCAAACACTATTTTCTAACCCTGTTTTTTTAGCAGCAACAACTCCAGAACCTGCCCGCCGGGGAAGTCTGGACGTGTTTTTTCTGAAAACCCCAATGCCAAGCACATCTCAGAATCTACTCTTTTAGATTTAATCAACACTTTGCAAACCCTTAACATTGTCAATCTCACACCCTATGTTTTGACCCCTGAGGAAGAACATGTTCTTCAGTTAGGTCTGGGATTCTGTCCATCTGAATCCATTAATATTTATGAAACTATTAAAGACCTGTATTTATTTGCCCGCAACCTCACTTACAGAATTATCTTTGACAGAGACAGGAAAAAGCTAAATCTTGAAAAGGAACTGGCAGAATAGACCAAGCACTTTTCAATGTGAGAATTCAGGGCTCTATGTGATCTGATGCTCCTTTATGAGGAGGGGTCAACCGACACAGTAGTCCCTAAAACATATACGAATCCGCCGGAATCGATCTCTCAAAAATTTTGAGGCCCCTGATCCGCCTATTTTGGAATCCAAAGAAAGACAGACAAACTGAAATTAAAACTCCGTTCATTTACAGACCTCACAATAGAATCACAATAGCACACTAACTTGCTTGTAGCAATTAACAGAGCCCTGTTCTATCTATCTCCACTCCAACATCACACTGCAAATGGCTTCTCTGGGAAGGAACCTTTTATAGTGTGGGGTGGGTCTATGAGCAATGAGCCATGATTGGGCGCAGTCATCATTATTTTCTCCAGTCATAGCTCTTACAGTGCTCTGTGCGCTGATTGGCCAAAGCCTTCACTGCTTCAGCCAATCAGTGCATTGTGGGGCGTTCGGCGGGCCGAACAAATGGTTAAACTCTCCAACAATTCGGGTGTTCGCCGAACGGGCGAACAGCCAATGTTCGGGACAAACTTTTGCTCGGTTTGAACTGTTCGCCCAACACTAATACTGACTAACACGGTACATTTTCTTTTAGCAAGAAAAAGGGTACATGATTGCACCCATACCCATTTATTGTTACACGTGCAAGAATATTAACGTAATAACCTAACATTAGCACAAAATTGAGAAACCCAAGATACGTTAACAAGAATTTTGGACTCATCAGAAATAATATACTAAACAAGTGAAATGCTACTTTATGATGTACATACTGTAACAGGATATGACCATATCTATACTGCCCAATTGTGCATACACCTCCACTGCCAGTATTATCTTTGATCAATAATCTAACGGCTGTAAACATTCAAATCAACCTTTCCCTTCCGGATGTAATATCCCTGAGGCCTGATAATGTCTTGAGCTGCCCTGACATGCAGATTGTCAAGCAACATTTGGAGACAAGCAAAATATGGAGTTATTTCCTATAATAGCCAATCGGGTTTATAACTGAGGTTTTTTTTTTTTTTTTTTTACCCATTTTACGAAAATGACAGGTGCTGTATGATCACCTTGAAAAACACAAAACATATTTCCTTATTGTGGTTTTTATACAATGCTCACTGTTTTCATGGGTTTGTATTGTATAGAATATACCTCATGTATTTCTGTCATAAAAATACAATAATAAATGGGGTGCCAACAGTATAATCAATTTTAGAAGGTACTGGAAATTATTTTAATAAAGCATTTTTCTCACAAATATGCACAGAAGAGTCATGTGAAATGTGAAATGAAATCTTATTTGAATAAGAAGAAACAATCATTGGGAGCAATCATGCAGAACATGCAAGACTGTTTCCAAATTATTATGCCATTCCAAATATACTTTTGAACCTAGCTGTCTGTGGACTTTTTTTCTTCTTCTCAACTCTTGATAGAACAGTTCCATTTTTATTGAAATATTTTTTGCAATTAAAGATGGGCAATTTAGTGAGTTAGCTGGATGTTAAAGTTATGTGCTTTTTAAAATGTGCATTAAATACAAAAAAAAATTGTTTATATGTCACTAATTAAGTATTGTCCATTTTACAGCTGAATCAATTTCAGTGCATTAAAACCTAAAAGAGACAGTTATCAAGAGATCTCAAATGTAATGTTTTTATGTTTGATCACTAACTGTTTTTGAATTGCATTCTTTGTTGACGCTTTCTGAGGGGAAACGCGTCGGGTGGAGACAGCGGTGATGTCAGGACACACGGCCTGCACTGCAGGTGGCTGTGCAGACACAATATTGTGTGATTTTATTCAAGAAACATCTCTGTAAGTGCAATTTATTCTATTAAACGTGTGTTTTAATGATAATGCACCATGATCCTCATTTTATCCCATAACCCTGTGAACCAATAATCTGTGGCTGGTTAGAACTTTGGGGAGGCTGTGTGGAGCGGCGTCTTTCTAAGCTGTGGTGTTTTATTTTGTGCACTTGATCCTTTTGAATCTGGTAAGAGGACATATTTACCCTATGTGCATGGCGGTGATGCACTTAATTCTGTGAAGACATTGCACCTGTATTAAATTGCCCTCGTGGATCTGGGACATTTAAAATGTTTTTCACAATTGTATTTATTAAATTTTTCATGTTCAAGTATATATTTATTGTGCTGAAGATTTTTTATGATTGATGCACCATATTATGTTTTTTATTGAATTGTAAGTGCACTTTATGCATGCTTTAAATGTGATTACTCTAGGGTGGTAGGTAACATGTGCTTTTTATAGTTACATAGTAGGTGAGGTTGAAAAAAGGCACAAGTCCATCAAGTCCAACCTATGTGTGTGATTATATGTCGGTATTACATTGTATATCCCTGTATGTTGTGGTCGTTCAGGTGCTTATCTAATAGTTTTTTGAAATTATCTATGCTCCCTGCAGAAACCACCACCTGTGGAGGGGAATTCTACATCCTTGCCGCTCTTACAGTAAAGAACCCTCTATGCAGTTTAAGGTTAAATCTAATTTCTTCTACCGTATATACTTGAGTATAAGCCGACCCGAATATAAGCCGAGGCACCTAATTTTACCACAAAAAAACTGGGAAAACGTATTGACTCGAGTATAAGCCTAGGGTGTCCATCTGCATGCCTCACTGTGCCTCACTTTGCCTCACTGTGTCCATGTGCATGCCTCACTGTGTCCATGCCTCACTGTGCCCATGCCTCACTGTGTCCATGACTAGACTGACATTTAACATGGTAGTCTATGGAAGGGGTGCCCAGGTTTAAAAAATCTGTGCTCTCCAGCCGTAGGTCACCCAGACAAAAAACGTTGCACACTTATAGAGAAGAAATGGGGCTACTTGTGTGCCAAGTTTCGGGTCCAGGGGACCTATGACTGGCCGGTACCGTGTCCCCAAATTCACCAGAGAAATTACCGTTTAACATGGTAGTCTATGGAAGGGGTGCCCAGGTTTGAAAAATCTGTGCTCTCCAGCCGTAGGTCCCCCAGACAAAAAACGTTGCACACTTATAGAGGAGAAATGGGGCTACATGTGTGACAAGTTTCGGGTCCAGGGAACCTATGACCGGCCGGTACCGTGTCCCCAAAGTCTCCAGAGAAATTACCGTTTAACATGGTAGTCTATGGAAGGGGTGCCCAGGTTTGAAAAGTCTGTGCTCTCCGGCCGTAGGTCCCCCAGACAAAAAACGTTGCACAATTATAGAGGAGAAATTGGGCTACTTGTGTGCCAAGTTTTGGGTCCAGGGGACCTATGACTGGCCGGTACCGTGTCCCCAAATTCACCAGAGAAATTATCGTTTAACATTGGAGTCTATGGAAAGGGTGCCCGAGTTTGAAAAATCGGTGCTCCCTGGCCGTAGGTTCCCCGGACAAAAAACTTTGCACACTTGTAGAGGAAGAGTGTGGCTACATGTGTGCCAAGTTTGGGGGCCAGGGGACCTACGGACGGCCAGTACCGGGTCCCCAAATTTTGGGAGATTAGGCGCAAAAAGGTGACTCTAGTATAAGCCGAGGGGAGCATTTTCAGCACACAAAAAATGTACTGAAAAACTCGGCTTATACTCGAGTATATACAGTCATTTTAATGAGTGGCCACGTGTCCTATTAAATTCCCTTCCGCAAAAAAGTTTTATCCCTATTGTGGGGTCACCAGTGTGGTATTTGTAAATTGAAATCATATCCTCTCTCAAGCGTCTCTTCTCCAGAGAGAATAAGTTCAGTGCTCGCAACATTTCTTCATAACTAATATCCTCCAGACCCTGTATTAGCTTTGTTGCACTTCTCTGTACTCGCTCCATTTCCAGTACATCCTTCCTGAGGACTGGTGCCCAGAACTGGGCAGCTTACTCCAGGTGAGGCCAGACCAGAGTCTTGTAGAGTGGGAGAATTATCGCTTTATCTCTTGAGTTAATCCCCTTTTTTAATGCATGCCAATATTCCGTTTGGTTTGTTAGCAGCAGCTTGGCATTGCATGCCATTGCTGAGCGTGTTATCTACTAGGACCCCCAGCTCCTTTTCCATCCTAGATTCCCCAAGAGGTTCTCCCCCTATAGGCATATACCATCTTAGGAAGCACATTTGTGTATACATTTTGGTTTACTTTTTTCACTTTGTACAGGGGGTCCCCGACTTACGAACGCCCGACTTACGAACCTCTCCTACTTACAAACCAGGCGCTGCGGGAACCCTCTGCCATTCTGCGCGGTCCATCTTCTGGTCTGCACAGGCACGGCCAGACGCAGCCTCGGAAAATGCCATAAATGTCCGTAATTGGCCGTGCATGCGCAGAACGGCATTCGACGGAACATTGGAAAACATTGGAAATGTCCGTAATTGTCGTTCTGCGCATGCGTGACCAACTTACGAACATTTTCGAATTACAAACAGGAGGAAAGTCCCTAACGGGTTTGTAACCCGGGGACCCCCTGTGTAAGTTGAGACAGCACACCTTCTTATTTCATCATTATCACATATCCTGATATTCAAGGAATTTCAGCTGCAGCAGCCCCTGTGATTGGCCAAGCGTAATCTAGATAACACTACTAATCTTTTACACTTGTTTAGTCCATATATATGTGACAAACGCGAGTGTCAGATCCCCGCCCTCCGCGCTAACTTGCGACGAAGGACAGGCTGACCTCACACCATGCTGTCACTTGCGTAACAATGCCACTCTCAACTGCGCCCAGCACAAAGATTTCCCAGCTTGCGGGACCACAATCTAAGTGCCAGCAGCCTGAGAGCGATTGTCACTGGGCTAATGACACAATTAACCCTTTAACTGCCACCACCCCTGTTTTTAAAAGGCGGAACTGGGGGAGACTCGTGATTTTAGCAATACCAATTATAATTTTAGAATAAGAGTCTGCAACACACACTGCCACCACAGACAGGTCTGCTCAGAGGCCTTACTCTACAACAGTAGCGCTCTTCAAGAGGCAGAGGTTCGTTTATAGCTTGCATTAAGAGTTTTAGAGACAAGGTTAACACTTTTCAACACAAGGGTTTATTATGAAAAGGGCAAGTTGGTGCAAATAAAACATTTACAGAAAAAAGATGTTGCAAAAGAGATAACGACAAAGTAATAAGGTAGAATTGGAGAAGAAGAATACTTGCAATTAATGTCCAAGGGTTGATCAGTGTTCGATCGATGAACTGGGTAATCGGTTCTCAAACTTGCAGATGCCCTGCTTGGATGGTAAAAAGGAGAACTGCTCATAGACTGGGCATCTCCCTTTTCTGTCAGATCAAAAGGGTGTTGACAGCTTTCCAGGGACCAATCCTCTGGTCATCTTATTTAGGGGTTGGTTACTGGGAGGGGTCTCATTCATTCCCATGTCCCAGGTACACTTTGTGATACATATTCATATCTCTGCATCTCTAATGTTTACAGACTAACAATATCCATTTTATTGTTCAGCGCGATATTTGCTTTAAGACAAGTCCACACATGACAATTCTCCCATTTATAGTTGACCTAGAAGAAATAAAGGTTACCCGGGACTTGCCATATGATCTATCATATCAATGTCTGGGCTTGAAACGTTACAAATTATCTTAGGAAACGAAATATGTCCATTTGATGGCGGTGCTATTTTTTATTTGGAAGTTATGAAACATGTTGAACTTTCATACTTATTCCACAGTTTAAGCTTTTATGGGTACTAAGGCATTTACGACCGGGGTCTGCTGATTCTCTGAGGTGAGAGGGTGACAGTTTTACGACAGGCCAGGAACCCTGCCAGGCGACTTTATCAAACCTAGCTTGGTTCTGCTTCTCTGTTAAGATAACAGCTTCTTTGAAGTATTAAGCCTATGAATTCCTGAGAATAAGGGAGGAGGGAGCGAGTTAATTTCTACTGCTTACACTGTTAGCTAAAACTGTCATGGCTTCCGTACGGTTTCAAACAACATGGCCACTAACTACAGCTATTCGTGTGTCCAGTGTGTGATATCGTTACAATATGTACAGTATATATAGACAGGATTTTGTATATGTATTTTAATGTTATATTGTTTTTTTTTTACAATAAAGCAAACAATACATCTTTATAATTGGTTTGACATTTTCTGTTATGTGATTTAAATACCGGCAGGCCACACTTGAACACCCTATTCTTCCTTTTTTGATTGTTTATTATGCACAGTTCACAGAGCAAAGTAAATGACAACTGCTTTAAAGTGGATGTAAACCCACTCTCATTGTTTCTAAATTACTTCCATAGTGCTGATCTATAAGGATATAGAAATATCTCCCCTTTAGCTGTTTGGAGCCCTGCAATACTCTGGATTCTGTGGGCAGGTCTGTTGTCCAGTGCTTGGTGGGTGGAGTCATGAAGTCAGTAGACTCCCCGCTCACCTCTACACTCCCCTTGGCCAGGCATCGATATTTCTTTCACTGAACTTCTGCTGGTCTCGTGGATTATGCCCCATGATCACTAAGATCCAGTCAAAACCCAAGAAAGTCACCACATGACTTTAGCATGCCAAATCATGCTGAGGTGTGGAGCAGCCAATCCTGGGAGAGCTGGAGAATAAAGGAGGGGGATGTGAAGTACACAGAATGCCTCTCTCACACTTTTGCATGAGATAAGGAAATCACCTGTCACTCACAGCAAGGGGGAAGAAACGGACACCTATTCCTCTATGTGTCTGTTTTTATCTTACTGAATAAAGATAAGAGGATTGCTAATAGCTGGATTAACTCTTTGTGGCAAAACTGGGCACAGATGAAATGACATCCTCTGCTGTAACAGATATGAGTCTTAATTAAGAAAAATTTGGGGGGGGTTACATGCACTTTAATCCCTATACTCAGGCAAAATAGAAGCCCAACTGATTGATTTATATAGTTTGCTTATTGACTATCTCATTGCTACTTAACTGCTTCAGCCCCAGAAGATTTTACCCCCTTCCTTACCAGAGCACTTTTTACAATTTGGCACTGTATCATTTTAACTGACAATTGCGTGGTCGTGCGACGTTGTACCCAAACAAAATGTGTGTCCTTTTTTTACCACAAATAGAGCTTTCTTTTGGTGGTATTTGATCACCTCTGCCGTTTTTATTTTTTGCGCTATAAACAAAAGAAAGGCGACAATTTTGAAAAAAACACAATATCTTTTAACTTTTTGCTATAATATCCCCCATTTTTTTTTCCAAAAAACGTTTTTTTCGTATATTTGTTAAAAAAAATCGTAATAACCATGTATTGATTGGTTTGCGCAAAAGTTATAGCGTCTACAAAATAGGGGGTAGTTTTATAGTATTTTTATTATTATTATTTTTTTTACTAGTAATGGCGGTGATCTGTGATTTTTATCGGGACTACAATATTGCGGCGGACACATCGGACACTTTTGACACATATTTTGGACCATTCACATTTATACAGCGATTAGTGCTATAAAAATGCACTGATTACTGTATAAATGTCACTGGCAGGGAAGGGGTTAACACTAGGGGCGATCAAGGGTTAACTGTGTTCCCTCACTGTGTTCTAACTGTAGGGGGGATGGGACTTACTAGGGGAAGAGAGAGATCAATGCTCATACATTGTATGAACACACGATCAGTCTCTTCTCCCCTAAGAGATCCGGGTTCTGTGTGTTTACAGATCCCGGTTCTCGCTCTGTCATGAGCGATCACGGGTGGCCGGCAGTCATCGCACCTGCCGGGCACTCGCATCGGCTCCGGGGGCGTGCCTAGTGGCCAAAAGGCGAAGCGACGTAAGGTAACGTCACTTCGCCCAGCCATGCCATTCTGCCGCAGTAAAACTGCGGCGAATGGGCGGCAAGTGGTTAATAGACTTCTTCCACTATAGATCTAAAACATTCAATAAAAGAAGTGAAAAAGAAAAAAAGGTCCCCCAATTAGATCTACCATTGGAAAGATGGTCCCATTAAAAGTAGCAAAGACTGCTCATGTGACTTACCAAAAAGGCTCTTTCTCACTGTTTATATTGGATGAAATCTATTACGTCAGTGAGTCGTTGATTTGTTATATCAGTTTTTACAAGGAGCTTATTATATTTTTATGCCCTTTTGTTTAATAGAAATCCATATATACTTCTATGTTGGAAACGTGGGCTTGTTGGGCCCTCTGGAACTCTATCTACAGGTAAGATCCATATAGTATGCACATGTTATAACCTTTAGTTTACTCTGCTGTATTGATTAATTAAATAATGTATAGCCTTCTGTGCAGGACAATCCTGTGGGACCTATATTGCCCCCTTGTGCTCCCCTGGCTAAATACTCCCATGTTTTGTATGAAGATATTATTATATATTTGTATTAATACCTTAGATTGACCACCATGTCCCTCTGAAGAAGATTTTTTGAAAAATTAAAAGGCACTGGGGTTTCATTTACTAGCATGTAAATAGAACAGCAGAGGGCGCCAGACTAAGTGCAGTAATATGGAAACACTTTATTATAAAAGACAATTGACAACTCACATTGGGTGTGTCAGACAAAGTATATGTCCATTATCCACTTGCAGCCAAATCACGTACATGTACATAATTGACTTCAAGTGTGTAGCGCCCTCCCCAAATGGTTGGGACGCTATGTGTAAATTTAGGGGTAGTCTGAGACAGTAGTTAGGCTCAGACCTGGATAATTGTGCTGAAATTTGCTTCTGCTCTGGGTGTGATACTGCCTGGCAGTTATATTCCCTGTTTGCCTGTAAGTGGCACTGCCACCAATGGCCCAGGCTGGAATACAGGGGTATCACAACACCTTGGGTGTCCTCTCTCGGCAGCCGTGCAGTGGGCGTGGTTGGCCCGCTGTGCATGCTGGGAGAGGGTACATAAGGGGCAGATGCCATTAGTTGGGGGTTCGTCCTCTGTGCGTGCCTCGTGGCCCGCATGGCATGGGGTGAGTGCGTGTGTTCCAGCCCCGGGCACCTTCAGCCTGAGGCTGCATCGCTGCCTGGTAGGCCCAGCTCTGCTGGCTGGGGCCTATGCCTTTGGAAGGGATCCCAAGCTACCCACCTGCGGGAAGCCCACTCTTAGTGAAGGAGGCCAGGGGAGGATCCGCCCCAGAGGAGACTGGCGACGGTACTGCTGTCTCGGGAGGAGGCCTTGAAACTCACCTAAGGAGGGATCCATTACTACAAGCCCTGCAATATGCCGATCTGGCATAAAGGTTCTCTCTATTGCTTGGCTGGGAGGTTCAGGACTTTGATAATCCTGTGGTAGAGGATTCCTGATCGCATCCCTAAATTCTCAGATAAAGTTGATCCGTGCATCATCCGAGCTGCTAGGACCAGTGAACAGGACTATCCGGGTGAGCAATACCCACTCAGGCTTGAGTGGCGACGTTGTGCCTTTAGTGTTGCGTGCCTGAACCTTCCCCTATTCTTCTCTCGTTTCCTGCTTTCTCTACAAGTTCCCTCAGCAAAAGGAAAATAAAGCCTTCCTGTTTAGGTTTTAGATTGGTGTGGACATTTACTTTTTCTAGAGACTTTCTATAACCTGACAACGCAAGCCTTGGAGGTAGTTTGCATGACCCAAAACAAAACCAGCCGGTCCCTTAAATGGGGGTAAGTGCTACAAGTGATTATACTGGTGTAGCGCTACCCCCAGTTAAGAGAGCCGCTGGTTTGTTTTCTTGGGCCCTGTATACAGCACCGCCAACCCCCGGCAATCTGACTCGACCCACTCTGGCACAGTTAGTTTAGGGATAGCTTCCTATCACTCTCAGGTGTATGATAGACCAAACAACACTCTGAGGCAGGAATATGAATAAGTAATAGCCTTACTATAAAATGGTGGCATAAAAACATGACATACAATACTTACATGGGTCTGCAGAAACCCTGTACCAACCAATGCTACAGAGGCAGCACCACGCGGAGCTATTATGGCGTGCGCGCCCTAAGACACAGCAACACAAACTTAATAACTTTCCCCACCTATGTCAGGCCTGACAGTGTATGAAAGAGTCCCCTTTCCCTGCTGGAGTAATATTTTCTTCACCGGCCAGCTTTCGCTGGTGCACTTGAAGAAATTAACCAACTGTAATCCATTAAAAGGGTGGTAACTTGTAACAACAGTATGCAAACGGGGGGGGGGGGGGGTAGGCACTTCAACTCTGTCCCAACTACCGGACCCCCAAAGAACACTGGTGAGCGAACAGTGGGCCTAGGCAGTCTATAGGCCTGAATATAACTCAGTCTATGGATATGGGCAGGTGCCCGCTCACCGCTCCAGGCGCGATCCCAGCCTGGGTCTTCCACCCCGTGTGTCCGTCGCACACAGCGTCTGCAACCGATCGGGTCCCCGATCCAACTGGAGTCCTACACTGACGATCCAGGATCCACCCAGGTTCTGCAGGACGGTGAAAGGCTCTTCGGACTTCGGGTAAGGCCTTAGGCTTTAGGCCTTACCCCACAGCAGATCCGCGCAGAATGACTTGATGCTTGACGCGCGTTGTCCCAAGAGAGCGAGCTCCTCCCCACCCCTCTCTTAAGTAACCTCTCCCATGAGTCTCTGCGGCGGAACCTCCGCCCTGAGGCCAAATGGGGCTCTGGGTACTGTAGTCTCGGAGCCCTAAAGAAGACCCCGCTACACACTCCCCCCACTTGAACTCTTTGGTCCCCAAAGATAACATAATCTCCAACTACAGATCTCATAACATCCATCAATCCTTCATATGACGTCGGCAGAGGAAATTCCCACCAAAAACGAGGTAGTGAACTCCCCTGCCCACAGGACACACTAATATTAGTATCCTGTCTAACTGTGCCAGAGAGTGAGTTGGGGCTGCCTCCCACTAAATGAACAGCGGGAGGGTCATGGTCTTCCATACTCCTTCTAGCAGTGACTACAGTGTCTTCCGCACTTTCACCCATCTGTGGGTAAGTTAGTCTCCTGGGAGGTTTTATTGCCCTCCGCTTCCTCTGTCCTCTTGGACTTTCTGTTGGAGCAGACTCTTTTTCTGTTTCTAACTCAGGGCTTCCCCCTTCCTTGGGAACATCCGGTTCCGGAGCAGGAAGGTACATGGCTTCTCTTGGATCTTCCTTTTCAGATGGTTCACTGGCACTTTCCCAAGCATTAATCCAAGGACAGGAAGGGATAAACTCTGTTGCTTCTGCATTCAGTGTGTGATCCTCGGTGTCTTCGTCAGGCGGAAGATCAATAGCAGAAGTCGTTGGTTCCTGGGAAGGCCAAAGCCAGCCAATTTCCTCTCCCTCATCTTCACTTATTTCCGAATCCTCTGTATCCCCCTCTCTAGGGGTCTGAGACCGAGTGTTGGGTCTAGTGGTGTCTAGAATAGACATGTGTTCAGGGGAATCCATACTAGGAGGTAACCGAACCGCTTCAGCCAGAGGAAGTAGGTGGTTCCGATGCCAAGTCTTCAATGGCCCCAACTTTCCTTCAGGTTTAAGTCTGTAAACGGGTAGGCCCGAGAGTTTTTGGCAAATGACATAAGGTTCGGGTCTCCATCTATCCGCCAGTTTATGTTTTCCAGGGACTCCCAGGTTCCGCAACAACACTCTGTCTCCTGGTTGTTATTTTCTGCAACAGGATCCCGGACTCGAGAGCCCCCACATGTAGCGCTACCCCCAGTTAAGAGAGCCGCTGGTTTGTTTTCTCGGGCCCTGTATACAGCACCGCCAACCCCCGGCAATCTGACTCAACCCACTCTGGCACAGTTAGTCTAGGGATAGCTTCCTATCACTCTCAGGTGTATGATACTTAACAGTTCCTAAATAGACCAAACAACACTCTGAGGCAGGAATATGAACAAGTAATAGCTTTACTATAAAATGGTGGCATAAAAACATGACATACAACACTTACATGGGTCTGCAGAAACCCTGTACCAACCAATGCTACAGAGGCAGCACTATAAAATGGCGCCGCGCAGTATTCACCACGCGGAGCTATTATGGCGTGCGCGCCCTAAGACACAGCAACACAAACTTAATAACTTTCCCCACCTATGTCAGGCCTGACAGTGTATAAAAGAGTCCCCTTTCCCTGCGGGAGTAATATTTTCTTCACCGGCCAGCTTTCGTTGGTGCACTTGAAGAAATGAACCAATTGTAATCCATTAAAAGGGTGGTAACTTGTAACAACAGTATGCAAACAGGGGGGGGTAGGCACTTCAACTCTGTCCCAACTACCGGACCCCCAAAGAACACTGGTGAACGAACAGTGGGCCTAGGCAGTCTATAGGCCTGAATATAACTCAGTCTATGGATATGGGCAGGTGCCCGCTCACCGCTCCAGGCGCGATCCCAGCCTGGGTCTTCCACCACGTGTGTCCGTCGCACACAGCGTCTGCAACCGATCGGGTCCCCGATCCAACTGGAGTCCTACACTGACGATCCAGGATCCACCCAGGTTCCGCAGGACGGTGAAAGGCTCTTCGGACTTCGGGTAAGGCCTTAGGCTTTAGGCCTTACCCCACAGCAGATCCGCGCAGGATGACTTGATGCTTGACGCGCGTTGTCCCAAGAGAGCGAGCTCCTCCCCGCCCGTCTCTTAAGTAACCTATCCCATGAGTCTCTGCGGCGGAACCTCCGCCCTGAGGCCGAATGGGGCTCTGGGTACTGTAGTCCCGGAGCCCTAAAGAAGACCCCACTACACAGGGATTATGGCTGAAGCTGTCAGTCATAACCTTGGTATGGTTTTCCTCAGTTGGGCGATTCTCTACAGAGTAAAAGTAAAAAGTAAGAAACCACTGTGCAAATACTGTTTGACATAAAAATAACAACAACCACCATTTTATCCACTAGGGCCTTTGCTTTAAAAATACATAATGTTTGGGGGTTCTACGTAATTTTCTTGCAAAAAATACAGATTTTAATTGCAAATAAAAAGTGTTAGAAAAGGCCTGGTCTTCTATAAGTGGTTATGTGTAACCAGCTCTGTATGGGGTGGAAAGCTACTGCTGTGACTGTCAGTCAGGTGATCCGCCATTGTGGAATGAGCCAGGAAGATCCAGGAACCAAGCTGAAATGCACAAGGGTGCTAAACTGGATATGACATCACTGCCGGAAAAAAAAAGAAGCAGATAGGGGTGCCGTCGTCGGTGGTGACATTGCATCCTGTTCAGCATCCCTGTGCATTCCAGCTTGGTCCCAAAGACTTCCTTCCTGGCTCATTCCAAAGTGGCAGATCAACTGGCTGACGGTCACAGCAGTGTCTTTCCACCACAGAGTGGGTTACACCGGAGCAGGTCACTACATAATGGAGATATGTTTTGCCTGACACATTCAATCTGAGTTTCCAATTGTCTTTTATAATAAACTGTTTCCATATTACTTAGGATGGCCATACATTATACAATTTTTCTGCACAATTTTCCTTTAGAATTCCCTAAACCATACAATATGAGGGCAAACCTAAACACTTTCAATTTGTATGCAATGAAGCAAGCCCCTGCACTACATAGATGAAGGTAAATATAAAGGAAATCAAATAACAAAATTATATACTGCATGGCCAGCTTTAATCTGGCACCCTCTGCTATTCTATTTCCTTTCTTCCAGAGATAACTTCAGTCTCATCAGGAACACATGTAGATGTGTGCAGAGGATAATTAGGAGTTTATGGACTCATATTTAAGGCCTTTTAGGGTCACTGAGGAGCCTATATATGTGAACTGGCACATTATTTCATAGATTGCTATTCAGGGTTCTTGTTTCGATAGGTGTGGATTATCTCTGCATTTTTCCATTTATTTGTTTCTGTTTTTGTATCTACTTGCATGTGGTTGTTACCTGTAGATGTGAGGATGGTCTCTACATATATATATATATATATATATATACCCTTTAATAATATTTTGTGTGTAGGTGCCTAAAAAGTCCCTAATCTCAGCCAATTGTAAACTATTCTATATATGGGATGTGGCACTCAGCAAACATCAGACTTATAGAATAATTGAATTTTGGTGGAAAACATCTTTTTATGAATGAAGTCTGATCATGTGTTCTGTAAAGTATTTGTTGACCAAAGCTCGTTGTCTTTTGCTTTTATTATTGTAATTACCATTTTCAGTATGGTTGAATTTAATGGAACTTATTGGGAGAACCTTATGTCCAATTATCAACACTAACATGGGGCTAATGAAAAGCTGGAAGAAAATCTTTATTAACGTTTTTTTCAACCTCAATAGGGCATTAGAAAAGAAGTTAGCCCTACATTGGCCTACAAAATGTTTGAGAAGTATATAAAAGAAGGATACAACCGCATGGGGTTGCATATACAAATATGTGTTATTGCAAGATACTGTGAAGAAACACTATTACCTGACTTCCCTTCTTTTATTCACTATTTATGGACTTGTCTTAATTATACTCGAGTATAATCCGAGATTTTCAGCCCTTTTTTTGGGCTGAAAATGCCCCCCCCCCCTCGACTTATACTCGAGTCAGTGTACCTGAAAATATTGAGAGGCTGCGGGCGTCCATTGTTTAAAACTTACGGTCTCCTCCTGGTCCCTTCCGTGATAGGCGGAACTGTGTCTGCTGAGAAACGCCTATCACAAACGTTCTCTCATCCTCTCCCATCCCAGCAGACACTGTGTTCAGTGTTCCACCAATCACGGACACCTTTTCATCCTCGGACAAGATGACGTCCGTGATTGGCGGAACACTGAACACAGTGTCTGCTGGGAAACTGAGTCTGAGGATGAGAGAATGTTCGTGATAGGTGAAACTGTGTCTGCTGGGAAACGCCTATCACGGAAAGGACCAGGAGGGGACCGCAAGTTTTAAACAATAAATGGATGCCCGCAGCCTCTCAATTTCAGGTACACTGAAAACGGGCACAGTGAGGATTGGCACAGTAAGGATGGGCACAGTGAGGCACAGTGAGGTGGCAATGGGCAGAGTGAGGTTGAGCACAGTGACAATTGGCACAGTGAGGTTGGCACAGTGAGGTTGCAATGGGCACAGTGAGGCGTGCAAATGGGCATTGTTGACCCTCTTCCACTTACAGTAGCTGCTGCATTCTCACCCTCAGCTTATATTCGAGTCAATACGTTTTCCCATTTTTTTGTGGTAAAATTAGGTACCTCGGCCTATACTCGGGTCGTCTTATACTCGAGTATATACGGTATGTCTGTGGTGGTGATTTTAATATAATTCCAGGATTCAAAGAGTCTCGCTCATAGTGCTCACTATGTCAATTTTGATATCCTTGATTTGATTTTTTTGTAAATGAATCTACATGTGTTTAGTTGTTGGATTTATAGGCATTACGAAAAATGTAATCGCTGGTTGCTGTGGGTTATGGTGCTCTTGCAGGTGTTTCAGTGCTGTAGTAATTTATTGTTAGGGGTTATAGACCTGATATGTTTCTGGAACTAAAACATACACACTTTTAGTATTGACTGTATAAATTATGGAACTGTTGGCATACAATTCTACTATGTTTGCGAAGAATAACTGCACTCTCACTGGGTTATAACTGATCATTCTGGCATGTAGTTTTCGCTGATTGAAACCTTTGCTTTTACATTAGTATGAAATGATGGTCCTTTTAGTATTTATTTTTTAGATACTGTATAAAAATGAAAGTAATTACCTTAACCTAAATAATCAGCTTAATCCATTTTCTGCATGCATATTCAGAGTAAACCACATAGAACTGCAGCATCTGGATATTTACCATGGATTGTTAAGCTGATGCTCTATGAAAAACAATCTATAAACTAGTAGGGAGTCCAGGGGGACCCTGTTATATTATTTTTAATATCTAATAATTTTATTTGGTCTTTAGTAGGTATAATAAAAGCCTAGGTCTAAGTTATCCCTAATTGTGTGAATGAGCGGTTTTGAGAAGTAATAACAAATGTGAACTATTTGTAACTGAGCTCAATTTTAGAAAGTTTGTTTAGACATAATAATGATTGATGGTTTAAAGTTGATTTTTTTCTAAAAGTATCCTATGTAATGTTCTGTATATCTTGTTATGACTTTATGTGATGAATTGGGAACTTATATACTTCTGTTTAAATGTAAATACACATCAGTCATTGCTTATTTTGTTGTAACTTTAGAATTGGTCCCTCATTCCTCCCAGCTCCCAGCATCCTGTCTGGTGTTAATTAGCCAGAGCAGAAGAAAAACTAATATTAGGCTGGCAATACATTATACAATTTTCTTGTAGAATATTCCTTTAGATTTACCAAAATCATATAATATGAGGTCAAACCTAAACACTTTCAATTTGTTTGCAATTAGGCAGGCACTTGCACTGCACAGTTGAAGGTAAATCTAAAGAAAATTGAATAAGAAAATTGTATATTGTATGGCCAGCTTTACAGCGCAACCCCCTCTGCTAGGAGTGTGGGAGGTGAAATGGGAGTGGCTAAGCAAACAAAGAAGGGGCTTTCTTAAAGGGGTTGTAAAGGCAAATGTTTTTTTTAAATCTTAATGTATTCTATGCATTTAGATAAAAAGCCTTCTGTGTGCAGCAGCCCCCCTCAGCCCTCCTAACACTTACCTGAGGTCCCTCTCTGTCCAGCAATGTCCACAAGTGTCTCATCTGTCCGAGATTTTCCCTTCTGATTGGCTGCTTTCAATCAAAGTCAACTAGCCAATCAGGGAAGAGAGGGGGTGGGCCTGGGTCAGGGTCCATGTCTGAATGGACATGGAGCTGTGACTAGGCTCGGGTGCCCCCATAGCAAGCTGCTTGCTGTGAGGGGTACTAAGCAGGAGGGAGGGGCCAGGAGCACAGAAGAGGGACACAATAAGAGGAGGATCTGGGCTGCTCTGTGCAAATCCACTGTAACAGAGCAGGTAAGTATAACATGTTTATTATTTTTATAGGAAAAAAAAGAGAATTTACAATCACTTTAAGCTAAGACATGTTACCTGGGAGTCATTCATTCATTCTTACACACACACAAATACAAAGGACGGTAGCAATTTTACAGAGACAAAGGACAGACACAGTACACACTCTATTCCTCACATTCTAAGAAGCAAACATCTTTTATTTCACTTTAACCACTTAAGCCCCGGACCAATACGCAGCATAAAGACCAGAGGTGATTTTACAATTTGGCACTGCGCTGCTTTAACTGGAAATTGCGCGGACACGCAATGTTGTACCCAAACAAAATTTGCATCCTTTTCTTCCCACAAATATAGCTTTCTTTTAATGGTATTTGATTACCTCTGCGATTTTAATTTTTTGCGATATAAACGGAAAAATACCGAAAATTTCGAAAAAAAAAGATGTTTTCTACTTTTTGTTATAAGAAAAATCTAATAAACTCAATTTTAGTCATACATTTAGGCCAAAATGTATTTAGCCACATGTCTTTAGTAAAAAAAATGTCAATAAGCGTATATATATTGGTTTGCACAAAAGTTATAGCGTCTACAACTAGGGTACATTTTCTGGAATTTACACAGCTTTTAATTTATGACTGCCTATCTCATTTCTTGAGGTGCTAAAATGGCAGGGCAGTACAAACCCCCCCCAAATGACCCCATTTTAGAAAGTAGACACCCCAAGGAAATTGCTGAGAGGCATGGTGAGCCCATTAAATATTTTTTTTTGTCCCAAGTGATTAAATAATGACAAAAAAAATAAAAATTACAAAAAGTTGTCACTAAATTATATATTGCTCACACATGCCATGGTTATATGTGGAATTGCACCCCAAAATACATTTTGCTGCTTCTCCCAAGCACGGGGATACCACGTGTGGGACTTTTTGGGAGCCTAGCCATGTACGGGGCCCGAAAACCAAGCACCGCCTTCAGGATTTCTAATGCTGCGTACACACAATCGTTTTTCATGACGAGAAAAATGCAATTTTTTTATTTGGTCATTAAAAACGATCGTGTGTGGGCTCCAGAGCATTTTTCACGACTCTAATTTCTAAGTCGTCGTTTTACTCATCATGAAAAACGGCCGTGTGTAGGCTTTAACGACGTGAAAAAAACACACATGCTCAGATGCAAGTGATAATACGGGAGCGCTCGTTCCGGTAAAACTAGCGTTCGTAATGGAGACAGCACATTCATCACACTGTAATGGACTGAAGAGCACGAGGCTGAAAAGCACAAATCGTCTCTCACCAAACTTTACTAACACGAGGATCAGCAAAAGCAGCCCAAAGGGTGGCGCCATCCGAATGGAACTTCCCCTTTATAGTGCCGTCGTACATTTCGTACGTCACTGCTAGGGATGAGCTTCGTGTTCGAGTCGAACATACGTTCGACTCGAACATTGGCTGTTCGATCGTTCGACGAAGATCGAACGATTTGGGCCGTTCGCGCCAAATTCGAGTGACGCGAACGGCCCACAATGCACTACGCCATCGCAGTGTCATCCAGGCGCTGTGATTGGCCAAGCATGCACTGTGACCCCGCATGCTTGGCCAATCACAGCGCCGGCAGCGAGGAGAGCAATGATTGGCCACAGGCAGGATGCCTGTGGCCAATTATTGCTGAGGGTGTTTAGTACACGCCCCACACTATAAAAGGCCGCCAGCACGGCGGCCTAGTGTAGTGTGTTCCGGAGCAGGGATAGAGTAGCATAGGCAGGGACAGTGACTGTTATTTCTTTCTTGCTTAACCTGGATTCCTTTAGTTTAGGGAAAGAGAAGGATAGGTAGGGAGAGTGTCAGTGTGTTTTGTGCTTCTGCTATAGTGTGCTTAAAAAAAACATTTATTCTAGGGACAGAAAACTCTAGGTAGGGACAGTGTCAGTTTCTTTCACTCTGCAAGTCCTTGTTTCCAGGGACCTGTAAGGACAGTGAGTTAATTGTCCTTGTGCTATATTGTGCTTAAAAAAAACATTTATTCTAGGGACAGAAAACTCTAGGTAGGGACAGTGTCAGTTTCTTTCACTCTGCAAGTCCTTGTTTCCAGGGACCTGTAAGGACAGTGAGTTAATTGTCCTTGTGCTATATTGTGATTAAAAAAAACATTTATTCTAGGGACAGAAAACTCTAGGTAGGGACAGTGTCAGTTTCTTTCACTCTGCAAGTCCTTGTTTCCAGGGACCTGTAAGGACAGTGAGTTAATTTTCCTTGTGCTATATTGTGATTAAAAAAAACATTTATTCTAGGGACAGAAAACTCTAGGTAGGGACAGTGTCAGTTTCTTTCACTCTGCAAGTCCTTGTTTCCAGGGACCTGTAAGGACAGTGAGTTAATTGTCCTTGTGCTATATTGTGCTTAAAAAAAACATTTATTCTAGGGACAGAAAACTCTAGGTAGGGACAGTGTCAGTTTCTTTCACTCTGCAAGTCCTTGTTTCCAGGGACCTGTAAGGACAGTGAGTTAATTGTCCTTGTGCTATATTGTGATTAAAAAAAACATTTATTCTAGGGACAGAAAACTCTAGGTAGGGACAGTGTCAGTTTCTTTCACTCTGCAAGTCCTTGTTTCCAGGGACCTGTAAGGACAGTGAGTTAATTTTCCTTGTGCTATATTGTGATTAAAAAAAACATTTATTCTAGGGACAGAAAACTCTAGGTAGGGACAGTGTCAGTTTATTTCACTCTGCAAGTCCTTGTTTCCAGGGACCTGTAAGGACAGTGAGTTAATTGTCCTTGTGCTATATTGTGCTTAAAAAAAACATTTATTCTAGGGACAGAAAACTCTAGGTAGGGACAGTGTCAGTTTCTTTCACTCTGCAAGTCCTTGTTTCCAGGGACCTGTAAGGACAGTGAGTTAATTTTCCTTGTGCTATATTGTGATTAAAAAAAACATTTATTCTAGGGACAGAAAACTCTAGGTAGGGACAGTGTCAGTTTCTTTCACTCTGCAAGTCCTTGTTTCCAGGGACCTGTAAGGACAGTGAGTTAATTTTCCTTGTGCTATATTGTGATTAAAAAAAACATTTTTTCTAGGGACAGAAAACTGTAGGTAGGGAGAGTGTTTTTTTTCTTTCACTCTGCAAGTCCTTGTTTCCAGGGACCTGTAAGGACAGTGAGTTAATTGTCCTTGTGCTATATTGTGCTTAAAAAAAACATTTATTCTAGGGACAGAAAACTCTAGGTAGGGACAGTGTCAGTTTCTTTCACTCTGCAAGTCCTTGTTTCCAGGGACCTGTAAGGACAGTGAGTTAATTTTCCTTGTGCTATATTGTGATTAAAAAAAACATTTATTCTAGGGACAGAAAACTCTAGGTAGGGACAGTGTCAGTTTCTTTCACTCTGCAAGTCCTTGTTTCCAGGGACCTGTAAGGACAGTGAGTTAATTTTCCTTGTGCTATATTGTGATTAAAAAAAACATTTTTTCTAGGGACAGAAAACTGTAGGTAGGGAGAGTGTTTTTTTTCTTTCACTCTGCAAGTCCTTGTTTCCAGGGACCTGTAAGGACAGTGAGTTAATTTTCCTTGTGCTATATTGTGATTAAAAAAAACATTTTTTCTAGGGACAGAAAACTGTAGGTAGGGAGAGTGTTTTTTTTCTTTCACTCTGCAAGTCCTTGTTTCCAGGGACCTGTAAGGACAGTGAGTTAATTGTCCTTGTGCTATATTGTGCTTAAAAAAAACATTTATTCTAGGGATAGAAAACTCTAGGTAGGGACAGTGTCAGTTTCTTTCACTGTGAAAGTCCTTGTTTCAAGGGACAGAGAAGGACACCTGAAGGTAGCCCTTATTGCTTTTTTCCCATCTCCCTGCAGGCCATCTATTAGAATGTCTGGAAGGCAAACAAGGAGAGGCAGACAGTCAGGAGGCAATAAAAGAGGGCAAGCAGGCTCTGTGTCTGGGGGCAACAGTGCTGGTCGTGGACGCGGTGCATTGTCATCAGCACATGGCCATGGGACACGCTTGTCCTTCTTTTCGGCAGCTGGACATGTTGAGCCACATCATGCCGAAGACTTGGTAGAGTGGATGACCAAGCCCTCCTCCTCCTCCTCATCCTCTCTCACCCAGGCTCAGGGTACTGGAAAAGCAGCTGCCAAAGCGTCGTCTTCCCTGGTATCAATGTCAGACAAATCATCAGTCACTCCTTCCCTAGACCCACCATGTCCTCCTCCTGAGGAGTCCCCCGAACTGTTTCAGCACAGTGTTGGGTACATGCTCCAGGAGGATGCCCAGCGTTTCGAAGGGTCTGATGATGAAACCCAGCTAGAGGAAGGCAGTAGCGTGAGAGCAGACAGAGGGGATGCTCAAGAAGGACACCAATCTGGCAGTCATGTTCCAGCAGCTGCAGCATACTGCCAGATTGGCTCCAGTGATGAGGAGGGAGGGGATGATGAGGTCAATGACTCCACGTGGGTGCCTAATAGGAGAGAGGAGGAGGAGGAGGATGAGGAGGAGGCACATCTCCAACGAGGCAGGATGCCCTTTGGTGGCCAGCGTAAGGGCAGTACACCGACGGAATCACACCGCAGAGCTCCGCCTGTGCAGGGCGCTGCCTCTGCCCGTCATTCAAAAAGTTCTTTGGTGTGGGCCTTTTTTGAGGCTAGTGCATCAGATCGCACAGCTGCTGTTTGCAACATATGTCTCAAGCGTATATCGCGTGGCCAAAACATCAGCCGCTTGGGTACCACATGCCTGACCAGACATATGTTGACCTGCCATGCAGCTCGTTGGCAAGCCTACCTCAAAGACCCACACCAAAGAACAAAGCGGACCTCTCCTTGCACCGCATCAGCTGGGATCTCCAACCCCACTATAACTTCAGTCCTCTCTGAAACATGCACTGAGAGGAATGAAGGTGTAGAATTAGGTGTGTCACAGCCAAGTACTTGCGCCCACTCTGCTAGCAGTACACCGACGTCCGATTCTAGCAGGCAAATTTCCCTGCCCCAGCTGCTGGACCGTCGAAAGAAGTTCACTCCCAGCCATCCACATGCCCAGCGGTTGAATGCTAGCTTGGCTAAATTGCTAGCGCTTCAACTGCTGCCTTTTCAGTTGGTAGACTCGGCCCCCTTCCGTGAGTTTGTGCAATGTGCGGTTCCTCAGTGGCAGGTTCCCAAACGCCACTTTTTCTCACGGAAGGCTATTCCGGCTCTCTACCGGCATGTGGAAGGCAATGTCTTGGCCTCGCTGGACAGGGCGGTCAGCGGTAAGGTGCATATTACCGCTGACTCATGGTCCAGCAGGCATGGACAGGGACGTTACCTTTCTTTCACGGCCCATTGGGTCACTCTTTTGGCAGCTGGGAAGGATTCAGGACAAGGTGCAGTAGTGTTGGAGGTTGTCCCACCGCCACGCCTCCAAAATGCTACTACTGGTTGTGACACACCTCTCTCCTCCACCCCCTCCTCTTCTTCTTCCTCCATGGCCTCTTCCTGTGGTTTGTCCTATGAACCAGCGGTGCTCCGTAGCCGTTCACGGGGCTACGCAAGTACGCAGGCAAAAAGATGCCATGCCGTGCTTGCGCTGGTGTGTTTGGGGGACAGAAGCCACACTGGGGCAGAGGTCCTGTCTGCTCTGCAGGGCCAGGCCGAGAGGTGGTTGACGCCACGCCAGCTTAAGCCAGGAATGGTGGTTTGCGACAATGGCACCAACCTCCTCTCCGCCCTCCGACAGGGACAACTGACCCATGTGCCCTGTGTGGCTCACGTCCTTAACCTGGTGGTGCAGCGGTTCTTGGGCAGGTACCCGGGCTTACAGGATGTCCTGAGGCAGGCCAGGAAAGTCTGTGTGCATTTCCGCAGATCTTATAATGCCAGTGCTCGCCTGGCTGAGCTGCAAAAGGAGTTGAACCTGCCCAAGAACCGCCTTATATGTGACATGCCCACCAGGTGGAACTCAACGTTGGCCATGCTGCAGCGGCTGCACACGCAGCAGAGGGCCATCAATGAGTACCTGTGCGACTACGGCACCAGGACAGGGTCAGGGGAGCTTGGTTTTTTTTCTCCACGCCAGTGGGGCATGATCAGGGATGCATGCACTGTCCTGGCACCATTTGAGGAGGCCACGAGGATGGTGAGCAGTGACAGTGCATGCATCAGTGACACTGTACCTCTTGTCCACCTGTTGGAGCACACGCTGCGTGGAATAATGGACAGGGCACTTGAGGCAGAACAGAGGCAGGAAGAGGAGGACTTCCTTGCCTCTCAAGGCCCCCTTTACCCAGACAGTGTTCCTTCTGTCCCACCCATCGCACAGGAAGAGGAGGAGGAGGAGGAGGAGGAGGAGGAGGAGGATTGTGTCAGCATGGAGGTGGAGGCTGGCACTCAGCATCATCAGCAGCAGTCTTTTAGGGATGATTTACAGTCCCAAGAAACCAGTGGACTTGTACGTGGCTGGGAGGAGGTGGCTGCGGATCATGTCGTCCTTAGTGACCCAGAGGACTCCGGAGCGAATGCCTCAGCAAACCTACGCTGCATGGCCTCCCTGATCCTGCAAAGTCTGCGGAAGGATCCTCGTATTCTTCGGATCAAGGAGAGGGACCATTACTGGCTGGCCACTCTCCTTGATCCACGGTACAAGGGTAAGGTTGCGGACCTTATGTTACCGTCGCAGAGGGAGCAGAGGATGAGACAACTCCGGGAGGCCTTGCAGAAAGGTCTGTGCAACGCGTTCCCAGAGACTGGGAGGTTGCAAACTCCTGGTCCTGGACAACGAGTTGCTGAGGCTTCGGCCAGTCAAAGAAGGAGCGGTGGGGAAGGTGGCCGTCTGACCGATGCGTTCAGACAATTCTTTAGTCCGCAGCCCCAAAGTATGATCGGTTCCAGCAACCATCGCCAGCGTCTGATAAACATGGTGCAGGAATATCTAGGGGCAAGGTCAGACTTGGACACCTTCCCCACCGAAAATCCTCTGGCTTACTGGGTCTTGAGGATGGATCACTGGCCAGAGCTTGCACAGTATGCAATTGAGCTACTGGCCTGTCCTGCATCCAGCGTTCTTTCGGAACGCACATTCAGTGCTGCTGGAGGATTTGTCACGGATCACAGGGTGCGCCTGTCCACCGACTCGGTTGATCGACTGACTTTCATCAAGATGAACCAGTCTTGGATCACCACCAGCTACCACACACCTGATGCTGATATAACAGACTAATTGATTTTAAAATGTCACATCCCTTCAAGACTGATGCTGATGCTGAGTGCCTGTGCTGTTATGTTGACTGCCTATCCTCCTCCTCCGAGTCCTCAATGATACGATTGATGATGATAGCTTGGAAGATCATTTTTGTTTATGGGTGCCGCCACCAGTGCCTAACGCCCAATTTTTCAGCCCCTGTTTAACAGTGGCGTGTAATTACAATTTTTGAAGCAATACTTTGCAACAGGGCTCATTGCTGTGCTCCAAGTACAGTATCTGTGAGGAGTTGCAGTGTTGTGCCACCAGTGCCTAAGGCCCAATTTTTCAGCCCCTGTTTAACAGGGGCGTGTCATTACAATTTTTGAAGCAATACTTTGCAACAGGGCTCATTGCTGTGCTCCAAGTACAGTATCTGTGAAGGGTTGCAGTGTTGTGCCACCAGTGCCTAAGGCCCAATTTTTCAGCCCCTGTTCAACAGGGGCATGTAATTACAATTCTTGATCTAATAATTCACAGCAGGGCCCATTGCTGCACCCACCAAGAGTAACTGTCAGGGCTTACAGTGTTGTGGCACCAGCACCACCATCAAAGGCCCAATTTTTACTACCACTGTTCAACAATTATATGTAATTAAAATTCCTGATATAATAGTTGACAGCAGGGCGTTCCAGCACCAACCAAGAGTAACTGTGAGTGCTTACAGTGTTGTGCCAACACCAACAACTAAGGGGCCTATTTCTGCAGAGTATATACGGCAGGTCCCTACTTTCAAACATCCAACTTACAAACGACTCCTACTTGCAAACGCAAGAAGACAACAGGAAGTGAGAGGAAATCTACCACTAGGAAGGAAAATTCTCTCCTGTAAGAATAAATATGGGAGAAAGGTGTCTCCTCTGTACTGATGCTTTATCAGCAATCCTTGTTTCAAGAAAAACACCACATTTCAAAAACAGTTGTCATTAGGACGGAAAGTGAGGTGAAATGTTCTGAACAGGGGCACAGACAGCAAAACAAATGTTACAGGGGTGATAACCCTTACCTATGTTTTCCAAAAAGTTTAAAAATAGATTTTTGGTCTGGAGCTACACTTCAACAATGTACCTGTTCAAAATTACAAACAGATTCTACATAAGAACAAACCTACAGTCCCTGTCTTGTATGCACCGCCTGTATACGGCTGTTCAGAGTATATAGGGCCTTTTTTATTTTATGTGCGGGGTTCCCCTTAATATCCATACAAGACCCAAAGGGGCTGGTAATGGGCTGGGGTAGGGGGGGGGGTCATGGGGTAGCTATGCCATTTTTCTTAAAGATTTTCATCCATATTACCGGGACCAGACATTACATTAAAGCCGCAAGCAGTTTTAAATGGCTTTTTTTTCCTTTAGAAGTGTCATTTTGTGCAGGGACAGTTCTAAACACGGGAAACACGTGGCACTTCACAGGCATACTTTAGACACCCCCCAGGTACGATATTTAAAGGAATATTTGACTTTTTTTTTTTCACTTTATGCATCATTAAAATGACTGCTCCCGGAAAACGTCCGTTTTTAAAACTTATTTTTGCATTGATACATGTCCCCTGGTGCAGAACCCGGGTTCCCAAACCCTTTTTAGGACAATAACATGCATAATAGTTGTTATAATTAGCACTTTAGAATTCGAACGTTCGCATCCATTGTATTTAATAGGGTTCTAATGTTCGTTCGAACTTTCGGTCCGTTCGCGGGTTCTGGTGCGAACCGAACCCGGGGGTGTTCGGCTCATCACTAGTCACTGCGCTTTGCTTGAGCATTTTTTTTCATGATAGTGTGTAGGCAAGGCAGGCTTGAGAAGAATCACGTCGAGAAAAACTTAGTTTTTTTCAATGACATTAAAAACGGTCGTGTGTACGCGGCATTAGGGCGAAAATTTTTGATTTCACTCCTCACTACCTATCACAGTTTCGAAGGCCATAAAATGCCAAAATAGCACAAACCCCCCCAAATGACCCCATTTTGGAAAGTAGACACCCCAAGCTATTTGCTGAGAGGCATGTTGAGTCCATGGAATATTTTATATTTTGCCACAAACTTCTTTTTTTGCACACAGTTGTCACTAAATGATATATTGCTCACACATGCCATTGACATATGTGAAATTACACCCCAAAATACATTCTGCTGCTTCTCCTGAGTACGGGGATACCACATGTGTGGGACTTTTTGGGAGCCTAGCCGCGTACGGGACCCCGAAAACCAAGCACCGTCTTCAGGATTTCTAAGGGCATAAATTTTTGATTTCACTCCTCACTACCTATCACAGTTTTGAAGGCCATAAAATGCCAAGATGGCACAAACCCCCCCCCCCCCCCCCAATTGACCCCATTTTGGAAAGTAGACACCCCAAGCTATTTGCTGAGAGGCACGTTGAGCCCATTGAATTTTTTTTTTTGTCCCAAGTGATTGAATAATGGCAAAAAGAAAAAAAAATGTACAAAAAGTTGTCACTAAATGATATATTGCTCAAACATGCCATGGTTATATGTGGAATTTCACCCCAAAATACATTTTTCTGCCTCTCCTGAGTACGGGGATACCACATGTGTGGGACTTTTTGAGAGCCTAGCCGCGTACGGGGCCCCAAAACCAAGCACCGCCTTCAAGATTTCTAAGGGTGCAAATTTTTGATTTCACTCCTCACTACCTATCACAGTTTCGAAGGCCATAAAATGCCAAAATAGCACAAAACCCCCCCAAATGACCCCATTTTGGAAAGTAGACACCCCAAGCTATTTACTAAGAGGCATGTTGAGTCCATGGAATATTTTATATTTTGCCACAAGTTGCAGGAATATGACAAACTTTTTTTTTTGCACAAAGTTGTCACTAAATGATATATTGCTCACACATGCCATGGACATACGTGAAATATCACCCCAAAATACATTTTGCTTCTTTTCCTGAGTACGGGGATACCACATGTGTGGGACTTTTTGGGAGCCTAGCCGCATACGGGACCCTGAAAACCAAGCACCGCCTTCAGAATTTCTAAGGGCATACATTTTTGATTTAACTCCTCACTACCTATCACTACCTATCACAGTTTTGAAGGCCATAAAATGCCAAGATGGCACAAACCCCCCCAAATGACCCCATTTTGGAAAGTAGACACCCCAAGCTATTTGCTGAAAAGCATGTTGAGTCCATGGAATATTTTATATTTTGCCACAAGTTGCGGGAATATGACAAACTTTTTTTTTTTGTCCCAAGTGATTGAATAATGACAAAAAGAAAAAAAAATACAAAAAGTTGTCACTAAATGATATATTGCTCAAACATGCCATGGTTATATGTGGAATTGCACCACAAAATACATTTTGCTGCTTCTCCTGAGTACGGGGATACCACTTTTTGAGAGTCTAGCTGCGTACGGGGCCCCAAAAACCAAGCACCGCCTTCAGGATTTCTAAAGGCGTAAATTTTTGATTTCACTCCTCACTACCCATCACAGTTTTGAAGGCCATAAAATGCCAAGATAGCACAAAACCCCCCCAAATGACCCCATTTTGGAAAGTAGACACCTCAAGCTATTTGCTGAGAGGCATGGTGAGTATTTTACAGCTCTCATTTGTTTTTGAAAATTAAGAAAGAATTTTTTTTTTTTTTTTTTTTTTTAAATTTTCAAAACTTTGTGACAAAAAACGAGATCTGCAAAATACTCACCATACCTCTCAGAAAATAGCTTGGGGTGTCCACTTTCCAAAATAGGGTCATTTGGGGGGGTTCTGTGCCATCTGGGAATTCCATGGCTTCCAAAACTGTGATAGGCAGTGAGGAGTGAAATCAAAAATTTACACCCTTATGCGGCGTACACATGATCGTTTTTCATGCCATTTTTTAAACCGACGTTTTTCTCGTCGTTTTTTTTCATGTTTCCTCTCAAGCCTGTCTTGCGTACACACGATCATTAAAAAAAACGCTCGAGCAAAACGCAGTGACGTACAACACGTACGACGGCACTATAAAGGGGAAGTTCCATTCGGATGGCGCCACCCTTCATGTTAGTAAAGTTTGTTGAACGACGATTCGTGCTTTTCAGCCTCGTGCTTTTCAGTCCGTTACAGCGTGACGAATGTGCTATCTCCATTACAAATGCTAGTTTTACCAGAACGAGCGCTCCCGTCTCATACTTTATTCTGAGCATGCACGTTTTTTTTCTCCTCGCGAAAGCATACACACTATCGTTTTTCAGGAAAAAAAAAACGACATGAAAAACGACGTGAAAAAATAGAGCAAGTTCGAAATTTTTAATGGCCGTTTTTCACGTCATTAAAAATGCTCTGGAGCATACACACGATCGGTTTTAATGCCCATTTTTAAAAATGGCATTTTTAACGGCATGAAAAACGATCGTGTGTATGGGGCATAAGAAAGCCTGAAGGCGGTGCTTGGTTTTCGGGGTCCTGTACGCGGCTAGGCTCCCAAAATGTCTCACACATGTGGTATCCCCGTACTCAGGAGAAGCAACAGAATGGATTTTGGGGTGCAATTCCACATATAACCATGGCATGTTTGAGCAATATATCATTTAGTGACAACTTTACGTACACTTTTTTTTTTTCTTTTTGTCATTATTCAATCACTTGGGGCAAAAAAAAAATATTCAATGGGCTCAACATGCCTCTCAGCAAATAGCTTGGGGTGTCTACTTTCCAAAATGGGGTCATTTGGGGGGGGTTTGAATTGTCCTGGCATTTTATGTACAACATTAGGAAGCTTATGCCACACATCATTCACTCTTCTAACCACTTGAAGACAAAGCCCTTTCTGACACTTTTTGTTTACATGAAAACATTTTTTTTTTGCAAGAAAATTACGTTGAACCCCCAAACATTATATATTTTTTTAAAGCAAAGGCCCTACAGATTAAAATGGTGGGTGTTGCATTTTTTTTTCCACACAGTATTTGTGCAGCGATTTTTCAAACGCATTTTTTGGGGAAAAAATACACTTTTTTAAATTTTAATGCACTAAAACACACTATATTGCCCAAATGTTTGATGAAATAAAAAAGATGATCTTAGGCCGAGTACATGGATACCAAACACAACATGCTTTAAAATTGCGCACAAACGTGCAGCGGCGACGAACTACATACATTTTTAAAAGCCTTTACAGGTTACCACATTAGATTTACAGAGGAGGTCTACTGCTAAAATGACTGCCCTCGATCTGACCTTCACGGTGATACCTCACATGCATGGTGCAATTGCTGTTTACATATGACGCCAGACCGACGCTTGCGTTCGCCTTTGCCCAAGAGCAGGGGGGGACAGGGGTGCTTTTTTTTTTCTTTTTTTTCTTATTTATTTTTCTTTTTTATTTTCTTTTTAAACTGTTCCTTCCTTTTTTTTTTTTTTTTTTTACTATTTTTATTGTTATCTCAGGGAATGTAAATATCCCCTATGATAGCAATAGATAGTGACAGGTACTCTTTTTTGGAAAAAAAATGGGGTCTATTAGACCCTAGATCTCTCCTCTGCCCTCAAAGCATCTGACCACACCAAGATCGGTGTGATAAAATGCTTTCCCAATTTCCCAATGGCGCTGTTTATATCCAGGGGGGGGACATTCCCTCCCACTGCTTGTAAAAGCAGTCTAGAGGCTAATTATCTGCTAGGATTGCTTTTACATAAAAGCCGGCCACTGGCTGAAAAGAATGATACCAAGATGATGCCTAAACCCGCAGGCATCTTTCTGGTATAACCATTCAAAGTCCAGCAACATACCAGTACGTTGCTGATCCTTGTTGGTTGGACATGTATTGTAATCTTTTTTTTCATGCAGCCTGTTGGCTGAATGAAAAAAAGAGATTTATCGGTGGGTATGCCCACCATTAGAATACCTCCCTTCATCCACCCACTTCTAATGATGGGCATACATGCACCATTTATATATGCCGAAGCATGGGGGCATCCTCCCGCAAAAAAGTTATGCAGCGTATACACGGTCAGACTTTTCCACGGGCAAGCCTCCGTCGGAATTTCGACCGTATGTACGCGGCATTAGGAGCAAAATCGCTCCTCCGCCCAAGCTTCGGCATATATGCTCT
Source organism: Rana muscosa (assembly GCA_029206835.1). Classification (NCBI taxonomy): domain Eukaryota; kingdom Metazoa; phylum Chordata; class Amphibia; order Anura; family Ranidae; genus Rana; species Rana muscosa. The sequence goes on from CM055123.1 coordinate 162,115,302, forward strand.
TTTTTTAACTGTGGTGGTGAAATCACCTCCTACAGCACTGGAGTCACGGCTTTATGTATTGTGGGAGCAAACACTGTTGCTGACAAGATAAATAAATCCGCGCTGCAGCTGAATGGCGCACCTGAAAACAAAAAATAACATACCTGAAAAGCAAGCATGATAAAACATTGCAGAATAGAATACAGTAAAAAAGAGCAGAACAATAGAGAGAAAATAGAGAGAGAGAGAGAGAGAGAGAGAGAGAGAGGGAACAATAAAACGACAACTATTTTTTTTTTTTTTTGTGTTTTTTATTTTTTGTATGTTTTTTTTTTGTACACTTTTTTTTGTAACTTTAACAACTGTAACGGTTCGGTTCTCTCAAAATGCGATGGCATCTTGGGAGACCCTGTGTAAGTGTGTCCTAGTCTGTGAAATGCTGTACCCTACACTAAAGCCTCGTACACACAAACGAGTTTCTCGACAAGAACCAGCAAGAAACTTGCTGGCAGAGATTTCTTGCCGAGAAATTCGTTTGCGTGTATAGTTTCTCGTCAAGAAAAGCGACAAGAATCTCGACGAGAAAATAGAGAACCTGCTCTCTATTTTCTCGTCGAGATTCTCGTCAGCCTGTTTCTTGACGAGAAAATGGTGTGTGTGTACACTTACCTTTTCGGCGGGAAGCCCGCGCATGCTCGAAATGACTTTGACGCATGCGCGGTAGCTTCCTAGGCATAGGTAGGGTGAACCAAGATGGCGGTGACGGCATTGAATGTGACGAGCACATGCTCGTCGTATTTGATGACGTCACCGCGGTCGCTCCATTCAAAGAACCGCGGGTTCTTTGAAAGGAGCGTGTGTACACTCGGCCGGGACAAGTTTCTTGTCCAAGAATCTCGTCGAAAAAAACGACATGTTTTTTTCGACGAGAATCTCGGCCGTGTGTACGAGGCATAAAACTTCACTTTTATGTGGAAGCGTTCAAAACATTTACCAATGCACAGACCAGGATTGTCAGGACAGAGTGGACAAGAATAACAGGTGTCACGCCTAAATCCGTGCTTGCTACAGACACAACATCTTTTTTGGGGGGCTCGTTGGGTAGGGGTACTCTCGAGGACATACAGAAAATGCCTCTCATGCAGCCGGCTTACTGCATTTGGTTGGGGATGGTGAGGTGCAGAACTGCCTGGATACAGTAGGTCTGTGACTATCTCATCCTGGAATTTGAGGAAGAATAAAGTCCCGCCTGAAGCTCTGTATAGCACATGAGCGTTCAGCAAAGCCAATTGAAATAAGGATAGAGACACTTTTTTGTACCAGCATCTCGCCTTACGGGCAATGTGATACGGCGCCAACAACTGGTTGTTGAGGTCCACCCCTCCCATATTTTGGTTATATTCGTGGACACAGAGGGGTTTCTCCACAGCACGCTGTACGAATTTGGACTGTCGTGTCTGCATGAAGGGTGGTAAGAAGGAAAACATTCTTATTATCCCTCCACTTCACAGCGAGCAAATTATTACACTTCAAGCAGGCTCTCTCCCCCAGCCTAAGACGGGAATCTACAAGCCCCTGGGGAAAGCCCTGGCGATTAGGTCGCACGGTGTCACATGCTCCAATCTGATGATCAAACAAGTGATTAAACAGTGGCACGCTCATGTAATAATTGTCCACATACAAGTGGTACCCCTTTCCGAATAAGGATGACACCAAGTTCCACACTATCTTGCCAGCGCTCCCTATGTAATCTGGGCAGTTCTCCGGCTCTACCTGACTATCTTTTCCCTCATAAACCATAAAGCTCCATGCATAGCCTGTTGCCCTGTCACAGAACTTATAGAGCTCGACCCCGTATCTGGCACGCTTGCTGGGAAGGTACTGTTTGAAAGACAAGCAGCCAGAAAATATAATCAGGGACTCATCAACGCAGACAACTTGATCGGGAGTAAACAAGGCTGAAAAACGTTTGTTGAAGTGGTTTATGAGGGGCCAAATTTTGTAGAGCCGATCATATTCAGGGTCTCCATGTGGACGATAAAGTTCATTGTCGTTGAAGTGCATGAACCGCAAGATCTGCTCGTATTGTTTCCTGGACATGGAGGCAGAGAACACGGGCATATGGTCAATTGGGCGCGTGGACCAATAGGTGCGCAATGACGGGAATTTATGTGTGCCCATGTTGAGGGAAAGGCGCAGAAAGGTTTTAAATTTGGAAACCGTAATTTGTTTCCAATCGCTGGCAATGGAAGGCAACTGGGGACTAGCGGCGATGAATTGACCAGCATATAAATTACTCTGGTCCACAATAGATCTATAGAGATCTTCCGTGAAAAACAGCGAAAAAAATCAAGTGGCGTAAAATCAGCTGTTTCCACCTGAATACCGGGTTGGCCAGTGAATGGGGGAAGTACGGGTTCTGCAGAAGTGTTGGGCACCCAATCAGGATAGGCAAATTCTGCAGGAAGGGCACTATGGGCCTGCCTTTGTCTTCTTCTTGGTGGCAGCGGGACACTACTTGTGCTTGCCACCTTGCCAGCTTGAACTGCACTTATGGGACTCGCCACGTCACCACGTGATACTGCAGTGCTGGATGTACGTCCAGGCTGTACTAGGCCGCTGGTGCTTGCCAGTTCACCAGAAGGAATAGCGGCGCTAGTACTACTCTGCTCCATAATACGAGAGCCCTGCGGTTCTTGCTCCTCAACAACATCAGAAGATCGGGATCGGGTGCGCCTGACCTTAGCAGGGACCTCATTATCCTCTTCGTCGTCAGTGCTTTCTGACATGGAGCCGCTGTCTTCTACGGGAATGTATTCTGAGCCTGAATCTGACAGATACATTACCTCCTCTTCACTATCTGTCATGCTCAGAATCTCGTAGGCCTCTTTACTAGTGTACCTTCGATTTGCCATTTTGGGCTCTAAATTTAGTGGTACACTAGTAAGATTCACAGGGAAAAAAGCACCTGACTGTCAGCAAATGTATCAAACGCTACCAAAAAAACTGTTAGCGATCGCAGGGATCAGGCCTGTCTCTGCAAACGCTGCAGTTATGTGTTTTGTGTTTGGTAAGTGACAGTGATCGATCGATACTGCACTTGGGTGGGCTGGGCTGGGCTGGGCAGAGGGGCTAAACGCAGGTGCTAGCAGGTATCTGGGCTGATCCCGCTAACACGGCGTTTTTGGGAACTTTAAACCGCTGGGGACGTTAGTATAAATCTGATCAGATCAGATATTGATCTGTTCAGATACTATACCACTAAGGGAGGTGTATGCTTTACGCGTGGGTGTTAGTGTTACTGGCACTAACCTGACGCTGCCTGGGGTGACGCAGACCCTCTCTAACGCTAAAACCTAATTGATATCACCTGCTGGGCGATCAGGGGGTTAAACCTTTATTGGGTTATATACGGCGGGTGCCCTGATAACCAACCAGCGTCACCCATAACACTTATACGGTGATCACTGGTGAAAGGGTTAACTAGGGGCAATCAGGGGGTTAAAACCTTTATTAGGTAATATATGGAGGTACCTGACGCTATATAAAAACCTGACGGGTAACCTAAATAACTAAATAACGAACTGGCTAACCAGTGTCACCAGTGACACTTATACAGTGATCACTGGTGAAAGGGTTAACTCTATGGGCAATCATGGGGTTAAGATAATATATGGGGGTACCTGACGCTATAAAAACCTGCGGCGAACCTAAAAAAATAACTGGCTACCTAGGGGGACCACCGACACTAATACAGCGATAGGAAAAACGTTCGCTTAGTGACACTGGCGATAGGGGGTGAAAGGGTTACATGGGGGCGATCAAGGGGTTAAACCTTTATTAGGGGGGGTTAGGGGGCTACCCTGGACCTAAAGGGGCCTAAACCTAACTGCCCTGCAACATTTTACTGTCACAAATGACACTGATTGCAGTAATCAGTAAAAAAATGACCACTGCAAATGGTGACACTGTGACTCGGGGTACTGGGGGTGATCTGGGGGGTGATCTGGGGGTGACTGGGGGGTGATTTGTGTGCCTACTTGTACTGGTGTCAGTGGGCTGTTGGTGCACTTACTGTGAGATGTCTTCTCTCCTCGCGCCGGGCGAAAAGACCGCCGCAAGGAGAGATGACATCGTTTCCTCCAGCCTGTGTTTACATTACACAGGCAGAGAAAGAATGTCATTCGCCGGGAGCGATCACGAGGGGCTGGTCAGAAATCAATGGTCGCCCCCTCATCCCGGATTGCCGCCGAACGGAAAACCACCTCTCCATGTACCAGAGGGGGGTCCGATTAGATCCCCCACCCATACGAAGGCAGTCACGTACAGGTACGTGATTGTGCCTGTCCATGCCATTTTGCCGACGTATATGTACATAGGGCGTTCGTTAAGTGGTTAAGCTACATTTTTTTATATATTTGAAACTAACTTTTTGTACTTACTTTGTAATCTTTTGTGTGATCAATAAAATCACACTTACTTGTTTCCTGCCTTTACTCACCTATGCTCCCTTCTAAATAAAATGATTTATTCTATGATGCACAAGTGCTTGGCCTTACATTTTATCATAATACAAGATCACCAGTAGGCCTTGCAAGTGGACTGGCAAAAGGTTCAACTGACCCCTGAACATGAAAGTTTCGAGATGAGCAAATAATGAGAAATCTAGTCCACTGGTGATACAGCACAGTGGAGCCCATTATTTGCTCAGCTGGGCAAACATCTAAGTGCCTATGATATAAATGACTACTTAGAAGTTCTTGTTTCCAAAGAAAAGAATGTTGCATGACTCAGTGGCGTAGCTAGCACATCTGGACTTTTTTGCATGGTATGTGGCAATATAGCAGCACCATGCCAAAATTGTGGGTGTGGTCAGATTGCATCAACAGTGGGAGGGGCTTAAAGGGCTATATGCTTTAATGACTGTGCCAGAAGCGAGTATGTAGCAGACAGTACAAACCTCAGTATACAAATTTTAATAGCATAAAACTGTTCTATTGCATATTGTGACAGAACCCACTGTCACTGTGTGTTTTGGAAGGGACTGTGGGCTGGACTTCTACCCACAGACTATGGCCCAGAAGAGACTGAGAGACTTGCGGACAAGCTGGCATTGAGATAATGTAATGTAATGCTATGTCCCTTCTCCCCCACCCCCCCTCTTCTTGCTGTGTTTAATTGTGTTGGGTCTGGACTGGAGACATCTCTCTGCAGGGGATGTGTAAGGAGGGGCTGCCTGCTTACCATAATCCATTTATGTTTCAATGTACAAGTGTTGAGTTTCCATTGGTTCTTACTTGTCCCCTACCCCCCTCTATGAAAAGGCTAAAGGGAGTGTCCCTAACTGTGTGTAAAAGTGTATGTTTTGTTTTAACAAAGCGTTGATGCTCTGCTTGTTTAACCCTCAACACCTGTGTGGCTTGTCTCGTGATTGAGGGGTTGAGGGCTGGTTATGGCGAATCTGCAGGCTGCGGGTGCATTTGGAGGACAGGAGACACAGGTCTGGCGGATGTGCCCACCTGGGGTATCCGAGATCCGTCACACATATCCTCTACTACACACAGGTACCCTTAGACCCCTTTTACACTGGGGCACTTTTCAGGCATTTTTGTGCTAAAGTGGCACCTGTAAAGTGCTTGAAAAGCGCCTCTCAGGCCACCCAAGTGCTTTTACAATGGGGCAGTGCGCTTGCAGGACAGGAAAAAAGGTCTGCAGGCAGCATCTTTGGGGCGGTGGGGAGCATTGTATACACCGCTCCTCCACTGCCCCTGTCCATTGAAATGAAAAAGTGCTTTGAATGCAGCGCTAAGCAGGTACTTTTAACCCCTTTTTAAGCCCTTCTGGGGGGTTAAAAGTGTCCCGCTAGTGGCGCCAAAGTGCCACTATAACAACGGTAAAACTAGCGGCGCTTTACCATTAACGCCCGCACCGCCCCAGTGTGAAAGGTCTTAAAGGTCTTACTTTTTAATATCTTTATAAATGATATTGGGTCTGGGATCAAAAGTAACATTTCTGTCTTTGCAGATTACACCAAGCTACTCAGTGAAATAACGTCCTAACAGGATGTCTCCAATTTACCAGCCGACCTCAATGCTCTGTCTAATTGGGCGACTATGTGGCAGATGAGGTTTAATGTTGATAAATGTAAAGTTATGCACTTGGGGGCTAAGAATATGCATGCATCATACATACTAGGGGGAGTACAACTGGGGGAATCCATAGTGGAGAAGGATCTGGGGGTTTTGGTAGATCATAAGCTCAATAATAACATGCAATGCCAAGCTGCAGTCTCCAAAGCGAGCAAAGTCCTTTCTTGTATTAAGAGAGGTATGGACTCCAGAGAGAGAGATATAATTTTGCCCCTGTTCAAATCATTAGTAATGCCGCGTACACACGGCCGTTTTTCTCGTCGAGAAAAATGACATTTTTCCCATTCGACGAGAAAAACGGCATTAAAAACGACGAGAAAAATGTTCTAATTTTTCTCATCGTTTTTTTCGACATGTTTTCCATAGGGAAACACTGCCACGGAGCCCACAGACGGTCGTTTTTCTCGACAAGAGAAAAAAACGACATGAAAAACGACCGTATGTGGGGAACAAGCTGTTCCCTCGTTTTTAAAGACATTATTCACGGCGGTTTTTTAACCGCCGTGAATAATGATCGTGTGTATGCGGCATAAGACCTCATCTGGAATATGCAGTTCAGTTTTGGGCACCAGTTCTCAAAAAGGATATTGGGGAACTGGAGAAAGTGCAGAGAAGGGCAACCAAACTGATAAGAGGCATGGAGGAACTCAGCTATGAGGAAAGATTAGAGGAACTGAATTTATTCTCTCTTGCGAAGAGGAGAATAAGGGGGGATATGATCAACATGTACAAATATATAAGAGGTCCATATAGTGAACTTGGTGTTGAGTTATTCACTTTACGGTCAACACAAAAGACAAGGGGGCACTGTTTACATCTAGAGGAAAAAATATTTCATCTCCAAATACGGAAAGGTTTCTTCACAGTAAGAGCTGTGAAAATGTGGAACAGACTCCCTCCAGAGGTGGTTCTGGCCAGCTTAGTAGATTGCTTTAAGAAAGGCCTGGATTTTTTCCTAAATAATATAACTGGGTACTGACATTTATAGGTAAAGTTGATCCTGGGAAAATCCGATTGCCTCTCGGGGGATCAGGAAGGATTTTTTTTTGCCTTCCTCTGGATCAATTGTGGGTATAGGATTGGGTATATTGGATTGTACGATATTTTTTATTTAATTTATTCATTTTTTTATGGTTGAACTGGATTGACTTGGGTCTTTTTTCAACCTGACTAACTGTGTAACTATGTAACTATGTAAAAGTGATATTGAAGTCTTGTTTTTTTGTTTTTGTTATTCTAAACAATAAACATACTTACCTGCTCTATGTAGTGGTTTTGCACAAAGCAGCTTGGATTCTCCTTTTCCTGGGTCGCTTGCCAGCACCCCTGGCCCTACCCTCTTTCTGGGTGCCCCCACAGCAAGCAACTTGCTATTAGGGATCCAAAGCAGGCGCGCTCCTGAGCCACGGCTATGTGTGTCCATTCACACACAAAGCCATGGCTTGACTCCGCTCCTCACGTCTTCTGATTGGCTCACTGGCTGTAACTGACAGCAGTGTGATCCAGTGGCTGTGGCTGCTGTTAAAAGACAATCATGAGTGCATGTCCCCAGACAGCCAAGGTTCTTGTGGACATAGCTTGATCGAGAGGGGTTTCAGGTAAGTATTAGGTGGGGCTGGGGGGGCTGCTGCACACAGAAGGTTTTTTTACCTTCATGCATAGAATACATGAAGATTAAAAATCTTGTGCCTTTAAAACCACTTTAACAAAGACTAGGGATGAGCTTCGAGTTCGAGTCGAACTCATGTTCGACTCGAACATTGCCTGTTCGCCCATTCGCCGAACAGCGAACAATTTGGGGTGTTTGCGGCAAATTCGAAAAGTCTATAGGAGAAACCTAAAGTGCTAATTTTAAAGGCTTATATGCAAGTTATTGTCATAAAAAGTGTTTGGGGACCCGGGTCCTGCCCCAGGGGACATGTATCAATGCAAAAAAAAGTTTTAAAAACGGCCGTTTTTTCGGGAGCAGTGATTTTAATAATGCTTAAAGTGAAACAATAAAAGTGAAATATTCCTTTAAATTTCTTACCTAGGGTGTGTGTATAGTATGCCTGTAAAGTTGTGCTTGTTTCCTGTGCTTAGAACTGTCCCTGCACAAAGTTTCATTTCTGAAGGAAAAAAAGTCATTTAAAACTCACTCGCGGCTATATAATGAATTGTCGGCTCCCGACAATACATAGAAAAGGCATTGATAAAAAAAAAAAGCGTGGGGGTTCCCCCAAATTCAATTACCAGGCCCTTCAGGTCTGGTATGGATATTAAGGGGAACCATGCCGCAAATTTAAAAAAAAACATGCGTGCGGTTCCCCCAAATATCCATACCAGGCCCTTCAGGTCTGGTATGGATTTTAAGGGGAACTCCACCCCAAATTAAAAAAAAAATGGCGTGGAGTACCCCCAAAAATCCAGACCAGACCCTTTATCCTAGCACGCAACCTGGTAGGCCACAGGAAAAGAGGGGGGACAAGAGAGCGCCCCCCCTCCTGAACCGTACCAGACCACATGCCCTCAACATGGGGAGGATGTCCCCATGTTGATGGGGACAAGGGCCTCATCCCCACAACCCTTGCCCGATGGTTGTGGGGGTCTGCGGGCGGGGGGCTTATCGGAATCTGGAAGACCCCTTTAACAAAGGGGACCCCCAGATCCTGCCCCCCCTATGTTAATTGGTAATGGGGTACATTGTAAGTGTAAAAAAAAAAAAAAATACACAGACACCATTGGGAAAGTCCTTTATTAAAAAAATAAAATAAAAAAAAAACATTCCAGCGATGAAATTCAGTGTCCCGCGGCGATCCCGATGTCCAGCGCTGTCCAGACGAAATGTCATTGGCTGAGCCTAAGCGGACCTGATGGGGAACTTCCTCGGCAGTGTACACAGACACACTTTTCTCGTCGAGAAACATGCTGACAAGAATCTCGACGAGAAATTAGAGAGCAGGTTCTCTATTTTTCTTGAGATTCTTGTCGGTTTTCTTAACGAGAAACCTGATAGCCGCGTACACACGACCGAGTTACTCGGCAAGAAAGCTCTGCCAGCAAGTTTCTTGCTGGTTCTTGCAGAGAAACTCGGTCGTGTGTACAAGGCTTTACACTACGTCATTGGCTGAGCGGACCTGATGGGGAACTTTAGAAGGGGTGGGTCTATTCATTTAATACACTGCCGAGGAAGTCCCCCATCGGTCGTGTGTATCAGGTTTCTCGTTAAGAAAACCGACAAGAATCTCAAGAAAAATAGAGAACCTGCTCTCTATTTTCTCGTCGAGATTCTTGTCAGCATGTTTCTCGACGAGAAAAGTGTGTCTGTGTACACTTACCTTTCGCCGTGGAAACCCGCGCATGCTCGAAATGACTTTGACGCATGCGCGGTAGCTTCCTAGGCATAGGTAGGGTGTAGCAAGATGGCGGTGATGGCATCGAATGTGACGAGCGCACGCTCGTCGTAGTCGATGACGTCACCGCGTTCGCGTTCGCTCCATTCAAAGAACCGCGGGTTCTTTGAATGGAGCGTCTGTACACTCGGCCGGGACAAGTTTCTTGTCCAAGAATCTCGTCAAGAAAAACTACGTGTTTTTTCTTGACGAGATTCTCGGTCGTGTGTACGTGGCTTAAGGCTGAGGACCTGATGCGGAACGTGAGAAGGGGCAGGTCTATTCATGTATTATACTGCGGAGGAAGTTCCCCATCAGGTCCGCTCATCCAATGGCGTAGGCGGGGTCTGACATACGAGGGGGTGGACCTGATGGGGAACTTCATCCACAGTTTAATACATGAATAGACCCGCCCCTTCTCACGTTCCGCATCAGGTCCTCAGCCTTACACTTTGTCATTGGCTGAGCGGACCTGATGGGGAACTTTAGAAGGGGTGGGTCTATTCATTTAATACACTGCCGAGGAAGTTCCCCATCAGGTCCGCTCAGGCTCAGCCAATGACATTTCGTCTGGACAGCGCTGGACATCGGGATCGCCACGGGACACTGAATTTCATCGCTGGAATATTTTTTTTTTTCTATTTTTTTTTTTTAATAAAGGACTTTCCCAATGGTGTCTGTGTATTTATTTTACATTTTTTTACACTTTCTATGTGAAATGGTAGGGGTACAATGTACCCCATTACCAATTCACATGGGGGGGGCGGGATCTGGGGGTCCCCTTTGTTAAAGGGGTCTTCCAGATTCCAATAAGCCCCCCGCCCGCAGACCCCCACAACCACCGGGCAAGGGTTGTGGCGATGAGACATCCTCCCCATGTTGAGGGCATGTGGCCTGGTACGGTTCAGGAGGGGGGGCGCTCTCTCGTCCCCCCTCTTTTCCTGCAGCCTGCCAGGTTGCGTGCTCGGATAAAGGGTCTGGTCTGGATTTTTGGGGGTACTCCACACCATTTTTTTTTTACATTTGGGGTGGAGTTCCCCTTAATATCCATACCAGACTTGAAGGGCCTGGTAATTGAATTTGGTGGAACCCCCACGCTTTTTTTTTTTTTTTATCAATGACTTTTCTATGTATTTCCGGGAGCCGACAATTCATTAATAGCCGCGAGTGAGTTTTAAATTACTTTTTTTCCTTCAGAAATGACACTTTGTGCAGGGACAGTTCTAAGCACGGGAAACAAGCGCAAATAGTCCTCAGAAGTTCGGGTCCCCATTGACTTCAATGGGGTTCGGATTCAGGGTCAAGTTCGGGTCAAGTTTGGCCCCAAACTCGAACTTTTTACCGAAGTTCGGCCGAACCCGAAAATCCAGGTGTCTGCTCAACTCTACTCACCGGTACATAGGTCTCCATCCCTAATAGTAGATAAAAGAGGGGGAAAGGGGAAATAGAAGGTATTGGGACTTTGTATGAAACACAACATTCGGGTAGACTGAATCATTCAGAGGTAGAAATAGTAGTATTTATTAAAAAAACACAATTGAGCATAGTGCGATACATGGCATCAATTGTAAATCAATGTATAGTACAGGCTTATAATAGACATGATTGGTACATCACATAATATAAAATTGATGACATATTAAACATTGTTTCACATGAATGGTGATATGCCAGCAATATACTCAAAATTTTTAAAAACATGATAGGTAGTATAAATAATTAATTGATGATTCAAGCGAGTCAAACCCATAGTAGACACATGATTGCTGTGGCATAGCATCAAACAAGAAAGGCTTGATGCGTTTTGTGGACTGTTTCCACTCATCAGGAGCAGCTATACAATAGGGTACCTATAATGAATATAAATTAATAATCAATGGTTATTGATTATAATAGGGAGAGAGGGGAAAAAAAACTATGGTCCTAACACTCTTACCTATGGGTAGAATTTAAAAGAATGTAGATCATGGTAATGATAATAGGAGGCAATGGGGGGTAAGGAACATCCCACCCGGGAGATGAGGTGATGGCAATGTAATGACAGGAGGGCCGAAGTGGTAAGTGAACGAACTTCTCATTAATCATGTGTCTACTATGGGTTTGACTCACTTGAATCATCAATTAATTATGTATACTACCTATATACTAATTATCATGTTTTTAAATGTTTTGAGTATATTGCTGGCTTATCACCAATCATGTGCAACAATGTTTATTATGTTATCAACTTTATATTATGTGATGTACCAATCATGTCTATTATAAGCCTGTACTATACATTGATTTACTATTGATGCCACGCATTGCACTATGCTCAATTGTGTTTTTTAATAAATACTACTATTTCTACCTTTGAATGATTCAATCTACCCGAATATTGTGTTTCATACAAAGTCCCAATACCTCCTTTTTCTGCAGTCACATTGTTTTCTCCAGTCTTATTTCCAAGTAGAGGGACTCCAGTGGGGGGGGGGGCTCACATTCCTGACAGGAAGGGAAGGGGAGAGAGGTGCTGATAGCAGGATGACAGAAAGTCAGTTTACTGACAGAAACAGGATCAACCAGGTATTATACTATACGGAAAAGGATGAATAACATTGTAAAAAGGACTTGCACAAAAATAATGAAGAAAGGATCGATCAAAGGAAGGAAGGCTTGATTGAAGGAAGGATCGATCAAACACAGAACATAGGGATTGATTAAAGGAGGGATCAATTGAAGGAAGGATCAATCGAAGCAAGGATCAAAGGAAGAAGGATCGATGGAAGAAAGGATCGATCAAATGGAAAGAAGGATTCATCGATGAAAGAAAGGAACGGTCAACCAATAGGAGGAAGAAAGGATCGATCGAAGGATGGATTAATCGGTGAAAAAAAATTGTCAATCGATAAATAGAAGTATTGGTTGATTGTTTGCTGGAAGGATCGATCAAAGGAAGGATCAATAGATCAAAGAAAGGAAGGATTGATGGAAGGTTTGATTGATTGCTAAATGGGTCAGGTGACGATCGATGTAAGGGTCAGTTGATCGATCAATGGAAGGATCAGTCAATCTATCAATGGAAGAATCAAAGGAAGGAAGGGTCAATCGATTGAAGGAAGAAAGAATCAGATGAACGATTAATGAAAGGATCAGTCATTCTATTGGTAGAAGGATCGGTAGATTGATGGAAGGATTGGTTGATTGACCGATGGATCAACTATTGCTATACAGTGACATTGATCATTTGATTATCAAGGCTGTTCCTTCGATCAATTGACTGATTCTTCCTTCGATAAATTGATCCAGGGGATCTAGCCTTGATAATCAAATGATCAATGTGACTGTATAGAAATAATATTTAAAAAAACTTTGCCGAAGTAATTAATTTAATATTTTGAAATTTTAGAAAATTGTTTTTTAAATTGTTTATAAAGATTGCCGTGTGAAAGCCTGGAAAACTGTAATGTTAGCTGCTGTCTCCAAAGATAATAAACTCTGAGAGACACTGCAGCTTTAACAAAGAGGAGAGGAGGAGCAGCTGCAAGGGAATAGGAACTCAATGAAGGAAGGAGAGGAGAGGGGTGGGGAGGAGATCGGCTCACACACAGATGCAGAGAAGCTGAGGAGAGAGCAGGATAATAGAGGGATATACACTGGTAATGGACAGGCAGGTCTCCCTCCTAGTCCTGCCCAGTGCCCAAACAGCCTACTGTATGTATTTTCTGTGTGAGGCATCCCAGAGAAGGGGAGGCTTCAAAGAAGGCCCTAGACTGGGGGGTAGAGGAGGCCCTGGACTAGGAGGGGGGGCAGAGGAGGCCCCGGACTGGGGAGCTGTGGAGGCCCTGGGCTGATGGGGGATGTGGAGTAGGCTTTGAGCTGGGGAGTGTGGAAGAGGCCCTGGGCTGGTGGATGCAGAGGAGGCCCTGACCTGGGGGGCACAGAGGAGACCATGGACTTGGAGATGCAGAGTACGTCCCCGGCTGGGGGGGTGCAGAGGAGGCCCTAACCTGGGGGGCGTAGAGGGAGGTGCTGGAGCGGGGGTGCAGAGGAAGCCCTGGACTAGGAGAGGAGTACACCGGAGGCCCTGGGCTGGGGGGTGTAGAAGTGCCCTGGACTTGAAAAGTGGGGTTGATAAAGGACCTGGATTCGGAGAGCAGGGTGCAGAGAAGGCTCTTAAGTTGGAGTGAGCTGTAAACAAGGTCTTAGACTGGGAGAGGAGTGCAAAGGGGGCCATTGACTAGGAAATGGTGGTTGGTGTGGCAAAGACCACTGGATAAGGGGGTAAAAGGGAGATACTGGACTAGGTAAGGGGTGCCTGGAGGTCCCAGATTAGGAGAGGGGGTGTCTGGAGGCCCTGGACCACGGCGTCAGGTGTCTGGAGGCCCTGGACTATGAGAGGGGGATCGTGGGGGCCCTCTGGACTAGGAAAGAGGCTGCCTGAAGGACCTTCCAGCTTCAGGGAGAAAGAGCCTGGATTTAAATCCCGGACTGAGGAAGAGCCTGCCTGGGCCCTGGAGGGTGAGTTCACAACATAAATGGGGACATTTATCAATTGTTGCGAGTAATGTCAAATAGGAGCAGAGAGACAGGTCGTGTGATAGATTTATTAAAGGAGAAGTACAGCCAAAGCCTGTTTGGTTGTACTTCTGTTGATCACATCCGTGCTGATTGTTTTGCTCTCCTGTGACCCATTTTAAGCTGTCAGTGACCAATTTTCAGCTGATGTCACAGAGTGGGTCCAGGCTGGGGAAAGATCGCACACATATGGTTGGGATCTGCTCACATGTCTGGACTGGCACCCAGCTCTGCCTCTCAGTGAGCTGCTGAGCACCTGAGCCGGCCACTCCCCCCCTCTACAGCCCAGTGTTTTGTTGGGCACCGGGGGGTGAGGCAGAGCCGGAGACTGACAGCCACCAGCTCTCTGCTCAGGGAGCACTGAGGACTGAGTGATCGGCAGTGTTACTCGGTTCTCAGACTTAGAGCTGACGGGGACAGGTAAGTATACTAGGTAAGTAAGATTCATAATATTCCCATTCCCACCTAGGTAAGTATGATTCATAATATTCCCATACTTCTCTTTTAATTACCCGACATCTCCTCTTTCCTGCTATCTGGCCCACATGACAAATAGGCCTCATTCGCATGGAGCATATGCATCCATGCCCAGTGTGATGACCGTGTACCGCGTGGGGATACTTGGTGTTTTGTGCATTCCTGTGCAGGCAGTATGTTCAAAGTCAATTTGGACGCAGCAGCTGCATGGACATAGTCGAATTTCAAAACCAAATTTGACATGCAGAGCAGGAAGGGATGCATGTATCCGAACGCACAGTGTCTTCATTCAGATTTGTGCACTCACTTCAATAGGTGAAGCTCTCTGTTGGATGCAGATGAAGCAAAAAGTGGTTCAGCATACAGGACCTGTCTCAGCGCCTGTCTGAATGAGCCCATAAGGGAATTTGTCAAAACTAGAGCAGACAGAATTTGGAACAGCTATTCATGGCAACCAATCAGCTCATAGCTTTCATTTTGAAAGCTGAACAAGCTGAAGATAGAAGCTGATTGGTTGCCATGCACAGTTGTTCCAAATTCTGACTGCACCAGTTTTGATAAATTCCCCTCACTGTGTTTTACATTTCTTACTCCTGACTACTGCGTTCTAAGCACAGCACTGTCTTTGTTAGGGATGAGCCGAACACCCCCCTGTTCGGTTCGCACCAGAACCTGCGAACAGCCATAATGTTCGCGTGAGCTTTAGAACCCTATTAAATACAATGGACTTGAACGTTCAAAATCAAAAGTGCTAATTATAAAGGCTAATATGCAAGTTATTGTCCTAAAAAGTGTTTGGGGACCCGGGTCCTGCCCCAGGGGACATGTATCAATGCAAAAAAAAGTTTTACAAACGGCTGTTTTTTTCAGGAGCAGTGATTTTATTAATGCTTAAAGTGAAACAATAAAAGTGAAATATTCCTTTAAATTTCGTACCTAGGGTGTGTGTATAGTATGCCTGTAAAGTCACGCTTGTTTCCCGTGCTTAGAACTGTCCCTGCACAAAGTGTCATTTCTGAAGGAAAAAAAGTCATTTAAAACTCACTCGCGGCTATAATGAATTGTCGGCTCCCGGCAATACATAGAAAAGTCATTGATAAAAAAAAAAAAAAAAGCGTGGGGGTCCCCCCAAGTTCAATTACCAGGCCCTTCAGGTCTGGTATGGATATTAAGGGGAACTCCACCCCAAATTAAAAAAAATGGCTTGAAGTCCCCCCAAAAATCCACACCAGACCCTTTTTCCGAGCACGCAACCTGGAGACATTGGCCTCATCCCCACAACCCTTGCCCGGTGGTTGTGGGGGTCTGTGGGCAGGGGGCCTATCAGAATCTGGAAGACCCCTTTAACAAAGGTGACCCCCAGATCCCACCCCCCCATGTGAATTGGTAAGGGGTACATTGTACCCCTACCATTTCACAAAGAAAGTGTAAAATAATGTAAAAAAAAACACACAAACACCTTGGAAAAGTCCTTCATTAAAAAAAAAAAAAAAAAAAAAAAACATTCCAGCGATGAAACCCAGTGTCCCGCGGCGATCCGATGTCCAGCACTGTCCGTCATTGGCTGAGCCTGAGCGGACCTGATGGGGAACTTCCTCCGCAGTGTATTAAATGTATCGACCCGCCCCTTCTAAAGTTCCCCATCAAGTCCGCTCAGCCAATCATTAGGTGTAAGGCTAAGCGGACCAGATGCGGAACGTGAGAAGGGGCGGGTCTATTAATTTATTACACAGTGGAGGAAGTTCCCCATCAGGTCCGCTCAGCCAATGACGTAGGCGGGGTCTGACATACAAGGGGGCGGACCTGATGGGGAACTTCCTCCACTGTGTAATAAATGAATTGACCTGCCCCTTCTCACGTTCCGCATCTGGTCCGCTTAGCCTTACACCTACGTCATTGGCTGAGCGGACCTGATGGGGAACTTTAGAAGGGGCGGGTCTATACATGTAATACACTGCGGAGGAAGTTCCCCATCAGGTCCGCTCAGCCAATGACCGACAGCGCTGGACATCGGATCGCCACGGGACACTGGATTTCATCGCTGGAATGTTTTTTTAATTTATTTTTTAATAAAGGACTTTTCCAAGGTGTCTGTGTGTTTTTTTTAAATTTTTTTACACTTTCTTCGTGAAATGGTAGGGGTACAATGTACCCCTTACCAATTCACATAGGGGGGGGGCGGGATCTGGGGGTCCCCTTTGTTAAAGGGGTCTTCCAGATTCTGATAAGCCCCTGCCCGCATACCCCCACAACCACTGGGCAAGGGTTGTGGGGATGAGGCCCTTGTCCCCATCAATATGGGGACATCCTCCCCATGTTGAGGGCATGTGGCCTGGTACGGTTCAGGAGGGGGGGGCGCTCTCTCATCCCCCCCTCTTTTCCTGCAGCCTGGCAGGTTGCGTGCTCGGATAAAGGGTCTGGTATGGATTTTTGGGGGGACTCCATGCCATTTTTTTTTTTATTTGGGGTGGAGTTCCCCTTAAAATCCATACCAGACCTGAAGGGCCTGGTATGGATATTTGGGGGAACTCCACGCATTTTTTTTTTAAATTTGCGGCGGGGTTCCCCTTAATATCCATACCAGACCTGAAGGGCCTGGTAATTGAATTTGGAGGGACCCCCACGTTTTATTTTTATTTTTTATCAATGACTTTTCTATGTATTTCCGGGAGCCGACAATTCATTAATAGCCGCGAGTGAGTTTTAAATTACTTTTTTTCCTTCAGAAATGACACTTTGTGCAGGGACAGTTCTAAGCACGGGAAACAAGCGCGACTTTACATTCATATTATACACACCCCCCAGGTACGAAATTTTACGGAAAATTTCACTTTTATTTTTTCATTTTAAGCATTATTAAAATCACTGCTCCCAAAAAAACGGCATTGATACATGTCCCCTGGGGCAGGACTCGGGTCCCCAAACCCTTTTTAGGAGAATAACTTGCATATTTGCCTTCATAATTAGCACTTTAGATTTCGAACGTTTGAGTCCAATGTATTTAATAGGGTTCTAAAGTTCACGCGAACATTCTGTCTGTTCACAGGTTCTGGTGCGAACCGAACAGGGGGGGGGGGGGTGTTCGGCTCATCCCTAGTCAACAGAACCTTTACTACCTGTACTTGAGTTAGACATACTTTATACTAAGATTAGGGTTGAGCGGACACCTGGATGTTCGGGTTCGACGGGTTCGGCCGAACTTCGGAAAAAAGTTCGAGTTCGGGACCCGAACTTGACCCCGAACCCGAACCCCACTGAAGTCAATGGGGACCGAACTTTTGAGGACTAAAATGGCTCTAAAATAGAAATGGAAAGGGCTAGAGGGCTGCAAATGGCAGCAAAATGTTAAGAGCATGGCAAGTGCTCTGCAAACAAATGTGGATAGGGAAATAATAACTTAAAATAACATAAAATACATAAAAATAAAAAATAATAATCTTGACCTAGGAGGACGAGGTCCATATGGAGTAGGAGGTTGAGGTGGCGGTGGATGTGGCGGTGTAGGTGGAAGGGGCGTTGAAGGAGGACAAGGTAGCCAACACAGGTTTTTGTTTTTAATTTTATTTAAAAACAAAAACCCCAAAAGAGTGAGAAAGATAAAAAAAAAACAATGGCTGGGTAAGGCCGGTATACATGTCTATTCTGCACAAGGTACGGACAAGTCCTGTGGGATCCATGCCTGGTTCATTTTAATGAACGTGAGCTTGTCCACATTGGCTCTGGACAGGCGGCTGCACTTGTCTGTGATAACGCCCCCTGCCGTGCTAAATACACGTTCAGAAAATATACTGGCTGCAGGGCAGCCCAGCACCTCCAAGGCGTAAAGGGCAAGCTCAGGCCATGTGCCCAATTTGGAGACCCAGAATTTGAAGGGGGCAGACCCATCATTCAGTACGTGTAGGCGTGTGCACACATACTGCTCCACCATGTTGGTGAAATGCTGTCTCCTGCTAAGACGTTCCATATCAGCTGGTGGTGCTGGTTGTTGTGGCGTGCTGACAAAGCTTTTCCACATTTCAGTCATGCTAACCCTGCCTTCTGAAGCGCTGGCGGTGCCCCGGCTGTGTTGGCGACCTCTTCCTCCTCCTCTGCCTTCGCCTTGTGCTTCCACTGTGCCCCCGCTGTCAGGTGGGAATGCTACCAGCAGCGCGTCTACCAGTGTGCGCTTGTACTCATGCATCTTACAATCACGCTCCAGTGAGGGAATTAAGGACGGTACGTTGTCCTTGTAACGGGGATCCAGCAGCGTGGCAACCCAGTAATCAGCATCTGTTAGAATGTCGGCAACTCGGCGGTCGTTGCGGAGACACTGCAGCATGTAATCGCTCATGTGTGCCAGGCTGCCCAGAGGCAACGAAAAGCTGTCCTCTGTGGGAGGTGTATCGTCTGTGTCCTCTGTATCCCCCCAGCCACGCACCAGTGATGGCCATGAGCTGGTCTGGGTGCCACCCTGCTGTGAACATGGTTCCTCCTCCTCCATCTCCTCCTCCTCATCCTCCACCTCCTCATCCTCCACCTCGTCATCCTCCAGAACTGTGCTCTTGCTGGACAATTGTGTACCTGGCGTTTGTTGGTGCAGGAACCCACCCTCGGAGCCACTTGTGAATGACTGCCCTGAAAGCCTTGGAAATGATCCCTCTTCCTCCTCCTCCTCCTGTGCCACATCCTCTTCCATCATCGCCCGAAGCGTTTTTTCAAGGAGGCATAGAACTGGAATAGTAACGCTGAGAACGGCATCATCGGCACTGACCATGTTGGTGGAGTACTCGAAACAGCGCAACAAGGCACACAGGTCTCGCATGGAGGCCCAGTTATTGGTGGTGAAGTGGTGCTGTTTCGCAGAGCGAATCACGCGTGCGTGCTGCATCTGAAACTCCACTATCGCCTGCTGCTGCTCGCACAGTCTGGCCAGCATGTGCAAGGTGGAGTTCCACCTTGTGGGCATGTCACATATGAGGCGGTGAGCAGGAAGGCTGAAGTTACGCTGCAGCGCTGACAGCAGGGTGAGAACGCCGAAAGTGCGCACAGACGGCCCGCACTTTCTGCAGCAGCTCTGGCATATCGGGGTAATTTTTAAGGAACCCCTGCACCACCAAATTCAGCAAATGCGCCATGCAAGGGATGTGCGTCAAACCGGCTAGGCCCAGAGCTGCTACGAGATTTCGCCCATTATCGCACACCACCAGGCCGGCTTGAGGCTCACTGCCACCAACCACTCATCGGTCTGGTCCTGCGCGGTGTGGCGTTTTCCCCCAAACAGGAAAGTTTTAAAACTGCCTGCTGTCGTTTACCCCTGGCTGTGCTGAAGTTGGTGGTGAAGGTGTTACGCTGACTGGATGAGAAGGCAGCAGAGGATGAGGAAGCGGAGTAGGAGGAGTTAGCAACAGGAGGCAAACTGAAGCGCCCTGCAATCCTCGGTGGTGGAAGGAAATGCGCCAAACTGCTATCCGCCTCAGGCCCAGCCGCCACTGCATTTACCCAGTGTGCTTTTAGGGAGATATAAATTCCCTGACCGTGCTTACTGGTCCATGTATCCGTAGTTAGGTGGACCTTGCCACAGATGGCGTTGCGCAGTGCACACCTGATTTTGTCCCCCACTTGGTTGTGCAGGGAAGGGATGGCTTGCCTGGAAAAGTAGTGGCGGCTGGGCACGACGTACTGTGGGATAGCCAATGCCATCAGGCTTTTAAAACTCTGCGTCTCCACCAGATGGAATGACAGCATTTCAAAGGCCAGGAATTTTGCAATGCTGGCATTCAGGGCCAGGGATCGCGGGTGGGTAGGGGGGTACTTCCTCTTCCGCTCCAGTGTTTGGGAGATAGAGAGCTGAACGCTTCCATGGGACATTGTGGAGATGGTTGGTGAACCAGGTGGTAGTGTTGCTGGCAGATACTCTGTTTACGGGGTGGCAGGTGCCACTGTCACTACAGAGGTGGATGAAGAGGCCGAGACTGCAGCAGAAGAGGAAGCAGGAGGAGCCAGAGACCTTTCTTGGTTTTTGAGGTGTCTACTCCACTGTCACAGATCAGCTGCGGAGCTGATCTGTGTCTTATCTATACTGCTGTAGGTCGGCTGGCACCTGTTGTTCCACAAGCTTGTGTTCAGCTCTGGCTGCACTCAGCAGCTATGGGTGTCGCCGGCTTCACCTGTGGCTTAATATATCCTTCCTTCCTGCTACTTCCTGTCCAGCCTCCCATGTGCCTCACTATTTAAATTGCACTCAGACCAGTTTCTGGTTGCTTGAGCAACACTTGTTTCAGAGCTACCTGCCTGTAACCTACTTAACCAGACTTCTTGTGTACCGAATCGGCTAGTCCTCCTGTTTACGTTGTCTGCTGCCCGCCCCGACCTTGGCTCGATATCCGGCTCTCCTTTTGCTTTATCCATCCATCCCTCTGTGTCTTCTGGTACTCTCCTCGCGAGCAGGGTGAACCTGGGGGTCGTGACCTGGGGTCAGCATGCAGCTAAGCCCAAACCCTTGTGAGGGGGTCCCTGGCAGAATACCGGCTGGCCCTTAGATTCCACGCCCTGGGGGATCCCGTGTCACCTGCTCGCCTGTGGGCTCACATCAGTACCATTGTGACATCCACTGCAGCTCGTGCTTTGCACTTAGATGCCTGGTCATGCAGGTTGTGCTCAGGTTGAGAACGTTTATGCCTTGCTTCAGGCTCTGATTCCACAGTGTGCAAACCACTCGTGTCTTGTCATCAGCACATTGTCTGAAGAACTTCCACGCTAGGGAACTCCTTGGACCTGGCTTTGGGGTGCTCAGTCCCTTGCTGCATTGGGCAGTAGCAGGTGTACTGTCTAGGGGATGGACGCTCCGCTTTTGCATCCTGCTCCCTCTTCTGCTGTGCTGGTGGCTCTGTGCGACCACCGCCTCTTCCTCCGAACTACACAGGTCACCTGCATGATGTTGATTGCATGTGGGGTCGAGGACCTCATCGTCCTCCACATCATCTTCCACCCAGTCTTCACCCCTGCCCTCCTTGTCGGTCTGCACAATTGCGAAAGCAGCAGCAGTTGGCACCTGTGTTTCTTCATCATCCGAGACGTGCTGCGATGGTCCTCCCATGTACTCATCTTGAAACATAAGTGGTTGGGCATCGGTGCACTCAATCTCTTCCACTTCTGGGGCAGGGCAAGGTGGATGGCCCTGGGAAACCCTGCTAACAGAGTCATCAAAAAGCAGAAAAGACTGCTGCATGACTTGTGGCTCAGACTGCTTGGCTGATTTGCAAGGGGGTGAGGTGAAAGACTGATGTACATTGGCTGCAGGTGCCAACTCTTATCTTTCAGTAGTAGACTGGGTGGGAGACAATGTGAAGGAACTGGAGGCACTGTCAGCAACCCAATTTACTATCGCCTGTACTTGTCCTGGGCCTGGCCTCAACATTCGTAGAGCCGCATTAGGCCCGACCAAATACCGCTGCAGGCTCTGTCGCCTACTCGCACCTAAGGAAGGTGTTTCACTTGTGCGTGTAGCTGGCACAGATCGACCACGTCCTCTCCCTGCAACAGGAGCTCCACTAGCAGCACCACGACCGGGGCCACATCCCTTATTTGACGGTCTCCTCATATTTTTAAAATTTAGGATCTTGCCCTAAATGGGTGTTTTTTGAATATCAAAATATAGCAACAGTATCTAAAGTGTGTATCTCACACGTACAGATATGCAGAAAATGCACACAAAAATATTTTGGGACAGAAAACGCACCAAAAAAAAATTTGGGCAGAAAACGCACCAAATTTTATTTTTTTGCCCTAAATTATAATATTTTTTGAAGATCTGAATAGGAGAACAGTATCTAAAGTGTCTATCTCACACGTACATATATGCAGAAAATGCACCAAAATAAATTTTTATGGCAGAAAACGCACCAAAAAAATATTTTTGGGCAGAAAATGCACCAAAAATTTTTTTTTGGCCCTAAATTATTATATTTTTTGAAGATCAGAATAGGAGAACAGTATCTAAAGTGTCTATCTCACACGTACAGATATGCAGAAAATGCACCAAAATAAATTTTTATGGCAGAAAACGCACCAAAATTTTTTTTTTGCCCTAAATTATTATATATATTTTTTATTTTTTCAGCACTGGCAGGTGGCACTGGTTTGGAACTGACAGATGGCACTGACAGGTGGCACTGGTTGGCATTGGCAGGTGGCACTATTTGCACTGACTGACATTAGCAGGTGGCACTGGTTTGGAACTGACAGATGGCACTAGTTTGGGACAGATGGCACTGATTGGCGGTGGCGGGTGACACCGGCTGGCAGTGGTTGGCACTGGCGGGTGGCACTGACAGATGGCACTGACAGGTGGCACTGATACCTACAGATGGCACTGATTGGCACTGGCTGGTGGCATTGACAGATGGCAGTGGCTGGTGGCACCAATTTGCGGTGGCACTGGCAGGTTTCACACTAAGCCGAGTGTAACTGTAACTGTTTGAAACTGACAACAGAGAGGAGAGAGCGAGCCGTCAGAATTGAGCTTGATGTGGGGGTGGGCGGTACCCAGCAGCCAAACCACACCAGCCAATGACCAGGCTGCTTTAGAAAGGGGGCGGGGCTACATACACATAGCCGCCCACCCAGATACCATCCCACCGGCTGGTGCAATACAGCTGCTGGGCCCCGCCCACCCCCGACATCGAGCTGACACCTCCTCTCTGTTACTTGTCAGCCTCACACACTCAGTGCGGCGCTTGATGCTGCCAGAGCTGCTGAGTGTGGAGAAGGGAGGAGGAACGGCGGTCAGTGTAAAATATCGGCCTAATTTTGAAAATAATAACTCTTGTCATTAGCCTAATATGACCAGAAATACTATTCAATAGCAAAACACATGTATAGTTTATACCAGAGGTCGGCCGATATTTGGCCATTTTTGATAAATCGGCATCGGCCGACCTCTAGTATAAACCACACACACACCTTGCCACCAAACAACATTTCCAATCATATGAAGTTAACAACAAGAATCTTACTTTACATCAGAGTCCACAGAGTTCCCCTTTTATATCTGAACTCGCAGAGTTCCCTTTCACTGTAAGGGGGGACTCTGCAGGGGGGGGGGGACTCTGCAGACCAGTGTCAATTTCGTCAGCGAAAAAGTTTTCATCATAATTTTCGTCAGAGGCTTTTTTACATTGACGAAAATGAAACTAAAAGTACAGCACATTTTCGTCAACTGACGAAAACCATTACGAAAATAAAATCTGTTTTTGTTAAGGAATGAAAACGGGACGTTAATGGCAGGGAGGGACGTTTACCCTCATGAATTTATTGTATATATCGGTGTATAACACAGTGTATGCGTGTTATACGCCGATATTTGTTTTTTTACTAATAGGGGCAGGATCGGGCGGTCTGCCCCTGGTTGACACACATTGGGGGTTGGTCAAGCCAGCCGCCCCGCCTCTCCTGGCCCTTGGACAGCACTGCCAGCAAATCTATCATCAGGAAAAAAAACACTGCCAGCCCCTCCCCCCAAACCACCCCTCCTCCCATGTCACCCACTGCAAAATGAAGCCTCCAACCTCAATAGCTTAATTCTTGTTGGCCGCTCTCCTCCTCCTGCTCCTCCTCCTCCGAGTGTTGCTTTAGATTGGAGGAGGAGAGCCGTCACATGACCATCCATGAATCTTCAGAGGAGAGCATCCATGTGAAAGGGTTCATGCAAGAACGGAGCTATGAGCTAAGTTTAGAGACTTTGATCTACAATGAGAGCGACAGGAGGAGCTGTGTAGGAGAAAGGACTGGCAGTGATTCACTCCCAACTTTAGAGTATGCTGGCAGTGCTGTCCCAGGAGACTGGGGGTCTCCTGGGAATGCAGGGGGGCTGTGCTGTGTATTGTGGGGGGGTTTGTATTGTGCAGAGGGTGGGTGGCTGTGAACTGTGGGGGGGTTTGTATTGTGCAGAGGGTGGGTGGCTGTGAACTGTGGGGGGGGGTTTGTATTGTGCAGAGGGTGGGTGGCTGTGAACTGTGGGGGGGGGGTTTGTATTGTGCAGAGGGTGGGTGGCTGTGAACTGTGGGGGGAGGTTTGTATTGTGCAGAGGGTGGGTGGCTGTGAACTGTGGGGGGGTTGTATTGTGCAGAGGGTGGGTGGCTGTGAACTGTGGGGGGGTTGTATTGTGCAGAGGGTGGGTGGCTATGAACTGTGGGGGGGGTTTGTATTGTGCAGAGGGTGGGTGGCTGTGAACTGTGGGGGGAGTTTGTATTGTGCAGAGGGTGGGTGGCTGTGAACTGTGGGGGGGTTTGTATTGTGCAGAGGGTGGGTGGCTCTGAACTGTGGGGGGGTTTGTATTGTGCAGAGGGTGGGTGGCTGTGAACTGTGGGGGTTTTGTATTGTGCAGAGGGTGGGGGCTGTGCTGTGTACTCTGGGGGGCTTTGTGCTGTGGGGGGCTGTGTATTGTGAACATTCAATTTTAGTTGACTAAAATGATTATATTAGACTGAAATGTACTGGAGATTTTAGTCGACTAAAATACGATGACTAAAATGGGACTAAAACTAAAATGGCATTTTAGTCAAAGACTAAGATTAAAACTAAAACACTTTCAGAAGATTAAAATGGGACTAAAACTAAATGCCATTTTAGTCCTAAGACTAAAACTAAAACTAAATCGAAATTTGCTGCCAAAATTAACACCGCTGCAGACTCTGATGTAAGGGAGAACTCTGGGGACTCTAACATAAGGGATGCTCTGGGAATCCTGATTTAAGGGGGCACACTGAGAACTCTGATGTACGGAGAGGACTCTGATGTAAAGAGAACACTGATTTACTTTAGTGTACTCACTCAGAGGCAGGAGAGAAAGGGGGAAGACTTCAGTCACAGACAGGGATGGATGGTGAGCTCACTCACCCCTTGGCAGTCAGCACCTCTCATCCAGATGTATCTGAGGCTGCTGGACTTCAAATTTCTGGCCCCCATTTTCCTTTTCTGAGGCACAGCGCCGGGGATTGGAGTGTGGGAAGACACAGAGGGGTAGGGGCGGGAGGAAGAAGTGCAGATCGAGCCCTCTCTCCTCTCCCGTGTGTGTGTGTGTGTGTTTTGTGGGGGGGTTGTTAGTGTTGACTTTGGGCAGTGTGAAAGCCTGCTGGGAAGCCCATAGTCCAGTCTGAATAATGTGTCCGGGTTTCAGGCGGTCTGAAACCCGGACACGATTCCAATCCCGGACAGGTGGCAACCCTAGGTGTGTCCTATGCCTATATACATGTTTTAAATGGGTGTTCCCATCTCAAAACATTGGGAGGTATGCCTGCAGCCTTCTGAGACACTTCACAGGTCCCAGAAGGCTGTGGCCCATTCACAAACCACAGCGCACTTAGGAAAGTAGGAAACCGGTTTCCCATAGTGAAGATGGTGGTGCCAGCACCTGATAGCCAAATGAATAATCAGCTTGGGTGAGGAAATCGCTGGATCCCTGGACAGGTATGTGCCCTAATATTAAAAGTCAGCAGTTACAGTATTTGTAGTTACTGGCTGTTAATTTTTGCTGAAGCAGCCTGGAGCTCCTATTTAATTTTCTGAGTAAAGTTCAACTTTAAAGAGGAAGTAAAGCCTCCATCAAAAAAATTTAATAAAAAAATACACCCTGCAAGACAAAGGCATAATGAGCTAGTATGCATAGAATAATAGCTCATTATGAAGTACTTACCTGAGATCGAAGCCCCCGCAGCCAACCTCGTTCGTCTCCTCCGTCGCCGCCATGTCTCCCGGAGTGACCTCCGTGTATCGCGGCTCCGGCGCTGTGACTGGCCGAAGCCGCGATGATGTCACTCCCGTGCATGCGTGCGGGTGCCGCCACTAACGGCATGACTGCCGTTAGTAACAGCACGCTCAGTGCACCGTAGACATCGGTGCATGTCTTTTGCAAATATCTCCTAAACCGTGTAGGTTAAGGAGATATTTCTTGCACCTACAGGTAAGCCTTAATGTAGGCTTACCTGTAGGTCAAAGTGGTCTGTAAGGGTTTACAACCTCTTTAAAGGGGTTGTAAAGGCCCGTCTTCCACTTTCCAAATAGGCTCCCCCAAGCCAGTTCACCACTGGCCAGCCCACCCCCCCCCCTCGACCTCCCCTTCAAACGTTCTCCCTCTTTGTTTTCTCCGTCTGAACCTCCCACCTCCCGCTCCTCCCCAGCAAGCTGTTCAGTAAGTAAATTATTATGTTTTTTGAAGATCAGAATAGGAGAACAGTATCTAAAGTGTCTATCTCACATGTACAGATATGCAGAAAATGCACCAAAATTTTTTTTGTTTGCCCTAATTTTTTTTTTTTTTTTTTTTATATAGCAGAATAGGAGAACAGTATCTAAAGTGTGTATCTCACAGTAAAATATGCAGTTCTGGTGCACTGAGCTTGCATAAAATGCCCGCCGAAGCCAACCTAACTGACGGATAAACGTTAGCTTTTCTCTGGCTCTGGGCTCAGGGTAGGATAAAAAGTTTGTGCAATTCACCCACACAACAAAATCAAGGTAGATCGCTGAGTAATTAGATTTCTGAATCAGGACAGGATTCCTATCTAATTCTCTCCCTCAAAGCAGCAGCAGCAAACTTTCCCTACACTAACTGAAGCAGAGTGACATGCTGTGCTATGTGCCTCTAGCTTATATAGAGGCTGGGTCACATGCTGCACTGGTCAATCACAGCCATGCCATTAGTAGGCATGGCTGTGATGGCTTCTAAGGGCACACAAGTTAAACAAATGTTGATTGGCTGCCCTGCAGCTTTTTAAAATGCGCCATTACATCGCCGAACACCAGACCCGAACATACAGTAAATTGTTCGGGTCCGGGTACCAAAAACCCAAGCGTCCGGTACGAACCCAAACTTTACAGTTCGGGTTCGCTCAACCCTAATTACGATTATTTACAGTATTGTCACAGTTGACACTTCCAATAAACACAAGGAGAGGTCTTTGGGAGCTCCATCAAAATTCTTCTATGGGGCCACTGATCTTTAGTTATACCCCTAACAAAATGAGTGTGAAAATATATTATTTAAATCACAAACTGATTTTGCTAAAAAATACTAATTGTATGTGCACACTGAAAAGTATTAAATATTATTTTTAAGAAGCTGTTTACATTAAATTGAACAAGGAATGCCACAGTCTACTGTAGTACAGTAGTTGTGCATGGCCACATAATGTGTTCGGAACTATTATGAAATTTGCTACAGCTTAAGTATAAGTTTATATGTGTTAAAACCGCTTAAGGAAACTTACTCCAGCCACCATTATTCTTAGACTCTTCAGTCTTTCTAGCTAAGGTCAGATCATCAGTCCTGGCCTAATGAGCCTCCAGATTGGTACAATCCTTCAAAAGGCACAACAATATGTTTGTGTTTCTATAATGACATCATTACTCAGAGCAGTTGGTAGATCTTCCTCCACTCCTGTAACAAGGCACATTGATGTTCAGCTACTGCACATTTCTTCTTTTAACAGACACTTTAAATGTTAAGGGCATCTTCTTTTGCTTTTATTATCACCCTGTTAATTTACAGGAACTTACAATGTGAGAACTATGCAGACTTCTTAAAAAAGGATATTTTGCCAACAATCCACTGGCACTAGTATTCTCTTACCAAATTCTGAGCATATTATGTCCTTGCACACATATTTACTGCATGCCGTTTGACTGAAAAAATGGGCAGCATTAAAATATTCATTGTTCTAATTAAAATGAACTAAGCCTCCTTTGTGCTGAAAAATTTCATTGTGTGCCTCTTTGGAATGTGACAGTTATTTAATTTCTACAACATCGGCACTCATTAAAGTGTTGATTATATCATCAGCTACCTCTAGGATACATCTCGAGAAGCTTTACCATGATTCTATAACCAAGATCAAGCAGCCAGAGAAATGATTGTATCCATTATGTATCTCACCGTTTAAAAATATGACTCAAGGTCTATTTTCTGTAAGGTGGCATGCTGTGACATTCAGCTAATGTAAGACACTGAAAGGATGTTAATTTATTGAACAGGGTTTTATATGATGCACTTCTAAATTACAGATGTGTTTGCCGTTATTAAATCTCCTGTTTGGTTGAAAGTTTCTGCAAAGGTAATTGTTCAATGTGGAGCAATGTAGAAAAGTTACAGTATTTATCCTTTTTCTATTTGAATGCAGTTAAATAATAAATATATATATATATATATATATATATATATATACAGTGGGTACGGAAAGTATTCAGACCCCCTTAAAATTTTCATTCTTTGTTATAATGCAGCCATTTGCTAAAATCATTTTAAGTTCATTTTTTTTCCAAATTAATGTACACACAGCACCCCATATTGACAGAAAAACACAGAATTGTTGACATTTTTGCAGATTTATTAAAAAAGAAAAACTGAAATATCACATGGTCCTAAGTATTCAGACCCTTTGCTCAGTATTTAGTAGAAGCACCCTTTTGATCTAATACAGCCATGAGTCTTTTTGGGAAAGATGCAACAAGTTTTTCACACCTGGATTTGGGGATCATCTGCCATTCCTCCTGGCAGATCCTCTCCAGTTCTGTCAGGTTGGATGGTAAACGTTGGTGGACAGCCATTTTTAGGTCTCTCCAGAGATGCTCAATTGGGTTTAAGTCAGGGCTCTGGCTGGGCCATTCAAGAACAGTCACGGAGTTGTTGTGAAGCCACTCCTTCGTTATTTTAGCTGTGTGCTTCGGGTCATTGTCTTGTTGTTTGTTGTTTTGTCCAGAATATCCCTGTACTTGGCCGCATTCATCTTTCCCTCGATTGCAACCAGTCGTCCTGTCCCTGCAGCTGAAAAACACCCCCACAGAATGATGCTCACTGTTGGGACTGTATTGGACAGGTGATGAGAAGTGCATGGTTTTCTCCACACATACCGCTTAGAATTAAGGCCAAAAAGTTCTATCTTGGTCTCATCAGACCAAAGAATCATATTTCTCACCATCTTGGAGTCCTTCAGATGTTTTTTAGCAAACTCCATGTGGGCTTTCATGTGTCTTGCACTGAGGAGAGGCTTCCGTCGTGCCACTCTGCCATAAAGCCCTGACTGGTGGAAGGCTGCAGTGACTTTCTACAACTTTCTCCCATCTCCCGACTGCATTTCTGGAGCTCAGCCACAGTGATCTTTGGGTTCTTCTTTACCTCTCTCACCAAGGCTCTTCTCTTCCGATAGAGCTGGCCATCTGGCCAAACTGAGCTAGGAAGGGTTCTGGTCGTCCCAAACGTCTTCCATTTAAGGATTATGGAGGCCACTGTGCTCTTAGGAACCTTAAGTGCAGCAGAATTTTTTTGTAACCTTGGCCAGATCTGTGCCTTGCCACAATTCTGTCTCTGAGCTCTTCAGGCAGTTCCTTTGACCTCATGACTCTCATTTGCTCTGCCATGCACTGTGAGCTGTAAGGTCTTATATAGACAGGTGTGTGGCTTTCCTAATCAAATCCAATCAGTATAATCAAACACAGCTGGACTCAAATGAAGGTGTAGAACCATCTCAAGGATGATCAGAAGAAATGGACAGCACCTGAGTTAAATATATGAGTGTCACAGCAAAGGGTCTGAATACTTAGGACCATGTGATATTTCAGTTTTTCTTTTTTAATAAATCTGCAAAAATGTCAACAATTCTGTGTTTTTCTGTCAATATGGGGTGCTGTGTGTACATTAATGAGGAAAAAAAATGAATTTAAATGATTTTAGCAAATGGCTGCAATATAACAAAGAGTGAAACATTTAAGGGGGTCTGAATACTTTCCATACCCACTGTGTGTATATATATAATTACATACAATGCTGTGAAAAAGTATCTGCCCCTTTCTGATTTATTTTTTTGCATATTTGTCACACTTAAATGACTCAGATCATCAAATAAATTTTATTATTACACAAAGATAACCTGAGTAAATACAAAATGCAGTTTTTAAATGATGGTTTCATTTATTAAGGCAAATAAGCTGTCCAAACCTGCCTGGCTTTATGTGAAAAAGTAATTGCCTCTAAACCTAATAACTGGTTGTGTCACCCTTGGTGGCAACAACTGCAATTAAGCATTTGCGATAACTGGCAATTAGTCTTTCACATTGCTGTGGCGCAATTTTGGCCCACTCTTCTTTTCAGAATTGTCTTAATTCAGTCACATTGGAAGGTTTTCCAGCATGAACGGCCTGTATAAGGTCATGATACAGCATCTCAATTGGATTTAAGTCCGGGCTTTGACTAGGCCACTCTAAAACCTTAATTTTGCTTTGTTTGAACTTTTTGGAGGTGGACTTGCTGTTGTGTTTCGGATCATTGTCCTGCTGCATAACCCAATGCACTTGAGCTTCAGGTCACAAACTGGCCGGACATTCTCCTTTAGGATTTTCTGATAGAGTTCAGAATTCATGGTTCCATCATTTATGGTAAGCCGTCCAGGTCCTAAAGCTGCAAAGCAGCCCCAGACCATTACGCTACCACCACAATGTCTAACTGTTGGTATGATGTTCTTGTTATGAAATCCTGTATTCGTTTTATGCCAGATGTAACGGGACGCACACCTTCCAAAAAGTAAAAAAAAATTCTCATCAGTCCACAGAATATTTGCCTAAAAGTCTTGGATAATCAAGATGCTTTTTGGTAAATGTGATCTTTGTGTTCTTTTTGGTCAGCAGTGGCTTTGGCCTTCAAACTCTCCCATGGATGCCATTTTTGCCCAGTCTCTTTCTTATTGTTGAATCATGAACACTGATCTTACCTGAGGCAAGTGAGGCCTGCAGTTCTTTAGATGTTGTTCTGGGTTCTTTTATGACCTCCTGGATGAGTCGTTGTCATGCTCTTGGATAATTTTTGTAGGCCGGAAACTCCTGGGAAGGTACACCACTGTTCCAAGTTATCTCCATTTGTGGATAATAGCTCTCCCTGTGGTTCACTGGAGTTCCAAAGCCGTAGAAATGGTTTTGAAACCTACACTAATACATGTACATTATTTTGTTTCATGATTGTGGCATGATTTGTGGCTTTTTTGTGATCTGATAGCGTGCTTCACTTTGTCAGACAGCTTCTATTTATGTGATTTCTTGGTTCAACAGGTCTGGCAAAATCAGACTTGGGTGTGGCAAGTGAAATTTAACTCAGCTTTCCAAAAAATTGTGGTTAATCACAGTTCATTCATGATTCAGCATGGGAGGGGGCACTTCTATTTTCACACAGGACCAGGCAGGTTTGAACAACTTTTTTCCCTTAATAAATAAAATAATAATTTAAAAACTGCATCTTGGATTTACTCGGGTTATCTTTGTGTAATATTAAAATTAGTTTGATGATCTGAATCATTTAAGTATGAGAAATATGCAAAATAAATAAAAATCAGGAAGGGGGCAAATACTTTTCACAGCACTGTATAGTTATGTACCTTGTGGCAGGTCCTGACGTGTAGAGGGAAGCCTCTCGTTCATCCCCGGCTCTGGGGCCACTGATGTTGCGATAGTGGCTGTAAGAGTGTGGCGAGGTTTGAGTGCCTGTAAGATGTTCCTTCAGCCATGGCAGTGGGTAGCCGGTGCATCACAGGAGACAGGTCAGATAACTAGAACAGCAGATGGAAGAAGAGACAGCCGACCCAGGACTGGTCAGACAGCAGACGGTAGGTGTTTGACAAGCAGCTGGCAGGTAGCAGGTGTAGAAGGTCTGGCAGCACTCAGCAGGTGAAGGACCAACAGGAGCCAGATAGCATGCAGAGCATGACAGGTGGATAACTGGATGCAAGGTCAGATGAGCCAGATCAGCAACAGATGGTCAGATACAGGCATGGACGGCAGGCTACAAGCAGAGGTCAGCAAAATTTAATCGGACAGATGAGCAGGAGGCAGAGCAAATCCAGAGACACGGCAAAATCAGGGCAGGTAGCGTTCAAGCAAGGTCAGGGCAAGCCAGGTCAATAACAGAAGTCAAATGCAGGATGGAATAGATGCAGGGACACAAGTAATAGTTGTCGTCATAGGAAAACCTCAACTATGAGAGACAAAATGTGGAAACAAATCCAGACAATCACATTGTCTGATATAGAAAGAATTTTTTTTGCAAATTATGGTGGAAAATAAAGTATTTGGTCACCTACAAACAAGCAAGATTTCTGTCTCTCACAGATCTGTATCTTCTTCTTTAAGAGGCTCCTCTGTCCTCCACTTATTACCTGTATTAATGGCACCTGTTTGAACTTGTTATCAGTATAAAAGACACCTGTCCACATCCTCAAACAGTCACACTCCAAACTCCACTATGGTGAAGACCAAAGAGCTGTCGAAGGACACCAGAAACAAAATTGTAGACCTGCACCAGGCTGGGAAGACTGAATCTGCAATAGGCAAGCAGCTTGGTGTGAAGAAATCAACTGTTGGAGCAATAATTAGAAAATGGAAGACATACAAGACCACTGATAATCTCCCTCGATCTGGGGCTCCACGCAAGATCTCACCCCGTGGGGTCAAATTGATCACAAGAACGGTGAGCAAAAATCCCAGAACCACACGGGGGGACCTAGTGAATGACCTGCAGAGAGCTGGGACCAACGTAACAAAGGCTACCATCAGTAACACACTACGCCACCAGGGACTCAGATCCTGCAGTGCCAGACGTGTCCCCCTGCTTAAGCCAGTACATGTCCGGGCCCGTCTGAGGTTTGCTAGAGAGCATTTGGATGATCCAGAAGAGGATTGTGAGAATGTCATATGGTCAGATGAAACCAAAGTAGAACTGTTTGGTAGAAACACAACTTGTCGTGTTTGGAGGAGAGAGAATGCTGAGTTGCAACCAAAGTACACCATACCTACTGTGAACCATTGGGGTGGCAACATCATGCTTTGGGGCTGTTTCTCTGCAAAGGGAACAGGACGACTGATCCGTGTACATGAAAGAATGAGTGGGGCCATGTATCCTGAGATTTTGAGTGCAAACCTCCTCCCATCAGCAAGGGCATTGAAGATGAAACATGGCTGGGTCTTTCAGCATGACAATGATTCTAAACACACCGCCCGGGCAACGAAGGAGTGGCTTCGTAAGAAGCATTTCAAGATCCTGGAGTGGCCTAGCCAGTCTCCAGATCTCAACCCCATAGAAAACCTTTGGAGGGAGTTGAAAGTCCGTGTTGTCCAATGACAGCCCCAAAACATCACTGCTCTAGAGGAGATCTGCATGGAGGAATGGGCCAACATACCAGCAACAGTGTGTGACAACCTTGTGAAGACTTACAGAAAACGTTTGACCTCTGTCATTGCCAACAAAGGATATATAACAAAGTATTGAGATGAACTTTTGATATTGACCAAATACTTATTTTCCACCATAATTTGCAAAAAAAAACCTTTCCTAATCAGACAATGTGATTGTTTGGATTTGTTTCCACATTTTGTCTCTCATAGTTGAGGTATACCTATGATGACAATTCCAGGCCTCTCTCATCGTTCTCAAGTGGGAGAACTTGCACAATTGGTGGCTGACTAAATACTTTTTT
This sequence comes from Rana muscosa, assembly GCA_029206835.1. Taxonomy (NCBI): domain Eukaryota; kingdom Metazoa; phylum Chordata; class Amphibia; order Anura; family Ranidae; genus Rana; species Rana muscosa. The sequence goes on from CM055123.1 coordinate 162,149,322, forward strand.
GCCCCACTGTGTATAATATATATATATATATATATATATATATATATATATATATATATATATAAATTAATATGTAGCATGGTATTGCCCTTTAAACCTCAAGAGACTACAGTACCCAGTACACCTTGAGGCACCCAGGGTGCATTGCCCCGTGCAAAGACTGCTGGGGTGGTTTTTATAAGAGGGAGGCGGGCCCCAGTTTTTCTCTTTGGACACCGCCCTCCCAGCAAGAGGATCCCTGTGCTGACCTGCTGTGTGTACAAGGCCCAAAGCCTGGGCCCTGTGCTGTTCCAAAGAGCCTTCCGCTCCACTGAGGAGCCTGCGGAGCGTCTGATCCTGTTGCTGAGTGCTGTCATCAGGAGGACCGATAACCCGGGTGTCGTGGACACTGTGAAGCGAGTCACAGTAAAGGAAGTAACGGACAAGGACTAGTCCGGTCGGGTGAGAGAGCAGCTGCTCTGAGCTACATTACAATATCTTTAAGCCCATTAACTTTATTCAGGGCCATCACAGTGATTGCAGTTACACTCTGGGGAGACTATCTGCTGAACTGAGTTACTAGTCTCCCTGGCATTATAAAGTTACCGATCATCATTTCTTTGTTGGATTACAATTGTTCCTGAAAGTGCACTACCGTGTTTTGCTAGCGAAGTTTTCTTCCACAGAACTATACCCAAATCATAGTCAGGCCTGACTGGGTAGTATAGGACATTGCTGGGCGCCATTTTGCTCACGAGGGAGGATAGCTGCAGTGGGGTCTGTTAAACTGTCTATCATATTGCTGAACGTTTAATGTTTTAAAAACTATACCCATATTGCAGGGCTCTGCATGTGACATTGCATACAGTTTTTTATCATTTTAACCTTTAGCAACAGTAAAATAAGTTAAGTATATCGGTTGTCAGTGTCATTTACTGGTCTATACCATCACTGTGTGCCTTACTGTGGGATTGTGTCATAGAGAATATTAGAGTGATTGCAATTATATCATCCCCTTTACTAACTGTGCCACGAGAGATTAGAGCCGATTGCCAGGGGTTGACAGCGGTGCACTACAGGGCCCGAAACAATCGAGGCAGCCCTCTTAACTGGGGGTATCGCTATATGTGGGGGGCTCGGGTCCAGGATTCCTGTATACTGCACGCTGCAATCAAGCTGGTCAGAAGCATCAGAATGGACCCTGCTGCCGTAGCCCGGTGGTGCAGGGATGAAGGCATCCTACCCGAGAATGGCCTGGTGGTTGAAATCCAGAGAGAGGCCTGGGTAGAGGAGCAGCTAACTCCAGTCTTGAGAGCATTGCCCACGGACAGGAAGCCATGGGTGATTGACATGAAGACAGATACTGTAAATCCCCACACCTATACATTGTGTGAGTGGAGGAACGGAATCTCTGACTACTTCAAGGGTGCCAGCATAAAAACTACAAACCAAGTAGAACTCCTCCTGATACACCCAGCAGAGAATAAAGATGCCCCCACATCCACTACTTCAGGAGGTCCCAGCACAGGAGGAAGCGCCCAACAACAGGGTCCCGGTTCACCACCATTGACCACCCTTAGCTCAGAATTATGCGCTGTCCTGGGGGAGATTGTGGCCAAGTGTAAAAAGGACCCTCCAGACTACCTGATGTCAGGATACAGGAAACTCAGGACTTTTTCTGGGAAGAAACCTGTACCTTCAGTGGAGGATAAATTTGAAGAGTGGCTAGATGGCGCCACTCAGGCCCTAGAAGAATGGGAGGTGCCAGAACAACAAAAAAAACAAAGGATTGCGGAAAGCTTAAAGGGGCCTGCTCTGGAGGCCCTACGTAACCTCAAGTTAAGCAAGAAGGACTGCAATGCACAGGATTATCTGGATATTCTGCAGAATGTGTTCGGCGGGACAGAAAAGGTCACTGAACTCACTTACCAGCTGGAGCATTTCTACCAAAAGGAGGGAGAGAAGCTGTCAGAATTCATAAAACGTCTGGATAAGATCCTGCATCAGATCCTACTGAAGAAAGGGATCGATCCAAGAAAAGTGGATGAGGCCCGTGCCCAGCAGGTGTTGAGGGGAGCTCAACCCTTGGACCCCATCGCATTAATGCTACGCACCCGGCAGGACGGGAGCAGCCTGGAATACCCTGACTTGATCCGGATAGTCAGGGAGGAGGAGGCCATGTTGGAAGACAAAAGGAGGAGTCAACACACCGGACCAACTGCCCGAGTCAGAATGTTAAGTGCAGAAGGAAGTGATTCAGAAGCTGAACTCCTAAAGACCCAGGTGTCACAACTAGTAGAAATGGTATCCATGCGGACAATAAGAACACGTCAGAGGAACAAAAAACCCTCCTAGCTCCAATACGGAACTAGTACAGAAGCCTAATGCCGCGTACACACGATCGATTTTCTCGACGGTGAAAACACTGTTGAGAAAATTGACGGGAAAAACGAGGAACGGCTTGGTGCCCTACACACGGACGTTTTTCCCATAATTTTTTCTCTTGGTCGAGAAAAACGACCGTGTGTAGGCTCCCGGCAGTGCTTCCCTATGGGAATACTGCCGCAGAAAAAAATGCCATGAATCACGACGAGAAAAATTAGAGCATGTTCTAATTTTTCTCGTTGTTATTAATGCCGTTATTCTCGTCGGGAAAAATTACCAAATGCCCACACACGGTCGTTTTTCTCGTCAAAGAGAAAAAATTTAATTATTCCCGACGAGAAAAATGGTCGTGTGTACGCGGCATAAGAGATTGATAACTTGCTTCAAATGTGGGGGAATCGGGCATGTTAGAGTAGTGTGTCCCAGCCCAGATGAAGTTGCATCCAGATACCGCAAGCTGGCGGAAAACTTCAGAGGGCCCCGGTGAAGGAGTCTGCCGGGCGCCCACTACTTACAGAAAGCTCCAAAAAGATTCAAAAGCAAGAAGAGGCAAAACAGAAGGGAAAAATATGCCCCTCCTAAAACCCCCCCCATACCACCTGTCGGGAGTTGAAATTTAACAATCTGAGGGAAACCAATGCATACCAGGTCCAAAAAGGGTTGAGGTCCAGAGAGAAATGGAAGAAAAAGAAAACATCAATAGGAAAATCAAGGAGTCCAAAGAAGGAAACACCCCAGAAGAGGTTTCCAGACAAGTTAACAGGACCCTCCCCTCTAGTCTCCGTTCAAGTGGAGGGAGTCTACACCAAGGCTCTCCTAGATACAGGAGCCCAAGTGACTCTTTTATACAGAGACTTTTACCGGAAGCATTTGAGTCACGTGCCCTTAAAGAAGCTGGAAGACCTACAGATAGGGGGAATTGGCACTCGTAGCTTTCCCTACGACGGTTATGTCTCAATCAGGCTGGCCTTTGATCCCTCTGACAGGAAAGGCGGAAGTCTTTGACACCCTGGCGGGAGTTTGTCAGGGGCCAGCACCAGTTCCATGCTAATAGGGATCAACACTGACCTGGTCAGGAGGCTGCTGACCCCTCTAGTGCAGGAGCGGAGTCCTACCACAGGCAAGATTCACTTCATGCTTCGACAGGTCTACCAGAAGTTGGTCCTGGAACAAAAGGCCCCGGAAGAGGGGGTGGGAAAAGTCTGGAGACTGTCAAAGGAGAAGATATTTCAGCCTGGTGAGGTGACCTGTCTTCAGGCTACGGTAAAACTCTCCTGGGAGCAGCCTGGCCCCTTTGTGGTATTGGAGCCAGACCCCTTGAACACCCACCCAGGATTGGAAGTGATCCCTGAAGTGGTCCCGTTGAGGGCATTGAAGAAGGCGAAGGGCCAGATTCCAGTGAGCATCAGAAATGTCACTAGTTCTCCTATGAAGATTCCAGCCCGGGTACTACTGGGCAAAGTAGATCCTGCTACCCCAGTGACCCAGTCTGAAATGAAGAAAGACGAAGGAGGGAAACTCACCCTGGAGGGACTCTGTCTGGAATACACCACCTTGCCGCCGAAGTGGAAGGAGAGAGCCGAGGCCCAGCTGACTAGATGGAGAAAAATATTCTCGAAAGATGAGTTTGACGTGGGGTGTGCGAAGAGTGCCACCCATAAAATCTGTCTGCAGGAAGACAAACCCTTCCAGGAGAGGGTCCGGCGAGTCCCCCTGGCTGACTTGGAAGATTTGCGTGAACAGTTGACAGAGCTTAAGAGAACAGGGGTTATTCGAGAGTCCAGGAGTCCATATGCCTCCCCCATCGTGGTGGTAAGGAAAAAGAACGGGTCGTTGAGACTCTGCATAGACTACAGGACTCTCAATAGGAGGACCATACCCGACCAGTACACTACCCCCAGGATAGAAGATGCCTTGCAGAGTCTGTCTGTGGCCAAGTGGTTCAGTGTCATGGACCTGAAGAGTGGGTGTTACCAAATCCCAATGCACCCTGAAGACAGAGAGAAGACAGCCTTCATCACCCCGGTGGGATTCTATGAGTTCAATAGGATGCCTCAAGGCCTGTCGGGAGCGCCCACCACTTTCCAGAGGCTGATGGAGAAGACAGTGGGGGACATGAATCTTATCGAAGTTCTGGTGTACCTAGATGACATCATTGTCTTCGGCAAGACTCTGGAGGAGCATGAAGAGAGATTGGAGAAAGTCCTGAAGAGACTCAGTGAAGAGGGACTAAAACTCTCCAGGGAAAAGTGCCAGTTTTACCAGTCCTCGGTCCACTATCTGGGACACATAGTGTCTGCAGAAGGCGTGTCTACAGATCCTGACAAACTGGACGCAGTTACCTCCTGGCCCAGACCAACTACAGTGACTGAGCTCAGATCCTTCCTGGGGTTCTGCTCCTACTACCGTAGATTTGTGGAGGGGTTTGCGAAAATTGCCAAACCCCTGAATGAGCTACTGAAGACAGAAGGAGAGGAGGATGACACTGGCCCCAGAAAAACTGGAGAGTCCGTGGAAGGCCAGTGGACAGAGAAGTGTGAAGAAGCCTTCAAAATGTTGAAGAAAAGTCTGACCACTGCCCCAGTCCTGGCCTATGCTGACCCTAAGAAACCATATGAACTGCATGTAAATTCCAGCCATGATGGTCTGGGAGGTGTGCTGTACCAAGAGTATGAAGGACAGTTAAGGCCAGTTGCCTATGTTAGTAGAAGTCTAACACCAACAGAAAAGAACTACCCTGCCCACAAGTTGGAATTCCTGGCCCTAAAGTGGGCAGTGGTGGATAAGCTCAGAGATTACCTGTATGGAGCTGACTTTACAGTAAAGACTGACAATAATCCACTCACCTACCTCTTCACCATGGCCAAGCTGGATGCCACTGGCCACCATTGGTTGGCAGCCCTGGCCGGATTCAACTTCAGTCTCAAGTATAGGCCTGGAGCTGGGAATCGTGATACAGATGCATTGTCCAGAAGGGCTCATGCACCCACCCACCACACAGAAGACTGGACCCAGGTGACTCCGGATGGGGTACGGGCCTTGTGTCAAGGAGCACAACTTCAAGCTAGTGGTGGGTCAAGGGCGGAAGAGATCGGAGTTTCGGTAGTGGGGGTGCCCAAGTGTTATTGTGACGTGACCCAGATTGTCGAGGACGACCTGCCAAAGCTGTCCAAAAAGGACATAAGAAGATACCAGTTGGAAGATCCCTGGGGAAGATTAGCTTTGAAGGCATTGTTAGACCAGGATCCAGGCAGGCTCCTGCAGGACCCCTCAAAGGTGGCTCGACTGGTCCACAAAGAATGGGACAAGTTACAGGTGCATCAAGGGGTGGTCTACCGAAGGGGCCCCTCTGATGACCTGGAAGAGAAGTGGCAACTGTTCTTGCCGGAAAAACACAGAAGAACTGTCTTGGCTGCCCTACATGATAAGAACTGCACTGGAATGAAGTGCAGAATGTAACAGTGTGTGACAGCAGGAAGGTAAAGTCACCTGGTTGCATCCAGGGGGGTAGATATATTTCGCCCAGATTCAGGCTTTACGCCGACTTATACAACTAGGTGGAGAGTAGGGATGAGCTTCGTGTTCGAGTCGAACATACGTTCGACTCGAACATTGGCTGTTCGATCGTTCGACGAAGATCGAACGATTTGGGCCGTTCGCGCCAAATTCGAGTGACGCGAACGGCCCACAATGCACTACGCCATCGCAGTGTCATCCAGGCGCTGTGATTGGCCAAGCATGCACTGTGACCCCGCATGCTTGGCCAATCACAGCGCCGGCAGCGAGGAGAGCAATGATTGGCCACAGGCAGGATGCCTGTGGCCAATTATTGCTGAGGGTGTTTAGTACACGCCCCACACTATAAAAGGCCGCCAGCACGGCGGCCTAGTGTAGTGTGTTCCGGAGCAGGGATAGAGTAGCATAGGCAGGGACAGTGACTGTTATTTCTTTCTTGCTTAACCTGGATTCCTTTAGTTTAGGGAAAGAGAAGGATAGGTAGGGAGAGTGTCAGTGTGTTTTGTGCTTCTGCTATAGTGTGCTTAAAAAAAAACATTTATTCTAGGGACAGAAAACTCTAGGTAGGGACAGTGTCAGTTTCTTTCACTCTGCAAGTCCTTGTTTCCAGGGACCTGGAAGGACAGTGAGTGAATTGTCCTTTTGCTATATTGTGATTAAAAAAAACATTTATTCTAGGGACAGAAAACTCTAGGTAGGGACAGTGTCAGTTTCTTTCACTCTGCAAGTCCTTGTTTCCAGGGACCTGGAAGGACAGTGAGTGAATTGTCCTTTTGCTATATTGTGATTAAAAAAAACATTTTTTTCTAGGGACAGAAAACTGTAGGTAGGGAGAGTGTTTTTTTTCTTTCACTCTGCAAGTCCTTGTTTCCAGGGACCTGTAAGGACAGTGAGTTAATTTTCCTTGTGCTATATTGTGATTAAAAAAAACATTTATTCTAGGGACAGAAAACTCTAGGTAGGGACAGTGTCAGTTTCTTTCACTCTGCAAGTCCTTGTTTCCAGGGACCTGGAAGGACAGTGAGTGAATTGTCCTTTTGCTATATTGTGATTAAAAAAAACATTTATTCTAGGGACAGAAAACTCTAGGTAGGGACAGTGTCAGTTTCTTTCACTCTGCAAGTCCTTGTTTCCAGGGACCTGGAAGGACAGTGAGTGAATTGTCCTTTTGCTATATTGTGATTAAAAAAAACATTTATTCTAGGGACAGAAAACTCTAGGTAGGGACAGTGTCAGTTTCTTTCACTCTGCAAGTCCTTGTTTCCAGGGACCTGGAAGGACAGTGAGTGAATTGTCCTTTTGCTATATTGTGATTAAAAAAACATTTATTCTAGGGACAGAAAACTCTAGGTAGGGACAGTGTCAGTTTCTTTCACTCTGCAAGTCCTTGTTTCCAGGGACCTGGAAGGACAGTGAGTGAATTGTCCTTTTGCTATATTGTGATTAAAAAAAACATTTATTCTAGGGACAGAAAACTCTAGGTAGGGACAGTGTCAGTTTCTTTCACTCTGCAAGTCCTTGTTTCCAGGGACCTGGAAGGACAGTGAGTGAATTGTCCTTTTGCTATATTGTGATTAAAAAAACATTTATTCTAGGGACAGAAAACTCTAGGTAGGGACAGTGTCAGTTTCTTTCACTCTGCAAGTCCTTGTTTCCAGGGACCTGGAAGGACAGTGAGTGAATTGTCCTTTTGCTATATTGTGATTAAAAAAAACATTTATTCTAGGGACAGAAAACTCTAGGTAGGGACAGTGTCAGTTTCTTTCACTCTGCAAGTCCTTGTTTCCAGGGACCTGGAAGGACAGTGAGTGAATTGTCCTTTTGCTATATTGTGATTAAAAAAAACATTTTTTTCTAGGGACAGAAAACTGTAGGTAGGGAGAGTATTTTTTTTCTTTCACTCTGCAAGTCCTTGTTTCCAGGGACCTGTAAGGACAGTGAGTTAATTGTCCTTGTGCTATATTGTGCTGAAAAAAACATTTATTCCAGGGACAGAAAACTCTAGGTAGGGACAGTGTCAGTTTCTTTCACTCTGCAAGTCCTTGTTTCCAGGGACCTGGAAGGACAGTGAGTGAATTGTCCTTTTGCTATATTGTGATTAAAAAAAACATTTTTTTCTAGGGACAGAAAACTGTAGGTAGGGAGAGTATTTTTTTTCTTTCACTCTGCAAGTCCTTGTTTCCAGGGACCTGTAAGGACAGTGAGTTAATTGTCCTTGTGCTATATTGTGCTGAAAAAAACATTTATTCCAGGGACAGAAAACTCTAGGTAGGGACAGTGTCAGTTTCTTTCACTCTGCAAGTCCTTGTTTCCAGGGACCTGGAAGGACAGTGAGTGAATTGTCCTTTTGCTATATTGTGATTAAAAAAAACATTTTTTTCTAGGGACAGAAAACTGTAGGTAGGGAGAGTATTTTTTTTCTTTCACTCTGCAAGTCCTTGTTTCCAGGGACCTGTAAGGACAGTGAGTTAATTGTCCTTGTGCTATATTGTGCTGAAAAAAACATTTATTCCAGGGACAGAAAACTCTAGGTAGGGACAGTGTCAGTTTCTTTCACTCTGCAAGTCCTTGTTTCCAGGGACCTGGAAGGACAGTGAGTGAATTGTCCTTTTGCTATATTGTGATTAAAAAAAACATTTTTTTCTAGGGACAGAAAACTGTAGGTAGGGAGAGTATTTTTTTTCTTTCACTCTGCAAGTCCTTGTTTCCAGGGACCTGTAAGGACAGTGAGTTAATTGTCCTTGTGCTATATTGTGCTGAAAAAAACATTTATTCCAGGGACAGAAAACTCTAGGTAGGGACAGTGTCAGTTTCTTTCACTCTGCAAGTCCTTGTTTCCAGGGACCTGGAAGGACAGTGAGTGAATTGTCCTTTTGCTATATTGTGATTAAAAAAAACATTTTTTTCTAGGGACAGAAAACTGTAGGTAGGGAGAGTATTTTTTTTCTTTCACTCTGCAAGTCCTTGTTTCCAGGGACCTGTAAGGACAGTGAGTTAATTGTCCTTGTGCTATATTGTGCTGAAAAAAACATTTATTCCAGGGACAGAAAACTCTAGGTAGGGACAGTGTCAGTTTCTTTCACTCTGCAAGTCCTTGTTTCCAGGGACCTGGAAGGACAGTGAGTGAATTGTCCTTTTGCTATATTGTGATTAAAAAAAACATTTTTTTCTAGGGACAGAAAACTGTAGGTAGGGAGAGTATTTTTTTTCTTTCACTCTGCAAGTCCTTGTTTCCAGGGACCTGTAAGGACAGTGAGTTAATTGTCCTTGTGCTATATTGTGCTGAAAAAAACATTTATTCCAGGGACAGAAAACTCTAGGTAGGGACAGTGTCAGTTTCTTTCACTCTGCAAGTCCTTGTTTCCAGGGACCTGGAAGGACAGTGAGTGAATTGTCCTTTTGCTATATTGTGATTAAAAAAAACATTTTTTTCTAGGGACAGAAAACTGTAGGTAGGGAGAGTATTTTTTTTCTTTCACTCTGCAAGTCCTTGTTTCCAGGGACCTGTAAGGACAGTGAGTTAATTGTCCTTGTGCTATATTGTGCTGAAAAAAACATTTATTCCAGGGACAGAAAACTCTAGGTAGGGACAGTGTCAGTTTCTTTCACTCTGCAAGTCCTTGTTTCCAGGGACCTGGAAGGACAGTGAGTGAATTGTCCTTTTGCTATATTGTGATTAAAAAAAACATTTTTTTCTAGGGACAGAAAACTGTAGGTAGGGAGAGTATTTTTTTTCTTTCACTCTGCAAGTCCTTGTTTCCAGGGACCTGTAAGGACAGTGAGTTAATTGTCCTTGTGCTATATTGTGCTGAAAAAAACATTTATTCCAGGGACAGAAAACTCTAGGTAGGGACAGTGTCAGTTTCTTTCACTCTGCAAGTCCTTGTTTCCAGGGACCTGGAAGGACAGTGAGTGAATTGTCCTTTTGCTATATTGTGATTAAAAAAAACATTTTTTTCTAGGGACAGAAAACTGTAGGTAGGGAGAGTGTTTTTTTTCTTTCACTCTGCAAGTCCTTGTTTCCAGGGACAGAGAAGGACACCTGAAGGTAGCCCTTATTGCTTTTTTCCCATCTCCCTGCAGGCCATCTATTAGAATGTCTGGAAGGCAAACAAGGAGAGGCAGACAGTCAGGAGGCAATAAAAGAGGGCAAGCAGGCTCTGTGTCTGGGGGCAACAGTGCTGGTCGTGGACGCGGTGCATTGTCATCAGCACATGGCCATGGGACACGCTTGTCCTTCTTTTCGGCAGCTGGACATGTTGAGCCACATCATGCCGAAGACTTGGTAGAGTGGATGACCAAGCCCTCCTCCTCCTCCTCATCCTCTCTCACCCAGGCTCAGGGTACTGGAAAAGCAGCTGCCAAAGCGTCGTCTTCCCTGGTATCAATGTCAGACAAATCATCAGTCACTCCTTCCCTAGACCCACCATGTCCTCCTCCTGAGGAGTCCCCCGAACTGTTTCAGCACAGTGTTGGGTACATGCTCCAGGAGGATGCCCAGCGTTTCGAAGGGTCTGATGATGAAACCCAGCTAGAGGAAGGCAGTAGCGTGAGAGCAGACAGAGGGGATGCTCAAGAAGGACACCAATCTGGCAGTCATGTTCCAGCAGCTGCAGCATACTGCCAGATTGGCTCCAGTGATGAGGAGGGAGGGGATGATGAGGTCAATGACTCCACGTGGGTGCCTAATAGGAGAGAGGAGGAGGAGGAGGATGAGGAGGAGGCACATCTCCAACGAGGCAGGATGCCCTTTGGTGGCCAGCGTAAGGGCAGTACACCGACGGAATCACACCGCAGAGCTCCGCCTGTGCAGGGCGCTGCCTCTGCCCGTCATTCAAAAAGTTCTTTGGTGTGGGCCTTTTTTGAGGCTAGTGCATCAGATCGCACAGCTGCTGTTTGCAACATATGTCTCAAGCGTATATCGCGTGGCCAAAACATCAGCCGCTTGGGTACCACATGCCTGACCAGACATATGTTGACCTGCCATGCAGCTCGTTGGCAAGCCTACCTCAAAGACCCACACCAAAGAACAAAGCGGACCTCTCCTTGCACCGCATCAGCTGGGATCTCCAACCCCACTATAACTTCAGTCCTCTCTGAAACATGCACTGAGAGGAATGAAGGTGTAGAATTAGGTGTGTCACAGCCAAGTACTTGCGCCCACTCTGCTAGCAGTACACCGACGTCCGATTCTAGCAGGCAAATTTCCCTGCCCCAGCTGCTGGACCGTCGAAAGAAGTTCACTCCCAGCCATCCACATGCCCAGCGGTTGAATGCTAGCTTGGCTAAATTGCTAGCGCTTCAACTGCTGCCTTTTCAGTTGGTAGACTCGGCCCCCTTCCGTGAGTTTGTGCAATGTGCGGTTCCTCAGTGGCAGGTTCCCAAACGCCACTTTTTCTCACGGAAGGCTATTCCGGCTCTCTACCGGCATGTGGAAGGCAATGTCTTGGCCTCGCTGGACAGGGCGGTCAGCGGTAAGGTGCATATTACCGCTGACTCATGGTCCAGCAGGCATGGACAGGGACGTTACCTTTCTTTCACGGCCCATTGGGTCACTCTTTTGGCAGCTGGGAAGGATTCAGGACAAGGTGCAGTAGTGTTGGAGGTTGTCCCACCGCCACGCCTCCAAAATGCTACTACTGGTTGTGACACACCTCTCTCCTCCACCCCCTCCTCTTCTTCTTCCTCCATGGCCTCTTCCTGTGGTTTGTCCTATGAACCAGCGGTGCTCCGTAGCCGTTCACGGGGCTACGCAAGTACGCAGGCAAAAAGATGCCATGCCGTGCTTGCGCTGGTGTGTTTGGGGGACAGAAGCCACACTGGGGCAGAGGTCCTGTCTGCTCTGCAGGGCCAGGCCGAGAGGTGGTTGACGCCACGCCAGCTTAAGCCAGGAATGGTGGTTTGCGACAATGGCACCAACCTCCTCTCCGCCCTCCGACAGGGACAACTGACCCATGTGCCCTGTGTGGCTCACGTCCTTAACCTGGTGGTGCAGCGCTTCTTGGGCAGGTACCCGGGCTTACAGGATGTCCTGAGGCAGGCCAGGAAAGTCTGTGTGCATTTCCGCAGATCTTATAATGCCAGTGCTCGCCTGGCTGAGCTGCAAAAGGAGTTGAACCTGCCCAAGAACCGCCTTATATGTGACATGCCCACCAGGTGGAACTCAACGTTGGCCATGCTGCAGCGGCTGCACACGCAGCAGAGGGCCATCAATGAGTACCTGTGCGACTACGGCACCAGGACAGGGTCAGGGGAGCTTGGTTTTTTTTCTCCACGCCAGTGGGGCATGATCAGGGATGCATGCACTGTCCTGGCACCATTTGAGGAGGCCACGAGGATGGTGAGCAGTGACAGTGCATGCATCAGTGACACTGTACCTCTTGTCCACCTGTTGGAGCACACGCTGCGTGGAATAATGGACAGGGCACTTGAGGCAGAACAGAGGCAGGAAGAGGAGGACTTCCTTGCCTCTCAAGGCCCCCTTTACCCAGACAGTGTTCCTTCTGTCCCACCCATCGCACAGGAAGAGGAGGAGGAGGAGGAGGAGGAGGAGGAGGATTGTGTCAGCATGGAGGTGGAGGCTGGCACTCAGCATCATCAGCAGCAGTCTTTTAGGGATGATTTACAGTCCCAAGAAACCAGTGGACTTGTACGTGGCTGGGAGGAGGTGGCTGCGGATCATGTCGTCCTTAGTGACCCAGAGGACTCCGGAGCGAATGCCTCAGCAAACCTACGCTGCATGGCCTCCCTGATCCTGCAAAGTCTGCGGAAGGATCCTCGTATTCTTCGGATCAAGGAGAGGGACCATTACTGGCTGGCCACTCTCCTTGATCCACGGTACAAGGGTAAGGTTGCGGACCTTATGTTACCGTCGCAGAGGGAGCAGAGGATGAGACAACTCCGGGAGGCCTTGCAGAAAGGTCTGTGCAACGCGTTCCCAGAGACTGGGAGGTTGCAAACTCCTGGTCCTGGACAACGAGTTGCTGAGGCTTCGGCCAGTCAAAGAAGGAGCGGTGGGGAAGGTGGCCGTCTGACCGATGCGTTCAGACAATTCTTTAGTCCGCAGCCCCAAAGTATGATTGGTTCCAGCAACCATCGCCAGCGTCTGATAAACATGGTGCAGGAATATCTAGGGGCAAGGTCAGACTTGGACACCTTCCCCACCGAAAATCCTCTGGCTTACTGGGTCTTGAGGATGGATCACTGGCCAGAGCTTGCACAGTATGCAATTGAGCTACTGGCCTGTCCTGCATCCAGCGTTCTTTCGGAACGCACATTCAGTGCTGCTGGAGGATTTGTCACGGATCACAGGGTGCGCCTGTCCACCGTCTCGGTTGATCGACTGACTTTCATCAAGATGAACCAGTCTTGGATCACCACCAGCTACCACACACCTGATGCTGATATAACAGACTAATTGATTTTAAAATGTCACATCCCTTCAAGACTGATGCTGATGCTGAGTGCCTGTGCTGTTATGTTGACTGGCTATCCTCCTCCTCCGAGTCCTCAATGATACGATTGATGATGATAGCTTGGAAGATCATTTTTGTTTATGGGTGCCGCCACCAGTGCCTAACGCCCAATTTTTCAGCCCCTGTTTAACAGGGGCGTGTAATTACAATTTTTGAAGCAATACTTTGCAACAGGGCTCATTGCTGTGCTCCAAGTACAGTATCTGTGAGGAGTTGCAGTGTTGTGCCACCAGTGCCTAAGGCCCAATTTTTCAGCCCCTGTTTAACAGGGGCGTGTCATTACAATTTTTGAAGCAATACTTTGCAACAGGGCTCATTGCTGTGCTCCAAGTACAGTATCTGTGAGGGGTTGCAGTGTTGTGCCACCAGTGCCTAAGGCCCAATTTTTCAGCCCCTGTTCAACAGGGGCATGTAATTACAATTCTTGATCTAATAATTCACAGCAGGGCCCATTGCTGCACCCACCAAGAGTAACTGTCAGGGCTTACAGTGTTGTGGCACCAGCACCACCATCAAAGGCCCAATTTTTACTACCACTGTTCAACAATTATATGTAATTAAAATTCCTGATATAATAGTTGACAGCAGGGCGTTCCAGCACCAACCAAGAGTAACTGTGAGTGCTTACAGTGTTGTGCCAACACCAACAACTAAGGGGCCTATTTCTGCAGAGTATATACGGCAGGTCCCTACTTTCAAACATCCAACTTACAAACGACTCCTACTTGCAAACGCAAGAAGACAACAGGAAGTGAGAGGAAATCTACCACTAGGAAGGAAAATTCTCTCCTGTAAGAATAAATATGGGAGAAAGGTGTCTCCTCTGTACTGATGCTTTATCAGCAATCCTTGTTTCAAGAAAAACACCACATTTCAAAAACAGTTGTCATTGGGACGGAAAGTGAGGTGAAATGTTCTGAACAGGGGCACAGACAGCAAAACAAATGTTACAGGGGTGATAACCCTTACCTATGTTTTCCAAAAAGTTTAAAAATAGATTTTTGGGCTGGAGCTACACTTCAACAATGTACCTGTTCAAAATTACAAACAGATTCTACATAAGAACAAACCTACAGTCCCTGTCTTGTATGCACCGCCTGTATACGGCTGTTCAGAGTATATAGGGCCTTTTTTATTTTATGTGCGGGGTTCCCCTTAATATCCATACAAGACCCAAAGGGGCTGGTAATGGGCTGGGGTAGGGGGGGGGGGGTCATGGGGTAGCTATGCCATTTTTCTTAAAGAATTTCATCCATATTACCGGGACCAGACATTACATTAAAGCCGCAAGCAGTTTTAAATGGCTTTTTTTTCCTTTAGAAGTGTCATTTTGTGCAGGGACAGTTCTAAACACGGGAAACACGTGGCACTTCACAGGCATACTTTAGACACCCCCCAGGTACGATATTTAAAGGAATATTTGACTTTTTTTTTTTCACTTTATGCATCATTAAAATGACTGCTCCCGAAAAACGACCGTTTTTAAAACTTCTTTTTGCATTGATACATGTCCCCTGGTGCAGAACCCGGGTTCCCAAACCCTTTTTAGGACAATAACATGCATAATAGTTGTTATAATTAGCACTTTAGAATTCGAACGTTCGCATCCATTGTATTTAATAGGGTTCTAATGTTCGTTCGAACTTCCGGTCCGTTCGCGGGTTCTGGTGCGAACCGAACCCGGGGGTGTTCGGCTCATCACTAGTGGAGAGTTGTATAAGCCCAGCTAAGGCTAGTGGGCTCATGGATGACTCATACCTCTAGGGAGAGTGCTGGGCGTCGTGCAGACAGGGAGTTGATGAGACCAGCTGAAGCTTGTCAGCTCATTTAGGCCTCTATAAGAACTCCCAGCTTCATTAGATGTTAGCTCATGCCTGGAACCAGACCTGTGTGGACTGTCTAGGGAGAGTGAACCCCTGTGCGGTGAGACAAAGCCTGTGTGGCTATTTGCTTGGACATTTAAAACCAGGGACTTAGGGACTAGGACAGCACTAGGCTGATCCCAGTTGTTAGTTAGAAAACCTGTATGTTTAGTCAGAGGTCAAGTTGACCAGGATTTATTTTATTTATGTTTCTTTTGCTTTGCTGTGTTTTGTCACTGTAAATAGAAAATAAACCGCACCTTTTTGATTTTGAAAACCACAACCTCCGTTTGCTGGGCCTGTTTTTGTCTGGGGAGCCCATCCCGGGGGTCACACACACCCGCTGCCGAGCTAACCCCCTCACAGTTGGTGGAGAACCAGTGGCAGTTTTTTTTTAAGCCAGCATGGAGGAGATACTGAAACAGCTGGCTCTAGCAAATGCCAATCAACAGCAGACAAATGCAGTTTTGCAAAGGAGCCTTGCAGCCCAGCAGCAAGCTCATCAACAGAGCCTTGCAGCCCAGCAGCAAGCTCACCAACAGAGTCTGGAAGCTCAGCAACAAGCCCAGCAGCAATCTGAGGCCCGCTTCATAGACCTGTTACAGAAGCAAGAGCAGAGACTACAACAAATGGAAGCAGTAATGCAGCAACGTCCGCAGACCAGTGAGGAAAGCCGTCCCACTAATACCGCGTCCTTTGGGGTGAGTCGTTTATTGACAAAAATGACTGGAGAGGATGATCCAGAGGTATTTTTGACCACATTTGAAAGGACCGCTGAAAGAGAAAAGTGGCCTGAGGAGCAGTGGGCTGGACTGGTGGCTCCTCTGTTAACTGGTGAATCGCAGAAAGCTTACTATGACCTAGAGCCTAACCAAGCAAAAGACTATGTGATGCTAAAAGCTGAAATTTTGGCAAGGCTGGGTGTCACCCAGGCTGTCCGGGCTCAGCGTGTGCATAACTGGACTTTCCAGCTTGGAAAACCCCCCAGGTCTCAAATGTATGATCTCATTCACCTGAGCAGAAAGTGGCTACAGCCAGAGACTTTGTCCGCACCAAAGATTGTGGAACGTGTTGTAATGGATCGGTTTTTGAGAGCTCTTCCTACTGCCATCCAAAAGTGGGTAAGCCATGGAGACCCAGAGACGGCCGATGGTCTTGTGGATCGTGTGGAGAAATACTTGGCTACAGAGAACCTGACGGCCTCTTCCAGAGACACTCAGACTTTCCACCCTAAGACCAGACCATCCCCAGGGGCGGATAAGAGGATTCCAAGGGGTGAGGGTGGAGAGAGTGAGAGGGTGGGAGCTCTACCCCAAGTTTAGCGAGAACAGCCTGGGAAATCAGCGGCTCAAGAGGCGGCAAGAAGGATCGTTTGCTACCGCTGCCGGCAAGCGGGACATATTGCAGCCAATTGCCCAGTTGTGGAGGAACCCATGCAGTGTGACTTTCTGACGGGCAGACGTCAGTCGCTGTGTGCGACAGTCGCATGCACTGCCATTCGAGGAACTGAGAAACATTTATGCAAAATGTGTGTTAATGGTAGAAATGTTGTGGTATTGCTGGATTCAGGTAGCCTTGTGACCCTGATAAAGGCTGAGTTAGTTAAAACAGAGGTCTTTGGGAATAGCAAGGTAGCTGTTATTTGTGTGCATGGGGACACCCGAGAGTATCCAGTGACTACAGTGTGTTTCGATACCCCCAAAGGTACCCTCTCTCATCCAGTGGGCTTAGTATCTCAGTTACCGCATGACGCCATTGTGGGAAGGGATTTTCCGAAGTTCTGGGAACTGTGGGATGATCCTGAGCCCCCCACTGGTGCCCCTATGTACCAGGAATGTGATAGCCAGAACTCCCCTGAGAGTGGTGAGGACTCTCCGGAATTTCCCTTATCAGTATTGGCAGGGGAGACTCAAGAAACTGGAGAGGAGCCCACCTCCTCAGACGAAAACCTACCGTCTGTGGAGTTTTCTGATCTTGAGGTTCACAGGGAAAACTTTGCCACAGAACAGTTGAAAGACCCCGCCCTAATAAAGGCACGGGAAAACGTAGTGAAAATAGATGGCGAGTTAGTGAACCCAGATAATACCTGCACTTACCCATACTTCAGCGTAGAGAAGGACCTACTGTATCGGGTGGCAAAAAGGGCAGAAGAAACCGTTGAGCAGCTTGTGGTGCCCAAACCTTACAGGAAGTTGGTGTTGGAGTTGGCCCATGGGCACATTCTTGGAGGTCATCTGGGGACAGAGAAAACCCGAGAGAGCGTATTACAGAGATTCTATTGGCCGGGGGTGATGAAGGACATAGAAAATTATTGTTCCTCCTGCCCTGTGTGTCAGAGGTCGGCCCCGATGCCACATTTCCGTAGCCCGCTGGTCCCTCTACCCATCATTGAGGTCCCGTTTGAGAGGATCGCCATGGATTTGGTAGGGCCTATAATCAAGTCCGCTAGGGGGCACCAGTACATATTAGTTATAATGGACTATGCCACCCGTTATCCAGAAGCGATCCCTCTCCGAAATACCTCGGCCAAAACCATAGCCAAAGAGCTATCTCTTGTGTTTAGCCGGGTGGGTATTTGTAAAGAACTGCTTACGGACCAAGGTACACCCTTTATGTCCCGGGTTATGAAGGAGCTGTGTAAATTGTTCAAAGTGACGCAATTACGTACATCTGTGTATCACCCCCAAACCGATGGGCTGGTTGAAAGATTCAACAAAACCCTAAAACAAATGTTGAAGAAAGTGGTGGATAGAGATGGAAAGGATTGGGACTGTCTACTTCCTTATCTGATGTTTGCTATTAGGGAGGTGCCCCAATCCTCTACGGGATTCTCCCCCTTTGAGTTACTGTATGGGAGACACCCAAGAGGGCTGTTGGATATTGCCAAGGAAACTTGGGAAAGTGAGAGTTCTCCCCACAGGAGTGTGATTGAGCATGTCGCCCTGATGCAAGACCGAATTGCACAGGTAATGCCCATCGTGAAGGAACATTTGGCCCAAGCGCAGTTAGCACAGCAGAGAGTGTACAACCGTGGAGCCAAGACCCGTACCTTTTCCCCGGGGGATAGGATACTGGTACTTGTCCCTACGGTTGAAAGTAAATTCCTTGCCAAATGGCAAGGCCCCTATGAGATAATAGAAAAAGTGAGCGAAGTGAATTACAAGGTCAGACAACCAGGAAGGCGAAAGCCCGAACAGATCTATCACGTTAATCTGTTGAAAGCCTGGAGGGATAGAGAGTCCCTAGTCGCAGACACTTGGTCACCAGCTCAAACTGGTTGCGTGATTCCTGAGGTTGGAATAGCAGCCACCTTGTCACAACCCCAACAACAGGAGGTTAAGGAGTTTGTGCTTCGCAACAAGGAGGTATTCTCTGAGCTGCCGGGACAAACATCTGGGGTAGAGCATGACATCATTACCCCGCCCGGTGAAAGGGTGAAATTAAAACCCTATCGGATCCCAGAGGCCCGACGGGAGGCAATACGGGAGGAAGTACAGAAAATGCTGAACTTAGGGGTGATAGAGGAGTCCCAAAGTGATTGGTCTAGTCCCATTGTGTTGGTGCCTAAACCAGATGGGAGCTGGCGATTTTGTAACGATTTTCGTCAGTTGAACAAAGTTACAAAATTTGACACCTACCCCATGCCACGTATAGATGAGTTGATCGACCGGCTGGGAACAGCCCGATACATGACGACTCTTGACCTCACAAAAGGGTATTGGCAAATCCCCCTGGCCAAGTCGGCCAAAGAGAAAACCGCATTTGTAACTCCAGACGGGGCGTTCCAATATAAAAGAATGCCGTTCGGGTTACAGAATGCGCCGGCCACATTCCAGCGGAAAATGGACCAGATGCTGAGGCCCCATCGGAAGTATGCTGCGGCTTACCTGGATGACGTAATTGTCCATAGCACAGATTGGGCCTCACATCTGCCAAAAGTGCAAGCAGTCCTGGACTCTGTTCGGGAAGCGGGGTTTACGGCTAACCCCAAGAAGTGTACCATTGGGCAGGAGGAGGCCAAATATCTTGGGTACACCATTGGGAGGGGAGTAATAAAACCCCAACTCAACAAAGTCGAGGCCATCCAGAGTTGGCCACGTCCCAACAGCAAGAAGCAGGTACGAGCCTTTCTGGGAATCGCTGGGTATTATCGGCGATTCATTCCCCACTTTGCTTCTAAGGCTGTGCCCCTAACCAACCTGACGAAGGGGAAAGGGTCGGTCATGATTAAATGGACCCCCGAGGCTGAGGCAGCATTCCAATTCTTGAAACAAGCCTTATGTAGCCAGCCAGTGTTGTACTCACCCGACTTCTCTAAAGACTTTGTCGTACAAAGTGATGCGTCAGATGTGGGGTTAGGAGCAGTATTGTCCCAGGTCTGGAACGGGGAAGAGCACCCAGTCATTTACCTCAGCAGGAAGTTGAAGTCCCATGAGGTAAATTACGCCACCGTTGAAAAGGAGTGTTTAGCGGTGAAGTGGGCTCTAGATTCCCTTCGGTACTACCTGCTAGGTAGGCACTTTGACATGGTTACGGATCACGCTCCGTTAAAGTGGATGGCTCAAAACAAGGAAACAAATAGAAGAGTGAATAGGTGGTTCCTGGCCCTCCAGGAATTCAACTTCACAGTAAAGCATCGCCCTGGCGTTCAAATGGGGAATGTGGATGCTTTGTCTCGAGTACATGAATGCCTGATTGCTGGTGTTCCAACCCCGAGGTTAAAACAAGAGGGGGGGTATGTGACAGCAGGAAGGTAAAGTCACCTGGTTGCATCCAGGGGGGTAGATATATTTCGCCCAGATTCAGGCTTTACGCCGACTTATACAACTAGGTGGAGAGTTGTATAAGCCCAGCTAAGGCTAGTGGGCTCATGGATGACTCATACCTCTAGGGAGAGTGCTGGGCGTCGTGCAGACAGGGAGTTGATGAGACCAGCTGAAGCTTGTCAGCTCATTTAGGCCTCTATAAGAACTCCCAGCTTCATTAGATGTTAGCTCATGCCTGGAACCAGACCTGTGTGGACTGTCTAGGGAGAGTGAACCCCTGTGCGGTGAGACAAAGCCTGTGTGGCTATTTGCTTGGACATTTAAAACCAGGGACTTAGGGACTAGGACAGCACTAGGCTGATCCCAGTTGTTAGTTAGGAAACCTGTATGTTTAGTCAGAGGTCAAGTTGACCAGGATTTATTTTATTTATGTTTCTTTTGCTTTGCTGTGTTTTGTCACTGTAAATAGAAAATAAACCGCACCTTTTTGATTTTGAAAACCACAACCTCCGTTTGCTGGGCCTGTTTTTGTCTGGGGAGCCCATCCCGGGGGTCACACACACCCGCTGCCGAGCTAACCCCCTCACAAGTGATAAAGAGTCAAAATAAACAACGTAACATTCAAGAAGTGATAAATGAATAAATGAAAATATTCAAATAGTCCTCAGTGATATGAGTTGTGTAACGTAAAAATCACCAGAAAATACTGAGTTCATTAATAAAAACAAAATTGATAGATGCTCGTGAGAATAAAAATAATGGTGCTCCTAAATGAACTTGACGTGAAGCGAGTGCACTTAAAGTGACCACCACCAATCGATAGTAGAAAAGGCATACCAGAGAGTGGACCCCAGACGATGCATTTGGATGTGAAATGCGTTGGGTCACCCTACTGTTGCCATTTGATCATTTGATTAAGCGCTGTTACATTCTTCTAAATGTAAGTGTTCCTACCTACATTAAACACCCTTTTTATACAGTATTACACTATGTGCCTTTTCTTTCCTTTTACTTTCTGGCATATATCTGGTATCACCACCTGGCCCTAACCGGGCACTACCTGCAAGTGTCATCACCATCTGGATACAAGAGACACTTCTCCCTACCTTCTGTATTTGATTGAAGTTTGAGGTTCCTGTTTGAATCGCAGCTGGGGATTCGCTGTTCACAGCGGCTTACCCATGTCTGGTTGACCCTCTGAACGTATGTTTTTGGGGTCCACTCTCTCTGGTAAGCCTTTTCTACTATCGATTGGTGGTGGTCACTTTAAGTATTTTCTGGTGACTTTTACGTTACACAACTCATATCACTGAGGACTATTTGAATATTTTCATTTATTCATTTATCACTTCTTGAATGTTACGTTGTTTATTTTGACTGTTTATCACTGTTACATACTGCACTTCATGCCAATGCAGTTCTCATTTAGTTTAGCGCTACACTTTTTTGTCTTGTTCGTATTCCACCATTTTTCAATTGGTTGTGTGAGCTGCTATACAATCAGGCAGCGCAGAATTTTTTGTTTTTGTTTTCATCTTGCCCTACATGATAACCATGGCCACTTGGGGGCCGAACGAACCTTCCAGCTGGTGAGGAATAGATTCTATTGACCTTGTATGCGGGCTGAAGTGGAGGAGTACTGTCGCTCATGTGCTCACTGCGTTCAAAGGAAGACATTACCACATCAAGCTGCCCCAATGGGCCATCTGCAGAGTCAAGGACCCTTGGACTTGGTATGCATCGACTTTCTCTGTCTAGAACCTGACTTGAGTGGACATGGAAATGTTCTGGTGATAACCGACCATTTCACCCATTATGCCCGGGCCTTTCCAACTAAAGACCAGAAGGCCCGGGCATAATGGGTGAAATGGTCGGTTATCACCAGAAGCCAAAATCTTGGTGGAAAAATACTTTGTGCATTACGGGCTACCACAGCGCCTGCACTCTGACCAAGGGAGAGACTTTGAGAGTCGACTGATTAGGAAATTGCTGGACTCTTTAGGTATAAAGAAAACTCGTACTACCCCTTATCACCCCCAAGGTGATGCCCAACCGGAAAGATACAACAGGACTCTGTTAAATATGTTGGGGACTCTGAGCAGTGAGAAGAAGCAGCATTGGAGCAAGCACATATAGGCATGCACTATTTCTGCTAACAGCACAACCAGTGATGCCACAGGGTACTCTCCCTACAGATTAATGTTTGGCAGGGAAGCAAGACTGCCTGTGGATCTGGCTTTCGGCATATCGATGGATCACACATCAGCCACCTCGCACAAAGGATATGTAGACAGGCTGAGGAGGAGCCTGAAACTGGCGTTTGAACAGGCCCAAGCGGCATCAGAGCAAAGAGGAGCCCGGAACAAGAGGAACTTTGATCTTAAAGTTCGGATCCAGGATTTGCAACCCGGAGACAGAGTGCTGTTGCGGAACTTGGGAGTCCATGGGAAGCACAAACTAGCAGACAGATGGAGACCCGAACCTTATGTGATCTGCAAAAGGTTACCAGGCTTGCCGGTATATCAGCTGAAGCCAGAAGGGAAGATAGGGCCACTGAAGACCTGGCACAGAAACCATTTACTTCCACTTTCAGAAGCAGTTTGGATACCTCCTGTAGAGGATTCCCCTGGACCATCCTCAAGTCTGAATACACCTAGGCCCAACACTCGGTCTCAGGCACCTCAGTCTGGAGGAATGGATGTCACTGATCAAAGTGATGATGAAGAAGAAGAGCTTGAATGGTTGTGGCCATCCCAGGCCCCGAAGCCTCTGTCCATAGACCTTCCGCCCTCTGAAGATACTTTTAGATAGTACATTGAATGTAGAAGCCACCGAGTTTGTCCCGTCCAGTTTTCACTCTGAGGAGTGGGAAGATGCCATAGAGTCGCCTCCTGCTGAAGATCAAAGGAATTCTCTGTGTCTTCCTGCACCTGATCTGGCTGCTCCAGAAATATTGGAACCCAATACACCTACCCCAGAGGAAGAGCCTGTGGAGATGGAGACAGCTACCCCAAGAGAACAGAGAGCGAAGAGAACCATTCGTCCTCCACGGAAGTTAACCTATGCCCAAATGGGAGAAAGCTCTGAGGACACAGTAACTACTGCAAGAAGGACAATATAAACATCTGGTCCCTCCACTGTGCATTTGGTGGAGGGCAACCCCAGCTCACTTTCTGGCACAGTTAGGCAGGTTACCCCCATTGATGTGACCTGTGGGCAGGACAAGCTCCCTTCCCTGTTTTGGTGGGAGCTTCCCATGCCAACTTCCCTTGCAGCCCTCAATGTCTGTGCATATTGTTAATACTGTCTTTGGGGACCAAAGATTCTAAGTGGGGGTAGTGTGTAGCGGGGTATTGCTCTTTAAACCACAAGAGACTACAGTACCCAGTACACCTTGAGGCACCCAGGGTGCATTTCCCCGTGCAAAGACTGCTGGGGTGGACTTTATAAGAGGGAGGCGGGCCCCAGTTTTTCTCTTTGGACACCGCCCTCCCAGCAAGAGGATCCCTGTGCTGACCTGCTGTGTGTACAAGGCCCGAAGCCTGAGCCTTGTGCTTTTCCAAAGAGCCTTCCGCTCCACCGAGGAGCCTGCGGAGCGTCTGATCCTGTTGCTGAGTGCTGTCATCAAGAGGACCGAAGACCCGGGTGTCATGGACACTGTGAAGCGAGACACAGTAACGGACAAGGACTAGTCCGGTCGGGTGAGAGAGCACCTGCTCTGAGCTACATTACAATATCTTTAGGCCCAATAACTTTATTCAGGACCATCACAGTGATTGCAGTTACACTCTGGGGAGACTATCTGCTGAACTGAGTTTCTAGTCTCCCTGGCATTACAAAGTTACCGATCATCATATCTTTGTTGGATTACAATTGTTCCTAAAAGTGCACCACCGTGTTTTGCTAGCGAAGTTTTCTTCCACAGAACTATACCCAAATCATAGTCAGGCCTGACTGGGTAGTATAGGACATTGCTGGGCGCCATTTTGCTCACGAGGGAGGATAGCTGCAGTGGGGTCTGTTAAACTGTCTATCATATTGCTGAACGTTTAATGTTTTAATAACTATACCCATATTGCAGGGCTCTGCATGTGACATTGCATACTGTTTTATCATTTTAACCTTTACCAACAGTAAAATAATAGAGTTAAGTATATTGGTTGTCAGTGTCATTTACTGGTCTATACCATCACTGTGTGCCTTACTGTGGGATTGTGTCATAGAGAATATTACAGTGATTGCAATTCTATCATCCCCTTTACTAACTGTGCCATGAGAGGTTAGAGCCAATTGCCAGGGGTTGACAGCGGTGCACTACAGGGCCCAAAACAATCAAGGCAGCCCTCTTAACTGGGGGTATCGCTATATATATATATATATATATATATATATATATATATATATATATTATATAATATTACATTATAATATTATATTGTAATATATTATATTATAATATATTTGCGCAAACCAATAAATATACGCTTATTGAATTTGTTTTTACCCAAGACATGTGGCTGAATAAATTTTGGCCTAAATGTATGGCTAAAATTGAGTTTATTTGTTTTTTTTTTTATAACAAAAGTAGAAAATATTCCTAGGAGGTGATCAAATTCCCCCAAAAGAAAGCTCTATTTGTGGGAAAAAAGGACTAAATTTTGTTTGGGTACAACATTGCATGACCGTGCAATTACCACGGCGCAGTGCCAAATTACAAAAAGTGCTCTAGTCATAAAGGGAGTAAAATCTTCCGGGTGTTAATGGTTAAGACACAAGAATATAAACATATCTGTTTCATGTCTGTTTTATCGGGCTGCATTGAGGTGAAAAACCTCTTGCAGTGCACCAGCCCCCCAGAGCCCCATTTTACTTACCTGAGCCTGATCGTACCTTTACTGTGGACGAGCACACAAGCTTCAGCTGGTGTCTTGTGTCCTGATTGGATAGATTGATAGCAGAGCAGCCATTGGCTTCCGCTGCTGTCAATCAAATCCAATGATGTGGGAGCCAGGGGGCGAAGCTGAGTCCTGCTGTCTGTGTCAATGGATGCAGCAGCAGGACACGGGAGCGAGCCTGCACAGGTGCCCCGAGGGAGAGTGCTTCTCTGACTGGGCACTCAAGAAAATGAGGAGCCAGGAGCGCTGCTGAGAGACCCTAGAAGAAGAGGATCGGGGCCACTCTGCAAAACCAACTACACAGAGGAGGTAAGTGTAACATGTTTGTTTTTGTTTTGTTTTTTTAAAAAGGAAGGTTTACATATCCTTTAAATTCAAATTATTTAATTACATTTTTTTGTTAAACTAAAATTAATTTGATCTCAATTTTTCAACAAAAATTTTGGGAAATTTACTTGTACCCAAAAGCTATTAAAAGGGAAAAAAACGCGCTAATGTCTTATTTAAAATTAATTGATCAAGAAAGAAAATAAATGAAATCAAAATCCAATAAGCAGCAGCTTAATGTGCGATATACACAGAAAATACATAAATTGGAGAAGCCGCGCTAATAGAGTTCAATTATTGCTAATTATTTGATTGTAGAAATAATCATCATATTCCTAATGACCGCAATTATGAAATGATAAATCAGGTTCTTCTAAAGACACCACAGTGAAGTCATTCAGCAATATGTGCCACCACCTTTAGAAAAACTTGCTTACCAGATGGCAAGCAAAACCAGGCATGTGGCTATAGCCCAGTCAAGGCCTTTGCTTGCACAGAAGATCGTAGGGATAAACTCTGGGTGGATGGCTTCATATATATGTCCAAACACCGATATCACCGTTATAATCATGACCATTGGTTCAGCAATAGCTCAGCAGAAAATCCAGGGAGAGAAAACCAACTATATAGTGTAATATTGCCTCACTTGGTATTTATTAAATAAAAATAGTATTGCACTTACATTTAGAAAGTTTAAAATTTGCGCATAAAAACAGCAGAGCCGGCCGGCTACAAACAAACTCCCGTCCTCCTAACGAGACAGCGTGGTGACGCTGGAGGCGGATACGTACTGACGTCACCACGCTGTCTCTTTTCTGAAAAAAGTAAATCCAAAACATGAAAATTGCAAAGCTGACAACCTAGTCAAAGGAAGCGGGAGAATCATTATGTCTGCAACTGTGACAGTGCTAAACTGATCCAAATTTTTTTTTCTCATTCACTCTAAACAAAATTGTCAAACCTGCTTATATATTTTGAATGAAAAAAAAAGTTTTCGAAAAATGAAGAAAACAGTTAACACTAAAAAAAGCCCCATAATTTACAATAACTGTTCAAAGGCAACCGTTTTCACCTGTTATTTTTCTGGCAAATATTAGTAATAAATAGAAATCTTATTAACTACTATGCTTAACTTTATTGTTTTTTTAACCACTTCACCCCCAGAAGAATTGGCTGCTCAATGACCGGACCATTTTTGGCGATTCGGCACTGCGTCGCTTTAACTGACAATTGCGCCGGTCTTGCGATGCTGTACCCAAACAAAATTTACGTCCTTTTTTTCCCATAAATAGAGATTTCTTTTGGTGGTATTTGATCATCTCTGCGATTTTAATTTTTTTCGCTATAAACGAAAAAAGAGCGACAATTTTGACAAAACACAATATTTTGTACTTTTTGCTATAATAAATATCCCCAATTTTTAATAAAAAATAAATAAAAATGTTCGAGGTTTAGGCCGATATGTATTCTTCTACATATTTTTCGTAATAAAAATCGCAATAAAAGTATGTTGATTGGTTTGGTCTACAAATCAGGGGGAAAAATTTAAAGCATTTTTATAATTTTTCTTTTTCTTTACTAGTAATGGCGGTGATCTGTGATTTTTATCGGGACTGCGACATTATGGCAGACACATCTGACACTTTTGACACATTTTTGGGACCATTGCCATTTATACAGCGATCAGTGCTATAAAAATGCACTGGTTACTGTAAAAATGTCACTGGCAGGGAAGGGGTTAACATTAGGGGGCAATCAAGGGGTTAATTGTGTTCCCTAGTGTGTTTCTAACTGTAGGGGATGGGACTGACCTAGAGGAAATGACAGATCGTGGTTCCTAGCTATAACGACGGCGGTGGGTCGGCAAGTGGTTAATACTCTACCCTTTTTAATTTGTAATAAAAACAGTGTTCCATTACATTTTAGTTATATAGCAGAAATTTAACCATTTCGCACCCGGGCCAATTCTGACACTTCGCTCCTACATGTAAAAACCCTCATTTTTTTGCTAGAAAATTACATAGAACCCCCAAACACTATATATATATGTTTTTTTAGCAAAGACCCTAGAGAATACAATGGCGGTCATTGCAACTTTTTATCTCGCACGGTATTTGCGCAATAATTTTTTGGGGAAAAAGAACGGTTTCATGAATTAAAAAATATTAAAACATTAAAGTTAGGCCAATTTTTTTACATAATGTGAAAGATGAAGTTACGCCGAGTAAATAGATACCTAACATGTCACCCTTCAAAATTTCACACGCTCATGGAATGGCGCCAAACTTCGGTACTTAAACATCCTCATGGGCGACGCTTTAATTTTTTTTACTGGTCACATGTCTTGAGTTACAGAGGAGGTCTAGGGCTAGAATTATTGCTCTCGCTCTAACGTTCGCTGCGATACCTCTCATGTGTGTTCTGAACACCGTTTTCATATGTGGGCGGGACTTGCGTATGCGTTCGCTTCTGCGTATGAGCTACCGGGGACAGGGGCACTTTACATATTTTTTTTTTTTATTATTTATTGTTAATTTTACGTTAAACTTTTTACTTTGACACTTAAAAAAAAAAAAAGATCACTTTTATTCCTATTACAAGGAATGTAAACATCCCTTGTAATAGGAATAAGCATGACAGGTCCTCTTTACAGTGAGATATGGGGTCAATAAGACCCCACATCTCACCTCTAGGCTGGGAAGCCTGAAATAAAAAATAAAAAAACGATCACCGCTTCCTAGCCGAAGCGGCGCCGTTTTTTTGAATGCAGAGGCCGGGCATGACGTCATAACATCGCGCCCGGCCTCCGAACGATCATAGAGACTCCGGCGACCATCTGGTCCACCGGAAATCTCTATGGTAAGAAGCTGGGGCCGGCGGATCCTTTCACCGACTCACCGATTGCACAGGTGAGTCGGTAGAAGCACCGGAGGGCGGCGAAAGGGGGGGATGTCCCCTCTCGCCGCCTGTAAGAACGATAGAGCGGCAGAACAGCCGATATGATTGTTCTTACGGTACACAGAATCGCCGGCTCTAAAAAACGATATCTGAATGATGCCTGTAGCTGCAGGCATCATTCAGATATCCCGGCTCAAAGTCCAGGACGTCCAGGACGTCCATGGATGTCCTTAGGCGCGAAGTGGTTAAGCTTGTATGTGTAATTGTTCTGATTTTTGCTAAATCTGGATTTCGACAACAGCCATTAGAATGACTCTAAACTCCTCCCCTTCCTCTTTTGAAATATATAAAGCCAAGGGTTCAATCAGGAGTACATCCAATAACTCATTAGCAAATAGTAACTGTCTGTCTAGGCAGCCAAAAAGGTACTACTAAAGGTACGTGTTTTTAGTTTATTAAAAGTCACCGGCTACAAAAAGCATAGCTGTTGACTTTTAATAAACCGACACTTACCTGCCCCACGGTCCAGCGATGCGGCCGCCCGGAGGCTCGCTCCTCTCCCCCTCCTCTCCTCGGCGCCGTCATTGTAACTGTGGGCACCCGGCCGTGA
This sequence comes from Rana muscosa, assembly GCA_029206835.1. Classification (NCBI taxonomy): domain Eukaryota; kingdom Metazoa; phylum Chordata; class Amphibia; order Anura; family Ranidae; genus Rana; species Rana muscosa. Next base: position 162,178,035 of record CM055123.1, read on the forward strand.
CAGCTTATGGCCTCATGGCCGGGCGTGCACTGCGCATGCGCGAGTCACGCTGCGCTCTCCTATTGGCCAGTTGATCTTCTGAGACCTGAGTTGTGTCCCAGAAGATTGCTGGCAGGGAGGAGCCGCCTAGGGTGAGAGGAGGAGTCGCCTAAGCGGCCCAAAAAAAGGAAGCAGGAGGTGGGACATTAAGTCCCACTAAAAGTCAGGTAAACACGCCACGTCCACTTTTGGGTGGAACTCCGCTTTAAGAAATCAAATAAATACAAATTTTAACTTTAGTTAATTCAACCCAACATGCCCATTTGATTAATGCTAAAATCCAAAACCAGCATTTTTTTTTTAAAACATCTACTTATTATTATGAAATTAACAAAAAACACCCATTGGTCAATGCCTCATCCGTAGTGTGTGTGTGTGTATGTATGTATGTGTGTGTGTATATGTGTGTGTATATGTATATATATATATATATATATATATATATATATATGTGTGTAGTGGGGTTTAAATTTAGGGGGATACACCTGGGTGGTAGTATGACCCACGTGTGTATAAATCATGAAGGGATTGGACCATTGTTAATTCGTGGAGGACTGGGTGGTGTATTATTCTCCTTGGCCTGTGGGTGGCGGGGTTCCCACAGGCCTAAGGTAGATTCACTGCCGTAGTGCTGGCCTTTTTGTCCCTTTCCGGCGATGGTGCGGCGGGGGCGGGGAGCCTGCCGTGACGTCGCGGGAGGAGATAAAGGGGAGAGACGCCCTCGCCACAAGGTCTTTTTCCTGCATCACGCGCCCAGGCACCTTCGGCCTGGGTGCGGGCGGTTCGGAGTTCCGGTCCAGGTGCCCTGGGCCTGGCCGGAGCGGAGTTGGCGTCCATCCCAGGCACCTTCAGCCTGGGGTGAGGTACTAAACTGGAGGCCTGGGGCCCAGTGACTTCAACTGGGTCCCGCGAGGGCGGAGGAGTCCGAGGGTCCCTGAGGTGGATGGGGCTCAAGTCTGAGGTGAGGAGGCTGGGGAGGTCACCCGTCCGGAGAGTCCGGAGCAGCATCAACCCGGTGACGGATGGGCCTCCGGTAACTCCCTTGGAGGGACATCTCCCCCTGACAGGGGCCACAACGCAGCAAAGGTACTCCTGTCTACATTCTCTTGAGTCGCTGGAAGAGACTCACAAGTTCTAAGTTCTCTCTCTAGCCAAGGCTATAGTAACCGCTGGTGAAACCACAGTGGTTTAGCGTACAATCAGGATAGTGCCTCAACCAGTTGGCTGGTAAAGAACTGTTTGATTGTGAGTGTGACAATAAAACAAGAGTTGGACCCTAGTCGGTGTGTGGTACTCTGGTTAATGGGAGCAAAGGGGAATGTCAGCACAGCAAGACTTGATTCTTAACTGAAACACACAGGCCCGAGGAAAATATCTGGTACTGGCCTTCACCTCACCCACTGCCATGGGGAGGACATGGGCCATAGCGTATCTAACCCTCACATACGAAATACCCCTAGACAAAGGTGAGGTGAGGGCGCTACATATATATATATATATATATATATATGTATATGTGTGTGGCGGTTTGTAGCGTGATATAAGACTGTCATTAACAGTGTGAAGCAATGCATTGTGGAACTTACGGTACCAGGAGAACGGGACTCCATTGACATAAGTAGGTAATAGACTATGGTACCCACAATGCAGTTGTCCTCCCATAGTGCGTGGCATCCCAGCAGAGCTTTGTGGGAGAGATTACATAAAGGAGGGGGAGGAGCTTTGTTCGGTCTCTTGGGATCTTCGCCTCCTTCCTGCAAGACGTCTGCGTGAGGCCTGCTGCCCGGGGGACTAGGCCTGAAGCCTGGTTCTACAACCTTGCAGGGGACCACTGAGACAATTGGGCAACCTCTTCTGTGTGACCCGCTCGTGCTTCCTTGATTCCGGAGTCGTCCGTCTGCTGACATCTCCAGCTGCCGAGAGAGGGACCGAAGTCTGCAAGTTGCGGAGAGAGGCCATGGATTGAATCACTTTCAGCGGAAAAAAACAGGTGGACTAAGCCTGTTCTGGTGAGAGGGCACCTGCCTATATTCTACAACTGTTCTAGGCCCATTGACTCTTGAAGGCCCAACAGCAGCAGAATAGTACGCCACACGTATATCAGGACATAGTGCAGCGCGTGGTTACTACGCAGACTGAGATAGTTATACTGACTAAAAGTTCACTTCCATAAACATTGTGAAGGTTTGGTTGCCTCTTCATTCCCTTGGATTACAATTTAAAGTGCACCAACGTTTGCTAGCGAAGACTCCCACCATTGAGGAATTTGTGTAGTGATCTTTGTCAGGCCTGACTGGAACTAACACTGCAGGGCATAGGGTGGTATTACCCACTAGGGGGAGCTCTCGAGCATTATACTTGTTTCTTTAAATCATAAGTAGATTTTAACATTGTTTTAGAAATCCCTTTATCCTTATTGACTCTTGCAGGGCCCTGCATAGTCAACTGTGTATATTGTGACAGCAGGAAGGTAAAGTCACCTGGTTGCATCCAGGGGGGTACATATATATTTCTCCCAGATTCAGGCTTTATGCCGACTTATACAACTAGGGAGAGGGCTGGGCGTCGTGCAGGCAGGGAGTTGATGAGATCAGCTGAAGCTTGTCAGCTCGTTTAAGGCCTCTATAAAAACTCCCAGCTTCATTAGGTGTTTGCTCATGCCTGGACCCAGACCTGTGTGGACTGTCTAGGGAGAGTGAACCCCTGTGCGGTGAGACAAAGCCTGTGTGGCTATTTGTTTGGACATTGACTAAACCAGGGACTTAGGGACTAGGACAGCACCAGGCTGATCCCAGTTGTTAGTTAGGAAACCTGCATGTTTAGTCAGAGGTCAAGCTGACCAGGATTTATTTTGTTTATGTTTCTTTTTGGCTTTGTTGTGTTTTTGTCACTGTACATAGAGAAATAAACCGCACCTTTTGATTTTTGAAAACCACAACCTCCGTCTGCTGGCCCTGTTTTTGTGTGGGGAGCCCAACCAGGGGGTCACACACACCCGCTACCGAGTTAACCCCCTCACAGTTGGTGGAGAACCAGTGGCAGTTTTTTTTAAGCCAGCATGGAGGAGATACTGAAACAGCTGGCTCTAGCAAATGCCAATCAACAGCAGACAAATGCAGGTTTGCAAAGGAGCCTTGCAGCCCAGCAGCAAGCTCATCAACAGAGCCTTGCAGCCCAGCAGCAAGCTCACCAACAGAGTCTGGAAGCTCAGCAACAAGCCCAGCAGCAATCTGAGGCCCGCTTCATAGACCTGTTACAGAAGCAAGAGCAGAGACTACAACAAATGGAAGCAGTAATGCAGCAACGTCCGCAGACCAGTGAGGAAAGCCGTCCCACTAATACCGCGTCCTTTGGGGTGAGTCGTTTATTGACAAAAATGACTGGAGAGGATGATCCAGAGGTATTTTTGACCACATTTGAAAGGACTGCTGAAAGAGAAAAGTGGCCTAAGGAGCAGTGGGCTGGACTGGTGGCTCCTCTGTTAACTGGTGAATCGCAGAAGGCTTACTATGACCTAGAGCCTGACCAAGCAAAAGACTATGTGATGCTAAAAGCTGAAATATTGGCAAGGCTGGGTGTCACCCTGGCTGTCCGGGCTCAGCGTGTGCATAACTGGACTTTCCAGCTTGGAAAACCCCCCAGGTCTCAAATGTATGATCTCATTCACCTGAGCAGGAAGTGGCTACAGCCAGAGACTTTGTCCGCACCAGAGATTGTGGAACGTGTTGTAATGGATCGGTTTTTGAGAGCTCTTCCTACTGCCATCCAAAAGTGGGTAAGCCATGGAGACCCAGAGACGGCCGGTGGTCTTGTGGATCGTGTAGAGAAATACTTGGCTACAGAGAACCTGACGGCCTCTTCCAGAGACTCTCGGACTTTCCACCCTAAGACCAGACCATCCCCAGGGGCGGATAAGAGGATTCCAAGGGGTGAGGGTGGAGAGAGTGAGAGGGTGGGAGCTCTACCCAAAGTTTGGCGAGAACAGCCTGGGAAGTCAGGGGCTCAAGAGGCAGCCAAAAGGATTGTTTGCTACCGCTGCCGGCAAGCGGGACATATTGCAGCAAATTGCCCGGTTGTGGAGGAACCCATGCAATGTGACTTTCTGACGGACCGACGTCAGTCGCTGTGTGCAACAGTCGCATGCACTGCCATTCGGGGAACTGAGAAACATTTATGCAAAATGTGTATTAATGGTAGAAATGTTGTGGTATTGCTGGATTCAGGTAGCCTTGTGACCCTGATAAAGGCTGAATTAGTTAAAACAGAGGTCTCTGGGAATAGCAAGGTAGCTGTTATTTGTGTGCATGGGGACACCCGAGAGTATCCAGTGACTACAGTGTGTTTCGAGACCCCCAAAGGTACCCTCTCTCATCCAGTGGGGTTAGTATCTCAATTACCGCATGATGCCATTGTGGGAAGGGATTTTCCGAAGTTCTGGGAACTGTGGGATGATCCTGAGCCCCCCACTGGTGCCCCTATGTACCAGGAATGGGATAGCCAGAACTCCTCTGAGAGTGGTGAGGACTCTCCAGAATTTCCCTTGTCAGTATTGGCAGGGGAGACTCAAGAAACTGGAGAGGAGCCCACCTCCTCAGACGAAAACCTACCGTCTGTGGAGTTTTCTGATCTGGAGGTTCACAGGGAAAATTTTGCCACAGAACAGTTAAAAGACCCCGCCCTAATAAAGGCACGGGAAAACATAGTGGAAATAGATGGCGAGTTAGTGAACCCAGATAATACCTGCACTTACCCATACTTCAGCGTAGAGAAGGACCTACTGTATCGGGTGGCAAAAAGGGCAGAAGAAACCGTTGAGCAGCTTGTGGTACCCAAACCTTACAGGAAGTTGGTGTTGGAGTTGGCCCATGGGCACATTCTTGGAGGTCATCTGGGGACAGAGAAAACCCGAGAGAGGGTATTACAGAGATTCTATTGGCCTGGGGTGATGAAGGACATAGAAAATTATTGTTCCTCCTGCCCTGTGTGTCAGAGGTCGGCCCCGATGCCACATTTCCGTAGCCCGCTGGTCCCTCTACCCATCATTGAGGTCCCGTTTGAGAGAATCGCAATGGATTTGGTAGGTCCTATAATCAAGACCGCTAGGGGGCACCAGTACATATTGGTTATAATGGACTATGCCACCCGTTATCCAGAAGCGATCCCTCTCAGAAATACCTCGGCCAAAACCATAGCCAAAGAGCTATCTCTTGTTTTTAGCCGGGTGGGTATTTGTAAAGAACTGCTTACAGACCAAGGTACACCCTTTATGTCCCGGGTTATGAAAGAGCTGTGTAAATTGTTCAAAGTGACGCAATTGCGTACATCTGTGTATCACCCCCAAACCGATGGGCTGGTTGAAAGATTCAACAAAACCCTAAAACAAATGTTGAAGAAAGTGGTGGATAGAGATGGAAAGGATTGGGACTGTCTACTTCCTTATTTGATGTTTGCTATTAGGGAGGTGCCCCAGTCCTCTACGGGATTCTCCCCCTTTGAGTTACTGTATGGGAGACACCCAAGAGGGCTGTTGGATATTGCCAAGGAAACTTGGGAAAGTGAGAGTTCTCCCCACAGGAGTGTGATTGAGCATGTCGCCCTGATGCAAGATCGAATTGCACAGGTAATGCCCATCGTGAAGGAACATTTGGCCCAAGCGCAGTTGGCACAGCAGAGAGTGTACAACCGTGGAGCCAAGACCCGTACCTTTTCCCCGGGGGATAGGATATTGGTACTTGTCCCTACGGTTGAAAGTAAATTCCTTGCCAAATGGCAAGGCCCCTACGAGATAATGGAAAAAGTGAGCGAAGTGAATTACAAGGTCAGACAACCAGGAAGGCGAAAGCCCGAACAGATATATCACGTTAATCTGTTGAAAGCCTGGAGGGATAGAGAGTCCCTAGTCGCAGAAACTTGGTCACCAGCTCAAACTGGTTGCGTGATTCCGGAGGTTGGAATAGCAGCCACCTTGTCACAACCCCAACAACAGGAGGTTAAGGAGTTTGTGCTTCGCAACAAGGAGGTGTTCTCTGAGCTGCCGGGACAAACATCTGGGGTAGAGCATGATATTATTACCCCGCCCGGTGAAAGGGTGAAGTTAAAACCCTATCGGATCCCAGAGGCCCGACGGGAGGCAATACGGGAGGAAGTACAGAAAATGCTGAACTTAGGGGTGATAGAGGAGTCCCAAAGTGATTGGTCTAGTCCCATTGTGTTGGTGCCTAAACCGGATGGGAGCTGGCGATTTTGTAACGATTTTCGTCAGTTGAACAAAGTTACAAAATTTGACACCTACCCCATGCCACGTATAGATGAGTTGATCGACCGGCTGGGAACAGCCCGATACATGACGACTCTTGGCCTCACAAAAGGGTATTGGCAAATTCCCCTGGCCAAGTCGGCCAAAGAGAAAACCGCATTTGTAACCCCAGACGGGGCGTTCCAATATAAGAGAATGCCGTTCGGGTTACAGAATGCGCCGGCCACATTCCAGCGGAAAATGGACCAGATACTGAGGCCCCATCGGAAGTATGCTGCGGCTTACCTGGATGACGTAATTGTCCATAGCACAGATTGGGCCTCACATCTGCCAAAAGTGCAAGCAGTCCTAGACTCTATCCGGGAAGCGGGGTTTACGGCTAACCCCAAGAAGTGTACCATTGGGCAGGAGGAGGCCAAATATCTTGGCTACACCATTGGCAGGGGAGTGATAAAACCCCAACTCAACAAAGTCGAGGCCATCCAGAGTTGGCCACGTCCCAACAGCAAGAAGCAGGTACGGGCCTTTCTGGGAATCGCGGGTTATTATCGGCGCTTCATTCCCCACTTTGCTTCTAAGGCTGTGCCCCTAACCAACCTGACGAAAGGGAAAGGGTCGGTCATGATTAAATGGACCCCCGAGGCTGAGGCAGCATTCCAATTCTTGAAACAAGCCTTATGTAGCCAGCCAGTGTTGTACTCACCCGACTTCTCTAAAGACTTTGTCGTACAAAGTGATGCGTCAGATGTGGGGTTAGGAGCAGTATTGTCCCAGGTCTGGAACGGGGAAGAGCACCCAGTCATTTACCTCAGCAGGAAGTTGAAGTCCCATGAGGTAAATTACGCCACGGTTGAAAAGGAGTGTTTAGCGGTGAAGTGGGCTCTAGATTCCCTTCGGTACTATCTGCTAGGTAGGCACTTTGACATGGTTACGGATCACGCTCCGTTAAAGTGGATGGCTCAAAACAAGGAGACAAATAGAAGAGTGAATAGGTGGTTCCTGGCCCTACAGGAATTCAACTTCACAGTAAAGCATCGCCCTGGCGTTCAAATGGGGAATGTGGATGCTTTGTCTCGAGTACATGAATGCCTGATTGCTGGTGTTCCAACCCCAAGGTTAAAACAAGAGGGGGGGGGGTATGTGACAGCAGGAAGGTAAAGTCACCTGGTTGCATCCAGGGGGGTAGATATATTTCTCCCAGATTCAGGCTTTATGCCGACTTATACAACTAGGGAGAGGGCTGGGCGTCGTGCAGGCAGGGTGTTGATGAGATCAGCTGAAGCTTGTCAGCTCGTTTAAGGCCTCTATAAAAACTCCCAGCTTCATTAGGTGTTTGCTCATGCCTGGACCCAGACCTGTGTGGACTGTCTAGGGAGAGTGAACCCCTGTGCGGTGAGACAAAGCCTGTGTGGCTATTTGTTTGGACATTGACTAAACCAGGGACTTAGGGACTAGGACAGCACCAGGCTGATCCCAGTTGTTAGTTAGGAAACCTGCATGTTTAGTCAGAGGTCAAGCTGACCAGGATTTATTTTGTTTATGTTTCTTTTTGGCTTTGTTGTGTTTTTGTCACTGTACATAGAGAAATAAACCGCACCTTTTGATTTTTGAAAACCACAACCTCCGTCTGCTGGCCCTGTTTTTGTGTGGGGAGCCCAACCAGGGGGTCACACACACCCGCTACCGAGTTAACCCCCTCACAATATATATAAGTGTATTACTGTGCTTGCTTCTCACACCAAGTAAAGTTGCCCTTGGTTAAGTGAAACATTTTGTTGAAGTATCTTTGGTTCCGGAGGGATTGCTACCAGAGAAAGGTAACTCTACTCATACATGTTATTGTGTTATACATGCCAAATTGTGTTACTAGCATTCAGTGGGACTCACAATTACCATTTACACCAGTTGTGCCAAGGGAGGGTCTGAGCCAGTTAGAGGGGTTGCAAAACAGAGTACTGACCCAAACGAAACCAGCAGCTCCTCCGGGGGTAATGCTAGATATAATATATATATATATATATATATATATATATATATATATACACAGTATATTGTACATATTACATATCTCTGCTCCGGAAAAGGCCACATTGTCAGCCCACTATATGTATAATAAATAAATATGACACAAAAAATGTAATATAATTTGAAAAGCTGTAGGTTGGAGGGGTTACAGTATCCCCATACATTGCAGAGATGTACTTCTTCAAAAGAATGGCATTCTAAAAGAAGACAAAAGGACAAAGAGCAAACTCAATATATAATAATCACATTGTGCAATACATATACTGTAATATATAATAATCTAGCATCACTTGGTATCCCTGATTAAATTAATACTTTTAAGGTATATTTAAAGAGCATATTGTATTTTTTCATATTCTACTAAAGCAACGTATGTCTCTATTTTAAATCAAATTATTTACCAGAAAAAAAGTTCTTGCATAAAATTCCTGAGCACAGACCGTTACCAGAACCTACAATGTTGTGGAGAGGGACGGCACAGGGCAGGCACCAAATCAGTAAAAAAAAATAAAAAAAAATAAAAAACAATATATACCAAAAACTCCAATATACAATTAAAGTTAGAAGCTCATGCAAATTTAAAGAATACACCTACCCCCATCCAAAAAGGGAAAACGAGCCCTCTCCAAATCCCCGGTAATAATAAAAATACCAGATATAATATACCAATACAAAACCAATATTCTTTGATACTGTGTACCACAATCTTTTACTCTCTTGTCTTGAAAGCATATTTGGAGTCTCAGAATCGGCTCTAAAATGGATTAAGTCATATCTCATTAAAGATTACTTTTTAGCATTTACATGTTTCTACTTGGCCAACTGCTTAGATCACACGGGCTCAATTATTACTTACAGTATATGCTGGTGACAGAGAAAAAAAGGAAGTAGAACTGCGCTAAATGAGCTAAATAAGAAGGAAACCCCAGATGTTCACGCTGGTAGCTTCGTGGATATTGGGAGCTGCGATTTAAAAATGTGAACTACCATACATGGTAGAGAAAATAGGAAAATTGGGGGAAAAATCGCGCTAACCCGTGACCAAACACTGTGACAGTGATGGGGTGAATGAAAATTAACCAATGAAACACACAAAAATCTATTGAAAACTAATGAGTGAAATCAAAAATATATATACAAAAAATAAACTATAAATATATAGTGTACTGTGATCTACATCAAATATATATAATATTCCATCAAAAAAAATCCTTGAATGAAATCCAAATAAATAACACCAGTGCTTCGTGTGAAAATCATATAAAGTGTTGTGTCCACATTTATCTGTGACGTTCCACCACCAAATAGCAGGATTTCTCCTTACCAGCTGTGCACGACCCCCCGTGACAGAGGGTCAATATATGCAGAAATCAAGCAGTTTCTCCCACGAATCACCGCAGCACACAGCACATAAGATTCCTAGAGCACCGACCTCCCGCCCATGCTCGTCCTCTGGGCCCTCGGTCAGGCGCCTATATTTCTTCTTGGGCACGGTCACAGCTGGAGCCGACGTTGGAGAAGGTGTGCAGGCTCTGGAGGTGCCGTGCCGGGGATGCTGCTCAGGTCAGGGTGGCGGTGAGGTCTTCTCTCACTCGAGCTGTTCCTTTCAGCCAGCCTCCTGCTGCTCACCGGGGCCGCCACTCTCTCTCTGTTGCTGCTGCTGTTGAGTGCCCTGGCCTGCACCCCGCCACCACCGGACCAGTGAGACTGTCCCTCTCTGGTATGACAAGGGGGCAGCCTCTGCCTCGGAGCTCAGTCAGCTGCGTTGGATCCCAGACTCTCAGGAGCAGTAGCGCGGAGGAAGTCATACCAGAGAGGGACAGTCTCACTGGTCTGGTGGTGGCGGGGTGCAGGCCAGGGCACTCAACAGCAGCAGCAACAGAGAGAGAGTGGCAGCCCCAGTGAGCAGCAGGAGGCTGGCTGAAAGAAACATGCTTGGAAACAATTTGACGCATGCTCAGAAGCATTGAACTACTTTTTCTCGTAGTGTTGTACGTCACCGCGTTCTTAACGCTCGAAAGTTCAGAGAACTTTTGAGTGACCGTGTGTATGCAAGCCAATCTTGAGCGGAATTCCATCTGAAAAACCATCCAAATTTTTTCAGATGGAAATTCCGCTCACGTGTACAGGGCATAAGAGCAGCCAGTGGGTGTGGCTTCTGAAAGCTAGTCACATCACTTCCAGGGAGGGAAACTTTTCCTGTGTAGCCAGTAAGTGTATACATTATGTGATAGGTTCCTGCCCAGTGTTCTCATTCATGGGAGCTGGAGACAGGGGGGCTGTCAGTGTAGCTAGAAGTTCTCTGGGGTCTCAGCTAGGGTTGTCACCTCATCCCTTTAAAACCGAACACATATGAATTACACAGGTTCTTCTGAGGCTAATTTAATGCAGGTAGGGCACCAAGTGAGTTTAATTACCACCTTAATCAGCCTCAGAACCTGTGTAATTCATATGTGTTCCGGCTTAAAGGGATGAGGGGGCAACCCTAGTCACAGTTCACAGTCTACAAGTATAGCGGCCTCACCCCCTACTCCCTTGATATAATACGGCTGGCTTGTCTAGGGGTTTGAGGGAGGAGGGTGAGGAACACTAATACCAACTCTCACCTCATGTGTGTGAGGTTTGAGCTAAGTTCAAGTTTACCTTCGGGTCTGCGTTCCGTACGGAGCCTCTGCTTCTCCTGTTGAGGTTGATTTGCCACCGCTAGAGACGGAGCACTTTGCTGCCAGTAATAGAGTTCCACACCATGAACAGTCCAACACTTATTTATTTATCTTGTAGCAATGAATAGTACCAGTTGAACTTGACACAAACAGACAGGGTGTAGGTACGAGTAGGTCCAGGCACAAGCTCTCTCCTATTCCATACAGTGCAAATAGGCTTGGCGCACAATCGCTGCCACCGATTGTGAATTTGATTCCTGCCACAAACCTTGGTGAACGTTGAGGCCTCTGCCACAGACCTGAGTGTAGGTCTCTGCCACCGATCTGGGTTTAGTTGGGTTGCTGCCACCGACCATAAGCACGTGAACTACCTTCCTTGAGAGAATAGCCCCTGTCAGGGAAGACATCCATCCGGACGGTCTCCAGAGGCCCACCCGTCACTGGCAATATGCTGCACCGGGTCTTCGGGAGGGACACATCTCCGGTCCCTTACGCCCTGGATTCAGGCACCCGTACCTGGGGCACCTTAGGAATGTTCCATCCCTCGCGGGACCCAGTGGTAGGTACTGAGCCCCAGGGCTTCTGTAAAGTATCTCACCCCAGACTTAAGGTGTCTGGGATGGAACTCGAACTCCACGTGTCCAGGCCAAGGGCGCCTGGACACCGACAGCGGACAGCAGCCCACAGGCTGAAGGTGCCTGGGACTTCGACCTCGTGCGGAAGATGTCCGCCCCCTTTTTACCCCCTCCCAGCAAGCACAGCGGGCTACCTGCCCCGCTGTACAAATGCTGCGAGAGGTCACAAAGGGTACGGCACTGCAGTGGTGGTTCAACCCCCGGCCCAAGGTGACAGCGCCACCCACTGGGCCGCAGGGAACTGACACCACTGATATCTTCACACAAATAAATTGCATTACTCTAACAATCAGTGCATCTGGGTCATGCTACCACCCAGATGCTGCCCCTAAATGTATATACCCGCTACACTCTCCCCCCAGCAATTTGACACTGGTCCCCAGTGTCTGGAACAAGCCATGCCCCTAAGGGAGCTAACATAGACCCGATCCAGAGACTATCTAAAGGAAATTTCAAAAATTAAAACAAATTTGAAAGGGAAAAAAATTTACGTTGTGCCTGAACCTGACATGGAAGGGAAAATAAACACATAACGTCAATGATGTTATCGTGTAATGTCAATGCTGGTATGGTATGGATATTAAGGGGAGCCCCGCGTAATTTTAAAAAAAAATGGCATGGGGTTCCCCCCAAAAATCCGTACCAGACCCTTCAGGGCCGTGTGACATTTATTTTAAAACCGAGGGTGGGGCCACCCGTGACGTAGACGAGTGACTCCGTTGCGTCAGAGGGGGGCATGGTCACCCGTGACACCACAAGGAAACAGCCGGAAAAAACCCCTTGCGTAAGAGGGGGGCGGGGTCACCGGTCCACGTCACGGGTGGCCCCGCCCTCGGCTATATAAGAGCTGTCAGACGGGTCACGCATCATTCGGCCGGGCGCCTCCTATGGAGGAGGCTGTATCGTTCATGGCGGCGGGTCGTAGAAGGATTACAGCAGTGAATTTTTTTTATTTTTTTATTAACCAGTTAAGCCCCGGACCAATACGCAGCTTAACCACTTAAGCCCCGGACCATTTTGTAGCTAAAGGACCAGAGGTGTTTTCAGAATTTTGCACTGTGCTGCTTTAACTGTAAATTGTGCGGACATGCAATGTTGTACCCAAACAAAATTTGCGTCCTTTTCTTCCCACAAATAGAGCTTTCTTTTAATGGTATTTGATTGCCTCTGCGATTTAAATTTTTTGCGATATAAATGGAAAAAGACCGAAAATTTTGAAAAAAAATTATATTTTCTACTTTTTGTTATAAGAAAAATCGAATAAACTCAATTTTAGTCATACATTTAGGCCTAAATGTATTCAGCCACATGTCTTTAGTAAAAAAAAGGTCAATAAGCGTATATTTATTGGTTTGTGCAAAAAGTTATAGCGTTTACAAACTAGGGTACATTTTCTGGAATTTACACAGATTTAAATTTATGACTGCCTATCTCATTTCTTGAGGTGCTAAAATGGCAGGGCAGTACAACCCCCCCCCCCCCCAAATGACCCCATTTTGGAAAGTAGACACCCCAAGGAAATTGCTGAGAGGCATGTTGAGCCCATTGAATATTTTTTTTTTTTGTCCCAAGTGATTGAATAATGACAAAAAAAAAAAAATTACAAAAAGTTGTCATTAAATGATATATTGCTCACACATGCCATGGTTATATGTGGAATTGCACCCCAAAATACATTCTGCTGCTTCTCCTGAGTACGGGGATACCATATGTGTGGGACTTTTTAGGAGCCTAGCCACGTACGGGACCCCGGAAACCAAGCACCGCCTTCAGGATTTCTAAGAGCGCAAATTTTTGATTTCACTCCTCACTACCTATCACAGTTTTGAAGGCCATAAAATGCAAGATTGGCACAAAACCCCCCACAAGTGACCCCATTTTGGAAAGTAGACACCCCAAGATATTTGCTGAGAGGCATGTTGAGCCCATTGAATATTTTTTTTTGTCCCAAATGATTGAATAATGACAAAAAGAAAAAAAAAATGTACAAAAAGTTGTCTCTAAATGATATATTGCTCACACATGCCATGGTTATATGTAGAATTGCACCCCAAAATACATTCTGCGGCTTCTCCTGAGTACGGGGATACCACATGTGTGGGACTTTTTGGGAGCCTAGCCGCGTACGGGACCCCAAAATCCAAGCACCGCCTTCAAGGTTTCTAAGGGCATAAACTTTTGATTTCACTCCTCACTACCTATCAATGTTTCAAAGGCCATAAAATGCCAAGATAGCACAAAACCCCCCAAAATGACCCCATTTTGGAAAGTAGACACCCCAAGGAAATTGCTGAGAGGCATGTTGAGCCCATTGAATATTTTGTTTTTGTCCCGAGTGATTGAATAATGACAAAAAGAAAAAAAAATGTACAAAAAGTTGTCACTAAATGATATATTGCTCAAATATGCCATGGTTATATGTGGAATTACATCCCAAAATACATTTTTCTGCTTCTCCTGAGTATGGGGATACCACATGTGTGGGACTTTTTGAGAGCCTAGCCGCGTACAGGGCCCCAAAAACCAAGCACCGCCTTCAGGATTTCTAAGGGCACAAATTTTTGATTTCACTCCTCACTACCTATCACAGTTTTGAAGGCCATAAATTCAAAGATAGTACAAAACCCCCACAAATGACCCCATTTTGGAAAGTAGATACCCCAAGCTATTTGCTGAGAGGCATGGTGAGTATTTTACAGCTCTCATTTGTTTTTGAAAATGAAGAAAGACATTTTTTTTTTTTTTTAATTTTCAAAACTTTGTGACAAAAAGCGAGATCCACAAAATACTCAACATACCTCTCAGCAAATAGCTTGGGGTGTCTACTTTCCAAAATGGGGTCATTTGGGGGGGGGGGTTTGTGCCATCTGGGCATTCCATGGCCTCCGAAACTGTGATAGGCAGTGAGGAGTGAAATCAAAAATTTACACCCATAGAAATCCTGAAGGCGGTGCTTGGTTTTCGGGGTCCTGTACGCGGCTAGGCTCCCAAAATGTCTCACACATGTGGTATCCCCGTACTCAGGAGAAGCAACAGAATATATTTTTGGGTGCAATTCCACATATAACCATGGCATGTTTGAGCAATATATCATTTAGTGACAACTTTTTGTACATTTTTTTTTCTTTTTGTCATTATTCAATCACTTGGGACAAAAAAAATAAAAAAAATCAATGGGCTCAACATGCCTCTCAGCAAATAGCTTGAGGTGTCTACTTTCCAAAATGGGGTCATTTGGGGGGGTTTTGAACTGTCCTGGCATTTTATGCACAACATTAGGAAGCTTATGTCACAAACATTATATATTTTTTTAAAGCAAAGGCCCTACAGATTAAAATAGTGGGTGTTGCATTTTTTTTTCCACACAGTATTTGCGCAGTGATTTTTCAAACGCATTTTTTGGGGAAAAAACACACTTTTTTTATTTTGAATGCACTAAAACACACTATATTGCCCAAATGTTTGATGAAATAAAAAAGATGATCTTAGGCCGAGTACATGGATACCAAACACGACATGCTTTAAAATTGCGCACAAACGCGCAGCGACGACAAACTACATTCATTTTTAAAAGCCTTTAAAAGCCTTTACAGGTTACCATATTAGATTTACAGAGGAGGTCTACTGCTAAAATTACTGCCCTCGATCTGACCTTCGTGGTGATACCTCACATGCATGGTGCAATTGCTGTTTACATATGACGCTAGACCGACGCTTGCGTTCACCTTTGCGCAAGAGCAGGGGGGGACAGCAGTGTTTATTTTTATTTTTTTATTATTTATATTGCTTTTTTATTTTATTTTTAAACTGTTCCTTCCATATATTTTTTTTTTTTTACCATTTTTATTGTTATCTCAGGGAATGTAAATATCCCCTATGATAGCAATAGGTAGTGACAGGTACTATTTTTTTGAAAAAAATTGGGGGGTTAGACCCTAGATCTTTCCTCTGCCCTCAAAGCATCTGACCACACCAAGATCGGTATGATAAAATGCTTTCCCAATTTCCCAATGGCGCTGTTTATATCAGGGGGGGGGGACATTCCCTCCCACTGCTTGTAAAAGCAGTCTAGAGGCTAATTATCTGCTAGAATTGCTTTTACATGAAAGCCGGCCACTGGCTGAAAAGAATGATACCAAGATGATACGTAAACCTGCAGGCATAATTCTGGTATAAACATTCAAAGTCCAGCAACATACCAGTATGTTGCTGGTCCTTGTTGGACATGTATAGGAGAAAAAGAAAACCAACAATTGCAGAATTATAATTGGTATTAGTCACCACATCCCTAATTGCATAGAAAAACAGAAAAAAAACCCTGGAGGTGGGACTTTGGAAGTGACTGACAACACACAAGGTTATATCAAAAAATATATAGATTTAATTAATGAGTACAAAAATTCTTACAAAAAACAATCTAGTATAAAACACATGGATTAAATACAGATCCACAAGACTGTTTACATTCAAAAAAGGAAATTTAGACATTTATGGTCAGACCCGACAGCTGTTTCAGTATACCCTTCTTCGGGGGATTTGTAGACATAAAAATCATGGGTTGTCTATGGAGAGACAGGTTTTGTTAAATACATAATTATAATCTGAATAGATATGCTATTATATATACACAAACATACAATATTATACATACGGTAAATAAAAAACAAATAAATAGTATATACAAAAAAATATATAAATGTTTGCTTACAAGTATTTCCAAAAAATAATAATAATCGTTCCGTTCGTGGATGGGACACGTGTACTGCTGTAGACATGGGGTGAAAAACAGACACCCCACAATAAAGGGCTCAAGGTCGAACAGGGTCCATAGGACTTCAAACAAGGGTCCCTAATTAGCGACAACCGGCAGGGCTAAGACGGACTCAATATGTTTTATGAGTCTGGTTTCTGCAGGACAAAGGAAAACAGGGAGACAAGAAAAAGGGGGGGAAGAGAGAAGAGGCGAATCAGTAGGCCCCCCAAAAAATTGAGTGACATCAGTATAATTATAGCCTACACCCGATAGAGAAATATATATATATTTAACCTACCAGTAAACCTTTAGATCCACAGAAGGAACAAGAAACTTGATAAGACGTTTATTCAGTAAAAAAGAAAGTCTTATGTCAAAAAGGTTAGCATCGATTATGCATTCCTCTTATAGTGACGTCACATATGTATGTGATTCCAGTGTTCTAATTCCAAAAGGAAAGGATAACTAGATAAATATAAAAGTAGAAAAAGAAAAGAAAAAGGGAGGATTACCCTTGGGGTGTTAGGACATCAAAAATTATGTTGTCTCCACAGAATTTGGTATCGGTAAAAAAGAGAATATATATATACCTGTGTATCTCCTAAGTGTCCTGACTCCTGCCGTGTCAAGTGCCCGTGCAGATCCCCGTTAGTAGGCAGGGGCTTCAAATGGCGTCTAACATCCCGCCGCACCTGCGTAGCAAGGCGGCGTGGAGGGCGTAAGTATGATGACGTCACTGTGCAGAACGTCACATAGATGCGACGCATTCCGAGACAAAACCGGAAACCACACTAAGTCGCGAGCGGAAGTGCGCACGCAAGAGAGGTCCCGCCAGTACGCAAGGAAGACACCACCAACAAGCCCCAAAACAAGAACGCAAATAGCACACAAAATGCAAATCCACCTATCCCTCTGAACCTAAAGCATAGGAAAAAAGGGGGGAAAGGGAGAAAGAAAAAAAGAGGGGATAAGAAGAAGCCATACCAATATGTTGGAATATATTGTATTTTGTTTTAAAGTCGTAAACACACAGTACAATTACTTATAGTATCTATCAAAGATTGGACCTAATCCAACCATTCAATGCATGAAATGTAACATGCGCATATGTGTCCCAAACGGGACTAGTAGGCTAATATTTGTATATATCAAATATATATATAAATTCTCCCTTTAATTTTAATCCTACGAATCAGATATGGGAATATAGGTGGATGAAAGTTAATTAATTGATTGTGTCAGGCACAAAGTCATGTCATACTAAAGAGGGACCCTCCGCGCGTCAAATGCCAGAGGCGGCCCCACTGTGGCAGCAATTGACAAATGACGCGCGCCGACGCATGTATGCAAAAAGTTTTTTGCATCAAAGAGGGGGAAAAAAGAGATTGTGTCAAGAGGCCAAAAAACATTGGTCGTCCAGACATCTCATCCCCTACGTGCGTCGTGTGAAGGACAGGGGACCCAACGAGAGTCCAATACAGCAAATACACATGAGCCAAAGACGCAACGGGAAAAAAAAAAAGGGAGGAGGGGAGGGAAGGGGGGGAGAAAGGGTTTTGAGATTTATATTTCTACTCTTCCCATCCACCAGAGGAGAAGCCCTCAAGGAAGGGACGGTAGCTTATGAGTTCATTCAACCCTGGTGGCGAGGTAGCATTCAGGGTAAAAATCCATTTTGTCTCTCTTTGTAAGAGAGTTCTATTCCAGTCCCCACCTCTATTGTTGGGGTGTATCCTATCCAGAATTAGGAATTTTATTCTTGGAATTTTGCTGTTATGGATGTCTTTAATACGTCGTCCCAGGGGAAGATCTGGGTCACATTTTTTCATGCATGTGATATGCCTAACCGCTCTTTTAAAGAATGGCTGTTTGGTTTTGCCAATGTAGAATGATCCACATTGGCATGAGAGTAAGTAGACAACTCCCTCCGTTTTACAATTGGCAAAGTGAGTTGCTCTGAAGATTTTTCCATTTGGTAATGTTGCTTTGTTATCAATGTTCATGTATTGACACAAACTGCAACCTCCACATCGATATGTGCCCGGTCGCCTACAGGGGTCTGCACGAAATTCACCTGTATATTCACTTTGTATTAAGTTGTCCTTTATTGAGTTTGCTTTGCGATAAGTAATTAATGGTTGATCTGGCACAAATGGAGCCAACAATGGATCAATCTTCAAAAGGTGCCAGTATTTGGAGACAATCCTCCTAATCTGTTCACTTTGTCTACTGAATTTGGTGACAATGCGTGCAGTATTTGAATCAGGTTTCTCAAGTTTGCTGCTAGGTTGTTTTTCAGTTAATAATTCATCCCTAGCCTGTTGGCTGAACGAAAAAAAGAGATTGATTGGTGGGTATGCCCACCATTAGAATACCTCCCTTCATCCACCCACTTCTAATGATGGGCATACATGCACCATTTATATATGCCGAAGCATGGGGGCATCCTCCCGCAAAAAAGTTATGCCGCGTACACACGGTCTGACTTTTCCACGGGCAAGCCTCCGTCGGAATTTCGACCGTATGTACGCGGCATAAAAGGTTATGCCGCGTACACACGGTCGGACTTTTCCATGGGCAAGCCTCCGTCAGAATTTCAACCGTATGTATGCGGCATTAGGAGCAAAATCGCTCCTCCGCCCCTGCTGCCCCCATGCTTCGGCATATATGCTCTTTCTTTAACTGTTGGGATGAAATCACCTCCTAAAGCCTTGGAGTCACGGCTTTTTGTATCGTGGGAGCAAACGCTGTTGCTATCAAGATAAATAGATCCGCGCTGCAACTGAATGGCGTACCTGCTAAGCAAATGATGGTTAACATTAAAACAAAGTAACATTACAATACAACAGTAAGACCTTACCATACCATACCTGCAAAGCAAACACCAAAACAAAACCTAGTAAAAAATAAAACATTTTTTTAACGCAACCTGTGCCTAAAATATATATATATGCCAAAGCATGGGGGCATCTTCCCGCAAAAAAGTTATGCCACGTACACACGGTCGGACTTTTCCACGGGCAAGCCGCCGTCGCAATTTCGACCGTATGTACGCGGCATTAGGAGCAAAATCGCTCCTCCGCCCCTGCTGCCCCCATGCTGGAGTCACGGCTTTATGTATCGTGGGTGCAAACGCTGTTGCAGTCAAGATAATTAATTCCGCGCTGCAGTTGAATGGCGTACCTGAAAACAAAAAATGACATACCTGAAAAGCAAGCATGATAAAACATTGCAGAATAGAATACAGTAAAAAAGAGCAGAACAATAGACAGAAAATAGAGAGAGAGAACAATAAAAAAAAAACTATTTTAGTTTTTCTTCTTTTATATTTTTTTGGTGTTTTGTTTTTTACGTTTTTTTTTTTTTTACACTTTTTTTTGTAACTTTGACAACTGTAATGGTTCGGGTCTCTCAAAATGTGATGGCATCTTGGGAGACCCTGTGTAAGTGTGTCCTAGTCTGTGGAATGGTGTACCCTACGCTAAAATTTCACTTTTGAGTGGAAGCGTTCAAAACATTTACCAATGCAAAGACCAGGATTGTCAGGACAGAGTGGACAAAAATAACGTGTGTCACGCCTAAATCCGTGCTTGCTACAGACACGACATCTTTTTTGGGGGGTTTCGTTGGGTAGGGGTACTCTCGAGGACATACGGATAATGCCTCTCATGCAGCCGGCTTACTGCATTTGGTTGGGGAGGGTGAGGTGCAGAACCGCCTGGATACAGGAGTTCTGTGACTATCTCATTCTGGAATTTTAGAAGAGATAAAGTCCCGCCTGAAGCTCTGTATAGCACATGAGCGTTCAGCAAAGCCAATTGGAATAAGGATAGAGACACTTTTTTTGTACCAGCGTCTCGCCTTACGGTCAATTAGATACGCCGCCAACAACTGGTCGTTGAGGTCCACCCCTCCCATATTTTTGTTATATTCGTGGACACAGAGGGGTTTCTCCACAACACCAGTCGCCGTACGAATTTGGACTGTCGTGTCTGCATGAAGGGAGGTAAGAAGGAAAACATTCTTATTGTCCCTCCACTTCATAGCGAGCAAGTTATTACACTTCACGCAGGCTCTCTCCCCCAGCCTAAGACGGGCATCTACAAGCGGCTGGGGAAAGCCCCGGCGATTAGGTCGCACGGTGCCACATGCTCCAATCTGATGATCAAACAAGTGACTAAACAGTGGCACGCTTGTGTAATAATTGTTCACATACAAGTGGTACCCCTTTCCGAATAAGGGTGACACCAAGTTCCACACTATCTTGCCAGTGCTCCCTATGTAATCCGGGCAGTTGACCGGCTCAACCTGTCTATCTTTTCCCTCATAAACCGTAAAGCTCCATACATAGCCTGTTGCCCTGTCACAGAACTTATAGAGCTTGACCCCGTATCTGGCACGCTTGCTGGGAAGGTACTGCTTGAAAGCCAAGCGGCTAGAAAATTTAATTAGGGGCTCATCAACGCAGACAACTTGATCGGGAATAAACAAGGCTGTAAAACGTTAGTTGAAGTGGTTTATGAGGGGCCGAATTTTGTAGAGCCGGTCGTATTCAGGGTCTCCACTTGGACGACTAAGTTCATTGTCGTTGAAGTGCATGAACCGCAAAATCTGCTCGTATCATGTCCTGGGCATGCAGGCAGAGAACACGGGCATGTGGTCAATTGGGTGTGTGGACCAATAAACACGCAATGACGGGAATTTATGTGTGCCCATGTTGAGGGAAAGGCCCAGAAAGGTTTTAAATTCGGAAACCGTAATTGGTTTCCAATTTTTGGCAATGGAAGGCAACTGGGGGTTAGCGCCGATGAATTGACCAGCATATAAATTACTCTGGTCCACAATAGATCTATAGAGATCTTCCGTGAAAAACAGTGAATAAAAATCAATTGGCATAAAATCAGCTGTTTCCACCTGAATACTGGGTTGGGCAGTGAAGTACGGGTTCTGCAGAAGTGGTGGGGACCCAATCAGGATAGGCGAATTCTGCAGGAAGGGCACTATGGGCACGACGGGCCTGCCTTTGTCTTCTTCTTGGTGGCAGCTTGACACTACTTGTGCTTGCCACCTCGCCAGCTTGAACTGCACTTATGGGACTCGCCACGTCACCACGTGATACTGCAGTGCTGGATGTAAGCCCAGGCTGTACTAGGCCGCTGGTGCTTGCCAATTCACCAGAAGGAATAGCGGCACTAGTACTACTCTGCTCCATGATACGAGAGCCCTGTGGTTCTTGCTCCTCAACAACAGCAGAAGATCGGGATCGGGTACGCCTGACCTTAGCAGGGACCTCACCTTCGTCGTCAGAGCTATCTGACGTGGAGCCGCTGACTTCACTGTCTTCTACGGGAAGATATTCTGAGCCTGAATCTGACAGATCCGTGACCTCCTCTTCACTATCTGTCATGCTCAGAATCTCGTAGGCCTCTTTACTAGTGTACCTTCGATTTGCCATTTTGGGCTCTAAATTTGTGGGTACACTAGTAAGATTCACAGGTAAAAAAGCACCTGACTGTCAGCAAATGTATCAAATGCTTAAAAAAAAACTGTTAGCGATCGCAGGGATCAGGACTGTCTCTGCGAACACTGCAGTTATGTGTTTTGTGTTTAGTAAGTGACAGTGATCGATCGATACTGCACTTGGGTGGGCTGGGCTGGGCTGGGCGGAGGGGCTAAACGCAGGTGCTAGCAGGTATCTGGGCTGATCCCGCTAACACTGCGTTTTTGGGAACCCTAAACCGCTGGGGACGCTCGTACAGATCTGATCAGATCAGATATTGATCTGTTCAGATACTATACCACTAAGGGAGGTGTATGCTTTGCGCGTGGGTGTTAGCGTTACTGGTACTAACCTAACGCTGCCTGGGGCGACGCAGACCCTCTCTGGTGCTAAAACCTAATTGATATCACCCGCCAGGCGATCAGGGGGTTAAACCTTTATTGGGTTATATACGGCGGGTGCCCTGTTGCTATAAAAAGCAAGCTAACCAACCAGCGTCACCCGTAACCTTTATATGGTGATTACTGGTGAAAGGGTTAACTAGGGGCAATCAGGGGGTTAAAACCTTTATTAGGTTAAATATGGGGGTACCTGACGCTATATAAAAACCTGACGGGTAACCTAAATAACTAAATAACTAACTGGCTAACCAGTGTCACCAGTGACGCTTATACGGTGATCACTGGTGAAAGGGTTAACTCTAGGGGCAATCGGGGGGTTAAAATAATATATGGGGGTACCTGACGCTATAAAAACCTGCGGCGAACCTAAAAAAAAATAACTGGCTATATAGGGCACCAGCGACACGAATACAGCGATCGGAAAAACGAGTGACGCTGGAGTTAGCGGGTGAAAGGGTTACCTGGGGGGCGATCAAGGGGTTAAACCTTTATTAGGGGGGTTAGGGGGCTACCCTGGACCTAAAGGGGCCTAAACCTAACTGCCCTGCAACTTTTTACTGTCACAGATGACACTAAATGCAGTGATCAGTAAAATAAATGATCACTGCAATCAGTGACACTGTGCCTGGGGGCTGGGGGGTGATCTGGGGGTGACTGGGGGGTGAAATGTGTGCCTATGTTTGCCTACGTGTCAGTGGGCTGTTGGTGCACTAACCTGCGTCTTCTCTCCTCTGCGCTGCGGACGAAAAGACCGCCGCGAGGGGAGATGACATCACTTCCTCTGCCTGTGTTTACATTTACACAGCAGAGGAAGCTTTTCATTCGCCGGGAGCAATCGCGAGGGGGTGGCCGGAATCGAACGGCCGTCCCCTCATCACGGATCGCTCCCGAACAACTAACGACCGCTCACTGTATAGAAGGGGGGTCCCACTGGACCCCCCAACTATACAAAGACAGTCACGTACTGGTACGTGACTTTGTCTGTCGGTGCCATTCTGTCGACGTATATATACAGTGAGCGGTCGTTAAGTGGTTAAAGGGGTTGTAAAGGTTCATTTTTTATTTTCTAAATAGGTTCCTTTAAGCTAGTGCATTGTTGGTTCACTTACCTTTTCCTTAGATTTCCCTTCTAAATATTTATTTTCTTTGTTTTCTTTGTCTGAATTTCTCACTTCCTGTTCCTCCTCAGTAAGCTGTTCAGTAAGCTGTTCGGGCTGACTCCACACCACTCGGATGATGGTGTGAAGTTTAGTGAGGAGAAACAGGAAGTGAGGAATTCAGACAAAGAAAAAAAACATTTAGAAGGTAAATCAAAGGAAAAGGTAAGTGAACCAACAATGCACTAGCTTAAAGGAACCTATTTAGAAAATAAAAAACGAACCTTTACAACCCCTTTAAAGATCAGAGGTGATTTTACAATTTGGCACTGCGCTACTTTAACTGGTAATTACGCAGACATGCAATGTTGTACCCAAACGAAATTTGCGTTCTTTTCTTCCCACAAATAGAGCTTTATTTTAATGGTATTTGATTGCCTCTGCGATTTTTTTTTTTTTTTGCGATATAAATGGAAAAAGACCAAAATTTTTTAAAGAAAAATATATTTTCTACTTTTTGTTATAAGAAAAATCGAATAAACTCAATTTTAGTCATACATTTAGGCCAAAATGTATTCAGCCACATGTTTGTTTGCGCAAAAGTTATAGCGTTTACAAACTAGGGTACATTTTCTGGAATTTACACAGCTTTTAATTTATGACTGCCTATCTAATTTCTTGAGGTGCTAAAATGGCAGGGCAGTACAACCCCCCCCCCAAATGACACCATTTTGGAAAGTAGACACCCCAAGGAAATTGCTGAGAGGCATGTTGAGCCCATTGAATAATTTTTTTGTCCCAAGTGATTGAATAATGACAAAAAAAATTAAAATTACAAAAAGTTGTCACTAAATGATATATTGCTCACACATGCCATGGTTATATGTGGAATTTCACCCCAAAATACATTTTGCTGCTTCTCCCGAGCACGGGGATACCACATGTGTGGGACTTTTTGGGAGCCTAACCGCGTACGGGACCCCAAAAACAATCACCGCCTTCAGGATTTCTAAGGGCGCAAATTTTTGATTTCACTCCTCACTACCTATCACAGTTTCGAAGGCCATAAAATGCCAAAATAGCACAAACCCCCCCAAATGACCCCATTTTGGAAAGTAGACACCCCAAGCTTATTACTGAGAGGCATGTTGAGTCCATAAAATATTTTATATTTTGCCACAAGTTGTGGGAATATGACAAACTTTTTTTTTTTGCACAAAGTTGTCACTAAATTATATATTGCTCACGCATGCCATGGGCATATGTGAAATTACACCCCAAAATACATTCTGCTGCTTCTCCTGAGTACGGGGATACCACATGTGTGGGACTTTTTGGGAGCCTAGCCGCGTACAGGACCCCAAAAACCAAGCACCGCCTTCAAGATTTCTAAGGGCATACATTTTTGATTTCACTCCTCACTACCTATCACTACCTATCACAGTTTTGAAGGCCATAAAATTCCAAGATGGCACAAACCCCCCCCCCCCCCAAATTACCCCATTTTGGAAAGTAGACACCCCAAGCTATTTGCTGAGAGGCATGTTGAGCCCATTGAATATTTTTTTTGTTATTGATTGAATAATGACAAAAAGAGAAAAAAAATGTACAAAAAGTTGTCACTAAATGATATATTGCTCAAACATGCCATGGTTATATGTGGAATTGCACCCCAAAATACATTTTGCTGCTTCTCATGAGTACAGGGATACCACATGTGTGGGAATTTTTGAGAGCCTAGCTGCGTACGAGGCCCCAAAAACCAAGCACCGCCTTCAGGATTTCTGAGGGCGTAAATTTTTGATTTCACTCCTTACTACCCATTACAGTTTTGAAGGCCATAAAATGCCAAGATAGCACAAACCCCCCCAAATGACCCCATTTTGTAAAGTTGGCCCCCCCAAGCTATTTTCTGAGAGGCATGGTGAGTATTTTACAGCTCTCATTTGTTTTTTTAAATGAAGAAAGACATTTTTATTTTATTTTTAATTTTCAAAACTTTGTGACAAAAAAAGAGATCTGCAAAATACTCACCAAAATACTCAGCAAAAAGTTTGGGGTGTCTACTTTCCAAAATGGGGTCATTTGGGGGGGGGGTTTGTGCCATCTGGGCATTCCATGGCCTCCGAAACTGTGATAGGCAGTGAGGAGTGAAATCAAAAATTTACACCCTTAGAAAGCCTGAAGGCGGTGCTTGGTTTTCGGGCTCCTGTACGCGGCTAGGCTCCCAAAATGTCTCAAAAAACACACTTTTTTTATTTTTAATGTATTAAACACACTATATTGCCCAAATGTTTGATGGAATAAAAAAGATGATCTTAGGCCGAGTATATGGATACCAAACACGACATGCTTTAAAATTTCGCACAAACGCGCAGCGGCGACAAACTACATACATTTTTAAAAGCCTTTAAAAGCCTTTACAGGCTACCACATTACTCTTACAGAGGAGGTCTACTGCTAAAATGACTGCCCTCGATCTGACCTTCGTGGTGATACCTCACATGCATGGTGCAACTGCTGTTTACATATGCCGCTAGACCAACCTTTGCGCAAGAGCAGGGGGGGGACAGGGGTGCTTTTTTTTATTATTATTTATTTTGCTTTTCTTTTATTTATTTTTTTAACAGTTTCTTCCATTTTTTTTCTTTTTTTTTGCCATTTTTATTGTTATCTCAGGGAATGTAAATATCCCCTATGATAGAAATAGATACTCTTTTTTTGAAAAAAATTAGGAGGTTAGACCCTAGATCCTTCCTCTGCCCTCAAAGCATCTGACCACACCAAGATCGGTGTGATAAAATGCTTTCCCAATTTCCCAATGGCGCTGTTTATATCCGGGGGGGGGGCATTCCCTCCCACTGTTTGTAAAAGCAGTCTAGAGGCTAACTATCTGCTAGGATTTCTTTTACATGAAAGTCGACCGCTGGCTGAAAAGAATGATACCAAGATGATACCTAAACCCGCAGGCATCATTCTGGTATAACCATTTAACGTCCAGCAACATACCAGTATGTTGCTGGTCCTTGTTGGACATGTATTGTAATCTTTTTTTTCATGCAGCCTGTTGGCTGAACGAAAAAAAGAGATTGATCGGTGGGTATGCCCACCATTAGAATACCTCCCTTCATCCACCCACTTCTAATGATGGGCATACATGCACCATTTATATATGCCGAAGTATGGGGGCATCCTCCCGCAAAAAAGTTATGCCGCGTACACACGGTCGGACTTTTCCACGGGCAAGCCTCCGTCGGAATTTCGACCGTATGTACGCGGCATAAAAGGTTATGCCGCATACACACGGTCGGACTCTTCCACGGGCAAGCCTCCGTCGGAATTTCGACCGTATGTACGCGGCATTAGGAGCAAAATTGCACCTCCGCCCCTCCTGCCCCCATGCTTCGGCATATATGCTGGTTTTTTTTAACTGTGGTGGTGAAATCACCTCCTACAGCGTTGGAGTCACAGCTTTATGTATCGTGGGAGCAAACGCTGTTGCTGTCAAGATAAATAAATCTGCGCTGCAACTGAATGGCGTACCTGCTAAGCAAATGATGGTTAACATTAAAACAAAGTAACATTACAGTATAACAGTAAGACCTTACCATACCATACCTGCAAAGCAAATACCAAAAAAAAAAACTAGTAAAAAATAAAACTTTTTTTAACGCAACCTGTGCCTAAAATATATATATGCCGAAGCATGGGGGCATCCTCCCGCAAAAAAGTTATGCCGCGTACACACGGTCGGACTTTTTCACGGGCAAGCCTCCGTCGGAATTTCGACCGTATGTACGCGGCATAAAAGGTTATGCTGCGTACACACGGTCAGACTTTTCCATGGGCAAGCCTCCGTCGGAATTTCGACCGTATGTACACGGCATTAGGAGCAAAATCGCTCCTCCGCCCCCATGCTTCGGCATATATGCTCTTTTTTTTAACTGTGGTGGTGAAATCACCTCCTACAGCACTGGAGTCATGGCTTTATGTATCGTGGGAGCAAACGCTGTTGCTGTCAAGATAAATAATTCCACGCTGCAGCTGAATGGCGCACCTGAAAACAAAAAAGTACATACCTGAAAAGCAAGCATGATAAAACATTGCAGAATAGAATACAGTAAAAAAGAGCAGAACAATAGAGAGAAAATAGAGAGAGAACAATAAAACGACAACTATGTTTATTTTTATTTTTTAATATTTTATTGGTGTTTTTTTTATTTATTTTTTTACACTTTTTTTTTGTAACTTTAACAACTTTAATGGTTCGGGTCTCTCAAAATGCGATGACATCTTGGGAGACCCTGTGTAAGTGTGTCCTAGTCTGTGAAATGCTGTACCCTACGCTAAAACTTCACTTTTGTGTGGAAGCGTTCAAAACATTTACCAATGCAAAGACCAGGATTGTCAGGACAGAGTGGACAAAAATAACGGGTGTTACGCCTAAATCCGCGCTTGCTACAAACACAATATCTGTTTTGGGGGGCTCGTTGGGTAGGAGTACTCTCGAGGACATACGGAAAATGCCTCTCATGCAGCCAGCTTACTGCATTTGGTTGGGGATGGTGAGGTGCAGAACCGCCTGGATACAGGAGGTCCGTGACTATCTCATCCTGGAATTTTAGGAAGGATACAGTCCCACCTGAAGCTCTGTATAGCACATGAGCGTTCAGCAAAGCCAATTGAAATAAGGATAGAGACACTTTTTTGTACCAGCGTCTCGCCTTACGGGCAATATGATATGGCGACAACAACTGGTCGTTGAGGTCCACCCCTCCCATATTTTGGTTATATTCGTGGACACAGAGGGGTTTCTCCACAACACCAGTCGCCGTACGAATTTGGACTGTCGTGTCTGAGTGAAGGGAGGTAAGAAGGAAAACATTCTTATTATCCCTCCACTTCACAGCAAGCAAATTATTACACATCAAGCAGGCTCTCTCCCCCAGCCTAAGATGGGAATCTACAAGCCCCTGGGGAAAGCCCCGGCGATTAGGTCGCACGGTGCCACATGCTCCAATCTGATGATCTAACAAGTGACTAAACAGTGGCACGCTCGGGGCGTGGCCTGGAGAGCAATGGGATAGGACGCATGTAAGGAGAGCTCCACTTGCCCATACTCCTTACCTACAATCCTGCTTGCATCCTTGGTAGAAACTGCCATCCTTCACACCCGGAGACTTATCCTGCTCCTCCTGAGATTTTTGGAGATTTCCAGCTTGCTGTAACGCCGCCGCCGCCATCACGGAGCATCCCGGCCGCATACTTCAGGAAAGACCGCGGCTTCGGCCTAGTCCCTGGTACGGCGGCCATCTTGGTACCCCCAGCGGCGCTCCTGGACACCCTCACGGATCCCTTTTTACCCACAGTGGCTCATAGCCTCCTCGATCGGCCTCTGGACTGCCTAATCCCCCTCCAGTGGTGCCTTATTACTCTGCACCTGCTGTGGGGAAGGATCACTGCCTCAGCCTGACTCCTGGAGCGGCGGCCATCTTGCTACACCCGGAGGCGGCCTGGGCAAGTATTATAGGCCCCCCTGATTCCCCTGAGCCTTGATTCCCTGGGATATAGCAAAAGGACAGTGCTATTGCCTGACCACTACCTGCGGGTCACGCTACATCACCCTTGGACGGCGGTGGGAAATGAGCCGCAGAGGGCTCGGCCTATTTAGCTGCGGCCATCTTGGTACACCTGGGACTCCCCTGATCACCCCCGCAGCATGTCCCCACCAAAAAAAAACTCAGAGGCCGTTGACAAATTGGCCAAATACCGCAGGCTGGATGAGGACCAACAGGCCAAGGATGGCGCTGACGCGTCCCTGGGCGCGGAACACTCTGTGGTGGCTACTAACAGGCTACTGGATGCCATCGCCCTATGCCAGAGCACGCTTACCACCAAAATCGAGGAGGTCAAAATTGACGTGTCCCTTATCCGCCAGGATCTCTCTACCCTCAGGGACCGCGTGACGGAGACGGAGAGCCGTATTAGCAGAGCGGAAGATATTTTACACCCTCTACAACATACCACGGATGAGGTGCGCCGCCAGCTGCAACAGATTAGCGCAAAACAAGACGACATGGAAAACCGCCTTCGGAGATGTAACCTCCGTTTCATCGGTCTTCCTGAATCTGCTGAGGGCAATGATCCGGCGAGCTTCCTTGAAAACCTCCTGACAACAACCTTTGGCAGAGACGCATTTTCGGTAATGTTCGCGGTGGAGAGAGCCCATCGAATCCCTGCCCGTCCTCCTCCTCAAGGAGCCCCGCCACGTACCCTGATAGCGAAGTTTCTCAACTTCAGGGACCGCGATAAGATCCTCCGCCTGACCAGAGAGAAAGGGAACATCCCCTATACCAACACACATGTGGCCGTCTTCCCGGACTTCTCCAATGAGGTGCAACGGCAGCGGTCCAGATTCCAGGATGTTAAACGGCGCCTCCGCGTCCTGCACCTCAAATACGCCATGCTGTACCCCGCAAAGCTTCGTGTGGAATGCGATGGTCGAACCCACTTCTTTGAGGACCCTGAGCTGGCATCCACTTGGATTGATCAGAGAGATCGGCGAGACTGAGCGCGCTGCACTGCCTACAAGCTGTGAGTACTTTTATTTCTCCCCCACTCCCCCCTGTACCGGTTATGCTCTTTGTCCTCATTCTGGTGTTTAGCCCCACAGCGGCTATATTGTTAGTAGGTACCCCTCACCGGGACAGGGGGAAGGATCTGAAAACCCCCCCCCTTTTTTTTTTTTTTTTTGTCTCCTCATATTTCCTTGGATCTCGCAGCAAGCTCGCCGTCTCCGGGCGACCCAACTGACTTTTGATCCCCCGGCCTCCCCACATGTGGGAGATACTTGTGGAGAGCAGTCTACCGAACATGGATTGAACTTCCTCTAATACTATACCTAACACCCTGATGGCAGGTGGGGCCCCCTCCTGTAATGCTGAAATGGTGCTGCACGTCTGTGGCCCCTACACCCCATGCACTTCTCAGAGAAGAAGTCGCCCCCCTAGGATCCCTATGGACCTTTTTCATCCCCCCCATCTACCTGACTGTTTGGTCCTATTTTTTAGTTTTCTTTTTGTCACGGGTATCTATGTCCCATTGAAATTAAGTCCCTTGCCTCCAACGTTTTGTTCACGTTGGATGTCCCCTGTTGATACCTGGTTATGGGATACTATGTTCATGCCGAGTTGGGGTGGCAATGGACTGGGAGGGAAGGGAAATGTTGTGGTAATTCTTTATTTGCCACTATGTTTGCAATTGTTTATCTCTGCTAAAGGTACTATGTTATTGTCATACATGCACTATCGATATTGGTATTCTTTATGTTTTATGCCATCTGATGTGTCCTTCTCTGCTCTGCTGGTCCTGGTCTGGCTGCGGTTTATTATACGCGCCCTACGCCCACCATGAGTTCCCTGAAGTTCCTTACGTGGAATGTTAGGGGCCTACGCAACAAGATTAAACGCACAGCTGTCCTGACGTTTCTCAAATCTCAGAGGGCTGACATCATCACATTAGTCGAGACCCATGTCACGGGCCACCTGCAATCCTCCCTCAAAAAACCCTGGATAGGGTGGGCTTACCATGCTACCCACACCTCTTATTCCAGAGGAGTATCGATCCTGATCGCCAAACGGGTACCATTTGATCTAGTACTACTTCGCACGGACCAGCAGGGCAGATATGTGTTTGTGCACGCTACCATTAGCGGGTCTCCTATCCTGCTGCTCTCTTGCTATGTCCCCCCCCGTATAACTCTGCTGTAATTAAGGAGGGCCTTGCCTTTATGACTCAATATCCCTCTGTACCGGCGGTGTGGATGGGGGACTTCAATATGACCCTAATCCCCGCTCTGGACCGCCTGGGCGCGCTGAACCCCCCCCCCCCTTGATCCACTGGCCCATACCAGACTGCACCGCATAATGACAGACTTCGCCCTTGTCGACACTTGGCGCCACAAACACCCACACACCAAGGTCTTCTCATGCTTCTCAGCTAGTCACAACACGATGTCGCGAATTGATTTTGTGTTTGTCTCAATGTCCCTGCTGCCTAAACTAGGGGATGTAGGCTTTGCTCCGAGGGTACTCTCGGATCACGCCCCCTACTGGATCACGATCCAGCTCCTGAAAGCTTCCCCTGCCCCTTCCTGGCGGTTAAACCCGTTCTGGCTGACTGCCCTGCGGGAACAGGAAGACATCCCCACGGAATTGCAATACTACTTTACGGCCAACGGGGGCTCTACCACATATGACGTGGTGTGGGAAATGTTTAAGCTCCACGCTCGTTCCCTGCTTTCTATGCGTATCAACAGACTCAAACGGTCATCAACACTTATTGTCCAGCAGGCGGCAGACCACCTACAGGTGCTGGAGGAGGCGTTTCATCGAGACCCCTCTCCCAGCACGGCCAATAACCTCAGGATTCAGGCGCGACAGGTCTCCCAATTGCACATAGAGAAGGCTAAGCAACAAATCTTTTTTTGTAGACAAAGGGTGTTTGAGTACGGAGAAAGATCGGGCAAACTGCTCGCGTATCTTGCCCACTTGGATCTGCGTCCCCCTGTGGTGGTGTCCTTGACCGACCCACAGGGGAACGACATCACCGACCCACAACTGGTGGCGGAGGAATTTGGGAGATTCTACCGTACACTCTACACATCCAGAGTCACCCACACTCCCCAAGATACCAGGGACTACCTAGCGGGAGTTCAATTCCCTAGACTGACCAACGACCAGCTTGAAATCTTAGAAGCCCCTATTACCGAGGAGGACATCAACGAGGCTATCTCCTGTTTGGCCTCATCTAAGGCACCAGGATCTGATGGTCTACCTCTAGAATTCTATGCCACCTATTCCGAAATTCTAATCCCTAAACTTAAAGACCTGTACAAATCCATATTTGATTCAGGAGTTCTACCCCCCTCCATGAGAGAGGCTCAAATTGTCGTAATTCCCAAACCCGGTAAGGACCCTAAATACCCGGAGTCGTATAGGCCTATTTCCTTATTACAGGTAGACATTAAAATATTAGCAAAGATCCTAGC